>CM060928.1:1022939639-1024294639 GCA_030765085.1 Allium cepa | reverse complement strand
ATTTTACTTTTTGCAATCCCGATGTTAGAAACTATATGTTGTCTAATTAGACCACGAATTACAAATGTTTAGAAAAGTTCTATTGCTATTTCTCGAGGTAATCCACATTGATGTAATGAAACCGAAGGACAGACGACAATGATGGAACGTCCCCAATAATCGACCCATTTACCAAGCAGAGTCTCACGAAATCTTCCTTCTTTGCCTTCAATTACATCTGAAAATGATTTGTAAACTTTAGTATGACCATCCCTCATTCGTTGCCCGCATATCCCATTATCAAGAAGTGTATCCACTGCCTCTTGTACTAATTTTTCCTGACACATTACCAATTCCCCTAGCATAGACCTACTTGTTTCTAATAGATCAGTAAGAGTATTGTTCCGATAGATAAATTGAATCGAGGGATCAAATTGATTATAGAAACATGAGTTTAATTAGTCGATTTATTAGTGAACAAAGAAAAATATTATTTAGACGGGTGAATAGATTGACCTTGAAACAACAACGAACAATTACTATTGCTATAAAACAAGCTCGTATTTTATCTTTGTTACCTTTTCTTAATAATGAAAAACAGTTTGAGAGAGCTGAGTCGATCCCTAGAATGCCTGGTCATAGAACTCGAAATAAATAGATATACTCTTAGATATACTCTTCCTATTGATTCAAAAATCAAAGCGGAACTTAAGCTCATAAAAATTAAAATTGATGAACCATTCACTAATTTCAATTTAAAGACTAATTTAAATTGTTAATGGTTCCTTTGATTTAACCTCTTTCAGCTTGCGCTTTATAAATAGCTTCAGCACAAAATAAGAAACGGTCTCTCCAACGCATAAAAGGCTAGGAGTTTATATTTTCATCATCCTTGGTCGTAATCCTGATAATATTGATCTAACATCATGCATGAATGGTTCTTCTATCTTGAAGAATTGGATTAAAGTAAGGACTAAAAAAACAAGAAAAAAATAGAATTGAAAGACGGACCGTACATACATAATTGAACTATTGCATGCCCTGAAAATGAGATGACGTGTTCGAAAATGGTTGAAGTAGTTGAATAGGAGGATCACTATGACTATAGCTCTTGGTAAAATTACCAAAGAAGAAAATGATTTATTTGATATTATAGATGACTGGTTATAGAGGGACCATTTTGTTTTTGTAGGCTGCTCCGGCCTGTTGCTCTTTCCTTGTGCTTATTTTGCTTTAGGGGGAGTACCCTCACGAATGAATGTAGGACATATATTTGAATGTTCGCTCGGGTTAGCAAGGGATATACTAAAGAGACATTATATAATATCACCATTTAATGAGATATACGAGCAAGAGGCTTTGAGAAAACTAGTATTTTCTGAATTATATGAAGCCAGTAAGTAAACAAAAAACCCATGGGTATTTGAACCTGAGTTTTCGGGAAAAAGCAGAATATTTGATGGAAGAATAGGAGATCCTTTTGAACAATCTGTTCTAATAGGCAAGTCCTATATCCTAAAATTAATTCATCAAGTTGATGATAAAATCCATGGACGTTCGAGCGGGTATTACGCACTTGTTACACAACAACCCCTTAGAGGAAGAGCTAAGCAAGGGGGTAACGAGTAGGGGAAATGGAAGTTTGGGCTCTAGAAGGATTTGGTGTTGCTCATATTTTACAAGAGATGCCTACTTATAAATCTGATCATATTAGAGCTCGTCAAGGATTACTTGGTGCTACGATCATTGAAGGAACAATACCTAAGCCTAAGGATGCCCCAAAATCTTTCCGGTTACTCGTTCGAGAACTATGATCTTTGGCTCTGGAACTGAACCATTTCCTTGTATCTGAATTTTTTTTCCTGATTAATCGGAAGGAAGTTTGATCCGAATGAATCAGAATTTTTGTTCTATGATCGACCGGTATAAACATCAACAACTTCGAATTGGATTAGTGTCTCCTCAACAAATAAGGGCTTGGGCCAACGAAATCCTACCAAATGGGGAGATAGTTGGAGAGGTGACCGAAATAGAGGATATCTCAATTGGGGGAGAAAATGGGGAAATTCCATATGACCCAATATGTCTGACAAGTCGCACTAAATGTTTCGATGCAACAACAAGATGTTATTGTAACAAGTAGTTTTGTTGGTTGGTTAATTGGTCACATTTTATTCATGAAATGGGTTGGACTAGTATTATTCTGGATACAGTAAAATCATTCGATTCGCTCTAATAAGTACCTTGTGTCAGAATTAAGAAATTCTATGGCTAGAATCTATAACATTCCCTTATTTATAACCCGCGTCTACTATTTAGGCAGAATGCCATCGCCTATTGGTACTAAGAAACTGAAGAAACCTCAGAAATGGAAGAACGCGATGTAGAAACAACTTACGAAACGAAGAAGACGAAACAGGAACAAGAGGGATCCACTAAAGAAGACAAACATAGCCCAGTTATGAAGATTCTTATCTTGATATCCATCAAGATAATTGGGAATTGGGAAAAATTAAAGAAGAGAAAATTTATTTTTGGTTTGAAAAATCTATTGTAACTTTTCTTTTCGATTATAAACGATGGAACCGCCCATTGGGATATTTAAAAAATGATAGGTTCGAAAATGCTACACGAAGTGAAATGGCATAATATTTTTTTTATATAAAACGTAATAAAAAAATGAATACAAAAGAAAAATACAAGAATAGATAAGAAGAAATTCGCCCCCCATATGGATAATACATATTATGGTTGACCGAGCCTAATTCTAATTGTTTTGTTCCGAAGAAAAGATATCCATGGAGGTGGTTCGTCCTATTCACGACCAAGAGGTACTGGATTCTCTTTCGGATAGGCCCCGAAAAGAGAAGGAAAGTTGGAATGCCAACAGGCATCTGTCTATTCTCTAACTCACCCGACCCGATAGTACCCATTTTGGGAACGTCCAGTGCCAAATTCACTGAATGGGTAAGTCGCCATCCCTAAAATGTACTATGTAATGTACTTTATCCACCGGGTTACAGGTACTGGTGGGTATTTTACTAGAGGTTTCTATCAATCTACCCCTGTGTGATTCCTGTTGAATCATATACTCGGGGGTTGGAACGGGGCGGACGATTTCCAAACGGACTCCTCATTTATTAGATAGAGAAGATCACTGGTTTATAGAGAATACGCAAGAAAGGCACTTCGAATTGTTGATTCATCGCCAGAGATGGCTTAGAACCAATAGTTCATCATCTAATGAATCTTTCCGTTCTAATACTCCATCCAAGAGTTATCAGTATTTATCAAATCGCTTCATATCTAACGGAACGCTATTAGATCAAATGGCAAAGACATTATAGAGAAAGAGATGGGGGTAAAATGGTAATTTTTGTGCATTTATTAAATTGTGAAAATTTACTTGGAATTTTCTATTTATTTTGTAGGAAATTTCGTGAATTTTACAAGTGGTTTTATGATGAAATATGCATGCACAAAGAAGATACAAAAGAATGAAGATGGATATAATTCAAAGTGATGACCACGGAGGACCCTACCCACTTATCTTGATTTTCAATTAGGGGCTAATGCACATGCTTATGGAGTTTATGCCTTCATTTACACTTAAATGATGATTAGTAGAAACAAATGATTACTTGGCCTCCACACTTTTTCAATGGTATTTTGGGAATTCCCCAAAAATATGAATTATGGTTTAACACATGTACATACATCCTCTATGTTTCATGTAACCCCTCTTTTCCACTTCATTAGTTTAGGCTCAAAATAAAAGAAAGCTTCTCTTTTCTTTTCATGGGTACTTAACCATTTTATTTCATGTAATTTCTTTTTATGCAACTTTAAATACATGATCTTTTTTTATTTCCTTTCATGTTAGTAGTGTAGATTTATTATTCATGCAAGTAGGGTAGATTTTATTTTATGCAATTAGATTAGTTATTCTTTTCATTTGCTCTCTTTTTCTTTTTCTTTTTATTTCATGGTGCATTCTACATTTGCTTATTTGATAACAAATATGATAGGCTAATCCCTATAATTTAGGGGTAATGAAGCTCTCTGGTATGTAGATGCAACATTATGAAGTTTATGCTCTCTTTTTGTGTTTAATATGAAGTGGTTTAACTTGTTGTTTTGATGTGAATTTGATAGCCTGTATTGTTGACACCAAATAGGCTATGCTTAAAAAATCACAAACAATAATTACCTCTTCATCTACATACCATGATGGTAATGAAGTGATTGTTGAAATTAAATTTTGATGGACTATATTTCTAAACAATAGTTAATAGGCCATGCTTAAAATAGATTTTGCTTTCAACTTTGTTGTCATATTTCATTAGAGTTAAATGTGTATTAGTGGTTGTGTTGTAGTTTGATGGTTCATATTGGGCTAGTTAATAGCACATATATACCATACTTATGATAAGCACATCAACTAATTACACTAATGATAAGAAAAGAGTGATCATAACTTCAAATTATTGATTTATGTGATCTAGAGAGTGGAAATTGCCTCTAAATGACTTTAACACTCTCATATTTTTATCAATTTTCCTTGGTTTGTTTTTCTCCTATTCTAGCTTAAAAAATTCGCAACTTTGGTTTAATTTGATATAACAGAAAATTTAAAATCAACAATTCCCTATGGATCGACACGTACTTGCCATGTACTACGATAGTACCATGCGCTTGCGGTTATTTTAATTTTGAAATTTTTGGATGGTTTTCTAATTCGAAAGAAATTCCATCGATTTACACCAATCTACTATCATAGGCATCTATGTATACCATCCCCTCCTTATTCCCAATCAGAATGGTTAATATTGGTATAGTCGTCAACCTCTCTTTCAAATTCACCATCACATGCTCGAACCTTGCATCCGATATAAAGGTCTATTTCCTCTTCGTAAAATTGGTTAATGGTGTTTCTACTTTGGTTAAGTCCTTGATAAAACATCTATAATATCCCAGCAATCCAAGGAAGCTCCTCATGTTGGTAGCCTTCTTTGGTTGGCTCCGGTCCTAAACCGCTGCTACCTTCGTAGGCTCCACTAAAATAACCTGCCCCGAGAAGACATAACCTAAGAATCTCACTTCCCTTCGCCAGGAGTAACATTTTGAAAAATTATCCTTTTGTTTGCGCCTCTTAAAAACCTCGAGAACAATCCTTCTTTATAATCGTTATCCTACGTACCTCATAAAATATACGTCATTAAGGGTTTTATTATATTATCATTTGGAGCTTTATCTCGATAGTTGTGGTAAGGATCACGATTATTTTATGATTATATAGCTTTGGGGTTATTTTTGTGCTTATATATTATCCTTTCACTTTAATATCTTAAAGTATAGAATGTATTAAAACTATAATTATCTATATATCATGTAAATAATAAAAACCTATAGCTGTGTGCTTTTTTGTAGGATGCGATTTCAAATGTAGGTTTGAGCTTTGGATCACAATGTTCGGAGGTGCGAGTTGTCATAATATATTTATCTTTAGTTTTTACTTTTACATTTTTTATTTTAAACAAAATTATAAAAAACAGTTAATGTAAATAAAATAAAATGATTACGTATAATATTCTGATAAATGCGTGACTAATTTTTATCTAGTAGTATCGTAGTGAAAAACTATAGAAATATTAGATCGTGGTTTTAAAAATAATTGTATTCTATTGTTAAATTTAAAGCTTATGTAAAAATGTAATTTTTAAAATTTTCGATTAGTTAGTGTTCATATATTTGGAATCAATATAATGAACTACTATATGTTAACTTAGTGCATTGACCGAACACGCTATAATGGTGTTAAATCAAATTATAATGCTAGAAGTATATATATGTAAATGCGTGATTTTTTTTATAAAATGTTAGATTTTAATCATCCTAATTAATTCAAAAACAAATATCTATCAATTTTTTAACCAATATAAAATTCAAAAAAACAAAAAGAATTTGCATGATAAAAAGGACATGGTCTATTTTTTAAATAAATATTAAAATTATAATAAACAAAGGAAAAAATAAATACCTAAAAATATAAAATTTTCAATTTCTAATAATATTTTTTTTCTAATTTTTTCTAATGCATTACAAATTCATATTCTAACAATATGTTTAAAAACAAATATTACTTTGGACAACATTATGTATGCAAATACATAAGCTATACTTTATGTATATTTATATGTGTGTAAAAAATAATATAAAAATTTAATCAAATTATTTAGGTGAAAAGTATAATAATTTTTTTATGGTTTGAGATTTTATCTATTTATTTTAAATCCTATTCATTTATATATCGCTTAGTACTATCAGCGAACTACAAAAGTACACTAATTAAGTGTATGATATGAATCATATCTATTAATTTTGAGGGTTGAAAGAAAATTAATTTATAATCCTTACATGGCTAATGCTATAAGTATAAATACATGGTTATTGGAATAAACATCAAACAAATTAATACATGGCCTCATTGCTAAGTTATTGGTTAACCTCGTTACTTTATTTTTCAATTCTTCCAGAGTGTTTTATAAGTAGGATTGAAATTTCAGCTGCCAAAAGCATTAGCTAATAATAATGGAAATCAATTAAAATTATTAATGTATGTATTAGGTATTTAGGTGAACAATTTAGGCTTTAAAGTGAAAGATATTTGTCATAGATAGATGGTATAATGCTTAAACATCACATTAGTTAATTTCTTAATATATAAATTGTTCAACTAAACTATTACCACTTTATTTAGATGAAATTTGGGCAGGAATGTGAAGATGAAATATCGAAAGTAATGTCACAAAATTGTATGAGAGAAAAAAGGGAAGACCACAGTGGGAAAATCTCGATCGAAATCCAAACTACATTATTGATGACACCGATGATATTTCTGAAAATTATGTAAGTGTATTTTGAATTCCAATATTTGCACTATAGCTCACTGCCGACACTATAATAGATTATAATAATAAAAAATGATTTTTGTTACAAAAAGAAATAATGATTGACGAATATTGTGTATGAAATAATCAAGATTTCATAAATTGTGACAACGTTATTACTTGTTAACAAATACTACTACCATTATGTTCTAGGTTATTTTTAAAGCATTAGTGTCACAAGTGGAAGGAGAGTATTACGGAACAAAAGCAACAACGGATGTTTACAATTTACCTATTGGTGAAATCCAAAGTAGCCATGGCATCATCAATTTATGGAGCTCCAGCTCTGATAATTCCGACTTTAATAAAATAATAATACGATGGCATGTAAGTCTCTATGCTACTATGTTATGATTTTAGTTAATAAATTATTCATGTATAAATATGAGCATGTAACTAGTGATTAACTGTTTGTATTTTAAGTATTTTACAATTATTTTCGAACTTTGATATGTGAAAGCAGTTAAATGTTCAAGTTGACCTAGAATGTTATGGTGACTAATACACTGACTTTTTCATTGCTTGGCAAGTAAGGGTTGATATAAAATATTTTTTCCTTTAACATCTTGAACTACTACATTAAAGAAGCAAATTATGACTAATTAGGGCCTTCACGAAAAACAATGTTTCAAATTTGAGTGTAAAGGATTTGTACTGGATGAATCATCAAAAATCATGCTTGGAATTACAATACAACAATCACATGGAAAAGGAAAAAATGTAACGACCTGGATTTTCCTTCAATTTTTTGAATATTTAAATGGTTTAAATATCATATTTGGAATTATAATTTAGTTAGTAAGAATTTAAACAGAAACCTTAAGTGATTTCGTAGAAATTGAAAATCGTCAATTTAATCCACGCGTTGAAATAGCGATCCTAGGCACAATATCGAAGTTCGACGAAACTAGTTCCATTGGAACTGTAATAGTGTATTATTATCGAATTTCAAATTTCATGGAATTTGGGATTACTGTTTGGTAGTATGGAATAGAAACGAGCATTGTACTAATATTGAAATTTAGTAAATAATTGGGTCCAAAAAGCTACCTTCTACATACGATTGAATTAGGACCGGAAATGTTTTCCATTACATTCAAATTAGAGGTATAACATTATTAATGCCTAGTGGCACGCCTCGATAGGGGTTCGAGATTTTAAGCTCTAAAAATCAAGATATTTTAAAATTTTAATAAAAATAATTTCTGGTCCCACTTTCCTTTCAGCTGTTACTACATCCTTTCACTATACCCATTTACCTATTCAACACGCCACCATTGATTCCTTCGCATTAAAATCATGTCCCTCCCCTCTTTTAATATGAAAATCAAGAAATCAATCGAAAAAAACGAGGATGGAAACAAATAAAATTGCGAAATTACTTTTCCTTGTTCAAACTAAATTCACATTTTATGAAAAAGGGTAAGAAGGGAAATCACGTTTGCATAAACAATGAAAGGGGATTCAGTGGCTTCATCGACGAACACGACGGAGGGAGCATGGGCGAGCACCTCAACTTCAGCATCAATTGAAGATAGGGCGGCACGTGGCAATGTGAGGGAGGGCAGTGAAGCAATGTCGCGATTTTCTCTTAAGCACGACAAGGGAAAGGCTAGATGATGTCAATCGTCAGGGTTTTCATCATGTTGGTGGTAGCAGTGGTAAGGCAATGGGTAACGTGGTCAGAGGGAGACAACGGCAGTGATTTGGAAACTCGCATTCATCAATTTCGACTTAGGGTTTGGTTTTGGATGGCCATGTGCACGTGCGAAAGTGGATGATGGCAAGGCGGATATGGGTAGCGTTCATGATGCGTGAGGTAGTGGTCGATCGAGCATAGGTGGTGCGGTAGTTGTGAGAGCATGCATCGATGGAGGTTCGAGTTTGCTCAGATGGTCGGGGTGGGTTGGTTTGAGCAGTAAGCGTCACGAGTGGAATGAAGGTAATTAGAAATTTTAAATTTTTAATTAGTTTCATTTATCACAAAATTGGAATAGTTAACTAATAAATAAAAAATTCTCAAAAAAATTTCGGGTGAGGTCCAAAACTTAGGAAAACAAGTCATGTTGGATTGTAGTGGCAAAACACTACGAAATGGAATAAAATTTTGGAATTGGAACGATTGAGAAATTCAAAATCAAGGTGAGAAATTATCACTCATTTGGATTACCTAGTTTAATTTTAAATAGCTAAAATTAATTATTGGATGCTTATTTGAATTTATAGATTATTATCTATTAAATGAAAAATTATATTTATTTATATTGGTAGTGAAAGTATGCTATGGATTGTATAATATGGATATACGATAATACAGAGTGTAGTGATGATATCTATACAATAAATACCGTGGAATATAAAAGCAGTATAATAAAAAAATAACACCAGAGATTTTTATACTGTTTCGGAGCTCCGTCCTACATCCAGTCCTAGACTCCTTTTGGAATTTCACTAAAACAACAACCCTCACTTAAACTGTAACGTCCCGCCTTTTCGCACACTTTAAAACGACACACATGCCGATTCAAAGCATACGCAAGGGCGGATTATTATGGGGTAAATAAGAAAAACAGAGAAGAAATAAAACAAAATAGAATCTCACAGCGGAAGGATAAAATATAATAATAAATATACAATTCAAAACAGTTTACAAAATAGTTATTTCACTTATACAATGAACATCAGAGTCACACATACCAATACAACAATGCAGCGGAATATAAAGAGTGTGTGGTGCAATACTATATATAAATAATGCTGAATCTTCGTCTTCGTCCTCCAAGCTAAATCTGCTATCCTGAAACGCTCGGACTGACCCGAGCGAATTTGAAAAGACAAAAACACTCGAGTCAGACTAGAAAATCTTATGTGAGTTAAATAAACAGAAATAAATATGGGTACAGTAACTCAAGAGATGTTCGGGATTTACATCTCCTAAGGATCCGTTAAACTATTTACTATGTAGTATATTGCGCTATTATAATAGTGTCTATTTATAAAATAAACTTACTTTTAAATAGCGTTAAGGCTTTACATTTTCCACCTTAACACGTAATAGTCCCAGTAGTCCATCCAATATCATAGCTCCTCCTACTCGGGAAGCAACTAGAGGATACCACACGGGCTACGGGAGAAAACCAAACTCGTACAAGGCGCGATAGGGTAGGTGACACGGCACAACTAGGCAATGCCAGGGTAGATATACCAATTGCTATCCAGGCTGATGGTAACGCGCAGCGCGCAGCTGCCGCCCACCTCGAACTAACTCCCCCAAAAATCAAAATATAGAAGTGGCCACTGAATCAATCCAAGTCAAAGTATAATATCGAAGAGGAGCGTCCGATCAGAGGAATGACCTCATTGGCCTGAGAATCGCTCCTGTTTTAGCCACCTTATGCCAACTCACGGGAGTTGGGTCCACGTATTTACCTTACAGGAAACGTCGCCACCACCTACTTCATTCTAGAATCTCCACCGCGTACACGGTTAGTCAAAGTGGTTTTCGGTATCGACAGAGAGTATGTCCATATCCGATCCCGGTCTCTTTGCCAACCAATCGTTATTATAACACCGCGGTTATTTAAAAACAGTTTATACTTTAAAACCAGAATATAATCCATTTCAAAACCATAATATCTCGATATCATTTCTTCTTTTAAACCCAAACGATTCATTTTGATATTAATTTATAAAGACTCAAATCAATGATATCGTTTCCCAAATAAATTTTCCTTTCCAAAAATTATGTCACTTTTATTATTTAATATCCCATGTAACCAATATTTTGTTTGTAACTTTCAACATAATTCTTCGAAAATCCATAGTATTTTAAAACCATTATTTCCAAAACTAAATGGTTTGGATATTCAACGGTATGCGAATTAAAAAGGTTTAACTTTACTGTTGCTTTATAAAGAAATAAATTACATGGCTTTCCAAATATTTCTTCTTTAAAAGTTAATCCAAAATCCAAAATATTACTTCAAGTCCCCAAAACCATTTCAATTTTATATATATTTATATCCATTTTGAGCATTAATATTTCAACTAAAGTTGGATTTTTTTATCCTTTCGAAATCAATATTCTATTAATTAATCTTGACCATTCACATAAAATCCATAATTAATAAGACTTCAATTTCTAGTAAAATATATATATATATATTTCCAAATTCAATTTTTACTAGAATATTCATTTCAAAATATTTTGGGAAAAATCCAATTATAAATATCATATCTTTAAAATTTCCAACTTAATATTTAAATATAGGATATAAATCATCAAACTCCATTTTCTTAATTTTCTTCCATTTTTAATAAAGAAATTTATTCACCTTTTTATTTCAAAATTTCAACTTCATATGCATATAAATATGGAAGAAAACATTTATTCAGTATAAAAATTTAAGATTTTTATAAACCGTATTCCATCCAAACCATAGAAATCACATTAAAATAGTTATATATAGACCGCGGTGCCTGTATATAATTTTCTATCCTATGGTCAAGTGATACGGATATTTATCATTTCAATCCGCAATTTAAAAATAAAACTTTGCGGTTTTATCATTTCAAACCACAATCCCGAATGAAATGTGAAATGTATGCTAACTTGCAGTTTAATGATATCCAAATAAACATCCATTCAACAACACATCCATAATCCAATCACAAAACATCCATCATCCAATCACAAACATCTATCAATAACAATATGTGTTTGGTAATATACAACAGGTAATAACTAGCAGTTTTCTTCAATTTAGATTTATCAACTATTTATCTAACAGTTTATATTCCCCAATAATTTATATAACTGTTAACTAGCAGTTCATATGCAACAATAATTTCTAACAGCCAATTAATACGCAATCAATCAATTTAATTAACAGCTAAATTAAAAAAATGCAATTCAACAGATATGGATGAAATAACATGCCAAAAGCTCATAAATAAATTTCTATTCATTTCTAAAATTTATTTAACAAACATAAAAGCTTCTAGTAATTGTGAGTGGGTTAAAACACTCACCTTTTGAATTTAAATCGAATTCAAACCCGATTTAAACCCAAAAATTCGCCCGTCTCAGAATTCGTCCAAACCAGAGTCATCGAGTCCGGAATTAAATTACGATCCTAACAAAAAAAATTTCGTGTGAATCCGACTTCGTATGAGAAAGTTATGGCGAAAAATGGTGATTGAATTTCAAAATTGAAAATAACAAATGTGACCCATATTCATCACTTACAAAATATGTGCCACGTCAGCTAGAAATCAACACGCACAGCACCATCTCTCCCCTCCCACGCATATGAAACGCAGGCACGCATGATTCTAGGATTTTGAAACCCAAATCGAAGATCTACGACGATCTAACCGTTGAACTGCCAAACAAATTACATAGATGCGCTCCCCATCGTCCATACTACAATACCCAGAAACAGAATCTCGATCCGACAAATTTTTGCGCGACGATGATGAACGGTTTTGGGGCTGTTTGAATTTATTCTGGATGAACGACAGCTCCAATTGAAAAACGAATTTGACCAGTGTATTACGCGTATCGAATACTTCAACATATTTTTTTTTTCTGGAATTTTCTGAAATTTTTGAGTTTTGACTTTTGATTTTGAACTGTGGATAGATCTGGAATTGGATCTGAGATGTATACATTTGGGGAAGAGAAAAGAGTGAAGAAATGAACGTACATCAAATGAAAAAGAAAGGAGCTAGGGTTTATAGATGTATATTTATAGATAGGCTAGAGGTAGGGTAGCTAGACTGGATACGCGAACGTGCGTGACAAACCATGGTCCAAAAAGCCCGCTATGCCTCCGGAGTCGGATTTGTTAAAACTATATATCAAAATAGGTGTTTTAAAATATTCTGAACGCAATGGAAAAAGTTTCGCGACCAAATTCGATCGTATGAAGAAGTTATGCCAAAAAAACAAAAATTTCACATTGATTTCAAAATGCGTAAATTTCAAGGCGTTTCGAGTCCGTACGATCAAACGACAAGTCCAATCGCAACGAAACTTGAAACATTATTATAATTCACCGTTACGGATCCGATGAAACTGTTTTCGTTGAAATCCGAGTCCGTGACAAAAATGGCTATTTTTAATATTATTAAATCAATTAAATAAATCATAAAAAAAATCAATTTTTATGTTTCAACTCCTATTATTGGCCAAATTTCATTACTTAGATAGTTCAATTAATCCCAATAAATTTAACAAGCTTGGATGTGAATAAAAATTTATAGGTATATAAATTTGCAATTTTAATTTCTGCACTTTCTTATTAATTGGGAATTATAAATTTATTCTCACAAATTACCTAATCTTATACTTATACACTCTCATCTTAAACCAAATTAAATAAATAACTTGATTTCCATCTCAACTTACTTTTAATTGCAGTTAACCCTTTTCACCGTAATTAAAATTCCAAATTATAAATAAATTTTTATTCCCATTCCCTTAATTTTCTTAACTATTTATTTATTCAAATTTTCAATATTCAACATAAATAGTTTGGTTAAGTTCATTTATTTACCTTCTTCCTATGATTCACAGTTATGGATGTCAATATGATGAAGTTTACATTAGTTAAGATTTCACTCAATTGTTCTCTAAGTCAAATGTTTACAGCTTTCATTTAACTTTAATAACGTACTAATTTACGTTAAATTCCATTTTTAAATGAAGTAATTACCATTCGTTGAATCAAATACTCAATTCATAAATAAAGTCTTGTTTTCAAAAAGTTATATCACAAATGGTCAACTAAAATTTTAATAAGCTTTACTAAATTCTATGGTATTAAATGTTGCAATAAATCCAAATTGCCATGTCTTAAATCCAAATTACTAATTAAGACTTGATTCCTTTATTATTCCTTTGGTTTTCAAATAAGTTTTTATGATGAATGTGAATTCAAATGAACAATGGAAACCCATTCCCATTTGATTTCACTATTCCATTAAATATCTTCATATTCCAGCTAAATCAACTAACGTATGAATTAGCTATTTCAATCTTCATTAAATTGCGGTTTTTATACAATAGAAATTAAATCCCATTAACATATAAATAAAGGTTGATATCCATCTATTTACATTATATCACACTTGTGCTTCTATTTAGCTTTGTATAAATGTATGAATGCGGAGTCTTGCCTATTAACGTATTAAATAAGCCTTAAAATCAATTAATGCCCCTCCTTAGTTTAACCTCTTTTTATCCGTATTTATTTTTAGAGTAACCCTTGGATTAAATTCTCAAATCACCAATTCAACTAATTATACCTTTCAATCCAAATGTAAATCTTCCACCTTTGAATTCTTATATTAAATGAATTTTATTCTAGGCAATATTTTTTACAAATGTTTACTGATTCCACATTTATAGGTTTCTTAAATTTTACTCCATCTAAATGTGACACATTTTTATTTCATTTCAAACCAATATATATATTCATTCCTATTCAATATATATATTCATTCCTATTCCTTTCATTTGGTTACTGCATTGAAATCTATTTATTAGCTAATACTACGTTACTATCATTAATTAAATTTTGGATTATATTCCAATTCCTATAACTAGGCCTTAAGTCACCATTTTACATAGTTTTAATTTAGCGTTTATTTAAATCTTCGTTTATCGTTTAGAATTTCTACTAAATTGAAATGCACAACTTATGAACTTTAACCAATTTAGTCCACCTAATAAATTTTTCAAATGTTTGTGTGTATGTAATCCAATTCAGTTATTGTTACATTAATACCATTAAACCAACAAATTAAGACTTATAACTACAACACAACTTTCAGTTATTTTCAAATCTATGTCATATAACCTTTTAAATCTCTACCTGTAATTACAGTTACTATCTAACTCCTACATTCATCCTTTTAAAATCCTAAGACTTTAATTTTATACTGGATTAAATTAGCAAACATATAAATTAAATTTATAAAATATCATAAATTTATCAGGTCGTTACAATCTCCCCCACTCAAAACTTTTCGTCCCCGAAAAGGAAAAAAGAAGGGAGAAGGAAGAATAAACAGTACTTTTTATTTCAATTTTTAATTTATAAACAATATTTTCCTGGATTAATCCTCCTAAATGAAATATTCCTGTTTTATAATCATTATATCCTTTAATACTTGAGTTATTAAAGTTGGAAAAATATTTTAACAAAATTCTAAGTCCAAAATTTTCGAAAATTTTTGGCAGAGTCTCCTTTGTACGGAGGGACTCTGGAGAAAATATAATATCCAAATATACAAGTATATTACATATATAATCAAAATATTATATCCCAACACGGGAAAAATATATAAAATATCGCTTTAAACGTAATCCGAAAACGTACCTATTGTCGGGCAATATACGCTTTATTATTTTGGAACCAACAGCAGTAGCAGTTGCTTCCAACACCTGTATTTACTAATAAAATCTAAAAGGTTAAATATTTATTTTAAATGAACTATTCAAGTGGATTCAATCATTCATACTCAATCAAATGCAACAACCATACATTTTAACAAACAGCACAACCACATACAACAACCAATCATTTAAATCAAACGACAATTAGTTGTTCGGGTTCAGATTCTGAAGTTGTACGAATGAAGAATAACTATCAAGTGCATCCGTTGCTCAACAGCCTAAGATGGAACAAAGATAGATTATTTGTAAATCTAACAACTCCATAATTCCTTACCCAACAACATACATCATCCAACAATTCAAATCAACACCAAAATATCTCATTATACATTTATTTCATAATTCAGTGTTTTGATTTTTCTTTCCTTCATTTATGAGGGATTTCTTTGTTTCTTACAAGTTTATTTTCCAATTATCACCAAATTCATTATATTTGTATTTCCTTTTTATTACTTAAGTTTCCTTTTATTACTTAAGTCTATAAAATAAATTCTCATTAATAACAACAAATATTTTGAATATCTTCACTTGTAAGATTTCCCTTTACATTTTTTTACTAACATTGCAACTTTTATTATATGGTAAGTTATGTATGTTTAAGAATGCAAGTGAAAATTTACAAGTTTCTTCTCAATTCCTTTTTATTCATTAATGGTTCAATAAATATATATTCGTTTTATAAATTACAATTTCAACTTACCCTTAATTTCATTCCTTTATTTAATGTTTACGTTTTATTATATTTAATTACAGTAACCCTCTACTTACACTTAAATTATTAACCTTAAAACCTCCATTTTTATAAATAAAGGATCTTATTAATTCATTATCTAGGGTTTACAGACATTTATTTATATTACCTACTTTTTATTATATTACTAGTAGCATTTTAAAACATACTTAAGTTTATAACCCTACACATCAATCTTTATTTATTAAAGAATTTCATTTTATTTACTTAAGTTAAAATCACCTATTAATAATACTCACCTTTAATTTGGGTAAAATTTCAATTATCACTTAAGTTTATACCAATAAATTCTTATTATAACAGTAATTTATTGAATACTTCATTTTTCCTAAATTCCTACTTGTAAAATATTCAATTCCAGTTTCTCATTTAACACTTCAACTTTTATATTTGGGTAAGTTATTTATGTTAAGGAAATTGCAATTGAACTTATACAAGTTTAATCTCCATTCTTTTAATTAAATTTAATGTTTATTCATATTACCCTTTGTCTCATATGTATGCAAATTCCTCTTTATAGCTTTGCAGTTATTCTCTTATTTCAATTAGAGGTTTCAATTCATTCATTCTTCAATAAATCTTTTCCATTATTTATCAGTTAAAAACTTTTACTTCCCTTATCCCTAGCATTAACTTTCTTACTTAATATTTCACTAACAAAGTTTAAACAATTAATTAACGGAAAAATTTAGAATTAAATACCGGGTCAAATTTTAATCTATTTCAAAATAATAGATAAATAAGTTCTTACAACTTTTATATCTCTAATTATATTTAGAACAATAAAAGAAAATTTTTAGAAAATTTCAAAAATAAATCTGCAGTAGAATTTACTACAGTGGCATTTCCCCTTCGAAACTCGAAAATGAAAGTCGATGATGCGGCCGTCATCACCGAATTTATTTTCCAGCGACAGAGAGGAAAGTACAGAATTTAATTCTTTTCCAAAATCTTCTTTAAAACAATTCTTCCAATTTATACGAAATATTTATATAAGAAAATACTTATAAACCAAATCAATAAATTTCACAAATTCTTTGAAAGCAAATTTTCAAAAATCCCGGACTTAAGTTCTAAATCTCCAAATTTGGTTTATTATAATTTCACTTAGCTTCAGTTATTATAAATATTTTTATTGCCTAACATCCAATCTATAGCAACCAAATATATATATATCTTTATAAAACTATTTTTATATATAGAAATATAATAGGCAAATTATTTCATTCACCTATATTAAAAACAAATATTATGTCGGTCTGTCCTATTAAGTGTTTAGAAATCCCTATTGATGACATAGCGTCCCATGCATCAACCAGAATTTATAAATACAAAGCGGAACAGATTAACACAATATTAAAATCTTTTTATTAATACTAACAAGTACGCTCTCTCTTATATATACACTCAGCGACTCCCATAGGATATTTCTACCCTATTAACAAAGAGTCAAACCCCACAAAGCCAAGGTTTATCGCTAAACCAAAGCTCTGATACCAACTGTAACGTCCCGCCTTTTCGCACACTTTAAAACGACACACATGCCGATTCAAAGCATACGCAAGGGCGGATTATTATGGGGTAAATAAGAAAAACAGAGAAGAAATAAAACAAAATAGAATCTCACAGCGGAAGGATAAAATATAATAATAAATATACAATTCAAAACAGTTTACAAAATAGTTATTTCACTTATACAATGAACATCAGAGTCACACATACCAATACAACAATGCAGCGGAATATAAAGAGTGTGTGGTGCAATACTATATATAAATAATGCTGAATCTTCGTCTTCGTCCTCCAAGCTAAATCTGCTATCCTGAAACGCTCGGACTGACCCGAGCGAATTTGAAAAGACAAAAACACTCGAGTCAGACTAGAAAATCTTATGTGAGTTAAATAAACAGAAATAAATATGGGTACAGTAACTCAAGAGATGTTCGGGATTTACATCTCCTAAGGATCCGTTAAACTATTTACTATGTAGTATATTGCGCTATTATAATAGTGTCTATTTATAAAATAAACTTACTTTTAAATAGCGTTAAGGCTTTACATTTTCCACCTTAACACGTAATAGTCCCAGTAGTCCATCCAATATCATAGCTCCTCCTACTCGGGAAGCAACTAGAGGATACCACACGGGCTACGGGAGAAAACCAAACTCGTACAAGGCGCGATAGGGTAGGTGACACGGCACAACTAGGCAATGCCAGGGTAGATATACCAATTGCTATCCAGGCTGATGGTAACGCGCAGCGCGCAGCTGCCGCCCACCTCGAACTAACTCCCCCAAAAATCAAAATATAGAAGTGGCCACTGAATCAATCCAAGTCAAAGTATAATATCGAAGAGGAGCGTCCGATCAGAGGAATGACCTCATTGGCCTGAGAATCGCTCCTGTTTTAGCCACCTTATGCCAACTCACGGGAGTTGGGTCCACGTATTTACCTTACAGGAAACGTCGCCACCACCTACTTCATTCTAGAATCTCCACCGCGTACACGGTTAGTCAAAGTGGTTTTCGGTATCGACAGAGAGTATGTCCATATCCGATCCCGGTCTCTTTGCCAACCAATCGTTATTATAACACCGCGGTTATTTAAAAACAGTTTATACTTTAAAACCAGAATATAATCCATTTCAAAACCATAATATCTCGATATCATTTCTTCTTTTAAACCCAAACGATTCATTTTGATATTAATTTATAAAGACTCAAATCAATGATATCGTTTCCCAAATAAATTTTCCTTTCCAAAAATTATGTCACTTTTATTATTTAATATCCCATGTAACCAATATTTTGTTTGTAACTTTCAACATAATTCTTCGAAAATCCATAGTATTTTAAAACCATTATTTCCAAAACTAAATGGTTTGGATATTCAACGGTATGCGAATTAAAAAGGTTTAACTTTACTGTTGCTTTATAAAGAAATAAATTACATGGCTTTCCAAATATTTCTTCTTTAAAAGTTAATCCAAAATCCAAAATATTACTTCAAGTCCCCAAAACCATTTCAATTTTATATATATTTATATCCATTTTGAGCATTAATATTTCAACTAAAGTTGGATTTTTTTATCCTTTCGAAATCAATATTCTATTAATTAATCTTGACCATTCACATAAAATCCATAATTAATAAGACTTCAATTTCTAGTAAAATATATATATATATATATTTCCAAATTCAATTTTTACTAGAATATTCATTTCAAAATATTTTGGGAAAAATCCAATTATAAATATCATATCTTTAAAATTTCCAACTTAATATTTAAATATAGGATATAAATCATCAAACTCCATTTTCTTAATTTTCTTCCATTTTTAATAAAGAAATTTATTCACCTTTTTATTTCAAAATTTCAACTTCATATGCATATAAATATGGAAGAAAACATTTATTCAGTATAAAAATTTAAGATTTTTATAAACCGTATTCCATCCAAACCATAGAAATCACATTAAAATAGTTATATATAGACCGCGGTGCCTGTATATAATTTTCTATCCTATGGTCAAGTGATACGGATATTTATCATTTCAATCCGCAATTTAAAAATAAAACTTTGCGGTTTTATCATTTCAAACCACAATCCCGAATGAAATGTGAAATGTATGCTAACTTGCAGTTTAATGATATCCAAATAAACATCCATTCAACAACACATCCATAATCCAATCACAAAACATCCATCATCCAATCACAAACATCTATCAATAACAATATGTGTTTGGTAATATACAACAGGTAATAACTAGCAGTTTTCTTCAATTTAGATTTATCAACTATTTATCTAACAGTTTATATTCCCCAATAATTTATATAACTGTTAACTAGCAGTTCATATGCAACAATAATTTCTAACAGCCAATTAATACGCAATCAATCAATTTAATTAACAGCTAAATTAAAAAAATGCAATTCAACAGATATGGATGAAATAACATGCCAAAAGCTCATAAATAAATTTCTATTCATTTCTAAAATTTATTTAACAAACATAAAAGCTTCTAGTAATTGTGAGTGGGTTAAAACACTCACCTTTTGAATTTAAATCGAATTCAAACCCGATTTAAACCCAAAAATTCGCCCGTCTCAGAATTCGTCCAAACCAGAGTCATCGAGTCCGGAATTAAATTACGATCCTAACAAAAAAAATTTCGTGTGAATCCGACTTCGTATGAGAAAGTTATGGCGAAAAATGGTGATTGAATTTCAAAATTGAAAATAACAAATGTGACCCATATTCATCACTTACAAAATATGTGCCACGTCAGCTAGAAATCAACACGCACAGCACCATCTCTCCCCTCCCACGCATATGAAACGCAGGCACGCATGATTCTAGGATTTTGAAACCCAAATCGAAGATCTACGACGATCTAACCGTTGAACTGCCAAACAAATTACATAGATGCGCTCCCCATCGTCCATACTACAATACCCAGAAACAGAATCTCGATCCGACAAATTTTTGCGCGACGATGATGAACGGTTTTGGGGCTGTTTGAATTTATTCTGGATGAACGACAGCTCCAATTGAAAAACGAATTTGACCAGTGTATTACGCGTATCGAATACTTCAACATATATTTTTTTTCTGGAATTTTCTGAAATTTTTGAGTTTTGACTTTTGATTTTGAACTGTGGATAGATCTGGAATTGGATCTGAGATGTATACATTTGGGGAAGAGAAAAGAGTGAAGAAATGAACGTACAGCAAATGAAAAAGAAAGGAGCTAGGGTTTATAGATGTATATTTATAGATAGGCTAGAGGTAGGGTAGCTAGACTGGATACGCGAACGTGCGTGACAAACCATGGTCCAAAAAGCCCGCTATGCCTCCGGAGTCGGATTTGTTAAAACTATATATCAAAATAGGTGTTTTAAAATATTCTGAACGCAATGGAAAAAGTTTCGCGACCAAATTCGATCGTATGAAGAAGTTATGCCAAAAAAACAAAAATTTCACATTGATTTCAAAATGCGTAAATTTCAAGGCGTTTCGAGTCCGTACGATCAAACGACAAGTCCGATCGCAACGAAACTTGAAACATTATTATAATTCACCGTTACGGATCCGATGAAACTGTTTTCGTCGAAATCCGAGTCCGTGACAAAAATGGCTATTTTTAATATTATTAAATCAATTAAATAAATCATAAAAAAATCAATTTTTATGTTTCAACTCCTATTATTGGCCAAATTTCATTACTTAGATAGTTCAATTAATCCCAATAAATTTAACAAGCTTGGATGTGAATAAAAATTTATAGGTATATAAATTTGCAATTTTAATTTCTGCACTTTCTTATTAATTGGGAATTATAAATTTATTCTCACAAATTACCTAATCTTATACTTATACACTCTCATCTTAAACCAAATTAAATAAATAACTTGATTTCCATCTCAACTTACTTTTAATTGCAGTTAACCCTTTTCACCGTAATTAAAATTCCAAATTATAAATAAATTTTTATTCCCATTCCCTTAATTTTCTTAACTATTTATTTATTCAAATTTTCAATATTCAACATAAATAGTTTGGTTAAGTTCATTTATTTACCTTCTTCCTATGATTCACAGTTATGGATGTCAATATGATGAAGTTTACATTAGTTAAGATTTCACTCAATTGTTCTCTAAGTCAAATGTTTACAGCTTTCATTTAACTTTAATAACGTACTAATTTACGTTAAATTCCATTTTTAAATGAAGTAATTACCATTCGTTGAATCAAATACTCAATTCATAAATAAAGTCTTGTTTTCAAAAAGTTATATCACAAATGGTCAACTAAAATTTTAATAAGCTTTACTAAATTCTATGATATTAAATGTTGCAATAAATCCAAATTGCCATGTCTTAAATCCAAATTACTAATTAAGACTTGATTCCTTTATTATTCCTTTGGTTTTCAAATAAGTTTTTATGATGAATGTGAATTCAAATGAACAATGGAAACCCATTCCCATTTGATTTCACTATTCCATTAAATATCTTCATATTCCAGCTAAATCAACTAACGTATGAATTAGCTATTTCAATCTTCATTAAATTGCGGTTTTTATACAATAGAAATTAAATCCCATTAACATATAAATAAAGGTTGATATCCATCTATTTACATTATATCACACTTGTGCTTCTATTTAGCTTTGTATAAATGTATGAATGCGGAGTCTTGCCTATTAACGTATTAAATAAGCCTTAAAATCAATTAATGCCCCTCCTTAGTTTAACCTCTTTTTATCCGTATTTATTTTTAGAGTAACCCTTGGATTAAATTCCCAAATCACCAATTCAACTAATTATACCTTTCAATCCAAATGTAAATCTTCCACCTTTGAATTCTTATATTAAATGAATTTTATTCTAGGCAATATTTTTTACAAATGTTTACTGATTCCACATTTATAGGTTTCTTAAATTTTACTCCATCTAAATGTGACACATTTTTATTTCATTTCAAACCAATATATATATTCATTCCTATTCAATATATATATTCATTCCTATTCCTTTCATTTGGTTACTGCATTGAAATCTATTTATTAGCTAATACTACGTTACTATCATTAATTAAATTTTGGATTATATTCCAATTCCTATAACTAGGCCTTAAGTCACCATTTTACATAGTTTTAATTTAGCGTTTATTTAAATCTTCGTTTATCGTTTAGAATTTCTACTAAATTGAAATGCACAACTTATGAACTTTAACCAATTTAGTCCACCTAATAAATTTTTCAAATGTTTGTGTGTATGTAATCCAATTCAGTTATTGTTACATTAATACCATTAAACCAACAAATTAAGACTTATAACTACAACACAACTTTCAGTTATTTTCAAATCTATGTCATATAACCTTTTAAATCTCTACCTGTAATTACAGTTACTATCTAACTCCTACATTCATCCTTTTAAAATCCTAAGACTTTAATTTTATACTGGATTAAATTAGCAAACATATAAATTAAATTTATAAAATATCATAAATTTATCAGGTCGTTACATAAACCGGAGGAAAAGGTCTATACAACCCCTGAGCATCCGAACAGGGACTTGAGCAGCGAAACAAGATTTCGCCTCAGCAGCCGAAGAGGACTTCACACGCTTGAGCAGCAGAAAAAGACTTTAACAAACACAAAAGATTGTTTGACTTTTTGTGTACTAATAACACGGATTTTTCACTTGTAGTACACAGTATGATGTGTGTAGTTGTGTGTATAAGAAGATTAGGAAGTTTCAAATTGCTTTCAGAAATATAGAATTGTGATTATTAGCAATGAATGTATGAATTCAATAGAGTAGTTAATTCATAAAATATGATTCGATTATAGGAAAGTAAGTGAAGTAATTTGATCTTGGAGTTCATGCATATATATAGTAGTCAAGGAGTTGCAACATCTAGTGAAGCGTTCTCAATGAATAGCAATTGCTGCAACTTTTCGCGAGGAAGAAGACTATTCAAAAAGGAAGTGTCTTTTAAAAAAATAGCAGTTGGAACCAGGTCAGTCGACTGGTCTATGAACTTCAGTCGACTGAATTTGAAAATGTAAATATGTATATATATGTGCACAAGTTCAATAGGCTGTTTATAGATATTCAGTCAACTGAATGATTTTGTTCAATCGACTGAATTCTATTGATGATCAAAAATCACCATAGCTCGTTTAGTTAGAGCACTTTCCTTCTAAATTAGTGACCCAGGTTTGACCCCCGCTTTATGCATTTTTTGGAAACTTATTTTGATTAAAATATGCATGCAAGTTTATTTGAATGTGAATAATGATTCTTGAGGAACGATTTTAACAAAGCACTAAACTAGACTCTATATACATATTTGACGACTCTTGTCAAAAAATATATAGCTATATGGACCATACTTTGAGTCGTTGAGTCCGGATGTTGTTGTAGTCATACATTTGTAAATTGTTGTTTCATGTCAGTAATCAAAAGCTATGATCCAACTGTCTTTCCCTTTTTGATGATGATAATTCTATTTGCTACGGACGAATCTTCGACAAGCTTTGTTGACTTACTTCTCCCCGAATATATTCCTGTAATTGTGCTATAGATTTCACCCCCTGAATCTATTCTATATATTCCTGAAAATAATTAATCTTTTCTCCCCCTTAATCTGTGCTTGCATCGTTTATTCCTGCAAATAGCATTAGAGCAATATCTTGCTCCCCTTTTGTCATCGACAAAAAAGAAAGTTTATATGATGACATAAATTATATTCCACATAAGTGTTTAACATAGAACAATATAAAACAAAATAACTACAACTTATAATGTAAGTATCAAATAAAAATTAATATTTAAAGCATGCGATACCCAAGGTTCTTATAATTTCCTAATTTTTAGGAAACACACATTTGGTTATGGTTGAACCTTTATAAATATTATTTTCATTATTAACTACCATATAAAATGTAATACCCCAAAATTTTGTGAAAAATTATTTTAATGAAATAATTCAGTTTTGAAATATTTAGATTACATTATGATGGGATTTCTGGATTGAATGATGTGCAAGAGTATGTGTGCACATGCGCACTGGAAATGGCACAAGAAAGAATCCAAAATTCTCAAAAAAAATAAGCAAAGAAAGAAAGCATTTCAAATGTGATTTTGAAATGTGAATTAATAACCAAATTAAATATATTTTTCTGTACGTATTGAAATTAAATATTTTCTGTAAAATTGAATATGTATACATACTGAAATTAAATATGTATATTGAAATTAAATATGAAATATAGGTATATAAACATATACTTTTCTGTGAAGCAAGGAAAATTAAATAAATAAATATATAACTATACACATGTATATTTTTTATAAGTAGAAATATGTTGGAACTAAGCAAGAAAAATAGCATTAAAATGACATGAGATACAATGTAAGTAAGTATGTATGTGTAGGTAAAAATAGCAAAGAGGATTTTCAGAAATGAACAAAAGTATAAAATATGACCAAGTCACATTTTTATCATGACTTGAGTAAGTGTGAAGTAACCAAAAATAGCCATTTTTCTAAAAAGTAAAAAGAGGGAAGTACTGCCCATAACTAACAAATGCAGCCGGGGTATTAACGATGAAAATGTGAAAATACAAAATGCAAAATGCATGATGTTAGCCAGGACAAAAATGGAATTTTGTCTTGATAAAAACCCTAGTGAAAATATGCATATAAATAAGTAGTCATAGTAAGAAAAAAATCATTTTACCCGAGATACTTAAAATAAAAAAGGAAGAAAATATTTTAAAGGAAGGGAAGAACATTCAGGAATTTTTTGGATCAATTAGAAGGAAATACTTAGGTGAGTAATCTCACTATACTCATGGCAGTAAGTCCTGATATGAGGCAGCCAATCTTTTGTATATTTATTTGCATATTTGTGGTTTTGTTGAAAACAGTTTTATTAAATATCTTATGAGAGTTTTTGAATGGTTTTTGATCTGATATAAAGATTGTTATGGGAGTGCATGCTACTTGTTTCATTATATTTTGAAAAGCTAAGGCATCAAACCTTGAAATTATGGAAGAATACTTACAACTAATATGGAATTATGTCATGAAAATTTCAATAGAGAAAATGATGTAAGCTGCATTATACATAGTATAAGTGCTGAGGCTTAAGAAAGAGGTATTAGGGATGCAACAGAGATTTCTATGTGCTAAGTCCCTAATCAAATAGTAGAAACTCACAAGTCAAAAATTGTGATTCATCTAGATCTTGAATCTGGTTCAATCATAGTTATATGCAAATCATAATAACTTAACATGCCATGTCTCTATTCTCAGTTGTAGATATTCTTATATTTAATTTAAAGATAAGATATCTACTAGCAATATTCTTGAAAATAATTATTTGTTTGCCTTTGAAAAATATGCTTGCAAGATGTATGGGGTGTTTTAAGGAATACAATGACATGTTCACTTAGCTATCTGAAGATAGGATTAAAAAGATACCATTAGTAAATGAAATAGAAATGGTGAGCCAAGAAGGCTGCTGGAATGCTTGCCATATTTGAAGTAAGCAAGTTGGCACATGGTTTGTTTAAGCCCTGAGATCTCTGTGCAATGATGTGAATTAATTTATTGCAATGTGTCCCAGTGATTCCATAATAGCAGATGAGGCCAGAATATAAATTGATATATATATATATATATATATATATATAGGCAACCCATAAATCATGAAATAGGAATATGAATATTTCCTAGATTTGTTAGAGTGGAACCATGGTTGTTCTAGTGCATCTATGTGCCATTGATTAATGTGAATGCTTTGCATAATTATGTTTGTGTTAATGGTTGATTTATGAAGTTATTATACTAGCATAACAATTCATCTGAAACATAGTAATATACTTAATTTTAAGAAATTGCTGAAGCAACAGGCCAACACTCATGTATCATATATTTGCTAATGTCATGAATATATTAATATTCCTCATACCAGATCATAGATCCGACCCTTATCTGCTCATGGCATATGGGGATGTCTCATTTTAAAATGAGGCAGCCACTAGTGCTCTTTCAAGGAATGAAGAACCTAAGTAAGAAGAAAAGTATGGCTAATGAGAAAGAATGAATGAGCATGATTGCTAGTTTTAATAAGAGCATAAAATGACCTATCTGCATGTGTTCATGAAAGTCGTGTTCTTAAATTTTCCTAATATGTATGAACTTGTTATGTTTGATTGAACTAGTTGTGTTCTGTTGAGTTTTGTTATGTGTTAAGAATTGAAAACTGAAGGATAATTTGAGTAGGGATCAAGAAAATGAGTCCAAAGTATTATCTATGAAAATATGGAAAAGAATTATATTCATAGAAGAGCAGATTTCATACAAAACTTATATTATGTACTAGTCAGGCTTGACTCATTTAAAAGTAGTAAATTTTGAAGTAAAATTTAGTTTTTAACTTGGAGTATTCTTTGAGTATTTAGTTACTCTTTCTGGATATTTTGTAAAAGAATTCAAGTCCACTTGTGAGTTGCTTTGAGAAGTGTATGTATCTTAAAAAGACTTCAAATACATTGCAAATGAATTGCATTTTAAATTGACCTGGTTGAGTGTCTGGTTGACACAGTTACAAGGATTAACCAGCTTCAAAAGAATGGAGTCTTGGTTGATCATGTTGGTCTGTAATTTGGAAGTAAAACGCATTTCAAAAATTCTTTGTCTATTTAGCAAATGTTTCACCAAAAGTCTCTTTCAAAAACCTTTGTCAGCTGTGAATTTTAACTGGTAAATATTACCAATCCAAAAAGCATTTTGCATTCAAGACCTGGTTCACCCTAAAACATAGTGATTGCACACTTTTATAACATTTTCATGTCTAGTACTCTAATCATAGAAAACCCAGAAAACGAGTGATCAAATGATCAACACATGGTAGGTCATATTGATTGAGTCAAGAACAGGAGAGACTCAAAGAAAACCATGAATTGAAAATGAAAAATAAAGAAATCATTTTCTGACCTTAATCAAGTATCAAGTATTTTTAACTAAACTATGAAAAGGCCATATATTCTGAGATTGTTTTGTGAAAATAAATCACTAGTAAATCATAGTTAATATGATCAAAGTTATTATGAATAAATATGAGTAGGATCTACTCATATATTACAAATATCAAAAGAAAAAAATATATGGAAATTAACTATGGGAAGATTGATTCAAATTCAACCCAAACAGAATAAGCACTTATTTATACTAACTCTGATTTAAACAAGAGGGACACATGCATCCTCATATGTATGTGCATATCTTATGAATACACTGATATATTTATATTGGTAAAAATTTGGATCCTGTATATTGAAAAAAAAATCCTTTGAAAATTAAAGTAAAAAGGTGAGGGTCATTTCATTTGGTATCAGAGCAAATGGTTGTATTTATTTTCGAGTACTGTGGAAATGTATTATGTCTATTTGGTTTGGATGGAATAATATAGATAGGAAAATATTAATTATAGAAAATACTCACAATATACTAATCCCATCTGCCTATAACTTAGTTATCAGACCATGGTAGGAAGGGGATCTCATCACAATGCAGGAACAAGTGTACCACGGATGCTTGATATGCAGGATTTTGTGAGGGTTTTAAGGGACGGAATTGGGTATAGGCCTGAGAATCCACATCAGGAACTTTCAAAACTATTAAAGGCTTATATAAATTTGGGAGGCAAGTGTTTTGAAGGGACTGAGAATGTGATGGAAATTCAAGCATGGTTGAGAACACTGGATAGGATTTTCAATGACATGCAGCTTGATGATCAAAGGAAGAGGCAAGTGGCTTCAAGATAGCTAAAAGGAGTAGCTTTAAGCTGGTGGGAGGTGATTGTAGCTGGGAGAATTGAAAATGAAATCACTTGGAATCAATTCAAAGAGATGTTGGAGGCAAGGTTTGTACCAACATCAGCTAAGACCACATTACTTGAAAAGTTTATTTGACTCAGACAAGGAACTTTGAATGTCACTGAGTATACTCACAAATTTGAGGGATTATCCAAATATGGAGCAATGCTAGTGGCTGATGAAGCATCCAAAAATGATAGATATATTAAAGGTTTGAACCTAGGACTTAACAGGGCCATGTTACCTTATGCTGATAGGACTTTTGATCAAGTAATAGATCTGGCTTTGAAATTTGAGCAGCATGACGAGGAAAGAGAGAAGTATAGAAATTTTAAGAACAACAATAATAAGAAGAATAAGGGAAGATACCACCCTTATGACAAGAAGAAGGAGGAAACAAATAACAAAAAGGCCAGTGACACTAAGTCCAATGATGCTAAAAAGAAATTGGTTTGCCATCATTGTGGAAAAGAGGAACACATCAAACCAAGGTGCCCAGGATTAAAAGGAGGAGCCTTCAAGTGCTACCTATGTGGTAAAGAGGGGCATATGAAGAGAAATTGTTCTGAGTACAAACAGCAAGGAAAATTAGCAAATCTGGAAGGCAAAAGCAGATCCACAGTGGAGACTAGTGCTGAAAATCATGGTCAAGTGGAAGGTACCTTACTTATTTGCACCATACCCATAGCAGTAGTATATGATATCGGGGCAACTCATTCTCTAATTTCCTATGAAATAGTTAAGATGCTAAAACTGAACTGCATATTAGTTGAAACTCCATTGCTAGTACAAAGTCCACTAGGGAGTTCTAGTGTTTTAAACATGATTTGTGATATGGAATTAAACATAGGAGGAAACATTTTTATTTCCAATTTATATGTTTCAAACTACCCAAATATAGGTGTTATATTGGGGGTAGACTGGTTAAGGCAATTTACAGCCCTAATTAATTTAGACTCATCCACCGTATCATTGCAAAATCTTATAGGCCAGAGAATCACAGTTTTATGTGAAGTGGCTAAAGAAAGAAAATTGTATCATTTAATTGACTTGGAAAAGGATTTCAGTGAACCTTCCATTGAAGAAATTCCCATAGTCAATGAATATTTGGATGTGTTTGGGGAAGTTAAGGGTGTTCCACACCATAGACCAGTGGAGTTTGAAATCAACCTCATTCCAGGAGCAAGCCCAATAATTAAGAAACCCACCAGAATGGGGCCAAATGAACTGAAAGAGTTGAAAAACCAGCTAGAGGAATTAGAAAGTAAAGGGTTTATAAGGCCAAGCAACTCATGCTGAGGTGCTCCAGTAGTGTTTGTAAGGAAGCGTGATGGTACTTTGAAGATGTGCATAGATTACAGGGAGTTAAATAAGGTGACCATCAAGAATAAATACCCATTGCCTAGGATTGATGATCTTTTTGATCAACTCAGTGGAGCTAAAATATTCTCTAGATTAGACTTAGCATTTGGGTTCTATCAGATGAAAGTTGAGGACTCAAGTGTTAATTACACTGCATTCAACACTAGATATGGTCTATTTGAGTTTATGATGCCATTTATGTTGACAAATGCCCCCTCATATTTTGTAGATTTAATGAATAGAATATTAGGGATTATCTGGATAAATTTGTGCTAATTTTTATTGATGATATTTTGATTTATTCCAGAACAGTAGAATAGCATGAAAATCATTTGCATCTGGTTTTATCTAGATTGAGGCAAAAAGATTTAAAGGCAAAATTTTCAAAATGTGCATTTGGAAAGAGGAAGTACATTTTCTTGGTCATGTCATTTCTGCTAAAGGAATTTCTGTGAACCCCAATAAAGTTATAGCTATTCAAGCATGGAAGATACCAAGCACTGTGAGTGAAGTTAGATAATTCATGGGGATGGCAGGATATTATAGGAGATTCATAAAAGATTTTTCCAAAATGTCATCACCACTCACTAATCTAACCAGAAAGAATCAAACATTTATATGGACTGAAAAATATGAACAAGCTTTTATCAAGATAAAAGAAGCATTGGTTAATGCACCAGTACAAAGAGTACCTGAAGTAAATGAGAATTTAATTGTGTACATTGATGCTAGTAGTTCTGGGCTAGGAGCCGTGTTGATGCAACATGATCAAGTAATAGCCTATGCATGCAGACAATTAAAACCACATGAAACCAGATATGAAAGCCATGATCTTGAACTAGCAGCAGCGGTTTATGCATTAAAGCTTTGGAGATACTACTTATTACGAGCCAAATTTCATTTGTACACATATCATAAGGCACTAAAATATCTTTTCTCACAAAAATATTTGAACATGAGGCAACATAGATGGGTAGATTTTCTAGCTGCATATGACCTAGACATACTTAATACACCAGGTAAAGCAAACAAAGTTGCAGATGCCATGAGTAGACAACATGCTAAAGTAGCTATGTTGATGATGGAAGAATTTAAGAATTAATCTATACTTGCTGATTTAGAAATTGAAGCAAGCAGTGAAATACATATGGTGACAAATGAAGAAGATGAGAATAAAGGGAGACTGAGTTTAATAACCTTACAAATAGATTTAATTTTGAAGATAGGAAAAATGTAAGAACAAGACGCAAACTTATTGGAGAGGAAAATGCTCATATCAAAAGGGGAAGAAGTGATAAATTACCGTGTTGATAAAAATGGTTATATAAGGTATAAAAATAGAATATGTGTTCCAGAAAACATGGAGTTGAAGGAGGAAATATTAAGTGAATACCATAGGAGTAAGTACTCCATACACCCAGGCAGTACAAAGATGTATCAAAATCTAAAAAGAAATTATTGATGGATGGGAATGAAGTCAGATGTAGCTAAACATGTTGAAAAGTGTATGACTTGCCAACAAGTCAAGGCAGAGACACAAAGACCATCGGGATTATTACAACCTCTTAGCATACCACAGTGGAAATGAGAGGATATATCTATGGATTTCATAGTTGGTCTGCCGAGATCCAAAGGAGGAAACACAAGTATATGGGTAATAGAAGATAGGTTAACTAAAGTGGCACACTTTATCCTAATGAAATCAGAAAGGAATGCACCAAAATTGGCTCACGTGTTCATGAAGGAAGTGGTAAGATTGGATGGCATTCCCAAAACTATTGTGAGTGATAGGGATACCATTTTCACATCAATATTTTGGAAAAGTTTTCAAGTGGCCATGGGAAGTGAATCATGCTTAAGCACTGCATACCATCCACAATCAGATGGACAAACTGAGGTGGTGAACGAAATTTTAGAAGACTTATTGAGGGCATGTGCACTGGATTTTGGAGGAAACTGGGAGGACCATCTTCATTTAGCTGGGTTTACATATAATAATAGTTATCAAAGCACTACAGGGATGACACCATTTGAAGCCTTATATGGCAAGCCATGCTTATCACCTATATGTTGGGTGGAGATAGGAGAGAGAGTTGTCTTAGGACCTTAGTATATAAAAGAAACTACAGAGAAAATTGAGCTAGTAAGGATGAGAATGGCAGTAGCCCAAGACAGGCAGAAGAAGTTTGCAGACATGAAAAGAAAACAGGTGGAATATGAAGTGGGTGACTTTGTTTTCATCATGGTTTCACCTATAAAAAAGGTCTTGAGATTTGGCAAGCAAGGAAAGCTCACACCAAGGTATGTAGGACCCAATAAAATTCTGGAAAGAGTAGGCTCATTAGCATACAAATTGGAAATGCCAGAAGAAATGAAAGCAATGCACAATGTATTCCATGTGTCACAACTTAGAAAATGGGTACATGATAAGGAAGATATTCTGGAAAAGCCTACCCAAGTATAGATCAACCCTAACTTGGTTTATGAGAAAGAACCAGTAGGGATTTTGGCTAAAGGAGAAAAGAAATTGAGAAGCAAAACCTTGAAGATGGTAAAGATCCAGTGGAGTCTTGATCCTAATGATTGTACATGGGAGTTAGAGGATAAGATTAGGATGGAATATCCTAAGCTTTTTGCAAACTAAAGGTAATTTTTTTTTAAAAAAAATTTCTAGAAAATTTAATATGTATGGTTGCTATGGTTGAATTTATTTGCTTATGCATGTGTTTGATAAATTTCCTAGAATCAGTGAATGCCTGTTAGAGGTAATAGAAAACTGTGAGGACCCAATTCCTAAAAGGAGGGGTGAATGTAATACCCCAAAATTTTGTGAAAAATTATTTTAATGAAATAATTCAGTTTTGAAATATTTAGATTACATTATGATGGGATTTCTGGGTTGAATGATGTGCAAGAGTATGTGTGCATATGCACACTAGAAATGGCACAAGAAAGAATCCAAAATTCTTAAAAAAAACAAAGAAAGAAAGCATTTCAAATGTGATTTTGAAATGTGAATTAATAACCAAATTAAATATATTTTTCTGTACATATTGAAATTAAATATTTTCTGTAAAATTGAACATGTATACATACTGAAATTAAATATGTATATATAGATGTATATTGAAATTAAATATGAAATATAGGTATATGAACATATACTTTTCTATGAAACAAGGAATATTAAATAAATACACATATAACTATACACATATATATTTTCTATGAGTAGAAATATGCTGGAACTAAATAAGAAAAATAGCATCAAAATGACATGAGATACAATGTAAGTAAGTACGTATGTGTAGGTAAAAATAGCAAAGAGGATTTTCAAAAATGAACAAAAGTATAAAATATGACCAAGTTACATTTTTATCATGTCTTGAGTAAGTGTGAGGTAACAAAATATAGCCATTTTTCTGAAAAGTAAAAAGATGGAAGTACTGCCCATAACTAACAAATGTAGCCGGGGTATTAAGGATGAAAATGTGAAAATACAAAATGCATGATGTTAGCCAGGACAAAAATGGAATTTTGTCAGGATAAAAACCCTAGTGAAAATATGCATATAAATAAGTAGTTATAGCAAGAAAAAAATCATTTTACCCGAGATACTTCAAATAAGAAAGGAAGAAAATATTTTAAAGGAAGGGGCAAACATTAAGGGATTTTCTGGATCAATTAGAAGGAAATAATTAGGTGAGTAATCTCACTATATTCATGGCAGTAAGTCCTGATATGAGGCAGCCAATCTTTTATATTTTTATTTGCATATTTCTAGTTTTGTTGAAAACAGTTTTATTAAATATCTTATGGGAGTTTTTGAATGGTTTTTGATATAATATGAAGATTGTTGTGGGTGTGCATGCTATTGTTTCATTATATTTTGAAAAAGCTAAGGCATCAAACCTTGAAATCATGGAAGAATACTTAAAACTAATATGGAATTATCTCATGAAAATTTCAATAGAAAAAATGATGTAAGCTGCATTATACATAGTATAAGTGTTGAGGCTTAAGAAAGAGGTATTAGGGATGCAATAGAGATTTCTATGTGTTGAGTCCCTAATCAAATAGCAGAAACTCACAAGTCAAAAATTGTGATTCAGCTAGACTTTGAATCTAGTTCAATCATAGTTACTTGCAAATCATAATAACTTAACATGCCATGTCTCTATTCTCAATTGTAGATATTCTAATATATAATTTAAAGACAAGATATCTGTTAGCAATATTCTTGAAAATAATTATCTGTTTGCCTTTGAATATGCTTGCAAGATGTATGGGTGTTTTCAGGAATACAGTGACATGTTCACTTAGCTATCTGAAGATAGGATTAAAAAGATACCATTAGTAAATGAACTAGAATTGGTGAGCCAAGAAGGCTGCTGGAATGCTTGTCATATTTGAAGTATGCAAGTTGGCACATGGTTTGTTTAAGCCCAGAGATCTTTGTGCAATGATGTGAATTAATTCATTGCAATGTGTCCCCGTGATTCCTTGATAGCAGATGAGGCCAGAATATAAATTGATATATATAGGCAACCCATAAATCATGAAATAGGAATATGAATATTTCCTAGATTTGTTGGAGTGGAATCATGGTTGTTCTAGTGCATCTACGTGCCACTGATTAATGTGAATGCTTTGCATAATTATGTCTGTGTTAATGGTTGATTTATGAAGTTATTATACTTGCATAACAATTCATCTGAAACACGGTAATATAGTCAATTTTAAGAAATTGCTGAAGCAACAGGCCAGCACTCATGTATCACTTATTTGCTAATGTCACGAATATATTAATATTGCTCATACCAGATCATAGATCTAACCCTTGTTTGCTCATGGCATATGGGGGTGTCTCATTTTAAAATGAGGCAGCCACTGTTGCTCTTTCTGGGAATGAAAAACCTAAGTAAGAAGAAAAGTATGGCTAATGAGAAAGGATGAATGAGCTTGCTAGTATGGCTAATGAGAAAGAATGAACGAGCTTGCAAGTTTTGATAAGAGCATAGAATGACCTATCTGCATGTATTCATGAAAGTTGTGTTCTTAAATTTTCCTAATATGTATGAAATTGTTATGTTTGATTGAACTAGTTGTGTTCTGTTGAGTTTTTTTATGTGTTAAGAATTGAAAACTGAAGGATAATCTGAGTAGTGATCAAGAAAATGAGTCCAAAGTATTATCTATGAAAATCTGGAAAAGAATTATATTCATATAAGAGCAGATTTCATACAAAACTTATATTATGTACTAGTCAGGCTTGACTCATTTAAAAGCAGTAAATTTTGAAGTAAAATTTAGTTTTTAACTTGGAGTATTCTTTGAGTATTTAGTTACTCTTTCTGGATATTTTGTAAAAGAATTCAAGTCCACTTGTGAGTTTCTTTGAGAAGTGTATGTATCTTAAAAAGACTTCAAATACATTGCAAATGAATGGCATTTTAAATTGACCTGGTTGAGTGTCTGGTTGACACAGTCACAAGGATTAACCGGCTTCAAATGAATAGAGTCTTGGTTGATCATGTTGGTCTATCATTTGGAAGTAAAATGCATTTCAAAAATTCTTTGTCTATTTAGCAAATGTTTCACCGAAATTCTCTTTCAAAAACTTTTGTCAACTGTGCCTTTTAACTGGTTAATATTACCAATCCAGGAAGCATTTTGCATTCAAGACCTGGTTCACCCTAAAACATAGTGATTGCACACTTTTATTACATTTTCAAGTCTAGTACTCTAATCATAGAAAACCCAGAAAACGAGTGATCAAATGATCAACACATGGTAGGTCATATTGTTTGAGTCAAGAACAGGAGAGACTCAAAGAAAACCATGAATTGAAAACGAAAAAAATGAGATCATTTTCTGACCTTAATCAAGTATCAAGTATTTTTAACTAAACTATGAAAAGGCCATATATTCTGAGATTGTTTTGTCAAAATAAATCACTAGTAAGTCATAGTTAATATGATCAAAGTTATTATGGATAAATATGAGTAGGAACTACTCATATATTACAAATATCAAAAGAAAAAAATATGGAAATTAACTATGAGAAGATTGATTCAAATTCAAGCCTAACAGAATAAGCTCTTATTTATACTAACTATAATTTAAACAAGAGAGACACATGCATCCTCATATGTATGTGCATATCTTATGAATACACTGATATATTTATATTGGTAAAAATTTGGATCCTGGATATTCAAAAAAAAATCCTTTGAAAATTAAGTAAAATGGTGAGGGTCATTTCATCAAAATAATCATTAATGTGTTTTTCTCTATATTTTCTTTTAACAATAACCAAAATACTTAGATAATTTTTATTCATATGTCCCGTCAATGATTTTGTACTTCTAAAGAAATTATAAACATTATTGGTCATAATAATATTTGAATTTCTATAAAAATTGGATTTAGACTTTACTCGTAATCTAGTACTAGCAATAACATATTTATTATACATGAAAGCATATCTAGTGCTATTTCTATGATCAGTTCTATTATATCCTAAACCACTTTTATCATGTAAAGGTCTAGAGCTGGATAAAATCACGTTTAAATCGTTTTGACCTTTATTAAATTTTGTGACTTCAGTGTTAAGTTTATCAAATTTCGCTTTAAAGTCACAATTATTATTTTCCAAAGAAATATTATTATTATTCAAAATATCAATTTTCTCGTTTAATTTAATATTATCGTTTTTTAACGTACAGTTTTCATTTTTGAGAAGAAAATTTTGAGATTTTGAATTATCTAAAGAGGATTGTAATAAATTATTTTGTCTTAAGAAATTGAAATTTTCTTTTAAAAAAATTTCTCTCTCTTTTTCGTATGTGGTGCTTTGTTCATCTAGAAAATCTTTAATAGTTATAAAATTATTGTTTAAAACACAAGTTGATTTTCTAAATTTAACTTCTCGTTTTTCAATTTCTCATTTTCAAGTTCAACAGGTTTCATCTTGTATAAAATAATAAAGTTAAGCTTTACATCTTATTACTTATACTAACTAATTCATTTTTATCTTTTACTGAAATTTGTAAATCAGAAAGTACCTTTTTATAGTCCTCAATGGTGGCTTTGACAGGGATTTTTCCTGTTGTATTTCGGCTGGATCATTTTCTGTTCATTATTCTAAGATGTTGTGATGATCGATAGAATTCCAGGCTCTGATACCAATTGAAAGTGTCTATGGATTGTGTAATATGGATATACGATAATACAGAGTGTAACGGTGATAGCTATACAGTAAATAGTGCGGAATATAAAAGTAGTATAATAAAAAATAACACCAGAGATTTTTATACTATTCGGAGCTCCGTCCAACGTTCGGTCCCAGACTCCTTCTGGAATTTCACTAAAACAACAACCCTCACTTAACCCGAAGAAACAGGTCTATAAAATCCTTGAGCAGCCAAATAGGGACCTGAGCAGCGGAACATGGTTTCGCCTAAGCAACTGAAGAGTACTTCACGTACCTAAGTAGCAGAACAAGACTTCAAAAAATACAAAAGATTGTTTAACTTTTTGTGTTTTAATAACATGGATTTGTCACTTGTAGTACACCCTTCCTATAATCTTTTCCTCAAGTATGATGTGTGAAGTTATGTGTACATGAAGGTTAGGAAGTTTCAAATTGCTTTCAGAAATATAGAATTATGATCGTAAGCAATGAATGTATGAATTCAAGAGAGTAGTTAATTCAGAAAATATGATTCAAGTATAAGCAAGTAAGTTAAGTAATTTTACCTTGAAATTCATGCATATATATAGTAGTTAAGGAGTTGCAACTACTTGTGAAGAGTTCTCAACGAATAGCAAGGGCTGCAACTTTTCACGAGGAAGAAGGCTATTCGAAAAGGAAGTGTCTTTCAAAAAAATAGCAGTTGGAACCAGGTCGGTCGACTGGTCTATGAACTTCAGTCGACTGAATTTGAAAATATGTGTATACCTATGTGCACAAGTTTAATAGGCTGTTTAGAGATATTCAATCGACTGAATGACTTTGTTCAGTCGACTTAATTCGATTGACAATCAAATATCACCATAGCTCATTTGGTTAGAGCATTTACCTTTTAAACAAGTGACCCGGGTTCAAGCCCCTCTCCTTGCATTTTTTGAAAACTTGATTTTGATTAAAATATGCATGCAAGTTTATTTGAATGTGAATGGTGATTCTTGATGAAAGATTTTAACAAAGCACTAAACTAGACTCTATATACATATTTGACCACACTTATTAAAAAAAATATAACTATACGAACCATACTTTGAGTCGTTGAGTGTGGATGTCGTCATAGTCGTAGATTTGTGAAGGGTTGTTTCAGGTCAGTAATCAAAACCTATGATCCAACAGGTAGTATATATTGGTAATTGGATATATTTCCCACGATTGGAGCGGATGAGATCCTATACTCCATGCATAACAGCGGATGACCCTATATACCGCGATATCCCCCTTGAAGTGGTATTGGTATTTTTTATGCTGTATTAACATCTTTGGATGTGGAAAAACAGGTTGGAGGGATCCAACTGGATTTCTCAAATTTTTATTGATTGTTTATCATATGTAATAATATATTATGTGTTATAATAATCCGTTATTGATTATTATTGTCATTTGAATTATTGGATGCTATAGTAGCACTAGCCTTAATTTTGGTATTTTAAATACAGTAAACATTATTTTTGAAAGTTTGAAACAATTAAAAGGAGATTTTGAATATAAAAATATTATATAGAGTTTTGGTTGTTTTAAAAGAGATTGATTTGGGTAAAATAAAAATTTGATTTGGAATTGGACTTAACTATTCGTAAAATGTTTTAATTAGAATTTAAGAAAATATTAATTATATAATGGATTTTAATAGTGGAATTTTTATGTGATATTCTGGAAAATATGAAAAAGCGTTGAAAATGATAATTCAAATAGATTTTTGAAATATATAGAAATTACTAAGAAATGGATTTATAAAAATGAGATATTATAAACGAAATTAGTTTTATAAATAAGTAAAACCTAAATGTGTTATAAAATTTGTAAATGATGTTTATAAATAAGAGAAATGAGATAATTTGATAAATTAGGGCTATCAATTCATAATGTGGATTTAAATTGAGATATGAAAATAGGTTTGGAAAAAAATAGGAATTCTATTTTTCAAAAGTGAGGATTGTTAGAGAATCGGAATGGTATCGATGTGTTGTAAATCGAGAGGGATATATAAATTGAAATTTAAAAAATATATTTTATTTAGAAGTTAATTTTGTTTTTAAAAGGTAAAGTTTATTTATTAAACTATGAAATTTTAAACTAGTTTGTATTTGAATATTTTAGAAAGTGGATTATTCAAATATAAATTTTTATTGAAATTCATTATAATTATTATAACAAGCTTTGTAAATCGATTAGTTGTAACTAAAGATGGATTTGAAATGAGTCATTAGTGTTTATTAAAAAGTGTTTAATTTTTTTAAAAAAAGTGAACATGTCTTTAAAAATAAATTATTATTCTTCAAATACTCATTATATGTATAGAGTCTAGTAACGATTTAAACATATTTATAAATCTTCTCGATGTTTGAAAACGAGATTTATTTGGTAGATGGGATTTATAAGAGAAATTCTCAAAGTGGAATTTGGAAAATGTAAGGAAAATTTCCAAAGTATTTAAATAAAAGTGAACTTCAAAAAATGAATTGGGATTCATAAAAGGAGGAGAAATGGACATTTGAAATTATTGACAAGTGTTTTGACTTTGGAAATATTAAAGGGAATTAATTAAGGAACCATGGAACTTATAAAATTCGTTATGGACGAGTTGAGGAATTTGCAATATAAATTGTGTAGAAATTTAAGAAAAGAGAAATAAATGTAATTTTCCTAAGTGTTGAGAAGTAAAGGGTTTAGAAAATATATTTTCAAATATTTTTCTAAGTGTTGAAATAAGAGATGGTTTGAAATATCTTGATATGGGTATAAGTATTTGTGTTGCCTCAAATATTGAAAATTTATAAGGATTTGAACAAATTTCTTATAAAGATATTTTGAAATAAATTTTGGAAAACTTGTAATAAGGCCGGTGGTCTGCTTATGGATGTTTTATTGATAGTTAAATAACCGACCTTTAATTTTGGCCAATTTAGTTAATTGTCTCGAGGAGACCAGGATCGGATTTAATTATCCGTAAAACACTTCAATCAGGTTTGAACGTTACGAATGGATATCGTGAAGATAGTGAAGATGGTGATTCGGTTTGTCCAGACTTAGGACAACTTGTATGGACGAATGCCATCAGAACATCGTCATTAGAGGAAGATGAGCATTCTAAGTGGAATTGCTCTTGAAAGGTAACATTAGCCTCAAGCCTCATCAACAGAAAATGATTAAAATATGGGAGATGCAGGACGGATAAGTGCAACACCCAATTAGGCTATATTATCACTTTTCTAGATACCCTAAAAAATATATACAAATTATGGATTTGGTTGTGCGTGAAAAAGGGAGCGCTCGATTTTTTAAGGGTAGGAACACCCACGGTGGTAACCTATTCTATTCTATACAGGTTAGGGGTAGGCCGGTCTTCTGTAGTAGGGGATCCCAACGAGATCCTCAGTACATTTTTCTAGTGGTGTACTGTGAAAGGCGGTAACCCAGTAGTCCAGCCATTGTGTGTGATCCATTTTCCAATACAAGTCTTTACGGTTTTGTTTGTAAAGCCTAATGTGCTGGAATTTAATTAGTGTAACAATTTCAGCTATTTGGATAAGTATCTGTACTTAGACACCATTATAATATCCCTAGATTTTCTATAAAATGCTTTGGTTATCTTAAGGGAAAAACCCATCATATTTATGTGTAATGTTGTCTTACGAGATACCTTTGTTTTCAAAGGATTTTGAAAACTATAATAATTCAAATTGAGCGTGTTGTGTCATGCTGGTGTTCCAGACTGACTCGGTTGTTATTTTATTATAATGCTTGGGTCAGACCGAGTATTACGGATTCAAGATAGGATGCTATGGACATTAGGAAACGAGCCGGATGACAGTGACGTATTCTCGTACTTGATTTATATTTTCGTTGTATGAGGAAAAGTAATTACAACTGTCCAAATTGATGTATTGTTTGTTGTACTTTGATTATTGTAAATATAAAACAATTATAGAATCATGGTATAAAATCTGTTAATACATATTATATTTTTCTCGCTGCGATTATGATATTCTGTATTATTGTTGTTCTATTTTCTTCTACCTCTTTCTTCTTCTTTACCATAGTTATTCGCTCTTTCGTACAATTTGGGTTGAACAAGGGTGAATTATTATCCACTCAAAGGGTACAAACTGGGTGCCGCTACAAAAAATATCACCATTGAAATATCAAAGGTAACGTTCCTTCCTATTCATGGTAATATATTCATGGTAATATCTTTTTAACATGTGGTAGTTTAATAATCAATAATTCTAACAATGTTACTTTTATATATAAATTGGCATGTAAGTTTTGATTATAATAGAGCGATACAATATTACTCACTTCTAAGAAAGCATGGGCAATATTTATGAATATTGTTTAACCATTTTTAGAAAAATAGTTATAATATATTAAAAGTTCTTAAAATAAAAACCATTAGATCTCTACAACAAATGTAGAAAAATATCACTATATTTATTACTGACTATTAATATTGCAGAGTCGATCAACTGAAGACTGGTTGTTGTATTGTAAACAAGGTTTTATTGGATATTTGCCAAAATCATTATTCACATGGTTAAAAGATTATGCATCTTTAGTACTTTAGGGGTGGAAAGGTTAAATTTTTGAGAAATGATAGAGCTCTACTGATGGGCAATGGGAATTTTACAACAATCATTAAACGACACTATGGGAGAACATCACTTATCAATCAAAAGCGAAAAACATACAAAAAACTAATCATACTTTTTTTGAACTATAATCAGGAGAACTCGGCTAATTAGTAAACTTCTAAATGGAATTCTATTGTACCTATACGCTTAAACTCAATATACCTAAAATTTTTTTTACCTACATGTTAAAATAAAATTAATATATGTTAATTCTCAAATTCAAATAATGTTGGCTAAGAAGAAAAAATAATGAAACTTTCCTTAGTGATAAATACAACGGGATAATGGTAACTAATGTATGAACTCTATGGAATGTAATCAGACTCGCGAGCCCTTTTCCTCCTACCATATTTCTCTCTATATCCTTCAAAACCACAAATCCTACATTTCAAACATGTAATACGTATATATGTGCGTTTGTGCCTATATATATATATACACAAATATATATATATATATATATATATATATATATATGTATGTATGTATGTATGTATGTATATAAGTCCCTTGTGCATAAAAACATCAATATTGGGAAGAAGAAGTTTTTTAAATCTTGCTTTTTTAGTTTCAACGAGTCAACTATATATTTCCATATGTATATATACAATCATTACATGTGCAAGAATATACACAAAGAACATTTCAGTTCACAATTAGACATCAATAAATTTTATCATAGATGTCAGTGTACATTCGAATAAAAGAGAAATTTTAGTTCAAATCTAGACTTCTTAATTTTTCTTAATAGACATGTACATTGCAATCTGCACGTCTGGTATAAAGATTCCAGACATTTGGATGACTTTAATTCTATTCCTATACTTTTTGGAATTTTTTATATTCATACAAACATCTAGGAACTTTTGCTCAGACTTTTGGACCTGATGTACAAAGGAAACTCTTCACGTAAATTTAAATTTTGAAGAGTCATCTTTTCTCAGGAGTTGTAATTATTCAAGTTGTGGCAACTATTGATTTTAAACTTTTCAAATCTTTAAATAGAGCGGAAATTTCACTTTTTAATTCACTAATTCTTTCTATCTTTGTGATATATACTTAATTGTGATTTACCAATATTCTTAATTATTTACATCCAACAATTTCATGTTCAGACCATCATCTCAAGAAGATTGTGGAAGGGTGTACTCAAATAGACTTATTCACGTTGTCTTAGAATAAGATTAGTCAAGAAATTTACTGTTATCTGTTGTCAAAGTCCTATTGAAGTTGTTATAGGCATGAAGTCCCATTAGATAGCTTGGGGGGGTTGTAAACCTATTTCTCTAGGTTAAGTGAAGGCACTGTTAGTTAATTCAAGGAGGAGTCTGGGACTGGACATAAAAGGGAAATTCGAGCAAATATAAAAATCTCTAGTGCACTTTACTTATTTCAATTTTATACCGCTAATTTGCTATAAGTTGTTATTTAGTAGATACAATCATTTACTCGATCCACTGAGACTTTCATTTGGAATCAGAGCAAGACTGTCATATAACCATATCGCGATTTTTGATATTTATGTAATATGTATAATAATACTACATCAAGTTTTATTGAAGGTCGGTCCACCACACAGCCACCACTATTTAATGGATTAAATTATAACTACTAGTCAATTAAAATGAGGATACATATGCAAGCATTTGGTTATGACCCTTGGAATATCACTCAAGAAGAATACTTTGTACTATGTACAATGGTCAAATACTCCAAAATTAGATGCTACTACTGATGCTAAAGTTATAAACATGCTCTTTTGCTCTTTAGATAAAAATGAGTTTAATAGAGCTGGTATGTGCATATTAGCATATGAAATATGATGTACCCTCAAAATTATTCATTAAGGCACAAACAAAGTTTGATTTCAATTCTCAAAAATCAATTCCGATACTTCAGAATGAAGCAAGCGAAACACTAAATGATATGTAACTCTAGATTTCAAGACATATATCACTCATTTCTAGCACTAGTAGAAAACTGTATTGATTTTGATATTGTTTCAAAAATCATAAACTCTTTAACGGATAGGTGGAAACAAAAATATTAGCTACTGAAGAAGCTAATGACATTTCAACCCTTAAACCAGAAGAGTTAATATGAAATCTCATGTCATATGAAGTGAATTTACGAGCAAAATGAGTACGAGTTGAAGAAAGAACAACAATTGCATTCCAAGAAGAAATTGAGGATTCCGACGAAGATGATAAAGATGCAGCATTTTTAGCTAAAAAATTAGTAAGTTTCTGAAATTCAACAAGAATAATAAGTTTGGAAACAACAGAAATAACAACAATAATTCATTAACTTCCTCATTCAAGTGATGTGAATGTGATAAGCTAGGCCATATAAAAAGAGACTGTTCAAAATGAAAGAAAAATAAATTCATGAATAAGAACGATAAATTTCACAGAAAGAAGAAGCATGGTTTATCAAAAACCTAGGATAATTCAGATACGTCAACTTCTTCGTCAAATAGTGGAAACGACTCCTAACTAGCTAATGTATGCTTCATGGCTGCAATGACGATGTTTTAATAAAAACAGAGTAATATGGATACTTGGTAGTAGTTGCTCCAAACATATATTGAGGAGCAAAGACATGCTAACAAATATTATATACCTAGATGGAGTGTAACAACCCGCATATTTTACGATTGAATATTTAAATATTTTATTTTAATATTTTATCGTTAGTCGGATTTTAGTATGAAAAATTACTTTTTGCATACGGTTGAATTAGGACTCGGGACTACTTCCATTGGGTCCAAAACACCGTTTGCGATCTTTTTGAGTATAAACTTTGATATGTTTGGAGTTGGTGGAATTTTGACACTTTTTCACTTTGGGCTTTGGGTTTGGTTTAGCCCACTAGCCTAAACTATTAACTCTAGCTCAACTCCCTTTCCTTCATAACGTTACTTTCATTTCCTAAGACTCAAGCTTCATCAAAAATGGAGGGAGGAATGGGAAATTAAAACTCCAAGACCTAGTTCATTTGCAAATCCAACATCTAACTCCAAATTCAAAGAGAAGCCATTGATTCTTCCTTTGCTTTCAAGCTTCTTCTTCATTGATCTTGTGTAAAGGTGAGATTTTTATCTCACATCTTTGTCTATAACTATCTTAGATTGTTGGGTATGAATTCCTAACACTTTTTCACATGCATTTGCTCTTGGTTTGGATTGAATTGGTGAAAATCCCAATTTTTAGTGTTTTGGGTTCAAATCTTTAGAAATTCTAACTTTGATGATTGAACACGTTTTTGGTGATGCATCGAGGAGCCAATAGGACCGGGTAGCCGATGGGCGTAATCCCCTTGCGTCCTTGCTCGATTAGTTGCATATTGAGAGAGTTTTTGCATTTTTGTTGCTGAGGTCATTCCGCCTGCACACATGGCTCTCGGCCTGCAGTTAGGTCAGCCTGCCTTAGGTCGCAACCCATAGGTCTCTAGCCTTGTGTTAGGCCATTCCATGACTTAGGTCGCAACCCCTTAAGTCGCTCGGCCCTTAAGTCGCTCTGCTGCTATAGGTCGCGCCATGCTAGGTCGTCCCCACTTAAGTCGCTCGGCCTTCTCATACGCCTTAGGTCGCGACAGGTTAGGTCATTCCATCTTAAGTCGCTCTACTTGCCCCTGTGCCTTAGGTTGCGCTATACCTTAAGTCGCGCTATACCTTAGGTCGCTCGGCCTGTTAGGTCGTTCCATTCCTTAAGTCGCTTGGCATATTCTTACCCCTTAGGTCGCGCCATGCCATAAGTCGCAACCTCTTAGGTCGCTGACAACATAGGTCGCTCGGTTTGCTCTTCTACCACTTAGGTCGGCATGCCTTAGGTCGCTAGCCTCCTTAGGTCGCTCGGCCTTCTCTCACAACTTAGGTCACGCCATGTTAGGTCGCGCCATACTTAGGCCGTTCCACTCCTTAGGTCGCCTTGCACCTAGGTCGCAACCATATAGGTCGCTCGGCCTGCTACTATATCTCGCACCAATTTAGGTCGCTCCATGCTATAGGTCGCGCCACGCTATAGGTCGCACCATGTTAAGTTGCTTTGTTAGGCCGCATGCTACTTCTTAAGTCACTGATCTCTTGGGTCATATGTCGTGGAGTCGCATGCGTTGAGCCACTGATTTCTTGTGTTGACTAACGTTAAGTCGTAAGTCGTGCTTGTTAAGTCGCAAGGGTATTTCCACTTAGATGGATTTGGAATCGAATTTTTTGGATTTTATTCACGTCTCCGAATGTGAATTTTTGTGACTTATTGTTTCTACTATCATTTTTGTGATTTGTCACTCTAAAAATATAAAGGTTTTCTATACTAGTAGTAAATATCAAAATTCTTCCATTTAAAACGATTTCAACACTATTTTATTAGAAAGCTCATTTCTTAAACGCTTTCCAATCTACAAGTATATACAAACCTTTACCTCACTCGTACGAGAAATTTAATTAAACGGCTTAGTAAAACAAGTGGTATGAAACGCTTGCGTTTACTTCGCCGGTTAATCCTTGGACTTGTTCGATTGAATCTCTTGTGACAATTTTCGAGTGGAGATTTACAATTTGTTCGTAAATATTTAGGTTAAGCTAGTGGTTATGGGACATGAAGCTAAGCTTATATATTTACTAGCTTACTGTGATTGACACTTCTTGATGATCGCTGATGATCATTTTTGTGATTTAGACTAGCAAATGTGCGATGTCTCTTTGTCTACGAGGGAGACTAAACCCGTTTCTGTGGAGCATCGGCTCAATTTGGTGGGGGCAGCGACCTATGGTCTTCGGGCCGTTTTGTGGAGCTTCGGCTCAAAATTAATGGTTAGCAACCAAGGAATAACGTTTCATTTTGTGATACACGTGTTGGTGAGTTTTCTTCTCCCGTTTTGTGATAGGCCTCCCCCCTTTTGTGATTTTTGGATTTCCATTGTTGATTTCTAGAATTTTGTGCTTCACCAATTTTCGTGATTTACATTGATAAATTTTATTGATATTTGTGCATTGGTGAATTTGTGTGTCATTAACTGTTGTGATTGGCATTGATATTATTGTCAATATTTATGGTTTGGTGAATATAAATAAAGAGTATGACATTCCTTTTGATCTCTGAGAAGATTCTTGTGATATTGATTAATCCCTAGTTGATTTTCAATTGCATACTTATCACAGTATGGCTTTATGGTTATCATATGTTTATGTCATATCTCTTATTCTATATCATTTTATCTGATATTTTTAGCTAGACTGATCCATTTATTATTTTCTTATTAAATAATACTCGGGTCAGACCGAGATGTTACATGTGCTTCTGCTTGACTTAGATTAGTAGTTTCTGTTGTATACATTTGAGATATAGAGTCATTGATGTATCCATATTCTTTTGTCTAGGACTTGTAGCTATTCTTTTGTGATATTGTGGATCTTGTTTGACCACTACTCTGATGTACACCTTCGTGTGTTATATTTTCACATCTATTTCCGCCTTTGTGATATGGATGTCTATGACTGATTTGTGTTATGTTTATTTCTATATTTGTTTCTGAAGAATATATATAGCCACTGTGTAGTAGTTTTGAGTTTGTAACGGTATGGTGGATTTCTTCCTGAAACCAAATGCATGTTGTACTATCTGACATGTCGTTGCTCTTACAAAGCAATTACGCGGATGGTCGCTCCTCAATAGCCTTATTCTCCACGCTAGTTGACAGCATTGCCCCGCAATGTCCTTGGATAGAGTGGGTATAGAGGTGGGGCATCACAGCTTGGTATCAGAGCCAAACTTCGGAACAATGTAGAATAATCTAGCAAGGATCATCGTCCTAAGTCCTTAGGAGTCATGCTTTAGGATTTAATTCGAGTCTTCGTATCGATTCATCCTATTTTTTTTATGATTCCTTGTTTATCTATCAAGATTGCTTGATATTCATTGGGTGAATAACCTTATCCTTCTACTTATTTCTTTCAAAGGAAGAGAAATGGTTAGACCTGGTCGTCCCAGCGCCGGTCAATCTCGTGCTACTCCCCAGGATGGAGTATTTATGTCTGCCCAACAACTTCTTGATCTAGTGAGGAATGCTCAAGCAGCCGGATCTAATCCGGAGTCTACTCACCCTAAGTCTGGATTTACACGTTTGTGCAATGATTATAACAATTTGGGTGGGAAGCCATTCAAAGGTTTTGAAACAATTATTGAAGTCCAGGCTTGCCTGAGAACGTGCGATCGAATCTTTTCTCGCATGAATCTTATTAATCTTCACCATGTTCAGGTGGCCTGTAGTATGCTCCAAGAAAGAGCATTAGATTGGTATGAGCTTCTTATTTCTGAAATAAATGAAGCGAATCTCACTTGGGAGAAATTACGGGAACGCTTCGAGTTAAAATTTGTGCCAGAAGCTGAGAAGGTGACTTTGGCTCGTTGTTTCATAGACCTTGTTCAAGTTGAATCTTCCGTGACAGACTATGTCACATCATTCGAGTCACTTTCTAAATACGGGGTCGAGTACATGAACACCCCATTAAAGAAAAACCGAAGATTTGTCTATGGCTTGAATAAAAATCTTAAGAAGCCATTACTTCTAAAATTAGAAGTTTCTTTTGATCAGCTCATTGATATCGTTCTTCGACTTGAAGAGGCTGATAGAGTGAGTGATGTTGAGGTTCGGAGTGCTAAACCGTACGTCAACAACAAGAAAAGGCCTAATTAGCTCAGAGATCCTTATCCAAACAATAAGAAAGGGAAGCAAGCCTCTTCGGCAACTAAGACTTCTGTCTCTAGTAGTGGGCAATGCTACAACTGTGGTTCTAAGGACCATTATGCAAACAAGTGTTCAAAGCCTCGTGCTTGTCGCTATTGCAAAAGCCTGGATCATTATTTATCTTCTTGTCCTAAAACCTTAAGGCAATAAGGAGGGAAAGCTTAATGTTGCTCAAGCCCTTGGCAACACATCTCATGGTAAAGGTATTTCTCATTCTATCCTTGGTGGCATTATTTTATTTCGTGATCATCCTATTCGAGTTATTTTTGACACGGATGCGTCCCATTCTTTTATATCAAAAGAACTTGTTGATACTTTTTCTTTGGATGTCTTATGTTTAATGACTTCTTTGAGAATTGCGAATCCGATTGGTGGATTCCGCAACAATCAGTTTATTGTGTAAAGATGTCAAGATTATTTTGTGTGATTTTTCTTTCCAAGCCGATTTGCAAGTTATGCGCTACTTAGGCTTTGGAATGATTTTGGGAATGGATTGGCTTAACCTCTATGAAGCCCAAATCTTATGTCCTGAGCGGACTATTCATTTCGACATCCTCAATCTGTTAAGCAGATTTCTATTGACCTTAAAGATTCGGATTCTAGCTTGGTTGCATCTTTATACTCTCTAAATCCTCATGATGACGATAATGATGATGAGGAAGATATTATTTCTCTTATTCACGTTGTTCGCGAATTTTCCAACATATTTGAGCCCGTCTTAGGATTACCACTTAAGAGAGCAATTGAGTTCAGAGTTAATCTCATCCATGGAGCTCAACCTATCACTCGTCCTCCTTATCGCATGTCCAATAAGGAAAATGAGGAGATGCGCAAACAATTATCTGAATTGGAGACGAAGCAATTTATTCGCTCTAGTACCTCTACTTGGGGAGCTTCGGCTATTTTTGTGAAAAAATCTGATGGTACACTTAGGCTTTGCATTGACTATCGCAAGCTTAATGATCTTACTATCAAGAATAAACATCTTTTACCTCGGATTAATGATTTATTTGATCAGCTTAGTGGTGCTAGAGTCTTTTCTCAATTAGAGTTAGCTACCAGTTTTCATCATCTTCGTATTACAGAGGATAGTATTCCTGACATCGTTCTGTATTCGTTATGGGTCTTATGAATGGCTTTTTGTGCCATTTGGTTTAACGAATGCTCTGGCTTATTTCCTTGACCTTATGAATAGAGTTTTCAAAGACTTCCTCGATCGGTTTGTTCTCATCTCTATTGATGATAATCTTGTGTATTCTAAAACCGAGGAGGAGCATGAAAAGCATCTTCGGATTGTGTTGGAAACTCTTAGGAACAATCAACTAAAAGCAAAATTTTCTAAATTCCACTTTTGGCAATCCCGTGTGAAGTTTCTCCGTCATATTATTTCCAAATCCGGAATTTCCGTGGATCCTTCAAAGATTGAAGCGATTCAAAATTGAAAGAGACCGGAGAGTGTGACGAAACTTCGTAGTTTTCTTGGATTGGCGAGCTATTACCGTCGTTTTATAAAAGACTTTTCAAAAATTTCCGTGCCTCTTACTAATTTGACAAAGAAGGGAGTTAAATACATTTGGTCGGTCAAATGTGAAGCTTCTTTTCAGAAATTAAAAGAACTCATTTCCGATGCTCCTATTCTTGTGATTCCCGAGAGAAACCAAGATTTCATTGTTTATACCGATGCTAGTCATGTTGGTTTGGGAGCCGTTCTTATGCAAAGAGAATGTGTTATTTCTTATGCTTTTAGGCAAATGAAGCCAGCCGAGACTAGTTATGCCACTCATGATTTACAACTCGCGGTTATTGTTTTCGCACTTCGAATTTGGCGTCATTATCTTTTGGGAGAAAAATTTATTCTTTACACCGATCATAAATCTTTGAAGTACCTATTTTCTCAAAAGGAACTTAATTTGCGTCAACAACATTGGCTCGAATTTCTTACAGCTTATGATCTTGATATTCTTTATAATCCCAGAAAGGGAAATCATGTTGCCGATGCACTTAGTCGTAAGCAACAAGCGGTTGTTTCTATGATGATATCCGAATGGAACCGGATTCTGTCCACTTGTGAAATTCGAGACCGTGTTTTCGATTTATGTTCATCTCTTGTTTTATGTAGCCTTGAGGCTCATCCTTCTCTTTTAGACCGCATTCTTGAAGCTCAAAAGCTAGATCCCGAATTGGCTCTTCTTTGCCAAAATCTTAGGGATAAAATTGATATTGAAGGTTTGAAAGACTTTGATATTGATTCTCGTGGCGGTATTTGAAAATTTGGTAGACTTATCGTGCCAAATATTAGTAATCTTCGTAAAGACATTTAGAAGATTCTCATCATTCTAAATTTACCATTCATCCCGGTAGGAGTAAAATGTACGCGAACATGAAGCGACTTTATTATTGGGTGGGAATGAAATCTGATATTTCTAACTCTGTTAAGTGTTGCATGACTTGCCAACTCATTAAGGCCGAACATCAAAGGCCTGGTGGGTTATTGGAACCTTTAGAAATTCCAATTTGGAAGTGGAACCAAATTTACATGGATTTTATAGACGACCTTCCCTTTCTCATTCGGGTCATGATAGCTTATGGGTGATAGTCGATAGACTTACTAAATCCTCCCATTTTATTCCCGTTCGGTCCAATCGAACTGTTCCTCTTTTGGCCAAACTCTTTATTAAAGAAATTGTTAAATTGCATGGATTTCCTACTTCTATTGTTAGTGATCGTGATCCATTGTTTACTAGTGGATTTTGGAAGAGTCTTCAAAAAGCTTTGGGAACGAAGCTTAATTTTAGCACCGCTTATCATCCCCAGTCCGAAGGACAAACTGAGCATGTGAATCAAACTCTTGAAGGTCTTCTTCGTGCATATGTTCTTGATTTTGGTGGAAGTTGGGAAGATCATATTTCTCTCGTTGAGTTTACCTATAATAATAGCTTCCAATCTAATATTGGTATGGCACCTTTCGAGGCACTCTATGGAAGACCATGCCGATCTCCTTCTTATTGGCTTGAGGTCGGTGAGAAGCTGGTTTTAGGTCTAGATTTTATTCGTGATTCCACAGAGAAGATTCACCTTATTCGTCATAGGATGAAAGAAGCCCAGAGTAGACAAAAATCCTATGCCGATAACTGAAGAAGGAAATTAGAATTCTCTGTGGGAGATCTTGTGTTTATTCGTGTTTCAGTCATAGGGTGTTGTACGTTTCAGTCGATCGAGTAAGTTAGCACCTCGATATATTGGTCCATTTCCCATCACCGAACGTATTGGTTCAATGGCTTATCGCCTTTTATTACCAGCTCAGTTTTCTGCTATTCATGACGTGTTTCACGTTTCTCAATTACGGAAATGCCTTCGAGATTCCGATTCTATTCTTGAGCCCGGTGCTGTGGAAGAAATTGAAGTTTCGTCTAATTTAACTTATGAGCAACGCCCTATTCGTATTATTGCTTCGGAGGTCAAGCGCCTTAAAAATAAAGATGTTCCACTTGTTAAAGTTCAATGGTCCTATAATCCTAAGGATTTCTCTTAGGAATCTAGAGGGTTCATCGAGCGAACACGTCCGGACTTACTTCCCCATGCTCTATGAGGTGAATTTCTTATTTCAAATTTCTTTTGTGTTGATATGCTGTCATGGTTGTTACCTTATATTTTCTTCTTCAATATTGCTAGGACGCAATTTCTTTAAGGAGGGGAGTCTGTAACAACCCGCGTATTTTACGATTGAATATTTAAATATTTTATTTTAATATTTTATCGTTAGTCGGATTTTAGACCGAAAAGTTACTTTTTGCATACGGTTGAATTAGGACTTGGGACCACTTCCATTGGGTCCAAAACAACGTTTGAGATCTTTTGGAGTATAAACTTTGATATGTTTGGAGTTAGTGGAATTTTGCCACTTTTCACTTTGGGCTTTGGGTTTGGTTTAACCCATTAGCCTAAACTATTAACTCTAGCTCAACCCCTTCCCTTCATAACTTTACCTTCATTTTCTAACTCTCAAGCTTCATCAAAAATGGAGGGAGGAATGGGAAATTAAAACTCCAAGCCCTAGTTCATTTGCTAATCCAACATCTAACTCCAATTTCAAAGAGAAGCCATTGATTCTTCCTTTGCTTTCAAGCATCTTCTTCATTGATCTTGTGTAAAGGTGAGATTTTTATCTCACATCTTTGTCTATAACTATCTTAAATTGTTGGGTATCAATTCCTAACACTTTTTCATATGCATTTGCACTTGGTTTGGATTGAATTGGTGAAAATACCAATTTTTAGTGTTTTGGTTTCAAATCTTTAAAAATTCTAACTTTGATGATTGAACACGTTTTTGGTGATGCATCGATGAGCCAATAGGATCAGGTAGCCAATGGACGTAATCCCCTTGCGTCCGTGCTCGATCGGTTGCAAATTGAGACAGTTTTTGCATTTTTGTTGCTTAGGTCGTTCGGCCTACACACATGGCTCTCGGCCTGAAGATAGGTCAGGCTGCCATAGGTCGCAACCCATAGGTCGCTCGCCTTGTGTTAGGCCGTTCCATGACTTAGGTCGCAGCCCCTTAAGTCGCTCGGCCATTAAGTCGCTCTGCTGTTATAGGTCGCGCCATGCTAGGTCGTCCCCACTTAAGTCGCTCAGCCTACTCATACGCGTTAGGTTGCGACAGGTTAGGTCGTTCCATCTTAAGTCGCTCCGCATGCCCCTATGCCTTACGTCGCGCTAAACCTTAGGTCGCGCTATACCTTAGGTCGCTCGGCCTGTTAGGTCGTTCCATTCCTTAAGTCGCTTGGCCTATTCTTACCCCTTAGGTCACGCCATGCCATAAGTCGCAACCTCTTAGGTCGCTGACCACATAGGTCGCTCAGTTTGCTCTTCTACCACTTAGGTCGGCTTGCCTTAGGTCGCTGACCTCCTTAAGTCGCTCGGCCTTCTCTCACAACTTAGGTCGCGCCATGTTAGGTCGCGCCATACTTAGGTCATTCCACTCCTTAGGTCGCCTTGCACTTAGGTTGCAACCATATAGGTCGCTTGGCCTGCGGCTATATCTCGCATCAATTTAGGTCGCTCCGTGCTATAGGTCACGCCACGCTATAGGTCACGCCACGCTATAGGTCGCACCGTGTTAAGTTTCTCTGTTAGGCCGCATACTACTTCTTAAGTCGCCTATCCCTTGGGTCGTATGCCATGGAGTCGCATGCGTTGAGCCGCTGATTTCTTGTGTTGACTTACATTAAGTCATAAGTCATGGCTGTTAAGTCGCAAGGGTATTTCCACTTTGATGGATTTGGAATCGAATTCTTTGGATTTTATTCACGTCTCCGAATGTGAATTTTTGTGACTTATTGTTTCTACAATCATTTTTGTGATTTGTCACTTTAAAAATATAAAGTTTTCTATACTAGTAGTAAATATCAAAACTCTTCCATTTAAAACGATTTCAACACTATTTTATTACAAAGCTCGTTTCTTCAACCGTTTTTCAATCTACTAGTATATACAAACCTTTACCTCACTCGTACGAGAAATCTAATTAAACGGCTTAGTAAAACAAGTGGTATGAAATGCTTGTGTTTACTTCGCCGGTTAATCCTTGGACTTGTTCGATTGAATCTCTTGTGACAATTTTCGAGTGGAGATCTACAATTTGTTCGTAAATATTTAGGTTAAGATAGTGGTTATGGGACATGAAGCTAAGCTTATATATTTACAAGCTTACTGTAATTGACACTTCTTGATGATCGTTGCTGATCATTTTTGTGATTTAGACTAGCAAATGTGCGATGTCTCTTTGTCTATGAGGGAGACTAAACCCCGTTTCTGTGGAGCTTCGGCTCAATTTGGTGGGGTAGCGACCCTTGGTCTTCGGGCCGTTTTGTGGAGCTTTGGCTCAAAATTAATGGTTAGCAACCATGGAATAGCGTTCCATTTTGTGATACACGTGTTGGTGAGTGATCATGCTCCCGTATTGTGATAGGTTTCCCCCTTTTTGTGATTTCTGGATTTCCATTGATGATTTCTAGAATTTTGTGTTTCACTAATTTTCGTGATTTACATTGATAAGTTTTATCGATATTTGTGCATTGGTGAATTTGTGTGTCATTAGCTGTTGTGATTGGCATTGATATTATTGTCAATATTTATGGTTTGGTGAATATAAATAAAGAGTATGACATTCCTTTTGATCTCTGAGAAGATTCTTGTGATATTGATTAATCCTTAGTTGATTTTCAATTGCATACTTATCACAGTATGGCTTTGTGGTTATCATATGTTTATGTCATATCTCTTATTCTATATCATTTTATCTGATATTTATAGCTAGATTGATCCGTTTATTAATTTCTTATTAAATAATACCTGGGTCAGACCGAGATGTTATAGGTGCTTCTACTTGACTTTACATCTGGGATTACCACCTTGACTTTTGGCTAATTACTTAGATTAGTAGTTTTTTTTGTATACATTTGAGATATAGACTCATTGATGTATCCATATTCTTTTGTCTAGCACTTGTAGCTATTCTTTTGTGATATTGTGGATCTTGTTTGACCATTACTCTGATGTACACTTCCATGTTATATATTCACATCAATTTCCGCCTTTGTGATATGGATGTTTGTGACTGATTTGTGTTATGTTTATTTCTACATTTGTTTCCGAAGAATATATATAGCCACTGTGTAGTAGTTTTGAGTTTGTATCGGTATGTCGAATTTCCTCCTGAAACCAAATGCATGTTGTACTATCTGATATATCGTTGCTCGCACAAAGCAATTGCGCGGATGGTCGCTCCTCAACAACCTTATTCTCCGCGCTAGTTGACGGCATTACCTCGTAGTGTCCTTGGCTAAAGTGGGTATAGAGGTGGGGCATCACATGGAGGTTCCATTACTTTTAAAGATAATTCTAAAGGATACGTCATAAGAAAAGGAGACATGAGCGACAACAATATATCTGATTTGCCCCTTATTACAAATTTTTCGTTACTTATAAATTTAAAATGTAATTTATTAAGCTTTATAATGTATAACTAATTATTATTGAAATACTTCGAAAGTGAATTTTTCGAATACCTAATATTAATTGAAATAAAATTCAAATTTTTATATTAAACTTTGTGAATCGATTGCTTTTATTTAAAAATGAATTAGAAATGAGCTATCGAAGTTTATTTAATGTTTTTTGGATATTTTAAACAATTACTTAAGTGTTTTAGAAATAAAATATTATTATTTAAAAATTCTTATTATATAATAGAGTTTTGGAAGTATTGGAATTTAATTATAAATTCTCTTAAGATTTATAAATAGAGTTTATTTAACGGATATGATTTTTATAGAAGAAATCTTGTAATGGAATTCTAGAAACTTAAGTAAACTTCGAAAATGTTGGAATATAGGAACATGAATAATGAATTAGAATTCATAAAGGAAGTTAGAAATGGGTAGTTGGAACTATAGGCAGGTGCAATTGATTTTGGACATCTTAAAGGAAATTAATAAATGAATTCCGAAAACCTATAGAATTAGTTGTAAACGAGTTAAGTAATTTAGAAGTAAATTGTAAAGGGTTTGAGAAGTATGAAACAAAAGGGAATATTCCCTAAGTATTGGCAATAAAAGAATTTTAAGAAAATATATTTATAAATATTTTCCTATGTATTGAAATAGAAGGTTTTGAAAATATTTAAGCAATGAAATGATTTGTATAGTAATATTTTCCTAAGTAATGAATTATAAAGCAAATTTTGAAATATTTCTAAGTGCTACGATGGTTTAAAATATCCTGTAATGGATAGATATTTGAGTTGTTCAAATATTGTAATATTGAAAGAGATTTGAGTATAGTCTTTGTAAATATATTCTGAAATAAATATTTTAGGAAATTTATAAATTGGGCCTGCCGATTGCTATGTGTGTTATTTTGATAGTTAACTAATCAACTATTAAATTTGGCCAAATTCGTTGATCATTTCGAAGAGACCGGGATCGGATTTAATTAGCCGAAAAATAATTCGATCGGATCTTTGCGTTACGAATTGTGATATCGTGAAGATAATGAAGACGATTTGGCGATTCAATTTATTCAGACCTAGAACAACTTGTACGGATGAATGTTATCCTTGCATCGTAGCCTGTAAGGCAATGTTAGTATTCCAAGTATGAATGCTATTTAAAGGTAAAACGTAGCCTCAAGCCTCATCAATCGGGAATGACTAAAACATGGGATATGCAGCAGGGCTAAGTGGGTCTCACCTAATTAGGGTATGTTATCACTTTTCTTCATACCATCGAATATTTTATAATTGTGGATATGGTTGTGCACGGAAAAGAGAGCGCTCGTTTTGGGTGGTGACACCTAGAACGATAACACATTCGGTACTATCCAATAAGGGGTAGGCCGGTCCTATGTTGGCAGGTGATCCAGGCGAGGTCCTAGGTACACCTTTTTAGAGGTGTATTGGGATGGGCGGTACCCCAGTAGACCAGTCATTGTATGGAATCAAATATCTACCATGAGCCTTTTGGGTTTTGACTGTAGAGCCTAGTATGTTGGAATTCGATAAATGTAACAATTTTGGCTATTTTAGTAAGTATTTGTCTTAGACGCTATTATAGGATTTTTTATAAAAGTGTTTTGGGTATCGTAAAGTAAAAACCCATCGTATATTTGTATGACACGGTCTTACAAGATACCTGCTTTCAAAGGATTTTGATAACAACAATAATTCAAATTGAGCGTGTTTTATTGTGCTGGTTTTCCAGACTGACTCGGGTGTTATTTATTTATAATGCTCGGGTCAGATCGAATATTCAGTTTAGGTTAGGATGCTATGGAGATAAGGAGACGAGCTGGAGGAGGCTCAGGCGTATTCCATGTAATTGATTATATTCCGCTATGTGTGTAGACTGTATGGTCCCCACAGTTGAGGACAAGTTATAATAACTGTCCATATTGATTTGTTAATTGTTGTACTCTGATGATTGTATGTATAAAAATAGGTATAGTTCTTTTTTTATAAAGATCTGTATTTATATATTATATATTGTTCCGCAGCGATTGTGAGATTCTGTATTATAGTTTCTGTTTTCTTCTATCCATTTTCTTCTTTACCACTAATGATTTGGTATTTCCAGCACTCGATTACTCGGCATGATATACAGTGAATGTGTTGATGTCGATTTTTGAGGGTTGATAATCCCAGTTCGTTACAGACGAACCAATGGTTAAGAGGTTCAACGGAGGGTTCAAGATTGAAGGTCGAAGGGAGGTGGACCTTTTCGGTGTTGGAGGAGAGTGCTGTAGTGGTCTATAGTGGTGGTAATAGCTAGATGTATGGTTTAATGGATGGTTAATATTGGGTTAGGGTTCTTTCGTCATGCATGGTGGTGGAGAGGCCGAGCTGGTTTGGATTTGTGGCGAAGGCGCATGGGATAGTGGCAAGCCTGCAATGATGGTGGCTGTGGTTTAAAGTAAAGGAAGCAACAGTGGTAGTGGGAAAAGGATCGTGACCTTATGTGAGCTCGCAATTTTTTTGTTCGGTCAAGTGGTCCTTTTTGGTTTTTCATGGGATGTGGCGATGAGGGGTCTGGTGTGTTGAGCAGGTAAGGGTGCATGTGCGGGGATGGTCGGCATAGTGGCGGGGAGCTGTGACGACGTGTTCATGTATGTTTGTTCCAAGAATTTCATAACCTAGTGGGTATATTTGGGTAGAAGCCTTGTTTTCAAATGGGGAGAAGACGGAGATTAGATAGGTATGGATGTAAGCTGGGTTGTTGGATCGTGTTGGGCATAGGTGTATTTGTTACAAAAAAGATTTTTAGACTTAAAAATTAGAAATTTTTTACCTCCTTCGTTTGGAATCTGACACCTAGTTTCCGACATTTGATTCGTATTAACTTATTAAACAACTCATTAAATCACTTAGCCTATATGTTGTAGTATAGTTTAGTGGTAAATTAGTATGGACTATGTTTAATTACATTTTTTAGGAATTAGAATTAATCCATGAAACCTTGTTAGCAGAAATAAACACCGTTCTGCTATATTTAAGTTGAATAGATCATATTGGACATCTATTTAGCAGAAAAACAATGTTCTTCTATTAGTTTGGACATTTATTTATTTGTAGGTTGATTTATATTTGCTTGTTATCTATCGATTTATAGTTTTGAATCTTATTTACATACCCATTGTTTATGTAAATTTATGTGTATTGACTTGAATTTCGATCTAAATAATTAAATAGTAGCTTGATTAAGTACCATTTAGATTGCCGAGCCTCTTTCCAAATTGGATAAGTTATGGATTTCAAATCAATTTAAATTTTATAACAATTTGAAAGTAAATGGTTAAAGTAACCAAAAATGTTTAATTTTTTATTTCACTTTTATGATGTTTAAATTTGATTTAAATTAATGATGTTCAAAAGTTGTTTTAAATTAGTAATGTTTAAAGTTATTTTATTGATAATGTTCTAAGCTAATAATTATTTAATAAATAATGATTAAGAAAATTAGTTATTTTAATTAATGATTGTCTTAAGTAAGCAATATTTTAATTAATGATTGACTTAAGTGATGAACCTAGTTGGAAAATTGGACTAGGATGGACATTTGTTTTGATTTGCTTTTTTTTAATGTGATTAGATTTGACTTGTGTTTGTTTTTGTGAAAATATCTTCTGTAAGAACTTTTCTTCACTTAATTAAACACTTAGCTTAATTAATCCTTATTTAATATAAGTGAAGTGTTAATTTCTCTGTTAATGTGTTTATATAATAATTTCTCCAGTTTCAAAATGTTCACACAACTTATGTTGAAGAAAACGTTGGTTTTTGACAAAAGATTTTCCGGTCACATTTTCTGTTTTTAATCAAACTATTTATTTATGTGAACAGAACTTGAAAATTGATTTGTTGTCATCTTTAAATAATTGAATCATGATAAATTGAGCTACAAAACTGTATTAAATAATACTAAAATCCAATTGTAAAAGTACGATATCGATTGGTCAAAGTGCAACGAAGTTTGTCTATCTTTATAAAACAAGTACATATATAACTTTTATTAATTAATCTATTATCATTTTATAACAATTTAAAGAGGGTTATTTATCACTTATAACAATTGTTGAACGCATATCCAGTTTTATCGAAAATCTGCTATTGTCAATTTTACAATGAAACTCCAAAATCTCTTACCTTTATAAACCAATTCTACAAATAAGTTCACCATTCTTATTTATCATATAAAACTTGATTATTTATGTTTGAAAATTCTATATTTGAATATTTGAAATTAATTAAATATTCCATTTCATAAAATTATGGGTCGTTGCGTACATTGCCCTTCAAAGAATTTCATCCCCAAAATTAATCCAAAGCACAAATCTCGATAATACTTACTGAAAACAATATTTGAAATCAATTATGTATGATATACAAATTATTCATATGCAATATCTAATTCGATCTTTTATTTGAATCTATAAATTTACTTCCAAAATTGATCCCCCGTTTCTCTCGTGTGTACTTTGATCAAGCTCTTTGATTAGAAAACTTCGTTTCCCTTACATACCTCTCAACTTTGATCAAGCTCTTTGATCCAAAGCTCTTTGTTGTCAAGAATCAAGTGATAAATCCGCTTTCGGACTGGGAGAATACCATAAAGTTCCATACTGGAATCTTAGATCAAAATCTTATGATGAAATAATCTACGTCCTCATATGTACTTATTCACAATCAATAATCTTTATGAAAGCTCTTATCTTTTGAATATGCTTCTTTATATATAGTCACTCTAAATATTTATTTCCAAATATATTTTTTAAAGGAAAACATTTCATCCCAAAAGAATCATTTCAATTTTAAAAGATAATTAACCTTTTATTTTCCAAAATTACAATTAGCTTCTCTCATTATAATGTATTCTTTTTAACCAACCTTGATATTAAACTATAAAATAATTATACAAAATTATCCTTCTAACTTCAAAAAAATTATATAGATCGAGTAACTCCAAAATAATACCAAGGAACTGGGTAATACTAGTATAATCTTATATCCCCTTAACAAGAAGCGTAAAACTAAGTGTTCACCATCCAAACACATCACTTGCCCATTTTTAGTTATTTTGAGCCCTTAAAACTATTTATCATTTGGGACTTCCTCACTTTCAAATTTCTTGTTTCAAATTTCTTTTCAAAAATTCATTAGAGATTTTTTTTTATAAAACCCATTTCATAAAGTCGTCTGATATTAACATACTTCCTTATGAAATTTCATAATTCTTTTTCAAAATACCCCAAATTTTGGTTCTGAAAATTTATATAACATAACCTTCATATCCATCTTTTTTAAATTATTTTATTTGTGTAAAATACATTTTTATACTATAAGCTTATATTATTAACTTATACAAATTCAGTAAACTTAACCACATATTATTATCTAACATCTTAGTCAAATCGTGAAGCTTAATTCACATGATGTTCGTTCAGTCAACAAATGGTAATAACCTAATATTATCATTCCCTGAACTATAAACGGAAACAAATAAATATCTATTACTTTAAAATGATATTTATTTATACTTAAAATATAATCCTTTTAGAACTGTGTATCAATTTCCTTTGTTTAAATGTTTAGAAATCCTTATCGATAATGGTGATCAGGCGAATCGACCATAATCTCTATACCACTCAACTGGTAGATCAATTATATTTCAAATAATAAATATGCGCTATATATATATATATAATACTTTCAAACTCATCCTACGGCGTTACTAACCCTATCTCTAATGAGTCACTCATTCCAGGGTATTACTAACTCTATCTATATTAAGTTTCACCACATCAAAGCCAAGACGCTCTCTCAACCAAAGCTCTCATACCAAATATTATGATCGAGGATTTTAGAACCTCAAAAATCAACACCAATACATCCTCGGTATACATGTGTCGCAAATCCAAGTGTTGAAAATCCCGATTGTTAAGGGTAAATAAAAATAAAGATAGAACATAATTTCACATGAATAATGCAACATATATTACTTCCACAATAAGCTTTATAGTGGAAAATTTTAAAAACAATATCAAAGTCTAACCGAGATTCAGCCTGGAATTTGTAAACCCTCTATCCTTACAAGCGGATAACATAAAATAAATAGGTGCAACGGATAATGGAATATGTCCTTACGTTGATGATGATCTCCAGATCTCCTTTGGAAACTCCCAGCGTCTTTAACTAAAGCTGAAACTACTCGACACTGACTCGGGTATTAAAATTACCTAGGTCAGGCTTTTTAAACCAGCTTAAGATACTCGAAATTTTTAATGTATAGGTCATGCTGATATCAATCAAAACCTTTAAAAAGAATAGTATCTCGTAAGACCACGCCACACATAAATACAGATTGGTGTTTCCCTTTAAACTCACGGGTACTCAATTGAGTGGTTTGGGAATAGGGTTTTTAGGATAGACAAATAATCTTCTAGAGACATGTATAAGGAAACTAATATCACAGGCATCATATACAAATCTTAATGGTCACTACTGGTATAGTCATTCCAGGAAGCTAGGATGAGCATTTCCTCTCATGCAGCTTCAGCTGACAACTAGCGCATACAGCAACTTTTCTAGCTTGCATCTGTAGCGCATCCAATCAAGTATCACAGGCACCTGTAATGTAACGATCGTGATTTTTGACCATCAAAAATCGACCCTAATACGTCCACTGTATTACATGCCAAACAATCGAATGCCGGAAAGCGCGATAGTTAGGGGGAAAGTAAATAAGAAAGATAAAATACAATAGAAATAGCAACGCAGAATCTCACAATCACAATGGAACAATATGTAATAGATAATAACATATCTGTATACAAAAAAATTATAACTGTTATTTATACATACCATCACCAGAGTACATCAAATCAACAACTCAACACTGGACAGTTATAATAACTTGTCCTCACTAGTGCTGACGATACAGTCTAACATACAAAGTTGAAAAAACATAGCATCCTAACCTGAATCTATAATACTTGGTCTGACCCAAGCATTATAATAAAAATAACATCTGAGTCTGTCTGGAAAAATAGCATGAGAAAACACACTCAATTTGAATTATTACTGTTGTAAAATCCTTTGAAAAACGAAGGTATCTCGTAAGACCACGTCACACATAAACATGACGGGTTTTACCTTACGCTAACCAAATCATTTTATATCAAAATCATCCGATAATATAATAGTGTCTAAGTACAAATACTTATTCAAATAGCCGAAATTGTTACATTAATTAAATTCTAGCGTACTAGGCTTTACAACCTAAACTGTAAAGGCATGTATTGGAGAATGGATTTCCATATAATAACAAGGCACTAGGGTACCACCTATCACAACACACATCTTGAAAAATGTACCTAGGACCTCACCGGGATCACCTACAACACAGGACCGGCCTACCACTAAACCGGATAGTACCGAATATGCTATCACCCAGGAAGTACCCACCCTTTACGAGCTACTTCCCATGTACCATATTTATGATATCCGTGGGTATTTAGAAAGGTGATAAACATACCCTAATTGGGTGCGACCTACTTAGCCTTGCTACATCTCCCTTGATTTTCCGTCATTCCGATTGATGAGGCTTGAGGCTACGATTACATTTTTAAGAATATAACATCCCGCCTTTTTAGATGATTTAAGCAGACACACATGTCGACTCAAACCGTACAGAAGCGCGTATTATTATTGGGGTGAATAAGAAAAAGCAGAGAAAGACAAACATAATCTCACAGTGGAATGACAAAATATAATAATCAAATAACAGATCATGAAGTTGTTTACAAAACATTTGGTTATACTTATACAACACAGAATCAGAGTTACACATATCAGAGATAAATAAATAACAATGCAGTGGAACAATGTGATGCAGTGGAACAAATATAGAAAATCATAGATATAGTAAATAATAGTAGTATAAAATCCTCTTCTTCGTCCTCCAGAAATAAGGTCTTCAAATCCTGAAACATTTTAGATGACCTGAGCGAATTGAAAAGACATAACACTCGAGTCAGAACTAAAAGATCTTATGTAAGTTAAATCAATGGTAATTATATGTGTGCCGGTGTCAGAGATGTTTATGGGGTTTGATATCTCCTATCCAGTGTCTAACGTGAGTGCAGTAACTTAAGAGATGTTCGGGATTCACATCCCCTAAGGATCCGTTAAACTATCTACTATGTAGTAATACGCTATTATAATAATGTCTAAAGTAAAGTATACTATTATAATAACAATTTTTCCCAAGTCTATAGATCATTCGGGTATGTATCATTTCAACCCATGTCGAACTTGCAATTTATAACGATGTAAAATACAATATCCATTCATCCAATGTAAAAAATTAACATCCAACACAATCGTCATCCAAATCAATCTATAATTATAATATAGCACTGACAATCAATAGCAGATTTTTAACTGGCAATTTATATTCAACAATAAATTAAATGGCGATTTAATACAAATAAATTCAAATTAACTGACATGATGATGTAAAATATACCAAACAGCCTTAAATAAATTCTAAATCATATCGCAGATTTAGTTTAACTAACATAAGAAATTTTATAAGTTGTGGATGGTTCAAACCACTCACCATTGAATTTAAATCGAACTTAAATCCAATTAAGTCCAAAATTCAAACAGTCTCAGAATTCATTCGTACCAGCATCAAAAAGTCCAGAATTTCAATACGATCCTAGCGGAGAAAACCGCGCATGAATTGGACCTCGTATGTACAAGTTATGTCGATTAGAAGTTTTAGAATTAAATTTTAAATAATAAAAAAACAGAACTTTCACCTCCACATGAGCATGCCTGGCCGAAGAACGAAACCCTAGTTTAGTAAAAATCGCGACCTTGTGTTCACAACGAGCCGCCTGCTCGCACTTCGATCAACGTCACATGGACTCTCGCCACCGCTCACGAATTTCGCCACCGCTCCTCAACATAGCGGCGCAACCCTCCCCCCACAACATCCGACATTACTGATCGTGACAAACGAGCAAAAGCCTCCACCGGTTGTTAAAAAACCCTAAGTGAATTAAATCGACCAATCCAGCCGTCAACTCATCGAGCTACCCTCTCTGATGCGATCCCCTCGCGACTCTCCACAGCCCCATACCGAAGATTAGCCAATCGGACGAAGTTCACCATCGAGCGATGAGCGACCGAAAATAAACTAGCCAATTTCAGTCACACAACAACTCAGATTGAGAAACAAATCGCATAATTGACTTGCGCTCTTCGAGGGCTTCAAATCGATGTATAATTTGATATAGTTTGTGGAGTTTGATTTTCAATTTGATTTTTGATTTGGATTTGAAATTTGGAAATTTGGTTTTGTCTGCCATTGAAATGAGGAGTTGGCAAGAAATGTACGTACAAACAAATGAGAATAGAAACAACCTAGGGTTTATAACTGAATATTTATAGGTAGGTCAGAAATAGAGATCAATGAACACGATAAACAACCCGAAAAACCCGTTTGTGATTACTCGGAATTTTAAAGCAATATCAATTTAATAATCTGTAATAAAATTTAAATTGATTAGATAATCTCTGCAATAAGATTTGAATTAATTTTATACTTAAATAAAATAAATAGTTAATTGATAGATTTTATCTTTTTAAATCTAATATTTGTTTTATATTTATAATATATATAGAATATTGTATATATTGTAAATATGTATTGTTTTAAATGAATCCTGTTTTCTATAAAATTTATATCTTTAGTAAAATTGGAAATTATGATTTTATTTAAAAGTTAAACTTTTTAAAAGCTATTTAATAACTAAAATAAGGTTTAAAATACATAAGATAAGTACTGAAATGATTTAAAATATTTTAATTCAAGTTTAAAATTTAGATAAATAACAATGAGGTCATTTTGAGTTTCTTTTAAATATAATTGAATCAAATAAATAATTTATGAATAAAGAAATAATTTCTTTTATAAGTTATTTATAGTTATTAAATGTTGATATTTTTATATATATAATAATACATTGTTTCAACAAATAAATTTTCAATAAAAATTATGGTTTTTCAAAATTCAACTTGGTAGTTATATTTGTAAATGAATTAGATTTCAAAGTTTACTTTAAAACTTGAATTCAAAGTTTTTAAAAAAAAATTAATTTTAAATGTTTTTAATTTGTTTTAATTTTGAAATATTTGTATAGGTTTAATTTTATAAACATAGTTTGATTTATTTATTTTTAAAATCTATATACATATGAATAAATTTATTTAAACATAGGTTTACATTTATCTTACATTAACATCTAAATAATTAATTAATTAACACTTAATTATAACTAACTAACTTTGGTGACAGATGTAAGCTTTTACAAATTTAAGAGAACATGTGTTAAGTAATTAACATACTTACTTGATAATTGTTAAAAATTGAGACGCGTGTTGTAATATAAAACAAGTGGCATTTTTGAATTTTTGTTTCTCTTTTATTTTATTTAAAACATCTTCAGCTTATTTTCAAACTAAAATAACCCAAGGCAATCTGAAATTCAATTCATCTTTCCCAAATTAGATCCTGTAAACATCTTCCTAAACCAAATTACAAATCTGAAATGGATTAAACACTCCCCTTCAAACCCAAATTTTCTGGAAAACCCTATTCATTTTCAAGCAAACCTGTAACTACTTCAAGCATGCAAGAATTCAGTCACAAGCCTCTCAGTTTTTAACTCAAGCAAACCTGTAGCACGCATGCAATTGAAAATCTGGAAGCAAAATTTATTTGAGCCTGCATTTCAAACATCTGGAGCTAATGGAAAACAGGATTTAAAATTTAGTAGAGCAAAAAGGAGTTTCCTGTTTAAAAAGAAAAAAATCACAAGTCTTGTTTCAAAATTTCTGCTCTGCCATCAAGAAAAAGTGAGTAACCTTTAAACTTAAAAATAAATTTGGTTGCATAAGTATTACATATGTGTTTAAATGAATCTGATATGATTATTTGTGGTGTGTACTGTTATTTACTGCTCTGTTCTTATATTGTTTCCCAGACGCAAGATTTTTATTTTTATTTCTTACACCTAATCAAGATTTGTTAGGACTTGATTTACAAAACTAAGGATGTTTGAATTAGTGTAGATTAAGTTTTAAAAACTTAATATTGTAAAATAAAATCTGGTACTTCTGTAAAACCTAGAATATCAGAAAATGTTGATTAATAAAAACAAAATTCAAACTGTGAGATTTTAGTTTCAATATTATGAAATGAATACATGACCAAAATCATGATTTTTAACACCTAAATCAAAATTTATAAACTAGAAATGAGGGTGCAGTTCACTATTGAACAGAAAAGGGGATGTTGGCATTATCTGGTGATCCACTAGGATATGGGGTAGGGGTTTCTTCCAGTAGGTAGGGAAAAGATCAGTGAAGATCAGAAAAATATTAAATGTTGATGCAAATCAACATAGAAGCAGTGATGTGTTTTTTTTGTCTGTAGCCCTAGTTTTAGATAGGTAACTTGGTTTGGTCGATTCACCCTGTAGACTTGATCGAGTCGAATGGGGGTCTGGCAGACGGAAGCTTGGTCGTGGGTAGAATCACAGCCGGAGTTTTTGGATTTTAAGTGGTCGGAGGGCTGAGATATTGGTGATGACAGGTTTGGAGTTTGGTTTTGTTTCTGGTGTTTCCAGGTTTGAGTTAAATGCTCAAATTCGATCTCGTGATGGTATAATTGATCTGGTGTTTGGATTTCGATAGGAAGGTGATAGCCGACTTGGGTGAATCAACGTTGATGGTCGGAGTTAATGGCTGTGCTGGTGCAGGTGCACAGAGCACTGTGTTGGGGTGAGATAGCTTGGTTCTGTCGAGTATGATGATTGACTCGAAGAAAGTCGGTGGGTTGCTCGAAGTTGAGGGCTGGTTGACTCGAAGTGAAATGGAGTGAGCTCGGGAGTATGTTGTATTACAGTTTCCCGTAGAAACTGTCTGCAGTTTTAAAATTAAATCAAAAATTTAAATGACGTTAAGTTTTTAAATCTGAGTTAGGTTTAAATCTAGTTGTATTAAAGATTCAAATGATTTAGAATCTTATAAGTTTTAAAAATTTAAAAGAGGTTTTCAGTTTTTTTTTTAAAAAAGGAAACAGACAGTTTTCTGGAAATTTTAAATTTCATTTTTAAATCTGAAAGCTAATTTTAAATTAGCAGTTTGAATTCAAATTTAAGTCCAGATTTCTTAAGGATCTTCAAATCTTCAAGATTTTAGAAATAAATTTGTATTTTTAAATAAAGGGTTTTAAAATCAAGGATTAATTCAAAGAGTTCAATTCAAGTTAAATTCAAATGATTTAAATAAGGAATTGTTCAAATGTATTGAATTTAAATCTAGTTATTTGAATAAATTTTTGAATTTGAATATTTTCAAACAAGTTCAAATTTAAATTATTTATTAGAAATAAATTGTTTCCAATCAAATATTTAAATTTGATTTTTCTTTACGAATGAAGTCTTGATAAATAGTTTATAAAAGAAAGTTAAGTGATTTTTAACTTAAATTTAAAAGGGTAATGTATTTTAAACTAAATTTCAAAAGAATTAAGCAGGTTAGTTAAAGACTTATCTTATATAAGTTTTAATTATAAGTAATAAATGTTGTTTATATTTATTTTAGAAAGAATATAAATGGAATTTAATTTGGTTTATGCTTAAATAATTTCATTTTGAATTTTAGATTCAAAATGAAATATGATTTTTATTTTAAATATTGAAATGTTCTAAGTACACAATATTAATAATATTAATAATAAGGAATGGGTTATCTTAGAAATATTAAGATATTAAATATAATTAAATAAATTGGATAATTAAGGAATAACTTAATTATTTAATTTATATAAATTAATAATTTGGATTAATTCAAATTAGAGATAATTAAGAAGTAATTAAAGAAAAATAATTAAAGAATTAATAATAGTTAATGATGGTCATTAACTAAGGTTTATTTGATAATTAATTAATATGATTAATTTTCAATAATTAATTAGATTGATTAATTAATGTTAATAAATTATAAAATTTATTTAAGTTTAATTACTTAAATGAAAGTAATTAAGACATTAATTACCTAATGTAATTAATGAAGTTTATTAAGGTTGGTTTAAATTAATTAATTTAGTTTAATTAATTTTAAACATGAGATTTGATAATAATTATTTTATGTAATTAATGGGATTACTCAGTGAAGTAATTAAAGGTAATTTCTGGATGTAATTAGTGAATAGTGTTGGAATTGAGAAGTAATTTTGGATTAAATTATTTTGTATAATTAATCAAGGAATTAATTCAGAAATTTATTAAGGAATAATTAATTTGATAAGTAATTAAAGATAGTTAATTACAGAATGAGTTTAATCAAAGGTGATTAATAATTATGGAATAAGTGAGATTAATTACTGAAAGTAATTAATTTAATGGAGTAATTAATTAAATATAATTATGAGTCATTAATTAATATAATTAATGATGTAATTAAGATTGATTAATTAATATTAATTAATCAATAATAAGTAATTAAGGATAATCAATTAATTGTAATTAATTAAGGTTAAATGTAATCAATTATAGTTAATTAATTAATGAAGTAATTAAAGGTTAATTACTGTATTGGGTTTAGGGTAATTAATTTTGTGGAATTAATTAAAGTATAATTAATCAGAATTGATTAATTAAGATGATAAATTAGAGGATAATCAATTAATTAATTGGTAATTAATTAATGATGATGCAAGCAAAGATTTATTTTGATATAAGTAATTAATTTAATTCATTTTAAATTAATTAAAGATGATGTAATTAATTTAATTCATTTTAAGTTAATTATAGATAGTATGATTATAGATCATTGCTTATGAATAGTTGTTATTGGTTGCTTTGAATGGTTTTGAATCTCAGAAATGAGATTAGTAATGATTGATATGGATGCATTGGTTGCATTGTGATATTGATGTGGATTATCTTTTAATAGTGATAATGTAGATTATCTGTGGTTGTGATAATGATAATTATCTGTTGTGAATCTATGAATTATTTATCTGTGTGTATATAGATAATATAATTGAATTGTTTTAAACTTTAAAACAACTTGGACCTAAAAGACACGCTTGGATTTGGATGAGACCGGGATCGGGTTTCCATATTTGGATATTCGAAAACCACATCGATTCCAATTAAACGTTAGGTCGTTAATCCAAGTGGAGCGAGTGAAGACTCGAGGTGTAAGGGCTAAACGTCAGTATAACTCTGTGGGTGATTCCGTATTGAGTTTGACGGAATTGTACTTAGATTCGAGATGGAGATTTAGAGTGCAAGGGTTATCGTCGTTAACTCTGTGGGTGATTCCGTAATGAGTGTAACGAGATAATGCCTTCGGTTTCATTCGAACCCGGAACGAACTTGTATGGATTGAATGCTTTCAGAACATTGTCAAGTGGACGATGAGCATTCTAAGATAATGTGTCCTCTAAAGGTAATCGTAGCCTCAAGCCTCATCAACCGGGAATGGCTAAAACAGGGGAGGTGCAGCAAGGCTTCGTGGGTAGCCCCCACTTGAGAGCAAGACTTTCCCCTGTCTAGAGGTCCCTTTTTATTCGGCTTAGTGGGAAGTTGTTAGTGCGCACCAACTGTGGGGTTGTCTTGTTCGGAACTATTCAGTAAGGAGTGGGTCCGGCCTTGTGTTGCAGTGGAGTGGGAGTACTCCTCGGTACGTTGATATAGGTCACGTACTGTGACGGGCGGTACCCCAGTAGCCCTGCCATTGTATGGAATCCAAAATCCAATAATTGCCAACGGTTTTGATTGTATACCTATGTAGCTGGAATTTGATAAATGTAACAATTTCGGATATTTCATATTTACTTGAAAACCCTAGACACTATTATAATATCACTGGATTTCCTATCAAATGTTTTGGTTAGCGTAAGGTAAAAACTTTTCCATGTTTATGTGTGGGAAGTCTTACGTGATACCTTTCTTCCAAAGGTTTTTTAAAATTAAGCAACTTTAACCTGTTACTCACACCAGACCCTTGTCTGACCCGGAGTTTATTTTTGTTTTTCATAAACTCTTGGGTACTCAAATTTTTACGAGTAGCCAAGGGATTCAGGTTAGCTTTGACGAATATTGGAGGAGCAATGGAACAGGAGGCTTCTGCGTTAGATATTAGTATTCCGCTGTGTGTTCTGTATTGTCTCTGGATTGTATTATGTTGTAAATACTAGACTGGTGTTTATAACTGTCTAGTATATGTTGTATATCTGTGTACTCTGATAGTGGTTGTAAACTATGTAATACTTTATGTTATTAATATAATTTATTCGTTCGGCTGTTTAGATTATGATGTGTTATTTCTTCTTCTTTTTTTCTTCCTCTTTTCTGTCTCTTTCTTTTCTTATTAGCGATGCGACTTCCTGGAGTGTGGAAGTTGGGTCGTTACAGGTGGTATCAGAGCTTTAGTTTGAGTGAATACCTAGGCTCTGGAATGGTGTCTTTCTTGAGAGAGCGTATTTGTAATTATATATATATTTATCTATTTCTACCCATCTGTTGGGTTACCTGTTCAGGTTTTCCAATATAGGCTATAAAGGTAGATGAGGTAGTAGTGTGTGTAACATGATTACTACCATTGGTTGGAGTCTGATGTTGAGATTGGAAGTGTATCTGTCGAGACTGTAGACCTAATACCGTCTCGAATAAGTTTTGTTGTGTTGAAGTATTTCATCGATCTCTGAAGGAAACCTGTTAAGGTTCGGAGACATCTTTGAAGTACAAAGTTTGGTGAGTAGGGTTTGGATCTGTTCGGTTGAGCTGGAGTAAGTGATGGTATTTTGATACCTCAGGAAGTTGTAACTGCGTGGTGAGATGCAGTGACTATGAATTGTTTCCAAAAGATGTTTTCTTTGGAACAAGTTTTGGAAGTATTCTTCTTCAATGTTGAGGCTGAAGTCAGCAGTATGTTGTGGTGTTTTCTGTTTGCTTTGAAGTCCGAGTTTCTCGAAGAACTTTGGATTAAGAAGTTTGGCATTGGTGTCAGCAGTGCAGTCGGAATGTTCTGTGAGCCGACAGAGAGGTCCTAGCTGGGTAGTTTTTCTAAAGATGGAATTCAGAAGCTGCAGAGTGAATCCGTTTCTTCAATGGATCGACTAGACCGGTGTAAGCTGTTCTGTTTGGTAAGAAGATAATGGTTTTCTTTGAAGTTGATCTGGGTTAATCGCAAAAGTGACTTGCGATTGTTTGTGTGTTCTCTTGGATGGTTGGAGATTTTCTGGATGTCTTCTGCAAGACAGAGATTTGTCTATATCTGGAATTGAATTCTCTTATCGACTAGTATTCCAGGAGTGGAACCGATAGTTCTGTTTAGTCGAAGGATGATTCCTAGAAATGGAGTTTGATGAAGTAACTCAGTTTTGGAGGAATTTCTGAGTTTTCTTTATGGATCTGTAGAACCATATTTCTGGAAGGTGATGTCCAGTTGGTGCTTGTGTTCTTCGACAGCATTTTCTTATCTACTTCGGATCAAAGTGGTACAGCGGAAGCTGTTTGGACGTGTCTCTGATTGTCTTTTCCGGATCTGGAGAAGCTTGTAGTCTTCTGCTATTTTTGGAATAGGATTGTGTTTTGGTTTTGGATTGATCTTGAGGAGATCATTGTGATAGGTTGTTTTTGGTTCTGCTTGTTTCTAGAGGGGTCGGCAAGGGGTTGAGCTGACCAGTTTGGATATTGGCGGCCTAGGATTTGTCTGAAGGCTTTCGTAGATAAGGAAAGGAGGAATTTAGAATTCGAAACTGGAAACTTCGTTCTTTTGGAGTTTGGTTGTTGAGTCAGACTCGTCTGTAGTCTGATATGTTATCTAGTACTGTAGATATAGATGAATAGGAGCTCTGTAATTTAATAGCATTGATTGTTTGGAATCTATAGAGCGAGTATCCCGATATTTTTACCGGGGAAACTCATGAAAATTTTATCCAGAATTTTTCTGGATAATTAGATTTGTTTGATTTGGTGAATTGATTGCTATGGTTGTTAGCATATCATTGGCATACACTTGTGTTTTAAAATTTAATCTTTTAAATAGATTATTAAATTACCTTTGTTTTAAATTTCGGGGACGAAATTCTTTTAAGGGGGGAGGAATGTAATGACCCGGAATTTTAAAGCAATATCAATTTAATAATCTGTAATAAAAATTAAATTGATTAGATAGTCTTTGTAATAAGATTTGAATTAATTTTATAATTAAATAAAATAAATAGTTAATTGATAGATTTTATCTTTTTAAATCTAATATTTGTTTTATATTTATAATATATATAGAATATTGTATATATTGTAAATAGGTATTGTTTTAAATGAATCCTGTTTCCTATAAAATTTATATCTTTAGTAAAATTAGAAATTACGATTTTATTTAAAAGTTAAACTTTTTAAAAGCTATTTAATAAATAAAATAAGGTTTTAAATACATAACATAAGTATTGAAATGATTTAAAATATTTTAATTCAAGTTTAAAATATAAATAAATAACAATGAGGTCAATTTGAGTTTCTTTTAAATATAATTGAATAAAATAAATAATTTATGAATAAAGAAATAATTTCTTTTGTAAGTTATTTATAGTTATTAAATGTTGATATTTTTATATATATAATAATACATTGTTTCAACAAATAAATTTTCAATAAAAATTATGGTTTTTCAAAATTCAACTTGGTAGTTATATTTGTAAATGAATTAGATTTCAAAATTTACTTTAAAACTTGAATTAAAAGTTTTATAAATTTTTTTTAAGTTTAAATGTTTTTAATTTTTTTTAATTTTGAAATATTTGTATAGGTTTAATTTTATAAACATAATTTATTTATTTTTAAAATCTATATACATATGTATAAATTTATTTAAACATAGGTTTACATTTATCTTATATTAACATCTAAATAAATAATTAATTAACACTTAATTATAACTAACTAAATTTGGTGACAAATGTAAGTTTTTACAAATTTAAGAGAACATGTGTTAAGTAATTAACATACTTACTTGACAATTGTTAAAAATTGAGACAAGTGTTGTAATATAAAACAAGTGGCATTTTTGAATTTTTGTTTCTCTTTTATTTTATTTAAAACATCTTCAGCTTATTTTCAAACTAATATAACCCAAGGCAATTTGAAATTCAATTCATCTTTCCCAAATTAGATCCGGTAAACATCTTCCTAAACCAAATTACAAATATTAAATGGATTAAACACTCCCCTTCAAACCCAAATTTTTTGGAAAACCCTATTCATTTTCAAGCAAACCTGTAACTACTTCAAGCATGCAAGAATTCAGTCACAAGCCTCTCAGTTTTTAACTCAAGCAAACCTGTAGCATGCATGCAATTGAAAATCTGAAAGCAAAATTTATCTGAGCCTGCATTTCAAAAATCTGGAGCTAGTGGAAAATAGGATTTAAAATTTAGCAGAGCAAAAAGGAGTTTCCTGTTTAAAAAGAAAAAAATCACAAGTCCTGTTTCAAAATTTCTGCTCTGCCATCAAGAAAAAGTGAGTAATCTTTAAACTTAAAAATAAATTTTGTTGCATAAGTATTACATATGTGTTTAAATGAATCTGATATGATTATTTGTGGTGTGTACTGTTGTTTACTGCTCTGTTCTTATATTGTTTCCCAGACACAAGATTTTTATTTTTATTTCTTACACCTGATCTAGATTTGTTAGGACTTGATTTACAAAACTAAGGATGTTTGAATTAGTGTAGATTAAGTTTTAAAAACTTAATATTGTGAAATAAAATATGGTACTTCTGTAAAACCCAGAATATCAGAAAATGTTGATTAATATAAAAAAATTCAAACTGTGAGATTTTCGTTTCAATATTATGAAATGAATAAATGATCAAAATCATGATTTTTAACACCTAAATATAAATTTACAAACTAGAAATGAGGGTGCAGTTCACTATTGAACAGAAAAGGGGATGTTGGCATTATCTGGTGATCCACTGGGATATGGGGTAGAGGTTTCTTCCAGTAGGTAGGGAAAAGATCAGTGAAGATCAGAAAAATATTAAATGTTGATGCAAATCAACATGGAAGCAGTGATGTGTTTTTTTTGTCTGTTGCCCTAGTTTTAGATAGGTAACTTGATTTGGTCGATTCACCTTGTAGACTTGATCGAATTGAATGGGGGTTTGGCAGACGGAAGCTTGGTCATGGGTGGAATCACAGCCGCAGTTTTTGGATTTTAAGTGGTTGGAGGGCTGAGATCTTGGCGATGACAGGTTTGGAGTTTGGTTTTGTTTCTGGTGTTTCCAGGTTTGAGTTAAATGATCAAATTCGATCTCGTGATGGTATAATTGATCTGGTGTTAGGATTTCGCTAGCAAGGTGACAGCCGACTTGGGTGAATCAACGTTGATGGTCGGAGTTAATGGCTGTGCTGGTGCAGGTGCACAGAGCATTGTGTTGGGGTGAGATAGCTTGGTTCTGTCTTGTATTCGCATATGATGATTGACTCGAAGAAAGTCGGTGGGTTGCTCGAAGTTGAGGGCTGGTTGACTCGAAGTGAAATGGAGTGAGCTCAGGAGTATGTTGTATTACAGTTTCCCGTAGAAACTGTCTGCAGTTTTAAAATTAAATCAAAAATTTAAATGAAGTTACGTTTTAAATCTGAGTTAGGTTTAAATCTAGTTGTATTATAGATTCAAATGATTTAGAATCTTATAAGTTTTAAAAATTTAAAAGAGGTTTTCAGTTTTTAAAAAAAAAAAGGAAACAGACAGTTTTCTGGAAATTTTAAATTTCATTTTTAAATCTGAAAGCTAATTTTAAATTAGCAGTTTGAATTCAAATTTAAGTCCAGATTTCTTAAGGATCTTCAAATCTTCAAGATTTTAAAAATAAATTTGTATTTTTAAATAAGGGGTTTTAAAATCAAGGATTAATTCAAAGAGTTCAATTCAAGTTAAATTCAAATGATTTAAATAAGGAATTGTCAAATGTATTGAATTTAAATCTGGATATTTGAATAAGTTTTTGAATTTGAATATTTTCAAACAAGTTCAAATTTAAATTATTTATTAGAAATAAATTGTTTCCAATCAAATATTTAAATTTGATTTTTCTTTATGAATGAAGTCTTGATAAATAGTTTATAAAAGAAAGTTAAGTGATTTTTAACTTAAATTTAAAAGGGTAATGTATTTTAAACTAAATTTCAAAAGAATTAAGCAGATTAGTTAAAGACTTATCTTATATAAGTTTTAATTATAAGTAATAAATGTTGTTTACATTTATTTTAGAAAGAATATAAATGGAATCCAATTTGGTTTATGCTTAAATAGATTTCATTTTGAATTTTAGATTCAAAATGAAATATGATTTTTATTTTAAATATTGAAATGTTCTAAGTACATAATATTAATAAAATTAATAATAAGGAATGGGTTATCTTAGAAATATTAAGATATTAAATATAATTAAATAAATTGGACAATTAAGGAATACCTTAATTATTTAATTTATATAAATTAATAATTTGGATTAATTCAAATTAGAGATAATTAAGAAGTAATTAAAGAAAAATAATTAAAGAATTAATAATAGTTAATGATGGTCATTAACTAAGGTTTATTTGATAATTAATTAATATGATTAATTTTCAATAATTAATTAGATTGATTAATTAATGTTAATAAATTATAAAATTTATTTAAGTTTAATTACTTAAATGAAAGTAATTAAGACATTAATTACTTAATGTAATTAATGAAGTTTATTAAGGTTGTTTTAAATTAATTAATTTAGTTTAATTAATTTTAAACATGAGATTTGATAATAATTATTTTATGTAATTAATGGGATTACTCAGTGAAGTAATTAAAGGTAATTTCTGGATGTAATTAGTGAATAGTGTTGGAATTGAGAAGTAATTTTGGATTAAATTATTTTGTATAATTAATCAAGGAATTAATTCAGAAATTTATTAAGGAATAATTAATTTGATAAGTAATTAAAGATAGTTAATTACAGAATGAGTTTCATCAAAGGTGATTAATAATTATGGAATAAGTGAGATTAATTACTGAAAGTAATTAATTTAATGGAGTAATTAATTAATTATAATTATGAGTCATTAATTAATATAATTAATGATGTAATTAAGATTGATTAATTAATATTAATTAATCAATAATAAGTAATTAAGGATAATCAATTAATTGTAATTAATTAAGGTTAAATGTAATCAATTATAGTTAATTAATTAATGAAGTAATTAAAGGTTAATTACTGTATTGGGTTTAGGGTAATTAATTTTGTGGAATTAATTAAAGTATAATTAATCAGAATTGATTAATTAAGATGATAAATTAGAGGTTAATCAATTAATTAATTGGTAATTAATTAATGATGATGTAAGCAAAGATTTATTTTGGTATAAGTAATTAATTTAATTCATTTTAAATTAATTAAAGATGATGTAATTAATTTAATTCATTTTAAGTTAATTATAGATAGTATGATTAAGCCTCAAAACGGCGTATTTTTTTGAAACGAGGTCCTCGGTAACGAGACATAAAGTAAAGACTCCTTTTTATTGAAATTTCATTCATTTTACAGAAGAAATCAAAATTAAGACTGAACTAAAGAATAAACAAAGCAAAGCGAAATCTATATAGAATGAAATGTATTGTGTTAGTATCCAGATTTTTGGAGCGTAGTTTGGGTCGGTCACCTCCTCCCTCCCTTCGCTCGCCTCCGCAAGCACCTCTTCCTCATAGCTTGGATCGCTCCCCTTCGACTTCTACAGTGAATCTTGATTCTACCAGGGATTTAGTTAATCTAAGGGGCAAAATTTTTATCGTTTTTGAATTTTCTGACTTAATGTGAGATAGTGCTAGGCATATTTTATCTGAACAAGAAACGAAGCAATGAGTTAAAATTGAAGAAAAAAAAACGTTCAATTCAAATTCAAATCCTATAGAATCAGAATATAAAAAGACTGTTCGAATCTAGCCATACCATTAGATTATATTGGCAATTCCAAAAAACTATTCATAATATCATTATTTAGATCATTGCTTATGAATGGTTGTTATTGGTTGCTTTGAATGGTTTTGAATCTCAGAAATGAGATTAGTAATGATTGATACAGATGCATTGGTTGCATTGTGATATTGATGTGGATTGTCTTTTAATAGTGATAATGTAGATTATTTGTGGTTGTGATAATGATAATTATCTGTTGTGAATCTATGAATTATTTATCTGTGTGTATATAGATAATATAATTGAATTGTTTTAAACTTTAAAACAACTTGGACCTAAAAGACACGCTTGGATTTGGATGAGACCGGGATCGGGTTTCCATATTTGGATACCCGAAAACCACATCGATTCCAATTAAACGTTAGGTCGTTAATCCAAGTGGAGCGAGTGAAGACTCGAGGTGCAAGGGCTATAGGTTAGTATAACTCTGTGGGTGATTCCGTAATGAGTTTGACGGAATAGTACTTATAGATTCGAGATGGAGATTTAGAGTGCAATGGTTATCGTCGTCAACTCTGTGGGTGATTCCGTAATGAGTGTAACGAGATAATGCCTTCGGTTTCGTTCGAACCCGGAACGAACTTGTATGGATTGAATGCTTTCGGAACATCGTCAGGTGGACGATGAGCAATCTAAGATAATGTGTCCTCTAAAGGTAATCGTAGCCTCAAGCCTCATCAACCAGGAATGGCTAAAACAGGGGAGGCGTAGCAAGGCTTCGTGGGTAGCCCCCACTTGAGAGCAAGACTTTCCCCTGTCTAGAGGTCCCTTTTTATTCGGCTTAGTGGGAAGTTGTTAGTGCGCACCAACTGCGGGGTTGTCTTGTTCCGAACTATTCAGTAAGGAATGGGTCCGGCCTTGTGTTGCGGGGGAGTGGGAGTACTCCTCAGTGCGTTGATCTAAGCTACGTACTATGACGGGCGGTACCCTAGTAGCCCTGCCATTGTATGGAATCCAAAATCCAATAAGTGCCAACGATTTTGATTGTATACCTATGTAGCTGGAATTTAATAAATGTAACAATTTCGGCTATTTCATATTTACTTAAAAACTCTAGACACTATTATAATATCATTGGATTTCCTATCAAATGTTTTGGTTAGCATAAGGTAAAAACTTTTCCATGTTTATGTGTGGGAAGTCTTACATGATACCTTTCTTCCAAAGGTTTTTTAAAGTTAAGCAACTTTAACCTGTTACTCACACCAGACCCATGTCTGACCCGGAGTTTATTTTTGTTTTTCATAAACTCTTGGGTACTCAAATTTTTACGAGTAGCCAAGGGATTCAGGTTAGCTTTGGCGAATATTGTAGGAGCAATGGAGCAGGAGGCTTCTGCGTTAGATATTAGTATTCCGCTGTGTGTTCTGTATTGTCTCTGGATTGTATTATGCTGTAAATACTAGACAGGTGTTTATAACTGTCTAGTATATGTTGTATATCTGTGTACTCTGATAGTGGTTGTAAACTATGTAATACTTTATGTTATTAATATAATTTATTTGTTCCGCTGTTTAGATTCTGATGTGTTGTTTCTTCTTCTTCTCTTTCTTTTTCTTTACCATCTCTTTCTTTTCTTATTAGCGATGCGACTTCTTGGAGTGTGGAAGTTGGGTCGTTACACCGTTCTACCTCCGGAACAAAAATCGGTCAACCCATATATCAAAATAGATGTTTTCGATAGTTTTAAAATCAATGGAACAGGTTTCAAGCCTAAATCCCAGCGTATGAAGAAGTTATGATAAAATCAGCTTATTTCAAATTGATTTCTAGGCGATTCCAGTCCGTACGATCAAACTACAAGTGTGATCGTTACGAAACTTGAAATCCTACAATAATTCACTGTTACGGATCCAACGAAACTGGTTTCGTCAAAATCCAAGTCAGTAGCCAAAATGGCTATCTTCCCATTAATTAAATAAATAAATATTAAATTAATTGGTCACTTTTTCAGTTTAAATTTTTAATAATTTTACAACATCTATCATTTTAGGTTTCTTAATCATTTACAATAATTTGAACAAACTTAGGCGTCAATTTAAAGTTGATTAACTCACCAATTTCAATGTTTAATTTCAATTTCATTGAAATCAGAAATTATAAAATAAAGATTCCGAAAATCCATTTATTAAATTTTAAACCTTGTTATTCAAGTCTTTATTACGTAAGGATATAACTAACATTGGATTATATCTGAGTACATTAATATTTCCTTATTTTATCTAAATTTCAAATAACGTAATATTTAATTTTATTTAATTACAATTGATTTCCAATTTCAGTTCAACTAACTAAATAAACATGTTACTTATAATGATTATGATTATTTACTTTTTATTACATTTGAAATTTTATTACTTGCAACAAATGTTACCATTAGTTTCATAACACAAATTTCGTTCAATTACTATTAATCAATGTATTATTTCATTGGTTAATTCATTATTTTTTTATTTTCTTATATTAAATTTATAACCAATTTTAAGATTGTTAAACAATTTACTTGAATTAACATTGTTTCATCTTAATTTAGTTATTATTTCATTATTAAATTATGAATTTTCATTTCTTTCAATATTAAATTACCAAAATCTTTTTAAATTAACAAATTTTGTTATCGAAAATTACGGGTCATTAAACTCTCCCCCGCTCAAAAAGTTTTTGTCCCCAAAAGAGGAAAAAAAGGGAAAGAAGGAAATAAGTAATCCATATACATCTTATTCAAAATATTTAATTTATAAACAATAAATTTACAAAATAAAATAGTTAAAATAAAATGTATTAATTTATAAATAATTAAATCCTTTATTTCTAAGTTAACAAAAGTTGGAAACACCGAAATCCACGAATTTTTTTGACAGAGTCTCCTTTGTGCGGAGAGGTTTGAGAGAAATTATAATATCAATAAAACAATAGAAAACATATATTTTCCAAAATATTATGTCACAACACGGGAAAAGTAATACAATATCGCTAGAAAACCGTAATCCGAGAATGTACCAATTTGTCGAGCAAAACAAACGCTTAATTATGAAACCAAAAGCAGTAGCAATTGCTTCCATAACCTGTATTTCACTTATATAATCCAAAAAGAGTTAATAATTATATAACTGGAATATTCAAAGTTGTTTCAACCACTAACAAACAAATCAATACAAAACAACAATCTCTTGCAACGACATCATACAATCATCATATGAAATCAATACAAATTAATTATCTATCCTTATCAACCAAAGCAAGTAGTTTGTTCGGGTCAAGAAACTTTAAATCGCATAGAATGACAAACAAACTACTAAGCATATCATTTACCCAACAGTCTTAGATAGAACTCAATAGATTATTTATACATCCAAACAATTAGAAGAATCCTTTCGCACACAATCTATAAACCAAACAAACAATATATTCTAACATTATTTTGTTTTATGTTAACATATTTCTTTTCAAATCATTTATAAAATGACTCGTGTCTTAAATTTACATTTATTTCTTAATTTTACATTTATTTCTTACAAAAGTTCAATTCGCATTCATTCATGTCTTAATTTCATTTATTTACATTCATTTATTTATAGTATTCATGTGCAATTCAATTACTTAGCATATCAATTCATTAACTTAAGTTTATAATCATCTACTTACGGTACTTACTTTCTATAACATTTTATTATAGTAATAATTCGATTATAACTTAAGTTATAACAATTATGACATCAAATTCTTATTTATAAAAGCAATTCATTGTACAATTTCATTGGATAAGTTTTACTTGTAAAAATTTCCATTACATTTTCTTATTAGACATTTCAACTTTTAAATCTTTTGGTAAGTTATATAAATGTTTTTAAGAATGAAAATGAAAGTTACACAAGTTTGACTTACTTATTTTAAATTAGCAAAATATTCAATAATCATATCTTTCAGATCTCATTCTTTTGATTTATAGGTTACAAGTTTTCAATTCTTGTATATTTCATTTGCATTTAATTTCTTATTTTCATTTAACGGTTTCAATTATTAAATAGTTAAAATTTTATTCCATTACAATAATTGAAATATCTAGTCGATAGAAATTTAAGAACTAAATGTCGGGTTCCATTTCTAATCATTTAAAATAATAGGTAGATGTATATACTTACAACTTATATCCAATTATATTTAAAACAAATTTGAAATTTATATATGTTTACCAAATAAATCTGTAGTAAAACTTATAGTGGCCTTCCCACATTGAAATTCGAAAATGAACGTCGATGATGCGTGTACTCATCACCGAAATTATTTTCCAGCGACATAGAGGGGAGTACAAAAATTATTTCTTTCTAAAATGTCTTTAAAACAATTCTTTCAAATCATATTGAAACATTTATATCAGAAAATACATTCAACCAATATTTATAAATTTTCAGTACCTAACAGACAAATATGTTACAACCAAACATATTATTCATAAATGTATTATTTTATATAAAAAATAGACAATAGGCAAAATTATTTCATTCACCAATATTTCAAAATAATATTGTGTCGGTCTGTCCTATTAAGTGTTTAGAAATCCCTATCGATGTCATAGCATCCTATGCACCAACCAAAATTTATAAATACAAAACGGAACAAATTAACACAGTATAAAAACCTTTTATAGCACTAACAAATATGCTCGCTCATGCATATACACACAATGACTCATTCTAGAGTATTACTACCCTATTTAATATGAGTTAGACCCCAAAAAGCTAAGTTTTTCGCTAAACCAAAGCTCTGATACCAACTATAACATCCCGCCTTTTTGGACGCTTTAAGTAGACACAAATGTCGACTCAAAACATATAGAAGGGAGGATTGTTATTGGGGTGAATAAGAAAACACAGAGAAAGAAAAAAAAATAGAATCTCACAGCGGAATGACAAAATATTATAATCAAATAACAGTTCATGAAGCTGTTTAAAAAACATTTGATTATACTTATACAACACAGAATCAGAGCTACACATATCAAAGGTAAATAAATAACAATGCAGCGGAACAATGTGATGCAGTGGAAAAATATAGTAAATCATAGATATAATAAATAATAGTAGTACAAATCTTCGTCTTTGTCCTTAAGAAATAAGGTCTTCAAATCCTAAAATGCTCAGGCTGACCCGAGCGAATTGAAAAGACAAAACACTCGAGTTAGAACTAAAAGATCTTATGTAAGTTAAATCAATAGTAAATATGCGTGTGTCGGCGTCAGAGATGTTTACGGGATTCGACATCTCCTATCTAATATATAATGTGAGTGCAGTAACTTAAGAGATGTTCAGGATTCACATCCCCTAAGGATCCTTAAACTATCTACTATGTAGTAATACACTATTATAATAATGTCTAAAGTAAAGTATACTATTTAAAAATAGCGTTAAGGCTTTACATTTTCCACCTTAACACATTATTGGATGCCAATGTCTATACAGTACCGTAACTTCCCGCAAACTGGAGCCACCAGAGGATACCCCATAAGTATGACATAAAACAAACTAGTAGAAGGCACGCTAGCGTAGGTGACACAAAACAACTAGGCAATGCCAGAGTAGATATACCAATTACCATCCAGACTATTGGTAATGTATAGGCGCAACTAACGCCTAACTCAAAACACATTCGCGAGTAAAAATTGAAGGGTTGCCACTAAATAAATCAAAAGTCAGGATATAGCATCGTTGTAATGTGTTCGATCGGAGGGGCTACCTCACTTGGCCTGGAATCGCTCCAATTTTAGTCACCTTATGCTAACTCATGGGAGTTAGGTCCACGTACATATACCTTTAGGATTGTCGCCACCATCCTGCTTCATTCTGGAATCTCCACCACATACACAATTGTCAAAATGGTTTTCGGTATTGGCAGAGAGTATGACAACATCCGATCCCGGCATCTTTGACAACCAATCTCTTATTACACACTAGTTGGTTCTTTTAAATTTCCAAAATCATTTCATAACTGATATCAAAATACCATATCTGATTCAACCATATCACTTTCGAAATCAATATTTACGTTCGAAATCATATTTGCCTTTGAAATCATAGTTCGATAATTATATTTCCTTTCAAAGTCAAATTCACAATTTATATCAAAATATTGTATTTTCAAAAACTATACCACTTTCAATTCATATTTCTTCCAAAAATCATATTTCCAAAACAGGTTAAGTTCTTGCTTCAAAATCATCACTCAATTTATTATAAAATTTAAAATTTCCAACTTAGGCTGTAACATCATTAACCATATTCACTTTAAAAATCGAGAAATTTGAATATAAACCCATCCATTTTACTTGGTTTAAATAGTTTAAATAGTTATAAATAATTAATATAGATTTAAAATAGATTAAATATAATTAAAATAGATTGATAACTTTAAAATAGATTAATTTGATCTAAAATAAATTAAAATAGTTTAATTAGTTTAAAATAAAATAAATTGGTTTAAAATAGATTAAAATATGTCACATAGTTAATATTAGTTAAATAGTTTAATAAATTTGAAAATCTTAATAATTAGAAATTTTAAAATAATATATTCATTTTATATTAAAATATGAGTTTGAAAATTAATATCAAATTAAACTATTCATTTCATTTCAACATATTTGGACCATTTCAAATTCCCAAATCGACACACCAAATTTCAATAAACTATCGAATTTCATATCATTTCAATCCATGTTCAAATTATCAATACGGATTACTCCAATTTCAAAATATTTCAAAGTTATTTTAAACAAATTCAATAACTCAATTTTGATAGAATTTCATTTGTACATAAAAGTTTAACTTTAAACTTCCAAATTAATTTTTTAAAGAAATTCCTTTTTAAACTAATTCGCATTTCAACACAAAACTTGATTTTTTTAATACTTCAGTTTATATAAATCAAATTTTATTTCAAAAACATTGATTGATTAAATTCAAAATTTAAGGGTTTCAAAATCATTTAATTTAGCCAATCCGGTGTCCGTATAAAATTTTCTACCCTAAGGTCAAGTGATATGGATATTTGTCATTTCAATCCGCAATTTAATCATTTTACGATCGTATATCATTTCAAATCGCAATCCCGAAATAAATGACATCTATAAAATTACTCGAGTCTACCATTTCAACCCATAACGATTTTTTCCTATTCTATAGATCATCGGGGTATATATCATTTCAACCCATAATGAACTTGCAGTTTATAACGATATAAAATACAACATTCATTCATCCAATATCAAAAATCAACACCCAACACAACCGTCATCCAAATCAATCAATAATTATCAATATTGAACTGATAATCGATAATACGTTTTTTAACTGGAAATTTATATTCAATAATAAATTAGTAATAATTTAATTCAAACAAATTAAAGTTAACTGAGATGATGATTTAAAATATACCAAATAGCCCTAAATAAATTCCAAATCACATCGCAAATTTGATTTAACTAACATAAGAAATTTTAGAAGTTGTAAATGGGTCAAACCACTCACCTTTGAATTTAAATCGAATTTAAATCCAATTTAAGCCTAAAATTCAGAAAGTCTTAGAATTCGTCTAAATCTAGGTCAAAATGTCCGAAATTTCGATATGATCCTAGCGGAGAAAACCTTGCGTGAATTAGACCTCGTATGTAAAAGTTATGTCGATTAGAAGTTTTAGAATTAAATTTTAAATTAAAAAACAGAACTCTCACCTCCATGTCGGCATGCCTGGCCGAAGAATGAAACCCCAGCCCAGTAAAAATCATGACCTCAAGTTCCTAACTAGCCGTCTGCTCGCACTTCGATCAACGTCGCCTAGACTCTCACCGTCGCCCATGAATTTCGCCACCGCTCCTCAACATAGCCGCGTGACCCTTCCTCCGCAGCAACCGACGTCACCGATCGTGACGAACGAGCAGCAGCCGCCACCGGTTGTTAAAAAACCTAATTGAATTAAATCGGCTAATCCAGCCATTAACTCGTCGAACTACCCTCTCTAATGTGATCCCCTCGCGACTCTCCACAAACCTATACCAAAGATTAGCCGACCAGACGAAGTTCATCGTCGAGCGATGAACGACCATAAGTAAACTAGCCAATTCCACTCACACAGTAACTCAGATCGAGAAACAAATCACATAATTGACTTGCGCTCTTCGAGAGCTTAAAATTGATATATAATTCGATATGGTTTGTTGAGTTTAATTTTCAATTTGATTTTTGATTTGGATTTGAAATTTGGAAATTAGGTTTTGTTTGCCATTGAAATGAGGAGTTGGAAAGAAATGTACTTACGGACAAATGAGAATAGAAACGACCTAGGGTTTATAACCGGATATATATATAGGTAGGTCAGAAATAGAGACGAATGGACATGATAAACAACTCGAAAAGCCCGTTCTGCCTCCGGAACGAAAATTGGTCAACCCATATATCAAAATAGATGTTTTCGATAGTTTTAAAATCAATGGAACATGTTTCAATCCCAAATCCCATCATATGATGAAGTTATGATAAAATCAGCTTATTTCAAATTGATTTCAATTAAATTGATTTCCAGGCGTTTCGAGTCCGTACTATTAAACTACAAGTCCGATCGTATGAAACTTGAAATCTTACAATAATTCATCGTTACGAATCCGATGAAACTGGTTTCGTTGAAATCCGAGTCAGTGGCCAAAATGGCTATTTTCCCATTAATCAAATAAATTAATATTAAATTAATTAGTCATTTTTTAGTTTAAATTTTTAATAATTTTACAACTTCTATCATTTTTGTTTTCTTAATCATTTACAATAATTTAAACAAATTTAGATGTCAATATAAAGTTGATTAATTCATCAATTTCAGTGTTTAATTTCAGTTTCATTAAAATCAGAAATTATAAAATAAAGATTCCAAAAATCCATTTGTTAAATTTTAAACCTTGTTATTCAAGTCTTCATTATGATAAGGGTATAACTAACATCAGTTTATATCTGAATACATTAATATTCCTAATTTTATGTAAATTTCAAATAACGTTATATTTAATTTCATTTAATTACAATTGATTCCCAATTTCAATTCAACTAACTAAATAAACTGGTAACTTATAATGATTGTCACTATTTACTTTTGTTTACATTTAAAGTTTTATTACTTACAACAAATGTTATCATTAGTTTCATAACACAAATTTTGTTCAATTACTATTAATTAGTGTATTATTTCATTGGTTAATTAAATATTTACTTTTATTTTCTTATATTAAATTTATTACCAAGCATAGCATTTAAATTACAATGGATTGGAATTTCATTAAGATAGTTAACAGTCTACTTGAATTAACAGTGTTTCAGCTTAATTTAGATATTATTTCATTATTAAACTACGAATTTTCATTTCTTTGAATGTTATATTACCAAAATCTTATTAAATTAACAAATTTCATTATCGAACATTATGGGTCGTTGCAAAGGAATTTATATTTGGAATGCTCATTTTCCTCCAATGACAATGCACTGATAGCATTGATCCATACAAGTCCGTTTTAGGTCTGAACGAAACCAAAGACACTATTTCTACTGCATCCATTTTGGAATCTTCCTTGGGATTAGTAGCGATAAGCCCTTGCATTTCAATGCTCCATCTTCGATTTAATGATCTTGTCTTTACATTGAAAACATATTCGTTGGATCAAAGCGGTTTCATATAACTTATGTGATCTTGATCACTCGAAACACAGTTCGGTATTTCTAGTAAACTCAACCCCATTTCTTTCTGAGATAACAGACGAAAATAAGATCGAAGATCATCTCCTAACGGTTAGTGGACGGATTTCCTTATCATCCCAGAAGTACGAAATGAGTTTATACGTAGAGTATAGCACGTTCGATGATAACTGTACCATATAATTCCCGTGTTTCTCCTATATATTTCCAAAGTTATGTTTTTGTTCAAGGTTTGATAGTCGGTTATTTAACTATCTAATAAACAATCACTCAACTAAAGATTCATTTCTCATTGACATCACTAAGCCTTATTTAATTTAAATTTCAATAAGTTAAATCTCTTTATCAAAGTTTTATAATTATCCCATTGGAATAACAATATTCAAAAACCATTCCCATCAAAAATATTTGAAAATTTTTTAAAATAAATATGGAAAGCACCATGCGGTATATACCACAGATTTGCAGCTCAAAAATTACGTTTCTATCCCAGAGAAATCCAAACTTAACTACAGCCAATCTCCGCCTTCGATTTCCACCATGAAATTATACCATTACTTTTCGAAAACTTTATTTAATAGTTAAATATACTTTTAAACAATTAAAATAATTACATAACTTTGAAACAATTATTAATCCCGATTTTTAATAAAATTCTAATCGATTCACAAGACTTGTTTTTATAGAACTTATAATTCATTTTGACAATTTAAAAATATTCAAACAACTAACTTTCTGAAATATTTTTATGCTAAAACATTTTTAAATTACCTAGTTTAATAATTAAAAATGCTCATTTTAAAACAAACTCAACTTCTATATAATGGTATATTTTTCAATTCTAATATAACCAATCTAATATTTATAGATCTCCCTCAATTCATCACCAATCGATTTATATCCCAACTTCATAAATCCCTTTTTTCACATTTCCAAAAGTAAATGTATCATTTATTTTTAAACCGATTTAGCCATCTCATTATAAATTCTTACCATGAACTTATGTCTTCAATTTATCACGTGATAATCATTTCACTTTATTTATAAACATTGACCGTAAATCCTGTAGTCTCATTTCCAGTTTGCAATAGTTTCACATCACCTAAATCCATTTAAATCGATTTCTATATTAAATTCCATTTATAAATCAATTCCATAAATAGCCCAAACTATATTCCGAAATCAACGAAATCTCGATTCTCCTTCAATTTCGTAATCTAGAAATTTTATTCAAGATCCAGTATAAATAATTTTATATTTATTTCCAAATTCCTTTTTATTTTCTTTTCAAATTCAAAACATATATTTATGTATTTTAAAATACCAAAATCTAGGCCAGTGCTACCATAGCATCCAATAAATTAAAATCACACAATAGTCTATCACAGATTATTCAAACATATCATATATCACTGTGTATGAAATTAAATTCAACATTTTTGAGGAATCCATTGGATCCCTCCAACCTGTTTTCCTGCAACCATAGATGTTAGAAAATATAAAATACCAAATTCGAGGCATGATATCGTGGTAATATTGGGTCATCCACTGTTGTATGGGGCGCATAGGTTCTCATCCGCTCCAATGGGCCGGATATGTACCCAACTACTAATATATATACTAATATATATTATAACATCCAACCCATAATAATATATCAATTCCACCAATCATCCCATAATTAATTTTAATTAATTTAAATTAATTGCAGTAATCCGAATGAGTGAGATTTACTCACTTTCCTTTTCTGTTGGCACTTTCGTGCTTTAGTTCCCTTAGTACCGAATAGGCGTTTGATTTTAGCGCCGAACTCCAACATCCTAGATCTCGACCATCTAGTTCCATATCCTAGATCTTGCAGATACGAACGTCATGCAATTCATTTCATTTAATTCTGACTAAATATGAAAGAAATATAGTACTTTTAAGAATATTGGTTAATATAAATTAATTAGTTTAACTAATATGACAATCCTGTTCTAAAACCCGGCCCGCTAATGTGAGAACCCAGCCCAAAATCTCCTCCGCCTTCCTTCTTTACTTCTTCCCTTTCTTATTTTTTTCGTTTGTAGCTTCCATACCTGCACGCCTGTACTGACATGCCTCCGATGATCGAAAAAAACTCCTGCAACCTCCACTAATCAATCCCCCTCTCCTCGAGCTTCCCAATGGACCCCACGAATCCATGGCCAAACCACCAATTCGAAAGCGACATTTTTTTCCAACGCCTGAGAACAATAGTGACATGAATTGCCTCACTTCACCATACACCATCAAAACTTTTCAAAAGCTACGATTTCCGATGACAAATTCATATCCAATCTCCTCTTGCCTCCTCATCGACCCACTCCTCCAAAAATCAAAACCCTAGGCCATAAACAGTGTTCAACCTTCCAGTCGAACCTCCCAAACATGACGTCGCACTCATCAAAACATGTACCTGACTGAAGACTTAATCGAAACTAGATTTTTAAATTCATCGAGAAATCATTGAAATAGGAATTTTCGAAGTTATATAACAATTTTTTCCCCGAGCTTCGATTTGGGAAGGAAGAAAAGGGATAACATGAATTTAAAAAGAAGAGGGGTGAAGTGTAGAAGAGGTAATAGTCACCATCCTAGGTTGCGGAAGACAAGATAGAGTTTGACTTCAAATTTTTGGCTGATGTGAAGTTTTTGAAAATAATATATATAAAAAAGTTTCAAAATGTCTAGATATTTATTTCGAACTCCTATCGAGCTGTGTCGCTAGGCGTTCCTAATGTTATACCACTATTCCGAAGGTAATGAAAAAGGTTTTGAGTTCTAATCCGATCGTATGGAGAAGATAGCCTTTTGAATTGATTTAAAATATAAAATTTTCGACAATGTTTTTTTATTTTGTACGACCAAATGGTAACCCTAAATGCTACGAAATTTGAAATTCAATTGCAATACCTTATTATGGATCCAATAGAACTAGTTTCGTCAAATTTCGAAAATGTTCCCCGAAAGGCTATTCTTATATGTAAATTTTGAATGAGTTATTTTCACTTGTAAATCCAATTTAAATTTTTATTTATCTTCATTCTTACAAATAAAAATTAAATTACCCCTGAAATTATTTTTATCAAGCTTAAAACCTAAGATTCAATTATTTGAGCAAATTCCACTTATAAAAATATCCAATAGATCATTATATTTGAAATTCAAGTTAAAAATCAACTTTTAAATATTTAAAATCAAATAAATATTCAAATTTCAAATAACCAAAATTTTGGATCGTTTCATTCCTTGCTCCTCAAAAGAATTTCGTCCCCGAAATTGCCAAGGTAAAAAGAATGGTCCAAAACCTATTTACTTTTCCCAAAACAATTCAGCTAAAACAAGCTCCCACACTCACTTTATTGAAACCACATTATCATTTTTACTAATTTCCAAATTTATCCATAGATGCCAAATAATATTATTTCCTCAATCATTTCAAGTTAGAATCCAAAATCATATTTTAGTTATTAATAATTTCCTTCAAAATTTTTCTAGCTCCTTAAATTTCTCAAAAATTTCGCCCGCGTCTTCTTTGTGCAGCTAGATCTAAGCAACTACAAATTGCCACTACAGGCCCAAATCATCAAAATAGAACAAAAGCCAAGTGGCTCAATCATAAAATCATCAATTTCAAACATCAATTTAAACATGTACCTTTTAGTCGGGCAATCCAATTCTCTTTTGATATCGAAGACTTCAATTTAGTTCTTGCTTTTATGTACATTTATCTAGTTTGCTAATGATATGCAATCATATAACTCAAAATCATTTTATTCAGTATTTTAAATTTCCATATTTATTTCACCAAAACCCATATGATGTACATATATCATCCATACGCAATATCAAATTTGATCGCTCGCTTGATCACATAATTTCACTGCCGAACTAGTGTCATTCACACGACTCTCTAGTGCGGACTCAAATCTGGTTTCTTGATTAGAAACTGTCATTATCCTTGCATAGCCATTCATTATGATAGTGAATCTCATAATTAATCAAAAATCCATATCTAGTGTTCGCCATCGAGAATCAAGTGAAAAATTGCAACTCGGATCAATATAATTTATCTCAAAATTCTGTGCTCGAATTTGGATCAAAATCGTCATGCGAATAAAATATTATACGTACAACTTACGTATGTATTTCAATTAATTCTTAGCTATCCAAATTTCTCTTATTTGCATTCATTGCATTTACCACCGATTATTCTCCATTCACATCCCTTATTTAATCTGCATGCAAATATTTACTTAGTATATATCCCTTTCCATACTAATCTCACTTTAGAATTTATTTCATCAATCCTATAGTTAACTCATTCCACTCCATATTAATTCATTTGTGGATCATTTTATAAGTTTATAAACATTTCATACAACTTCTTATGTTTATTTCTCATAACTTAAGTTTATATCTATTTAACTCAAATCCAATTTCAATTTTCCAATTTCAACATTCAATTTTATTAATTAGCATTCAAAATCTCAATAAATTCCATTTCCAATAATTATTTAATTTAGCCTAACTTAGGCTCAATTTTCAAATTCCACTTTATTTAACTTAGCTCAAGTTAAATTATTATTCCATAGTTCAAATTTCAAATTTTAGAAGCTATCAAACTTACTCATATTCCATAAAACATGTTAAAAAAATCCCAGAGTTAAACACTTTGTTCTAAGTGTTTCAAATCATTTTTGAAATCATATATACCTAAAATCCCTTAGTAAATCAAATCATTTCTTTGAATTTCTAAATCAAATCAGTTTTACCAAAACAAAATCTTTAATTGCAAATCATTAAGGTAGCAATTCCTCCAATGGAGACTTGAAAATGAACGTCGATGATGTTGTAGTCATTACTGAAATTATTTTCCAGCGATCGAAGTGAGTTCATTGCTTTTCCCTCTTTTGAAAACAATTTTAAATATTTTCAACCCAAAAATACTCTCCAAATAATATCACTATTATTTTCCAAGACTTTGAAAAATATTTCAAAACCAATGGGAATTAAATTCCCAACTTCCCAACCTTCAAACCCTTTTAACGAATCATATTTAAATATACTTGTAGAATTACATTTCATTTCAAATTATAAATAACATTTACAAAATCACATTTACAAAATTCCATTTCGTTATATGAAATTATTTCTTAACTGTTGACTATAATATCAACATTTATTCAATCACCAAAACAACAAATGATAATGGTTTAATATTATTATTTTCTAACAACTAAGCACACTATATATATAACTATAAGAATCTTTCTTACAAATTATTCTTCTATATATAAAAATATACCGGGTAATATTATTTTATTTACCCCGTTTCAAAACAATACCATGTTGATTTGCTCTATTCAAGTGTTTAGAGATCCCTATCAATAAGGTTAATTACTCTTATTGACCAGAACCCCTAAGCCACTCAAAAAATCAACCAACACGATATAAAACATTTTATATCGCCAATAAATACGGGCTTATATCTATTAATACACTCTAACTCATTCTAGGGTGCTACTGACCCTATTTCTAATGAGTTATCCCATCAAAGTCAAGGTTCTCGCTTAGCCTTCAGGTCTGATACCAAATGCAACGACCGCGAGTTTTGACCATCAAAAATTGACACTAATATGTCCACTGTATTACATGCCAGGCAATCGAATGCCGGAAAACCCGATAGTTAGGGGGAAAGAAAAAAAGGAAGATAAAAGAAAATGGAAACAGCAACGCAAAATCTCACAATCGCAGTGGAACCATATATAATAGATAATAACATATCTTTATACAAAAATAGATACAACTGTTATTTATACATACCATCATCAGAGTACATCAAATAAGCAACTTAGCTCTAGACAGTTATAATAACTTGTCCTCACTAGTGCTGACTATATAGTCTAACATACACATCAGAATATAATCAAGTTCATGGAATATGTCTATGTCATCCAGCTCGTCTCCTAAGCTCCATAGCATCCTAACCTGAATCTGTAATACTCGGCCTGACCCGAGCATTATAAAAAAATAACACCTGAGTCAGTCTAGAAAACAAGCGTGAGAAAACACACTCAATTTGAATTATTACCCTTTAAAAAACAAAGGTTTCTTGTGTGTTTATGTCACACATAAACACGACGGGTTTTTACCTTACAATAACCAACACATTTTATGTCAAAATTATCTGATATTATAATAGTGGCATAGTACAAATACTTGTTCAAATAGCCGAAACTGTTACATTAATTAAATTCCAGCATACTAGGCTCTACAACCAAAATCGTAAAAGCACATATTGGAGTATGGATTTCCGTACAATGACTAGGCACTAGGGTACTACCTATCATAGTACACATCTAGAAAATTGTACCGAGGATCTCGTTGAGATCCCCTCGCTGGGATCGCCTACAACACAAGAACGACCAACCCCAAGCCTGGATAGTACCGAGTATGCTATCACCTAGGGTATTCCCACCCTTATCGAGCTCCTTCCTATGCACCGTATTTACAATATTCGAGGGCATCTAAAACGCTAATAAACATACCCTAATTGGGTGCGACCCACTTAGCCTTGTTGCATTCCCCCTAATTTTCAGTCATTCTGATTGATGAGGATTGAGGCTACGATTTCCTTTTCAAGGAATTTAAATTTGGAATGCTCACTGTCCTCCAATGACAATGTACTGATAGCATTCACCCATACAAGTCCGTTCTGGGTCTGAACGAAATCGAAGGCACTATTCCTACTACATCCATTTTGGAATCGTCCTTGGGATTAGTCGCAATTTTCCCTTGCACTTTAAATCTCCATATTCAACTTCATGCTCTTGTCTTTACTTCAAAAATGTATTCGTTGGATCGAGGTGGTTTTCAGATAACTTATCTGATCCCAGTCACTTCGAAACAACGTTCAGTATTTTTGGTAAACTCAACCCCGGTTCCTTAGGAAATAACAAATGAAAATAAGATTAGAAATCATCTCCTAACTATTAGTGGATGGATTTCCTTGTCATCATCCTAGAAGAATGTAACGAGTTTATATGTACAATATAGCATCTTCAACGGTAACTGTACCATATAATTCCCATGTTTTCCTAGATATTTCAAAAGTTATGTTTTTGGTCCAGATTTGATAGTCGGTTATTTAGCTATTGAATAAACAATCACTCAACCAAAGATTCATTTCCCACTGAAATCACTAAGCCTTAATTTAAATTTCAATAAGTTAAATCTCTTTATCAAAGGCATATACTTATCTCACCAGAATAAGTATATTCACAAACCATTCCCTTCAAAAATATTTAAAAACTTTTTAAAATACATATGGAAAGCACCATGCGGTATAAACCATGGATTCGCAATTCAATGATTGCGTCTGTATCCCAGAGAAATCTAAATTTTAAACAAGTAATCTCTGCCTCCGATTTCCACCATGAATGTATACCATTACTTTTGAAAACTTTATTTAATAATTAAATTTACTTTAAAACAATTAAAATAATTACTTAACTTTGAAACAATAATTAATCCATATTTATCGACAAAATTCTAGATAAAAGCATATTTTTCAATTCCAATATAACCAATCTAATATTTATAAATCTCTCTCGATTAACACCAATCGATTTACGTCCCCAATTTCATATATCCCTTTTTTCACATTTCTAAAGGTAAAATCTGTCATTTCTTTTTAAACCGGTTTACCCATCTCATTATAAATTCTTACAGTGAATTCACATCTTCAATTTATCACATGATAATCATTTCACTTTATAAACATTGTCTATAAATCCTATAGTGTCATTTCCAGTTTACAACAGTTTCACATCACCTAAATCCATTTAAATCTATTTCTAAATTATATTCCATTTTTAAATCAATTCCTTAAATAAACCAAACTATATTCAGAAACAAACAAAATCTTGAATATACTTCAATTTCGTAATTTAGAAATTTTATTTAAGATCAAGTATAAATAATTTTAAATTTATTTTCAAATTCCCTTTTAATTTCTTTTCAAATTCAAAATATATATTTATGATATTTTAAAATACCAAAATCTAGGCCAGTGCTACCATAGCATCCAATAAATTCAAACTATACTATAATCTATCACAGATTATTCAAACATATTATATATCACTGTATGTGAAATAAAATTCAACATTTTTGAGGAATCCAGTTGGATCCCTCCAACCTGTTTTACAACAACCATAGATGTTAGACAACATAAAATACCAATCCCGCTTCAAGGCGAGATATCGAGGTAATATAGGGTCATCCGCTATTATACGATGAACATAGGGTCTCATCCGCTCCAATAGGTTGGATATATATCTAACTACAAAAATATACACTAATATATATAAAATAACATCCAACTGATAAAAATATATCAATTTAACCAATAATCCATTAATTAATTTCAATCATTTAAAATTAATTGTTGTAATCCAAATGAGTGAGATTTACTCACTTTTATTTTCTGTTGACACTTCTATGCTCTAGCTAGTATAAAATCAAACAGGCATTTGATTTTAGCATGAAACTCCAATAGCCCATATCTCGACCAATCCTGTTCCATATCCTATATCTTGTAGATACAAAAGTCATGCAATTTGTTTCGTTTAATTCTGACAAAGTATGAAAGAAATACAATATTTTTAAAAATAATGGTTAATATGAATTAATTAATAACTTAATTATAAACTTAGATAATATAACCTTACTCTTCTAAAACCCGGCCTGCTAACGTGAGAACCCAAACCAAAATCTCTTCCTTCCTTTCTTCTTCTTCCCTTTCTTTTTTTGCCTATAGCTTCCATACGTGCAAGCATGCACCGACACGCCTTTGCTGATCGACGAAAACTCCTGCAACCTTAGCCAATCAATCCCCCTCCGCTCGAACTTCCCAATGGACCCCACAAATCCATAGCCGAACCACCAATTCAAAAAGCGGCAATTTTTTTCTCGTTCTTGAGCATTGTAGCGGCGCGAATCGCCTCATCTCATAGTACGCCACCAAAACTTGTCAAAAGCTGCGATTTCCGATGACAAATTCATCTCCGATCTCGTCTCGCCTCCCCATCGACCTACTCCTTCCGAAAATCAAAACTCTAGGCCAAAAACAGTGTTCGACCTTATAGTTGAACCTCCCAAACATGACGTCACACTCATCAAAACACACACCAAATCGAAGCCTTAGTCAAAATTAGATTTTTAAAGGTGGTTTCGTATTTTTTCATTGAGAAATAATAGAGGTAGGATTTTTTGAAGTGTATAACATTTTTTCCCTAAGCTTCGAACCGGAAAGGAAGAAAGTAGATAACGCAAATTTAAAAAGAAGAAGGGTGGTGTGTAGAAGAGGTAATAGTCAGGATCCTAGTTTGCAGGACACAAGATAGAGTTTGACTTATTTTCGAGTAATGTGAAATTTTTGAAAATAATATATATATATATATATATATATACATATATAATTTTCAAATTATCCAGGTATTTATTTCGAGCTCCAATCGAGGTGTGTCGCTAGCCATTCATAATGTTATACCCTTATTCCAAACGCAATGGAAGAGGTTTCGTGTCCTAATTAGACCGTATGGAGAAGATAGCTTTTTGAATCGAATTAAAATATAAAATTTTCGATATTAATTCAATGTGTTTTTATTCCGTACGACCAAACGGTAACTCTAAATGTTATAAAATTTGAAATCCGATAATAATACACTATTACAGATCCAATAGAACTGGGTTTCGTTGAATTCCGAGAATGTGCCCCAAAAGGTTATTTTTATATGTAAATTTCAAACGAGTTATTTTTAAAATTGAGTAATCACTTATAAATCCAATTTACAATTTTTTTTATCTTCGTTCTTATGAATAAAAATTAAATAACCCTTTAAATTATTTTTATCAAGCTTAAAACCCAAGATTCAATTATTTGAGTAAATTTCATTTATTAAATTAACTAATAAATCATTATTGAATTTCAAGTTAAAAATTAAATTTTAAATATTTAAAATCGAAAAAATATTCCAATTTCAAGTAACCAAAATTCCAATTCATTGCATATAATATCCCACCAATCCAAGGAAGCTCCTCATATCGGTAGCGTTCTTTAGTCAGCTCCGGTCCTAAACTGCTGCCAGCTTCATAGACTCCACTAAAACAACCATCCTCAAGAAGTCATAACCTAAGAATCTCACATCCCTTCGCTAGGAGTAATATTTTGAAAAATTATCCTTTAGTTTGCACCTCCTAAAAACCTCAAGAATAATCCTTCTTGATAACTGTTACCCTATATACCTTATAAAATATATGACATTAAGTGTTTTATTGTATTATCATTTGGAGCTTTATCTCGATAGTTATGGTAAGGATCATGATTATTTTACATAGTTTTAGGATTATTTTTAGTACTTATATATTATCCTTTCACTTTAATATTTTAAAGTATAGAAAGTATTAAAATGATAATTGTCTATATATCGTGTAAATAATAAAAACCTAAAGATGTGTACTTTTTGCAGGATGCTATTTCAAATGACGGTTTGAGCTTTGGATCACTAGGTTCGGAGGTGCAAGTTGTCATAATTTTTTTTCCAGTTTTTAAATTTACACATTTTTTTATTTTAAATAAAATTATAAAAACAATTAATATAAATATAATAAAACAATTACGCATAATATTGTTATAAATGCTGGATTAATTTTATCTAGTAGTATTGCATTAAAAAACTGCAGAAATATTAGATAGTGGTTTTAAAACTAAAATATATTCCATTGTTAAATTTAAAACTTATGTTAAAATGTAATTTTTAAATTTTTGACAAGTGAGTATTCATATATTTGGAATCGGTATAATGAATTACTATGTGTTAACTTAATGCATTGACCGAGCATGCTATAATGGTGTTAAATAAAATTATAATGCTAGAAATACATATATGCTTGAAAAAAGTTATAAAATATTAGATTTTAATCAACCAAATTAATTCAAAAACAAATATCTTTTAGTTTCTTAACCAATATAAAATTATAAAAAACAAAAAGAATTAGCATAAAACTTATCAATACAAATAAAAAGGACATGGTCTGTTTTTTAAATAAATATTAAAATTATAGTACACAAAGGAAAAATAAATACTTAAAAATATAAAATTTTCAGTTTTGAATAGTATTTTTTTTCTAATTTATTTTTAATGCATTACAAATTCATATTCTAACAATATGTTCAAAAACTAATATTACGTTGGATAATATTATGTACGCAATACATAAGCTATATTATTATGTATATTTGTATGTGTGTAAACATTAGTATATAAATTTTGTCAAATTATTTAGGTGAAAAGTATAATGTTAACTCCGCCTCGGTTTAGACTCTACGACTCAAGGAGATGCCGACCTAAGGCTCAACAGGGGTACCGACCTAACGCCTAATGGTTACGCCGACCTAACTGCCTTATCAGGGAGACCGACTTAAGATTCAAAGGGTTACCGACCTAGTAGGATTGAGAGGCATACCGACTTAAGAAATACCGAGTTAAGGCTAAAACAGTTGCTGACCTAACGTGGGTACTGGCCTAAGACTCAGAGGATGCCGACTTAATAAGAAGGCCGACCTAAGGTCTAAAAAAGATACCGACTCAGTGACTTGACCGAGTTACCGATCTAACGCCTTACCAAGCTGGCGACCTAGAATAGTTTCCGACCCAAGTCACAACCGATCCAGCTCCCCAGTTATCTCGATTACGATCCAGGACTTATCATTTGGACCGTGACTTGCGACTTACCAAGTTAACTCGTCCACGACCTAATATAAGCCCGATGCCATGTCACTGAGAAGAGGTGGTGTTGACTCGGAGGTAACCTTAGACCGGTCACGACTCACCTTAAGTCGGCTACGGCTTAACTTGAGTCGGCCACGGTTTAGGACTTGGCAAAAATTTCAGACCAGAACTCTCTATAAATAGGCAACCACCTCCAACATTCAAAGGACTTGCGGCACATTCTCTTCATACACCGTTACCTTGCTGCATTGAGAACTTCATCAACACTTAGAGCTTTCAAGATTAGAGGAATACATCAAAGAACTTCACGAAGAAACCACACATCTTCAACATGAATTTAAGGACTTTAATCGACATTGAAGCTTAAGACTTGTTTCAAATCACTTGTAACCTGAAGTATATTGTACTTGAGAAGAATTGTATCAGCTTGTAACGGGATTATTAATAAAAGTACTTAGAGTGGACGTAGGCTATACCCTTAAGCCGAACCACTATAAAATTGTTGTTGTTTACTGCTTTTCCGCTATTACTTGCTTGTAATTCTTTCCCGATCTATCGGGTGGTGCTTTCACAACTACACTTCACACACCGGGGTGTTAGCGTTCACATTTTAACGTTAACATTTTTGGTGCTTTCACTGAGAATTGAACTCAGGAAAACTATCATCATTGCTTCACAGAGATTTGTAGAAAGAATTTCCTTAAAAACCAGAAGTCTATCTGAGATTATGGCTCCTGGAAGGAAAAGTAGATCTGTCAGATCTGGAAACATTCAAGAGGGAACCTCCGCTTCCCCTGTACCTAATCAACCCACTCCGTCAGTTGGAGTTACGAAAGCGGAGTTGGATGCTGTGATTCTAGGGCTAAACCAGCAGATAAACGCCCAAAATGCACAATTAGAGGCTCAGAGTGCCCAAAATGCTCTAATTCTGAATAAGTTGAATGATTTGCTCGGGGCAAACAATCAACCGGCTGGTAATGAAAGGAATTATGCTGGAAACATTCATAATGCTAACGAAAGGAATGTTCCTGAAAGGGCTGCTAGTCCCTTTGAGCAAACGCTTCTTGAGGTTGGTGGATCTGGAACTCGACATGATGAGGAGTATCTTTCTGGAATGGTCCGGCAAATCATGAGAGAAAGTATGCAAAGGGTTGAAGATGAGAAAGAATGGGGTTTCGCCCCAAGTAAAACTCCATTTACTGAGAAAATCTTAAAGGCGGAGTTTCCAAGGAAGTTTGTCCCTCCAACTATCCCAGCTTACAAAGGGACAAGTGATCCGAATGAATTCTTGTATAAATATGATTGGCACATGACAGGTGCCAGAGCCTCTGACGAAATAAAGTGTCGATATTTCCCCGTATACCTGGAAGGTGTGGCTCTACTATGGTTCACCAAGTTGCCAGTCCGATCTATCGATCAGTTTTCAGACTTGACCAGAAAATTCAAGGAGCAGTTTAGACTATATGCTTCGAAGGCCAAGGACATCATGTCACTATCGAGTTTAGAGCAGAATCCTGGTGAGTCTATCAGATCTTTCTTGAACCGCTTTAATATAGCGCTGGCTGAGGTGGACAATGCTGAACCACGAATGATATTGACTTATCTGATGAGGGCTATTGATAAGTCAAGCGAATTTGGGAAATGGTTAAATATGAAGGAGCCAACCTCTCTCGAAAAGTTCTACAAAAAAGCAGATGAATTCATTCGCTTGGAAAGTCGTCCTTTACCAGTAAAGACAGTGTTGGAGAAAGCAGAAGACAACACTGTCGCTCCACACAAGAATGAATCGGTGGGGCAAAAAAGGGAGAATAATAATGGGAAGAAATAGGGTAATCTGAAGAAGCCCCGATCCTTCAAGCCATCAGAATATACTCCATTATCACATACGCCGGAGCACATCTACCTTGCCACTAAAGATTCCGTCGATTTCCCTAAACCTATCCCTTTGAGAACCGGGAAAAAAGCCATACAGAGTGGGAAATTCTGCCGCTTCCACAATCAACCCGGTCATGAGACTGATGAATACCGCCAGTTGAAAAATCTGATTGAAGAGTTGCTAAGAGAAAACAAACTGCAGCAATTTGTGAAGAAGAATAGCAACAACCCTGCATCGTCAAGTCAGGGGCAACAGGTTCCTGTTCATCAGCCTAGGACAGGTGAGAAAGCTACGGGACATGAATCTGGAAGGCCCGTTATCAATGTCATTACAGGAGGGCCTCACCCAGCTGGCAAGAGCTGGGGTGAGATGGAGAGGTATTCCAGGGCTTTGCAATATGCTCCAGCCGAAGAAGACGTCTTTGTTTTAGAAGACACTACGCCCCTGAAACAACAGAAAACTTTCAGCGATGATATTGTTTTCAGAGCCAGAGATTCCACAGGTATAGAAGCTCCTACCCTAGATCCCTTGGTCATCTCGGCTGGTATTGGACCGGCCATTGTCAGAAGAGTCCTCATTGACTGCGGAGCATCATGTAATATCCTCTTCAAGAAGACATTTGACCAGATGAAAATCCCTATGATCGATGTACAAGCCTCATCACAGAAGATCGCTGGCTTCACTGGGGAGCCAAAGCAACCAATTGGGACCATCGATCTGCTTGTAGAACTTGGGGAAGCAGAAAGGAAAGTGGTCCGCAAGCAAACATTTGTGATTGTCGATGACTTTTCTGCTTATAATGCTTTTCTTGGCCGTCCAACACTCGCAGCATTCAAAGCTATCCTAGCCCCGTGGTGCCTCACTATTAAATTCCCTACTAACAATGGAGTAGGAGTTATAAAAGGGGATCAAAATGCTGCGCGAGAGTGCTATTTGACAGAACTGCGAGAGTCAAGAAAAAGAGAAATGGGAAAGGATGCGGCAACCCCAGTCCGCATCAAGGAACCAGCCTTGTAGCAATTACGGGGCGGACCCTGCACTGACGAGCACAGCAGGGCACGGAAAGAAATGGATCCCAGAAAAGCCAGTGCAGGGGAGAATAGAGTGGTACCGGTGGAAACGACAGTTCCGGTACCTGTTGACCCGAAGGACCCAAATAAGGTGTTGAATGTGGGTTCACAGCTTAATGTGTCAATTCAGAATATCTTGATATCTTTCCTGAAAGCAAATCTGGATGTCTTTGCTTGGACTCATGCCGATATGTGTGGAATATCTCCAGAAGTTGCAGTACACGCTCTGAATATTGACCCAAAGTTTACGCCAGTTAAACAGAAAAGAAGAACCCAAGGTCCAGAAAGGTCAGCAGCATTAAAAGAAGAAGTTGATCGACTCATGGAAAATAACTTCATCAAAGAATCTACATATCCGAATTGGGTTTCAAATCCTGTGCTGGTCAAGAAAGCTAATGGAAAATGGAGAGTGTGCATCGATTTTTCTGATCTAAACAAGGCTTGCCCCAAAGATTGCTTCCCTTTACCCAGGATCGACCAACTGGTAGATGGAACAGCGGGGCATGAGTTGTTGTCTTTCATGGATGCCTACTCCGGATACAACCAGATCATGATGCATGAACCTGATCAGGAGGACACGAGCTTTATCGCCGATGTTGGTCTTTATTGCTACAGAGTTATGCCCTTCGGATTGAAAAATGCAGGGGCAACCTACCAAAGAATTGTTAATGCTATGTTCAAACCGCAACTGGGCAAAACTATGGAAGTCTACGTCGACGACATGTTAGTGAAGTCTAAGAAAGCAGCGGATCACATTGAACACTTAGCAGAAATGTTCGCAGTCCTCCGGAAATACAGAATGAAGCTTAACCCTCTGAAATGTACATTTGGGGTCGAGTCCGGGAAGTTCTTAGGTTTCATTGTTAGTGCTAGGGGCATTGAGGCTAGTCCAGCTCAAATTACTGCCTTAAAAGAAGTTAAAGCTCCTAGAACGAAGAAGGAATTGCAGAGTCTCAATGGAAAGGTCGCCGCCCTGAGTCGGTTCATTTCCAAAGCCACTGATAAATGCATCCCATTCTTTGACGCCCTGAAGAAAGGAAAGAAGAATTTTGAATGGACTTCCGAATGCCAAAAAGCCTTCGATGAGTTGATCCGTCATATGGAAACGCCTCCAATACTTTCTAGGCCAGGCAAAGGTGAGGATCTTCTTATATACTTGGCAGTATCATCTCATGCTCTAAGTGCAGCGCTGATACGGGAAGACAAAAGGATTCAACATCCGGTTTACTATATCAGCAAAAGACTCACTGGGGCAGAGCTGAATTACTCCAAGTTGGAAAAACTCGCATATTGTCTACTAGTTGCATCAAGGAAACTGAGGCAATATTTCCAAGCTCATGCTATCAGAGTACTCACTGATCAACCTCTAAAGCAAGTCCTATTTCGCCCTGAAACTTCGGGTCGCCTTCTAAAATGGAACATTGAACTCAGTCAATATGACATCACTTATCACCCCCGAAAAGCAATCAACGGACAAGCTTTAGCTGATTTCATTGCAGAATTCACAGAGAAAGATAATGGTGAGGAAGAAACGATCAATGATTCCCCAATCCAGTGGAAGATGTATGTTGATGGCGCAAGAAATGACTACTGTTCTGGAGCCGGAGTGGTACTTGAAACTCCTGAAGGTCGATCATTATGTTATGCACTAAGATTGGAATTTCCTTCAACAAACAATGAAGCAGAATATGAAGCTCTTATTGCAGGTCTGAAAATCGCTAAAGAGCTAAACATTCGAGCATTACAGATCTTCAGTGATTCTCAGCTTATTGTATGCCAAGTCAAGAAGGAATTTCAAACAAAAGGTGGAAACTTGCCTTCCTACTTGTCAAAAGCTTGGGAACTTCTATGTGAACTCGATCATTATACAATAAGCCATATTCCCCGGGAAGAGAATACGAAGGCAGATTCCCTCGCAAAGTATTCAAGTTCTGGTGAAGCTCAACTATTGGGATTGGTTCCCATAGAAGTCCTCTCAGCACCAAGTATAGACGAGATGGATATAGACTGGATTATGAATGTATCTCAAGAACAAGAATCGTGGATGACTCCAATATTAGATTACCTACTCAACGGCTCTCTGCCAGAAAATGCGAGAGAGAGACAAAAGCTACTAAGGAAAACCTCTCGCTATGTAATTCAGGATGGCCGATTGTACAGACGGGGATTCTTAATGCCTTTACTTCGGTGTGTATCCAGGGAAGAGTCCAAAACAATCCTAGCTGAGGTACATGGAGGCGAATGTGGTGATCATTCAGGTGGCCAAACATTAGCAAAGAAAATTCTCCGATACGGATATTTTTGGCCAGAAATTAATCGAGATGCTGCAGATTACTCCCGAAAATGTGACAGATGCCAAAGATTTGCCAAAATTCCTAGAGCACCTTCTACCGAACTCACACAGATGGTCAGTCCATGGCCGTTTGCGATTTGGGGAATGGATCTCATTGGGCCGCTACCAACTGCCAAATCAGGGATTAAATATGCTATTGTTGCAGTTGATTACTTTACTAAATGGGCTGAAGCTGAACCATTGGCTACTATCACTTCTAAGAAAATGATAAGCTTTGTGACCAAGAATATCATTTGCAGATACGGTGTGCCTCAGAAAATAATCACAGACAATGGTACTCAGTTTGAAAGCGAGGAATTCCAGGATTTTTGCAAACGATTCAAAATCCAGAAAAGCTTTTCGGCAGTAGCTCATCCGCAGGCAAACGGGCAAGTGGAAGCAGTGAACAAGATCATCAAATCAACCATCAAAAAGCAACTCGAAAGAGCAAAAGGTGGTTGGGTCGATAAACTACCACTTGCACTATGGGCATACAGAACTACACACAAAACTGCGACTGGGCATACTCCTTTTTCGTTAGCATACGGATCGGAAGCAATGATCCCGGTTGAAACAGAGGTCCCTTCACACAGAAGAATCCATTTCAATCAAGCAGAAAATGAAAAGCTACAACTTGAAGCGCTGGATCTCCTTGATGAAAAAAGAGATGAAGCTAACCTCAGAGTTGCAGCTCATCAGCAAAGGATAGCCAGACATTTCAATTCCAAAGTTCGTCAACGCAGCTTTGAAATTGGAGATCTAGTCCTGAAAAGAATTATGACCGCGACAGGTATGTTTGGGCCCAATTGGGAAGGACCATATGTGATAGGTCAGAAGCTTCTTGACGGCACATTCAAACTCACTACTGTTGAAGGAGTTCAAATTCCAAGGGCATGGAACAACAATCACTTGCGTCCATATTTTACTTGAAAATTTTGTCGAAATAATGTAAAAGAGTTGTGAATGTATGATTCTTGTAATTGAGAGCAATTGTAAAACTGATGCAAGTGAATAATGAATGAATATAAAGTGGATGTAGGCCAAAATTTCTGGCCGAACCACTATAAATCTTGTGTTCCTTATTATTATTACATGTTTGCTTTATTTTCGATATAAAAGTACATAAAATGTATTGCTGAAATGTCGATTTAAATTTTTGCAGACAATGGAAATAAAACTGGCGCATAATAAGACCGAGTGATTCTCACCATCATTCAACAAACAAATTTCAAGTCATAAAGGCCCCGAATTCAAATCCTAGATAGGAAATACTTCAATTGAACGGCTTATGATTTCGATAGAAACGAGCCCTTGCTAATAAATTGAGATTGTTTGAACGAACAAACATCCAATTAGGAAGCTAGTGCCCGTTCTCACGAACTTGCCTGACAATGAAGTACACTTCCTTGGATTAAACAAGCTACTTGCGAGAAAAGGGGAATGAAAACTTGAAAAGGAAAAAAAAAAAGGATCGCTGAAATGGCATAAGCAAGAAGACAAGAATACAACCAAAAACCATCATTGGCGGCACAAGTCCTCTTCGGAGGCACGACTCTTCGGAGGATAAAGACCTCTAATGGGTCATACGCCACAAAAAAGAAAGTTCTCTACTCAACAAAAAAGATTGGAGGAGTCATGACCCTCCAACCATGAGAGAGTAACTTCCAGGCGATGAAAACCCTTTCTGAGGCACATTTCACCAGGAGTTGAAGTGTTATGACCGCTCTTCGAAATTTCACTTCACCAGAGTTGAAATGCAAACAAAATAAAAGCCCTCTTCGGAGGCCCATTTCACCAGGAGTTGAAGTGTTATGACCGCTCTTCGGAATTACACTTCACCAGAGTTGAAATGCAAACAAAATAAAAGCCCTCTTCGGAGGCCCATTTCACCAGGAGTTGAAGTGTCGTAACCGCTCTTCGGAATTTCACTTCACCAAAGTTGAAATGCAAAACAAGATAAAGACCTTCCTGGAAGCCCACGTTTCACCGAGATTGAAATAAAACTTCCAAGTGTTGAAACGTGAAAAGGCTTTCTTCGAAGGCACAACTCTTTGGAGGTACACGTTTCACCAAGATTGAAATAAAACTTCCAAGTGTTGAAACGTGAGAAATCCCTCCTTAGAGGTACAACCCCCTCCCGGGGACACAATTAAAAAGAAAGACCTCTTCAGAAGCCCACGTTTCACCGAGATTGAAATAAAACTTCCAAGTGCTGAAACGTGAAAAGGCTTTCTTCAAAGGCACAACTCTTTGGAGGAACACGTTTCACCAAGATTGAAATAAAACTTCCAAGTGTTGAAACGTAAAAAAAAATCTCTCCTCAGAGGCACAAATTTTTATTAAAAGGAAAAAAGAAAAATCCTCATCAAGAGCGTACTTTAACTTTCAAAGGAAGAGCGATTTACCTATTCTTAAAAAAAAAAAAAAAAAAAGGAGAAGGGGGGAAGAAAGTTAAAGTACATTCAGAGGTCCGCTTTACCACGTAGAAGAATTCACTTGGCAAAATATATACATACGCAAAAGGAAAGAGTGATTTCTTCGAAGGACAAAGCGTAAAAACTTATATAAAGGAAATTGCACTCTACGAAAATTCTCTTCGAGAATGAAGTAATTATTCTTTAGAAAACGAGAGTGCAAGTCCCCTCAAAGTATACGATATTGCAGTAAGCTCATGGTATAGGGGCAACATGGTATAGTTACATACAAAGCGGTATAACTATGTCGGTAAAGTACGCTCAAACAACATACCACAAGCTCACCGCAACATCGTATAAATAAACTTGTGCAAAAATGAATAATAAATGCATTCTCAAATTCAAACAAAAGTCTGTACAAATAAAGAATCATTTTATTCAATTGCAGATATTGCAGATACAGGTTTCAAAATAAAAAGCAGGGGCCGGTGCCTGCACAACATCCGACCATTACACAAAAAAGGAATCAAAAAGCTCAACTCTTCATTTCTTCTTGCCGCCTTTAGACCCTTTACCCGGCCGAGTGGTTAGCTTTTCAGGTCTTTCAGGTTGGTCTGAAGGCATAAGGGAAGAAGGGGAGGGAGGTGCAACTGGTGCAATTTCCGGTTCCTCTTCTGTGGTGATAATTTTCTTCCCCCTCCTCTTCGATGTCCCATGCTTCTTCCTTTTCTTCGAAGAAGACTCACTCCCCGGAGTAACGAGAGCGGACAAAACTACGTCGTCAGAAGGAGTCCGCTCCGGAGAGATCTCGCCTCCTTCGAGTCCCTCATCTTTTTGCTCCTGCGAAGCAATAGGGTCATCCAAACCATGAAGAGCCTCAATTTTCTCCTCTTGTGACCCAGGTTGTGAAGCAGAAGGAGGAGTCACCTGAAGAGATGGAGGAGGAATAACCAGAGAAGGCGAAGTCTGCACGGCACTTGTTGTTTCAACTGCAGAAGAAGAAAATTTGAAAATGTTAGTATCTTCCCGAAAGAAGGGAGATATGGGTTCATCGAGATTCAAGAGGTAATCGAGAAGCTCATCAAATTTTTAAGGAATAAGCAGGTAATCCACCTGAATCGGACCAATGTCGAAATTACCTGAAGATATTGGCTTCGTCAGTTCAATCTCATAATTCTGAGCCCCAATGTCCTCCAAAGCCTCTTCATCAGTAGGGGTAATTACCCCGGTTTTTGTAGGAGGCGGCGAATGAGCACTAGAGCCTGTAATGTCCACCTCGGGAGAAACTAGAGGACGTTCAGAGGTAGTAGGCGGTACTTCTTTTTCAGAACGCTCCTCTTCCGCCATCCCGGCCCGCACTCTGGCAAGCTGCTCCTTTCCCTTGGCAAGAGCGGCACGGGCCTCATCATCAAGATAATGCTCTTCAAGGGCTGACTCGGCATATCCAGCACCTTTACCACCGAGCATATCAAGTGCTGCCTCCCAAACTTCAGCCAGTGTGATTTCATACTTGGGGCCTAGAAAGGCAAGGCTGCCACGTCCCAAACTGCTGTGCAGATAAAAATCGAATAATGTGGAGCTAATGTCAGCTTTGGTTGCTTGATGAGCCTCTTCGGCCGCAAGTTTACCAGCAACAGCCTCGTCGCGCTCCTTTTCGGCCATAGCAAGTCGAGTTTTTAACAACTCTATCTCCAAGCTTTGAGAGCCGGTCTGTTCTCGCAGTTGTACATTTTCAGCACGATATTCTTCTATGACCTTTTCCTTGTATGCAAGCTTATCTTCGACTGCTCTTTGACTGGCATGCGCATCTCGTACTTGTTGCTGAAGCATGCTCTCCTTTTGTGAATGGAAAGTAGACGAAGTAGCTAATTCTTCCTTAAGTTTTTCTACTTCCGCTTCCAGCTTTTCATTGTAGGAAGCAACACTTCTCATTTCGGCGTCATGCTGTTCAAGAGTCTTCTACCACTCAGCCTTATCATTCTCCATTGTTAGCATGGCCTCGAGATTGGCTCGGTTAACCCTCTGAAGTTCGTCGACGAGTTTTTGCCAGTTCGACATTCTTTCGATATCGGTCCTGACAGCATCAAGATTTCGCAGTATAGCCGGTTTGTCGAGGGGAACCAAGTCGAGATCAAATCGAACCCCTCTCAGGCACCACTGAGGAAATCGACTTTGAAGAGTGGGAGGACCTTGCCCGACTTGGTATGCGGGCCGGTTGATGATTGCTTGAATGTCGGAGCGAGCGGGAGCAGGAGATTGAGCAGGGACATGTTCAGAAGCTGAAGGAGTTGTTTCTTCAGTAAGTCTAGCCCGCTTGCTAGAAGAATCGTCTATGTGACTCTTTCCTCTCTCATCATGAGCTTTTCTCTTTTGGGTATCATCATCTCTGTGGGGAAGATCATGTCTTTCTTGTTCCCTTCGGCGACGTTCTTCATATGCTCGTCTCTCGTCGGCTTTCCTGATGGCCCTCTCTTCATCCGACTCTCTGTAAGAAGGAAGGTAACGCCTGTAATCATACTGGCTACGCCTCCCGTAGCGCTGGAAATCATCGTAGTACGAGCCGCTGCGCCCCATAGGAGAATCTGGAATTAAAATAATAAGCTTTAGAAATCTTTAAAGTACAAGAAGGTAAGTGCATAGAAGTGTGAGAAATTCTAAGTGTGTGTGATGTGCAAACTACGCGCATTAATCTACGAACCACTCTTTATTTGGGGAGTGGTTGTGGGTGTAATAGTTAACGTCAACTCTTGAGTCGACGGCGACTGTTGCAAAATAGAAGTAGCTTCAACTACTGAAGAAGAAATCCCGGCAGTAGTAGGGTCATCTTTGAAGATCTCTTGTGAAGTAGCGAAGAGGTCGCTCAATCCTTCGAAGGTATCGTCCCTGCTTTGCTTGACAGGACTGGATTTCTTAGCCTTTTCACCAGAATCTTGTGAATGATGGGAAGATCCCAGAGGCTCTTCTTCTTCGATAACCGGGGCAAGTTTATCAGATGGCCCCGCAACATCAACAGAAGTGGAGCACTTCACTAGCGAAGACTCAGGAGTCTTTATCGGAGAATCAGGGACTTCCGTTGGAACTTCATGAGCATGCATAGAGCGAGAAGCGTGTAGAAGCCCATGTTGATGTAAAAATTCATCCCTCAATAGAAATTTTATGCTCCTCTCTTCTGCGGCCACGGCACTCAACCTCTCAAAAACTTGCTTATGAATTGGATCTCTAGAAGGGAGAGGAAGTGCCGAAAGGAACAAAGAATGAAATTAGCAACTGAAAGTTCGGATCTCGAAAAGGTTTCAAAACGGAAAAAATGTAAACACTAATCTTACTTCCTACTCTCCAGATGGCATAAAACCCTGGGGGACAGCGAGCAAAGAAAAACTGATTCAAAAATCCATGAACACTTTCAGTAAGATCGGAAATGAGCTTGCGGTTTCTGGCACTTCTCACAATAATGAGGGAAGGATGATCTTTACTCTTTGCAAACGAGCACAGATAACGAATTTCTTCAAAACTTGGTAGGCGATCAAGAGTTCTTCGGAACAAAACACACAACCCCGTCAAGATGGCATAGCCATTAGGATGAAGTTGAAACGGAGAGATTGTCAACCGAAGGAGAAGAGTTCGAAGGAAGTCGTTAAAAGGAGGAATCGCCCCACTTGAGCACATTTGGCGGTTGACTGCAACAAAACCATGGGGAGGATTGTCGGCGGTATCACTTGGCCCAGGGAGTAGAACATCACTTTCAGCAAAGCCAAATTGAGTGCGCAGCTGGATAAACGCTCTCGAAGTTAGAATAGTCGAGGTTCTCTCCGGAGGATTCTCTATGGGAACAGTCGTCGGAAAAGTTTCTTCCTCTTGAGTTACCACTTCTTCTTCTCGGTGGGAAGTCATTCTACATAAACAACCGGGTATTCAAACATGAAGGTGCATGTTTCCTAAAGTGTGTGAAGTGTTGTGTAAAATCAATCAAGCAGCAAACAAATATAACTGGAATAAAAACTAGCAAGCATTTGTTAGTTATGAAATTCAGGGACTATTGTTTTAAGCCTAAATATGCAAGTAAGATGTTGATGCAGATAAATCAGTTCAGATTATTGATACTTTGCATTAATGTTTAACTCTAATTGATTGATTCACAAACATTTCATGCGATATAATTAAGTTGCTTGTCTTGTTTTGACTAATCTGTCATCTGACGTGGGCAGTCAATGGCAGTATTTTCGCCTTGGTTTTCTTTCTTTGTTATTTTCAACAGGTTAGCAGCTTATAAGTTAATGCGATCTGTGAAATAATACAATGAGATTCAAGCAAATTTAAAAGTTGGGGCAGTTCAAAATTTAGGCAACTTAGTTTGACAGTTCAAGTCAGAAACTCAAAGTGGATCTATGCTCTCAAAAAGTCAGCATGCCCAAAGCTTAAGTGTTAACTCGGCAGCGGTTTAAGAGCCAACTCGGTCACGGTTTAAGGGATTAACTCGGCTGCGACTTAGGGGTTAATTCGGCCGCGGTTCAAGGTTAAATCAGTAGAAGGTTAAATCGGCAGATTTCCCCTAAGGGTCAACTCGGCCGCGACTTAGAGTTTAGACCACTTCACTTAAGGGCTAGGTCGGCCGAAGACTAGTTCATCCAATTTCACTGACTCGTTCCCGAATCAACATCCCACGGCCATCGACCCGATAACCCAATAACTGTTCCATCAACCACAATCTTCGTTTCATTCAAGCTATCGGATCATCCCACCAAGTAGTTCGAAACTGCCGCGAGTTCAACACCTTACAACCCTAGCACGAATCAAATTCAACTAGCTTGAATCATCTTCATCATCGGTCAGTTAAAATCGAACCAAACAACATAAACTCCATCGGCCATGGGTGCAATGGAATTCATGGTGAAGCATTATGCGAGGTAGTGGTTTAGGTGTGAATAATGGAGTTCGTGGACCAACAATAACCTATGATTGAGGAAAATTCACTTACGTAATAATTATCGGTGGTTGATGGAGCAAAATCGCCTTTTTTAAGCTTGGAGAAATTTTTTAATGGCGGGATCGAGAGAGCAAGTAATGAGAGAGAAGAAGGGGTTGTGATTTATATCTTGCAATGAAGGGATCTGGAGCGGCGCATGCGACTTAACTATTAGCTCGCGTACGACCTACCGACCTAAGAGGGGACGGGTTAAGGACTATCGAAGCACACGACCTAACCAGTAGGCGTATACTTCGAGGGGCAATTGTTAACTCCGCCTCGGTTTAGACTCTACGACTCAAGGAGATGCCGACCTAAGGCTCAACAGGGGTGCCGACCTAACGCCTAATGGTTACGCCGACCTAACTGCCTTATCAGGGAGACCGACTTAAGATTCAAAGGGTTACCGACCTAGTAGGATTGAGAGGCATACCGACTTAAGAAATACCGAGTTAAGGCTAAAACAGTTGCCGACCTAACGTGGGTACTGGCCTAAGACTCAGAGGATGCCGACTTAATAAGAAGGCCGACCTAAGGTCTAAAAAAGATACCGACTCAGTGACTTGACCGAGTTACCGATCTAACGCCTTACCAAGCTGGCGACCTAGAATAGTTGCCGACCCAAGTCACAACCGATCCAGCTCCCCAGTTATCTCGATTACGATCCAGGACTTATCATTTGGACCGTGACTTGCGACTTACCAAGTTAACTCGTCCACGACCTAATATAAGCCCGATGCCATGTCACTGAGAAGAGGTGGTGTTGACTCGGAGGTAACCTTAGACCGGTCACGACTCACCTTAAGTCGGCTACGGCTTAACTTGGGTCGGCCACGGTTTAGGACTTGGCAAAAATTTCAGACCAGAACTCTCTATAAATAGGCAACCACCTCCAACATTCAAAGGACTTGGGGCACATTCTCTTCATACACCGTTACCTTGCTGCATTGAGAACTTCATCAACACTTAGAGCTTTCAAGATTAGAGGAATACATCAAAGAACTTCACGAAGAAACCACACATCTTCAACATGAATTTAAGGACTTTAATCGACATTGAAGCTTAAGACTTGTTTCAAATCACTTGTAACCTGAAGTATATTGTACTTGAGAAGAATTGTATCAGCTTGTAACGGGATTATTAATAAAAGTACTTAGAGTGGACGTAGGCTATACCCTTAAGCCGAACCACTATAAAATTGTTGTTGTTTACTGCTTTTCCGCTATTACTTGCTTGTAATTCTTTCCCGATCTATCGGGTGGTGCTTTCACAACTACACTTCACACACCGGGGTGTTAGCGTTCACATTTTAACGTTAACATATAATAATGTTTTTTATGATTTGAAATCTTATCTATTTATTTGAAATCCTATTCATTTATATATTGCTTATTACCATCAGTGAAGTACAAAAGTGCACTAATTAATTGTATGATATGAAATCATATAAATTTATTTTAGGAGTTTAAAGAAAATTAATTAATCATCCTTGCATGCCTAATGCTACAAGTATAAATACATGGTCATTGGAATAAACATCTAACAAATTAATCCATGGCCTCATTGCTAAGATATTGGTTAACCTCATTACTTTGTCTTGCAATTCTTGCAGAGTGTTATGTAAGTAGGATGGAAATTTCAGCTACCAAAAGCATTAAGGTAAGCAATGCAATTCAAATTACTGATGTACGTGTTAGTTATTTAAGGAAAATAATTTAGGCTTTAAAGTGAAGGATATTTCTCATAGATAGATGATGTAATGCTTAAACATCACATTTGTTAATTTGTTAATATATTAATTGTTCAACTAAACTATTACCATTTTATTTAGATGCAATTAAGAAAGGAGTTTGAAGATGAAATATCAAATGGAATGTCACAAAATTGTAAGAGAGAAAAAAAGGAAGGCCAAAGTGGGAAAAATCTCAATCGAAACTACATTATCGATGACACCGATGATGATTCTGAAAATTATGTAAGTGTTTTTAAATTCCAATATTTACACTATAGCTCACCTCCACCACTGTAGTAGATTACAATAAAAAATAATGATTTTAGTTATAAAAAAACTAATGATTGACGAATATTGTGTAAAATTCTATTAAATAATTAAGATTTCTTAAATTGTATCAACCATTATTACTTGTTAACAAATACTACCTTTATGTTCTAGGTTATTTTTAAAGCATTAGCATCACAACTTGTTGGAGAGTATTATGGAACAAAAGCAACAATGGATGTCTATAATTTACCTATTGGTAAAAACCAAAGTAGCTATGGCGTGATCAATTTATGGACCACTAGCCCCGATAATTCTGACTATAATCAAATAATAGCAGGATGGCATGTAAGTCCTATGCTACTATGTTAAGATTTTAGTTAATAACTATCTTACGTATAAATATGAGCATGTAACTAATGTTTAAGTATTTGTATTTTAAGTATTTTACAATTACTTTTGAACTTTGATATCTGAAGACGTTCAAATATTCAGGTTGACCCAGAACTTTATGGTGACCAATACACTCACTTTTTTATTTCTTGGGAAGTAAGGGTTAATATAAAATATGTTTTCCCTTTAACTTCTTGGATAACTTCACTAAAGAAGCTAAATATGAAAAATTAGGGCCTTGACGGAAAACAATGTTTCAACTTTGAGTGTAAAGGATTTGTACTAGATGAATCATCAAAAATCGTGCCTGGTACTACAATACAACAATCACCTGGAAAAGGAAAAAATATCACCATTGAAATATCAAAGGTAATGTTCCTTCCTATTCATAGTAATATACTCATGGTAATATCTTTTTAACTTTTGGTAGTTTAATAATCAATAATTCTAACAATGTCACTTTTAAATATAAATTGGCATGTAAATGGTGATTATAATAGTGCAATACAACATTGCTCACTTCTAGGAAAGCATGTGCATCATTTATGAATATTGCTTAACCAATTTTAACAAAATGGTTATAATATATCGAAAGTTCTTAAAATAAAAACCATTAGATCTCTACGGCAAATGTAGAAAAATCTCGCTATATTTATTATTGATTATTAATATTTGTAGAGTCAATCAACCAGAGATTGGTTGTTGTATTATGAACAAGGTTTTGTCGGATATTGGCCAAAATCGTTATTCATATGGTTAAAAGATTATGCATCTTTAGTATTTTGGGGTGGAATGGTAAAATTTTTGGAAAATGATAAAGCTCCACCGATGGGCAATGGGCATTTTCCTTTGGAAGGTAAGGAAGAAGCTGCTTCTATATGGAATGTAAACGTTATAGGAAAAAATGGTCAACTTATTGCACCTACATATGATGGTTATTATGTTGAACGCTATGACCGTTACAAAGTAATCATGGGAGATGTCATTTTCTATGGGGGTCCAAGTGGCTGCAAGAATGATGATAGTATTTAATTATGTATTTTAGCATGTGAAAGTTTTCTTAATAAAGATAATGTTAATCAAAGTTAGTAAATTTGGTTATTATTATGCTATATAATGCCTTTAAATATCAGTATATTTTACATGAAAAAACAATCATTAAATGACTCTAAGGGAGAACATTACTTATCAAACCATAATTAGAAAAGCCTATAAAAAATAACCATACTTTTTTTTGAACTATAATCAGGAGAACCCAGCTGATCAGTAAACCTCTAAATGGAATTTTGTTGTCCTATACACTTAAACTCATTTACCTAAACAAAATTTACCTAACATGTTAAAATGAAACTAATATATGTTAATTCTGACAAGCACCATTGTCCCAGTGGTTAAGTGATTTGGCTTTGGTGCGAGAGGTCACAAGTTTGAAACTTGCGTATCGTGATTCGAATATATATTGACTTTTGATTTATGTTATTTTGTCACAATAACATGTTGTATCTAATTACCATTTCAAATATACATACATACATACATATATATATATATGTTAATTATCAAATTTAAATAACGTTGACTAAGAAGAAAAAATAATGAAAATTTAACACGCCTTAGTGATTAATACAATGGGATAATGGTAACTAGTGCAATGAACTCTGTTTCATGTAATCAGACTCGCGATCCCCTTTTCTCCTAGCATATTTCTCCCTATATCCATCAAAACCATAATCCTTCATTTCAGACATGTAATATGTATATATGTGCATTTGTGCCTATACATATATAGATATATACATAAACATATATATGTATGTATGCATGTAAGTCCCTTGTGCTTAAAGACATCAATGGGAAGATGGAGTTTGTTAAATCCTTCTTTTTTTAGTTTCAATGAGGCAACTATATATTTCCATATTTATATATACAATCAATACATTTGCAAGAATATATACAAAGAGACATGACGATCGACATCAAAACCGTGTAGAAATTAAAGAAAAAAATTGGTTTTATAACATAATTTTTTTCGGTCTAGATTTTATCTACAATCTTCAGTTTGATGGTTGCACAATACATAAATACAAAGAGATTCGATAGCATAGGGGGGTTGTAAACCTATTTCTCTAGGTTAAACGAGGGCATAGTTAGTTAATTCAAGGAAGAGTCTGGGACTGGACGTAAAAGCGAAATTCGAACCAATATAAAAATCTCTAGTGCACTTTACTTATTGCAATTTTTATACTGCTAATTTTCTATAAGTTTTTATTTAGTGGACACATTCATATTACTCGATCCACGAAGACTTTCATTTGGAATCAAAGCAAGGCTGTCATATAACCATATCACAGTTTTTGATATTTAAGTAATATGTATAATGATAATGCATCAAGTTTTATTGAATGTCGGTCCACCGCATAGCCACCACTGTTTAATGGATTAAATTATAACTATTAGTTAATTAAAATGACGATATATATGCAAGAAATTGGTTATGACCCTTGGAACTGTGCACAATGGTCAAATACTCAAAAATTAGATGCTACAGCTAATGCTAAAGTTATAAACATGTTATTTTGCTATCTAGATAAAAATGAGTTTAATAGAGTTATTATGTGCATATTAGCAATTGAAATATGATGTACTCTTAAATTTACTCATTAAGGCACAAACAAAGTCAAATAAAGTAAGTCTTCAATGCTCAAAAATCAATTTTAAAACTTCAGAATGAAGCAGCGAAATACTAAATGATATGTACTCTAGATTTCAAGACATGTATTACTCACTTCTAGCACTAGCAGAAAAATACAGTGATTTTGATATTGTTCCAAAAATCCTAAACTCTTTAACGGATGGGAGGAAACAAAAGTCTTAGCTATTGAAGAAGCTAATAAAATTTCAACCCTTAAGCCAGAAGATTTAATAGGAATTGTCATGTCATATGAAGTGAATTTACAGGCAAAACAAGTACGGCTCAAGAAAGAAAAACAATTGCATTCTAAGCATAAAATGAAGATTCCAAGGAAGATGATAAATATGCTGCATTTTCAGCAAAAAAATTTAAAAAGTTTCTGAAATTCAAAAAGAATAATAATTTTGGAAATAACAGAAATAGCAACAATAATTCATCAACTTCCTCATTCAAGTGCTATGAGTGTGATAAGTTAGGCCACATAAAATAAGACTGCTCATAATGAAAGAAAAATAAATTCAAGTACAAGAACAATAAATTTCACAAAAAGAAGAAGTTGGGTTTTTCAAAAACATAGGATAATTTAAACTTATCTTCGTCAGATAGTGACAACGACTCCTAATAAGCTAATGTATGCTTCATGGCAACTATGATGATGTATCTAATAAAAAGAGAGGAAAATAAATACCCGATAATGGTTGCTTCAAACATATGATAAGGAACAAAGACATGTTAACAAATATTATATACTCAGATGGAGGTTCCACTACTTTCAAAATAATTCTAGAGGATGCGTCATTGGAAAAGAGACTTGAGCGACAATAGTATATCTATTTTGCCCCTTATTACTAATTTTTTATTAGTTATAAATTTAAAACATAATTTATTAAGTATTAGTCAATTATGTAATATGAGGTTTCAATATATCTTTCTTAAAAAATAAATGCGAAATTTTCATTCAAAATAAAAGTCTAATTGAAGTAATTAGGGAAAGAAAGATTTATAATTTAAATATTAAAATTAATCACAATGTTGATATGTGTTTAACAGCCAAAGATAATGATTCTTTGATGTGGCACGAAAGGTTTTATCACATAAATTTTAAAGCTATTAGTAAATCATCTAAAACAAATTTAATATAAGGTCTACCAAAAATGAATTATAAGGTAAATAATATTTGTGATGCTTATCAACTAAAAAATTAACAAAATCATCTTTCACCCCTAAGAAAATAATTTCTACTTAACAACCGCTTGAACTATTACGTTTAGATCTATTCTTTCCCACTCAATTACTACATATAAATCATAACAAATATGTTGTAATAATTGTAGATTATATCTCTAGATATATATGGACATTATGTTTGAAAAACAAACAAGATAATTTCAAGTCATTTAAAGCTTTCCAAAAAGAGTTCAAAATTTAAATGGTCTAAAAATTAAAAATATTAGAAGTGATCATGGTGGTGAATTCAAAAATGAATTTTTTGAAAATTTTGGTAATAAAAAGGGTATTAATCACAACTTCTCATTTCCTAGAACTCCACAGCAAATTGGAACTGCATTTTAGGTCTTAAATCGTGTCATTGTTCAATCCTTAACCGAACATACTATATAAGAACTTTTTAATATTAGAAAACCAAATATATCGTATCTAAGAATTTTGGATCAAAATGTTTCATTCTAAATAAAAAATATCAACTGGGAAAATGTGATCCAAAATCTAATGAAGGAATATTTATTGGATATTCGGAAAGAAGTAAAATATATAAAATGTATAATAAATGCACAAAAACAATAGATGAAAGTTTACATGTATAATTTGATGAAAATTTCAGTAATATAAAATGATGAAGAAGTTGTTATGGAGTAACAAGTTATATAAGATCCACCTCAAAATACTATAACTCAAAATGAAGAATAAATCACTGAAAATACAATCAAAAATTAACTTCAAACTCCTCCATGAATATTTAAAAATCGTCCAATTGAGAATATAATTGGACAAGTAAATATAAATGTCAAAACAGGACACTAGTTAAATCGAATGGAACATGTTGCTTTTATATTTAACATGGAACCTAAAAATCCAAAAGAAGCTTCTACTGATGACTATTGGATTTTAGCTATAGGAAGAGTTAAACGTAATGGTGCTTGGGTGTTAGTTCTAGGAATGGCAATGGGGAGGGTTAGGGCAGGTTCTTAGTGCCCCATGCCCGTTCCGGATTTTTTAAACCTCGCCCGAGACCCGCCCCGTAGACCCGGTGCGGGTCTGGAATTTTGCCCCGTACCCATGATCCGTACGGGTCAGGGTAGACCCGACACGTCCCAAGACCCGACGAGTCTTATGTATTGATTCAAAATTGTGTACCAACTTACATATATTTATTTGTTTATACTCGTTATCACCAAATAATACATGAAATACAAATAACAACGTGTCTATAAAAAGTTAGTAAAAATGATGTGTACAATAGCTATTCAGAAAATATATACATATGTTATTGTACAATTATCAATGAGGCAACTTAATACTCTAATTTTTTTATATAGATTATTTATTAGAACATTTTAATATCCATGCTAGAATCACTTATATCTTAAAAGATTAATAAATCATTATAGTAATAAAGCAGTTTCATGAGATGTTAGTAGTGCGGGTCGGGCTGGGCGGGTCAACCGAGCCCCGACCCGACCCTAGACTCGAAGCACTCAAGAACGGGTCACGGGTCTACCCACTCCAATGACCCAATGGGGCGGGTCTAGACGGGCCAAAACAGGGGCGGGTCGACCAGGTTTGGACCCTAGACCCGCCCCATTGCCATCCCTAGTTAGTTCCTAGATCAAATGATCAAACAGTAATAGGTATGAAATGGGTTGGTAAAAATAAAGCTAATGAAAATAGTAATATAAATAGAAATAATGCTAAATTAGTCGCACAAGGATATAATCAAGAAGTGGGAAGACTATAAAGAAACTTTTGCTCCTACTGTAGGAATTGAAACAATACAAATTTTACTAGCCTTCTCCTGTCATTTCATTAGACAGTCCCTAGTGTCATTATTTATTAAAAGAAAATTTGCGTCTATGGACGTGTGAAGCAGAATACATAACTGCTACTTTGGCATGTGCACAATTGATACACAATGCTGCAAACTCTTCATGACTTCAGGACATACGTAAATAAATCTCCAATTTGTTCTGATAATGTAAATGTTATTAACTTATCAAAGAATCCGAAAAACCATTCCCAAACCAACATATTGATATTCGTCGTCATTTTCTACGTGACAATATAGAAAAGGATGTGATATCCCTCGAATTCGCCTCTTTAAAAAATCAAATGACAGACATATTTACTAAACCTCTAAATGAAAATAGTTTTACTAAGTTATGTCACGAACTTTGTAACAACCCAAAATTTAAGCTATAATAATTAATTAACGAATTAATTAAATAATAAAACAAGTTTGAGAAATTCTTAGAATTAAGCTACGGGAGTTGAACCATTGTGTCCGGGGTGATTTTCTGATCAATTTCAACATATAACTTGTCAGAATCCGAGCCAGTATGGAGAAGATATGAGAGAAATATGAATTCAAAAAAAACAAAAAATATATAGAAAGGGTCAGGTCGACCCAAACCTAGGCCAAGTCCACCCCCAAAGTCCATAGTTCGACCTATAGGTCAACCCTCATAGTATAAAGGTCGTCCCACGTCTTTTGATTGACGAAGAAACATCCAAGTTAGTTCGAACACGTCATATTTCTTTTTTTCTCAAATTCGATGCGTTCGTGTTTCCATCCGACGGTTCCTAGTGAGCCTATGATGTGGTTGCACCAGATTTAGTCTTCAAATCCAATGGTCTGAGATCCTTAAGTGACACAATAATAGAATCCTATGCCTAGCTATTTTCCTCATTCACATTTTCTCCTATTCGGGTTCATTGCCAGAGGATGGACCCTAAATAGAAATTTTTTCTAAGGAGGAAATCGTTTTGAAAAGATTATTCAACACTCGAGAAGTGGATCCAAGAAGGCCAAGGACTAAAGATAAGGACTACAGGCGAGTGTTTAGCAATTATTTTAGATTTTTAAGTAATTTAAAATAATAAGGCTCTCAATAGTTGTAGATTTTCTACAATTTCGAGACAGTTTATATGTAAGTTATTTATAGTTAGTTTTTAAGTAAATTTCAGAAGTTCTTTTCAGTGTATTTTTATTCATTTATTTACAGTTATTTACTATTATTTACATCTTTTTTAAGTTGGAATTTGGCCAGTAAATGTTATTATTTTAATTCCTTTTTGACGTGAACAAAATATTAAGAAGATAATAATTTGCTAATATGAATTAAAATAGAAAAACACTAAATTAAATTAGACGTAAAACAAGAAAGTCTGTACTAAAAAGAAGATAGAATGAAATAGGCAAATTTAAGATATTTGCAAGCATTATTATAACAAGTAGTTATAACTAAAAAAGAGAAAACAGAAGCGTAAAAATTATAACATAGGTTATAATTAGAGAGAACAGAAAAGGCTTATTTTAAAAATTAGATTAAGTTAATAAGCAAATATAATAGAAATAACAAAAGAGGCTTATTTTAAAACTTACACTAAGTTAATAAGAAAATATAAGAAGTAGGACCCATACCAACAGTATTCCCTTTTAGTCAGGAACTGATGATCCCACAATAGATTAGGTGAGATTGGGACACGCTTATGCTAATTAGGATAAATAAGTGGCCAAAAGATAGAGGCTCCAGTCATTTAGGCAAGGGGCGCAAACTAGAATTTGTTTGTTAGGACCAATACCGGCAGCATTCCTATTCAGGTCTGGGACCGATCGTCTCACAACACTTAGTGAGGTTGGGCAGCATTCCCTTTTAGGATTAGGACAGATGGTCTCACAACAGATCAGGTGAGGTTGGGCACGCTTAAGTTGATTAGGGTAAATAAGAGGTCACGATAGGGGTGATAGTTAGCGTGTGCCGGCAATGACCGAGCATGCGGCATTGATTAGATTAAATAATTCGCTACTGCGTTCTAAGTGCTAAACAGGTGTCTTTTACTGTGGGACTAAAAGGATTGGATCAGCTCACTTTGGCACAACAGAGATAGTTGGTCGATCAACGTGTAGAATTTGGATTTCAGCCTAATTAAAATAGGATTAAGGTTTCAGCTGAATCACTACACTTTAAGACAAGTGCAAACAATCCAAACAATCAAGACAGTCAAAGAAAATAGTCAAATTAAATCAGAAACAGTATTTTACACCAATTTTATCTTTTCATATCTCTTCCCATAATAGAACTATTGCTTCTTCTATTATCTTTGTCTTGCCTAGAAATGCAAGTAATTACTTTTACTGACCAGACTTATTGTCTGTCCCACTCCTCTATTTTCCCATTTCCCCTCCATAGGACAGCAGAGTCGAGGACAGTAGATTCAGGTTTCTTGGCGATACATTCTTAGAGTTCTTCATATATTCTTCTTCTTTTCAATTTTCTTTTCATTCGGCTGTTGATGTATTGGTACTTTATGAGAGGCATGATTATTATTATTATACTATCATTTTATGAGACTGAAATGTGTTTTTCATAAGACATGAGAATTTGGGTTTTTGACATATTCTATTTTTATGACTTATTGATTAATTTTAATTATGAATAATGAGTTACTATTTAAATATTTCCACTGTTTTTATTTATTTATCTTGTGAATCCTAGACTCTTTGATGATTAAGTTATACCTATAATGCACCATATCTATTAGTGTTCCCTTTTTGGGCGTACTAAAGGGCGTGGGATGTTTCACTTGGTATCAGAGCTTAAGGCTACAGGATTACTAAAAACTTGTTTTAAAAGTAAAGTATTTTTCAGAAGTAACATATCTTTAGAAATATTTTTCAAAATGAAACTCTTATTATAGAAATAGTTTTCAAGTATAAAAGAGAGTTTTAATAAAAATCCCCTCAAAGTCCTATTCAACCTTCTTTCAATTCTTTCGAGCCTAAATTCTCTTTTCTTTGCATCGAATGGCGGATGTCCCAAATCTTCAAGATGGTGTTCAAGTCCCTCGCTTGTTCCATAGGTATCTCCAAGCTACGACACCAGAGGTGTAGGGGCAAACGCCCAATGCAGCACCCGCGGTTGGAAATCCCATCAACCTACCTATAGAAGCCAATTTTTCTAAGCTATGCAAGGACTTCGCTAATCAAGGAGGCAATAAATTTTTTGGCATGGATAATTTCCTAGAGGCACGAACTTGGTTGAGGAATACGGAGCTGATATTTGGGCTGTTAGGATTGAAGGACCGATAGAGAGTTCAGCTTGCATCTTGGCAGCTGAAGGGAGAAGCTTCTTATTAGTGGGAGGTCATAGAGATGGAAGGTAGAGATGTTGGTTGGTTTGGATTTTGAAAAAGGTTTGGGAGAAAGTTCTTGTCACAAGCTGAGGAAAGCATGAAGTTGGAAAAGTTTGTTAGTCTGAAGCAATGGAGTCTTTCAGTGAAGGAGTATATAAATTAGTTTAATAAGTTGTCGTGTTTCATGATGGAGCTTGTTAACACGCTACATAAGAAGGCCATCAAGTTTTCTAAGGGTTTGAATCAGCCCCTCTAAGAGTTGTTATTAACACATGTACATATGGGAGTGACGTATGAGTCACTTGTGGAAACAGCTCTCATGTCAGATGCAGTTAAGGAAGGAGGAGTTAAGGAGGTTCCGAAATTAGAAAACTTTAAGAAGCGGTGGTGGAAGAATAAGAAGGAGAAGGACAAGAAGATAGGAGGACCTCAAAACCAGATCAAGAAAGGTGAGAAATGCCATAGTTATGGATTTCTTGGTCATTTCACAAAGGAATCTACGAAGGACACGATGAAGGGGAGTTGCTACAACTATGAGCAGCCTAGGCACCTTAGTAGAGCTTGTTCTTAGAAGATGAGAAGAGAGCAGGGGCACCTACAGCACAAGCACAGGCTTTGGATGTAGCACCCTCTAGCAGTGGACTAGATCGCGGTAGGAAAGTCTCTGTAGAAGGTTTGATCTCTATCTTGGACTTTCCTATTCAGACTCTTTTTAACTATGGAGCATCGCATTCGTTCATTTCTAGTTTCTTAGTTAATCGTTTACAATTAGATATTTCTCTAGTAGTAGACCCCATAGTAGTTTCAAACCCCATAGAAGGATCGACACATTTATCCACGATTTGTGGGGGTTTGAAAATTTTTATACTAGGCAAAGAGTTTTATCGTGATGCCTATGTACTGTGATTTTCTGGGTATGGGATGATTTTGGCGGTGTACTGGTTATCCACTTGTGAAGTGATATTTGATTACGAGAGGTGATTTGTCAGATTAGGGCAAGTAGCGGACAGACTCTTGAGATTTCTTGCGACCCACAGGGTCAATCCTATTGAGCTTCCTTTATTCCCTTGATTCATCACTGGGAGAGTTAGATTCTATTCTAGTTGTGTGAGATTTCCTAAATGTTTTTTAGGAGGTTAGGAAACTACCACCTAAGAGAGAGAGATCGACTTTACGATCTAGCTGAATAACAATGCTAAGCTAGTGGCATTACCCGTGAGACATATGACCTTAGGGAGAGGAAGGAGTAAAGTAAGCATATTTGTGAGCTATTGGAGAAAATCTTTATCAGACGGAGCATATCTGAGTGGTAAGAAACTGTCATATTTGCTACAAAGGCGATTGGTTCCCTTCGACTTTGCGTAGACTATAGAGAATTGAATAAGCTCACGAAGAAGAACCATTACCCAATTTCTAGGATAGACGATATTTTCGATTAGTTGGTTGGCTCTTCAGTATTTTCTCAGCTTGGTTTGGCTACTAGATTTCATCAACTTATGGTGGCTGATGATAGCATCGATAAGGCAGCATTTAGGACAACCGATGGATTCTTTGAGTTGGTGGTTTTCCATTTGGGCTGACCAATGCCCCAGCTGATTTTGTAGATTTGATGATCCGTGTTTTCCAAGATGTCCTAAATAAATTCATTGTAGTATTTGTGGATGACATTTTGGTGTTTTCCAAGAGTATGGAAGAGCATGTTATTCATCTAGAGGAGGTTCTTCGTACGCTTTGCATTCATCAGTTGAAGGCAAAGTTCTCGAACTGTCACTTTTAGCGTAATGAGGTGTGTTTCTTGGGGCATGTATTCTCAAGAGAGGGTCTATCGTTTGATCCCACTAAGGTAGTAGCAATACAAGATTGCAAGGTCTCCCAGAACGCTACCAAAGTTAGAAGCTTCCTAGGTTTGGTTGGCTATTATGGGAAGCTTATCAAAGATTTTCTAAGATTTCAGCACCGCTTACTCGCCTCACTAAGAATAATGTGGCCTTCTTGGGACATAGATTGTGACGATTCCTTCATGACGCTAAAGAGGGTCCTTACTAGTGCACCAGTGTTAGTTTTACCCGACGGAGCTAAGCCTTTTACGGTATATTCTGTTGCATGTGGAACGGGTCTTGGAGTAATATTGATGCAAGAGGGGAGGGTAGTATGTTATGGAAGTATATAGTTGAGAACTCCTGAGAATAACTACCCTACCCATGATTTAGAGCTAGCTGCTACTGTTTTCACGCTCAAGTCTTGGAGGTATTACTTACTTGGAGAGAGGTTCGAGCTTTTCACTGATCATAAATCATTGAAGTACATATTCTCACAAAATAATTTAAACTTGAGGTAGCATTGTTGGATGGAGTTTTTAACATCATAAGACTTTGAGATAGGTTACACCTCTGGAAAGGGAAACGTAGTTGCAGATGTGTTAAGTAGGAAGAGAGCAACCATTAATCCAATATTTGTGGAGTGGAAAAGCCTAGAATTTATTTCCACCATAGATTTTAAGCCCTCTAAGGACATTACCCCTGGATTATTGGCAGCACTTAAGGTTAAGCCTACCCTCGTAGATCAGTTTGGCTCAAGGCAGCGAGAGGATTCAAAGCTTGTTGGTATTCTAGACAAAATTAGTAGAGGATAGGTCTCTAAACATCTCTAACGCTATTCCATTGATAGTAAAGGGTGGCTAAGAAGCGATGGAAGACTTTGTATTCCCGACACTAGTGATTTAATGAGAGTGGTTCTAGTAAAAGTATGCTATTCTTGAATGACTATTCATCCAGGTGGATATAAGATATATAGGGACATGAAGAGAGTGTTTTATTGGAGTGGAATGAAGAAGGATGTTGCAGAGTTTGTGGCTAAGTCTCTTGTGTGCCAAAGGGTTCAGGAAAAGCAGCAAAAGTATGGCGAATTACTTCAACCATTGGATGTAACCAAATGGAAGTGGGATAGTGTTTCGATGGACTTCATTGATGGTTTACCCCAATTTAGGAAGGGGAATACCAGTATTTGGGTGATCGTAGAACGTTTCACTAAGAGCGCACACTTCATTCCAGTCAAGAATAAGAGGACAACACCTTATTTGGCATCCTTATATGTTTGTGAGATTGCCCGACTTTATGGTGTTCCCTCTAGCATAGTGGAGATAGAGACCCTATCTTTACTATCGAGTTTTGGAGGAGCTTCCAAGAGGATTTAGGGACACAACTTAGATTGAGAACGACCTATCAGCCTCAAACGGATGATCAAATGGAGAAAGTTAATAGCGTTCTTGAGGATTTGTTTAGAATGTGCATTCTTGATTTTGGAAGAACTTGGGAGGAGCGTCTTCCTTTTGTGGAGTTCGCATATAACGATAGTTTTTAAGATAGCCTCGGGACGACACCTTTTGAAGCTCTTTATGAAAGACCTTGTAAGTCACCTTCATGTTGGCTGGAGTCTAAAGAAAGATTGCTACTTTGTCCCAACATGGTTAGAGAGACTGAAGAAAAGATTGATTTGAATAGGAGAAAATACGTATCTCTTTTCGGTATCTTTTCGATGGTACGTCTTGAATTTTCTATTTCCATCTTTAGTTTTGAGTAGGTTCTTTCCTTTAGTATCCTTTGGGAAGGTAGATCTTAGGCTTTAACCTATGGATAGTAGGACTGAATGTAAACATGTTACTAGTACATGTTATGTATGAGGGATGCTAGTGGTTGCAAGTGTTTTCTAGTGGATGCTAAGGGTCACATATACGTACACTAGGTACTATTAGCTCTTAGGGATCGGCCTAACCAGGTCACTAAAATATATGCATATGGATGTGTGTGCACTTGCATTTTTATTTTTAATTTTATTTCATGGTTGTTGTAAATGGATGATTATCATATGATTGTTGCATTTGGATGATGATTGCAGCACACATATAGAACTACCAGTTACCATTAGGAAATTGCATTCATTTGGAACATGGTACGAACATAATTGCATAGAAAGGAGGTCGACTGAACTAGTAGACCGCCTAATCTTTTGCATTAGCTAGGGACATTGACACTACACTATTGCATATAACATAAGTTGCATTAGAAATCTTAAGGACTATGGATGTAATGGATGATGGTTGAATATGCGGTTGTATAATTTAGATGAAAATATTTATTTCATTTGTCTGTCCTTAGAGATTTTGGGACGAAATCCTTTATGGAATGGGAAATGTAACAACCTAAAATTTAACATATAATGATTAATTAATGAATTAACTAAATATTAAAATAAGTATGAGAAATTGTCAGAATCAAGCTAGGGGAGTTGCACCATTGTGTCCTTGGCGATTTTCCATAACTTGTCAAAATCCAAGTCAATATGGAAAGATATGAGAGAAATACGAATTTAGAAGACAATGAAAGAAAAGATACATAGGGTGAGGTCGACCCCCAAAGGCCATAGGTCGACCTTCATAGCGTAAAAGTCGTCCCGCCTCTTTTGGCTGAAGAGGAAATGTCCATGTTAGTTCGAACACGTCATACTTCGATTTTTCTCAAATCATGTGCACTAATGGTTCCATCCGACGGTTCCTAGTGAGCAATGACGTTGTTGCACCAAATTTAGTCTTCAAATCCAATAGTCTGAGATCCCTTAGTGACACTATAAATAGAACCCTATACCTAGCTATTTTTCTCATTCAGATTTTCTCCTATTTGGGTTCAATGCCATTGGCTGGGCCCTAAATACAAAATATTTCTTAAGAGGAAACCTTTTTGATAAAATTATTCTACACCTTAGAAGTGCATCAAGGAAGGCCAAGGACTAGAGCAAAGGACCACAGGTGAGTGTTTAGGAATTATTTTAGATTTTTAAGTAATTTAAAATAACAGGGTTCTCAATAGTTGTAGTTTTTCTACAATTTCGGGATAGTTTTTATATAAATTATTTCAAGTTAGTTTTTAAGGAATTTCAGAAGTTCGTTTCAGCCTATTTTTATTCGGCTATTTTTATTCATTTATTTAAATTTATTTACAGTAATTTACAGTTATTTACCAGTGTTTACATCTATTTTTAAGTTGGAATTTAGCCCGTGAATGATAGTTTCTTTATATTCCTTTTTGACGCAAATAAAATATTAAAGAGAGAATAATTCACAAATATGGATTAAAATAGAAAAACACTAAATTTACAGAAATCAGATGTAAAATAAGAAAGACGGTAATAAAAAGAAGATAGACTGAAATAGGAAAAATGAAGATATTTACAAGCATGATTATAACAAGTAGTTATAACTAAAAAAGAGAAAACAGAGATAATTAGGGTATGTTATAACAAGTAGTTACCCTAGTGTAAACAAAGATATTGTTTATAAACAGAGATAACAGAGATAATTAGGGTATGTTATAACAAGTAGTTATCCTAGTGAGGCATCACTAGGGTCTCAATCTCTGTTTTCAGGACTTGTCAAAAAAGTCCAAGTGAGGCATCACTAGGTGTAAACAGAGATAATTAGGGTATGTTATAACAAGTAGTTATCCTAGTGAGGCATCACTAGGGTCTCAATCTCTGTTTTCAGGACTTGTTAAAAAAGAGAAAACAGAGATAGATTTGGGCATGTTTATGCTAATTAGGGTAAATAAGTGGTCATAATAGGGGCAATAATTAGCATGTACCGACGATGACCGAGCGTGCGGCATTGATTAGGGTAAATAATTTGCTGCTGCATTCCAAGTGCAAAACTGGTGTCTTTTGCTGTGGGACCAATAGGATTTGATCTGCTCAAAGTGGCACAACAGAGATAGATGACCAATCAACGGATAGAATTAGGATTTCACCATAATTAAAATAGGATTAGGGTTTCAGCCACATCATAGTAGTTTAACACAAGTGCAAACAATCTAAACGATCTGGACAGTCGAAGCAAACATTGAAACATAATCAGAAACAATATTTTACCCCATTTTTATCCTTTCTGTATTTCTTCCCATACTAGAACTATTGCTTAGTCAATTATCCTTATCTTTCTTAGAAAAGCTAGTAATTACTTTCACTCCCCAGGCTTATTGTCCGACCCACTCATCTATTTCCCCATTTTTCCCCCATAGGCCAGTAGAGTCGAGGACAGTAGATTCAGGTTTCTTAGTGATGCAATCCCAGAGTCCTTCATGTATTTTTCTTCTTTTCAATTTTCTTTTCATTTGCCTTTTGATGTACTAGTACTTCATGAGAGAGATGATTATTATTATTGTACTCTGGTTTTATAAGGCTGGGATGTATTTTTCATAAGACATGAGAATTTGGTTTTTTTAGACATATTCTGCTTTTATGACTTGTTGATGAAGTTTAATTTAGAATAATTAGTTAGTATTTAAAGGTTTCCGCTGCTTTTATTTATTTGTCTTTTGAATCTTAGTCTCTGTGATGCTTTAGCTATACCTATAACGCACCATATCTTTTAGTGTGCCCTTTTTGGGTATATTAAGGGAGTGTGGGGTGTTTCAAACTTAGTATTACATCTTTATAGGATTTAAATTAAAATGAATTTCTTTAAACATAACTTCTTTCAAAAATTATGTTTCTGAGACACAGCGTTATGAGAATAAGTTGTTTAACGTGCAAAATTCTAGTTTATTTTAACTCACAGAAACCAACAAAGATGCAACTCATGAATTGAATTTCTATATTTACAAATTGTATATATAGTAGTAATTTTTTTTATCTCCACAAATAAAAGAATGAAGCCAAATGGCTGATATAATGCTTTCCTTAAAAATTCATTTTCTCAAAATATTGTCCTCATTATATATAAATACCAAACTTTTGGTAAATAAAATCATGTAAGAAAAGTTATTTCAAATCATGCCTAAAACAAAAATAATCAAGATGCCTTTGAACTATGATTCAACTTATTCAAAGTCAGCTACAGCTCACCATCTTCGAAAAGCTCCTTTTCAACCCTAAGCAAAACATCTCCACCATTGGATAAATTATCTTAAATAATATAATTCCATTAGCGACCTATTACACTGGTTACTCTTCTATGGTAAAAAGGTTAAACTGTCAATCAATCCTGAATCATTATCTTCCAATACGAATATTGATGAAATATTTTATTAACAACAAGAGACGACGGGAGTCCAAAAGGAGATGTATTACAAGCAAAGAAAACAAGGAACACATCTTAATTTTCTGGAAAGATGCAGTATAGCAATTTGTGGTCATTCGCCAATAAAAAATAGTATATGGAAATATTCTCCACGAAAACACCGATATATAAATAAAATTCAACTCCAAGAAATTTATGGGAACAAGGACCATCAAACAATGATTAGAATCACATATCAATTGAAACAAATATATGATCTTCACTTAAACATCTGAATGAGCAAACAAAGATTGAACCTAGTTAATGGGAACGCCTTCCAACCGATGAATCAGAACAGAGTGAAGAAAAGTAACGAATTTTTTGTATCAATACCATATAATATGTGTGTGTGTCTATATATGTATGTATGTATGTATCTATGTATGTATATGTATACATAACACACGCATATATATTATTCATTGTAATAAAATTATTTGTCGTGTCAGTAGAATATAAAATCTTGGAAATTTTAGAAATCAAGGTAAACTTAAATTTGTACACTAGTGTACATATCTAAAAACGCGGCATGTCAGATGCTTGGACAAAAGTTCCAAACGTCTGAAATGCTGAACACCGTAAAATATTAATTTTTTTTACCTCAAAAGATTTCTGGCTCAAAAATTCCAAACGTTTGAAAATAGTTCAAATTGTTCTAGTGTTCTCTCTTTTGAAGCTTGCCCCCAGTAGACATCTAATTATTACAGTCCAGATGCTTGGAAGGCTGCTGAATGCGGGAAAAAATATTCAACCTTCTTTTCATGTAACCTTTCATCAATTTAACTCATCTCTTCATCTCAAACAGCCTCCTATTAATTCCTTATTACTATTTCACCTCCTTATCAAACCTTAGTTTTCAAAATCTTAATTTTCAAACTCCATATCTAAACAAAAAGGCCTCATAAAAATACAAAAGGAAAGGGAAAGAACGTTTAACCCTCAAGTGATCCTCCTCCTAATACTCCTCCAATTGAGGAAAACAGAGACTTGGCTCTATCATGAAAAAAAGGCTATGGCTATATTCAAGCATCCATCTCAACTGAAGGTTTTCCATGGTATTTTTCACAATCTTCATAAATATCCTCAATATAATCTATTAGCTTTTATCAATCAAGCTCAAATAACTAGTTTAATAGATTATAGAGATAATCGAGTACAAATTTATGACCTCAATGCCCTTATTTTCTTAGCCAACATAAATAATCCGGATATTAGATTACATCGAGAAAAAGTGTCCTTTGGACTAGTATTTTTGAAACATCCTCACTACTAAAGTTAGAGACATTGCTTGAATTCGTAAACATGGTCATGATATCATTGATTTAGATGATGTAGAGTTCGTAAAAACTTGTGATCCAAATTCACTTCACTAATGGGAAGACGATAAAACCGAATTCAAATCCATCAACCTTCTCCCTAGAACTAGGCTCCTCCTCTGAATGTTGATAAACACTACATTTCCAAGACAAGATAGCCACGAAGTTGTCTATGATAATGAATTTAAAGCATTGTATGCTATTTTTGGTAAAAATAAAATAGATTAGGCACGATTTATTTACAATGAGCTATGGATGCATTTCGGTATTAAGAAACAAACTTTGGTTTACACTCCTTACATCACTAGGATACTTAATGTTATGATGTTCAAGACCATGAAACGAACCATAGCACAATTCACATTACTGGAAATAGGTTTTTTAGTTTAATGTACCTACTAGAAGATATTTCTTAACATCTCCCTTTTGATCAATACAATCTACAACGAAAAAGTAAAGTCTTAGTGATCAAAGAAAACAGAGAATTTGAGATCTTGCTATTTTGTATGACTATTTAGTTGTGATCTTGTTGTGTTTTTTCTATTTTACAAGTCGGATACATATATTACCTTTTGTTAATGACAAAGGGGGAGAAAATCCAGGCGTATTGAGAGTATTACTGACTTTGCATTGTAATTAATTAAAATGCATAGTTGTCATCATCAATTGGGGGAGAATATTAGATACTCCCTTTATTAATTTCAATAAGAAAACAATATATTTTCATATGCATGTATATAATCATTATATTTGTAGGAATATATCCAAGAGATATGACGACCAACATCAAAACCAGGCTTAAATTGAAAAAAGCAAATAGGTTTTATGTAATAATTTTATCGATCTAGATTTTGTATACAATCTCTAATTTGATGATTGCACACACAGAAATACATTTTGTTAATTTGAAATATAACTATTTTATACTAAACAACTGTTCAAAGAAAATGTCAAAATATCAAGCTTTAAAGAAAATATGAACATTTCAAGGAAAAAACGTTTTAGTTCACAATTAGACGTCTATCAATTTTATCATGGACGTCTGTGTACATTGTAATAAAAAGGAACCTTTCAGTTCAAATCCAAATGTTTGGATTTTTCACAATTGACGTCTATATTGCAATCTAGACGTCTGGTATAAAAATTCCAAATGTCTAAATAACTAATTTTATGTTTTTGTGCTTTTTGAAATTTTTTATATTCGTCCAAACATATGGGAACTTTGCTCAGACTTTTGGACCTGGCAAACAGAGATAACTCTTCAAAGAAATTCAAAATTTTAAGACACATTTTCTTTCTCAAGAGTTTAATAATTCAAATAGTTACGATTATTGGCTTTGAACTTTTCAGATCTATAAATAGTGTTGAGATTTCACTTTTTGATTCACTAATTCTTTCTTTCTTATCTGTACTTACTAGTGATTTACAAATATTCTCAACTATTTACTACTAGCAATTGCATGTTAAAGTTTGTAATGACCCCGTTTTCAATGCCCGAAAATCGAACCATTAGGGTTAAAAGAAGAAGGAGGTACAAGAAGAAATAGAATCGATATCAGAATCTTACCAACGCAGCTGGATAAAATATAGTAGATAATAACTTATCTTTACAAAAAAGAGACTATATCAGTTTTATACATTACATCATCAGAGTAAAACTCAATTCAACAACACAATCAATATATAAATGCTGAAAAATTATATAAACATTTCCTCAAAACTATGTACACAGCGGAATAAATATCAAGTACTGAAGTATGTCTCGCCATCCAGCTCATCTCCAGTGCTCCAAAGCATCAAATCATGTATCCCATAATACTCAGTCTGATTCGAGCATTATAGTTAAATAACACCCGAGACAGTCTGAGAAACCAGCGTCAGAGAACACACTCTATTGGATTATTAAAGTTCTCAAAATCAAAAATATCTCGTAAGACCACGCCACAAGTAAACATGTTGGGTTTCTACCTTACGAAACCAAAACATCACTTATCAAATCCTCTGATATTATATTAGTGTCTATATACGAATACTTATTCAGATAACCGAAATTGTTACTTCATTAAATTCCAGCTACTATCCACGAAGTGGGTTTTACAAACAAAAACAATAAAAGGCGCGTAGGGAGAATGGATTTCCAACAATTGTAGGGCTACTGGGGTACCGCCTGTCACAGTACGTGGTCTAGATCACCGTATCGAGGATCCCTCCCAATCCTCTGCTACACAAGACCGGACTACCCCTTACTGGATAGCCCGAATAAGATCTCCCCGTGGTTGGGATCAGCAACCGCCCACTAGGCTGAATAAAAAAAAAAGAACATCTAGACAGGGATGACCTTTCCCTAATTGGTTGCTAGCCACTTAGCCTTGCTGCACCTCCCCTGTTTTAGTCATTCCCGGTTGATGAGGCTCAAGGCTATGCATTACTTTTAGCACACATTCACTTAGAATGCTCATCGTCCTCTCGACGATGTTCTGATAGCATTCATCCATAGAAGTTTGTTCTGGGTTCGAACAGAACCGAAGGCACTACTCCTACTACATCCATTATGGAATCACCCTTAGGATTAGTAGCGGTTAGCCCTTGCACTTCACTGCTCCAACTTTGACTCCAGGTTCTTGTCTTCCTCACGAAAACGTTCAAACCAGATCGAAGTCGTTTTCGAGAAATAAATCCTGATCCCAGTCTCTTCGAAAACGATCAGCACATTGGCCATTATTGATAGTCGGTTATTTAACTATCATTTAAACATCCACAAACATACATCAGATTTAAATAATTTTCGAAAATTATTTACTATTCAAAATATCTTCGCAAGATATCTACCACACTTCAACCTTTTGAAAATAGTTTTTAAATCACTTTCCTCTCGCGGAATAAATTTCCAATATTGTTTATTCCCCTGAAAATTTTCCAAGTCTAACTACTTTAGATTTTAAAATAATTTCAATTACTTTATCCAAAAATACACATTTTAAAACACTTAAAATAAAATCTTTTTAAACACTTCATTTAAAATACTAGGCATACAATTTTCTAAAAATTCTCAAGTAAAACATAAGCCAAAACAATTTTAAAATAAAAATAAAACTTATAAAATTCTATAAAATTTTCAAATAAAACTTTCGCCTACTATCTTTAATATAAAACTACCTTATAAAAGATAAATATTAATAATTATCCTTTTAAATCATAAAACCAATTAACCTTTCAAAATAATTTATACTATAATTAATTTAATAAATATTTACCTTTAAAGTTTTAAACAACATATATAATAGTTTCTCAAAAACACTCTTTTAAAACAATTTTAAAACTTTTACTTATACTTAAAAATCTGCTTTGGAAACGTACTTGGCTTTCTCGGGAATTACACTACTCTTTCACACCTTTTTGAAAATAAACACTATTTATTTTTAAAAAATTTACCCATTCTTCTATAAATCCCCATCGTGAATTTATACTTCCAAATATCCACTGATATCTTATGTCACTTTAGAAACCCAGTTTATAAGTTACACAGTTTCATTCTCCTTTTAAAAACATAGTTTCAGGCACTAAATCGATTTCCAAATCGATTTCCAAAATCAACTCCATTTAAAATAAATTCCTTTCTTACACAAATTTATTTTAAAATCCAATAATTCCATTAATTCTGAATTTAACTTCTTTATTACGATTTAAAATCTTATTTAAACTGAAAATACCAATTACATAAAAATTCCTAATATTGCATCCTAAACCATTTAAATTCTGAATTTAAAAATAAATCTTTTATTCCTATAATTAATATCACTTAAGTTTTAAAATTCAATTATTCTCATTTATTCAAAAATCTCCTTTCCAATACTTGGAATTTATTTATAAGAATTTAAAAACCAACTTTTATCCTTTTTCAATTCATTCTTTAGTTTATCCAAATTCTCTATAATTATTTTACTTATAAATTCTCTCTTTTATTCCCTTTTAAAAATTCAATCTATACATTTTTGATAACTCAGTATACCCAAATATATTCAATCAAACCATAACATTCAATATTATCAATTACCAATATTATCTATCTCAGATTATCGAATAAATCAAATCATAGAATATTAAAACAGTCTAAATATTTTTGAGGAATCCAGTTGGATCCCTCCAACCTTTTTCCCAGCATCAACAGATGTTAGTGGGACAATTTAAAATACCAATTCCACTTCGAGGTGGAATATCGCGGTATATGTGGTTATATCATATCACCCGCTATTATGCGGCGCATAGGGTCTCATCCGCTATATAATGCGGGAAATCAATCACTCCAATATATATATATATATATATATATATATATGTATGTATGTATGTATATGTATATATACTACTATATATATAATATCACATCCAGATATATAATAAACCATCAATTCTAGCAATCCATCCAATAATTTAAATTTTAACTATTTAAATTAACCGATATTCAGATGTGAGTGAGATTAAGTCACATTAATTTGTTTGCAATCCAATCCAGACCGGCTATTTCCTCCTTGATTATAAACCTTGTATAAACATTTACAGTTTATTAACATTTGAATTAATCGAACAATTATTACCATTTAATAATTTAATTCAGTTGCTAATTTTTTTTAAACTAATTTCCTATAATAAATAAGTTTTGTAACTAAAATAATTAAATTAGCTAATTAAACTGACTAATCACCATTATACACTATTTAAAAATAAACTAGCACATTTAAAAGGTGCATTTAATATTTATTATATATTTTTTCAAATTGAAACTATAGGTATACTTTTATAAAATACATTATAGATTTCAAAAATCAAATTTTATATAAACTTTCAACGTTTTAAAATTCCTTTTTATTTTTTTCAAAATGTTCTTCATATATTAAATTAAAACCGAATGGTTTATATATATCCTACCGTACATATTTTTTTTCTTCTCTGTATATTTTAGTAAATCAAAAATAAAATTTTAAAAGTTAAAAAGAAGAACGAATACCTCTCAGCAAAAATGAGAACCAAGATCCACCCTGAACTCGACTCCACCTTCCCCTGCTTGAATCGACGCCTACCTTTCCCATAATCGAACCCCTAAACAGCTACAACATCCAACGTCATGACCGAAATCGGCCAGCATCAATTCTCAAAAACCCTAGAAAACATGATCGACAAAACCGAAGGCACAAGAATCGCGAATCTCCCTCCTCCAGCGATCAACAACACTTCCTCGACCAGTTCTCTCATAGATCGACTCAAATCCAAAGCCTGACGCAACGTCGCCGCTTGCGATTCGATCGCGTACGAACACCATCATTTACAAACTTCGATTGAATTTGAAATAAGGCCGAACTATTTGGAACTTGACTGGAAAGAATAAAGAAGAGAAGGGCGAAATGAATTCACAACCATGATTAAATTTCGAAGCTGAAACATGAAGAGGGAAAGAGGACTAGGCTACATCTATTATTTCATTTTATATATATATGTTTTTTGTCTGAGCTTTTGATTACGATCCGCGTTGAAGAAAAGGAAGTCACGATTTCATTTTATTATACCCTTTTTTTAAACAAACACATGGTAATCCTTAGAGAACACGTGTTCTTAAGGTGGATAAATGTAGGATGAGTCTACAATATATTGAAGGAAATACATAAATTTAAATTATCCCGATAAATGCAACCTTAAAATTTTGACATCCTATCTAGGTGTGCCGCTAGGCTTTCATAAGTTATACACCTCTTCCGAACGCTATGGAAAATGTTTCGAGTCCTAATTCGATCGTATGGAGAAGATAGCTTTTTGGACCCAATTAATATATTAAATTTCCGATATAGATTTCAGCGCGTTTATCTACTGTACGGCCAAATGATCACTCCAAATATTACGAAATTTGAAATCCGGTAATAGTATACTATTACGGATCCAATGGAACTGGTTTCGTCGAATACCGAGACTGTGCCTCGAAAGGCTATTTTTAAATATCGATTTAAATATATTTTTTTAAAACTAAACAAAACACTTTAAATTCAATTTTATCGCTTCTATTATTTCCAGTATTATCAATATAAATTTTATGAGCCTTTGTAATATTTTTAACTAGCTTAAAAATCCAAGATTCACTATTTTATCCAATTTCCAATTATTTAATTATTTAATAAATAGCGATATTTGAAATTCAAGTTAAAAACTAACTTATAAATATTTAAAATCAATTAAATATTCCAATTTCAAATATCTAAAAATTCCGGGTCGTCACGTTCCACCCCCTTCAAAGAATTTCGTCCCCGAAATCACTAGTTAAGAGGAATGGTCCATAACCCATTAACTATTTTCCCAATCCAAATACCTTTAACAATTTTCCAAAACCAAACAGTTTTAACAACACCCAAAAAATCTTCTTATTAAAGGCATTATCACATTTACTAACTCCCTAAACCCATCCATAACTTCCAAATAATATTAGTTACTTATACAGTTCAAACTTAAATTTAAACCAAACTTAAATTATCAAAATTTTCTCAAAATTTTTCTAACTCTGTAAATTTTCAAAAAATTTCTCCAATGTCTCCTTTGCGTGGCTAGCACGGTACAACTACAAAATGCCTCTACGGGCCCCCCAAATTCAAAAAGAAAAATAAAATGCCAAGTGGCCAGATCAGAAACCCAATCAAATTTCATATCAAATTTAAATACTTACCTTTTTGTCAAGCAATTCAATTTATCTTCTAAATTTGAAAACTTTAATTTATCCCATGCTTTTAATTACCTGTATTCTACTATGCAATGATGTCCAATCACAGATTCTAAAATCATTCTACTCACTTATTTACAAAATTTCAATATCTCTTCATTCAAGCCCGTACGATGTACATATATATTCTGCACGCAATATCAAATTCGATCATTTACATGATCACACAATTTCACTTCCGAACTAGTATCGTCCACCCGACTTCCTAGTGCGGACTCAGATCTGGTTTCTTGATCAGAAACCGTCATTCTCCTTGCATAGCCATAACTATGATAGAGGATTTCCAAACTCTATCAAAAATCCATATCCAGGTTCGTCGTCGAAAATCGAGTGAAAAATCAAAACTCGGATCTGTATGACTGCCTCGAAATTCTATGCCCAACTCTGGATAAAATTGCTATGTGAATAAAGTAATATACATACATCTTACTTATTTGCCATAATTGATTATTAGTTATACCAATTCTCTTTGATTCTTGTTATTTTGATTTTTGTTCACTTATTTACAATCATCCCATTTCCCAACTTTCAGGTTAAATTTCATCCAATTATCACTTAATATATTTTCAGTACCAAATTTTCTTAAGAATTTCACCATTCCTTCAAGTATAACATAAATGCATTATACACCTCTTATAACTATTTCTACTTCACCATTTTTGTTTATCTATACTTTTACTCAAATTCTCATTTTGAAATTTATTTGAATTCAATTTCCCTTTCATTTTAAATATTGAATCTATTCACATTATCTCAACCCCTAATTATTTAACCATTTCTCTAATTAGTTCCACTTACTAATTTATTCCTATCACAAATCATTTTTACTTCCAAACTTTTTTATTTTAGTTCACTTAGAACTAGTTCTACAACTTCACTCTACTTAATTAAATTTTAAATTTCAATATTCAATTCTTAGTTCCATTCATTTACAACCAAATAAATCTCCAAATCCCAATTATTTAATTCAAATTTCCATTTTCAATTCCATTTGAATTAAAATTTCCTTCCTTTCACCCATTTATTCCCAAATAAATTAAATACTTCATTTTATATAACAAGATTCAAATCAAATCTCATTCCAAATCATTTTCTTACCTACATCAATCACTTAGTTTACTCACTTATTTTATTACAATCCTTTGCTTTATTTAATCCCACTTGACTAATTTACCATACCACACAATTCAAATTTAACTCCAATATCTAGTTCAATTCATTTACTTACAAACGTAAGTTCATTTGTTCATTTACAAACTTATTTCACACTTAGTAAATTTTATTTAAATGACCATTAAACTCAGTCTAAACAGACCTTCCCTTAAATTAACTTTTATTTACTAGATTCAATTACACTTCAATTTTAATACAAATTTTTAACTTCTATAATTTTTCCACTTGTTTAAATTCCATTTGCTAACTTCTTTAAATTTACTTCATTTAGACCCAAGCATTATAATTAAATAACACCCGAGTCAGTCTGGAAACCAGCGTGAGAGAACACACTCAATTGGATTATTAAAGTTTTCAAAATCACTTGAAAATCAAAGGTATCTTGTAAGACCACGCCACAAATAAACATGTCGGGTTTTTACCTTAAGATAACCAAAACATTTCTTATAAAATCCTCTGATATTATAGTAGGTCTATATAAAAATACTTACTCAAATAGCCGAAATTGTTACATTATTAAATTCTAGCTACTATCCACAAAGTGGGTTTTACAAACAAAAACCATAAAAGGCGCATAGGGAGAATGAATTTCCATCAATGGCAGGGCTAGTGGGGTACCATCCGTCACAGTACGTGGTCTAGATCACCGTATCGAGGATCCCTCCTTATCCCTTGCTACACAAGATCGGACTACCCCTTACTGGATAGCCTGAATAAGATCACCCCGCAGTTGGGATCAGCACCCGCCACTATGCCGAATGAAAAAAGAACATCTAGACAGGGATTACCTTATCCTAATTGGTTTCTAGCCACTTAGCCTTGCTGCAACTCCCCTGTTTTAGCCATCCCCGGCGGATGAGGCTAGAGGCTATGCGTTACCTTTTTAGCACACATTCACTTAGAATGCTCATCGTCCTCCTGACGATGTTCTGATAGCGTTCATCCATACAAGTCCGTTCCGGGTTCGAACAGAACGTAAGGCACTACTCCTACTACATCCATTTTGGAATCACCCTCAAGATTAATAGGGATTTGCCCTTGCACTTCGCTACTCGATCTTCGACTCCAAGCTCTTGTCTTCCTTACAAAAATGTTTAAACCAGATCAAAGTGGTTTTCAGGAAATAAATCTCGATCTCGGTCTCTTCGAAACGATCAACGCATTGGCCAATATTGATAGTCAGTTGTTTAGCTATCATATAACATCCACAAACATATATCAGATTTAAATAATTTTCCAAAATTATTTATTTTTCCAAATATCTTCGCAAGATATCTTCCACACTTCAACCTTTTGAAAACAGATTTCAAATCACTTTCCTCTCGCGGAATAAATTTCCAATATTGTTTATTCCCACCGAAAATTTGCCAAGTCTATATACTTTAAATTTTAAAATAATTTCAGTTACTTTATCCAAAAGTATAATTTTAAAACACTTAAAATAATTTTTTTTAAACACTTCATTTAAAATACTAGTTATACAATTTTCTAAAAATTCTCAAGTAAAATATAAGCCAAAACAATTTTAAAATAAAAATAAAACTTATAAAATTCTATAAAATTTTCAGATAAAACTTTAGCCTACTATCTTTAAAATAATACTACTTTATAAAATATAAATATTAATAATTAACCTTTTAAATTGTAATACCGACTAACCTTTCAAAATAATTTCTACTATAATTAATTTAATAAATATTTACCTTTAAAATTTTAAATAACTTAAATAATAGTTTCTCGAAAATACACTTTTAAAAAAAAGGTTAAAACTTTTATTTATACTTAAAAATCAGTTTTGAAAACGTACTTGGCTTTTCAGGGAATTACACTTCTTTTTCACACCTTTCTAAAAATAAACCACTATTTATTTTTAAAACAAATTACCCATTCTTTTATAAATTCCCATCGTGAATTTATACTTCCAACTATCCACAGATGTTAACGCTAAAATTTGAACGCTAACACCCCGGTGTATGAAGTGTAGTTGTGAAAGCACCACCCGATGATTCGGGAGCAGAGTATAAGCAGAAAATCACAGAAAAAGCAGTGAATAACAACGATTTTATAGTGGTTCGGCTCAAGGAAAGCCTACGTCCACTTTAATTCTCTTTATTGCTAAACCGATTACAACTTTACAACAGTCCTCAATTACAATTATGACGAGACAAACAACTAGAACTTTGGTAGAGAAGAATTCTTCGAATCCATGTAGATTGTGTTAGATTTTCCCTTGAAGTTAGTTGGAATGTCTTTTGAACTTGAAGTGTCGGGTGAGTTGAGAATTCAGCAGAGTATTGGCGCTAGAAATGATTGGCCAAAAGTCCCCTTGTATGTTGGAGCACATGCCGTATTTATAGAGTTTCCTGGACTAAGTCGTATGCGACTTACAGAACTTTACGGGTTAGCTTAATCCGGCCGCGACTTAAGGCAAGTTTTCACGAGGTCAAGGATTTCACGGGTTAGCTTGACTCGTTTGCAACCTAGAGTAAGTCTTCGCGAGTTAACGTGTTACAGGGACACGGGTTAAGACTTAGCAGGTCATGAACGACTTAAAATCAGCAAGCCACTTAGTGACTGCTTCGGGTTAATTTAAGTCGCTTGGACCTCCCTCAGTTAGGTTGTTCATTTCCTAACACGTGAGCTTGTTAACTCGCTAACCCGCTGGCTTATTAACTAGTTGACTCGTTAGCTTTCTAACTCGTTAACTTGCTATACTTGCTAACTCGCTAACTCGTTAGCTGCTGTAAACTCTAACTCGCTAAGTCACTGAGTGCATTAACCCGTTAAGTCGTTGAACACCAAGTTGTTACAAACCCCGAGTTGTTGAGTCGTTCCATTCCTCTAAGTCGCCTCTAACCTTAACTCGCGAGCTAATTGAGTCGTAACCAGTTAAGTCGGTCCATTCCTTAAGTCGCGAGGTTTCTTGAGTCGTTAGAAACTTTGAGTTAATGAGTCGCTTGGTCCCTTGGCCCACTAAGTCGCATAACTCTTAAGTCGTGAATCACAACAGGGTTAACATTTGCCCCTCGAAGTACGCGCCTACGTCGTAGGTCGTGTGCTTCGACTCATCTTAACTCATGCTACCCTGAGTCATTGATTCGTTAGCGACTTATAAGAGGCTTGAGTCGTTCGTATTGATTCGAGTCCCTCTGCTTGCGTATATAAGCTGGTGAGATGCCTTCTTCTTCCCTTTTACTCACATTCATATCTTAACTCACTTAGCAGATTCCCAAGCTTCCTGAAGAAGAATTCGAATCAACTAGTTCCGATCCACCAATTATTCTCACAACGTAAGTGATTCCAATCATTATCGAACCACGATCTCGGTTGGACTGTGAATCTTCCAATCTCTGTTCCTATCTCGATTCCATTGAACCATGACTTTCACGACCTCCATTTACTCCGCCGCTTCCTTTCGCTGTGAATCATAACCTTTAATCATTGATAAACGCGTCATTACTGCGATTCGCGAGACCGCACTAGGCTTATGATAGATTGGTGGTGACTTGATTCTTAAATGGTTTGGTGGCATGGAGGATGATGAATTTCATGGAGAGGATGGTGAATTTCCTTATGCAGCTGTTAACGGGTTATCGGGTTGCAATTTGAGATAGTGAAATGTTACGTGGAGGAGAAGTTAGTGAGTGAGCAGATCTGAACGACTCTGGGATCTTGAGCGACTTAGCAAACCTGAACAGTTCTGGAGTTTTGAGCGACTTAGCATGCTAAGCCGTGCTCGACGTAGGAGTTAGGATCTTTGAATAGCTTGGTCTTCCCAACGACTTAGTAGCTTAGGACCTTCTAATGACTTAGTAAGCTAAGTCTTGCTCGACTTAGGACTTAACCAATTTTTTCGCTGCTGCACAGCCTTGTTTCTTGTGACCTAAAACTTAAGCAATCTTACTTTGCCTTGATTTGAAGCATCGAACTTTGACCCCTTAACTCATATTGTGACTTAAAGACTTGCATCAAGCTTGACAACTTCAGGATTTTGACAAATCTTGAACAAGTTTCCAAACTAAACAGCTTGAATTCGTTTATAAATTGCACCAACTTGTAAGCTAACAACCTGTCAAACACAATTTCTGCAGAGAACAAAGACGAATATACTGCCATTGACTGCCTATATCAAATGACAGATTAGCCGATAAGGAATAACTATTTCAAATGAATTATATGAATGAAATGTTGTTAATCAATCAAACTCAAATGGCATATTAGAGCAAAGTTAAAACAATCAACTAGAACTGATTGGTTTGCATCAATACTGCATTTAAACTTTGAGACAACAAGCTCTGAAACTTAATAATCGATAAGTATCGACTAATTTGATTTCAGTTATATTTACTTGTCATTCTTATCAGTTTTGCACAACACTTCACACACTTTTAGGAAACGTGCACCTTCACATTTGAACATCCAGTTGCTTATATAGAATGTCTTCTCAACAAGAAGAGTCGATGGGCCAGGCTGAAGATGTCTTCCCAATGGCTAACCCATTGGTTGACCCTCCTGAGAGAACTCCTACTACCCTGAATCAGCGGGTGTTCAACCAACTGCGCATCCAGTTTGGTATTGCTGAAGCTGACGCCTTACTCCCGGGACCAAATGACACTGCAGATAGGCCCCCTCTCGGCTTTATCGCTGTTAATCGCCAAATGTGCTTGAGTGGAGCCATTCCTCCTTTCAATGACTTCTTAAGACAGCTTCTTCTTCGCTTAACTATCTTTCCATTTCAATTACACCCAAATGGTTATGCCATTTTAATAGGGCTATGTGCACTGTTCATGAGGACATTTAATCGCCTTCCCAGCTTTGAGGAGATTTGCTATTTATGCTCATTCATAAAATCTAAGGACCATCCCTCTATTACACTCGTGAGAAGCGTGAGAGGCCGTAAATTGATTATGGGTCTCTCTGAAAGTGCTCATGGGTTTCTGAATCAGTACTTCTTTGTTCGTTGCCCCCTGGGTTTTATAACATCTGGAGAGTTGGAAGTAAGTTTCGTTCTTTCTATTTGGGCTTTTCCGAAATTCCAGTTGTCGAGTGCTAACTTTTGCCCTTTACCTTTGCAGCATTTCCTCCTCTTTCAAGAGATTCAAGACATAAGGCGACTTTTGAAAGATTGAGTGCTGTGCCAGTGGAAGAGAGGAGCGCTAAGTTCTTACTGAGGGATGAGTACTTGCACCAACTCGGGCTTCTACACCATTCTCGGTCTATCCATCCTTGCGAAGTCCCTGATTCTCCGGTTGAAGCATTAGATGCCCCAGCTTCCATTGAAGAGCCTGTGCGGAGTGAAACTGCTATCGAGGCTTCACTAGTGAAGTGTTCAACTCCGAAGGATGCTGCGGAGCCATCTGACAAGTCTGTACTTGCCCCAGTCATTGAAGAAGGAGAGCTTCCGCATCGGGCAGAAAAGACCATCGAAGAAGGAGCTGATGGAAGGAGCCTTGCCGAGCGTGATGGTGAAGACATCTTTGGGAATTTAAGTGACGTAATAATCACCTCTCAAGAACTCTTTAAGGATGACTCTACCACTGCTAAAATTATATCTTCGGCGGCCGAAACGACCTCTGCTCTTAAGCAAACTCCTTTAGCACAAGAACTGCCATTAGTTACAAAGCCTGTCACTACCCCCCGACTGTCGAGCGGTTCGTCATTCGGCGCGTATAGTTTGCATGTCACACACACCTTAGGATTTTTCAGCACTTCTATGCACTTATCTTCTTATACTTTAAAGATTTCTAAAGCTTATCTTCTTATTTCAGATTCTCCGATGGGACGCAGCGGATCCTATTACAAAGACTTTCAGCGCTATGGAGGGCGTGGCAACTATGATTATAGACGCTACCTTACTGGTCCCAGAGAAACCGATGAGCAGAGAGCTGCTCGAAAAGCTAGAGAGAGGAGAGAATATGAAGAACGTCATGAGAGGATAGATGTGCGACATGAGTCTCCTTCAAGAGGCGATGACTCTCACAAACGTAAAACACATGAGGGTCTGGGGAAGTGCCACATTGTTGAGGACCCGAGCAAGCGGGCCAAACCTAGTGAGAGGCACGCATCTGAAATATCTGAAAAGTTTGACGCTCCCATCTCTATCGACATTCCTTCCAAATCCCCTGCTCTTGAAGGAAGCGCTATTCAAACACTTCTTAATAGGCCTTCATATCGTGTTGAAAGGGGCCCACCGACCCTACAGAGCCGATTCATGAATTGGTGCTTGAAGGGGGTGCGCTTCGATCTTGATTTAGTCCCCATTGATAAAGAAGCCATGTACCAAAATCTTGATGCCGTCAGACTCGATATTGAAAGAATGTCTGGATGGCAAAAGCTTGTTGATGAACTTCAAAGGGTCAATCGGGCCAATATCGAGGCGATGCTAATTATGGAGAACGATAAGTCGGAATGGCAGAAGATTCTTGACCAGCACAACATCGAGATGAAAAACATAACCGAGTATAACGAGAAACTTGAAGCTGAAGTCAAGCAGCTTAAAGACGATCTTACCACCTCTTCTAACACTTACACTCAAAGAGAAGAGGTGCTACAAAAACAAGTGCGGGATGCACAAGCTGGCCAAAGAGATGCCGAAGCTAAAGTTGAGAGGCTAGAAGAGGTCGTAGAGAATTACCGCACTGATGTCGCTCAGTTGCGGAGTAAAATGAGCGCCCAAGACATGGAGATTGAAGCGTTAAAAGCTCAACTTGCTAAAACTGAAAAAGAACGAGACGAGGCCATGGCTGGTAAAATCGCAGCTGAAGAATCTATTCAAACCATGGAAGCCAACGTCAGTTCAAATCTATTCGACTTTTACTTGCACAGCGTCTTGGGGCATGGCAGTCTCTCTTTTCTCGGTCCTAAATACGAAATCACCTTGGCTGAAGTGTGGGAAGCTGCTCTTGACATGTTCAGAGGCGCCGGGTATACCGAGGAAGAGCTTGAGGCGCGCTACCTAGATAAGGAAACTCGCGCTGCTCTTGCGAAGGGAAAAGAGCAACTCGCCAGAGTGCGGACTGGGACCGCGGAAGAGGAACATTCTGAAAAAGAATTACCACCTACTACCTCTGAACGTCCTTTAGTTTCTCCTGGGGTTGACATCACAGGTTCCAGTGCTCATTCCCCGCCTCCTACAAGAACCGGGGTAATTACCCCTACTGATGATGAGGCTTTGGAGGATATTGGAGCTCAAAATTATGAGATTGAACTAACGAAGCAAATATCTTCAGGTAACTTTGACATTGGTACGATTCAGGTGGATTGCCTGCTTGCTCCTCAAAAGTTTGATGAGCTTCTCGATTACTTCTTGAATCTTGACGAACCCATATCTCCCTTCTTTTGGGGAGATACTAATATTTTTAACTTCTCTTCTTCTGCAGTTGAAACACCAAGTGCTGTGCAAACTTCGCCTCCTCTTGTTATCCCTCCTCCGTCTCTTCAGGTGGCTCCTCCTTCTGCTTCACAGCCCGGGTCACAAGAGGAGCAAATAGAGGCTCTTCATGGCTTAGATGACCCTATCGCTTCGCAAGAGCAGAAAGACGAGGGACTTGAGGGAGGTGAGATATCTCCGGAGCGGACTCCTTCTGATGACATAATTTTGTCTACTCTTGTTACTCCAGGGAGTGAGTCTTCTTCGAAGAGGAGAAAGAAGCACGGAACATCGAAGAGGAGGGGGAAGAAAATCATTGCTACTGAAGAGGAACCGGAAGTTGCACCAGTTGCACCTCCCTCTCCTTCTTCCCTTATGCCTACAGACCGACCTGAAAAGCTAACCATTCGGCCGGGTAAAGGGTCCAAAGGTGGTAAAAAGAAATGAAGATTCCAGCTTTTAGCTTCTTGTCTTTTGCATGTACTAGTCGAGAATTGTGCGGGTACCGGCCCCTGCTTTTTATTTTGAAACTTGTATCTGCAATACAGTTGAATAAAATGATCCTTTATTTGTACAGACTCCTGTTTGAATTTGAGAATGCATTTATTATTCATTTTTGCACAAGTTTATTTATATGATATTGCAGCGGGCTTATGGCATGTTGTTTGAGCATTACTTTTGCCGATGTGGCTATACCATATTGTATGTAATTATACCATGTTGCCCCCATACCATAAGCTTACTGCAATATTTTATACTTCAAGGGGACTTGCACTCTTATTTTCTGAAGAATAATTACTTCATTCTTGAAGAAATTTTTCGTAGAGTACAACTCCCTTCATATAAGTTTTTACGCTTTGTCCTTCGAAGAAATCACTTTTTTCTTTTGCTTATGTACACATTTTACCAAGTGAATTCTTCTATGAGGTAAAGCGGGCCTCTGAAGGATACTTTAACTTTTTTTTTCTTTTCTTTTTCTTTTTAAAAACATAGAAAGTTGTACCTCTGAGGAGGGATTTTTCACGTTTCAACACTTGGAAGTTTTATTTCAATCTTGGTGAAACGTGTACCTCCAAAGAGTTGTGCCTTTGAAGAAAGCCTTTTCACGTTTCAACACTTGGAAGTTTTATTTCAATCTCGGTGAAACATGGGCTTTCGAAGAGGTCTTTCTTCTTGATTGTGTCTCCGGGAGGAGATCTTTATTTTGTTTTGCATTTCAACTTTGGTGAAGTGAAACTCCGAAGAGCGGCTACTTCAACTCCTGGTGAAATGTGCCTCCGGAAAGGTCTTTATTTTGTTTGCATTTCAACTCTGGTGAAGTGAAATTCCGAAGAGCGGTTGTAACACTTCAACTCCTGGTGAAATGGGCCTCCGAAGAGGGCTTTTATTTTGTTTTACATTTCGACTCTGGTGAAGTGAAATTCCGAAGAGCGGTTGTAACACTTCAACTCCTGGTGAAATGGGCCTCCGAAGAGGGCTTTTATTTTGTTTTACATTTCAACTCTGGTGAAGTGAAATTCCGAAGAGCGGTTGTAACACTTCAACTCCAGGTGAAATGGGCCTCCAAAGATTGCCTGGAAGTTACTCTCTCATGGTTGGAGGGTCATGACTCCTCCAATCTTTTTTGGTTGAGTAGAGAACTTTCTTTTTTACGGCACATGCTTCGTTAGAGGTCTTTATCCTCCGAAGAGTTATGCCTCCGAAGAGGACTTTAGTTGTTCCTTGTCCACTTGCTTGTGCCTTTTCAGTGATCCTCTATTTTTTTTTTTTTTTAAGCTTGCACTCCCTTCTCTTACAAGTAGCTTGTTTAATCCAAAGAAGTGTACTTCATTGCTAGGCCAGTTCACGAGAACGGACATAAGCTTCTTAATTGGATGTTTGTTTGCTCAAACTTCTCAATTTATTAGCTAAAGCCCGTTTTCGACGAAATCATTGACCGTTCAATTGAAGCACTTCTTATCTAGGATTTAAGCTCGGGAATTTTGCGAATTGGAATTTCTTTGTTGAATGATAACAAGAATCACTTGGTCTTGTAATGTGCAAGTTTTGTTTTCGTTGCCTGCAAAACTTTAAATCGACATTTCAGTAATACATTTAATGTACTTTTCATATCGAAAATAAAGCAAACATGTAATAATAATAAGGAACACAAGATTTATAATGGTTCGGCCAAGAATTTGGGCCTACATCCACTTTATAGTCTTTCATTATTCACTTGCATCAGTTTTACGATCGCTTTCAATTACAGGAATTGTGACGACCCGATTTTCCACTCCCAGAAAATCGCATCATCAATTAAGAAAGAAAGGGATAGAAGAAGAAAAGAAAGAAGAGAAAGAAGAAAACAACACTAGAATCTCAACAGCGGAATGAATAAATTATATTAATAACATAATACATTACATAGTATCATATACATCAGAGTTACACAGATAATACAACACATACTAGACAGTTATAAACACCTGTCTAGTTATTACAACTCAATACAAGAGAGAGAACTACTCAGAGAAAACTACACAGCGGAATACTACATATCTACACGCAGAAGCCTCCTGCTCCATTGCTCCTCCAATACTCGTCAAAGCTATCATGAATCCTAACCTGAATTCCCTTGGCTACTCGTAAAAATTTGAGTACCCAAGAGTTTATGAAAAACAAAAATAAACTCCGGGTCAGACATGGGTCTGGTGTGAGTAACAGGTTAAAGTTGCTTAACTTTAAAAACCTTTGAAAAGAAAAAGTATCACGTAAGACTTCCCACACATAAACATGGAAAAGTTTTTACCTTACGCTAACCAAAACATTTGATAGGAAATCCAGTGATATTATAATAGTGTCTAGGGTTTTCAAATAAATATGAAATAGCCGAAATTGTTACATCTATTAAATTCCAGCTACTAGCCACAAAAGTGGGTAATACAATCAAAACCGTTGGCACTTATTGGATTTTGGATTCCATACAATGGCAGGGCTACTGGGGTACCGCCCGTCACAGTACGTGGCCTAGATCACCGTACCGAGGATTACTCCCTTCATCCCCTGCAACACAAGACCGGAACCGTTCCTTACTGAACAGTTCCGAACAAGACAACCCCGCAGTTGGTGTACACTGACAACTGCCCACTAAGCCGAATAAAAAGGGACCTCTAGACAGGGATCAATCTTGCTCTCCAGTGGACGCGACCCACGAAGCCTTGCTGCACCTCCCCTGTTTTAGCCATTCCCGGTTGATGAGGCTTGAGGCTACGATTACCTTTAGAGGACACATCTCTTGGAATGCTATCGTCCACCTGACGATGTTCTGAAAGCATTCAATTCATACAAGTTCGTTCCGGGTTCGAACGAAACCGAAGGCATTATCTCGTTACACTCATTTTGGAATCACCCTCAGAGTTAACGACGATAACCCTTGCACTCTGATTCACCATCTCGAATCTATAAGTACTATTCCGTCAAACTCATTACGGAATCACCCACAGAGTTATACTGACGTATAGCCCTTATACCTCGAGTCTTCACTCGCTCCACTTGGATTAACGACCTAACGTTATTTGGAATCGATGTGGTTTTCGGATATCCAAATATGGAAACCCGATCCCGGTCTCATCGAAATCCAAAGCGTGTCTTTTAGGTCCAAGTTGTTTTAAAGTTTTAAAACAATTCAATACAGTATCTATATACACACAGATAGATAACTTAAATCATAACTGATAATCAACATTATCACATAATAGAGAACCCACATAATCAATATCAAATAGATATTCCATATATCACCATCAAAATAGATAACCTACGTTATCACAATACAGTCAAATATCCATACCACACAATATCATTTATCTCATTACTGAGATCTCAAAGCATCCAAGTCAACCAATGACATCCATTCATACATAAGCAAAGATTTACTTATCACAATATAATTAATTTAAAATGAATTAAATCAACTATCTCCATTTCTAATTAATTTAAAATGAATTAAATTAATTACTTTATTCTATAATTAATTTAAAATAAATTAAATTAATTACTTCACCAATATAAATCTTGCTATCTTAATCATTTAATTGATCACAATCAATTAATCATAAATTCCCTAAATTAATCACTCTTGATTAATTTCCTTTAATTACATTCATGTAATTATTCTTAATTAATTTCCCAAATTAATTATTCTCAAACAAACAGTAATTAACCCTTTAATTACTTTAATTAATTAATTAATCATAATTAATTACCTTAAATTATATCATTAATTAAAATAATTAATGATCCTTAATAATTAATTTCTTAATTAATTATTTGATTAATTACTAAATAATTAATCCAAATTATCTCATACTTAAACATCTCCACTTAATTACAATCATGTAATTATCAATTACTTAACTAAGTAAATTCCCAAACCATTAATTTATAAAACCCAAATGTTTAAAATTAATTAACTTAATTAATTAAATTAAACAACCTCATTAAACTAAATTAATTACATTAAGTAATTAATTTCTTAATTACTTTACTAAGTAATTATACTCAAACCATTCACAATTGATTATTATTAAATTAATTAATCTAATTAATTGTAGAAATTAATCACATTAATTAATTATTTAAATAATCCTAGTTAATGACTTCATTAATTCTTCTCTAATTATTTTTAAATAATTAACTTAGATTAATTACAAAATTAATTATCTTTAATTATCTATAATTTAAAGTCTAATTATTTAATTAATTAACCTTGATTAAACTTAATTATCATTAATTAATTATCTAATTAATGATTTAAATTTCAAATTGATTAATCCCTAATAACTATTCATTAAATATTAATAATTAATTAAATAAATTAATTAATTATTTCTTAATTACCCCTTTAATAAATTAATTTCAAAACATTAATTCTTAACTTAACTTTAAAATAAAACATTTCTAAATTATGTTTAAAACAATTTTATTTTAAAACAAAATGCTTTTGAACTTGTTTCCAAATTCCATTTCAAATACAAGTTTTGAAATGAAATAATTTAAACTTAACAAAGTTTAAAATTTTAAAACTTAAGCATCTCAATAACTCAATTTATACTTAGTTTAAATCTTGCAAATTCAAACTTTCTTTCAATTTCAAAAACTGAATACACATTCAACTTTGATTCCAAATTTAAACTTAAGATTCAAATTAGCTTTGAATTCAGATTTAAATTTAAATTTTAAACTCTTGTCTAAACTTTAAACTTCAGATTTTTAAAAACATTTTATAAAAACACTTTCACAATTTCAAATTTGTCAAAACCCTTCACTTTATTTTATAAACTTATATAGTTATAAACTATCATTCAAACTCATTTTGAATCAAGATATAAAACCTGTTTCAGAATTTTGTTTTAAAATTTGCTCTACACTCTTTTTAAATTCAGTTTAAAATTTTAAAAAATCAAAAATTGACAGGCTTTGTAAAACAGTTTCAGGTTTATCAAAAACCTGTAAAAACTAAATAAATTTTCTTTTTAACTTTATTAATTTAAACTTTAATTTTAAATTAGCTTGAATTCAAATAAATTCAAAATTGAATTCAAATTTGATTTAAGTTTTCTTAATCATTAAAATGATTCAGGCTTAACAAAACTTTAAACCCAGAGGTTACAGGTTTTATAAAATCTGTAAAACAAAAAAAACAAAAAAAAAAAAAAAAAAAAACCAAAACCCCCACAAATTACTTCGAGTCTGCCACCCTTCTTTCCCGAGAAAAACACCACTTCACTTCGAGACAAATCAGGGTTTACCCGAGTAACCCCACAACTATCCAAACTTCTCCTGCATCCCACTTCACCGTGCATATGCACGGCGTCGCCGTCCATTGATGATCACCAACGACCATCGCACTTCATCAGATACCAACCTAGCTACTCACTACGACCATCAATTCAAGCTTCAAACCCCTAACTCGAGTTTGAGGATTTCAAATTCAAAACCTGGAAAACATACATAGTTTCCCTACCAAACCTGGCAACTCACCTCTGTCAATACTCAGATCACTATACGATCTGCAACTCCGACATCTTCTCCAACTACAGCCCAACAATCAATTTCCAAAATATTGAAGCACTCGGTCCATTAAACAAATCGAAATGTTCGATTGTTCAAACTACTTTCAAACTAGGGTTCCAAACAATATTTCCCTACCGCAACCATTCCAATGAATTTCATCATAAATTAGTATTTTTCCTGACTTCATCTACCCCTTTTCCATTACCAGGAAGAACACCAAGCCTCAATTATTCATAGATCATTAGAATTTATTGATATTCCAATTTCAGTTCAAACTCCAAAAGCAACTACATCTACTATCTAAAAATTCCAATCTTTGACTTAAAAATCTAGTTACAGATTGTATTTTTGGTTTATGATACTGAATAAATAAATAAACATGTTTGGGATTTAAATAAATTAACATGCATTTATGTTGCTCTGTGTTTACAGAGACAACTCCTGATATTTTAAATTTTCCAGTTCAAAAACCAACTACAGCATAACTACTTACTAAAAATTCAAATTCCAGTATTAGAAATCATATTTCTATTTGTGTTTTAAATTTATAATACTGGATCTTCAAATCATACAGTATAAATTTTAGTTCATACTAACATGCATTGGTGTTTTGATATGTTTCCAGAGACATCAGGTTTGAATTTGACTTGCATAAATTTTATCAGTAATCCAAATTAACCAACATAAATTTTAAACAAAAATCAGTTTTCCTGAACAACAATAACAACAGAAAATACTGCATGCAAACAATACATATCATAGCAACATTATCATCACACAGGAAATGTTATCTATGTTAAAACATTTAGCATGCAACTTTTTTTTTTAAAATTTAAAAAGTTAGGAGTTACTCACCTTTTTTTTATTGAATGCAGACCCCTATGAGTTTGCAGAAAACAAATATGCAGAGCTTGCTCCTCTCTGTTTTGATATGCAGTTTTGCCTAATTGATTTCACTGACCCAAATGCTAGCATGCAGATATATATGTAGTAGTTAATCTTCACATGCAGATGCTCTTTTATTTCCAGGTTCCAAACAAAGTGCAGAAAAAAAAAATGGCGCAGGCTCTTCATTTTGATTTTGCAGACTCTTTGGATTTGAATATGCAGGCTCCAGAATTTTGAAGAGGGTATTTGCTTTTGCAGATTTGATTTTTTTTTATAAAGAGGAACATGCATATGTTTGGATTTAAGGATATGCAGATCTAATCTTTGATTTAGATTTTGCAGATTTTGTGGCTTGTTAATGCATTTGAGTTATGCAGGTTTCTACTTTGATTTGAAGAGGAAATGTAGAATTAAGATATGCAGATTTCTTTGGTTCAAGAAAATGCAAATGGAATGAAGATGCAACTAAACTCATGTATTTCAGATTCATGAAATAAAAGAAAGATTAAAACTATTTTAACACTTGTCTATTATTACAACACTTGTCAATTTAAAATGCATATGAATCTAACACATGTATTTCTTTTAAAAGTAATTAGTATTTATTTACAAAATAATGCATGTATTAGCTTAGTTTAAGTTTTTAGTTTAAATTTGAATATGTGTAAAAAATGTATAATTGGAAACAAAAACAAAACAAGTTATATATATAAATTCAATTTGAAATAACACTTACAAATCCTATTCAACTTATTTATAAAGTCAGTACAATATTAATATTGTATTACAAAAGTCATTTTACAAGAAATTATATTCTTATAAGTAAAATATCTATTTTATTAAACCATAAAACATTTTATTGAATTTATTCTAAATTTAAAACTAATTCCAATTTAATTTAAATCATTTCAATATTTTCTTATCAATTTATAAATCATATTTTTATTTATGAAATAGTCTTTGAAAACTCAATACTGGTTTGTATTAAAATTTCCAATTTATAATTGTATGCATATTAGAATTTAAAACATGATTTAATTATTAAATTAAACCAAAATCATTTATTTAACTTTGAAAAGCTTAAACGTTAAATGAAATAAATTTTCCAAATTACAACAACTAGAAAATATGCTTTACTTATTAAAATTAAAACAAATGCCAATCTATTTAAAATATAAACCATATATTTATATTGTAAATAGAAATCAATTATTATTTTTAAAAGACAAAATAACCAATTTAAATATTTATTGAAGAAGATTATCCAATCTATTTGAATAATTATTATCAGAATATCAATATCAATTTAATTTTTAATACAGATTATTAAATTGATATTGTTAAAAATTCCGGGATATTACAATCCTTCCCCCTTTAAAGAATTTCGTCCTCGAAATTTAAAACAAAGGTAATTTAATAATCTTATTAAATTTTAATTTTAAAACACAAGCATATAACAAACCTATGCTAACAACCAAAAACAACCAATCAAACAAATCTAATTATCCATACAAATTTTGGATAAAATTCCATCGAGTTTCCCCCAGGTATATATATACACGCCGGGATACTTGCTCTAGAGAATCCAAACAAACAATATCTATAAAGCTACAAAGCTCCTCTTCAACTATATCTAAAACACTAGACAAGATATCAGACTACAAACAAGTCTGACTCAACAACCAAAACTCCAAAACTGCTGATTCCACAACCAGAGATAGATTCTACACGTACTCCCTCAGAGATACGTGAAACTCATTGAATCCCGGTTATCCAAACTGGCAATCCAATCCTATAGATCAATCACTTACTCTTTAAGATACAGAAAAGATCCAAAACACTTCAGAGCAACTTCTCAGCCTTACCCAACTTATAGCTCACCTTTGATCGGAGAAAACTTACCCAAAATTAATCTCCGTCTTTAGAGTCCAAATCTCTCCGACTCTTATCCACAAAATCTCTTCGGACAATCCTGGGCTGTCTACAACTTTACTGATCAGCTCAACCTACGCTGATGCTTCTAGAAACAACCCAGACCAATCAACACAACAAGATGATCTCCTCAAGATCAACCAAAACCAACAACTCAAACTCAACTTCTCAACATCAGAAGACATCAACTTCTTCTCCTATCCGGGAAAAGAAAAGTAGATATACTTCCAAACTGCTTCCGTTGCTCAACTCTGATTCAAAGTAGAAGGGAATGCGGAAGAAGAACACAAGCACAACAGGACAACACACCCAGAGATATGGTTCAACAAATCCATAAGAAAAGTTCAGAAGTTCCTCCAAAATTCCGAGCTACTACACCAACTCAACCTCCTTGAAACCACCTAACTATTGAACCACCTGAACCACTCCTGGAATTCCTGTCGATAAGAAAACTCAATCTCCAGATATGGACAAAACTCTGACTTCCTGAAGACATCCAGAAAACTCAGATAACCCAAGAGAACTCTCAAACAATCGCAAGTCACTTTTGCGAACCACCCAAACCAAATCCAAGGAAAACTGTTCTCCCTTAACCAAATGGAACTGCTTCAACTTAATTAGCCAACCCATCGAAGAAACGGGTCTACTCAACTGCTTCTGAACTCCACTTCAGAAAAATTGCTAAGCCAGAAGACTCCTTGCCAACACCGAGAACATTCCAAACTGCACTGGTGCCACAGATGCCAAAGAATTCCAAACAAAGCTCTTCAAGAAACTCGGACTTCAAAGCAACCAGAAACTCAAACTGAACATAGCCACAACACTGAAGCAGACTCACCTCTCTTAACTTGTTCCAAAGGAAACATCTTCGGAAACATCCATAGTTACTGCATCTCATCACGCAGCTACTACTCCCTGTGGTATCAAAAATACCATTACTTGCTTCAGCTCAATCAACAGATCCAACTTCTACTCATCCAACTTCAAAAAAATTTCACTCCGAACCTTAACAGGTTTCCTTCAGAGATTAATGAAGTTCTTCGTCACTACTAAACTTACTCGAGACAGTATTAGGTCTACAGTCTCGTCAGATACACTTCCAACCTCAAACATTCAAACTCCAACCAATGGTTGTCGTGTTGCACACACTACTACCCCATCTACCTTTATAAACTATATTGGAAAACCTGAACAGGTAATCCAATAGATAGGTAGAAATAAATATATATATATATTTAAAATTACAAATACGCTCTCTCAAGAAAGACACCACTACAGAGCCTAGGTATCCACTCAACCTAACGGCTCTGATACCAACTGTGACGACCCGATTTTCCACTCCCAGAAAATCGCATCATCAATTAAGAAAGAAAGGGATAGAAGAAGAAAAGAAAGAAGAGAAAGAAGAAAACAACACTAGAATCTCAACAGCGGAATGAATAAATTATATTAATAACATAATACATTACATAGTATCATATACATCAGAGTTACACAGATAATACAACACATACTAGACAGTTATAAACACCTGTCTAGTTATTACAACTCAATACAAGAGAGAGAACTACTCAGAGAAAACTACACAGCGGAATACTACATATCTACACGCAGAAGCCTCCTGCTCCATTGCTCCTCCAATACTCGTCAAAGCTATCCTGAATCCTAACCTGAATTCCCTTGGCTACTCGTAAAAATTTGAGTACCCAAGAGTTTATGAAAAACAAAAATAAACTCCGGGTCAGACATGGGTCTGGTGTGAGTAACAGGTTAAAGTTGCTTAACTTTAAAAACCTTTGAAAAGAAAAAGTATCACGTAAGACTTCCCACACATAAACATGGAAAAGTTTTTACCTTACGCTAACCAAAACATTTGATAGGAAATCCAGTGATATTATAATAGTGTCTAGGGTTTTCAAATAAATATGAAATAGCCGAAATTGTTACATCTATTAAATTTCAGCTACTAGCCACAAAAGTGGGTAATACAATCAAAACCGTTGGCACTTATTGGATTTTGGATTCCATACAATGGCAGGGCTACTGGGGTACCGCCCGTCACAGTACGTGGCCTAGATCACCGTACCGAGGATTACTCCCTTCATCCCCTGCAACACAAGACCGGAACCGTTCCTTACTGAACAGTTCCGAACAAGACAACCCCGCAGTTGGTGTACACTGACAACTGCCCACTAAGCCGAATAAAAAGGGACCTCTAGACAGGGATCAATCTTGCTCTCCAGTGGACGCGACCCACGAAGCCTTGCTGCACCTCCCCTGTTTTAGCCATTCCCGGTTGATGAGGCTTGAGGCTACGATTACCTTTAGAGGACACATCTCTTGGAATGCTATCGTCCACCTGACGATGTTCTGAAAGCATTCAATTCATACAAGTTCGTTCCGGGTTCGAACGAAACCGAAGGCATTATCTCGTTACACTCATTTTGGAATCACCCTCAGAGTTAACGACGATAACCCTTGCACTCTGATTCACCATCTCGAATCTATAAGTACTATTCCGTCAAACTCATTACGGAATCACCCACAGAGTTATACTGACGTATAGCCCTTATACCTCGAGTCTTCACTCGCTCCACTTGGATTAACGACCTAACGTTATTTGGAATCGATGTGGTTTTCGGATATCCAAATATGGAAACCCGATCCCGGTCTCATCGAAATCCAAAGCGTGTCTTTTAGGTCCAAGTTGTTTTAAAGTTTTAAAACAATTCAATACAGTATCTATATACACACAGATAGATAACTTAAATCATAACTGATAATCAACATTATCACATAATAGAGAACCCACATAATCAATATCAAATAGATATTCCATATATCACCATCAAAATAGATAACCTACGTTATCACAATACAGTCAAATATCCATACCACACAATATCATTTATCTCATTACTGAGATCTCAAAGCATCCAAGTCAACCAATGACATCCATTCATACATAAGCAAAGATTTACTTATCACAATATAATTAATTTAAAATGAATTAAATCAACTATCTCCATTTCTAATTAATTTAAAATGAATTAAATTAATTACTTTATTCTATAATTAATTTAAAATAAATTAAATTAATTACTTCACCAATATAAATCTTGCTATCTTAATCATTTAATTGATCACAATCAATTAATCATAAATTCCCTAAATTAATCACTCTTGATTAATTTCCTTTAATTACATTCATGTAATTATTCTTAATTAATTTCCCAAATTAATTATTCTCAAACAAACAGTAATTAACCCTTTAATTACTTTAATTAATTAATTAATCATAATTAATTACCTTAAATTATATCATTAATTAAAATAATTAATGATCCTTAATAATTAATTTCTTAATTAATTATTTGATTAATTACTAAATAATTAATCCAAATTATCTCATACTTAAACATCTCCACTTAATTACAATCATGTAATTATCAATTACTTAACTAAGTAAATTCCCAAACCATTAATTTATAAAACCCAAATGTTTAAAATTAATTAACTTAATTAATTAAATTAAACAACCTCATTAAACTAAATTAATTACATTAAGTAATTAATTTCTTAATTACTTTACTAAGTAATTATACTCAAACCATTCACAATTGATTATTATTAAATTAATTAATCTAATTAATTGTAGAAATTAATCACATTAATTAATTATTTAAATAATCCTGGTTAATGACTTCATTAATTCTTCTCTAATTATTTTTAAATAATTAACTTAGATTAATTACAAAATTAATTATCTTTAATTATCTATAATTTAAAGTCTAATTATTTAATTAATTAACCTTGATTAAACTTAATTATCATTAATTAATTATCTAATTAATGATTTAAATTTCAAATTGATTAATCCCTAATAACTATTCATTAAATATTAATAATTAATTAAATAAATTAATTAATTATTTCTTAATTACCCCTTTAATAAATTAATTTCAAAACATTAATTCTTAACTTAACTTTAAAATAAAACATTTCTAAATTATGTTTAAAACAATTTTATTTTAAAACAAAATGCTTTTGAACTTGTTTCCAAATTCCATTTCAAATACAAGTTTTGAAATGAAATTAATTTAAACTTAACAAAGTTTAAAATTTTAAAACTTAAGCATCTCAATAACTCAATTTATACTTAGTTTAAATCTTGCAAATTCAAACTTTCTTTCAATTTCAAAAACTGAATACACATTCAACTTTGATTCCAAATTTAAACTTAAGATTCAAATTAGCTTTGAATTCAGATTTAAATTTAAATTTTAAACTCTTGTCTAAACTTTAAACTTCAGATTTTTAAAAACATTTTATAAAAACACTTTCACAATTTCAAATTTGTCAAAACCCTTCACTTTATTTTATAAACTTATATAGTTATAAACTATCATTCAAACTCATTTTGAATCAAGATATAAAACCTGTTTCAGAATTTTGTTTTAAAATTTGCTCTACACTCTTTTTAAATTCAGTTTAAAATTTTAAAAAATCAAAAATTGACAGGCTTTGTAAAACAGTTTCAGGTTTATCAAAAACCTGTAAAAACTAAATAAATTTTCTTTTTAACTTTATTAATTTAAACTTTAATTTTAAATTAGCTTGAATTCAAATAAATTCAAAATTGAATTCAAATTTGATTTAAGTTTTCTTAATCATTAAAATGATTCAGGCTTAACAAAACTTTAAACCCAGAGGTTACAGGTTTTATAAAATCTGTAAAACAAAAAAAAAAAAAAAAAAAAACCAAAACCCCCACAAATTACTTCGAGTCTGCCACCCTTCTTTCCCGAGAAAAACACCACTTCACTTCGAGACAAATCAGGGTTTACCCGAGTAACCCCACAACTATCCAAACTTCTCCTGCATCCCACTTCACCGTGCATATGCACGGCGTCGCCGTCCATTGATGATCACCAACGACCATCGCACTTCATCAGATACCAACCTAGCTACTCACTACGACCATCAATTCAAGCTTCAAACCCCTAACTCGAGTTTGAGGATTTCAAATTCAAAACCTGGAAAACATACATAGTTTCCCTACCAAACCTGGCAACTCACCTCTGTCAATACTCAGATCACTATACGATCTGCAACTCCGACATCTTCTCCAACTACAGCCCAACAATCAATTTCCAAAATATTGAAGCACTCGGTCCATTAAACAAATCGAAATGTTCGATTGTTCAAACTACTTTCAAACTAGGGTTCCAAACAATATTTCCCTACCGCAACCATTCCAATGAATTTCATCATAAATTAGTATTTTTCCTGACTTCATCTACCCCTTTTCCATTACCAGGAAGAACACCAAGCCTCAATTATTCATAGATCATTAGAATTTATTGATATTCCAATTTCAGTTCAAACTCCAAAAGCAACTACATCTACTATCTAAAAATTCCAATCTTTGACTTAAAAATCTAGTTACAGATTGTATTTTTGGTTTATGATACTGAATAAATAAATAAACATGTTTGGGATTTAAATAAATTAACATGCATTTATGTTGCTCTGTGTTTACAGAGACAACTCCTGATATTTTAAATTTTCCAGTTCAAAAACCAACTACAGCATAACTACTTACTAAAAATTCAAATTCCAGTATTAGAAATCATATTTCTATTTGTGTTTTAAATTTATAATACTGGATCTTCAAATCATACAGTATAAATTTTAGTTCATACTAACATGCATTGGTGTTTTGATATGTTTCCAGAGACATCAGGTTTGAATTTGACTTGCATAAATTTTATCAGTAATCCAAATTAACCAACATAAATTTTAAACAAAAATCAGTTTTCCTGAACAACAATAACAACAGAAAATACTGCATGCAAACAATACATATCATAGCAACATTATCATCACACAGGAAATGTTATCTATGTTAAAACATTTAGCATGCAACTTTTTTTTTTTAAAATTTAAAAAGTTAGGAGTTACTCACCTTTTTTTTATTGAATGCAGACCCCTATGAGTTTGCAGAAAACAAATATGCAGAGCTTGCTCCTCTCTGTTTTGATATGCAGTTTTGCCTAATTGATTTCACTGACCCAAATGCTAGCATGCAGATATATATGTAGTAGTTAATCTTCACATGCAGATGCTCTTTTATTTCCAGGTTCCAAACAAAGTGCAGAAAAAAAAAATGGCGCAGGCTCTTCATTTTGATTTTGCAGACTCTTTGGATTTGAATATGCAGGCTCCAGAATTTTGAAGAGGGTATTTGCTTTTGCAGATTTGATTTTTTTTTATAAAGAGGAACATGCATATGTTTGGATTTAAGGATATGCAGATCTAATCTTTGATTTAGATTTTGCAGATTTTGTGGCTTGTTAATGCATTTGAGTTATGCAGGTTTCTACTTTGATTTGAAGAGGAAATGTAGAATTAAGATATGCAGATTTCTTTGGTTCAAGAAAATGCAAATGGAATGAAGATGCAACTAAACTCATGTATTTCAGATTCATGAAATAAAAGAAAGATTAAAACTATTTTAACACTTGTCTATTATTACAACACTTGTCAATTTAAAATGCATATGAATCTAACACATGTATTTCTTTTAAAAGTAATTAGTATTTATTTACAAAATAATGCATGTATTAGCTTAGTTTAAGTTTTTAGTTTAAATTTGAATATGTGTAAAAAATGTATAATTGGAAACAAAAACAAAACAAGTTATATATATAAATTCAATTTGAAATAACACTTACAAATCCTATTCAACTTATTTATAAAGTCAGTACAATATTAATATTGTATTACAAAAGTCATTTTACAAGAAATTATATTCTTATAAGTAAAATATCTATTTTATTAAACCATAAAACATTTTATTGAATTTATTCTAAATTTAAAACTAATTCCAATTTAATTTAAATCATTTCAATATTTTCTTATCAATTTATAAATCATATTTTTATTTATGAAATAGTCTTTGAAAACTCAATACTGGTTTGTATTAAAATTTCCAATTTATAATTGTATGCATATTAGAATTTAAAACATGATTTAATTATTAAATTAAACCAAAATCATTTATTTAACTTTGAAAAGCTTAAACGTTAAATGAAACAAATTTTCCAAATTACAACAACTAGAAAATATGCTTTACTTATTAAAATTAAAACAAATGCCAATCTATTTAAAATATAAACCATATATTTATATTGTAAATAGAAATCAATTATTATTTTTAAAAGACAAAATAACCAATTTAAATATTTATTGAAGAAGATTATCCAATCTATTTGAATAATTATTATCAGAATATCAATATCAATTTAATTTTTAATACAGATTATTAAATTGATATTGTTAAAAATTCCGGGATATTACAGGAATCATACATTCATAATTCTTTTTACAATATTTCAACAAAGCTATCAAGTAAAGTATGGACGCAAGTGATTGCTGTTCCAAGCTCTTGGAATTTGATCTCCTTCGACAGTAGTGAGTTTGAATGTGCCGTCCAGAAGCTTTTGACCTATGACATATGGTCCTTTCCAATTTGGCCCAAACACACCTGTCGCTGTCATAATTCTCTTTAGGAGTAGATCTCCAATTTCAAAGCTGCGTTGGCGAACTTTGGAATTGAAATGTCTGGCTATCCTTTGCTGATGAGATGCGATTCTGAGCTCAGCCTCTTCTCTTTTTTCATCAAGGAGATCTAGTGCCTCAAGCTGTAGTTTCTCATTCTCCGCTTGATTGAAATGGATTCTTCTATGTGAAGGGACCTCTGTTTCTACCGGAATCATTGCCTCTGATCCGTATGCCAATGAAAACGAAGTATGCCCAGTCGCAGTTTTGTGGGTAGTTCTGTAGGCCCATAGTGCCAGCGGTAGCTTATCGACCCAACCACCTTTTTCTCTTTCAAGTTGCTTCTTGATGGTTGACTTGATAATTTTATTTACTGCTTCCACTTGCCCGTTTGCCTGCGGATGGGCTACTGCTGAGAAGCTCTTTCGGATTTTGAATCGTTTGCACAAATCTTGGAATTCTTCACTTTTGAACTGAGTACCATTGTCTGTAATTAATTTTTGAGGCACACCATATCTGCAAATGATACTTTTAGTCACAAAACTTATCATCTTTTTTGAAGTGATAGTAGCCAGTGGTTCAGCTTCTGCCCACTTAGTAAAATAATCTACAACAACAATGGCATATTTAATTCCAGATTTGGCAGTTGGTAACGGTCCTACAAGGTCTATCCCCCATATCGCAAACGGCCATGGACTAACCATCTGTGTGAGTTCAGTGGAAGGAGCTCTAGGAATTTTGGCGAATCTTTCGCATCTGTCACATTTTCGGGAATAGTCTGCTGCATCTCGATTAATTTCTGGCCAAAAATATCCGTATCGGAGAATCTTTTTCGCTAAAGTTTGACCACCTAAATGATCACCACATTCTCCCCCATGCACCTCAGCTAGGATTTTTTTGGACTCTTCCCTGGATACACACCGAAGTAACGGTATTGAGAATCCCCATCTGTATAACTGGCCATCCTGGACTATATAGCGAGAGGCTTTCCTCAGTAGCTTCTTCGTTCTTTTGAATTTTCCGGTAAAGATCCATTGAGCAGATATTCTGTTATTGGAGTCATCCATGATTCTTGCTCTTGAGACACGCTCATGATCCAATCAATATCCATCTCATCAATGCTCGGAGTCGACAGGACCTCCACTGGAGTTAACCCCAGAAATTGAGCTTCGCCTGTGCTAGAGTACTTTGCGAGAGAATCTGCTTTCATGTTTTCTTCTCGAGGAATATGACTTATCATGTAATGATTGAAATCACCCAGGAGTTCCCAAGCCTTAGACAAGTAGGCGGGCAGATTTCCCCCTTTCGCTTGGAATTCCTTCTTAACTTGGCATACAATAAGTTGAGAATCACTGAAGATCTGTAATGCTCGGATGCTTAGTTCTTTAGCAATCCTTAGGCCAGCGATAAGGGCTACGGATTCTGCCTTATTGTTTGTTGAAGGAAATTCCAATCTTAGTGCATAGCATAATGATCGACCTTCAGGGGTCTCGAGTACAACTCCGGCTCCAGAACAGTAGTCATTTCTCGCGCCATCGACATATAACTTCCATTGGATTGGGGAATCGTCGATCGTTTCCTCCTCACTGTTACCCTTATCTGTGAATTCTGCGATGAAATCCGCTAAAGCTTGTCCATTGATTGCTTTTCGGGGATGATAAGTGATGTCATATTGACTGAGTTCAATATTCCACTTTAGAAGACGGCCCGAAGTCTCAGGGCGAAACATGACTTGCTTTAAAGGTTGATCAGTGAGGACTCTGATAGGATGAGCTTAGAAATATTGCCTCAACTTCCTAGATGCAATTAGTAGGCAATAGGCGAGTTTTTCCAACTTAGAGTAATTCATCTCTGCCCCAGTGAGTCTTTTGCTGATATAGTAAACTGGATGTTGAATCCTCTTGTCTTCTCGTATCAGCGCTGCACTTAAAGCATGAGATGATACTGCCAAGTATATAAGAAGATCCTCGCCATCGCCAGGCCTAGAAAGTGTAACGACCCAGAATTTTTGATAATTAAAATTTGAATATTTAATTTATTTTAAATATTAATAAGTGAATTTATAAGTCAAATAAATTTTTATTTGAATTATTGGATTTAATTGGATAATTAAATCAATAATTTAATACGTTAAATTATGGAAATAATTGAAAATAGGGTTAAATATGATTGAAAATGGTTTGTAAAATTTTATTTTATCATGTTGAAGTTAGAATGATATTTTAGAACTTTTAAAATCGAATTAAAAGTTAATTTGTGAAAATTGAATATTTTAATATTAAAATCGACTAGTGAAAATAGTCAATTTTTGAACAGTCTCAGAATTGAACGAAACCAGTTCCATTGGATCCGTAATAGTTAGTTATTACCGGATTTCAATTTTCGTGTCAATCGGAGCTATCGTTTGAGCGTGGCAGCTCGAAACGCATCGATTTATTTTTAATTTTAATTTAGCGAGTTAAAATAGCCATTTTTCAAAAAGTCTCGGATTTCGACGAAACTAGTTTCATCGGATCCATAATGTGATATTATTGTAAGGTTTCAAATTTCAAGTCGATTGGATTTGCCGTTTGTCCGGTACAAATTAAAACGCCTAGAAAATCGTTTAAATCGGTTTAATTTAAATTGAACGTTTGCAGCCATAACTCGCACAGATGTCCGAATTAGCTTTCGAAACCTGTTCCATTGTGTCCGGAACGCGGGGTAAACCCTAGAAACGCTGGTTACGGCGCGTAAATCGGAGTTCGGAATTTCCGGATGAATAGTGTCGATCGGTTTTCCTTATAAATAGCCCCACCCTTCATAAATTAATAAAAAAAAATAAAACTAAACCCTAGCAATGCACAGCCGCCTCCTACTCAACCAATGGCCAGAAAACTCCCACATTCTTCCCCTCTGATCTCTCAATCCATCAGCTTTTAGACAAAACCCTCAACTACAATATTGTAGAGCATAGTGAGATCTCGAGATCCAACGGTGGAGATCGTGTTTGGAGCGACGTGGAGGGAGCAAAGTGGGGCCGACCGTGCTGACTTGCGCACGCATTTCCAGGAGGAGGAGGGGGCCGAGCTTCAGGTGGTTGGGGGCGAGTGTTGTGGTGGTGGAGGGCTTCAAGATGGTGAGGGTATGATCGAGTATAGTCGAGTATAGGCGGAGTAATTTGGAACCCTAGTATTTGCTAATTGGTTCATGTGTGTTGCGGCTATTACTGGAGATGGTGAACGTGAAGAGGAGAGAAGGGGGGGACGGTTCAGATGAGGGGTGTTAAGATCCAGTGGCCAATGTTTGCTGTAGGTTAAAAATTGTAATCAAATGTTGTAAATTATAAAGTTTAAAATTCGTATAACTTCAAATATTCATAACTTTTTCATACGAGGTCGAAAACGCGCGAAACCAGTTGCGTTGGAATCGTATGGACGAGCACTACGCGATGAAATTGGATTGGAGTCGTTTGGAGTTAGTGAAAATTTTGGGTAAAATTATCCGAAATAAATCGCTAAAACAAAATTGAAATCAAGGTGAGAATTTCTCACTCAATCGAATCAGTTTCGATTTTATTTTAAATAGTTAGATTTAAAATATTTGAATGCATGTTTGAATGATGATTGATATCTATTGATTGTTAAAATAGACATTATACGCCGTTAGTAAGCGGATGTTATTTATTAAAAACATATACCGCGAATATTTCATAAACAGTGAAATTGGTATTATATATAATAGCAATATATATATATATATATATATATATATATATTGGCATATGTATATATTGGAGTTATTGATTTCCCGCATTTTTTGTTTAGCGGATGAGACCCTATTGCGCCGTCTACGAAGCGGACAATATTTAATAAAAACATATACCCCGATAATTTCGTACCGGAGCGAAATTGGTATTGTGCTAATGTTTGTGGATGCAGGAAAACAGGTTGGAGGGATCCAACTGGATTCCTCAACAGTTTTTATTTGATTTCAGATATTTTGATATTTGATGGATTATCATATCGATATATGATATCGTTGTTGTCGTGATTGACTATTTGGTATGTAGCATCATTGGACCAAATTTGGAATTTTAAAATGATTTATAAAGTGATTTTTGAAAATATACTATATGTTTGGAATTTGATCTATTTTAAATAAATAAACGTTATAATTTTTAAAGTTATAAAAATTATGATTTTTGAGAAAAATAGTTAAAAACTGATTTTTGAGAATATGATGCTAATGATTTTATAAAATAGTTTAAATTGGATTTTTGAATTTATTGTAAAAAAGTTTAAATATAGGATTTATAAAATTTAATTATTTTATGAATCGGAATGGTGAAATAGTAAAGGAGATTAAGGATGTTTTAAAATAATAGTATAAATTGATTTTATAAAGGATTTATAAATTGATATTTATAAATAAAAAACCTTGGAATTATAAAACGAGTTTTTATAAGTGTTTGAATGAAGTGAAAATGAATTTCATTAAAGAATGAAATTTATAGAATTTAAATGGTGAAGTTATAAGAATGAAATTTATAGAATATAAATGGTGAAATTATAAGAATGAAATTTATAAATAGTAAGATTTATAAATTTTGTGAAATTATTAAAGAATATATTTGGATGAATAATTGAATCTTATAAGTTATAAGATTTATAATTATGAAGTTCAAAGAAACGATTTTGTAAAATAATCGTTTATAAGTATTTGACTTATAATATGAACCTTTTGGTTCATAATGGAGATATAAAGTGAATAGGTTAATAAAGAAAATTTATAAAGAAAGAAGTTATAAAACAAATAGAAAGGGAGTTTATAAACGTTGTTTTATAAATTCGAAAACGACTTATTTTGATAAGTAAATTGTTATAACTTATAAATGGAGTTATATTCACGTTTTTGAACTGTGAATAATCCTTTAAAATCAAATGAATAAAGGATGAAATTGATTAACGTAGTATATTCACGTTTTTGAATAGTGAATAAGATGTTAAAGAAATTGTTTTGAATGTGATGTTTTAAACAGAATTTAAAACGATCTAACGATGTTTTAAAATGTGTTGAGATTCGAAACCATAGATTTCAACATCTATTGTTGAAATAGACGTTTTCGAGAAATAAAAGGAAATAATGGACTATAACACTGTTGTTATAGTAAATGATTAAAAGGAAATGTTTTGGATAGTATTGGGATTTATATATCTATTTTAATTTCGAATCCCTATACTAGTGATTTTGGGTTGTCGTAACGATGTTTTACGCAACATTCGTTTTGGCCCAAATAAATATGATTAAGAGAATGATTTCCTTAAAAATAAAATATATACTTAATTTCGATTGAAGTATATTGAATATTTTCCAAGTGTTGAAAATAAATAAAAATTTGTGAATTACTTATGAATAAATAAGTATGGAAATGCTTTCCAATATAAAGTGAATATTTTGAGAATTTATCTTTTTGAAGATAAATTGAAATGAATAATTAAAATCATGTATGCATGGATATTTTGGAATGTAAATTCACTATTGAATTTATAAAAGAAAGTGGAATTTGTTTAAAAATAAATATTGATTTATTTTTGAAGTGTGAAAACTATATATCTAGTAAAGATATTTTGGAAAAGAAATAATTTGGAAAATTATTTGGAAACTGGTGATGTTGTGCATATCCATTGATAGTTCAATAACCGACTATCAATATTTCCCTTTGAATGGGTAATTGATGTGATTTGTTGAATGTGAATGCCACACTTATTTTTGAATAAGCGCTCACTATTCGGGTTAACCGGGAAAGGACCATGGGGTCGTATAACCCATTCCGAATATGTGATACGTCGTTGTGAATTGCATTTGAAGATCGGTGTTGAAGACAGAGTATTTGCGAAAGCGATAGGATGACCTATCGATTGTCTCTGCACTGGGTAGCTCCTGGTATAGAGATTCCTTAAGTGATGGGAAATTCGATCGGGATTGTGAATACCCAGATTGCAAGGGCTTCGTAAGAAGTGCCTTCGGTTTTGTTCGAGCCCGGAACAGACTTGTATGGATTGTACGTCTGACATTACAAATTGAGATATAAAGCCGATTTCTTTCAAATATATTTCTGTTGGTGGAGGAGAATTTATTCTTTTAGCTTAACACCCTTCTCTGAGACGTACGAGCTCAGAGGTTATGTAGTTGAATGTTATCAGCGATATATTCCCAATTTGGTAATGTGACATGCTGAGTGATGCTGTAAATGATCATTGTGTTGATTATTTGTGATAGGATCGTTTATTTGATCGTCTATCTTTGTGATCATCTCTATGATCATTTGTTGACCCAAAGCATGGCTTTTGTATAAAGTATGTTTTTGTGGACGTGACTTCTTCGAGCCTCACACCCCGTGAATGGTCAAAACAGGAAAGAAGCAGCAAGGTTATGAGGGGTAGCGCCCTTTAGGATGTGTGCATTTCCTTCTGGAAAAGGGTGGTATCATGGTATGGAGCCCAGATACTTACTCATGTTGAAAACACTTTGTTATGATTGTGTGAATTGATTACGAGCGCTCGGTTGAAAAGGTCCCAAAGGACCGGGGGATGGCATATTCGGTCAGTTGCTACTCAGTTAGGGGTAACCCGGCCTTGTGTTGGTAGAGATCCGGTTTGGTTCTCGGGGATGTCCATCCAGAGGCATTCTCATGTGGCAATGGGAAGTTCCTTGGCCTTATCATTCGTTGGAAATCCAAAGAAACAATACGTGACTTGTACGGTTTTAGTTGTAGAACCTGCCATCTAATATGGTAGCTATTAGTAGGCATAATATAATGGTACCTATGCTGGCTAAGATTTATATTCTACTTTCGAAATGAATTTTTCCCTACACTATGCACTAATAATAATATGAAATGTTATTTTTAAATGCGTATCAAGCATCTTTGACTATCATAAGGAGAAATCTCCTCCAAGTCTGCGTTTGCATTGTGTGTGTGGCGGGAGGTCTTATGGTAGTCTCATTTTTAAAAGCATTGCGAATTGAAATAAAAATATTCCTCTATTTTGATTTTAAAGATAAATAAACTGTTTTGAGTTCTCACACCAGTCACATGACTGACTTGGAGTTTATTGTTTTCCTTCCTAAACTCTGGGTGTCCACCAATTTCCACACGGGCAGTTAAGAGTTAGGTTTATCAGGATATTCTGGAGTTGCTGGAGGCAAGCTGGATGGCATGACGTATTACTACTATATAGTATTTCTTTTTCCGCTGCACTGTTTGATGTTGTATATTGTTGTACACTCTGATGATATGATGTAATGAAATGTAATGTATAAAATGTAATAACTAATATAGTTCTTTGTTTAAAGATTATTCATCTATTATTATATGTTGTTCCGCTGCGAATTGTGAGATTCTGATGTTGTTCTGTTGTTTTCTGTTCCGTTCTATTTTCCATTTTCTTTTCCCTATCTTTTTCTATTCTCTTTTCTTCTAAATTTTTCTTAAACCCATAACTATTCGGTTTTTCGGCAACGAAAAATCGAAAACGTTACATTTGGTATCAGAGCATATGGTTAAGCGACAACCATGGTTCTGTTGGGTATTACTCATTAGAGATAGAGTCAGTAGTACTCTAGAATGAGTTTGAGTGTAATAATAGCTATGTGAGCGTATTTGTTAGTGAATATAAAATTGTTTTATATTGTGATGGTTGGTTTATTGAGTGGCATATGAACTTTCGTCAGCGTGGTCTCGACAACTATGCCGAAGGGGTTTCTAAACACTTGAATAGAACAATTCGACATAATATTGTTTTAAATTGGGTAAATGGAATAATTTTACCTTGATTATATTTTGTATATAAAGAAATAATTTTTCAGAATTATTAAAGTGTATATAAGTTGATTGTTAAGATGATTGAATAACCTAAATAAAAGAATAATTGTGTAAGTAAAAAGAATTATAAGAATTGAATTATAATTAAAGTGAATTACAATTGTGAAATAAACTTATATATATGAGAAGTGAAACTATATAGATATATATATGAATATGAGTTGTAAGTAAAAGTGAATTTAAAGTTAAATGGAATATAACTTAAGAGATGTTGAATGAAGTTGATATTGGTATCAAAGTAAATTAATAAAGTTAAGTGAATGAAGTTCAACTTTTGTAATTGAATTGAATTAATGGATTGAAAGTTAATCAATTGAATGTGAATTAAGTTGATATGAAATAATGAATGTAAGTGTAATTCATTAAGATCTAATGTTATTGAAAGTTGAATAATAGAATGAAAATCAATTTAATTAAACCAATTGATAAGCAAAGTAATTTGGTTGTAATAAATATACATTGATTGTTATATGATTGTTAGTTGATTGTATATAATTCATTAAGTATTAATGAAATTGAAATTCAATTGGAAGTAAAATGAATGTTAGTAAACATCCACTGTTAATGAATCGAATGTGATTAAATTGAAAACCTATTTCATTGAATATTAATGAGAATATGAATGAATATTTATTGGTTATGAATGATAGTTGGTTGATGGTTGAATATATATTGCTATTGAATGCATTTCTATGTTAGCATATATAGTTATTATGTTACTATATGTTGTATATCGATACTATTGTCATATATACATGATTCTCATGTTGTTTGTTGAGTGATTAGTAGGTGCGGATCGCGTTTGCTTCGCATTTGGAGCTCGCTTTCGCGCTATATTAGCCGTATATGCTTGCTAATAAAATATAAGGTACATATCTCGGATTACATACCGTACTTTTATACTTTTTCCCTTCAGGATGCCTCATTACTTGATGAGATGTATATTTGTGATATATATACTGTCATTTTTTTTCGGATCGAGCCGCGCAAAGGAGACTATGGCGAATTTTTCCGAAAATTTAAGGCGTTAGATTTTTTTTTGAGAAAGCTGGAAAATTTTGAAAACTTTAACTTTGATTTTGAATTGAAGTTAAACAATAGTACTTGTTTTTGAAAAGATAACTAAGTATGATTTGAAAACTTAGTAAAGTATTATAAGAAGTTTAAATTTATTTTGGAAAGTTAATAAATTCTGTAACTTTTCTTACTTAATAATTTTGAGGACGAAATTCTTTTAAGGGGGGAAGATTGTAACGACCCAGAATTTTTGATAATTAAAATTTGAATATTTAATTTATTTTAAATATTAATAAGTGAATTTATAAGTCAAATAAATTTTTATTTGAATTATTGGATTTAATTGGATAATTAAATCAATAATTTAATACGTTAAATTATGGAAATAATTGAAAATAGGGTTAAATATGATTGAAAATGATTTGTAAAATTTTATTTTATCATGTTGAAGTTAGAATGATATTTTCGAACTTTTAAAATCGAATTAAAAGTTAATTTGTGAAAATTGAATATTTTTAATATTAAAATCGACTAGTGAAAATAGTCAATTTTTGAACAGTCTCAGTATTGAACGAAACTAGTTCCATTGGATCCGTAATAGTTAGTTATTACCGGATTTCAATTTTCGTGTCAATCGGAGCTATCGTTTGAGCGTGGCAGCTCGAAACGCATCGATTTATTTTTAATTTTAATATAGCGAGTTAAAATAGCCATTTTTCAAAAAGTCTCGGATTTCGACGAAACCAGTTTCATCGGATCCGTAATGTGATATTATTGTAAGGTTTCAAATTTCAAGTCGATTGGATTTACCGTTTGTCCGGTACAAATTAAAACGCCTAGAAAATCGTTTAAATCGGTTTAATTTAAATTGAACGTTTGCAGCCATAACTCGCACAGATGTCCGAATTAGCTTTCGAAACATGTTCCATTGTGGCCGGAACGCGGGGTAAACCCTAGAAACGCTGGTTACGGCGCGTAAATCGGAGTTCGGAATTTCCAGATGAATAGTGTCGATCGGTTTTCCTTATAAATAGCCCCACCCTTCATAAATTAATAAAAAAATAATAAAACTAAACCCTAGCAATGCACAGCCGCCTGCTACTCAACCAATGGCCAGAAAACTCCCACATTCTTCCCCTCTGATCTCTCAATCCATCAGCTTTTAGACAAAACCCTCAACTACAATATTGTAAAGCATAGTGAGATCTCGAGATCCAACGGTGGAGATCGTGTTTGGAGCGACGTGGAGGGAGCAAAGTGGGGCCGACCGTGCTGACTTGCGCATGCATTTCCAGGAGGAGGAGGGGGCCGAGCTTCAGGTGGTTGGGGGCGAGTGTTGTGGTGGTGGAGGGCTTCAAGATGGTGAGGGTATGATCGAGTATAGTCCAGTATAGGCGGAGTAATTTGGAACCCTAGTATTTGCTAATGGGTTCATGTGTGTTGCGACTATTACTGGAGATGGTGAACGTGAAGAGGAGAGAAGGGGGGGGACGGTCCAGATGAGGGGCGTTGAGATCCAGTGGCCAATGTTTGCTGTAGGTTAAAAATTGTAATTAAATGTTGTAAATTATAAAGTTTAAAATTCGTATAACTTTAAATATTCATAACTTTTTCATACGAGGTCGAAAACGCGCGAAACCAGTTGTGTTGGAATCGTATGGACGAGCACTACGCGATGAAATTGGATTGGAGTTAATGAAAATTTTGGGTAAAATTAAACGTCCATTTAATTTTATCCGAAATAAATCGCTAAAACAAAATTGAAATCAAGGTGAGAATTTCTCACTCAATCGAATCAGTTTCGATTTTATTTTAAATAGTTAGATTTAAAATATTTGAATGCATGTTTGAATGATGATTGATATCTATTGATTGTTAAAATAGACATTATACGCCGTTAGTAAGCGGATGTTATTTATTAAAAACATATACCGCGAATATTTCATAAACAATGAAATTGGTATTATATATAATAGCAATATATATATATATATATATATATATATATATATATATTGGCATATGTATATATTGGAGTTATTGATTTCCCGCATTTTTTGTTTAGCGGATGAGACCCTATTGCGCCGTCTACGAAGCGGACAATATTTAATAAAAACATATACCCCGATAATTTCGTACCGGAGCGAAATTGGTATTGTGCTAATGTTTGTGGATGCAGGAAAACAGGTTGGAGGGATCCAACTGGATTCCTCAACAGTTTTTATTTGATTTCAGATATTTTGATATTTGATGGATTATCATATCGATATATGATATCGTTGTTGTCGTGATTGACTATTTGGTATGTAGCATCATTGGACCAAATTTGGAATTTTAAAATGATTTATAAAGTGATTTTTGAAAATATACTATATGTTTGGAATTTGATCTATTTTAAATAAATAAACGTTATAATTTTTAAAGTTATAAAAATTATGATTTTTGAGAAAAATAGTTAAAAACTGATTTTTGAGAATATGATGCTAATGATTTTATAAAATAGTTTAAATTGGATTTTTGAATTTATTGTAAAAAAGTTTAAATATAGGATTTATAAAATTTAATTATTTTATGAGTCGGAATGGTGAAATAGTAAAGGAGATTAAGGATGTTTTAAAATAATAGTATAAATTGATTTTATAAAGGATTTATAAATTGATATTTATAAATAAAAAACCTTGGAATTATAAAACGAGTTTTTATAAGTGTTTGAATGAAGTGAAAATAAATTTCATTAAAGAATGAAATTTATAGAATTTAAATGGTGAAGTTATAAGAATGAAATTTATAGAATATAAATGGTGAAGTTATAAATGAAATTTATAAATAGTAAGATTTATAAATTTTGTGAAATTATTAAAGAATATATTTGGATGAATAATTGAATCTTATAAGTTATAAGATTTATAATTATGAAGTTCAAAGAAACGATTTTGTAAAATAATCATTTATAAGTATTTGACTTATAATATGAACCTTTTGGTTCATAATGGAGATATAAAGTGAATAGGTTAATAAAGAAAATTTATAAGGAAAGAAGTTATAAAACAAATAGAAAGGGAGTTTATAAACGTTGTTTTATAAATTCAAAAACGACTTATTTTGATAAGTAAATTGTTATAACTTATAAATGGAGTTATATTCACGTTTTTGAACTGTGAATAATCCTTTAAAATCAAATGAATAAAGGATGAAATTGATTAACGTAGTATATTCACGTTTTTGAATAGTGAATAAGATGTTAAAGAAATTGTTTTGAATGTGATGTTTTAAACAGAATTTAAAACGATCTAACGATGTTTTAAAATGTGTTGAGATTCGAAACCATAGATTTCAACATCTATTGTTGAAATAGACGTTTTCGAGAAATAAAAGGAAATAATGGACTATAACACTGTTGTTATAGTAAATGATTTCCGAAAGGAAATGTTTTGGATAGTATTGGGATTTATATATCTATTTTAATTTCGAATCCCTATACTAGTGATTTTGGGTTGTCGTAACGATGTTTTACGCAACATTCGTTTTGGCCCAAATAAATATGATTAAGAGAATGATTTCCTTAAAGAATGAAATATATACTTAATTTCGATTGAAGTATATTGAATATTTTCCAAGTGTTGAAAATAAATAAAAATTTGTGAATTACTTATGAATAAATAAGTATGGAAATGTTTTCCAATATAAAGTGAATATTTTGAGAATTTATCTTTTTGAAGATAAATTGAAATGAATAATTGAAATCGTGTATGCATGGATATTTTGGAATGTAAATTCACTATTGAATTTATAAAAGAAAGTGGAATTTGTTTAAAAATAAATATTGATTTATTTTTAAAGTGTGAAAACTATATATCTAGTAAAGATATTTTGGAAAAGAAATAATTTGGAAAATTATTTGGAAACTGGTGATGTTGTGCATATCCATTGATAGTTCATTAACCGGCTATCAATATTTCCCTTTGAATGGGTAATTGATGTGATTTGTTGAATGTGAATGCCACACTTATTTTTGAATAAGCGCTCACTATTCGGGTTAACCGGGAAAGGACCATGGGGTCGTATAACCCATTCCGAATATGTGATACGTCGTTGTGAATTGCATTTGAAGATCGGTGTTGAAGACCGAGTATTTGCGAAAGCGATAGGATGACCTATCGATTGTCTCTGCACTGGGTAGCTCCTGGTATAGAGATTCCTTAAGTGATGGGAAATTCGATCGGGATTGTGAATACCCGGATTGCAAGGGCTTCGTAAGAAGTGCCTTCGTTTTGTTCGAGCCCGGAACAGACTTGTATGGATTGTATGTCTGACATTACAAATTGAGATATAAAGCCGATTTCTTTCAAATATATTTCTGTTGGTGGCGGAGAATTTATTCTTTTAGCTTAACACCCTTCTCTGAGACGTACGAGCTCAGAGGTTATGTAGTTGAATGTTATCAGCGATATATTCCCAATTTGGTAATGTGACATGCTGAGTGATGCTGTAAATGATCATTGTGTTGATTATTTGTGATAGGATCGTTTATTTGATCGTCTATCTTTGTGATCATCTCTATGATCATTTGTTGACCCAAAGCATGGCTTTTGTATAAAGTATGTTTTTGTGGACGTGACTTCGTCGAGCCTCACACCCCGTGAATGGTCAAAACAGGAAAGAAGCAGCAAGGTTATGAGGGGTAGCGCCCTTTAGGATGTGTGCATTTCCTTCTGGAAAAGAGTAGTATCATGGTATGGAGCCCAGATACTTACTCATGTTGAAAACACTTTGTTATGATTGTGTGAATTGATTACGAGCGCTCGGTTGAAAAGGTCCCAAAGGACCGGGGGATGGCATATTCGGTCAGTTGTTACTCAGTTAGGGGTAACCCGGCCTTGTGTTGGTAGAGATCCGGTTTGGTTCTCGGGGATGTCCGTCCAGAGGCATTCTCATGTGGCAATGGGAAGTTCCTTGGCCTGATCATTCCTTGGAAATCCAAAGAAACAATACGTGACTTGTACGGTTTTAGTTGTAGAACCTGCCATCTAATATGGTAGCTATTAGTAGGCATAATATAATGGTACCTATGCTGGCTAAGATTTATATTCTACTTTCGAAATGAATTTTTCCCTACACTATGCACTAATAATAATATGAAATGTTCTTTTTAAATGCGTATCAAGCATCTTTGACTATCATAAGGAGAAATCTCCTCCAAGTCTGCGTTTGCATTGTGTGTGTGGCGGGAGGTCTTATGGTAGTCTCATTTTTAAAAGCATTGCGAATTGAAATAAAAATATTCCTCTATTTTGATTTTAAAGATAAATAAACTGTTTTGAGTTCTCACACCAGTCACATGACTGACTTGGAGTTTATTGTTTTCCTTCCTAAACTCTGGGTGCCCACCAATTTCCACACGGGCAGTTAAGAGTTAGGTTTATCAGGATATTCTGGATATTCTGGAGTTGCTGGAGGCAAGCTGGATGGCATGGCGTATTACTACTATATAGTATTTCTTTTTCCGCTGCACTGTTTGATGTTGCATATTGTTGTACACTCTGATGATATGATGTAATGAAATGTAATGTATAAAATGTACTAACTAATATAGTTCTTTGTTTAAAGATTATTCATCTATTATTATATGTTGTTCCGCTGCGAATTGTGAGATTCTGATGTTGTTCTGTTGTTTTCTGTTCCGTTCTATTTTCCATTTTCTTTTCCCTATCTTTTTCTATTCTCTTTTCTTCTAAATTTTTCTTAAACCCATAACTATTCGGTTTTTCGGCAACGAAAAATCGAAAACGTTACAGAAAGTATTGGAGGCGTTTCCATATGGCGAATCAATTCATCAAAGGCTTTTTGGCATTCGGGAGTCCAATCGAAGTTTTTCTTTCCTTTCTTTAGGGCGTCAAAGAATGGGATGCATTTATCTATGGCTTTGGAAATGAACCGACTCAAGGCGGCGACTTTTCCATTGAGACTTTGCTATTCCTTCTTTGTTCTAGGAGCTTTGACTTCCTTTAAGGCGGTAATTTGAGCTGGACTAGCCTCAATGCCCCTAGCGCTCACGATGAAACCTAAAAACTTGCCGGATTCCACTCCAAATGAACATTTTAAAGGATTGAGCATCATTCCGTATTTTCGGAGGACTGCGAACATGTCTGCTAAGTGTTCTATGTGATCCACTGCTTTCTTAGACTTTACTAACATGTCATCGACGTAGACTTCCATAGTCTTGCCCAATTGCGGTTTGAACATAGCATTAACAAGTCTTTGGTATGTTGCCCCTGCATTCTTCAGCCCGAAGGGCATAACTCTATAGCAGTAAAGACCAACGTCGGTGATAAAGCTCGTGTCCTCCTGATCTGGCTCATGCATCATGATCTGGTTATATCCGGAGTAGGCATCCATAAAAGATAACAATTCGTGTCCCGCTGTTCGGTCTACCAGTTGATCGATCCTGGGTAACGGGAAGCAGTCTTTGGGGCAGGCCTTGTTTAGATCTGAAAAATCGATGCATACTCTCCATTTTCCGTTGGCTTTCTTAACCAGCACTGGATTTGAAACCCAATTCGGATAGGTAGATTCTTTGATAAAATTATTCTCCATGAGCCGATCAACTTCTTCTTTTAACGCTGCCGACCTTTCTGGACCTTGAGTTCTCCTTTTCTGCTTCACAGGTGTAAATTTTGGATCAATATTTAGAGCGTGTACTGCAACTTCTGGGGATATTCCGCACATATCGGCATGAGTCCAAGCAAAAACATCCAAATTTGCCTTTAAAAAAGATATTAAGATATTCTGAATTGACACATTAAGTTGTGAACCCACATTCAACATTTTGTTTGGGTCCTTTGGGTCAACAGGTACTGGTATTGTTGTTTCCACTGGTACCACTCTATTCTCCCCTGCACTGACTTTTCTAGGATCCATCTCTTTCCGTGCTCCGCTGTGCTCGCCAGTGCAGGGCCCGCCCTGTAATTGCTACAAGGCTGGCTCTTTGATGCAGACTGGGGCTGCCGCATCCTTTCCCATTTCTCTTTTCCTTGCCTCTCGCAGCTCTGTCAGATAACACTCCCGCCCAGCATTTTGATCCCCTTTTATAACTCCCACTACATTATCTGTGGGAAATTTAATGGTGAGGCACCATGGGGCCAGAACAGCTTTGAATGCTGCGAGAGTTGGACGGCCAAGGAAAGCATTATAAGCAGAAAATTCGTCGATAATCACAAAAGTTTGCTTGCGGACCACTTTTCTTTCTCCTTCTCCAAGTTCCACAAACAAATCAACGGTTCCTATAGGCTGTTTTGGCTCCCCAGTGAAGCCAGCGATTTTCTGCGATGATGCTTGCACATCAGCCATAGGGATCTTCATTTGGTCGAATGTTTTCTTGAAGAGGATATTGCAGGATGCGCCACAATCAATGAAAACTCTTCTGACAATAGCTGGCCTGATACCAGCCGAGATGACCAAGGGATCCAAGGTAGGAGCTTCAATACTTGCGGAATCCCTGGCTCTGAACACAATATCGTCATTGAAAGTTCTCTGTTGTTTCGGTGGCGTAGTGTCTTCCAAAACAAAGACATCTTCTTCGGCCGGTACATATTTCAAAGCCCTGGTATATCTCTCCATCTCACCCCAGCTTCTGCCTGCTGGGTGAGGTCCTCCCGTAATGACATTGATAACAGGCCTTCCGGATTCATGCCCTGTAGCCTTCTCACCTGTCCTGGGTTGATGAGCAGGAGCTCGTTGCCCCTGACTAGTCGAAGCGGGATTGCTGCTATTCTTTTCCACAAATTGTTGCAGCTTGTTTTCCCTTATCAATTCTTCAATCAAAATTTTCAGTTGGCGGCATTCATCGGTGTCATGACCAGGTTGATTATGAAAGCGACAGAACTTCCCGCTTTGTACAGCTTTTTTCCCGGTTCTCAGAACGGGAGGTTTAGGATAATCAACAGAATCTTTAGTGGCAAGGTATATACGCTCCGGCGTATCTGATAAAGGAGTATATTCCGATGGTTTGAAGGAACGAGGCTTCTTCAGATTTTTCTGTTCTTTCCATCGTTATTTTCCCTTTTCTGTCCTGCAGATTCACTCTTGCGTGGAGCAGCAATGTTATCTTCAGCTTTTTCTAATACTGCCTTTACCGGTACAAGACGGCTTTCCAGGCGTATGAACTCATCTGCTTTCTTGTAGAATTTTTCAAGGGAATTTGGTTCCTTCATGTTTAGCCATTTTCCAAATTCGCTTGACTTGTCGATGGCCCTCATCAGATAAGTCAAGATCATCTGTGGCTCTGCATCGTCTACCTCAGCCAGTGCTATGTTGAAGCGATTCAAGAAAGATCTGATAGTCTCCTCTGGATTCTGCTCTAAACTTGACAATGACATAATATCTTTGGCTTTTGAAGCGTATAGTCTGAACTGCTCCTTGAATTTCCGGGTTAAGTCAGAAAACTGATCTATAGACCGGACTGGCAGCTTGGTGAACCAAAGCAGAGCTACACCTTCCAGATATACAGAAAAATATCGGCACTTTATTTCATCAGAAGCTCTGGCACCTGTCATGTGCCAATCATACTTATACAAGAATTCGTTCGGATCACTTGTTCCTTTGTAAGCTGGGATAGTTGGAGGGATGAACTTCCTTGGGAACTCAGCCTTTAAGATTCTTTCGGTAAACGGGGTTTTACTTGGAGCGAAACCCCATTCCTTCTCATCTTCATTCCTTTGCATGCTTTCCTTCATGATTTGTCGAACCATTTCAGAAAGATATCCCTCATCATTTCGAGCTTTAGATCCACCAATTTCATGAAATGTCCGCTCAAAGGGGCTAGCAGCCCTCTCAGGAATGTTTCTTTATTCATCCTCATGAATGTTGCCAGCAAAGTTCCTTTCATTACCCGTTGGTTGACGGTTTACCCCAAGCAAGTCATTCAACTTATTCAAAATTAGGGCATTTTGGGCGTTCTGAGCTTCCAATTGTGCACTTTGGGCATTTATCTGCTGGTTCAGCCCTAAGATTACAGCATCCAACTCCGCTTTTGTAACTCCAACATGTGGAGTGGCTTGACTAGGCACTGGGGAAGCGGAGGTTCCCTCTTGAACATTTCCAGATCTAACAGATCTACTCTTTCTCCCCGGAGCCATGATTTCAGATAAACTTCTAGTCTTCAGAGAGGTTACTTCAACAAACTTTCGTGGAGCAATGATGACGGTTTGCCTGAGTTCAGTTCTCAGTGAAAGCACCAAAAATGTTAATGCTAAAATTTGAACGCTAACACCCCGGTGTATGAAGTGTAGTTGTGAAAGCACCACCCGATGATTCGGGAGCAGAATATAAGCAGAAAATCACAGAAAAAGCAGTGAATAACAACGATTTTATAGTGGTTCGGCTCAAGGAAAGCCTACGTCCACTTTAATTCTCTTTATTGCTAAACCGATTACAACTTTACAACAATCCTCAATTACAATTATGACGAGACAAACAACTAGAACTTTGGTAGAGAAGAATTCTTCGAATCCATGTAGATTGTGTTAGATTTTCCCTTGAAGTTAGTTGGAATGTCTTTTGAACTTGAAGTGTCAGGTGAGTTGAGAATTCAGCAGAGTATTGGCGCTTGAAATGATTGGCCAAAAGTCCCCTTGTATGTTGGAGCACATGCCGTATTTATAGAGTTTCCTGGACTAAGTCGTATGCGACTTACAGAACTTCACGGGTTAGCTTAACCCGGCCGCGACTTAAGGCAAGTTTTCACGAGGTCAAGGATTTCACGGGTTAGCTTGACTCATTGCAACCTAGAGTAAGTCTTCGCGAGTTAACGTGTTACAGGGACACGGGTTAAGACTTAGCAGGTCGTGAACGACTTAAAATCAGCAAGCCACTTAGTGACTCTTTCGGGTTAATTTAAGTCGCTTGGACCGCCCTCAGTTAGGTTGTTCATTTCCTAACACGTAAGCTTGTTAACTCGCTAACCCGTTGGCTTATTAACTAGTTGACTCGTTAGCTTTCTAACTCGTTAACTTGCTATACTTGCTAACTCGCTAACTCGTTAGCTGCTGTAAACTCTAACTCGCTAAGTCGCTGAGTGCATTAACCCGTTAAGTCGTTGAACACCAAGTTGTTACAAACCCCGAGTTGTTGAGTCGTTCCATTCCTCTAAGTCGCCTCTAACCTTAACTGGCGAGCTAATTGAGTCGTAACCAGTTAAGTCGGTCCATTCCTTAAGTCGCGAGGTTTCTTGAGTCGTTAGAAACTTTGAGTTGATGAGTCGCTTGGTCCCTTGGCCCACTAAGTCGCGTGACTCTTAAGTCGTGAATCACAACAGGGTTAACAACTGATATCTTATTTCACTTTATAAACCTAGTTTATAAATTCCGCAGTCTCGTCTCCTTTTAAAAACACAGTTTCAAGCACTAAATCAATTTCCAAACCGATTTCCAAAATCAACTCCATTTAAAATGAATTCCTTTCTTACTCAAATTTATTTTAAAATCCGTTAATTCCATTAATCTAGATTTAACTTCTTTATTTTGATTTAAAATCTTATTTAAACTAAAAATACCAATTTCATAAAAATTCCTTTTATTGCATCCTAAACCATTTAAATTCTAAATTTAAAGGTAAATATTTTATTCCTCTAATTAATATCACTTAAGTTTTAAAATTCATTTATTCCCATTTATTCAAAAATCTCCTTTCCCATACTTGGAATTTATTTATTAAAATTTAAAAACAAACTTTTATCCTTTTTCAATTCATTCTTTAATTTATCCAAATTCTCTATGATTATTTTACTTACAAATTCTCTCTTTTATGACTTTTTCAAAAATTCAATCTATACATTTTTGATAACTCAGTATACCCAAATATATTCAATAAAACCATAACATTCAGTATTTTCAATTACCAATATAATCTATCTTAGATTATCAAATAAATCAAACCACATAATATTAAAACAATCTAAATATTTTTTAGGAATTCAGTTGGATCCCTCCTACCTGTTTCCCTACATCAACAGATGTTAGCAGAACAATTTGGAATACCAATTCCACTTCGAGGTGGAATATCATAGTATATGTGATTATATCATATCATCCGCTATTATGCGAAGCATACGGTCTCATCCGCTATATAATGCGGGAAAACAATCACTCCAATATATATATATACACTACTATATATATAATATCACATCCGGATATATAAGAAACCATCAACTCAAGCAATCCATCCAACAATTTAAATTTTAACTATTTAAGTTAACCGATATTCAGATGTGAGTGAGATTAACTCACCTTTATTTGTTTGCAATCCAATACAAACCGGCTATTTCCACCATGGTTATAGACCTTTTATAAACATTTACAGTTTATTAAGATTTGAATTAATCGAACAATTAATTCCCATTTAATAATTTAATTCGACTAATAATTTGTTTTTAAACCAATTTCCTATAATAAATAAGTTTTGTAACTAAAATAATTAAATTAGTTAATTAAACCAACTAATCACCATAATACACTATTTAAAAATAAACTAGCACATTTCAAAGGTGCATTTGATATTTATTATATATTTTTCAAATTGAAACTACATATATACTTTTATAAAAATACAATATTGATTTCAAAAATCAAATTTATATAAACTTTCAACGTTTTAAAATTCCTTTTTATTTTTTTTCAAAATCATCAATATACATTAAATTAAAACAGAATGGTTTATATAACTGTACATATATATATTTTTCTCGGTATATTTTATTAAATCAAAAATAAATTTGTAAAAATTAAAAAGAAGAACGAATATCTCTCGGCAATAATGGGAACCCATATCCACCCTGAACTCGACTCAACCGTCCCCTACTGGAAACGAAGCCCACCTTTCCCATAATCGAAACCCTAAACAGCTGCAGCATCCAACGTCATGATCGAAATCAGCTAGCATCAATTCTCAGAAACACTAGCAAACATGGTCGACGAAACCGAAGGCACTAGAATCGTGAATCTCCCTCCTCCAACGATCGATAACACTTCCTCGACCCGTTCTCTCCTAGACCGACTCAAATCCAAAGTCTGACGTGATGACGCTGCTCGCGATTCGATGGCGTATAAACCCCACCATTTACAAACTTCGATTGAATTTGAAACAAGGTCGAACTATTTGGAATTCGATTGGCAAAAATAAAAAAGCGATGGGCGAAATGAATTCTCGGCCATGGTTAAATTTCAAAACTGAAACATGAAGAGGGAAAGAGGGCTCGGCTTCCTCTATTATTTCATTTTATAATTTTTTTTTGTTTGAGCCTTTGATTACGATCCGCGTTGAAGAAAAGGAAGTCACGGATTTCATTTTATTATCCCTATTTTTTAAAAGAACGTGTGATAATCCTTGGAGAACACGTGTTCTTAAGGTGGACAAGTGTAGGATGAGTCTACAGTATATTGAAGGAAATACATATTGTATTTAAATTAATATTTAAATTGTCTCGATAAATGCAACGTTAAAATTTTGACATCATATCGAGTTGTGCCGCTAGGCGTTCATAAGGTTATACCCCTCTTCCAAACGCGATGGAAAAGGTTTCGAGTCCTAATTTGATCGCATGGAGAAGATAGCATTTTGGATCCAGTTATTATATTAAATTTTCGATATAGATTTCAGCGTGTTTATCTACTGTACGGCCAAACAATCATTCCATTCGTAATGAAATTTGAAATCCTATAATAATACACTATTACGGATCCAATGGAACTAGTTTCGTTGAATTCCAAGATTGTGCCTCGGAAAGCTATTTTTAAATATCGATTTAAACGATATTTTTTTAAAACTGAATAAAACACTTTTAAATTCAATTTTATCACATGTATTATTTCCAGTATTATCAATATAAATTTTATGAGCCTTTGAAATATTTTTAACAAGCTTAAAAATCCAAGATTCACTATTTTATCCAATTTCAAATTATTTAACTATGTAATAAATAGCGATATTTGAAATTCAAGTTAGAAACTAACTTTTAAATATTTAAAATCAATTAAATATTCCAATTTCAAATATATAAAAATTCTGGGTCGTCATAAAATTGGTCACCATCTTAAGAATATAACAGGAAGGGTGTACTCATATAAACTTATCTGTATTGGCTACAATGCAATCAATCAGGAGATTTACTTCCATCTGTAGTCGAAGTCATGTTCAAGTTGTTACAGGTATGAACTAAGTGAGGGTATAGTTAGTTAATTCAAAAAGGAGTCTGGGACTGGATGTAGAACGAGAAGTTCAAACAAGTATAAAAATCTCTGGTGCATTTTACTTATTGCAGTTGTATACTTCCATTTTGATATGGATTTTTATTTAGTTGATATAACCATATCACTTGATAGGCATGGACTTCCTGAGTTAAGCGTGGGTGATTTGTGGATAAAAGCTATGTTAATTGGCGGCCTCAGAGTTGAAGTTCCAACATGTCCTGGTGATATGCACGTTTATGTAGGGAGACATATTCAAGCTTAGTCAAAAGCAGCATGATCTTGTGTCAATGTAGTTTAAAAGTAGTAACGAGGTTTTTGTTGTGACTTCAAATGAGCTTGTTTACGTGATAAAAGGCTGCGAGATAAGAGAGATCAATTCTTTACAGTACATTATATTAATTTGATATGTAATGGCATACAAGTTTATAAAAAATAAATATTGGGTGAAATTCAAATTTTATTTAGTATCGATTTATATTTATATATATTATCTCTAATAGCAACGACCTGGATCGGAAGTGGAAAAAATACCATTGAATCAATTTTGAGTGAAATTATACTCCACACAAATATAGTTAATGAAAATAGATTGCAGGGAGAAACCAATCGACTATTACTTTCCATTATACTTTCATACTCATGCACAGTTTAATATGAATATTTATATTTGTACTGAAATCAGTATAACTAACACTTTATATATCATATATTACTTTGAAATGGTTGAATGATTGCTTAAATCGTTGAATAGAATGCATGCTTGATATGAATGATTGTTTGGATGATAAAATCAAATGAATCAACTTTTGATTAATGAAATGTTCAACATTAGATTTAACTATTAATTTATATTTGTTGCTGGATAGCTTTATTTGTCATTGAACACTTTTCTTGATTCAAAAATAATAAATATAGCAATGGTTAATATTATATAACAATTTTCGGCATAAATTTTCCATTTTTACGATTTTGGACATGACGTCATAATCGTCAATGTTTCATTGACAGTCGTTGCTTGAAATTGAACACATTAATCATCCACACACACACACACACACACACACACACACATATATGGAAGTTCTACTAAGATACGAAATATGGACAAAAAATATGACATAAGAGATCTTGACCATTAGCACTTCCCTTGATTTCCACCTCCTATGATTATTTTGATTAAATTCATGAAGAAATACTACCTTTTCTATTTTTTCTACAAATTTTGTAACACTACAGAATTTTTTCACTCAATTTATGGGTATTTAACTTAGTTTACATATTTATTTGATGGTTTTAATAATTTTAATAACCCACTTTTATTTTATAATTGATAATATAAAATTTATTTTTAAAGTTTGTTTGCATATATAAATAGTTCGACAGAAAATAAAGATATGACCGAAATGCAATTTTCGTATTTTTCCTCTTTTTATCGAAAATCATGTTATTTTAAGCTATAATATCTTGGATTTGTTTTAAAACAACACTTTTATCTATAAGAACACCATTATACCCAATAGAAATGAATTAAGTAGATGATTCATACTATTATCCATTCCGTTTCGAATGTTTGTCCTATTGGTTTTAAGTGATTTAAGAGTTGAAAAGTGTATTTTTATTTTTCCTTATTCTTATAAATCCTCTTTATCTACTCAAACACACGTTTCATTTCCATTTCATTTTAAAACTTTATGTTTTCTCTTAATCTTCTTCCTACACTTTCTCTTCTTTCTTTTAAAAATAAAATCTTACCTTTTTTAAACTCAAAAGTGGGTGACTAACTTATGATCAAAGCTTAAAGAATTGGATTAGCATTTTAAAAGCATGGTAATAAATAAAGGTGAGATTCTCTAGTCACTATGCTTATTTATTATGATTTATACGCGATAGAATTTGGAAAATTTATGTATAGTTAGTCTAAATTACTCACAAATCTCTTTTATTTAAAAATATAGTTTAAAAATAAAATTTTGAATAAGGAATAAGCGGACATTTTCATCGGAATGTACTGCAAAACTTGATCACTCACTATTCCTTCTATGTTGTTCGAAACATAAGCCCCTCTCCCATTCTAAATTCAACCATTCTCAAAATATTTTTATTTCAGATATGTCGTCAACTACAAAGTTTTTTGTTTTGATCCATAAATTATTCTAAAAAGAGTTATAGAACTTTCAATTGAGTATATTTTGAGAAATTTGAATAATACAGTAACAACCATATTTGTCAGTTTTTCGTCGACCAAGAATTGATGAATGACCATATAATCATCATCATAGCATATCATGATTATTAATGGTGATTTTATGATCTTTAGATTTATGGTTGTTTGAATTTGTTAATTGTTCATTTTGGATTAAAAATCATATTCCGACGATGTAATGACCTGTAATTTTATGTCATTTGATTTTGAACATTTTATTTACTTTAAATATTGAATTTTAAATGTAAATGGAATTTTAAAATTAAGTACATCGATCAAATAAGTGGAATAAAACTTATGTGCGAATATAGCGATTTATTGGATAAATTTAATTGTTGAATTAATAATTGAAAACCGTTTAAATAATTGAATTTGAGTTGAATATGAATCAAAACAATTTATAATGTTGATATAAATTCAATTTTAATTAGAGTTGAGTAATAGGTTTTTGAAACTGAAAATTTTAAGTGATTTCGTAAATTTTTGAAATCGTCGATTAATCGACGCACTATAATAGCGATCTAGGGCACCATCGTGGAATTCGGCGAAACTAGTTCCATTGCATCCGTAATATTGTATTATTATAAAATTTCAAATTTCATAGCGTTTGGATTCTCCATTTGGTCACAAGAAATGAAAACGTCAAGAAACAATTTAATTTAATTTAAATAGTCGATTTAAAAAGCTTTCTTCCATATACGATCGAATTGGGACTCAAGGGTCGTTCCATTAGGTAAGGAATAAGGGTATAACATTAGGAACTCTAGGCGAGTTGCGTCGATAGAGTTTGGGTTTTAAGTTATATTAAATCATATTTTTTTTAATTAAATAAAATTATAATTGCAAAAGTCAAAACGTAATACTTTCATCAGCTGCTTTACCGTGATCATAGCCCACGCCTATTTGACCTTCACTCGTACTCTTTCTCTTCGTCTTTTATTTTATCCTTCAGGCCATTTGAAATATGGAAGAAAAAATCGCAGTATATAAAAAAATTGAACGGGTACAAGTTGGCGATTCTCCAGCTATAGGGGAAGTGAAGAGGGAAGGCGAACCCTAGATATGCACGCACGTGTATGGAGGAGGGTAGCCTGCAGGGAGGTGGTTGAAGAGGCTAAGGTGAGGGTGGTGTAGGGTTTTGTATGCATGGTTTCTTGTTGAAGTCGATTTGGGAAGGAGCGTGGCGCGTTTGGCAATATTTGGTAGCCTCCATTCAAGTTTTGGCCGTTCAACAATACACTATAGGGGATGTAAGTGGGAAATCATGATTGTTCTTAGGAAAGCGGATAGAGCGTGATGGTGTGGATTGGGTAGAGGAAGTGATGAAGAGGAGTTTGGTGGGATTGTCTTGGCGAATCGTCAAGGGATAGTGGCGATTTTGGGCGGTGGAATGGCACGACGTGATGCTCTGTGCAAATTAGAGGTTTCGACATGTTTAGTTTGGGGAAGGTGATTTTTTATTTGGTAACTATAATTTATAGTGTAATTTGTTTTTAGGGTTTTAATTAAAAATCAAATTCTATAAATTAGATAACTTTTATGTGCGAGGTCCAGAATGAACGAATCAAGCGATGTTAGATTCGTATCATCACACATTACAACTGGAATTAATTTGAAGTCGATTAGAGATAACTGGAATTTTAGGTTAAATTGAACGTCAGTTCGATTTAATCTAGGCATTTGGCAAATCAAAAATCATGGTGAGTAAAATCTCATTCATTTGGAATACTATTTTTAATTCTAAAATATTAAAATTAATTTTTATTTGATAGGATTACTTTTTAAATCATTATCAGTTGGATGTTATATTATATATAGTAGGATATATATAAGAAGTTGGACATTTCTCCCGCCTATTCGTGCGGATGAGACCCTATGCGCCTCACATAATAGCGGAATACCCTATATTGTCGTGATATCCCGTTCAAAGCGGGATTGATATTTTATGTTATATAACATCTGTGGATGTAGGGAAACAGGCCGGAAGGATCCAATTGGATTTCTCAAAAATATATTGATTGTTTTTCATATATAGATATATATAATGTGATTGGATAAATCTGTTATGGATTGTTGTGTGGTTAGTTTATCTGATGCTATAGTAGCACTGGCCTAGATTTTGGTATAATGAATAACATAAATATTGTTTTTGGAATTTGAAAGAATTCAAAAGGAGATTTTGAATATAAAATTATTTATACCGAAACCAGGACTATTTTAAAAGAAATTGATTTGAATAAAACGATAATTGATTTGGGTTGTACTTAACAATTCGTAAAAAATATTTTTAATAGAGATTTTGAAATAATTTATAAAGAGGATTTTTAACAATGAATTTTTTAAGGGTGTTCTACAAAAAATGGAAAAGAATTTTAAAATAGATATATAAATAGATTTGAAAAATAAATGGAATTTATAAAGAAATGGATTTACGAATAGGAATTTTTTAAATGAGATCATATTTGTAAACAAGTAAGACTCAAATAAGTTTGCAAATTTATAAACGATGTTTATAAATAATGGAAATGATATCAGCTGCTAAATTTAGAATATAATTTCATAATGTGAATTTATATCGAGATTTGAAAATAGATTTTTTGGGGAAATTATGGATTCTATTTTGAAAATTGAGAATGGTTAGGGAATTGGAATGAAATCGTGTGTTGTGAGTCGGGAGGGATTTATAAATTGAAATTGGTTATTGGGATTTTAAAAATATATTTTTTATTTAGAAGTGAAGTTTATTTTAAAAGGAAAATTTTACTAATCAAACTATGTAACTTAAAACTAGTTAGTATTGAAATAATTCGAAAGTGGATTTTTCAAATATCTAATATAAAATTCTAAATTTTATAATAAGCTTTGTAAATCGATTGTATTTAAAAAATGATTGGAAATGAGTTATCAATGTTTGTTTAAAGTTTTTTGGATATTTTAAATAACTACTTAATGTATTTTAGAAATAAAATATTATTATTTAAAAATACTTATTATATATATAGAGTTTTGGAAGCAATTGGAACTTATTTATAAATTCTCTCGAGATTTATAAATAAAGTTTATTTAACAGATATGATTTTTATAGGAGAAATCTTGTATTGGAATTCTGGAAACTTAAGTAAACTTCTTAAATGTTGGAATACGAGTACTTCGATAACTAATTAGAATTCATAAAGGAAGTTAGAAATGGGTTGTTGGAACTATAGGCAAGTGCAATCGATTTGGAAATTTTAAATGAAATTACTAAATGAATTCTGGAAACTTATAGAATTCGTTATACTTGAGGTAAGGAATTTACAAGTAAATTGTAAAGGGTTTGAGAAGTATAAAATAAAAGGGAGTATTCCCTAAGTATTGGAAATAAAATGATTTTAGGAAAATAGACATATAAATATTTTCCTAAGTATTGAAATAGAAGGTTTTGAAAACATTTTAGTGAAGAAATGATTTGTATAGAAATATTTTCCTACGTAATGAATTATAAAGGGATTTTTGAAATACTTCTAAGTGTTGCGATGGTTTGAAAATATACTGTTATGGATAAGCATTTGAATTGTTTAAATATTGAAATACTGAAAGTTATTTTAGTATATTCTTTGCAAAGAATTTTGAAATTCATATTTTGGGAAATTTATAAATTAGGCCTAATGATTGCTATGTGTGTTATTTGAAAGTTAAATAACCGACTATCAAATCTAGCTAAATACATTGATCTTTCGAAGGGACCGAGATAGGATTTAATTATTGAAAAACCACTTCAATCCAATCATTGCGTTACGAATTGTGATATCGTGAAGATAATGAAGATGATTTGGAGATTCAGCTTGATTAGACCAAGAACAACTTATATGGATGAATGTTTTCATTGCATCGTTGCCTATAAGGCAGTGTTAGCTTTCCAACTATGAATGCTATTGTATAGGTAAAGGGCATCCCCAAGCCTCATCAATCCAAAACGACTAAAATAAGAGAGATGCAGCAAGGCTAAGTGGGTTGCACCCAAATAGGGTATGTTATCGCTTTTCTAGACACCCTCGGATATTTTATAATTATGGATATGGTTGTGCATGGAAAAGAGAGCGCTAATTTAGGGTGGGAATAGCGGGAGTGATAACAAATTGGGTACTATCCAGCAAGGGATAGGCCGGTCATGTGATGTCAGGTGATCCAGGCGAGGTCCTTGGTACATCTTTTTAGAGGTGTACTATGATGGGCGGTACCCAGTAGCCGTGTCATTGTATGGAATGCAATATCCACTACGAGCCTTTATGGTTTTGATGGTAGAGCCTAGTATGATGGAATTTAATTAATGTAATAATTTCGGCTATTTTAATAATTACTTGTACTTAGAAACTATTACAATATCACTGGATTTTCTAAACTTTTTTGGTCAACGTAAGGTAAAAACCCGTCGTATTTATATGCGATGTGGTCTTACGAGAAACCTTTGTTTTCAAAGGATTTTGAAAATAGTAATAATTCAAATTGAGTGTGTTTTTTCTTACTGATATTCCAGACTAACTTGGGTGTTATTTTTTTATAATTCTTAGGTCAGACGGAGTATTTCAGTTCAGGCTAGGATGTTACGGTGCTAAGGAGATGATCTAGATGAGGCTCAGGCGTATTCCACCTGCTTGATTATATTCCGCTGTGTGTGTAGACTATATAGTCTGCACTGGTGAGGACAAGTTATAATAATTTTCCATATTGATTTGTTGATTGTTGTATCTGATGATTGTAAGTATCAAAACTGTTATAATTCTTTTTGTAGAAAGATCTATATTTATATACTATATATCGTTCCACTACGATTGTGAGATCCTGTGTTAATGTTTCTTTTATCTTCTATCCCTTTTCCTCTTCACCTTTAATGGTCTGGTATTTCCTTCACTCGATTGTTGGTCATGCTATACAGTGAAGGTATTGATGTCGATTTTCCAGGGTCGAAAATCCTGGTTCGTTACACTTTTTATCAGAGCTAGGTTAAGTGAGAACATTGGCTTTGGTGGGGATTACTCATTAGAAATAGGGTTAGTAGTACCCTAGAATGAGTATGAGAGTATTAATAGACATGTGCATATATTTGTTAGTGAATATAAATTGTTTTATATCATGTGGGTTTATCTATCGAGTGGTTTAAAAATTTTGGTCGAATAGAAGGACGCCACAAAATCGATTGGAATTTTCAAACAATTGAACCAGGTAAACTGGCACAGTATTGCTTTGAAGTGGGTAAATGAAATGATTTTGCCCAAACTATATTTTGATATGAAAGAAATAATTTTCTAGAAATTGTTATAGTAAATTGGTGTGTTTGGATGATATTATTATAGTAGAAACAAGATTATAAAATTTTAAATAATTTATATAACCAAATAGAAATTGTATAAATATGTTTATACAAATGAGTTCAAACTAAAAATTGGATTCAAACCAGAATTTAGAAATTTAATTCATGGAAACTTAGAAAAGTTTTCCAAGTGTTTTGAAATAAATAGTGGTAATATTATGAAAACAATTTGAATAGAAAAAGGTTTTTAATGGATTTTGGAAGTGATAAAGCGTAGACATCACTTCAGTCGCTAGAAAATAATCCCGATGATGACTTCGCCACATCATTAGTATTCATTTTCGAGTTTCTAAGTGATAGATTGCTATTGTCATTATTTGGCTTTAGATTTTTTTTGGTAAAATCCGGTTTTGATTTAAAAGTTCCAAAAGAAAGATTTGGTATATAGAAAGGAATACATATTTATATATGGGATTTGAAAATGGTTTGAAGTAAAACCGGGTAATAGAATTCTAGAATTTCTAATTAGATGAGGAGTGAAACCAAAAGAGAACAAGTTTTTGAAATGAAACATGGGAAATGTGAATTTCAATATGATATTAAAATTTAACTTATGGAAGTTAAATATATTAAATTTGAAAAATGAAATTGTAGGGATTTGAATTTAACTTAAGGTACGTTAAAATAAAATTGGATCAGTCTAGAAATGATTTCGAATGGAATTTTATATATAACTCAAATTGTAAAGTGACTATATCACTATAGGTTATAAATTTTGAATGGGAATTAATTTAAGTGGAAAATTATGGAATTATGAATAAATTAAAGCGGATATAAATAAGAATTACGACGGGGTTATATAACTATGAGTTATAAATTATTAGATGGAATAAATGAAAACGGTGAAAAATTATTAAATTGTGAGTGGGTAAGTTGGTGTATATTGAAAATTTGAAAATAAAATGGAATTTAGACGATTTGGGATAATCTAAAAACCCCGAATGAATGTTCAAATTTACTAAGCATCTAGTGAAATAAAAACTAAGTCTTTCAACTTATTGGATGGAGAAATAAAATGGTAAAACCAAAATAAAATGGTTATTTTTTTGGAATAAAATCAAAACTTGAATTATAAGATGAATTTGAACTCAAGTAAATTAAATGAAGTGATTTCTAAAATAAAAATCGAATATTGAATTATAAAATGGAAGTGAACTAATTATATTAATTAGTTAGTTAATTTAAATTGAATATGGAACTTGAGTAATAAATGGAATTCGACTTAAATGTAAGTGCACTAAATATATTTTGAAATGTTGTCGAATAAAATATAAATGGAATAAAATTGTGATGAATTAAGTAATAATTAAATTCAATTTACGTGTAAATAAATTGAATATGGCGTTGGGATATTATTTAAATGAATTCAAGTGTGAAATTAAGTTTTAAAGTGGAAATGGATATATGTGTTGTATAAAAGGTTATAGTAAACCTTAATATTAATTTTATGAAATGATTCACAAGTAATATAGTGTAAATTGAGATATGCCAAATAAATGGAAATGAGAATAAATCGAAGGCAAATAAATTGAATAACAATCTTTGATATTTCGAAATTCTAAAACATGGTAATTAATAAATAATTAGGTTAATTAATAGGATATTGGTTTGTAAAATGATCAAATAAATATAATGATAAAATTTGATATTCTCCTAGTATAATTATTTTAAAATTTGCAAAATCATTTTAAAACAAGTGTAATGTGTGTTTGTTTAAAAATATATATGAGTCATTTTAAATTGAATTTGAATTTGAGATTTGGATTTAATTTTAAAAATTCAAAGATAGACATTTTAAAATAATGGGTTTAAATTTTATGTATAAACTTTCATATATATAATTGGTTTTATTTTCTTTAAAAAGAAATTCATATGAATGTATGTAGATAAGCCTTTGTAAAATTGTAAATTAATATAAAACTTTCATTTAAACATTTGAAAAAAAAATAACACAAAATATATATATATATATATATATAACATTTTTACTTATGTTAATATAAAAGAGAAATGCATTAATTAATATAGGAAAGTATAACTTATATATCCATACCTAATTGATTGAAATTATAATATAAGAATTTTATAAACATATTAGAAACATTTAAGTATATGTGGCTTCATTTTAAAAATGGAAATTAACAAGTGTAAAATCTTTATATCACATATAACATTTGTGAGCAGACTAACTTCCAAACAAAACAAGTGTCACTTATTTAAAGGAAAAGAAATGATGGGATTTTATAATGCCCCTGCCCTCATCTCCATCATCTTCTTTCACATTTTAAAACATAAATCTGAAAAAATCAAAAGCCTGTAACCCATTTTTTTTAAAGAAAAATTGTAAATCATTTTCTAAGCAAAACCAATCTACATTCATCTTCAACCTGAATTTTTCAAATGCCTGCATTATTTCAAAATCTGGGAGTCAAAGCAACCAGCATGCATGTAGTTTTAAGTTTAGTTTCAAAGCTCCAGCAACTTAGTTTCCAAATCAAAATGCATTGAAGTGCAAAGTTTAAAACAAAAAGGTTTCAGTTTTCAGGTTTTTCAAAAAGACAAAATGGAGGCTCTGTTCTTCTTTTAAAACAGGTGAGTAAACACCCTTTCTAAAACTTGAATCAGTTTAAAATAATGATGCTTGTGAATAATAATTGTAACAATGTTGTGATGGATGTTACTTGAATGTGTAGGATTCTTGCATGCATATGAATATGGATGAATTGAGTTTGTATGACTTTATATTCATATACAGGGGTATCTGTTGGTTTACAGTCCTAAAATAAGTTTTCAAAATTCAAAATCATCATATTTGATCATTGTTTGGGTTGGGATCTAAAGCATAGTTGATTGTTTAAGCATAATTAAGTTTTAAATTATTTAATTATATGAATTAAGTTTTAAAATTTACTGGAAATTAGAAAATACCAGTGGAAATTTAAGAATGGGTTGAAATCAAGTGCATTGATTTGTAAATTCAGGTATATAACCTGAATTCCTTATTCGAATTAGGATTTTTGAAACAAAAATCATAAATTTTAGTGGAGATTTGAAGGCGCATTTCTTAGATAACCAGATAATGGGTTTGGGTCATTTCTTGTGGTCGGAGAACTTAAGGGAGGTCAGGGCTTTTTGTCGAAGCTAGTATGTGAATCAGGGAGGCCGGGAAAAATGTCTGGAGAAGGGATAGTTCATCATGGCCACGGTAGTGGATTAAACTAGGGTATAAGGAGGGTTCAAAGGTGAGGTCGAATAATGGATTGCTACTTCGTCGTACGGGATTCGGGTCAGACCGGACACAGGTGAAGCGGTGTTTGGGTTGTAGACGAAGGTGAGGGCAGAATTCCGGTGATTCTAGTGGACGGTGTTGGTGGATGAGGAATTTTTTAGGCGAGGTTGGGTTTTCCAGTTCGACAAAAAAAAGGGTCGATTTTGATTTGGGTTTGGTGGGGTTGAATCGATGGTCAGAATTGGATGTAGGGGGGATCACCGACGAGTAGGAAGGGTTGATGTTGGTCACGGCGGCATTGAACGCTGGTGCATGTGCACGGGTACGATCGGCGTATCAATTATTGTTAGGTTGCTGATGATTTGTGGGATGAGTAGTTTTTCTTGGGTTTAACTTAGGGTAGAAAGAGGATTTTCTCAAAGACAAGTTGATGCGCACAGGTTAATATGACAGTTTTAAGTATTATGAGAAGACTCGAGTTTAGCTCAAGGAAACTGCAGATTGACTCAAGTAAATTGTCTTTTGTGTTCGGGTTCCTTGACCTGGAGTTAAATTAAGAAATTTGAATAAGTTTAAACAAATACAGGAACAGATTTGGAAAAGTTTTATTTAAAAAAAAATTTAACAAAGAGAATAAGTTTGAAAAAGAAGTATAAGCCAAGTTCTAAACAATGTACTGGTAAGTTTTTAAAAACAAAATTTTCCAAAGTTAAAATAAACTAAAATTGGTTGTTTAAAATAACTTTTAGTATATTAATCCCTTTGTTTTTTTTAAAAGGGATGACTTAAATGATGTTGTTAAATTAAGTATGATTTATTTAATGTGTTAAGGATGTTAATTTTAGTTAATTAATCAGGATGATGAATGAGGTGTAATTAATTAGTTTATTTGATTAGTTTAGATTAATTAATTAATTTTAATTAATTTAACACTCGATGATTTAATGAATAATTACTTAACGGAACTAATGAGATTGTAATTACTTAGGGAAGTAATTAATTGATAATTTCTGAATGTAATTAAAGGTGTTAACGATGGAAGTAATTTAGATTAAGTTACTTTGTAATTAATCATGGGAATTAATTAGATGATTAGTTTGTAACCAATGATTATATAAGCAGGATTTAAAGATTAAAGAAATTAATTTAATTTACTTTAAATTAATTAGAGATGATAAACTATTGACAACTAATGTAACGACCCGCCGCCCTGACCGCCTCTAGTCGGTAATTAAACCAACTCGAAACGGTCAAAATGACGGATTGTTATTCAGTTTATAGAGTTTAAACAGAATCAGCCACAGAATCACAGAATAATCATAATATTATTCATAAATGAATTTTTATACATATATCAGAGTTTGTACAATGCAATAAATTTTTTATACAGCGGAATAATCTTTTAAGTACAAAAATTCTTTGAAAAGCTAAAGTGAAGCAATTTCCCCAACTCTCTCTAACTTCGCGGCCTAAAAATCTTCAAGCTGTAAAAATACTCGGTCTGACCCGAGCGTTTATTGCAAAACACAAAAACACTCGAGTCAGGATTAATCTTTATTCAAGTAATTAAATTTGTAATGAACAGAATAAAATGGTAACAGAGATGACGAATCACATGAATCAATTTAAATCTATTATGGATTTTCTTATTAACAACTTCAATTTTTAAAATCTGTCAATCCTGTGTGGCTGCAGCACACACGTATATTTACACACATGTGCACTGCCTCGCCAACACGTGTGCACCAACAAGAGAAAGTATGCAAGTGCAAATCACAAAGACCACAAAGAAATGCTCAAGGAAAAACTAGTGCCCACTTGAACAAAAACATGAAGTAAATAAACATGCAGCAGCAAGCATGCAACACAGATTATGTACAAGGGCAGTGAAGCCTGTAGAATTACAGTGAGACAAGTATAGGGAGCAGCAGACACAAGTAGTGTAACAACAATCAATTGTGACCAAGTACAAGAAGCAAATGCTACCATGACTCGAGTACATACTACAGCAACATACCCAGACCAGGTAATAATGAAGTGGATGTGAAACAGGTCAAACACATATAGATATGCCGTGACAAGTAAGAATTGTAGTGAAGCATGTACAGTGACCCAAAAACAAGTGTAAATACAAACATGGTGGGCAACAAAGGATAGTGCAAAGGGGAGACTTGATGAACAAATGTATAACTGAATCAAGTTCAGTGTGACAGTAACCAGAAACTCAAGACACATATGAACATGGAACCAAACAGCAAAGGAACGAGATTCAACTTCAAAAATGAAACAAGTCGAAGTCTGCAGCTCAACTAAACAGGCAAGCCCAACTCAAGTACACCAGTGACACCCAAAGTACTAACAAACCAATATGCAGACAAAAATGCAAATACCAGTGATAAAAGTGCAACACAGTTGCAAACAACATGGTGAACAACACAATGAAGATACCAGTGAAACAAAGCAAAGGATCAAATCAAAACAAATGAAACTGGGTTCAAAATTTTCTTAACATTAAAAGCTTCAGATTTAAAATGAACATATTTTCTTTAAAGATTAAAGCATAACATCAATTTTATAAGGAGGATTTAAATTTCAAAGAAAATAGGTTTAGCCTATACTGTTTAAATAGAGGCATATACACAGATATACAAACATTCCAAAAACATGTATGCACTGATACATTCAACATTCAGGCATATTTAACAACATTCCAGATCATCCTTTTCTCTTATCAAATAACACAACTTAATCATCCATTCAAGATGGCTTTGAGTCATTACCTCCATTCATGGCTATATATATACTGGGTAATAAAAGTGTTTTAACCTTAAAAGTTTCAGTTTTGCTCACAGTCATTTCAAATAACAAAGAAAATTGGGTTGAAATACTTATATATATACACGCATACACCCAAGAACAATGTTTTCAGAAAAGCAAAACACAAGCATTTCATTCATTTAATTCAAGCCATCATATTCATTCAGGAATTCAAGCACAAAAGATTTGAATAAACATAGGTTTACTCACAGAATTTCAACATTGATTATTTTTTTCTGGTTTAACAACTTTTACTTATTTTATCATATATTTTTAAAACTCTGTAACCAGGTATGAACAGAGAATCAAGTTATGCAGATTCAAATGCATTCATAACCACAGTTTCAAACTACTGCCTATACATGCAGGAACACAGACAAGAAAAGGTTTTTTTTTATAGCATCTGTTCTTGTCAATTCAAAAATAAATCCCAAATAGCATCTGTTCTCAACAGTTTAAAAAAACAATATCATATAGCATCTGTTCTTAATAGTTTAAAACAAATTTCAAGTAGCAACCGTTCTTAACAGTTTAAAACAAAATATTAAATAGCATCTGTTCTCATCAGATTAAAAACAAATTCAAGTAGCATCTGTTCTTAACAATTTAAAACAAAATAATAAATAGCATTTGTTCTCATCAGATTAAAAACAAATTCAAGTAGCATCTGTTCTTAACAATTTAAAACAAATTTCAAGTAGCATCTGTTCTTAACAGTTTAAAACAAAATATTAAATAGCATCTGTTCTCATCAGATTAAAAACAAATTCAAGTAGCATATGTTCTTAACAATTTAAACTAAAGTAACCGAGCAAATGATAACAGACAACACCCCAAATCATAGCATGCAACCAAGCAACCAATTCAAACAAATTTAAAAACTTGAATCAAAATTAATCGTGAGCAAAGAACTCACCTTTCACCGAATCGAAATGGCCGAAGAGTAATGAGCACAATTGAACGAAGATCGAAGCTGAAGCCCTAATTGTTGAAGCACGGAATCGAAGAGACGACGAGGCCGCCATTATTTTCTTTGTTTATTTTTTTTCTTTTTCGTATGAAATGATGGAGGAAGGGGTATCGAATATAAAAGGGAAAGAGAACGTGATTTTAGCGTGGTGAAAGGCGTGAGTTAAGGCGTAAATTTGGCTGATAGGGTAAGGCCGTGTATACTTATTTTATATATATATTTTTTCCATTTTAAATTCAATTTGTTTTGTAAATTATTTTCTTTAATAAATATATAAAAGTTTTGCAGTTCAACTATAAATATCAATTTATAAATTTACATAAAAATAATTCGTAAATCCAAACTATTTTTTCCATGTCATTAGTTCGAATTTCAATTACAATTTCAATATTCAATTTCAAAGCTAAATTCAAATTCTATTCAACTTTTCACTAGATTAATTCTAAAATTTAATCGCCAATTTATCCTGAAAATTTGAAATTCAAGTCAAACATCATTTAAATATTTAAAATAAATTAAATATTCACAAATTAAATTGTTCAAAATTCAGGACCGTTACAATCTCCCCTACTTAAAAGAATTTCGTCCCGAAATTTTAAGTTAGGAAAAACGATTGCTAAAATCTCACCGATATTTATACCTTACACAATTTTACCAAGTTTCAAACTCATAAATAAATATAGGATTCATTCCATTTATTTTATCTCAGCAGTTTTGTTCATCAATTTTAATAATCAAGACACAAAAGTCTTTTACCAAATTTTTGACTTACAAAACTCAGATTTTTAAACTTGAAATCTTTCATGCTAAATATTTTCATATTACATCTTTTCCAAAGCTGTGTGCTTTCAAGATATTGTAAAGATCTTCTTTCTTAATTCATTAAGTTAGAATTATGTAATTCTAATTTCAGATTATTGATTTTCTATTCAAAGTTTGAAAATACTTGCTAACTCGAAGTTTAACAAGTCCATCGTCGTTCTTACAGACTTTAGGCATACGTTGGCCAGGCGCAAGACTAAAAATCTCCAAGTACTAAATATACTTGCTTCAACTCCCAGTGAAAATACTTTTTAAAAATTCTTTTTAAAAATGGATATGGAAAGCACGTTCCCCCATGGATCACAGTTTACCCGGCGGTTACGCTACTATCCCAGTAGAATCGCTTGTAACCTTAGATTTCTCATCTCTCTTGAATTTCGCCATGGTTGTCGCCTTAGATCGCGGTCCACACGGCGGTTACGCTACTATCCCTGTAGAATCGCTCGTGGCCGTAGGCATCTCGCCCCTCGAATTACGCTTCGGTTTCTAGATCGCAGTTTACACGGCGGTTGCGCCACTATCCCAGTGGAATCGCTTGTAACTGTAGGCATCACGCCCCACGAATTACGCCAGCATCAATTCACATAATCCCAAACATGATGATCCATCGTGGGGGATTTCAGTCAGTCCCAATGGACATTCCACTAATGGAAATTCTACGTAGCTACGATTTCCAATGGACACTCCACCGAGTTCCAATCACCTTCACAAATAATAAATGGAAGGTACATTTCCATATCCTCAGTTTTTAGAAAACATATGTCATATACATATAGTACTTCATTTCACTTTTCGTACTTATCATACCTATGTAAACCTACACAGAACTTTTCATAATAATGACTTTCCAAACTGATGGTTTTCGAATTATTACATTCACATATATAAGTTACGAAAACTCAACTCACATTCATAACAAATAGAGGATTCCAAAATTTTCCATTTCACTTTTAAAATTTTCCTCTAAATCGATTTGAAAATTTAAGGTTATCTCAAACCTAATTCACATTCATTATCTGATTCATTATCGACTTCACATTCGATTTGGATTTCACGTTACATCGTCAATTCTCAACACAAAATTGATGTCTACCGATATATAACCTCTAAGCTCGTACGTCTCAGAGAAGGGTGTTAAGCTAAAAGAATAAATTCTCCGCCACCACAGATATATATTTAATAGAGATCAATTGCTATGTCATCAATTCACAATGTTAGACATACAATCCCAATCGACTATCCAAAATTTAAAGCTCAACTTATATTGTTTTTGATGTCGAAGTTAAACTCAATTTAACTCAAGATTCAATCTTTTTTTTTTGAAAAATTTCCAAGTTGAACTAATTGTTCACATTTCTCGAAACAATATCTTTACAAGATATATAATTTTCACACTTAACCATTTGAAACAAATTTCAAATATTCATTTTTCAATTTATCTTTAAAAGATAAATTTTCAAACCTTTCATTTCATATTGGAAAACATTTCCATACTTATTAAATAATAAGTAATTCACAAATCCATTTATTTTCAACTCTTGGAAAATATTCGATATACTTGAATCAAAATTAAGTATATATTCCATTCTTTAAGGAAATCATTCTTTTAAACACATTTATTTGAGTCAAAACGAATGTTGCGTAAAACATCGTTATGACAACTCAAAATCACTAGTATAAGGATTCAGATTTAAAATAGATATATAAATCCCAATACTATAAACAACATTTCCTTCCGGAAACCATTTACTATAACAATAGTGTTATAGTCCACCATTTTCTTATTTTTCTCGAAAACGTCTATTTCAACAATTGAATGTTGAAATCTATGTATTCGATAGTTAATGCATTTTAAAACATCTTTAAAACTATTAACTTTTTCAACTTCAACTTAATTCATAGTTTGAATTCTTCATACTTTTCACAATATAATTTTAAACCGATTTCAACTTTTCAGTATTAAGTTTTTCACTTAATTTAATTTTCCGCACGTTTAAATTCAAATTCATCACTGAATTTATTAAACCTATTATGGATTATCATGTTGACAACTTCAAATTTGAAATCTAAATCTCATTTGAACTTTGCATTTGCTTTTTATTTCAAAAATAATCAACTAGTTCTTTAGTAAGTTATTCATCGACTTAGTTCCATTAAATTTATATTTCCACATTAACCTCATTTCATAATATCACTTCCCTAAAACATATCCGTTTTATTCAATAATATATTCACTGTCCAAAATCGTGAATATACTTATTTAAATCAATTCAGTGTTTCTACACTTTTTATTTAAAAGATTATCCACCGTCCAAAATCGTGGATAAAATTCCCAACCAACATTTACTATCACAATATTTAACTTAAAGGATAATTCGCTGTCCAAAATCACGAATATATCTCCTTTAATAACTTCTATTTTTCATTTATCAAATTCAATTTGGTTTCGAATTTATAAACAATCTTTACAAATTCCATTTCTATTTATAAACTTCGATTTATAAATCTTCTTTATTGATTCAATTCAATTTATATAACTCAATTATATAACAAAAGTCCATTTTATAAGTTTAAATACTTATAATCCATTTATTTACTAAATCGTTCTTCAAAACATTTGAAATTAATTTTCAAAAGAATTCAGAGTCAAATTCTCAAGTTATAGTTTAATTATCCTCTTGGCTATAACTAAATTGAAATATCATTTTATTTCACAATTATTATTTTGTAGATATTCACAATATTTGATTCAAACCAATTCATTAATTCACTTCACTTATTTTTTATTTACCATAAGTCTCAACAATTTGATAATGGATTTTCAAATGATTGAAACTCAAATCTAAGGAGTTCTTACCGAAAAGAAACTATCGCACTTAAATTTAGAGAGGGGAATTTTCAAAATAATTCTAACTTTTAAAATACCTTTCATTTTAAAAAAAACAATTTTATACTTCTTTAGATTTGAAAACACTTTCTTTAAAGTGGTTCTAGTAACTATTCATATTAAACATCATAAACTGAGCTTTGAGTAAACCAAAGCTCTGATACCACTTTTGTAACGACCCGCCGCCCTGACCGCCTCTAGTCGGTAATTAAACCAACTCGAAAAGTTCAAAATGACGGACTGTTATTCAGTTTATAGAGTTTAAACAGAATCAGCCACAGAATCACAGAATAATCATAATATTATTCATAAATGAATGTTTATACATATATCAGAGTTTGTACAATGCAATAAATTTTTTATACAGCGGAATAATCTTTTAAGTACAAAAATTCTTTGAAAAGCTAAAGTGAAGCAATTTCCCCAACTCTCTCTAACTTCGCGGCCTGAAAATCTTCAAGCTGTAAAAATACTCGGTCTGACCCGAGCGTTTATTGCAAAACACAAAAACACTCGAGTAAGGATTAATCTTTATTCAAGTAATTAAATTTGTAATGAACTGAATAAAATGGTAACAGAGATGACGAATCACATGAATCAATTTAAATCTATTATGGATTTTCTTATTAACAACTTCAATTTTTAAAATCTGTCAATCCTGTGTGGCTGCAGTACACACGTATATTTACACACATGTGCACTGCCTCGCCAACACGTGTGCTCCAACAAGAGAAAGTATGCAAGTGCAAATCACAAAGACCACAAAGAAATGCTCAAGGCAAAACTAGTGCCCACTTGAACAAAGACATGAAGTAAACAAACATGCAGCAGCAAGCATGCAACACAGATTATGTACAAGGGCAGTGAAGCCTGTAGAATTGCAGTGAGACAAGTACAGGGAGCAGCAGACACAAGTAGTGTAACAACAGTCAATTGTGACCAAGTACAAGAAGAAAATGCTACCATGACTCGAGTACATACTACAGCAACATACCCAGACCAGGTAATAATGAAGTGGATGTGAAACAGGTCAAACACATATAGATATGCCGTGACAAGTAAGAATTGTAGTGAAGCATGTACAGTGACCCAAAAACAAGTGTAAATACAAACATGGTGGGCAACAAAGGATAGTGCAAAGGGGAGACTTGATGAACAAATGTACCACTGAATCAAGTTCAGTGTGACAGTAACCAGAAACTCAAGACACACATGAACATGGAACCAAACAGCAAAGGAACAAGATTCAACATCAAAAATGAAACAAGTCAAAGTCTGCAGCTCAACTAAACAGGCAAGCCCAACTCAAGTACACCAGTGACACCCAAAGTACTAACAAACCAATATGTAGACAAAAATGCAAATACCAGTGATAAAAGTGCAACACAGTTGCAAACAACATGGTGAACAACACAGTGAAGATACCAGTGAAACAAAGCAAAGGATCAAATCAAAACAAATGAAACTGGGTTCAAAATTTTCTTAACATTAAAAGCTTCAGATTTAAAATGAACAGATTTTCTTTAAAGATTAAAGCATAACATCAATTTTATAAGGAGGATTTAAATTTCAAAGAAAATAGGTTTAGCCTATACTGTTTAAACAGAGGCATATACACAGATATACAAACATTCCAAAAACATGTATGCACTGATACATTCAACATTCAGGCATATTTAACAACATTCCAGATCATCCTTTTCTCTTATCAAATAACACAACTTAATCATCCATTCAAGATGGCTTTGAGTCATTACCTCCATTCATGGCTATATACATACTGGGTAATAAAAGTGTTTTAACCTTAAAAGTTTCAGTTTTGCTTACAGTCATTTCAAATAACAAAGAAAATTGGGTTGAAATACTTATATATATACACGCATACACCCAAGAACAATGTTTCCAGAAAGGCAAAACACAAGCTTTTCATTCATTTAATTCAAGCCATCATATTCATTCAGGAATTCAAGCACAAAAGATTTGAATAAACATGGGCTTACTCACAGAATTTCAACATTGATTTTTTTTTTCTGGTTTAACAACTTTTACTTATTTTATCATATATTTTTAAAACTCTGTAACCAGGTATGAACAGAGAATCAAGTTATGCAGATTCAAATGCATTCATAACCACAGTTTCAAACTACTGCCTATACATGCAGGAACACAGACAAGCAAAGTTTTTTTTTTATAGCATCTGTTCTTATCAATTCAAAAATAAATCCCAAATAGCATCTGTTCTCAACAGTTTAAAAAAACAATATCATATAGCATCTGTTCTTAACAGTTTAAAACAAATTTCAAGTAGCATCTGTTCTTAACAGTTTAAAACAAAATATTAAATAGCATCTGTTCTCATCAGATTAAAAACAAATTCAAGTAGCATCTGTTCTTAACAATTTAAAACAAAATAATAAATAGCATCTGTTCTCATCAGATTAAAAACAAATTCAAGTAGCATCTGTTCTTAACAATTTAAAAACAAATTTCAAGTAGCATCTGTTCTTAATAGTTTAAAACAAAATATTAAATAGCATCTATTCTCATCAGATTAAAAACAAATTCAAGTAGCATCTGTTCTTAACAATTTAAACTAAAGTAACCGAGCAAATGATAACAGACAACACCCCAAATCATAGCATGCAACCAAGCAACCAATTCAAACAAATTTAAAAACTTGAATCAAAATTAATCGTGAGCAAAGAACTCACCTTTCACCGAATCGAAATGGCCGAAGAGTAATGAGCACAATTGAACGAAGATCGAAGCTGAAGCCCTAATTGTTGAAGCACGGAATCGAAGAGACGACGAGACCGCCATTATTTTCTTTGTTTATTTTTTTTCTTTTTCATATGAAATGATGGAGGAAGGGGTATCGAATATAAAAGGGAAAGAGAACGTGATTTTAGCGTGGTGAAAGGCGTGAGTTAAGGCGTAAATTTGGCTGATAGGGTAAGGCCGTGTATACTTATTTTATATTTTTTTTTTCCATTTTAAATTCAATTTGTTTTGTAAATTATTTTCTTTAATAAATATATAAACGTTTTGCAGTTCAACTATAAATATCAATTTCTAAATTTACATAAAAATAATTCGTAAATCAAAACTATTTTTTCTATGTCATTAGTTCGAATTTCAATTACAATTTCAATATTCAATTTCAAAGCTAAATTCAAATTCTATTCAACTTTTCACTAGATTAAATTCTAAAATTTAATCGCCAATTTATCCTGAAAATTTGAAATTCAAGTCAAACATCATTTAAATATTTAAAATAAATTAAATATTCACAAATTAAATTGTTCAAAATTCAGGACCGTTACAACTAAGGGTAGTTAATTACTAATGTTATTAATCAAGGGTGATTAATAATTATGGTAAGTAATTAACAAATGAAGTAATTAAAGGTTAATTACTGTATTGGGTTAGGAATAATTAATTTGTGAAATCAATTTAGGGTTAATTACTTAAATGTAATTAAAGGATAAATAGAATGATATTGGAAGCCTTCGATTAATTGTTATTCCTAATATGTGGTTTGATATGTGAAAAGATGGTTTGATTTAAATTGTGATGATGTGGTTATCTATTGATGATGAATTATGTGACATTCCATATTTAAAATTGAATTGTATTTCTCTTGAATAATCTGAGATAAAATGATATGGGTTTCGAAGAGACCGGAGTCGGGTATTAGCAAATACCCGAAACCACTTCGATTCTTTGTGAATTGATATATGAAATCAATAGACAAGTGGAATGACTTAAGGAAATTGGACCATTTAAATCTAGGCTTTAGCACTTAGAAATTGATGTGTGAAATGATTGATGTCTATATCAACTTGTGAAGTTGTAAATCGATATAAGTTACCCCGGGTTTATTTAAGTTGTATGCTTTTGTATTCCATGTTAGATGGGCTTACTCACGCTGGTTTCCAGCCTGACCCGGGTGTTACTTTGATGTAATGCTCGGGTCAAACCGAGTATTACAGATTTTCAGGTAAGGACGTTCTAGAGCTCAGGAGGCGAGCTAGATGGTAGGAGCGTACGAAGAGTTTCCGCTATGATATTGTAGTATCTGGACATGATTATTTTGTCCAGTGTTTATGTATATGTTGTAACTCTGATATATATTAAAATCTAATGTGACAAGTACAGTTTCTCTCTTTATAACTATTATTTATGTGATATTGTATTTTGATCTGCTGCGAATTGAGGTTTCTGTGTTGTGTTCTGTTTCTTTCTTCTATCTCTTTCTTCTTTTTCATAACTATCTGGAATTTTCAGCTTCGAAAATTTCGGGTCGTTACATTTGGTATCAGAGCCGATGTTAAGCGAGAACCTTGGCTCTGGTGGGTATACTCATTAAGGATAGGGTAAGTGGTACCCTAGGATTAGTTGAGTATGTATATATTTGAGAGAGCGTACTTGTTATTTTCTTATATAAAGGTTTTTAAATGATTTCAAAAGTAAATGAATCTTATATAAGAAATAGATTATCTATTATGTTAAGGAAATTGGTTGTAGTATTAATTAAATTAAAAGTAATAGTAAGAATTAAATTAAAAAGTAATAGAATCCGACCAAATTGAAGTTGAAATTAAATTAAAGACATGTTTGAATTGGATTAAAACTGAAATTAAATTTGGGAAAGGTTTTAGGATAAGGATAATCAATTAATTTATGTAACTAAGCTTTATTTAATGAGATTAATCAATGGATAATAATTGAAAATGATAAATTAAGAGGAAGTTACTTAATAAAGTAACTAGAGGTAAGTAATTTAAAGGACAATTACTTAATAAAGGTAATTAAGAAATAAGCTAATTACCGAATGTGATTAATTGGAATTAATTAATGACATAATTAATTAATGCAATTAAATGAAATGGTCCTATTTCAAACAAGAGTTGTTTGAAAATTTTAAAGAGAAATTGTTTTGAAATGAAACCAAAGGTGGTTTAAATTTTTAAAATTTGGCTTAGTGAGTCAAGAAGTAAATATGAATACGTGTGGATATACTTAAATATTAAAGTTAGTTTGAAATAAACTCTAAATGTTGAGTTTTGAATGTGAATTAAGATGTGATACCTGAAGTGCTAAGTTTTGAACTTAACAAGTGGGAAGTTTATTTATGAGAAATTCAAAATTTGAAATGGAAGTTCAAACTAGGTAAGGTTGACTGGATTAAGTGAATTGAGTTTAACTTGGGAAAAGTTAAATATGTTGGGATATTCAACCTGATTTGTAAATTTTAAGATGAAATTAAGATTTAACTTGGAAAGTTAAATGGTTGATTGTGATTGAGAGTTTGAGTGATCTCAAATTGGGTTTGAGATCTAGAAATTTAAAATGAATGGATGTTTTAGAATAAATTAGATAATATCATCCTATTGTTGTTAAAAATCTTTAAGTTGTAAATTGGAATTGATTAAATGAATGAGAGATGGTTTAAATTTAAAATTTAAATTAGTTCAAATTGAATTTGATTTGAAGTAATTGGAAGTGTGGTTGAAGATGTATGAGTATAAGATTCAAATGGAAAGTTTGAGTTGGATTAATTTGTAACGATTTGAAATTGAAGTGGATTCAATTTGAAATTAGTCCAAATTTATTGGAATAATTTGGAATTATAATTAATGTTGAATGGTTTTAAATTCAAATGGAATTTGAATTGAATTTAGGAGGAAATCAAGAATAATTCAACTTGATTTGGAAATGGAGTTTGAAATTAGAATTAATTCAATCTGGAGATGAAACGAATTGAAATTGGAACTAGTTCAATTGAAATTTATTTGAATTAGTAAAATTTGAGATGAAGGTTGAATAAAGTTAAATTTGGAAAGAAACTTAGATTAATTCAACTTGAATTGGGGTTGAATCAATTTCAATAGAAATTGAAGTTTTTTAAATTGGAGTTGAGTCAATTTAAATGAAAGTGGAATTTAAATTGAATTGATTGGGAATAAAGATTGGGATTGAACAGTTTTGACTCTGGACTATTTTTTTTAAATATAAATTGTTTTAATATATACCTATTTTTCCCAAGCTATTCATTATATATACAACCTTTCTTTTAAAAGCCAAATTATCTTATACTTGTTTTACAATTATTTTTGAAACTGTTTAACAATTTTCCAACAATTTTATAATCTAATTACTATATTTCAACTATTTTACAAAACTAATTACTATCTTACTATTATTTTGCAATTATCTAAAATTTCTATAATTATTTCAACTATTTTCTAACTATTTTACACCTATTTTACAAACCAGTAACTATTATTATTTTTCCAACTACTTATCTATATATAAATTTTTCAAGCTATTTTCTAAATAAACTTGTCAGAGTTCAAACTTTTATTGGTTAAATACCCAATCGAGATAAGAATAGAGGTGATAATCCAAATGGATTAAGGCAATTGTGAGTAAGTGAATAGAATTTAAAGGAAATTGTGAATAGAAATGGAATTGATTTGGCTAATAAACAATAAAGATAAATACGTAGGGTGTACGTATGTTATTCTATTCGCATAGTGATTTGATCCAGATTCGAGCACAAAATTTCGATATAGATATATCGATCCGAGTGGGATTTTTCACTCGATTTTCGACGGCGAACCTGGATTTGGATTGTTGATTAGTTCTGGGTATTCTCTATCATAGTCAGGCTATGCAAGGAGAATGACGGTTTCTGATCAAGAAACCAGATCTGTGTCCGCACTAGGAAGTCGGGTGGACATACTAGTTTGGAAGTGAAATTGTGTGGTCGAATGAGCGATCAGATTGGTATAGCGTACGGATGACATGTGTTAATCGTAATTTGAATAAAAATGATATTGAAAGAAGTAATCAAATTTGAATATTTGATTTTGAGGAAACAAAGTTAAATATCTTTGTTTTATAAAATGAAACTCCCCTTGTTGAATCTTTTGCCAGAAGAAAAAGGGTTTTTGGAAATGTTTGAAGTATAAAAAGGAGTTTTATAAAATATGAGATGATCCAAGCTTTTAAAAAATTATATATATCTGTATATATATAAAGGATCTTATGAGGATTTTGGAAAAAAGGTTTTGGGAATCTATGGATTTGGAAAGGCTTTTGATTTTTGGGTAAAATCAATGTTAAATTTGGAAAGCCTAGTTTGAGAATTATCGATTTTGGAATAATCGATTTTGTAAAGGAGCTTTGTATGAGATCATACTAGGTGTATGATTTGAGAATACAATATGTATATAGTATAAAATGTTTTGATGATGGCTCTGGGGAAAAAGGCGCTTCCTTGAAATGAACTTCTCAGGAGTACCACCGGGTGGTGCTGCCTTGAGCCCCAAGGGGGGTTCTAAAGTTGATCCTGTGAGGAGTCCGGACAAAACTAGTTCCTGGGGATTATGAGTAGAGTATACCACATTGAAAGTCGTGTGTGCCGCTGAGAGCCAACAGTTACATTGACTTTTGCTGCGATGGCAACGTAACCCAGAATGTAACTGCGATCTATGGTATAACATAGCGAAAGTCGTGTGTGCCGCTAAGAGCCAACAGTCTGTGTTTTATTTTATATCGGCAGACTGCGATCTATGTAGGAGTGGAGAGGTTTCATTTCGACAGCGAAAATCAGAGGCCGCCGAGAGCTTGCAGTTACATGGACTTTTGCTGCGATGGCAACATAACCCTGGATGTAACTGTGATCTGGTGTGTGGGATCCATGGCGTAATCGAGAGGCCGCTGAGAGCCTGCAGTTACATGGACTTTTGTTGCGACGACAACGTTAACCTGGAATGTAACTGTGACCATGGATGAGGGTGATGATTTCCAGAGCATTCTCACCAAAAGATATATCCTCTATTTTCAAAAACTGTTTTCTATATTTTCAATAAAATTATTGTCCAAGTATTTTCACTAGGTGTTGAAAATGAGTCTAGTAAGTACTTATAGATTTTCAGTCCTACGCCTGATCAACGTATGACCGAATTTCTATGAGAAAAAGGATGGACTGGTTAAGACATCGAGTTATAAAAAGTATTTTTATAAAATCATTTTATAATATTATGTAGATTTTAAAGCGTTTTTCAAAGAATAATTTTTTCTAATAATAAGCATTTTAAATTATGGCTTCGTACCTTTTCGAGGACGAAAAGATTCTAAGGGGGGAGAAATGTGATATTCTGAAATTCTAAAACATGGTAATTAATAAATAATTGGGTTAATTAATAGGATATTGGTTTGTAAAATGATCAAATAAATATAATGATAAAATTTGATATTCTCCTAGTATAATTATTTTAAAATTTGCAAAATCATCATAAAACAAGTGTGATGTGTGTTTGTTTAAAAATATATATGAGTCATTTTAAATTGAATTTGAATTTGAGATTTGGATTTAATTTTAAAAATTCAAAGATAGACATTTTAAAATAATGGGTTTAAACTTTATATATAAACTTTCATATATATAATTGGTTTTATTTTCTTTAAAAAGAAATTCATATGAATGTATTTAGATAAGCCTTTGTAAAATTGTAAATTAATATAAAACTTTCATTTAAACATTTGAACAAAAAATAACACAATATATATATATATATAAAAAACATTTTTACTTATGTTAATATAAAAGAGAAATGCATTAATTAATATAGGAAAGTATAACTTATATATCCATACCTAATTGATTGAAATTATAATATAAAAATTTTATAAACATATTAGAAACATTTAAGTATATGTGGCTTCATTTTAAAAATGGAAATTAACAAGTGTAAAATCTTTATATCACATATAACATTTGTGAGCAGACTAACTTCCAAACAAAACAAGTGTCACTTATTTAAAGGAAAAGAAATGATGGGATTTTATAATGCCCTTGCCCTCATCTCCATCATCTTCTTTCACATTTTAAAACATAAATCTGAAAAGATCAAAAGCCTGTAACCCATTTTTTTAAAGAAAAACTGCAAATAATTTTCTAAGCAAAACCAATCTACATTCATCTTCAACCTGAATTTTTCAAATGCCTGCATTATTTCAAAATCTGGGAGTCAAAGCAACCAGCATGCATGTAGTTTTAAGTTCAGTTTCAAAGCTCCAGCAACTTAGTTTCCAAATCAAAAAGCATTGAAGTGCAAAGTTTAAAACAAAAAGGTTTTAGTTTTCAGGTTTTCCAAAAAGACAAAATGGAGGCTCTGTTCTTCTTTTAAAACAGGTGAGTAAACACCCTTTCTAAAACTTGAATCAGTTTAAAATAATGATGCTTGTGAATAATAATTGTAACAATGTTGTGATGGATGTTACTTGAATGTGTAGGATTCTTGCATGCATATGAATATGGATGAATTGAGCTTGTATGACTGTATATTCATATACAGGGGTCTCTGTTGGTTTACAGTCCTAAAATAAGTTTTCAAAATTCAAAATCATTGTATTTGATCATTGTTTGGGTTGGGATCTAAAGCATAGTTGATTGTTTAAGCATTATTAAGTTTTAAAATTTTTAATTATATGAATTAAGTTTTAAAATTTACTGGAAATTAGAAAATACCAGTGGAAATTTAAGAATGGGTTGAAATTAAGTGCATTGATTTGTAAATTCAGGTATATAACCTGAATTCCTTGTTCGAATTAGGATTTTTGATACAAAAATCATAAATTTTAGTGGAGATTTGAAGGCGCATTTCTTAGATAACCAGATAATGGGTTTGGGTCATTTCTGGTGGTCGGAGAACTTAAGGGAGGTCAGGGCTTTTTGTCGAAGCTAGTATGCGAATCAGGGAGGCCGGGAAAAATGTCTGGTGAAGGGATAGTTCATCATGGCCGCGGTGGTGGATTAAACTAGGGTTTAAGGAGGGTTCAAAGGTGAGGTCGAATAATGGATTGTTACTTCGTCGTACGGGATTCGAGTCAGACCGGACACGAGTGAAGCGATGTTTGGGTTGTCGACGAAGGTGAGGGCAGAATTCCGGTGATTCTGGTGGACGGTGTTGGTGGATAAGGAATCTTTTAGGCGCGGTTGGGTTTTCCAGTTCGACAAAAAAAAAGGTCGATTTTGATTTGGGTTTGGTGGGGTTGAATCGATGGTCAGAATTGGATGTAGGGGGAATCGCCGACGTGTAGGAAGGGTTGATGTTGGTCACGGCGGCATTGAACGTTGGTGCATGTGCGCGGGTACGATCGGCGTATCAATTATTGTTAGGTTGCTGATGATTTGTGGGATTAGTAGTTTTTCTCGGGTTTAACTTAGGGTAGAAATAGGTTTTGCTCAAAGACGAGTTGATGCACACAGGTTAATATGACAGTTTTAAGTATTATGAGAAGACTCGAGTTTAGCTCCAGGAAACTGCAGATTGACTCAAATAAATTGTCTTTTGTGTTCAGGTTCCTTGACCTAGAGTTAAATTAAGAAATTTGAATAAGTTTAAACAAATACAGGAACAGATTTGGAAAAGTTTTATTTAAAAAAAAATTTAACAAAGAGAATAAGTTTGAAAAAGAAGTATAAGCCAAGTTCTAAACAATGTACTGGTAAGTTTTTAAAAACAAAATTTTCCAAAGTTAAAATAAACTAAAATTGGTTGTTTAAAATAACTTTTAGTATATTAATCCCTTTGTTTTTTTAAAAGGGATGACTTAAATGATGTTGTTAAATTAAGTATGATTTATTTAATGTGTTAAGGATGTTAATTTTAGTTAATTAATCAAGATGATGAATGAGGTGTAATTAATTAGTTTATTTGATTAGTTTAGATTAATTAATTAAGTTTAATTAATTTAACACTCGATGATTTAATGAATAATTACTTAACGGAACTAATGAGATTGTAATTACTTAGGGAAGTAATTAATTGATAATTTCTTAATGTAATTAAAGGTGTTAACGATGGAAGTAACTTAGATTAAGTTACTTTGTAATTAATCATGGGAATTAATTAGATGATTAGTTTGTAACCAATGATTATATAAGCAGGATTTAAAGATTAAAGAAATTAATTTAATTTACTTTAAATTAATTAGAGATGATAAACTATTGACAATTAAGGGTAGTTAATTACTAATGTTATTAATCAAGGGTGATTAATAATTATGGTAAGTAATTAACAAATGAAGTAATTAAAGGTTAATTACTGTATTGGGTTAAGAATAAATAATTTCTGAAATCAATTTAGGGTTAATTACTTAAATGTAATTAAAGGATAAATAGAATGATATTGGAAGATTTCGATTAATTGTTATTCCTAATATGTGGTTTGATATGTGATAAGATGGTTTGATTTAAATTGTGATGATGTGGTTGTCTATTGATGATGAATTATGTGACATTCCGTATTTAAAATTGAATTGTATTTCTCTTGAATAATCTAAGATAAAATGATATGGGTTTCGAAGAGACCGGAGTCGGGTATTAGCAAAAACCCGAAACCACTTCGATTCTTTTTGAATTGATATATGAAATCAATAGACAAGTGGAATGACTTAAGAAAATTGGACCATTTAAATCTAGGTTTTAGCACTTAGAAATTGATGTGTGAAATGATTGATGTCTATATCAACTTGTGAAGTTGTAAATCGATATAAGTTACCCCGGCTTTATTTAAGTTGTATGCTTTTGTATTCCATGTTAGATGGGCTTACTCACGCTGGTTTCCAGCCTGACCCGGGTGTTACTTTGATGTAATGCTCGGGTCAAACCGAGTATTACAGATTTTCAGGTAAGGACGTTCTGGAGCTCAGGAGGCGAGCTAGATGGTAGGAGCGTACGAAGAGTTTCCGCTATGATATTGTAGTATCTGGACATGATTATTTTGTCCAGTGTTTATGTATATGTTGTAACTCTGATATATATTAAAATCTAATGTGACAAGTACAGTTTCTCTCTTTATAACTATTATTTATGTGATATTGTATTTTGATCCGCTGCGAATTGAGGTTTCTGTGTTGTGTTCTGTTTCTTTCTTCTATCTCTTTCTTCTTTTTCATAACTATCTGGAATTTTCAGCTTCGAAAATTTCGGGTCGTTACACAATCAATTTGAAATGAAATGGAATTTGATTGCAATAGAAATGAACTTAAGTTATATGGTTAAAATGATTGAAAGTAAACGAAATAAATTAAGTTGTAACACCCTGCATTTTTATATAATTAAAATTTAGCGTATAACAATAAGTAATAAAAACAAACATTTTTGGAATTATCGGAATATGGCTTAGAAACTTGTATCACCGCGTACGGGGTGATTTTCTGATAAGTTTCCATATGTAACTTGTCAAAATCCGAGTCAATATGAAGAATTTTGGAATGAAACAAAGATGAGTAACAAAACGAAAAAGAATATATGTATATTACATGGGTCGACTGTTAGGTCGACCCATAGGGCGCCACGGCCGATCGACCCATCGACCATTGGAGTATGGCGGTGGATCATCCGTTCGACCCGCCTTCGGCCTGGACAAAGAATCATCCAAGTAATGTGCCATTGATGTAAACTTTTATTTTTAGTCGACCTAAGCCATAGGTTGTTCAATCCAACGGCTCCAAACAACCCTACGACGTGGTGGCTCCGTATTCAATCTAAGAATCCGACGGTCTGACATCCCCAAGCTCTACTATAAATCGGACACTTAACTTAGTTATTTTCTCATAATTAGATTTTCTATCAATGGGTTCATTGCATGAGGCTGAATCCCAAATAGAAAATATTTCTTTGGTTTCTTGGCCTAAGATCGGACCCTAAATAGAAAATATTTCTAGGGAGGAAATCTTCTAAATTAAAATGGTACGCACCTCGGAAGGGGATCTAGAAGGACCATGGAGCCAGGCTGAGCCAAGCAAAGCTAAGGACGACAGGTGAGTGGATTTAATTATATTCTTTTATGTTTATAATATATATTATCGTTGAATTTCCGTTAGATAACTTGTTCCTGTAATTAATTAGTTATGCAAACACCGTAAATTTTATTAGGCTTGACAATTAGAAAAGATGTAGGACTAAAAGTGAGAAATTTGCGGTTATTTACATCTATTTTAAAAGTCATAATTTAGCCTTAATATAGGTTCCTTTTATTCCCTTTTTACGTGAATAATATAGTTAGAAAGAGAATTCGTGAGCGTGGATTAAAATACTAGACTTTATAGAAGTAGATGCAAAAAAGAAAATTGGAAAATTGGAATAAAGTTAGAAAAGTGGAATTTTGCAATAAATTGTGTTAGAACGGAAAAAATAAATTTATCTGATTATTTAATTTGGGGAGTAAGTAATATATTAATGGGTTGGTTTAGAAACTAGAATACATTTCTATAATTTAATAATTAAAAGATAATGATAAATATAACTGCAAGAATAAAAGGAAAGAAGAAGGGAACCAGTGTAAAATAGATGGACTGCTGTATTTTACATTATCCCAAAGTAATAAAAGAAATATCTTGCAGCTACAAATTATTTTTTATAATATTGTTTAGTATTAAATTATGGAAATATATTTTAGTATAACTTTCACAACCAACCAAATAAAATAGAATTACTTCCTAGACTAAAATAAAATAAATTATAGTGTGAAATGAATTAAATAAAATATTATATAAGAAATTAAGGCTATGAACAATAAATGAACCTAGGTCTACATTTACCGCCCAGATTATATAAAAAGGCAGTTATTATGATAAGATAATTATAATACAGTATTAAAAAGAATTATGTATAATAATAAAAGAAGATAGACTAGAACAAAAAAGAAGCACTCGTAATTATATACAGATTTTAAAAGAAATAATAGTAAAAATTACAAGCATAATTATAACATAAGTTAAGGTTACATAAAAGAATAGAAAGGCTTATTTAGGAACTTAGAATAAATAAGCAATGATAGCAAAGATAAATAGTAAAAGCTTATTTTATATTTCTATTAAATTAATAAGAAAATAGAATAAAAGATGCTTATTTAATAAACTTAAGACATAAATTAAGTTAATAAGCAAGAAATGGCAATACCAATAGCATTCCCTATTAGATCAATCGTGGATCACAATAGCTAGAAACGAGATGAGGGAAAGAATATGCTAATTAGGCTAAAATAATGGCCAAAAAAATAAGAAAATTAAACTAAACGCAAATTAAAAGGTTAGACTTAAGGTCTAATAGAAGAGAGAGACGCGTTTAGAGCAGCCCAAAGGATGAAGACCCTAACAAAGTAGTTCATCACATATTTTAGTATAGGTGAAGCACATCTAACTTAGTAATTTTTGGCTGGAAGGAAGTAGAGACTTCAACGGGATGTTGCTACGGAACGCTCGTGGAGCAACATGATCGAGCCCTTTTCGAGGAGGATACGAAAGGTACCATGGGTGGTACCTAGGACCAATATGGTCATTGAGAATATAGCTACATACACATATCAGTTATTAGGTTCTAATCTACTTAAGAGTAGATGGGTACGATTCACACATAGAGGCAAGAGTATGATATACCCAGTGAACCTAATATAATAGTAAATGGAAATAAAACAGTATATGTAGAATTAAGCTTAAAAGTGTATAATTTATCCATTCACCTGAACTTTAGTTCTAACCCTCTCCTCATAACATCCTATAAGTTAGGTAAATGGCAGAGACTTCCCAGCTTTAAGACATTTTTTAGAAAGTGTTATTATATTGTTGAGTTATTACTTACCATTATATTTTAGTCAATTCTGCTGTAAGATGTTTAATTGAGCTATGATATATTTGTCTTTGCCTATCTGCAGGATACCAGATTCCCAACTCGGGTTTCAGTGAGCTGGGTTTTAGCATTTTTGCCAAAAAATCCAGACCCATTGGAATATGGGTTGTTACATAAATAAATATTTTTGGATGGAAGCTTGGCTCTAATAAATTTATAAAATGGTTCATAAATAAATCGGCATTGATTGGATTGTTGTTGAATATAAAATTGAGCGAACAAGATTTTTGTGAATAAATTGAATCTGAATTAATAGAGGTTGACAAATTGATTTAGAATCAATTTAAAAAGTTTATAGACTGAAGTGGGTATTTTGTAAGATGAATATCATGAATTTGCATTAAAAAAAATTTCGTTTGACGCAAATGGAAGTAAATAAAATTATGCAATATGTGGTAAGTGAATAAATTGGTTGAAATCAATTTACAATGGATACGATATGAATATTATGCATATGGATATTAATTGGTTGTAAATTAATTGTGTGAATTATTCGAATTGAATGGAATAGTGTATAAATCAATCGAAAGACACTGAAATAATGTTGGAACCTGGTAATTGTTTATAATACATGTATAACATGTTAGGTTTAGGCAAATGGCATATTAAGCTAGTTAAATAAATGAAATGTTATTAAATTTCATGTCTTTGGTACTTATGGGTTTATTTAAGTAAGTATAGGGACAAGGAGGCTATTGGACTAGATTTTGGTCGTGAAATTGCATATTAATTGAGTGAGCTCACTTAATAACGCTAATATAAGGTACGCTTATACACTAAAATCGAAAATGAAATAAATATTGATATAAATTTTATTTTCGACCATATGGATTAATGTATATCTTTTTACCATTTTTTTGATATTGCAAAAGGCTCTGCATTTACGACTACCAAAAATTTTCAGAAAATTGGGGTGTTAGAAAAATTTTGTTAATTTTAAATGGTTGATTTTTTAAATGAATTCAAAATAAGGGATCTTTGTTTAGAAATGGAAACTAATTGTTTTGGTTGGAACTAAAAGATTAGAAAAGTGAATATCGAATTTTTAACTAAGTGGGTTTTGGATAAGTTGACAGGTTTAGAGCATTTTCCTACCTTAGAAATTTCGGGGACGAATATTCTTTTAAGTGGGGAGGAATGCAACGACCCGGATTTTTCAGTCATTTGATTTTGAACATTTAATTTATTATAAATGTTGAATTTGAAGTGTAAATGGAATTTAGTATGAAATTTATTGATCAAATAAGTGGAATAAAACCGAAGTTCCAAATATAGCGATTTATTAGATAAATTTAATTATTGAATTAATAATTGAAAATCGATTAATTAATTGAATTGGTGTTTAATATGAATCAAAAAGATTTCTAATGTTGATATAAATTCTATTTGAATTCGAATTTAGTTAATAAGATTTTAAAACTGAAATTTGTAGTGATTTTGTAAATTTTTGAAATCGTCGATTTAATCGACGCGTTAAAAGAGCGATTCAAGGCACAGTCTCAGAATTAGACAAAACTAGTACCATTAGATCCATTATAATGTATTATTATCGAATTTCAAATTTCATATCATTTGGATTCACCGTATGGTCATACGATCTGAAAACGCCTAGAAATAATTTAATTTCATTTAATTTAAATGTCAATTTAAGAGCCTATCTTCAACATACGCTTGAATTGGGGTTCGAGGCTTGTTCCATTGGGTTCGAAATAAGGGTATAACATTAGGAACACCAAGCTCTATGCCTCGATAGGAGTTGGGATTTTAAATTATATTAAACAAGATATTTTGTAATTAAATGATATTACAATTGCAAAAGTCAAACACTAATACTTTCATCAGTTGCCCTAACCTGAACATAGTCCACGCCTATTTGACCTTCTCTCGTACTCCCCTTCTTCATCTATTATTTCATCCTCCAGGCCATTTGACATAAGGAAATAAAAAATCGTAGCATGTTAAAAAAAAACGAGTACGAGGCGGCGATTCTCGAGCTACAGGTGAATTCGAGAGGGAGAAAGAACCCTAGATACGCGCCCATGTAAGGAGGAGGGCAGCATGCATAGAGATGACCAAAGAGGCTGAGGCAATTGCGATGTTGGGTTTCACACATGTAGATTCTCGTTGAAGTTGATTTGGAAGGAGCGGAGCATATATGACAAAATTTGGAGGCCTCCATTCAAGTGTGGGTTGGGTAGAAGAAGTGATGAAGAGTAGTTTGATGGGATTGGCTTGGCGATTTGTCATGGGATGATGGTGATTTTGGGCGGTGGAATGGCACGGCGTGATGCTCTATGCATATCATAGGGTTGGACATGTTTTTGTTTGGAGAAGGTGAGCTTTATTTGGTAATTATAATTTATAATGTAATTAGCTTTTAGGGTTTTAAATAAAAATCAAATGCTATAAATTTTATAACATTTACGTGCGATGTGACGCCCCATCTCTATACCCACGCTAGCCAAGGACACTACGGAGTAATGCCGTCACTAGCGTGGAGAATAAGGCTGTTGAGGAGCAACCATCCGTGTAATTGCTTTGTACGAGCACCGATATGCCAGATAGTTTAAGATGCATTTCATTTCAAGAGGAAATCTGATGTGCCGATACAAACACAAAGCTACTACACAATGGCTATATATAATCTTCGGAAACAAACATAGAAATAAACATAACATAAATCAGTAACAGATAATGCATATTACTAAGGCGGAAACAGATATGAATATAACACATGAAAGTGTAAATCAGAGTAGTGGTCAAATAAGATCCACAATATCACAAAAGAATAGATTCAAGTGCTAGAAAAAAGAATATGGATACATCAAGGAGTTTATATCTCAAATGTATACAACAAAAACTACTAGGCTAAAGTAGTTAAGCAAAAGTCAGGAGATGGTTCCAGATAAGAAGTCATGAGGAAGCACCTGCAATATCTCAGTCTGACCCGAGTATTATTTAAGAAGAAAATAATAAAAGATCAATCTAGCTATAATTATCAGGTAAAATGAGATATAAGAAGAGATGTAGTAAAAACGTATGATAATCAAAAATGTCATACTACGACAAGTACACATAGAAAATCAACTAATCATACATATATCTCAAGAATCTCATAGCATCAAAAAGAATATCATGTTCTTTATTTACTTCGCCAAGCCACAATAAATGACATACATATCAATGCCAATTGTAAAAGTTGGTGAAACATAAATTCCAGAAATCAGCAATTAGAAATCTATAAATCACAAGAAAAAGAGGATGTGCAATCCCATAAACTGGACATCGACGCACCTAGAAAGACACGCCCCATGCACAGTCGAGCGTCGACGCACCTAGAAAGATACGCCCCATGAACAGTCGAGCATCGACGCACCTAGAAAGATATGCCCCATGCATAAATAAACATCAATGCACCTAGAAAGATACACCCCATGTAACTACGAACATCGACCTACCTAGAAAGATACGCCCCTTGCTCTAGCATCGATGCACCTAGAAAGATACGCCCCATGCATAGACGACCATCGATGCACCTAGAAAGATACACCCCATGTCCCGACTTATTGAGCCGATTGCTCCACGAAGTAAACAAACATCGACGCGCCTAAATATGTACAACCCATGCGAGAAACGAGATGAAGCTCAATAAAATAAAATACAGTCCCCCACGTGGACAAAATGACATCACACATTGCTAGTCTAAACCATAAAATGATCATCATCGATCATCAAGAAGTGTCAGTTACACTAAGCTAGTAAATATATGAGTTTAGCTTCATGTCCCATAACCACTAGCTTAACTTAAATATTTACGAACAAATTGTAGAATTCCACTCAAGAATGGACACGAGAGAGTCAATCGAACAAGTCCAAGAATTAACGGACGAAGTAAACGCAAGCGTTTCATACCACTTGTCTTACTAAGTCGTTTATTTAGATTTCTCATATGAGTGAGGTAAAGGTTTGTATATACTAGTAGGTTGGAAAACGGTTTTATGAACGAGTTTGATATTGAAAATAGAGTTTAAATAATCTTTGATAAAGAGTTTGAATATTTACTACTAGTATAGAAACCTTTGTATTTTGAAATGACAAACCATAAAAATGATTGTAGAAACAGTCAATCATTAAAATCCACATACGAAGACATGAATCAAAACCAAAAAACGATAAAGAATCCATCGAAATGGATATTCCCGAAACTCCCAAAAAAGAAGTCATCAAAGTCGAATAATTGAAAGCATCAACTAGGAATCAAAACGAATCGATAAAAATTGGAATCACAAACAAAATAGGCAAAAATAGGCATAATAGGAAAATAGGAGCAGGTCAGTCGACTGGCTCACTGAGTTCAATCGACTGACTGCAGGAAACAGAGCCCCCCAAGCCTCTGCAGACAGCCTTCGGAATGCTTATTAGCTACAGCCAGTCGACTGACTGCAAAGGTCAGTCGCCTGGCTGGTGCTTAGGCAGTTTTCTAGCCTATATAATTGATGTGTAATCACATCCAATTTGCGACCGAACAAGCAATGGCGCTATGGATTTATGCCAATCGGCAGCCCGGCCCTATAGGTTCTTCGATGCTTCACTAAAAACATGTTCAAACATCTATAAAAGGATTTCCATAGATTTTACTTTCAAAACACCAAAAGTTGGAATATATAGCAAATCAATCCAAACCAAAATCAAATGCACATGAATAAGAGTTAGGAATTCATACCTAACAATCAAGGATAGTTATAGACGTAGATGTGAGATAAAATCTCACCTTTGAACCCCAAAAACAATGAATGAGAAGCTTGAAGACAAGGGAAAATCAACCACACTTCAATCTCAACACATGAATCTTGAATCTAAGCTTAAAAGAGAAACATTTCCCAAATTAGATTTAGGAATCTTCTGAAATCAAAGAGAGAATGAGTTGGAGAAGAAGGAGATGATATTTACCAATGCCTCTCTTTGAATTTGGAGCTAGAACTTGATTTGCAAATGAAAATAGGGATTAGGATTTTAATTATTTTTCTTTTCCCTCATTATTCTCTTTAGAACTGAAAAGATAAGGAAGAGGGGATGAATGAAGAGAAGTGGTTCAGTTTGGGGTATTAAGTTGGCTAGTCGGCTGAACCCAAACCCAAACCCAAAGTAAAAAGGGTTAAACTTTTAGCGAGCTCCAAACATATCAATGTTTATACTCAAAAAGGTTGCAAATGGCATTTTGAACTCAATGGAAGGGGTCTCGAGTCCGAATTCGACTATTTGCTGAAAGTAGGTTCTCGGACTAAAATCCGACGAATGATGAAATATTTAAATATACAATCGATAAATATGCGGGTTGTTACAAACTCCCCTCCTTAAAGAAATTGCATCCCCGAAATACTTAAGAAGAAAATAAAGAGCAACAACCATAAAAGCATATCAACATAAAAGAAATTTGAAATAGGAAGTTCACCATAAAGTGCATGAAAGAGTAAGCCTGAACGGGATCGCTCGATGAATTCCTAGGATTTCCAAGAGCAATCCTTAGGATCTGAGAACCATTGAACTTTCACAAGAAGAACATCTTTATTCCAAAGGCGCTCAACCTCCGAAGCAATGATGCGAATGGAACGTTGCTCATAAGTCAAATCTGGTGAAACTTCAATTTCCTCAATAACACCGGGCTCAAGAATAAAAATGGGAATCCTTAAGGCATCTTCGTGGTTGAGAGACGTGGAAAACGTCATGAATAGCAAAAAATTGAGCCGGTGCAACGACGTAGTACAATAACGGTATGCCCGAGAAACTAGAAACTCGAATAATTTGGAACGACGGCGTAATACAATAACGGTATGCCAGATGAACCAAAACTCGAATAATTCGAAACACCGACGCAGTACAACGATACGTCCAATGAACCAAAGTTCAAATAATTTGCAACACGGATGCAGTACAACGGTTCGTCCAATGAACCAAAGTTCAAATAATTCGGAACACTGACGTAGTACAACGTTACGTCCAATGAACCAAAGTTCAATCAATTCAGAACACTGACGCAGTATAACGGTACGTCCAATGAACCAAAGTTCAAATAATTCGGAACACTGACGCAGTACAACGGTACGTCCAATGAACGAAAGTTCAAATAATTTGAAACACTGACGCAGTACAACGGTACGTCCAATGAACCAAAGTTCAAATAATTCGGAACACTGACGCAGTACAACGGTACGTCCAATGAACCAAAGTTCAAATAGTTTGGCACACTGACGCAGCACAACGGTACGTCCAATGAACCAAAGTTCAAATAGTTCGGAACACTGACGCAGCACAACGGTACGTCCAATGAACCAAAGTTCAAATAATTCGGAACACTGACGCAGCACAACGGTATGTCCAATGAACCAAAGTTCAAATAATTCGAAATACTGACGCAGTACAATGGTACGTCCAATGAACCAAAGTTCAAATAATTCGGAACACTGACGCGGTACAACAGTACGTCCAATGAACTAAAGTTCAAATAATTCAGAACACTGACGTAGTACAACGGTACGTCCAATGAACCAAACACCACAAAAGAACATCAGATGCTAGTCCATAAAAGAAATGAGATGAAACTCAATAAAACGAGGTACATCGAAACGTCCGATGAACTTGGTAAAAAGATCATTCCATTCGAACATCATCAAAGAAATAACCACTTATTGCTTACGACTAAGGGCATTGACAACACGATTCCCCTTTCCGCGAGTATACGAAGAATTCAAGATCATAAGATGTAAGGAACTCGAGCCAACATTGTTGACGCAAATTAAGTTCCTTTTGAGAGAATAAATACTTTAAAGATTTATGATCGGGGTAGAGAACAAATTTCTCATCCAAAAATGATGATGCCAAATTCTAAAAGTGAAATCAATAGCCACGAGCACTAGATCATGAATGTCATATCTAGTCTCGATAGGCTTTAATGATTTAGAAACATAAATGATAGCACGTTCTCTTTTGCAAGAGAACGACATTCAAACCAATACGATAAGCATCGGTACAAAAGATAAAGTCTTGGTTCCCTTCGGGAATCACAAGAATAAGAGTATCGAAAAAGAGTTCTTTTAAATAATCTTCTTTCCCAAAAAGCGAGAACTTTCAAATTATCTCAATGTAAAAATCGTTCTAGAAAAACTTACATTTTACAAGTCAATATATCATGTCTGATTGTCTCATCAAAGCGTTTAGGAAATTCCTATCAATAACGTTGATCAAGCGCATCGACCAGAATTCTTAGAGTACTCAATGGGCAATACAATCACAAAATCATCTACTACATGATGAAAATATCTCTCAAAAGTTTTGAGAATATACTTTGCTCGTTTAAGATCAAAATCCAATTGTGCTTATAAATAAATCTTATGAAAAAATAAGATTTGAAATTTTTTAAATTTCTATTTTCATCCAAAATCAATAAATACAATAATGGAATTATCAAGATATTCATAGAATACTAGATTTATAAAATGGATGAAACAAGATGGGAAAACTGAATGACATAATAAATCATTCATAAGAATCATAATGAGTGTAGAATGCGGTAAATGGAATGCTAATTGCCGCAACTCGTAGCAAATGAAAACCGGTGGCAAGGTCGAGCTTAAAAGACCTTAACACCACACAAAATATTTCTTAGGTAATGATCCTAAAACAAACTCAAAAATAACGAAAAATTCTAAAACTACATAAATGAGAGAAATAACACTTTTCTCATGATAAGGGCTTAAAGAATAAAATGATGCCATCAAATTGGAATCAAAATCACAAAGAAAAATAGAAATCTGTTTAACAGATTAGAAATGTCGAAGATGAATAGTCCACTCGGGACATTGGATATGGCTTCATAATACTAAAGCCAATCCGTACAAAAGTCAATTCCGACGCATAAGTAAAAATCGGCTCGGAAAGAAAAAATCACATAAAGTGATTTCAACATCAACACAAGAAACCAACTGAGCGTTGCGGATCCACCAACAGGATTCGCCATTATCAAAGGAGTCAACAAGCCCAAAATGCTTAAAGAAAAGGAATCAACTAGTTCTTTTGATATAAAATAGTGAGATAAAACCCATATCAAAAAGAACTCGAAAAGGAAAATCATAAAACAAATGTCATCACGGATAAAATGGCTACCTTGACTAAGAGAAGAGTTACTAGGGGCTTGCACAATATTTAGCTTCTTCATGTCCTTGTTCAAAAGTTTGGGACATGCAGATAAAAGATGACCCATTTTTTGCAATAGCGATAGGAATGGGGTTTTGGACACATATTTGCGTAGTGTTCCTTAGAATTACAATTGTAGCATCCTCCACGATTAGGGATTGGAGTATTTGCTACAAAAGTAGTTTGCTTCACTCTCTTATTAGGATTAAGGCTCTTGAACTTAATATGTCTCTTCTTGGAAATCCCAATAGCACTAACACTACCTTTACCAACCTCTTCATATCGAAGAGTGATATCCATAAGGTGATAGAAAGGAACTTCAAGTTTCAAAGGTAAAATCTTTTCGGGGTTCTTACCCAAAGCACGGATAAACCTTTGATTCTTTACAAGATCCAAAAGTTGTTGGACAGACATGAATGCGCCATCCAGAGAAGGGCTACTGGATTGACCAGCGCTAGGACTGCTAGATCCAACCATTTCTTCTTCTTAAAGAAAGAAAGGAAGAAGAAAAAATTTATTCAAGAAAATGAATTTCAATCAAACTTGATTGATAAAACAAGGAATCATTAAAGAAAATAGGATTAGATGGTACGAAGACTCGAATAAATCCTAAGGCACAACTCCAAAGAAAGACTTAGGACATGATCCTTGCTAGATTATTCAACATTGTTCCGAAGTTTGGCTCTAATATCAAGCTGTGACGCCCCACCTCTATACCCACGCTAGCCAAGGGCACTATGGAGTAATAACTAGCACGGAGAATAAGGCTGTTGAGGAGCGACCATCCGTGTAATTGCTTTGTGCGAGCACCGATATGCCAGATAATTTAAAATGCATTTCATTTCAAGAGGAAATCCGACGTGCCGATACAAACTCAGAGCTACTACATAATTGCTATATATAATCTTCGAAAACAAATATAGAAATAAACATAACATAAATCAGTTACAGATAATTCATATCACTAAGGCAGAAACAGATATGAATATAACACATGAAAGTGTAAATCAAAGTAGTGGTCAAATAATATCCACAAAATCACAAAAGAATAGATATAAGTGCTAGATAAAAGAATATGTATACATCAAGGAGTTTATATCTCAAATGTATACAACAAAAACTACTAGGCTAAAGTAGTTAAGCAAAAGTCAGAAGATGGTTCCAGATAGGAAGTCATGAGGAAGCACCTGCAATATCTCAGTCTGACCCGAGTATTATTTAAGAAGAAAATAATAAACGGATCAGTCTAGCTATAATTATCAGGTAAAATGAGATATAAGAAGAGATATAATAAAAATGTATGATAACCAAAAATGTCATACTTCTACAAGTATACATAGAAAATCAACTAGATCATACAAATATCTTAAGAATCTCACAGCATAAAAAAGAATTTCTATTCTTTATTTACTTCACCAAGCTTCAATAAATGACATACATATCAATGCCAATCGTAAAATTGGTAAAACATAAATTCCAGAAATCATCAATTAGAAATCCAGAAATCACAAGAAAAAGAGGATGGCCAATCCCATAAACTGGGCATCGACACACCTAGAAAGACACGCCCCATGCACAGTTGAGCATCGACGCACCTAGAAAGATATGCCCCATGCACAGTCGAGCATCGACGCACCTAGAAAGGTATGCCCCATGCATAAATAAACATCGATTGTTAACTCCTCAATTTCATGACTCAACGACCTAAGGAGATAAGCGACCGAAGGAATTAAAGTGTAATCGACCGAACTGCTTAAGTGACCTAGCAACCTAACTGCTTAAGCGACCTAGCGACCTAACTGCTTAAGCGACCTAGCGACCTAACTGCTTAAGCGACCTAGCTGCTTAAGCGAGTTAGCGACCTAAAGCATGAAGCGAGTTAACGACCTAAGGAATAAAGCAACACAGTGACCTAACGGGTTAGAAGGTCCAGCGACCTAACAATCTGGAGAATAAGCGAGCTAACATGGTTGCAAGACCAATAGCGAGTTAGTGTGGCAACAACTTAGCGATACGCTCGACCTAACGAGTTAGCGACCTAAAGACCCCTAACGAGTTAAGACAGTGTGAGGCCGCATACATACTACCTCTTCATTAGGTCGCTCGCGACCTAAGTAGACCGAGGTAACTTCATAAGCGCAACTTCTTATGCCACTTCTTTCCTAGGTCGCTACGACCTACCGGTTTGTTCAAAGAGACCGAGTGCAACCAAGATGAGCCGTAGCTCGTATCCCTTAGGTCGCTCGCGACCTACGACCTACCCTTAGGTCGTTCGCGACCTACGAATTAACCCAAAAATTCCCTATAAATACCCCACCTACTCCAACTGAAGGGGAAACTTTTGGCTCATTTCTGGAATGCATATACTCTGCTGATTTCTTGACTCACCCGACACTTCAAACACGAAAGACACTTCAACGAGCTTCAAGAAGCGATCTAATACATTCAACATGAGTGTGAAGGATTTTTCTACATCAAAGTTCTTGCTATTTGTCTAAGTGGTGTTGTAATCGAAGATTGTTGTATAAGTTGTAATCGAATCGACAATAAAGAAGATTAAAGTGGACGTAGGCTTAACTTGAAACCGAACCACTATAAAACTGTTGTCTCTTTACTGTTTTTTTCTGTGACTTTTCTACTTACTTCTGATTCCCGTATTGACGGGTGGTGCTTTCACTTAATCTCTTCTTACACCGGGGTGTTAGCGTTCAATTTTAGCGTTAACATTTTTGGTGCTTTCACTGAGAACTGAAACTCAGGCTGTTTTCATCATTGCTTCGTGAAAGTTTGTTGAAAGAATCTCTCTCAAAACCAAAAGTCTATCAGAGATAATGGCTCCTGCAAGAAAGCGTAGATCTACTACATCCGGTGATGTCCAAGAGAATACCGCCACTTCTCCTCCATTAAGAAAACAGCTCCAAGTGTTGGAATTACACGAGCGGAGTTAGATGCTGCAGTTTCTGGGCTATACCAGCAAATGGAAGCCCAAAACACTTTAATGTTGGAAATGTTGAACGCTTTGCTCGAAGCTAACCATCAACCGGTGAATAATGAACAAAACTTTACCGATGATGTTCATAATGTTGAAGCAAGAAATATTCCTCAAAGGGCAGCTGGCCCCGTTGAAGGGACCTCCCCAAGCTGGAGGATCAGGGTCGTAGCCAACCCTCCGCGAACGCTTGTCAAGACAAACTTTCGAGAAAATGGCTGATGTCTGTCCCGTAAAACCTCTAAATGATGAGGAATACTTCTCTGGAATGGTTCGACAAATCATGAAAGAGAGCGTACAGAGAGAAGAAGATGAAAAAGAATGGGGATTCGCTCCAAGCAAGACTCCGTTCACCGAAAGGATTTTGAAAGCAGAATTTCCAAGGAAGTTTGTTCCTCCCGCCATTCCGGCTTATATGGGGACAAGCGACCCTAATCAATTCTTGTACAAGTATGACTGGCACATGACTGGTGCCAGGGCATCGGATTAGATCAAATGCCGGTACTTTCCAGTATACTTGGAGGGAGTGGCTCTACTTTGGTTTACAAAACTACCGGTCCGATCTATAGACCAGTTCTCCGATTTAACTCAGAAGTTTAAAGAACAATTCTGGTTGTATGCATCAAAGGCGAAGGACATAATGTTACTGTCTAGCCTGGAACAGAATCCCGGAGAATCTATTAGGTCTTTCTTAAACCACTTCAACATAGCTTTGGCTGAAGTCGACAATGCAGAGCCGAGAATGATTTTGACATACTTGATGAAGGCTATCGACAAATCAAGTGAATTTGGGAAGTGGCTGAATATGAAAGAGCTGAATTTTCTTGAGAAATTCTATAAGAAAGCTGATGAGTTCATACGCTTGGAAAGCCTTCAAACACCGGCAAAAGTGGTATTGACGTATGTTAGGAACAATAATGCTGCTTCGAATAAAAAAGAATCTGGTACTCAGAAGAGGGAAAATGATGGTGGGAAGAAGCAAGGAAATGCGAAGAAAAATCATCCTTTTAACTTCACTCCCTTAACCGATACACTAGAAAACATTTTCTTTGCAACCAAGGACACTGTCGAATACCCCACACCAGCTAAATTGAGGCTTGGGAAAATGCTGAGAAAACTGGAAGATTTTGCCGATTCCACAGTGAACCCGGCCATGATACTAATGAGTGCCTTATTTGAAGAATTTGATTGAGGAACTATTGAAAGAAAATAAACTTCAGCAGTATGTGAAAACGAACAAGAACGACCCAACTTCTTCAACCCAGGGGCAACAAGTCCCTGTCCATCAACCCAGCTCGAGTAAGAGGGCGGCAGCACATGAATTGGAGAGGCCTGTTATTAATGTGATTACGGGAGGTCCTCACCCAGCAGGCAGAAGCTAGGGTGAGATGGAAAGATCTGCCCGTGCCTTGAAGTATGCACCAACAGAAGAGAGTGTTTTTGTGTTGGAAGATGCTGCACCTTTGAAGCAAAAGAAAACTTTTAATGATGATATTGTGTTTAGAGCCAGGGACTCTGTGGGTGTTGAAGCTCCTACCATGGATCCCTTGGTCATCTATGCAGGCATTGGGCCGGCTATTGCAAGAAGAGTTCTTGTTGATTGCGGCGCTTCTTGCAATATTCTCTTCAAAAAGATGTTCGATCAAATTAAAATTCCAATGGCTGATGTTCAAGCTTCATCGTAGAAAATTGTTGGGTTTCCTGGGGAACCGAAGCAGCCAATTGGAATTATTGACTTGTTCGTGGAGCTTGGAGAGGGGCAGAAAAAGGTGGTTCGAAAATAGACTTTTGTGATTGTTGATGAATTTTCTACTTACAACGCCTTCCTAGGCTGACCAACTCTAGCGGCATTTAAGGCAATTCTCGCCCCGTGGTGCCTTGCTATGAATTTCCCGATGGATAATGGAGTTGGTGTTATTAAAGGGGATTAGAATGCTGGGGGAAAATGTTATCTTATAGAGTTGCGTGAAGCAAGGAAGAGAGAGATGGGAAAAGATGAGGTGGCCCAAGTCCGCATCAAAGAATGAACCTTGTAGCAATTACAGGGTGGACCCTGCACCGGCGAACATAGTGGTAGACGAAAAGAAATGGATCCTAGAAAATCCAGTGTAGGGGAGAATAGAGTGGTGCCAGTGGAGGTAACGGTGCCAGTACTTGTTGACCCGAAAGACCCTAACAAGGTGTTGAATGTGGGTTCACAACTTAATACGACGGTTCAGAATATTTTGATATCATTCTTGAAAGCAAATCTGGATGTATTCGCTTGGACTCATGCTGATATGTGTGGAATATCCCCAAAAGTTGCAGTACATACTCTGAATATTGATCCGAAGTTTACACTTGTAAAGCAGAAAAAAAGAATCCAGGGTCCTGAAAGGTCAGCAGCATTGAACGAAGAGGTAGATCGGCTCATGGAGAATGGCTTCATCGGGGAGTCTACTTATCCGAATTGGGTTTCAAATCCAGTACCGGTTAAGAAAGCTAATGGAAAGTGGAGAGTATGCATGGACTTTTCATATTTAAACAAAGCCTGCCCCAAAGACTACTTCCCGTTACCCAGGATAGATCAGTTGGTGGATGGAACAACGGGGCATAAATTGTTATCTTTTATGGATGCTTACTCCAGATATAACCAGATCATGATGCATGAGCCAGATCAGGAGGACACGAGCTTCATCACCTATGTTGGTCTCTACTGCTATAGAGTCATGCCCTTCGGACTTAAGAATGCTGGGGCAACTTACCAAAGACTTGTTAATGCTATGTTCAAACCGCAGATTGGCAAGACTATGGAAGTTTATGTTGACGATATGCTGGTGAAATCAAAGAAGGCAGTAGACCATATGGATCACTTGGCAGAAATGTTTGCAGTCCTCCGAAAGTACGGAATGAAGCTTAATCCTTTGAAATGTTCATTTGGGGTGGAGTCCAGAAAGTTCTTGGGTTTCATTGTGAGTGCTAGGGGCATTGAAGCTAATCCTGCTCAGATTGCTGCCTTACGAGAAGTCAAAGCTCCTAGAACGAAGAAGGAATTGCAAAGTCTCAATGGAAAAGTCGCTGCTTTGAGTCGGTTCATTTCCAAAGCCAGTGATAAATGCATTCCGTTCTTTGATGCTCGGAAGAAAGGAAGGAAAAACTTTGACTGGACTCCTGAATGCCAGAAAGCTTTCAGTGAGTTGATTCGTCATATGGAAAAGCCTCCAATACTTTCTAACCCCTACAATGGTGAAGATCTTTTCGTATATTTGGCAATCTCATCTCATGCCCTCAGTGCAGCGTTGGTACGGGAAGACGCAAAAATTCAGTGCCCGGTTTATTATATCAACAAAAGATTCACTGGGGCAGAGATAAATTATTCGAAGTTGGAAAAGCTCGCCTATTGTCTACTTATTGCATCAAGAAAATTGAGGCCATATTTCTAAGCTCATCCTATTAAAGTCCTCACTGATCAACCTCTGAAGCAAGTCCTGTTTCGCCCTGAGACTTCAGGTCATCTTCTGAATTGGAATATTGAACTCAGCCAATATGACATCACTTATCATCCCCGCAGAGCAATCAATGGACAAGCTTTAGCAGATTTCATCACAGAATGTACAGATAAAGGTGATAGTGAGGAAGAGGTGACTAATAATACATCAAATCGATGGAAATTATATGTTGATGGTGCAAGAAACGATTACTTTTCGGGAGCTGGGGTTGCGCTTGAAACCCCTGAAGGGCGGTCGTTGTGCTATGCATTGAGACTAGAATTCCCTTCGACAAACAATGAAGCAGAACATGAAGCTCTTATTGCTGGCTTAAAGATTGCTAAGGAACTGAACATCAGAGTGTTGCAAATTTTCAGTGATTCTCAGCTTATTGTATGCCAAGTCAGGAAAGAGTTTCAAGCTAAAGGAGGAAATCTTCCTACCTACTTGTCAAAGGCCTAGGAACTTCTTGATGATTTTGACCATTACACTATAAGCCATATACCCCGGGAAGAGAACATGAAGGCAGATTCTCTCGTAAAGTATTCCAGCACCATTGAAGCTCAATTATTGGGATTAGTTCCTGTGGAAGTCTTATCAGCTCCAAGCACTGATGAGATGGATATTGACAGGATCATGACTATATTTCAAGAGCAAGAATCGTGGATGACTCCGATAATGGAATATTTGCTTAACGGTTCTCTATCAGAAAATTTAAAAGATCGACAGAAGCTGCTAAGAAAAGCCTCTAGATATATTATTCAAGATGGCCGATTGTACAGATGGGGATTCTCAATGTCATTACTCCGATGTGTGACCAAGGAAGAGGCTAAAACAATTTTGGCCGAGTTGCAGGGAAGAGAGTGTGGTGATCATTCAGGTGGTCAAACCTTAGCCAAGAAAATTCTCTGTTATGGATATTTTTGGCCAGATATTAACCGAGATGCTGCTGACTATTCCCGAAAGTGTAACAGATGCCAGAGATTTGCAAAGATCCCAAGAGCACCTTCCACTGAGCTGACACAGATGGTCAGTCCATGGCCATTTGCTATTTGGGGGATAGATCACATTGGGCCTTTACCGACCGCCAAGTCCGGAATCAGATATGTCATTGTTGCTGTTGATTATTTTACTAAATGGGCTAAATCTAAACCATTAGCTACTATTACCTCTAAAAAGATGATAAACTTTGTGACTAAGAATACCATTTGCAAGTATGGTGTGCCTCAAAAGATAATCACATACAATGGAACCCAATTCGAAAGTGAAGAGTTTTAGGTTTTTTGCAAGCGATTCAAGATCCAAAAAAGCTTTTCAGCAATGGCTCATCTGCAGGCAAATAGGCAAGTGGAAGCAGTAAACAAAATTATCAAATCAGCCATCAAAAAACGGCTGGAAAAGGCAAAAGGTGGTTGGGTCGATAAGTTACCACTAGCACTATGGGCATACAGAACTACCCACAAAACTGCGACTGGGCACACTCCATTCTCGTTAGTATATGGATCAGAAGCAATGATTCCGGCAGAAATAGAAGTCCCTTCATACAGAAGAATCTATTTCGATCAAGGTGAAAATGAAAAGCTGCAACTTGAAGCACTTGACCTCCTTGATGAAAGAAGGGAAGAGGCTAAGCTCAGAATTGCAGCCCATCAGCAAAGGATAGCCATGCACTTCAATTTCAAAGTTCGCCAACGCAGCTTTGAAATTGGAGATTTAGTCTTGAAAAGAATTATGACAGCAAAAGGTGTGTTTGGGCTAAACTGGGAAGGGCAGTATGTCATAAGAAAAAAACTTCTTGATGGCACATTCAATCTCACAACTGTCGAAGGAGATCCAATTCCGAGACTGTGCCCCAGAAGGCTATTTTAACTCGTCGTTTAATTCGAGCGATTTTCAAAATCGTCGAAATCACTTAAAATTTCACTTTTTAAATTTTACCAACTTAACTATGAATCGTATAGAATTTATATTCACATTAGAAATCATTCTGATTCATTTCAAATCAAAATCTGATTATTTGCATTATTATTATATATTAGTTTCCATTACTAAATTAATATAAATTTTTCAAATTTAACTTGTCGACTTTTGATTCCATCCAAAAGTCCAATGTTATAATTCAAATCCATCTAGACTTGAAATAATTTTTTAGAAACCATTTCATATCTATATACAACCAAATTCACCAATTATTCCAATTTCAAATATAAAATTATTATTTATCCAAATCCAATTGAATTGCCATATTTGAAATTATAACAAAATTTTATTAATTAAATTAATTTTTTTATTTCAAATCAATTATAATTCACATTCAACATTTAAAATGAATTAAATGTTCAAAATCTAACGACCAAAATTCCGGGTCCTTACAATATTACATTCATTAATGCATGCACTTGAGCATGGGGACAAGGATTTGATGTTGAAGCGATGTGGTGTAAGAGGTATTTTGATAATATCTAGGGGTAATTTAGTAATTTTCCACATTATAAATAAGATCCTAAGGCTTCACAAATCCACACATCTCATTAATCTTCTTCTTCTTCACCTCTATTTTAATGGCTTCCATCATCTTCATTCGCTCATCTATAGGCCGAGCCATCTAGCGCAGTAATCCAAGTGATCGTGAGCTAAAAGTTCGAGTAAGCAAAGTTATAGCCAATTTTTAGTTAGTCATTTAAACCAAAGGTGAGTAAACTCTTAGACTATCGTATTATATGATATTGGATGTTATATATGTTTGGTTATGATTATTGATGATGGTTGTTTAATACGAATGTTGAATATATATGCAAGTCACGGAAATACACGTCGATAAGAACAAAAGAAATCACTTTCCTTTATTTAATGAATTATTGTAGTGAAATGTTAAACCTCTTTAAAGTTGTTTAAAAATATGAAATAAATTATAAAAATATTTTAAAATGTTTATAATTGATTTGAGTTATAAAAATGAGTTTGCAAATGAAAAAAAGTCATTTTGATCAATATAGCTTCCAAAGCACTTTCCGCAGCACTTTCTGCAGCACTTTTCTACAGCACATTTCCGCAGCACTTTTCTATAACTTTTGAAATGTAGTTTCAAACGCGGCCGTTCTTTTCCAAAACTTTTGTAAATATATTCAAATGATTAATAAAGTTATTTGAATATGTCTTGAATGATATATGGAATGGTTAAATATTAAATGATTTAGAGTCGATCTAATTACTTGACCGCCTTACGGGTATTAGAGAGATAATGTCTAGGCTTGAGTTTCAAAAACGAGTTTCCTACTCTCTTTGGCTATCCGGACTGGGCCCACAGATGGGATAGTTAATTTGATTTACTCGGTTCAAAATTTTCCAAAGTTAAAGGATATAGTTCCCCAAATATAAATAACTTGAATTTTTTGGAGATAATCTTCTTGTACTCGGTGTTAAAGCCTTAAGAGGGAACTCATACTATTCCTAGAATTTAATGGGTTCTTTCACCATTATTCCACCTGTAGTATTTGTTGAATATGGGAATTGATAATGAATAGAATTAGATGATTTCTATAGATTCTTCTCACTTAACATTTACTAGTTTTTGGATCAACATCCTAGATAATATGCTTTTAAACCAAATTAAAACTAGGAGTTTTGAACTAGGAAATCTTTGTTAAGATTTAAATGAAATGAATTGGAAATATTTTTCTGAGTAAAATATGAAAGGGTTTGGAATTATTCTATGATTTAAAAAGTTTAAATTAACCAAAAGGACTTGATAAATGAGGCTTGATGATTCCATACACTTTGAGAATGATAAAGAAATATTTCAATGAATATATCTCTAAGATATACCCATGAATGAATAGAAATATGAATTAAATTGAACAATGATTGATTATCAAATATGAACTTAACATCTTCTTAATCGATGATTGGTTTGGAGGAACTGGGGTCGAATTTGGGTAATTCCTATCCAAAGACCACTTCGAACCAATTTACGTGTTTGAAGTAAAGACATGGATATGACATTAAATTTTTTTTAATGAAGGACTGCTTGTTGATCATTTGGGGATAAACTTCCAATATACATATAGTGGAAGTAGTCTCTTCGATATGAAATATCAAATGCAAGTACTAATCGCCTAATCCTAGGAGTAACTCTGGACAGGATATGGTAGGAGAGTACTTACGGCTTATCCCGATCCTGGACAACTTGCATGGATGGATGTTTCATGTTGCAATTGTAATTACATTAGTTGATTTCTATGAATGTATCATCTGATTGGTGGAGGAGAAGACAACTTCTCTTGGCTTAACATCCTTTCCTAAGACATACGAGCTTAGGAGTTATACGTTTGTAGAAATCAGCTATATGATTATGGATTGGCAATGTGTCATTCAAAAAGGAATGTGCTATGAGTAAGGTAATCGTTACCTCGAGCCTCATCGCTCGAAAATGATAAAAAGAGGGTAGATGCGGCAGAGCTAAGTGGGTCTCTCCCATTAGGGTATAGTCATCGCCTTTCTAGATTTATTTATTCCCGCTATGACGTGGGGTTTTAAATTAACATGGTGTATGAAAAGAGAGCTCTCGGGTAAGTCGGGAATGACCGGGGTGATGACATATTCGGTACTATCTATGGTAAAGGTAGGTCGGTTCTGTGTTGGTAGAGGTTGGAGCCTCAGGTACATTTGTCTAGAGATGTACTGTCAGAAGGTAGTTCCTTACCTTGTTGCATGGAATTCCATTCTCCAATAAATGCGTTCGGATTTGATTATAGAGCCCGGTATACTAGAATTTAATAATGTAACAATTTCGGCTAAGATTATGTATACTTACTTGAATAGTGTTTTCAAAAGAATGCCATTAAAAATAATATCCAAATATTCTGCGTAGCAAATGTTTTGGTTATCATAAGGTAAAAACATGTTCCATGTTTATGTGTGGCGTGTTCTTATGAGATACCTTTTGTTTTCAAACATCGTATTTTGAGTTTCTCAGACCAGTCCTATGACTGACCAGGAGTTTATTTTTTTCCCCTTAAACTATGGGTGCCCTATTTTCCTGGGTAGCTAACTAGTTAGTTATGCTTGGAGCATTTTGGTATGGAGCATGGAGCATTTTGGGTCTTTTGTTGAAGTCATCTGTCACTTTCCGCTATGTTTGTATAATGTATTAGTATTTACCAGCACTGTAAGGATTGGTCGCTATAACTATCCTAGTTGATTAGTACCTGTCATAATTTTGATGGAACAATTTGGAGTAATTGCATGTACTACTCATATGTATATTTATGTGTTGAATACGATGTGAGATTCTATTATAGTGCATCTTCTATCTTTATTTATTTACCCTATGATAATCTATTATACGATGTGAGATTCTATTATAGTGTATCTTCTATCTTTATAATTATCATAGATTCTATTATATGATGTGAGATGTTATTATAGTGTATCTTCTATCTTCTATCTTGGATTTACGAAAAGTGAATTTCGAGAATGTATTAGTGTCAATTTATGAGAGTCGACGAGGTGGGTAACCACATTTTGATATTAATTATTCCCTGGTTTAGTATAAAATCTTTTCGTCCTTTCATTCTCTTCCCTTTCACATTTCCATTTCTGTTCGTTCATTTCTAAAAAAAATATAAACAAAAAAGTTATTTGTTTGTGAAACATGCTCTTGTTCTCCTTCCAGTTCATATTATCTTTGCCGTAACCCATTCCCCACCTTTTTAATTGCCCATCCCTCCACCAATGACCGCTCGTCACTTCCCATCAGCACGCGTAGCATCGGCCCACGTCCATCACCCACAACAACCATCGTCTTCCATGCCTTGCTCGACCCTTATTCCTCAGCACCATTCCCTAGTGCGGAGCCACTTTTCCCCTCCATCTCTTCGACCTTCAACCAGTGACCCATCCTTCCCATCACTGTTCTTCCATGTGGCCTCCCCTCTCTTAGACCAATGCCACTTCACTGCCTAACTCCACCACTTCTGCAACATTAGACGGTTCTCCTTCCGAGCATCCAATATCCCACTGTCCTTTCCCTTTAGCAGCGCCTCGACATACAAGGCACCACCAGAAAATTCAATCCCCTCTATTCTTCCACAGCCTCACTTTTCGACCATACACCAATAGCTGCTTCCCCTAACAGGTGATAGCATCTCCATGCCCCACACATGCATCAGTGGCTCAAGTCTTCCAACCAGCCTTACACCATGCTCTGCCTTCCTTCCTCCTCCATCTTATTTTCTCCCTCCCGCTACCGTCAAACACCAACCCTCTGCCTCTCCCATCGAACTTCATCCATCCAACAGCCAAGCACGCAACGACTCTCCTCTTATGTTCCACCAGATCGACGGCTTCGCCCACCGGGAAAACCACTACTCGCCGCATTACCTTTGTATTATTCATCACCCACCCGCAACATGCACCGAACACCAACCTGAACTCCCCACTACAACTCTGCTCCGGTCGTTCCTTGCTACAAATTTCTTCTGCCAGACTGTTCATCCCCTTTCAGTTGCTTTTGTTGAATTATTTCCCGCATTTTTCATCTGCAAAGATGACTCTTAGCATATTGAGCCTTCTCTTCTTTATAAAAATATAGAGGTATATATATTACTTATATATATATATATATTAGTTTTCATCGAATTCTAATTCAAGTTATCTACCTTGTCACTGTCCTTTTTTTGCTTACCACTTTCTAGAATTTACTGCTGCAATTCATTGGCTCGTCATTGTCCCGTTTGCGGCGTATCCACGTGCGTGTCAATAGCCATGTATTCGTGTTAGTTAATTGCCATTCTCATTGTTTCTCTAGCCTAGAAATGTGAGCGATCACTCACGATTAACATTCATTTGTTTAGAAAATTGATTTCACATGAAATGATGGCTTAAATATGTTATTAAAAATTTAATTGGTTGCAACTTAAAATGTTAAGTATGATAGTTATTATCTATAATTTTTTATCTATACTAATTGATGTATGATACCATAACCTGTTATATATATTATATTTAATTTGTTAATTATGATATATGCTTGTCATCGATATGTATGTAATTTTATATTATTATTTTATTTTTCTCACACTACAAGTTCCTTATTAGTTAGAAAAATCACTATGGGCTGAAATGTTACATAACCGAACGGTATTATAGATTAGAGAAAATCGTTATGGGTTGAAATGATAAACCCAAGTGATTTTATTGATTTTTAAATTTTGAGATTGCAAGTTGAAATGATGTATACCCTTAAAGATTAAATTATTATGGATTGAAATGATAAATATCTAAATCACTTGACATAGGATAGAGATTTATATACGGACACCGATGGCCTATTTTGAAAAATGATTTCCAAAGTTTTGAAAGGAAATTTATGGGTATAAATAAAATATAAATTTAAATATAGTGTAATTTTAATATATATATTTATCAATTAGATTTTTAAATTATATTTTTTGAAATTTTAAATTTACAAGTTAAATTTTGAAAGATGTAAATTTTAAGATTTTACTCATAATTTTATTATTTTAGATATATAAAATAGGATTTAAAATACATTTAATAATAAGATTCAATTTAATAATAAGTAATATAATAAAATTGATTAAGAGTTTAATTTAACTAATATATGTATAAAAAATATGTCTTAAGTATTTATTTAAATTTATATTAATATTTAAAAAAATTATAATAACTTCAATAAATTAAGGTTGGAAGGAGAAATTAAATCAATCTACAATTTAATTCGTTAAGAATTGAATTTAAATAAGAATTGATTTAGGCTTATTGATTTTTGGATTTTAAAGATATGAAATTTATAACTTGATAACTTAATTTTGATTAAAGGTGATTAAATGAATATTTTCAAAATTAAATAAATTAAAATTGAATATTTAGTTTTGATTTAAATGTGCAATTCAAGATTTTATTTAAATGTTTATAAAAGTGATTAGGGAATATTTTATATTAAATATAATTTAAGTTGGATACTTAATTATTGATATTATTTAAATTTGTTATTTGATATTTTGTTTAAATATTATTAGAAATGATTAAATGAATATTTTCAAATTCAAATAAAACTAAACTTGAATTTCAAATCATAAATGGAATTTATCAAATTGAGTTATTGTAAATTGTTTGAATATTAAACTTTGAAACCTATTGAATTTGAAGTAGTTTAAATCTGTAGTTCAAACCTGGATTTTAAATCGGTATAAATTAAAAATTGTTTTAATGAGAATTTAAATTGATCCTTTCGCCTTTTTAATTTAAATTGTTGAACAGGGTTGATTTAAATTGAATTTTTGGAACTAATTTGGTTTGAATTGATTTGTAAGATTGGTAGAAACAATTCTTGTGGCGACCCGGATTTCTAGCCATCGGATATTAAGCAATTAACTATTTTAATTTTTATAAGTCGAATAGATGAATTTTATAAGATTTAAAATATCTATAAATTGATAAAAACCATATTAAATACCAAATTACTAATATACGGATATGATAAATTTTATAGAAATATATATATATATATATATATAAACTCCACAATTCAAATTTAACATAAAATATCCATAAATGTATATATAAAAATATATACAAGCTTAATGATGTTTAAAAATATATATACATATATATAAGTCTAGATATATATAGTTATAAAAATGTAGTATATCAAAAACTATATATATATATATATATATATATATATATTTGTATGTATACGTGAATGTATAAACTCCAAAATGGCAAATTTCAAACTTATGAATATATATGTATGTATATATATCAATATATGTTTATAAAATATAGTGAATATGGGAATATATATATATATATATTTGTATACATCTATATATGTAAAACATGTGTATTAAAAGGTATGTGAATATATATGGTAACATAAATAAATGTATATGTACGTATGTTACATCAAATAGTAAATAGGTAAATATATATATATATGTTAATATAAAATAACGTATATGTGTATATATGTATATATATACTTATATGAACATATAAGGGGATATCATGATGGAAAACTTCATTTCAAGCATATAAAATGGCTAATCAACACTATAAATCAAATCAAGTCTCAATAAATCAAAACCAAAGATGGGAATCACATTAGCCAAAAATAAAAGGAAAAAAATATTGAAAATTATAAAGCCTATACAATGAGTGAAACCTTTCAGCCTTCTTTAAACTTGCCTGTATCTTCCCTATATATATATACATACATACATTCATATATATATATATATATATATGAATGTATGTATGTATGTGTGTGTGTATGGATATGTATATGCCACTATACTTGCTCAAGTTTACCATTCAAAAACATTAAAACAAAAGGGAATATGCCATTAAAACATAAATAAATCAATATTTTCAAAGACTTGTAGGAAGAAGACTTAAACAACACAGCAGTTCAGCATAGCTTAAAAAAGTGAGTAAAACTTCTAAATTCTTCTTACTATAAATCATTGTGTGCATCCTTATGCTTGTAGAACTAAATGAATTCCTTATTGTGTTAAGTATTCATGTGCTTACAGTAAATATGCTTTATATGTGTTTGGGTAGTTTTGTTATATACCATGTAAAAAGGGAGATGGTGTAAAAAAAATGACAAGAGTAGAGATCTCATGATTGGTTTCAACAAGTGTTATTCTATATAGTTGATTGAGAAAAAAATATAGAATTTAAAATCATAAAAACTTTTCAGCTTCTCTTTTTCAGTTATTTAGCCTCTCAAATTTCTGAAAGAAAAGTAAAAAGGTCTTGAGCATTTCAAACTTTAACACCAAAGGAAACAGTAAGAAGAAAAGCTACAACTTTTTCTTGGATCCAAAGTTAAAAATCTGAAGATCTTCTCAAACATCAAGTAGTAGTTTTAAATTCCATCTCTCGGGTAAGTTTTAAACATCATAGTTAAGTGAATTTGTGATTTCATTATCAAGTTTTAACACAAACAAATTCAAACTGCTGATTAGTATAATCAATGCTTCAATTTTGGCCAAAGAAGCAGAGCTGGATTCTCTGAAGTGAAATAAGGCAAGTGAAATTCTTTTAAAAATTTGAATTTGAATTTGTTAATCAGTAATAAAGCAAGAATTAAGCAATTGTATGAATCAGTTGCAGGAAAAATAAATCAAGTTCAAAAACTAAATTTATTTCTGGATTTCAAGCTGCAGACCCTGTTCTCTATTGCATAAGAAATCCACCTGTAAGTAAATTGAATATTGTTTGTTATTGATGAATTAAATAAACAAATACAACAGAGATTAATCAAAGATTGTATTAACAAGTGCCGATTTAACTTCAAGATTAAAGTAGGAAAAAGTATCCAGGCTTCCATCCTTATTTTGAAAATAGTCAGGAGCTTTCTGTTCACACTTTGCATGGTGAGTAAACCTCTGATTTGTCCAATTGCTTGTTGTTGTATGCATGCCTAAATTGATGTTGAAAAACTTTTGCATGTGAACAAATGGTTGTGTATCTGTATATTTGCTTGGGTATGAATATATTCAGGATTTCAACTCCTTTTCTTCTAAGTCTCAGGTTCACAGAGTAAACCCATGCCAAATTCAAAATCTTTTCCTCTGTTCTCTTCTGAAATTGAAATCTAAACAAATTAAAGTGCTGTTTTAAACATGCATTATGTTTTAGTAATAAATCAAAGCAATGTAGTTTTTTCTTGGAAGTGTGAAAACACAGTCTCAATCTAAATTATGTAAGAATTCGAATATTATAAACTTTGATTTCAGGAATACTATTTGAATCATCATTGAAAATAACGATTTTAGAAAATTAAATATGAATTTTTAATACAGGTTTTAGTAAGAAATTTTAACTTGATCAGAAAATGAAGTTTTGTAAAATTCTGATGATCGGTGCATTTGTGGGCCTCGAGATCGTGATCGAGTCTTGCTGGAAGCTTGTAGTTCGTCAGCAAAATGCTCGAAAATTTTTCTGTTCGCTGTGGCGATCGTACGGCAGCGATGTAGGGTTAAACCCATACTTGAACGAGGTCGTCAAAATTTGTATGCCGCGAGTTCGTCAAAGGACCGGGATTGATCGCACGTGCCCCAATAGAAGCGTTAGTCATCGGTGATGCTTCAGGTACGATGCCGCGACCTCTGATGGTTGGTGGAGGGAAGACGTGGCATTCTTTGGTGATCAGAATTCTTGTTCTTGTTGGGTTCATGTTCAAATTTCAATTTCTTTGATAAATTGGTTTTCTGGGTATTTAGGGAGGTGCGTAGAGATCATCGTCGTCACGTCGATGGCAGGAGCATCGACCGTAGCTGGCCGGAGGGTTTGTGCATGTGCACAACGACGAAATGGTGTCAGGTGGTAGCAGTTGGGAAAGAAGGGGAATGACTCAAAGTGCTACTCAGGGGTTTAAGGAGATGACTCGAAGAGAAGGTCGTGTCGTTTTGGCGTTGCACCGGGTCATTCAAACTTAAACAAAATTTTAGCTGGAAAAAATTATACTCGGGTCGATTTGTGGAAAACTCGAAGCAGGGAGCATTTTCCTCCGGGATGACTCGAGATCGCCTCAGGTGGTCGTCGAAAACAACAAATTCCAGTTTTAAAATTTTTGAAAACATAAGTTTAAATGATTTCCTGAATTCATTCTTTATAAATGATGATAGTTTGTTAATGGAATGTGAAGTAAATGGTATTGAAATAATTATTTGAAACTAACGAAGTTCAAAGATGTTTTAAACTTAATTTTTAATGTAAAGTTGTTTTAAATTTAACTTAGTAAAATAATTAAGAAGTAAATCAAATATTCAAAGTGATTAACTTAAAAACAAATTTATTTACAATGATTAAATAATGATTAAATAATTGATGATTTGTAATTACTTTGTAATTAATAATTAATTAATTAAAAAATAATTAATTAATAAAAGTAATTAAAATTTAATTAATTAATAATTAAGAATTAATAAATTAAGATAATTAATTAAAGAATAATTAATTAACAAAGTTAATTAATATTTAGTTAATTCATAGTTAAGGATAATTAATCGTTGATTTAAAATAATTAATAAAAATAATTATGTGGTTAATTCACTTAAATCACATTCACCTTAATTGAAGATGATTGACTATTATCAAATGTTGTGTACTGGATTGATATTTCTGTTGTGATTGTGATACTGTGTGACGTGAATTACTTTGTGCTGAACTGTAATTTGTGATTTATTTCTGTATGCATGTGAAAACCCTTTTGTCCGTAAAATGGCATTTAAACATTCGATGCGACAGGGTGTAACAACCCGTAAATTTAACCAGTTTTAATAACGTTATTGATTGAAATTTTTTGGAATTTTAAACAATAAAATTTTGAAATATAAATTTGATATTTCAAATGCGTCTAGTTAAGCATAGCAACTAGTAAATTTTCGTCCGAAAATATGAAAGTTTATTTCGCGCGTAAATTCACTTCAATTTAATCAGTTAAAAAGCAATGAAAATAAAACGTTTTCGAAACCTAAATATTTTACATAAAAAAATTCTAAATCGTCTACTGAGCAAGGCGTCATTTTTCAAAATTCAGACTTCTTTAGCTCCGTCAGTCTTATTTTTCTGCGTTTTTCTTGCATTTTTCGCTGGTAGAAAATTTCGAATTTTTATAATTCAACCATACCACTGATATTTCTATACCGTTTTGATCGTCCCATCGCGCTGATCTCTATAGTGTATTCAATAGTCGATTTCAATGTCCGGGCACGTCGTATCGGCGAAAGCGGTAAACGTATCGGTTCTGTATTTTAAAACTTTTTGAATCTCTGGCTGATTTATTTGATATCCACTTTGTAGACCAGCGGTCAATAGCCAGGTGCATAAATTGTTTTCGCTCTTAAGGGATTTTCACTCTTTCCCTTGTTAACTTTATAACTTTTATTTTTTTATTACTGACTCGTTCATTGTTTTCTTTGAAAAGCTATTCACCTTTCACCTTCTTTATAAAAACAAATTAATATAAGCACGTTTCATGAGAATCCACTTGTTCGTGTTCACTTCCATCACCCTTCCACTTCCCTTCCTTTTTCTTCCTTTGGCCATTTTTTTTCCAGCAAACCCCACGCCTTGAACCCACGTCCTGCCTCAACTATCCTTCTCCCATCGCTTAAGCCCGCCATCTCATGCCCATGCTCGACCGCCATACCTTCAACCGGAACCTCCACGCTAACCTCCAACACGCGGTTGTGACAACCCGGAAAATTTGAGCAATATCAATTTAATAATCTGCATTAAAAATTAAATTGATTTGATTTATCTTTGTTAATAAGGTCTGAATTGACACTTTTCTTTTAATAAATATCTAATTGGAAAATTTTATCTTTTAAAACTAATTGATTGTTTTCTATTTATATGTATATATTTGTATACATTGTAAATAGGGAGGCTTTGTTTTAAAATTTAACTAATAAATTATGTTTTCAAATTTATATAAATACATTTTAGTGGATTGGAAATTGTGATTTATTTAATATAAACTTTTCAAAGCTATTTAATAAATAAATATAGGGATTTAAATACATAAGATAAATGTTAAAATAGTTTAAAGACTGGTTCTAGCTTATCTTAAAATTTAAATGTATTGACAAAAAGATTTGTTCTATTTTCTTTTTAAGTATAGCTTGATAAATATGATTTAAAATATATATAGGGTTTAAATACAATTTTGTCAAATGATACATTAGTATATATAGTAAAATAAATGATTTATAATAGAGAGATAGTTTCTTTTATAAATCATTTCAAATTGATAAATGTGTTCTTAATTTCTTTTAATAATTAATAAATATGTAAGTTAGAGTATAAAATAAAAATAAGACAGATGGTGAAATATAAAGTAAGCTCATACGTAAATTCAAAACAACGTGTTAAAATATCATTCATTTAATTTTCAAAGTAAAATATTGAACAAAGGAATACATTCCATTATCAAACAAGTAACATATATTACAAAGCATGAAGGCTGGCATAGGGTAAGTATATGTAAACAAAAGAATCTTCAAGTTTGTAAAATGACTAAAGAAAACAAGACAAGCATTAAAATGTTAGCTCCAATATTTCTTGTATCAGCCCCCAAAGCTAAGTGAATTATTCTCAGGTATGGTACAATGTGTACACAGTCTTGTACAATAATATGCAATATTGAAATATAAAAATAGGTACCCAGTCTTCTTTCTTTTCCATATATCTTCATATCAGTTTCGAGTATAATCTGAAATAAATAAATAAATAAATGTGAAGGCTTGCTAAGGAAGACAACATTATGAATTCTTGAACAAACAAAAGCAATTAATGTTAATCTTTCTAGCACACAATACATTTCATATCAGCCTCCACCCTAAAAATATCTTTGGTTTAAATCAGTCCAAACAAAGATTATGTATGTTGTATTGTACTAAAATATAATAATCACCTGTACCAAAGACGAAATTTTGTCCACTGTAACTTGGTTTTAAATATCACCCTGTAAGCTATTTTCCTATGTCATCTTTCCATTTCAGTTCGAGCTGAGCAAAATATAAAATAAAATTCATTTAAAAACTTAAGTAAACCACTCAACATCAACAAGGAAACCCAACAAATCATAGATTCAAGAAGTAGGAGATTCTAGCCTGCAAATTTTCAAGCCTGTGAAAATTGAAGGCTCTGTTCTTTTGAAACCTGTGAGTAACTTTATTTTTTTTATAATTTTTTTTTTAGAAATGAATCTGTTGTATATACGCTTGTGGATAGTATGTGTATATATCTATATAGATATTGAATCCTCTGCCTATGCTTGTAGGATGTTGTGGTGTGTGCAGGCTGTTACATGTATTCACTATTTTGAATTCTAAAACAAACTTTGCTTTCAAAAATCATTCCTACCCAATCTACTTGAAATTTGGAACTAGAGTTAAAACAGAAATTGTTTGTTTGACATTGAACTGAATTTTAAAAATATGTTCAAACTAAAATAACTTAGTAGCATCTCTGGAAAGCCAGATGCTTGAGCACAACTCCAGATAAATCAAAATTCGAACCTTTTAATTTTCGAATTCAGGTATGCAAGACGAATCTGTGAACAATAACATGATTTTTAAGGGTTGAATCATAATTTTCAGTGATATGGTTTAAGAGAGGTTTGTGTTTATCTGTTTTGGGATTTACGAGTTGTCGTGGGTGATCTAGTCGAGTGGAAGGGTCGGGTTTTTGTCTGGAGGTGGAGGAGTCTACCGTGGGTCAGGGAAAAATGGTGGAAGATTCGTCTGGTGTTCAAGGTGGCGCCGGCGACCTTTTTCTTTGCGTAAACATAGTTTTGAGGCGCCGTGTTTCTTTCGCTCGTTCATCGCCATCGATGGATCGAGTGCCACGCGGTTTTGAGGGAAGGTAGAGGGGAGGTGGATGAGGCTACGGTCGGAGTTGGGGAGCTTCTGGTGGTCGGAGCGTCGAGCAAGTGATGTTGATAGGTATGGTGGTGATGAGGCTAGTGGGTTTCTAGGTTTTGGTATCGAGCTCGAATTTTCGATTCTCGATGATGGACGAAGTTCAGATGATTGGGGATGGACCAGTGGGTGGTAGTCGACTTGTGGGAAGGGTCGGCGATGATCGAAGTCTCACCGTGGATGGTACAGGGTGCACGGAGCATTTATATGAATCTAGAGTGGCTGTTTTTTTAGAGAAGCAAGTTTTCTTTTTCTCATATTGTCTCGAAGCAGGTTGTTGTTTTTTCACGGGGAACTTCATGTTTTGCTCGAAGTAAATGAGGGGGGAGGGGGGCTCGGGTTGAAGTTTGTTCAAGGTTTTAACCTGTACCCAGTTAACAGTTTTTAAATTTTTTTGTTTAAATTAAAATCAAAGTTAAACCAAGTTCTAAACCAATGTTTAATAGTGATAGTTTTGAAACAGAGTTGGGAATAATAAAGTTTCATAATTTAAATTATTTTAATAACCTAAAAGTGTTTAATATTTAAGTGTATTAAAAAAAAGTTGAATTCAAAAATGAAATTTAAATTGTTAAGGAAAGATTTAAACAAAGTTAACTCTAAAATTGAAAACCAGAACTTAAATTTGAAATTCTAGACGTAGAAATAAAATAAAGTTTTATAATTTAAATTGATTTAAATAAGTTTTAAGTGTTAAAATATGCTTTTAAACATGTGAGTTTAAAAGGGTTTTGAAAAATTAGTTTTAAACTTTATTAAGGATAAATTGGAATTTATTTAGGAAGTAATTTAAAATAAATGTTTTCGAACATATTGGGAGTGAAAATGTAATCAATAATAAGAATAGTTTACTTTAAGTAATGAAGATTTAGAATTTATATTCATTAACCTTTAAGTTAATTAAGTATGAATAATTAATGATTGATATTAATTAAATTAGTAATTATAAGTTTAAATGTATTAGTTAAAGTTTAAATAATGAATTAAGTAACTAATATGTAATTAAGAACCATAGATTAGATTTTTATTTAAATTAATAAATTTTAATGGTTAATCAAACTTATAATTAATAATGATTAATATAAGTTAATTATTTTAGAAAAATAATTAAATAAGTGTTAATGAAGATCATTAACTGGATTATTTTATAATTAGTTAATGTGATTGATTTTTAATAATTATTTAGATTAATTAATTTAATAACAATCATTTTAATAGTTTAAATGTAATTATTTATTTGGAAAGTAACTAAGAAATTAATTACTTATTAATTGAGTAAATTGATTTAATTTGAGTTAATTAATTTAGTTTAATTAATTTGGATTAATCAATTGATATTTTGGAAGTAAATTACTTAGAGAAGTAATTGATGGATAATTACTGTATGTAATTAATTGGATGATGTTGTTAATGGAAGCAATTGGAGTATAATTACTTGAAATTAATCAAGGGATTAATTAAGCTAGTTATTGAGGAGTAATTAATTAAGGACGGTTAATTACTGTATGTTATTAATCAGAGATGATTAATATATGTGATTAGAGGATTAAGTTTTTTTTCTTAATTTAATTAATTAATAAAATAATTGATTAGAGATCATTAGTTATTATAATTAATGATGTAATTAGGAAATTGATTAATTTGGGAATAATAAATCAACAAGGTAATTAAATTGTAATAAATCTATCTAAATGTAATTAATTAATGGATTTATTCAAAGATTAATCTCTGTAAATAAACTAAAGAAAACTACTGGAATGTAGCAAAAGTTATTTAAATCAAAGATGATTAATTGGGATACATAAGTAACTGATGATAAGATTAAATTAGTCAATTAATTTTAATTAATCTAAGAAATCATTTGATGATTTGGTATGTGTAATAACTTAGTGTAATTAATGGAGTGTAATTACCTAAGAAAGTAATTAGATTGTAAATGAAGTAATATAGGTAATTTCTTTTGTAATTAATCAAAAGATTAATTTATGGGAAAAATTAATCATGGGATGATTAATTTGTTAATAAGTAATTAAGGGTAGTTAATTACTGGTTTGTTATTAATCAAGGGTGATTAATAATTGTATTTAAATAAAGATTAATCACTTAATGTAATTAATTTAAATAAAGTAATTTAATATAAATTAGAGGTCATTAATTAATACAATTAATGATGTAATTAAGAATTGTTTAATTAAGGAATAATTAATAAGGAAGTAATTAAATGTTAATTGCTATGAATGATTTAGAATAATTCATTTGAAAAATTAATTAAAGACTAAATTACTTACTGAAATTAGACAATGATTAATTAATTTGATTTATAATTAATCAATGGTGTATGAGCAGGATTTATAGAATGACTAATTAATTTAATTTATTTTAAATTAATTAAAGATAGAAGTAATTAATTTAATTAATTTTAAATTAATTATAGATTGTGAATAATAAATCATGCTTTTGGATAAGGATGTTTATATTTCATTGATTGATTGTGATCTCAGATATGAGATGAGTAATAACTATGTGATATGGATGCTTGGTTTAAGTATGACAATATTAAGTATGTGTTTGGATGATAATATTGATTATCTATTTATGATGATAAGGTGATTATCTATTATGAGATGTGAATTATCTATCTGTGTGTATATAGATAATATTGAATTGAATTGTTTTAACTCTAAAACAACTTCGCCTTAAAAGATACGTTTTAGATTTCGATGAGACCGGGATCGGGTTTCCATATTTGGACATCTAAAAACCACATCGATCCAAATTAACGGTACGTCGTGAATCTGAAGTGAAGATGAAGATTCAGAGTGTAAGGATGATTGTCGTTAACTCTGAGGGTGATTCCAAAATGAGTGTAACGAGATAATGCCTTCGGTTTCGTTCGAACCCGGGACGAACTTGTATGGATTGAATGCTTTCAGAACATCGTCAAGTGGACGATGAGCATTCTAAAAGATATGTTCTATAAAGGTAATCGTAGCCTCAAGCCTCATCAACCGGGAATGGCTAAAACAGGGGAGGTGCAGCAAGGTTAGGTGGGTCATGCCCAAGTAGGACGAGATATACCCCTGTGTAGATGTCCCTTTTTATTCGGCTGTGTGGGCAGTTGGTCTGCAGCCAACTGCGGGGTTATCTTGTTCAGGATTGTTCAGTAAGGAATGGTTCCGGCCTTGTGTTGCAGGGGAGCGGGCGTACTCCTCGGTACGTTGATCTAGGCCACGTACTGTGACGGGCGGTACCCCAGTAGCCATGCCATTGTATGGAATCCAAAATCCAATAAGTACCATCGGATTTGATTGTTTTACCCACTTTTGTGGCTAGTAGCTGGAATTTAATAGATGTAACAATTTCGGCTATTTTCTATTTACTTGAAAACCCTAGACCTATTATAATATCATTGAATTTCCTATAAAATGTTTTGGTTAGCGTAAGGTAATTTTTTTTCCATGTTTATGTGTGGGAAGTCTTACGTGATACCTTTCTTTTCAAAGGTTTTTGAAAATTAAGCAACTTTAACATGTTACTCACACCAGACCCTTGTCTGACCCGGAGTTTATTTCTGTTTTCTTAAACTCTCGGGTACTCAAATTTTTACGAGTAGCCAAGGGATTCAGGTTGGCTTCGACGAATTCTGGAGGAGCAATGGAGCAGGAGGCTTCAGCGTTTGTAGATATAGTGTTCCGCTGTAATGATATCTCTGTGTTGTATTGTGTATTGAGTTGTATAACTAGACAGGTGTCTATAACTGTCTAGTATGTGATGTATTATCTGTATAACTCTGATTGATGTTGTATATTATGTAAATACCTATGTGATTAATATAATTTATTCGTTCCGCTGTAAAATTCTGATGTTGTTGTTCTTTCTTCTCTATCTTTTCTATTTTCTCACCCCTTTCTTTCTTTAAGAACGATACGTCTTCCTTGGCGTAGGAAGCCGGGTCGTTACAGCGGCGTCTCAAGCTTCGGCCTCTTATTCCTTCTCCGTGCCGAGCTAGCAAGGGTAGCAACTCAGCGCCACCATCTCATGGCCAAGCAGCCCCTCATCTCCAAGGCCTCGTACGCCGCATCACTTCCCACATGAACCCTTCAAACCACGATAGCTTGTGTCGGCTTCCTTCTCCTTATTTGGTATGCAAGTGTTGATTATATATGCTACCAATTGTATAATTAAACATGCAGTTACTTGTAAGTTATATATACAGTGGTTATAAAGTCTTTAAATATAAATCAGGCATGTTCTTCAAATTCAAAGTGTTAGTATTGTATATTAGAGTACAAAGTTGATAAAGTTATATAGGTGATATATGTATATCTATATTAGTGACATAGAGTTTTGTCTGCATTACCTGTACTCTACACATATAGTTATATATTATTTATATATATATATATAATAAGTCTACATTTGTTGATGTATAATGTTATGCAGCACTCTGGTTTTTAATATAAATTATATGTTCATAGGTATAGTATGTTCATAGGTTCATATATATAATGTTGATTTTAATAGTATGTTCATAGGTATAGCTTCTGAGATGTTAGTATGTTTATATAAATTATATGTATATAGAAAAATTTATATAACAGTAATATATTTAGTATACATAGGCTTTTGTTTAAAAATAAAGTTTATAAGATTTTGACGGCCAACTCAAAGTATGTTAGTTATATAAGTATGTCTTCGTCACATAACTATTGCATAGAGTATTGTTTTAGGTAGTTCATATGTAAGTGTATATAATAAGTAGTTATAGGTTGGTTCACATATCAGTTTTGTAGGTTTGGTTACATTTATACTAGTTGCAGAGTTATTTAAGTGTATTGAGTCTGCATGTAAATTGTGAGTGAGCTGTGTGTGTATATATATATTTGTATATATATATATATATATAGTTTAAAAGTAAGAGTTTGCAATTACATAATGTCGGTTTTCATGGTTATTGAAATATGTATATTTTATTTCAATTTGTATTTAAATTTATTTTGATTTGAAAATATTTATAACATATGTATATACCTCTTATTTAAATATATGTTTTAAAAGAAAATTTGATTTAGAGAAAATTTATAACATAGATTTTGTTCTGACAATTCTGATTCGTTTCCATCAACCCCTATCTTTCAGCTTTGTCCATCAAAAATCCGCTTTCAGCTTACTTTGCTTTAAGTTGTTGTTTGCATTGTTCAATGGTCTAGATCGTGATCCAATTCGTATCTTGCCGAGTCGTCAAATTCTTCTAGCCTTGAAAGGTGAGTAATCACTGACGATTAATGTTCTTTTATTTATTAAATTTGATTTCAATTGAAATGATAATTGAAATACGTTGTTGTTAGTTATTTACACTGTTATATATGCTATTACCTGTATCAGTCCACCTGTGACATCTGACACCATTTTCTGTTATTTATGCAATGATAATCTAGTTGGTTGATAATTGATTGATTGTTTGTTGTTTATATTGGATGTTAAATTGTAATGTATAAAGTGATAAATATTATGCAATTGAATTTGACGTAGGATAGTTAAAAATTTGAATCGACATATGTGTTGAATTTGATTAGTTATATTTGAGAAATATGACCCCTTAAATGTTTAATTATTTGACACGTAGAAAATGGTTAATTACCCTTGAACCATTTAAATTTATGTTCGATGGAATCGAAAGATAAATATCCAGTGAAGAGCCGCATTAATATTAGTGTAATAATCTTTAATCTACATGAAATGATAGTGTAGATTCTAGGAATAATTATATTAATTTGCACAAACAACAATGTGAATAAGTACGATTATTTCGGGATTATTTGAATTAATTATTGAATTGTTATTGATTGTTGTTATTGTCTGTTTATTTATTTTGACCCCATCCCAGTTATCACGTTGCAAGTTCCCTTTATTATGCTTGAGTTTGAGTTGAAATTGGAATCGGGTTGAAATGATATATACCCAAATGAACTTGACTTAGGATAACCTGATTGGTCAATCATTTGATTTAAATGAACAAAGATTTTATTTTAGTAATAATAAGATTTTGAAATAAAATTGGAATTTAAAATTTTAATGAAAAGAAATGTGAATACTTGAAATTTGAAACAAAATATTTACGTAGTAATTGATGAAAGAACGTTGTTTAATTTGAGAAATGATTGAATTAAGTTATGAAATAATTTAATAATTAAGTTTTGAAATTATTTAATAATTAAGTTTGGAATTATTTAATAATTAAGATTGGAATTTTTTAATAATAAGGTTTTGGAATTTATTTGGTAACTAAATTTGAGATAAATAATTTAAGTTTGAAATTATTTAATAATTGAATAAGTTTGAATTAATTGATAATTAAATATAAATTTGAATTCTTTGATAGGAGAATTTGAACTTTTGAACAAGTGAATTTAACTTCGTTAATAAATAAAACTGGGTTTCTTCATTTATTAAGTTATGGAAAATTATTTAAGTAGGTTAATAATTAAAATTGAACTTCTTAAATATGTGAAATTTAGTTTCTTATTTAATTGAGTTTTGAAATTCGTAACTAAGTAAATAAATAAGTGAAATTGAATTTCTTTAACAAGAAATAAAATGCTTATTGGAATAAATGTAAGACTTGTAATTTTAAGAATTTGATTTGACAAATCTAGTTTAAGTAAATTTGTAAGTTTTGATATTATAGAGTTGAACTTAAGTAATTGACTTAATGAATTGGAAATTTAGATAGAAATTATTTTGAATGATAATATAACTTAATGGATATTGAATAAAATCGATCATTGAATTAAAATTGATTTGAATATTAAATAAAATTAATTTAAATGATCATGGAATTATATACAAATTTAAACGTACATTTGAATTGCTTAAATTTAAGCTTGAAATTGAATTATAAGATTTTGAAATGGTAATTTGGAAGTTTTGAAACGTAAATTATGGAAATTAATTTAGAAAGACAAATGAAATGTTGATTTACAAATTTTAATTGAATTTGAATTTGATTTGGTTTGAAATTTGGTAAACGACTAATCGGTTTAATAATTACGAAACTTATTAAAGAAACCGAAATAGGTTATGGACATACTCTCTGTCTAAACCGAAAACCACTTTAATAACTATACGCAGAGTGTGATCCAGAATGAAGTGGTTAGAATGATGTACGTGATGACTGAAGAAAGAGAACGATAATGGATAGCATTGACACTTGTGTCAAATTGGAAATGACTTAAACAGAAGCGGTGCCGGGCCAAATGGGGTTAGCCACCTCGAGCAAATGCACTTCTTCGATACTACTCATTACTTGTCATTGATTGGTGCACCTTCGTACTTTTGGGCGTGTTGTTTCGCGGTGTTGCGATTGTTGCAACGATGCGTTTCACCAGTTCGGATCAGGCAAATGGTAGTTTCACTACCTTGGGTATAGCCTCATGTGCCTTGTCATACTTGTATCCCTATATATGCGACCACTACGAATTTGTTTTGTGTTATACCTCTGGAGTACTCCCTGATATCCCACTAGTTTACGGTGGAGTTTACAGTGTTGTATAGACTATGACATTTATATAAAAATGTGTTAAGGGGTATAATGGTAATGCCTTAACACTATTATGATATTTTATATTACTGATAGACATTATCTATTTAGCGTATACTACTACATAGTAGATAGTTTAACGGATCCTTAGAGGATGGTTATTCCAACATCCTTTGAGTTATTTGTATTTCAATTGTTATTTCACTTGAATTGGATTTATTGATATTAGAATTTTAATCCTGACTCAAGTGTTTTGTGCTTTGCTTTACGCTCGGGTGAGACTGAGTGGTTCAGCTTTTGAGACTCACCTTTGGAGTTGGAGCTTCGCTTGGAGATCCAGCTATCTATCCAGCTTTCAGATATCCAGTTGATTCCAGTGATGTATTCGTATTCTTGTATTTGACTATTGTATTCGAGACTTCTGTTGTAATTTAATTAACTCTGTTATATATATATAGTAGCTTCATGAGCTACTATCTTTTTCTTCCGCTACATATTATTACTCTGTGTCTGTGATTCTATGATTATTTATTTACTGTATATATGAGTTTTGCCAAATTTAAATTAATAATTCGGTATTTTGTATTAATCAAGTCCGACATGTGCGGATGTGAATAGTCCAAAATAGCTAGCTGTTACAGTTGGTATCAGAGCTTTTGGTAGCTCTGGGCAAAACTTAGCATATAGGGTAAATATATTTACAGAATCACTCTCATTTGAGTTTCAACCTCTTCCCTTTTTGACTAGATTCCCTTGAAAATTTGGAACGTTCCCTACGGTTCCAAAATTCATTTGTGTCCCTCACTATTTGTCTTCTTTCAATTCTGGAATATCCATAACTCCACTTCGAATGATCTTTATAGTGGATCGACGGTCCTGCCAATCTCAAATTGATTTGTAAAAGGGTGAAACTCATTTATAATGGCATTGATTTACCGAAGATTTCTATATACTTGGTTTACGATGCTATCTATCTCCTACTATGTCTGAATTCTATTCCTCGAGATCGAATGTCGACTTGCCTCAGAATTCTGCATCGATCTTATTCTTGAAATTACGGTCGATCCGGTAAAGGTTTCCTGTGAATAAAATCAGCTTACCCATCTCTCGATTCCGTTAATTGAATTATCTTATCTTCTGTTTCGAACGTATTATCGAATCAAAATTCTCTTTGATTTTATTTCATTAAATTTGAATCTCTATACTTATTTGAAATCCATTCTTATATCTCAAACGAGGAAGTGTATTTGTAAATCAATGTTAAAAATATTTTATATATTGTGTTGTTTGAGTTGTTGATGCCGATTTGGATTTTCGATCGATTCGTCTGATCAACACTATCGATAGGATTCCCAAAACACTTTAACAGAGCAAACTGACACAATATTGTTTTCAAATTTAGTGAACAAATAGTTTTGTATGATTATATTATATATAAGTATAAATTTTTCTGACATTAAATTGATAATGAATTTGTTGTCCGAAATAATAAATAAATAAATTTATAAAACTCGGGTCTAATTTGATTTGGAATTTGAAGTGAATAACAATTGGAATTTGAGAATTTAATTTCCGATAATTTCGAGCTATGGTTTTAAAGTTTAAAATGTATATTGTTTAAAATATTTTTGAATATAAATGGTTTTCAAAGAAATTTTAAATGATTAAATTTAAGCTCTTCTCTTTTGTCGTGGGAAAATAAATTTCGATGATGACGGCCGCATCATCGACATTCATTTTCGAGTTCGAAGTGGAGGGACCAATCCGTAGCTTTGCTACAGTTTTGTTTTGGAAATTAAATTGACTTAAATTTCTTAAATATGATTTATATATATAGATATATTATTTTAAATTTAATTAAATTTCATATAAATAGTATATACATAATTATCTCTAATATGGTTTGAAATCAATCGGAAATTAATTCTTAAAATTTTGACTTAAGGATGATTTACAATAAAGCCAAAATTTTGACTAAATAATTAACTTAAAACAAGCGAATTGTAAAATTTTATTTGGACAATACTCAATTGCATTTTATATAATTTACCTAAATTTTCATAGGTTAACTATGTAATTGAATATTATACAGTAGAAAATGATATCAAGGAATTTTTAAATAAATTTGAGTTGTTACAAATAGTATGGATATACTTAATGTATGTGTAATAAGATATATTAAGTAGAATAAATTTTATAATAATTTGGAATGAAAAATAATTAAATTTGACAAATAAAGTATGATTATAATAAATGATTATTCAAATTTATGATCTTTAAAATTGTTAATTTAAGATAATTGGATAATATACAATATAAAGTGTCTTTATAAATAAAATGTTGAGTGCTTATAATAAAAGGTTACACACTTAAAGTTTAATTATAAATGATTAATAGAGATAAAATAATAATTTAGTCGAATAATAAATGGATTAATAAAAGAGAAAAATGGTTGTTTGAAATAAATTTTGTAACAAGCAATGATAAATTGAAAATAAACCAAGTTATGAAAAATCTTGTGACGACCCGACTTTCCACTCTCAGAAAATCGCATCATCAATTAAGAAAGAAAGGGATAGAAGAAGAAAAGATAGAAGAGAAAGAAGAAACAACACAAGAATCTCAATAGCGGAACGAATAAATTATATTAATAACATAAGTATTTACATAATATACAATACCAATCAGAGATACACAACACACACATCACATATACTAGACAGTTATAAACACCTGTCTAGTATTTACAACTCAATACAATCACAACACAGAGAACACACATCGGAACTATATATCTACAACGCAGAAGCCTCCTGCTCCATTGCTCCTCCAATATTCGTTAAGGCCAACCTGAATCCCTTGGCTACTCGTAAAATTTTGAGTACCCAAGAGTTTAAGAAAACAAAGATAAACTCCCGGTCAGACATGGGTCTGGTGTGAGTAACAGGTTAAGGTTGCTTAACTTTATAAACCTTTGAAAAGAAAGGTATCACGTAAGACTTTGCACACATAAACATGGAAAAGTTTTTACCTTACGCTAACCAAAACATTTGATAGGAAATCCGATGATATTATAATAGTGTCTAGGGTTTTCAAGTCAATATGAAATAGCCGAAATTGTTACATGATTAAATTCTAGCTATTAGCCACAAAAGTGGGTAATACAATTAAAACCGTTGGCACTTATTGGATTGTGAATTCCATACAATGGCAGGGCTACTGGGTACCTCCCGTCACAGTACGTGGCCTAGATCACCATACCGAGGAGCACGCCCGCTCCCCCGCAACACAAAGCCGGAACCATTCCTTACTGAACTGTTCCAAACAAGACAACCCCGCAGTTGTTTGCAACCAACTGCCCACTCAGCCGAATATAAAGGGACTTCTAGACATGGATCAATCTCGCTCTCCAGTGGGAGCTACCCACGAAACCTTGCTGCACCTTCCCTGTTTTAGCCATTCCCGGTTGATGGGGCTTGAGGCTACGATTACCTTTAGAGAACACATCTCTTAGAATGCTCATCGTCCACCTGACGATGTTCTGAAAGCATTCAATCCATACAAGTTCGTTCCGGGTTCGAACGAAACCGAAGGCATCATCTCATTACACTCATTTTGGAATCACCCTTAGAGTTAATGATGATAACCCTTGCACTCTGAATCTTCATCTCTAACCTATAAGAACTGGTTCCGTCAAACTCATCACGGAATCACCCCCATAGTTATACTGACATATAGTCCTTACACCTCGAGTCTTCACTATTCACATAAGATTCACGACCTATCGTTAATTTGGATCGATGTGGTTTTCGGATACCCAAATATGGAAACCCGATCCCGGTCTTAACGAAATCCAAAGCGTGTCTTTTAGCTCCAAGTTGTTTTGAAGTTTAAAACAATTCAATTCAATATTGTCTATATACACACATATAGATAATTCTCAACATCATAATAGATAATCAATATTATCATTCCAATAGATAATTCATATCATCAACTCAAAACAACCATGGCATCCAAATCACACAACATCATTTATCTCATAACTGAGATCTCAATCGTTCAGGGTAATAAATATCAATCATCATTCATAAGCAATGACTTATTCAATCAATTCTATAATTAATTTAAAATGAATTAAATGAATTACTTCTTCCTTAATTAATTTAAAATAAATTAAATCAATTACTCATCCACATATATCTTGCTTACATATTCCTTAATTAATTATCAATCAATCAATTATTCTCAACAAATTTCCCTAATTAATCATCTTGATTAATAATCCTTTAATTACATTCAAGTAATTAACCTCCAATTAATCTCACAAGTTAATTATTCTCAAACAAATTAGTAATTAACCTGTAATTACTTTATTAATTAATTATAATTAATTACATTAATCCTTAATTAATTACATTAATTAATTCCATCATGGGTTAATTGTTCTTATTAACCAATCCTCAATCACGTCATTAATTATTTAAATTAATGATCCCAAATTATTTATAATTACTCTATAAAATTAATTATCAATTATCCATATTTGATTAATCATTCTTGATTAATCACATTAAGTAATTACATTAATCAATTTATTTTAATTATCTTTAAATAACTTAATTATCAAACCCAAAATTAATTTCACTAAATAATTTATTATGAATCACTTATCTTAAGTAATTAAACACACTAATAATAATTACACAAAGTAATTAATTCCAAAAACTCCTCCATCATTCAAGTATCCTTCAATTAAATTACATCAAGTAATTTATCTTCTTAATTACTTCACTAAGTAATTATTCATTTTTAATTACATTGGTAATTACTCCTCAAATCATCTAGTGATTAAATTAAATTAGTTAAACTTGATTAATTAACTTAATTAATCAATAACTTAATTAATTACAATAAGTAATTAATTTCCTTAATTACTTTCATTAAGTAATTACACTTAAACAAGTCTCAAATGATTATCTTTAAATTAATTAATACAATTAATCATTAAAATTAATTACATTTAATTAATTATAAAATAATATTAAATTAATGACCTTCATTAACCAATAACAAATCTTTAATTACCTTTCCAAAGTAATTAATTGAATTGATCAATATTAATTCTTAATTTATAAAACTCATTAATTAATTTCTAATTATTAAATTAATCAAGTGATAATTAAAAACTTATTAATTATTAATTACCTGATTAATAATTCAATTCATTAATCAAATCTTATTTAAATTAATTTCTAAATCACACTTTAATCAAGTTTAATTAACTTACTTAATCTTTTTATTAATTAAATAAATCCCTTAATTATTTAAATAATCTAGCCTAATTATTAATTAATTAAATTAGTTAATTAAAATCTTAATTACCTTGATCAGATAATTATTAAGTTCAAAACAATTGAATGAAAATCGTTAAACTCATTAATGATTTAACTATCATTATCAAAGTAAATTAAAAACAAATTTCTTTTTAAATTTTTCTAAATTCCATTTTAGATAAAAATTAAAATGAAATTAAATTTGAACTTAAACAAGATTTTAAGTATTTAAAAACTCTTTAGTTTTCATATTAAAGAATCACTTACCTCTTAAAGCAAATTTTAGAAGAATAGTTTTAACTTTAGGCCATATTCAATTTAAATAAATTTAAAATGCCTTAAATATTTCAAATGATATTGAAAATTTTTAATTCAAATCTTATTTACATTACAACCAAAATTCAAATCATGCTTTCAGATTTAGATTCAAAGATTTAAATTTAAATTTAAACCCTGTTTTAAATTTCATTACATATGTTATAAAATTCTAAAGTATTCAACTTGATTATAACACTTGAATTTGTAACTTGTTTTTATTTGAAACTTTCAGATTCAATCTTCAAATTTTGATTCAGGTTTAAATTTCATATTTGATTTAGAAATTTAAATCTTGTTTAAAATCTTATTTTCAGATTTAAAAATCACTTAATATAAAAACTGTGCAGGTTTCAGTTTTTTTTTTAATATTTCATTTCTGCAAATCTTGTTTATTAAAAAATCGAAATTCATACCTATTTGAATTCATAATTTAATCTTGCTTTCAGTTTAGATTTAAACTTGCCTTGCTTATTTTTAAATTTAGTTTTAAAAATTTAAAAACCTGAAACAGTTCAGGTTACAGAAAACAAACCTGAAACAAAATAACCCGAGCTCGACTCATTTTACTTCGAGTCATGAACCATCTATCTTCGGGCAAATCATGAAGACGATCACTGTAGTGGGCTCAGATCGAGATGAGGTGGCAATCTCGTAACTTGTAGCAGAATGCTTAACTCCGGAACCTTCCCCGACTCCTTGGTACTGGATGCCGAGTCTTTCTCTTGTGTGAGAAATCATAAAATCATGAAGAACCTTCTTCTCATCATCATTTAGTATGCGGTTCTCCAATTCAAACTCGTCAAAGGAGCCGCCCGACTGCCCAGTTTTCTCCTCCTCAACCAGCAAATTCCAAGCGTTATACAGACGTGTTGGGTAGTCATCAAGCAAAGCTAAGTCCCTATGCCTCAAAACATTAGCCTTGTAAGTAATAAGAAGCTCCTCTATGTCTGCCTCAAGCCTGGTCTCTGCCGTCCGAAACTTCTCATCAACTTCGACCTCCACCTCGCGGACCTTTTCCATGGCCTCATCTCTTTCCCTCCGGAGCATCACCACTTGATCGCACACTTCCTGTGCGGCAACGTTAGCAGCATCCTTTTCCTTCATGATCTCAGAAAATTTGGACTTAAGCTTGTTAAGTTCTTTGAGGGCTGCGTCCCGTTCAGTGGTAACATTGGTGTTCCTGTGGCCTATGTCCTCCATTGTGGCATAATACTCCCGCTTCATCCTATCCATCGCCACCTGGGCCTCGTCGGCTTTCTTAAGAGCCTCGATCTCATATTTGCGAGAAGACTCGGCCTCACTATTGAGCGCTTGAATAATTCGATCTTTTTGACCGAGCTCTTTCTCCAGCTTCTCAATCATAACAGCTCGATCGAAGGCCACCTTCGATCTTTTAAACTTGTTCGGACAACGGAAATTCTATCGGTTTAGAAAACCGTCGAACGAATTTAAATTAAAAATAACCGCAATCGCACGGTGTACGAATGTAGCACGCGGCGAATACGGGTCGATCCGCAGGGAATTGATGATTTTAAAATTCTATTCAATCAAATTAAACCAATCTTGAAGAGAATGTTAAACTAGAAAAGAAGAAAAACAAGCAAAAGAAAATTGATAAAAATATGAGTGTTAAGACAATTTAGAGGCAATTTCCACTCTCTAGATCGCATAAATCAATAAAATGAAGTTATGATCTCTCTTTTCTTGTCATTAGTGAATTAGTTGATGTGCTTATCATAAGTATGGTATATTTGTGCTATTAATTAGCTCAATATAAACCATCAAACTATAACACAACCACTAATACACTTTTAAATTTCATAAAATATGACAACAAAGTTGAAAGCAAAATCTATTTTAAGCATGGCCTATTAACTATTAATTAGAAATATAAGCCATCAAATTTTAATTTCAAAAATCACTTCCTTTCCATAATCATATGTAAATGAAGAGGCAATTTGTGTTTTGTTTGTTTAAGTATAGCCTATTTGTTATGAACAACATAGACTATCAAATTCAAAGCTAAACAACATCATTAAGCCACTTCAATCATTCTCATTAAGCACAAAAAGAGAGCATAAACATCAAAATGTTGGATCTACATACTAGAGAGCTTCACTACCCCTAAATTGAAGGGATTAAGCTCTCATATTGTTATCATATAAACAAATGTAGAAAACAACATTAAACAAGAAGAGAGAAAGAGAGCAAAATGAAAAGAAAAATTATTCTACTTGCATAAAATAAAAGAGATCTATACTAGAACATGAATGAAAATAAACAAGAAAAGAAAATGAACATGTAATTAAAAGGAAACACTAAATAACATTGCATAAAAGAAAAGAATTACATAAGAGAAGAAAAATGGCTAAGTAACCATGAAAAGAGAAAGAGAGCTTTCTTTTATTTTCTAAACTAAAACTCACTAACTAAGAGAGAGATGGCTACATGAAACATAAGGGGAATTTATACAAGTTAGAAACCCTAATGCATATTTTTGGGGAGTACCAAAAATGCCCCTTAGGAAGTGTGGAGGCCAAGTAAACATTAACATGTCTTAATCCCTCATTAAATGTACATGAAACCATTATCTCCATAAGCATGTGCATTAGCCTTTAATTTGTACATTAAGGTAGGTGGGTAGGTGGGGTCTTCCATTATCTTCACTTTGAATTATTTCCATCTTCATTCCTTTACATTCATGTTGTGTATGCATGTGTCTTCATGAAACCACTCCTATTTGAGAACAAATTCCTACAAAAATATACATAAATTTCCAATTTATTTTTCTCAAATAAATATATGCACACAAATGACCGTTTTGCCCTTACATGAAGATGAATATGTGAAAATTTGGAATTAATATGAATTTTGGTTAAAACAAGTTAAAATACCCAATATGATAATTTATTTAATTTAAATAGAATAAATATGGTGGTAAAAATATGCACATTTACGTGCACATCATGGGTCACGACATGTAGAAGTCAATTTTCGTCAATACGAATTATGGATCGCCTATTCATATCAAACAACAGAGTTCATCGATACGAAACACGCGATGAAGATAATCCTAAAGGCATTGAACTCCATCGATTCGAAACTACTTATTCATATCTATTGATACTCGACCCACAACAATCGAAGTCCATCGATACGAAATGGTGATTCGTATCCATAAATGCCAAACATATCAATGCGAGAACAACTTTTCAAACTTCTTTATCGATCCAGAAGAGGAGCGATATGAAGGAATGCTAAAAAACAACTGTCAATCGTGGTTGCAACTCAAATTTCACATCGTTTCAAGAGAGGATCGATACAAAATTCGATACAAGAAAACTGATGATTCGTGAGCGTTCAACGTTAACGAGAGTTAGATCAACATATATATATATATATATATATATGTGTGTGTGTGTGTGTGTGTGTCAAAAAAATATCCCATTTTCAACATTAACAGGAATTGGATATTCATTTAATAATGATTACGGCGTCAAACAGCTAAGCACTATCATATAGCAATCAGTTATAGCAACGCAAGGTTACAACCTTCGACAAAAGAGCAGTGGCTGTTCAGATTGAAGACTGCAGCTTTTCAAAGCACGTCATGTTTCCACAAGACGTACTTTGGGGGGCAAATGTTATCCCGCCTTTTGGCAAGGCCGAGATATCAAGGAACTGGTTACAAACTTAGGATCAACCGTCCTGGGTATCGAGCATGCATATGTTCGCTATGGATGTCGATGAATTTTATCCTAGTCCGAATCAGGCTACTACCGACAAAACATGACAAACTAAGCCATGGAAGCTCGCATTCCAAATTTCAAGTCAATCCGAATTTGTATGCTCAAGTTATGGTCGATGCAAATTGAAGGTGATAACCCCATTTTCGTATCTATCACCGAGCTCCGGTTCGAATCCATCGCCTTCGTATCCATCAGAGCTGCAGCATCATCGCAGCCATCAAGGAACCACATGTCATATCGATATCATTCGTATCCATCAATAGAGCATGCGTTTCGTATCGATCGGCTAGGTCCTACTTCGTAACCATCTAGTTCGCAACCATCGATGAGTGGTTATTTGAATTCATCTGGCAACTGCTATTCTCATCCATCAGGTTATCTCATTTTGCATCCACCATTATGCCATACTTTGAATTGATTGGTTTCGTATCAATCGATGAGTGGTATGCTTCGTATTGGACAACTAGTGTCTAGTTCGTAACCACCGGTCATCATCTGTTCGTATCGATCAATGATTGCTATTGTTCGAATCTATCGACTTATGACTACTTCGTATCCATCAATACGAATCAGATAACGGCCATTGATGCAAACGAGGCGAGATTCATGGATGCGACACAGTCAAACTGGAGCAAAGAGTGGATCGATGCGAGGAGTGCGTGCCACATTGCCACAAGATCACGTGCTTCATCGAGTCGAAGTGCATCGATTCGAATACATTGGTTCGAATCAATCAGCCACCGGAAATTCAATTTCGTATCGACTATATCTCAAAATCAACTGATCCAAATGCCATGAAATTTTCATAGAAGATTACGTACGAGCTAAGGAACGTTCCCATCAAATTTCAGCTCCATCGGGCATGATCTTGGTCGATACGAAATGATTTCGTATCGATCACAGATCGAGTCGAAACTCTCTGGAATTGGTTATGTGGGACCCCTCACGTGCTAGAGAGAGTCTCCCAAAGTTTGAGTGAAGTCTCAGCCTCCTACGCCTATAAATAGAGCCCAAAGCCTACAGAAGAAGGATCTTTTGGATTCTGAAGCGCCAAGACCCTGCCGGATTGAGATTTACATCACACTCTTGCTGTTCAACTCGAATTCCAAGTTGTGTTTTGCTGTTGTTGGTTGTAATCACTTGTAATCGCCGAAAGAGAATCAATAAAGTAAAAAAAACTTCATAGTGGACGTAGGCAACACGCCGAACCACTCTAAACCGCTTGTCTGTGCATTTACATTCCTGTTGTTTGGAGTTTTTGTTAGATAATCTTCATTTTAAATTTATATTCTTCACTGTTATCTCTTTAAAAATTTCTGAAGATGTTGTGCACAATTTTCGTACGTACAGCGGCCAATCAATGGTTTTCAAAATAGGCAAGTTGTTAAAAAAAGAAATTACTAAAAGTTGCTATATTTCAGCCTTAGAATCAGAAAAGGTGCTCTGCCTCCATAAGTAAGTGCCCTTCGACTCCATTGGTTCTGCTTCCTCCTAGTCGAAACATGTACAAAGTATCATTTAGATGGTACACGGTGGATTGGAAGGAAGGCAGAAGCCTTAATATCGAAAGGTAAGCTTCCAGTGGAGTCAAAACCCTACCTCATTTTTAAAAGTTAAGTTTCTGCTGTGTTTTACCTAAAGCTTTTGACACAGTCATAACATATGCTTTCGAAAAGGTTTTATATGTAGCTTTCAAAGAAGGTTGCCATCTTATGTTAGAAGTTAGCTTTCTAAGAGGCACCTTTTTCTTAAAAATCAAAGCTTTCAACTGGATAGGTTTCGACCTAGTTGAAGCCTAGTCACTACTCCACCTTTTGAATATACTGGCCAGAATGCTTTCACAAGGTTATCCTCATATTTATCTTAAAACTAAGCATTTTTCCTAATTTCTTTCGAAAGGGTTGAGGTTTTCAAAGGAGATGGAGCGAAAGGGGGTTTTAACTCTGTCCTTCAAAGTTTTAAATTTTACCTGTCTTTCCTTTCGACTAGATGGTTCTGACACCATCAACTTTTCCCCAAATTAATTTTAGTTGATTTGAAAAAGATATTTTCGTAAGTAACTATTTTGACCCAAGTTCTGTTTTTAAAGAGTAAACCTAATGCTTTCGAAAGAGGTACTTCCATTTGTTTTGAAGCTCTATATTTAAAAGATGAATTGATACCATGGAAAGGTATAATTGGTTTCCAAAGAGAATATTTATCAAGGGCTTCAAAAGGTATGTATACTATGTTTTGGAAAGATGTCTTTCCTTTCGAAGGAGGCTATGCAGTGGTTTCGAAATGGGTATTTTTATGATTCAAAACATAAACCCAAACTCAATTTAAAGTAAGAGCCATGGCATAAATAAACAAAGTGGCTTGAAATGAAGAAGTTTTCCTTGATTTAAAAAGGTTAAAGTGTATAACCAAGATATACAGATAAAGAGAATTTCAGCGATAATAAACCATAGGTATTGGTATTATTTGGTTGTTATGTTTACTTCTTCTTATATTTATTCACATTGTTATTAACCCATAACTGTATTTCGAAGAAAGGGTAGAATAACCAGTTAGGTTGACCCAGTTAGGTTGACCCAGTTCGGTTGACCCAGTAGTAAATATAACTTAACAGATGTTAAAATCTAAATTGAAGATATTAATAGGGGCTAATGGGTTTACAGTATACCTATAAAAGTTGTATGATATTAGCAGGGGCCAATATGTTCATAGTCATCCCATGAAAACTATGATTATATTACTGGCAGGGGCTAGAAGGTTTGTAGTTATCCCATGGAAACTATATTTGGATTAAGATATTAACATCTAGTCAATAGATTCCTAGTTAGCCCACGAAAACTAGGATATTTTAAATGATATTGGAGTTACCAATAGTTTCTTAATGATCCCATGAAAACTATGAGATCGGATAGTTAGTCCATAAATATTTAAAAGGTTACTAGTAAACCTTAAAAACTATAGTTGAGAAAGGTGGTCAAAATAATGGAGACGCTAATCCAGACTTGATTTGCTTGTTTTGCATATCATCATAATATTTTGAAATACTATGTTTTAACCATTATGGATGCAGGAGCATAGTATATGGTTTTATAAATGTTTTAGGATACTAGTGAGGGGGAAAACCCATTCGGCTAAGTGACATGGTCTCACTAGATATCCAAGTGGTTTGAGATGGTAGATTATTATTAATACCAAGCTTTATGCCTGGCTCGAAGTATTTTTTTCCTCTTAAACTCTCGTGTGCTCGATTCATTTTGAGTAGGTTGAGGGTTAAGGTTTGCATGTGTTCTTTTAGACGAGTAAAGCTTCGAGACCTACGGGAGGCATGCTTCTTATTATAGTTCTTTTATTTCCACTGTGTGTTTAATTGTAAAGGCAAATTGTTTAATGCATTATTATATATTCTTTGGTCAACCAAGGAACATCTTCATATGTCGCTCTTGGTGTACTTTGTATTTATTATATGTTATCTAAACGTGGCCTGGGGACTGAGATTATGTAATCAATTTGAAATATTTTGAAATGTAATATGGAGTTTATTTGTTGTTTAAAACTTTTCCATATTCTTTTGTTTTTGGTTATCAATGTACCTTATATCGCAGTATTTGGTCGTTGAGAATTAATAACTATGGATGACTGCAACATCTGGCAGTTAGTTTTGGACCTCCAAGTAAGGGGATGTTATAGCCATTGTAATCAACGATAGAGCGTCTAATCATTTTCTTGCACCACTAGAGGGAGATAAGAATATGCACCTTAATTTATGAAGGACAAAAAAGCAAAGGTGTAGGTTGTAGCCGATCATCGCCTCCATCTCCCTTAATTACAAAAATCTATCGAAGTTTCCTACATAGTTATAGTAAGACTCTTATGTCCAATCCGAATGTATCCCACCTATGATGAACCCATTGTAGCCACAGCAGGTGCAACAGGTGCAGTCGCTTAAGGGTTCTCTTTAGTTCTTTCCTAACGTAATTTCCCTTACTAAGACCTATAACTGCTTGCCACCTACCAATCAGTTGGTAGATTTCGAAGATCGAAAGAACAAAATCAGAGGATTAACTCCATGGAGCTTCAATTTGGTTGATACCGTGCTATTTAAAGCTGGTGGGTTGGCTAGTAAGTAGAAAGCATCAATAGCGGTTCAGAAAGGGGTAGTGCTAATTGATAATCGCTCTAAGTTTAGAATGGATCTAAATATGCCACTTACTATTCTGGATGTGAATGTGGATAACGTGAGGTTGGGTTTAGGTGATATTTTTTCAAACTCAAATTGTACCACTATCACTTGCCTGATGGCTGCTTCTCCCTTGCATATATCGTAGGTGCTTAGTTTATCATAAATTGTAAATAAGTATTTATTAAGTCTAACCCCTAAACAGGAGCATGCTCTATTTTATTTAGAAAATATACCTTGTATGTGAATTTTGTTTGATTAGTTTCTTATATCTTTATGTATTAACGAAATGAGGAAAATGACCATTGGCAAGGTTTTTATTATATTTACAAAGGTGGAGAAAAGTGATATCATTGTGAGGGTGAAATAGTTCGATTTGGGCTAAACTCTATTGTTAATTAGCTTACCATAAACACAGAATTATTTTCCTCTAATGAAAAAGATGTTTTCCCAATTAAACCTTTATATGAAAAGCAGATCAATTCCTCTGACCCGTTCTTCATGTCCGTACGTGCCACAACAATCTCGGACATTCATTTTCTATAATCCACCATTCATAAAATATGGTAGGTCCAACAAAATAATCAATTTACTATATGAATGGTTGAGAACTTTGTGTAAACGGGGGGCATGCCATATATGGGCAGAGGATTTGACTCTGTAAAAGGGTGCACGTAGCACGTTATGTTGAGCAAATAGCCTCCAAGAATATTATGTGATGCTCTGATGATAACTGTGACCTATAAACGAATGCTTAGAAATTGACATCTATTGATGCATGTTTATGTACAAACTGCAAATGCATTTCGTAGACTGCTAAAGACTGATTATGGTTAACTAATGTCGACATTCAAACTGACTAGATAATATATCATAAATCATATTTTTGTGAAGATCTAGCGAATGTTTGTAAGCACCCTTCAAGCAGCAAATGGTATGAATTTAATTTATTCTCACATAATGCACCACTACAGTTTAGAGGATACAATGGATAGGAAATGAAGCTCGTGAAAGAAACAAAAAAAATCAGGAATGATGACAATGATCGCTGGATGATAGTTACTTTGCAAAAGGGTTCCTGTGATGAAAGTTTCGATCTACAGTTTGAAAACCCACTAGATAAGGACACAACAAGGGAAATCCTTAGAGAAGTTGCTAGAGTCATTGTAATTAATGATATAGCGTCTAAACATTTACTTACACCACTCGAGGGTGGTGAGAATATGCACATTGATTTATGGAGGACAAAAAAGCAAAGTATAAATGTTAGACCAGGATTCTAGCTTTGCAGTTAACCATTTTTATTTCATACTAGTATCAAATAAAGAAGATATAGTAGCTGGTGGTATTCACAAATATTTAACCAAGTCTGAAAATCATGGCTGGATATTTTTGGATGCGGAGATCATGTACAAATAGGAGTTGCTTTAAAATGCTGCACATAGGGCTGCTTTAGTTTCATGTATTCTCTCTTCCAGTACATTAATTACACCATTTTTTTGAAAATTATTTCAATTTTTTGAGATATTATCCTTTCTATTAATAGTAAATTATGATCTCTAGTGATTGTTGCTAACAAGATTTCTTGTCAACTCCCCAGAGTTATTCCAACTAGTGCGATTAGTGCGATTTGAAAGAAGGGCTTGATACCCTTAAGGATTGCCTTTGTATTTTCACTTGTAAATATCTTTCGAATATGGACTTTTGACGTCATCGAAAGGTTTTGGTGCTTGGTTATGAAACCTTTGGACTTCATTAAGTTAGTGTGAGATTCTCTTCAAAAGTCTCCTTCTTGGTTTAGATTGAATTCCCTTGAATTTGTCCTTTGGAAGTCAGATTTTGTCTTATCAAAAGGTTAGAGTGATTGCCTTCTTTGGGTTTAAGTAGAATATCAAACCTCTTTGTAGATATATAGAAGCTTTCGACCTTGTCAAAAGGTTAGATTACTTATAGGTGTATCTTGATTCTTATTGAAAGGCATAGAATAGTTTCTTATGGAATAAGCCATGTAAGTCAGGGTATTTATGCTTAAAGCACAGTCTTTGGTCTAGTCGAAAGGTTGGATCAAATGGACTATATCTCCGAAAGGTTACTGATATTTTATAGCACAAACACTTTTGACCATGCCCAAAAAGGTTTAAGCTGTAAGGTTGAAGGCCTCGAAAGGTTGCGGTGACTAATTGGACTAGAAGTATGTTGACCTTGTCGACAAGAACCTTTCAGTGGCATTGGACCTGAAATTAGCAGTTAATCCAACAAAGTTTAAGCAAAGCAGTAAAGTAAGTGATAGAACACAAGACTTCCCTTTGTATTCATGACAAACTCTGCATTATTAAATCCCCAAATCATAATCCAATTAGGGTTGCAATGTCTTGATTAAAAAAAATTCAAAGTTATAATGAGAGAATTTAGATCCTTAAACAGGATCCCTTCAGTCATATTTATAGATGTCGGCGACCTTAATTTAGACTCCATGCTCTCGACTGGGACAGAAGTTCTTCCCTCTATATGACTTTGAGAACCTTTCGACTTTTTTGGTAGGTTAGCCTTTCATCTACAATTATGGACCTTTCAACTTTATCGGGAGGTTTGCTTCTTTTTAATGTCGTCACGAACCTTTCAGCCTTGTCGGAAGGTTGCTCTCTTCTTTGTTGTTTTGAATTCTTCGACCTTGATAGATGGTTGCTCTTCATTTGATGGTTGTCAAGGGCTATGCTTCCCTTTGACGTTTTCTAAAGATTGTCTTTCATTCTCTGCCGACGTATGAGTGCTGCTTTCTTCATAAACCTTTCAACATTGTCCAAAGGTATCTTGGATGTGTTCCAACCAATTCAAAAGGCTTGTTATGCTTTCAAAATCATCATTATAGAGTTGGTTGCACTTGCTTTGACTTGTCCACCTTCTTCAAAAGGTAAGAACTCCTTGAATGTTGAGAGGTGAAACCCTTCGACTCTTCCAAAATTTCTAGGACTGCTATACACTTTTGAGTGCATCCCTTCGACTCCTTCGAAAGGTTTGATCTAAACTCCTTTTCTTTAGTCTTTACTGAAAGACCTTCCAACTTAGTGGAAAGGTGGATTTTTTGAGTAACATTTGCCCCCTCCCCTGTTCGAAGGGATGCACTTGAATTTCCAAGTCATCTTTGTTGAAAGCTACAATATTTTCCGTCTCCTGGACTTAACGGGTTGATCTGAAACATTCACTCGAATCTAACAAAATGGTTGGGAAATTGGTCTACTTTACTTATATAGCACACTTCTTCTCTTTCTTCCACTTTTACATGAAATTATAATCGCCATATACAAGTAAAAGAATTCCCAAAATTTTCTGAATATCGATTTGTAACAACAAGGTATTTCTTGAATTTGCTTCATAGATCTTAGTCTAATTTTTTCCCTTATTAGCTTTCTATTAAATTTTCAGTTATCCAAACCCAAAATCGAAATCTGAGTTTGATCTGGTTTGCAGTAAAAAATTTCTAAATTGGCTTATAATAACATCCATCTATGGCTTTGGATTTTTAAGCAGGTTTTGTTTGGTAAAGGAAAATCTCCTTATCGGGTTCAACTTTAAACCCAAAGCCTCTAAATTTAGCTTTTATCTTTTAATTCCTGGTTCTTGACCTAATTTTATTCCTCTTCAAAATCGAATTAGATCGATTCTAGATGAAAGCAGTTTTGTTAATGGGTTTGTTTTACGTATTTCTCTAGAAAAATATGAAATTGCATTTAATATTGGGTTCGGGTTCGGTTAAATGCAACATGATAATCTGGGACCCATTATTGTACAATTTGGCTATGCAAAACGACTTTCCTACCCCTTCGAAAGAGATTGAGGCGGTAGCAGCAGATTTTCCCTTTCTGTGCCATTTTTGATGACGTCGAAAGGTATTTGGTTGCCAACTTTTCATAGTTGTCGAAAGGTTAGGTAACTTGATGGTATAACCTTTTGGCCGTGAGCTTTTGACAAGATTGAAGAGTTTGAGCCTTTTAACTACCAGCTTTCGATAAGGTTGAAATTCTCCAACCTTAGAGTTGCTTCTGCCTATCATTGTCGAATGTTTTAAGCACATATGAGTCAAACCTGGAATGTTTCGACTTTAATGGATATGTCATATTTGATAACTTTTACCAGACTTTTTGACAACAATAATAATATCCATATTTTCTAACTTAGGAATTTGGTAGGTTTTTAATTTTGACTATATTGAAAGGTCTTTCCACTTAACTTTATGTTACACTTGGAATAGGTCTTGATTTCCATAGAGCCTTCGGTATTGTTGAAAGGTAGTGAATGTGTTAACATTACACCTTTTCCTTTCGACCTTGTCGATAGCTTAAGAAATTTACATTTTTGCTTACTTTTGAATATTGTTGAAGTGTAGTAGTTAAATCTGAGGTCATTATTCTTTCCGACATTTTTGAAAGCCTGCATTGTTAAGCTTTCAACATCGTCGAAAGCTTTTACTATAAACCTTTCAACTTCGTCGACAGCTTAAATTGTAAACCTTTCGTGTGATGAACCAGAAATTTTTAACATTTGAAATGGAACATTTAATTGATTTTAAATATTTGGAGGATAGTTTAACTTGAATTTCGAATATAAATATGAATTTGGTAATTAAATTATTGAATTTAATTTATTAATGATGGGTAAAAGTTTGAGTTTTCAATTTTTAGCTTGTTAAAAATAATTTGATGATTTAGAAAATTTATATTGATAATACTGAAGATAATGGAAGCTTCAGAATTTAATTTGGAAATGTGCGTTTAGTTTTGAATTTATATTGTTAAATCGATGGCCCAGTCTCGGATTTTGACGAAACCAGTTCCATTGGATCCGTAATATTATATTATTATCGGATTTCAATTTTTGTAGTAATTGGAGTAGTTGTGTGAGCGTACGGTAAATAAATTTGTTGAAATTAAATCGAAAATTCAGTTTTTTAACTGGGTTCAAAAGCTATCTTCTCCATACGATCGAGTTTGGACTCGTAACCTTTTCCATTGCGTTCGAAATGGGGATATAACATTATAAACGCCTGGCGGCACGCCTCGATAGGGGTTCGCGATTTTAAGCTGCGTTAATCGAGAAAATTTGAATTTGAATTTAAATTTAAACTATATTTTATCCTGGTCAAATTCAGTTGAATTAGCACATCAAACTTTTTCTCCTCAGCAGCCTTTGTCTCCTCTGAAATCACTACAGATTCTCTTAAGCACGCGAACTCCTTTTCAACATCACATCTTGCCCCCTTTTCCCGTATATCACGCGGCTGGATTCATCACTTTAAAATTTGAAAATCGTTCAAGTGATTATGGCCGCTCTCCTCTTCCCTTTTCTAATATGAACCTAAATTGATTCATTCCTTAATTAAAAAAAAGAGGCACTTCGGCAATCGAAATCGAGGCGAGGTCGTGTCTAGGGCATAAGGGTTGAAGCACAGCTGCATCGGCAATGAAGCGAGCCAGTTTGTCTCGTTAGGTCGGAGATGCATCATTGAAGCAGTCGCGTGGGTTAGAGCTGGGTGTTGGCAAGTAGAGACGCAGCAGGCGACAACATCAAAGTTGGCTGTCGCGAACAACTTTTTAGGAAACATCGTTTGCGAACCAAAGTCGATTTCGACTTCGTCGAGGAGGGCGAAGCAAAGTAAGTGATGGCTGGAGCAGGGAACTTCGTGGTTGAGGTCGCAATGTCTGTTGGGCATTCTAGTGTTTCTAAACGTTCAGGGATGTGGCGAGAGGGCAGTCGAATGGGGGGCGCCACGTTCGATTGCAAGTTGAGCTTGGGTTCGCAATGGTTTGGGCTCGAGTCTCTGGGGCTCGACAGTGAGGTATTTGCGATCTATTTGTTTTAATCTAATTCAAATATAATTTGTAAATCGAAAAACAAAAAAGAATAAAAAAGGGGGTTAACAGTGAAGAAATCCTGTAGGTTATTTATTGATATATATATATATATATTAGATTTTTGATTTCAATGTGTATGTAGAGAAAAGAAAAATTAAAAAAAAGGATATGCAGATTTTATATCTATATGTATAAAAATATATATATATGTTTACAGTAAAGTAGATTGCTGTGAGGCAGAAAACAAAGTTTTCAAATAAAATATACATACATATATAACTCACTCATATATGAGTGGGAAAAACATATATTATTTTATATAGTTAAATTTAAGGGAATTTAAAATATTAAAGGTTATTTATATTATATTTTTGAAAATATGTATAGAATGTTTCTATAAGTATATATATATATATATAATTTCAAAGGAAAAGTAAATATACATATTTATATTTTCAGTTACGGGTTTAGTTCTGAAATGGTCAAAATTTATTTGTTTAATTAAATCTAAGTTATTTTAGTCACTAAGAATAATTTATTAAAAGGAAACTTGTTAAATAAATTTCTGATTGGTTAAGTTATTAAAAAAAGGGCAAGTTGACTGTTCGGTTAATTCAAATGTTAATTAATCGTATAACCACAAAGGAATGGTTGAGATGGAAAATGGGTTGCATGCGTAGTCAAGGTGAGATCTTCTCACTCAAATTATAATAATTGAAAATTTTAGTTATTGATTGATTGTTGAATTATGGTAGTTAAATTTAAAATTGTTGATTGTGTGTTTGGATGATAGATTATTATCAGTTGTATCAAAATAGACCCTACGTGCCGCATAATAGCGGATTATACTATATCTAAACCCATATACCCAGAAATTCCACCTCGAAGTGGAATTGGTAATATATATGTATTCGGAGTTGTTTATTTCCTGCATTATATAGCGGATGAGACCCTATACACCGCATAATAGCGGATGATATTTTATAAATCCCATATACTGCGGTATTCCACCTCGAAGAGAAAATGGTATTTAATGTTGTGCTAAAATCTACGGATGTAGGGAAACAGGTTGGAGGGATCCAACTGGATTCCTCAAATAATTGAATTTGTTTCAATATTGTGTATTGCTTTAATTATAATCTATGTGTGATTATATTGTGATTGAGATCGTTGAAGGCTAAAATTTAGCCGAATATATTTTTGGTATCGTCAGATGCCAGAAATAAATAAAATTGGATTTTTAAATTTAAGTAGAAAATCTATTGTGAAATCCTATTGAATGAATTCCAAAAAAAGGGGAAAGATTTAATAAAGGAATTCTTAGTAATATTTTAAAGTTAAAGGATTTATTTAAAATTCGATTTTTAAATAGTTTGAAAGAGATAAAGGAATTTTTTGTATTCAATAAATGTGTTAATCAAATTAAAAATTGATTTGGCGTTTGCAAACGATTTTTTGAAATCGATTTGAAAATCATATATCAGTGGATATTTGGGAATTTAAATTCACAATAGGAATTTGTAAAAGAAAGGGAAATTTGTTTTAAAAATAAATATTGTTTTATTTTTAAAATTACGGAAAGAAATTTAAGGATTTGGAACGTAAATTTAAAGTAAATCCAGAAGGACTTATAAATTGATTTGAATGAACCATTTTAGAATGGAAGGTGTACTTTCCCTGAATAGCCGAGTATGTTTTCAATGTAGTTTATAAATATGAAATTGAAGTTGTGAAGATGGTTTTAAGGAAAGATCATTTTGTAGAAATTATTTACTCAGGTTATTTTGAAAATCTTTAAAGTAATGATTTATTTAATTAATTATAGAAGTGGTTATTTAAAGTTTTAATTGATATTTGTTTTAGAAAATGGATATTTAAATAGTTATATCCTACCTACTAATTTTATTCTAAAATTAGTTTGGACTTGAATTTTTATATGAGATTTAATATAATATCTTCATAACTAATGTTTTAAATAAAGTGTTTTAAGATAGTATTTATTTTGAATGTTCCAAGTATGTATGTTTGGATAAATAATTTAAATTATTTTAAAGCATTTGAACTCGGCAGATTTTCAGTGGAAATAAATAAATATTTGGAAATTTATTCCACATAAGGAAAAGTGATTTGAAATTGTGTTCAAAGTATTGAAATGTAGAAATTAATTTGAAATTTGTTTTTAAATGGTTGAAGTGTGATATATATCTTGCGGAGATATTTTCAAAATAAATAATTGGGGAAAATTATTTAACTTTGGTAATTGTTGTGAATGTTGATTGACGGCTAAATGACCGACTATCAATATTTTCCTTTAATCGACATTTGAATTTCGATGCGAACGGGAGTCGAATTCGAAATGGATATTCGAAAACCACATCGAACCATTGTGATTGTGATGGGCCTTTTTTTAAGAAGATCAACGTGGAAATTGTTGTGATTTGTTTGAAATCTGAATGAACACTTATTTTTTTAAAAAAAGCGCTCATTATTCGGATTAGCCGGGAGAGGACCTTGTGTCATAAAACCCATTCCGAATAATGATACGACGAAATGGGTTGCATTTGAAGAAGGTGCTGAAGACCAGGTATTTTCGAAAACGAAAGGATTACTTTTCGAATGTCTCTGCACCGGGTTGCTCTGGTATAGAGATTTTATCACACTTTGTGATGGGGATTCCAGACGTGATTAGTGAATATTCGGATTGCAAGGGCTTCTTTTGGAAGTGCCTTCGGTTCCGTTTGATCCCGGATCGGACTTGTATGGATGTCTGTCTGACGTTACACTTTGAGATGTAAAGCTGGTTTCTATCAAATATATTTCTGTTGGTGGTGAAGAATTTATTCTCTTAGCTTAACACCCTACTCTGAGACGTACGAGCTCAGAGGTTATGTAGTTGATGGTTACTAGTGATACATTCTCAATTTGTTAACGTGGCATACGAAGTGCTGGTGATCATTTCTTGATCGAAGCATGACTTTGTGAAAAGTGTAGCCTTGTGGACGAGACTTCGTCGGACCTCACACCCCGGAAATGGTCGAAACATGAAAGATGTGGCAAGGTTATGAGGGTCATGCCATTTAGGGTATGTCATTTCCTTTTGGAAAAGGTTGATATCATGGTATGGAGCCCAGATATTTAACCCATGTGGTTGCTGCAAATCTATTAATCTTTGTGGTTGTTGCTTTGTGGTTGAGGATCCTTAGATAAAGGTCGCAACTTACACAGGTAACCCAGCCTTGTGTTGGTAGAGAGCTAGTTCAGTTCACGGGACGTCCCTCTAGAGGCATACCCATGTGGCAGTAGGAAGTTCCTTAGCCTGACCATTTGTTGGAAATCCAAAGAAATAATACGTGCCCTATACGGTTTTAGTTGTGTAACCTGCCATGGAATGTGGCGGTAACCTGCTGTTAAACATGGTAGTTATAGAAGGCATACAATAATAGTTGTATGCGGGCTAAGATTAATATTATACTTTCGAAACATTTTCTGCACTATGCACTAATAATAATAATATCAAAGGATTTTGTGTATTAAACATGTTTGACTATCATAAGGAGAAATCACCTCCAATTCTGCGTTTGCATTGTGTGTGTGGAGGAAGGCCTTATGGTAGTTTCATTTTCCAAAAAGCATAGCGAATTTCTTTTTATATTCTTTGTGAAAAATAACTGTTTTTAAGATATCACGCCAGTTCCACGACTAAACTGGAGTTTATTGTTCCATTTCTAAACTCTAGTTGCCCATAATTTTCCATATGGGCAGCCTAGAGTCAGGTTTCAGTTATTCTGTAGCGAAGTCAGAAAAAGAGCTATTGTGGAGATCTGAAGGTAAGTTGGATGGCGAGACGTATCATTATATTATGTATTATCCACTGCGTTTGGATTGCTGTAAGTCCAGTTTAAATTTGTATTAGATGTTGTAAATGCCTAGTGTTGAAAGGCGTCGTTGTAAACTCTGATAATGTGATGTATGTAAAACTAATATAGTCCTTTGTTTTAAAGATATTCATTTATCTATTATATTTATTCCTCAACGGTATGTGAGATTCTATTATTGTTTTCTTTTCTTCTTCTTCTACCTCTTTCTTCTTTAAACCCGAAGACTCGTACATTTGTTCCACTTTGGGCTGAATTGTTATGGAATTTTTCCAGCTCAAAAGGGGTACGGATTTGCGGGCCTTTACAGTTGTATCAGAGCGTTTGGTTAAGCGACAACCTTGGCTCTATTGGGTGTTACTCATTAGAGATAGAGTCAGTAGTACTCTAGAATGAGCCTGAGTGTAATAATAGATATGATCGCGTATTTTTTAGTGCATATAAAAAGAATTATTTTGTATTGTGTTGACTTATCGGTTGATCGTTTATAGGTTCTGGTCGGTGCAGTTTGGCCAACTGTATCGATAGGGATTTCTAAACTCTTAAACAAGATAAACCGACACGGTATTGTTTTAAAATAGGGTAAATGATATAATTTTACCCAAACTATTTTTGTACAGAAAAGAGATCAATTTCTGTAAATTATTATAGTATATGGTTGCATGGATATTGGGAAGTGATAATATTAAATTATTATCATTATTATTGAATAAGAAATTGAAATGATAAAAAAAGAGTTAAGAAATCAAATCCATATACGAATGGGATTTGTAAATATAAAATGTAAAAGTGATTTACAATTTCCAGAGTAATATTTGAGAAAAAATTGATAGGGTTTAAAATTTGAAAAAGATTAAATTCCTTTTGAGTCTGAAAATGGTTTTTAAGGGTTTAGGAAAATGTTTTTGGATGGATAAAAGCTATAAACTCCTTTTGGTCGTTGGAAAATAATTTCGATGATGATCGCGACGTCATCGGTGTTCATTTTCGAGTTTCCAGGAGAGGAATTGCTGCCAAATTATTTTAAATGGAGGTTGTTTACAAACTGGATTTGGTTTTGAGAATTCAAAAGATAATTTGAATTGATTTAAAAAAATGATTTTGAAAGGTTGAAAAGACTCTGGAATCTTATTAAAAATAGGTATATGTGGAAAAAAAATTATTAATGTGGAAAATAAAATTTTGAATGAATAAATAAATTCACAATTACATGTAAATGAAAGGGAAATTGAATGTTGAAATTCATTTCGAATTTGCAAGTAATTAGAACTGGAGTTGGAATTGAAAATTGATTTGTGATAAACAAAACGTATTAAACTAAAATCAGTACGTGAAACTAATTGATGAATGACCAAATAGGTAGGGGTTAAAATGAATTGAATCTAATATTTATAGATGAAAGTAAATTGAATTCATATATAATTGGAAATGCAGTTTAATATAATTAAATATAAACCAAAGTGATGAATTAAAAATAAATATAAGAAGTATATAAAATATTTGCATTGAACTTAAGAAATGAAGTGTGAAATTCTTAAGTAAATTTTGTATTGGCAATATACCAGGTCAATAATTAAGTGAAGGTTAAATTGAAAATCGTGAAATGGTAATTGTGAATAAGAGAATGAGAAAAAGAATAAAACTGGAATTGAAACTCAATATTGAAAACCAATTTGAATTGTGTGAAATAAAATGAAGTTGTAAAATTAGTTCGAAGTGAACTAAAAATAATAAAGGTGAAATAAAGGAATGTTTTGAGATAAAACGAATTGGAATTTGTAATGAATTAGTAAATAAAACTAATTTAAAATAGTGATATGAATCAGTTGTGAATGAAAGATAGTTGATAAAAATTTAATATTTAGAAGTCAAACGGAATCCAAACAGAATTGAAAGTGTAAATTGAATTCAAATGAAATTAAAAATTCAAGATTGAATGAAAATGGATATATAACTTCAATAGTAAAGTAAAAATGGTATAAGAAGTATATATTAAAAATTTTGTAAAGGAATGTGCAAAATAAATTTGAATGTTGTAATTGGATATTATGGCTAGCAGGATATACAGGTGTATTAAAGGAAATGGAATTGGGATTTTGATTTCGAAGATAAATTTTCAATTGCTCGACAAAAAGGTATGTATTTGAATTTCTATATGAAATTTGATGATTTCCTTTTCCAGCCACTTGGCTTTTCATTTTCTTTTTGAAACCTGGAGGCCATGGTGCCATTTTGTAGTCGTACCGAGTTAGCCGTGCAAAGGAGACGCTGGCAAAAAAATTCGAAAATTTAGGGAGCTAGAAAAATTTTGAGAAAATTTGAAAATTTGGAATTTGAATTTGAATTTGAATTTAAATTTGAATTGTTAGGAAAAAATTGTTATTTGGGAGCCATGAAAGATTTTAGAAAGTTAGTTGAAATGATAATGGGTCTCCAATAGAAAGATTTATTTTAGAAAGTTGAAATTGTTTGGGTTTGGAAAATATTAAACGGGTTGAGGATCATTCTTCTTAACTAGTAATTTCGGGACGAAGTTCTTTTAGTGAGGGAAGGATGTGACGACCCGGAAATTTTGACATTTGGAATGGAATATTTAATTGATTTAAAATATTCGGAGGTTAGTTTAACTTGAATTTCGAATATAAATATGAATTTGGCAATTAATTATTGAATATAATTTATTAATGATGGGTAAAAATTTGAGTTTTAAATTTTTAGCTTGTTAACAATAATTTGATGATTTAGAAAATTTATATTGATAATACTAAAGATAATGGAAGCTTTAGAATTTAATTTGGAAATGTTTTGTTTAGTTTTGAATTTATATTGTTAAATCAATATTTAAAAACAGCATTCCGAGGCACATTCTTGGACTTCGACGAAACCAGTTCCATTGGATCCTAATATTGTATTATTATCGGATTTCAATTTTCGTAGTAATTGGAGTAGTTGTGTGAGCGTACGGTAAATAAATGTGTTGAAATTAAATTGAAAATTCAGTTTTATAATTGGGTTCAAAAGCTATCTTCTCCATACGATCGAGTTAGGACTCGAAACCTTTTCCATTACGTTCGGAATGGGGATATAACATTATAAAATCCTGGCGGCACGCCTTGACAGGGGTTCGCGATTTTAAGATGTGTTAATCGAGACAATTTGAATTTGAATTTAAATTTAAACTATATTTTATCCTGGTCAAATTCAGTTGAATTTGTAGCACATCAAACTTTTTCTCCTCAGCAGCCTTTATCTCCTCTAAAATCACTACAGCTTCTCTTAAGCACGCGAACTCCTTTTCAACATCACATCTTGCCCCCTCTTCCCGTATATCACGCTGCCGGATTCATTACATTAAAATTTAAAATTCATTCAAGTGATTATCGCCGCTCTCCTCTTCCCTTTTCTAATATGAACCTAAATTGATTCATTCCTCAATTAAAAAAAAGGGACTTGGCAATCAAAATCGAGGCGAGGTCGCGTCAAGGGCATAAGGGCTGAAGCACGGCAGCATTGGCAATGAAGCGAGGCAGTTTGTCTCGTTGGGTCGGAGACACGTCATTGAAGCAGTCGCGTGGGTTAGAGCTGGGTGTGGGCAAGTTGCGACGCAGCAGGCGACAACATCAAAGTTGGTTGTCGCGAACAATTTTTTAGGCAACATCGTTCGCGAACCAAAGTCGATTTCGACTTCTTCGAGGAGGGCGAAGCAAAGCAAGCGGCGGTTGGAGCTGAGAACTTTGTGGTTGAGGCCGCGATGTCTGTTGGGCGTTCTAGGGTTTCCAAGCGTTCGGGGAAGTGGCGAGAGGGCAGTCGAAGGGGGAGCCACGTTCGATTGCAAGTTGAGCTAGGGTTCGCGATGGTTTGGGCTCGAGTCTCTGGAACTCGGCAGTGAGGTATTTGCGATCCTGTTTGTTTTAATCTAGTTCAAATATATGTTGTAAATCAAAAATAAAAACAAAAAAGGGGTTAACTATGAAGAAATCCTATACGTTATTTATTGAAATATATATATATATATATATATATATATTAGATTTTTGATTTCTAAGTATATGTATAGAAAAGAAAAATGAAAAAAAAGGATATGCAGATTTTATATCCATATGTATAATATACATATGTATATATATATATATATTTACCATAAAGTATATTGATGTGAGGCAGAAAACAAAGTTTTCAAATAAAATATACATACATATATAACTCACTCACATATGAGTGGAAAAAAACAGAGATTATTTTATATAGGTAAATTTAAGGGAATTTGAAATATTGAAGGTTATTTATATTAGATTTTTGAAAATCTGCACAGAATATTTCTATAAGTATGTGTATATATATATAATTTCAAAGGAAAAGTAAATATACATATTTATATTTTCAGTTACGGGTTTAGTTCTGAAATGGTGAAAATTTATTTGTTTAATTAAATCTAAGTTATTTAGTCACTAAGAATAATTTATTAAAAGGAAACTTCTTAAATACATTATTGATTGGTTAAGTTACTACAAAAAGGGCAAATTGACTGTTCGGTTAATTCAAATGTTAATTAATCGTAGTTTTTTTTACAAGATCTATAACCATGAAGGAATGGTTGAGATGGAAAATGGGTTGCATGCGTAGTCAAGGTGAGATCTCTCACTCAAATTATAATAATTGAAAATTTCAGTTATTGATTGATTGTTGAATCATGATAGTTAAATTTAAAATTGTTGATTGTGTGTTCGGATGATAAATTATTATCAGTTGTATCGAAATAGACACTAAGCGCCGCATAATAGCGGATGGTATTATATTTAAACCCATATACCACGATATTCCACCTCGATGTGGAATTAGTATTATATATGTATTTGAAGTTGTTGATTTCCGGCATTATATAGCGGATGAGACCCTATGCGCCACATAATAGCGGATGATATTTTATAAATCCCATATACTGTGATGTTCGACCTCGAAGTGGAATTGGTATTTAATTGTTGTGCTAGCATCTGTGGATGCAGGAAAACAGGTTGGAGGAATCCAACTGGATTCCTCAAATAATTGAATTTGTTTCAATATTTTGTATTGATTTAATTATAAACTGTGTGTGATTATATTGTGATTGGGATCGTTGAAGGCTAAAATTTAGCCGAATATATTTTTGGTATCGTAAGATACCAGAAATAAATAAAATTGGATTTTTAAATTTGAGTAGAAAATCTATAGTGAAATCCTATTGAATGAATTCCAAAAAAAGGGGAAAAGATTTAATAAAGGAATTCTTAGTAATATTGTTTAAAGTTGAAGGATTCACTTAAAATTCGACTTTTAAATAGTTTGAAAGAGATAAAGGAATTTTTTAGGCAATAAATGTGTAAATCAAATTAAAAATTGATTTGATGTTTGTAAAGGTTTTTTTGAAATCGATTTAAAAATCATATATCAGTGGATATTTGAGACTTTAAATTCACAATGGGAATTTGTAAAAGAAAGGGAAATTTGTTTTAAAAATGAATATTGTTTTATTTTTAAAAGTGTGGAAAGAAATTTACGGATTTGGAACGTAAAATTTAAAGTAAATCAAGAAGAATTTATAAAATGATTTGAATGAACCATTTTAGAATGGAAGGTGTACTTTCATGGAAAGCCGAGTACGTTTTCAATGTAGTCTATAAATATGAAATTGAAGTTGTGAAGATGGTTTTAAGAAAAGATTATTTTGGTGAAATTATTTACGTAGGTTATTTTGAAAATATTTCAAGTGAAGATGTATTTAATTAATTGCAGTAGTGGTTATTTAAAGTTTTAATTGATATTTGTTATAGAAAATGGATATTTAAATAGTTATATCCTATCTACTAATTTTATTCTAAAAATTAGTTTGGACTTGAATTTTTATATGAGATTTTAATTTAATATCTTCATAACTAATGTTTTAAATAAAGTGTTTTGAGATAGTGTTTATTCTGAATGTTCCAAGTATATATGTTTGGATAAGTAATTTAAATTATTTTAAAGCATTTGAACTCGGTAAATTTTCAGTGGAAATAAATAAATATTTGGAAATGTATTCCGCATAAGGAAAAGTGATTTGAAATTGTTCTCAAAGTATTGAAATGTGGAAAGTAATTTGAGATTTGATTTTAAACGGTTGAAGTGTGAAATATATCTTGCGAAGATATTTCGAAAATAAATAATTGGGGAAAATTATTTAAATCTGGTAATTGTTGTGAATGTTGGTTGATAGTTAAATAACCAACTATCAATATTTGCCTTTAAACGACATTTGAATTTCGATGTGACCGGAAGTCGAATTCTAAATGGATATTCAAAAACCACATCGAACCTTTGTGATTGTGATGGGTCTTTTGTTTAAGAAGATCAACGTGGAAATTATTGTGATTTGTTTGAAATCTTAATGAACGCTTATTTTTAAAAATAAGCGCTCATTATTCGGATTAGCCGGGAGAGGACCTTTTGCCATAAAATCCATTCTGAATAATGATATGACAAAATGGGGTTGCGTTTGAAGATAGTGTTGAAGGCCGGGTATTTTCGAAAACGAAAGGATTACCTATCGAATGTCTCTACACCAGGTTGCTCCGGTATAGAGATTTTATCACACTTTGTGATGGGGATTCCGGACGTGATTGGTGAATATCCGGATTGCAAGGGCTTCTTTAGAAGTGCCTTCGGTTTCGTTCGATCCCGGATCGGACTTGTATTGATGTGTGTCTGACGTTACACTTTGAGATGTAAAGCTGGTTTCTATCAAATACATTTCTGTTGGTGGCGGAGAATTTATTCTCTTAGCTTAACACCCTTCTTTGAGACGTACGAGCTCAGAGGTTATGTAGTTGATGGTTACTAGTGATACATTCCCAATTTGGTAACGTGGCATACAAAGTGTTGCCGATCATTTGTTGATCGAAGCATGACTTTGTGAAAAGTGTAGCTTTGTGGACGAGACTTCGTCGGCCCTCACACCCCGGAAATGGTCGAAACAGGAAAGATGCGGCAAGGTTATGAGGGTCACGCCCTTTAGGGCATGTCATTTCCTTCTGGAAAAGGATGGTATCATGGTATGGAGGCCATATATTTAACCCTTGTGGTTGCTGCAAATCTATTACTCTTTGTGGTTGTTGCTTGTGGTTGAGGATCCTCGGATAAAGGTCGCAAACGACCGGGGGATGGCATACTCATGTAGTAGTTACCTAGTTACAGAGGTAACCCGACCTTGTATTAGCAGAGAGCTGGTTAAGTTCACGAGATGTCCTTCTAGAGGCGTACCAAAGTGGAAGTAGGAAGTTCCTTAGCCTGGCCATTTGTTGGAAATCCAAATAAACAATACGCGCCATGTACGGTTTTAGTTGTATAACCTGCCATGGAATGTGGCGGTAACCTGCTATTGAACGTGGTAGCTATAGTAGGCATACAATAATGATTGTATGCTGGCTAAGATTAATATTATACTTTCGAAATGTTTTCCGCACTATGCACTAATAATAATAATATCAAAGGATTTTGCTTATTAAACATGTTTGACTATCATAAGGAGAAATCTTCTCCCATTCTGCGTTTGCATTATGTGTGTAGTTGGAGGCCTTATGGTAGTTTCATTTTCCAAAAAGCATAGCGAATTTCTTTTTATATTCTTTGTGAAAAATAACTATTTTTAATATCTCACACCAGTCCCACGGCTGACCTGGAGTTTATTATTCCCTTTCTAAACTCTGGGTGCCCATAATTTTCCATACGGGCAGCCTAGAGTCAGGTTTCAGTTATTCTGGAGCGAAGTCAGAAAAAGAGTTGCTGTGGAGATCTGAAGGCAAGTTGGATGGCGAGACGTATCATTATATTATGTATTATCCCTTGCGTTGGGATTGCTGTAAGTCCTGTTTAAATTTGGATTAGATGTTGTAAATGCCTAATGTTGAACGACGTCGTTGTAAACTCTGATAATGTGATATATGAAAAACTGATATAGTTCTTTATTTTAAAGATATTCATTTATCTATTATATTTGTTCCGCTGCGATATGTGAGATTCTGTTATTGTTTTCTTTTCTTCTTCTTCTAACGTTTTCTTCTTTAAACCCAAAGACTCATACGTTTGTTCCACTTTGGGTTGAATTGTTATGGAATTTTGCCAACTCAAAAGGGGTACGGATTTGCGAGCCTTTACATTTCAACTTTTTCGAAAGCTTAAACCATAAGTTTTTGACTGAAATTTTGCATCATTCTTAAAGCTTTGTGCATGTTTTCATGCTTAAGCTATCAAAGAAAACTTATTTACTTTTGGATTTTTGATTGCTTTCTAAATTCATAACTAATCAAGGGTTTTTAATTAAAATGTTTTCACCTGGCAGAATCATGAACTCCACAAAGATTGAAGACACTGCTAAGATCTCTTCCATCGAGTTACAAAGTGTAGTAAACACCATACTGAAAAGCTTTGGCATCACCGGTATTGAAGCAATCCCTCTTAAGCCTACTGATACCATTGACAATCCTCCAGAAGGGTACTTTGCATACACGGCCATCCACATATGGCATGGTGGCTTTCTTCCCATTCCTAAGTTCTTACTCTCCTATTTGTCTCATACTATAGTTGCTCCAATACAACTTTCTCCCAATGTATATACCCATCTTTTAACCTTTGAGATGCTGGCGCTAGAATCCAGACATCCTTCGCTCAATCCTGAAGTTCTAAGCTCCTTGACCAAGCTGACAAGTTTATGCAAATCTAACAAGAAAATCTTTAGGGTTAACGTATATAAGAAGTTGATATTAGATGGTATCAATAAGTTTAGGGATTGGAAAAACTAGTTCTTCTTTGTCAAGTGCTTTGCGGATATCCATAAGGGCTTTGCCTGTCCATATAAGTCTATTTCAACGCCGTCTTTGCTTTTCTCTACGTTCTGTTAATTAATCTATGGTATTTTTCAGGTGAATCTCCTAGGACTCTTAGCGATGCAAATCAGAGAATCATCAATTCTTTAACCGCGACTCCAAAAAATCTTCGGAGCAGGTTGACGCTCTTAAATCTTTCTAATTTAAGGAAGCATTCTTTGTTACCGCCTGGCCAAAAGATTCTAGGCACTTTGCTCTCCATTGTGCAGAATTCTCAAGGGAAAAACTTCTTTTCATCAGGCGATGCTAAACATTTTACTTCAGTGTCACCCATTCGTTCTGATATTCCAGGTATACTGCTAGCTTAGTATCCTCCTCTTTCTGCCTCTGGAGCTCTTTCAACTACTTTGATTAATTTTATTTTTGCCGGAATTTTCTTTAGCTCCTTAAAAGGCCGTCGTATCTTTAAGTGACACTGCTCTTCCTTCATCACCTTCAAATGTGACATTAGTCTTGAAGGATTTTTCTAGGTCCAAGAAGTCTTCAAAAAGAAAGCTAACGGTGCCTCTTGAAGATGGTCCTCTAGCGAAAGCTGCAATATTTTATTGATATGGAGGAGGAAGTATAGCGTTTATCCCTAGAGGAAGCTTCAGAGACTCCTGTTATTGATGCTCCAAAAGACATGGTGAAGCCAACTTCACCCACACCTACTCCCTTTTCGCATATAACAATTTCAGACTCTCTAACTGCACTGGCATAGATACAGCTTGCTCTTCTTGAGACTCCTTCTAAGTCGCAAAATCTTCCCGAGTCGTCACCTCCCGTTCCTCCGCCAACTAATTTTGACAAACTCGTTGAGCTCATCCTTCATTCAAAATCTTTCACTTCTTCTTCTTTGCCATCGTTTAGTCCAGTCTTTGTAGAAAACCATCGCTCTCTTACGGAGCAAAAACTCTTGGTAGAACTTATCCAATTAATCCTATCATCACTGGATCTTTCCGGTTGTTAATTTATGTTTCTGTTTTTGTTGCAAATTTCTAGGAACTGGATTTCTTTAAACCATCATGTCCCCAGGCTCTTTTCTGGACCCTCCAGGCTGTAGAGCGAAAATGCTGAATTGAAAAGTCAACTAGCTTCTTTGACGGCTACTTAATATGCCACTTCTTATGAGTTAGAGCTAATTAAAGCTTCACTCACTAGGGCTGACGACGATCTAGAAGTAGAAAGGCAAGCCCATCGACTCACCTCCGATGAAAAATTTGCAAGGGAGTTGGCTTCGAACGATTCGGAGGAGGAGAAAACTCGCTTGGTTACTAAGAGCACTCTACTGAAAGCTAAATTCAAGAGGACCAGAGCTTCCCTTAAGCTAGCTATTCAGACCCTTTTCGATTACAAAAAGGATGTCACTAAGTACGCTGATTCTACCTTGGGGCCTATGATTTTGAATCATTATGAAGATGCCCTCACGCTTGCCTATGCCGATAACCATGACAAATCTCCTAACTTTAGCTTTCCTTCTCTTTATCCAATTTCAGCTAAAAGTGTCATGGACAAAATTGACCGAGTTAGGCAAGGTACCAAGCCCGAAGGTGAGGAGGAGATACCTAATATATCAGAAGCGCTTTTTGTTGATATTCCCTCCTTCAACATTGAATCTGATTCCAAAGAAGAGGATGATAAAGATGACAATCTTGAGGGAAAAGGCGATGATGGTGATGATATTAACTGGGATAGTGACGAGGATGATGTTAAATGATAACCTCCGTAGAGGTGAAGGCCTTGTTGGAGACAAAGGGGTCCCTCTTGTGCCACAGAAAAAGATGGTGATGGTCCAACTAGATCTTCTGAAATGAATTCATCCCTTTGCAAAGATTTGCCTCCAAGGTTTCCTGGACCGGCTGCCTCTTTACAGCAGGAAACTGCTTATACCCATCCTGAGGATCCTCAAGAGAAAGAACAAGCTCCACGTGCTTCTATTCCAGTTTCTCGGGTATGGAATTCCCTATTTAAATATCTTACATTTCGATGGTAATAATTAGTGATAAATCACCCATCTTACATAAAGAAGACAAACTTTCCCTATAATACCAAACTTGAGAGCAAACAAGCATAAATTAACAAGTTATATAGGGAGTTGGACAAATTAATAAAGGAACACAATGCCCTGTCTCAGAAATATCACAGTCTTACAGGTGTATCTCCGCGCTAGCATCATTTAAGTATCATAGGGCTGCTCCTTTACTGAAGAAGGCGTACCTCCGCTACGACGCTCTTTCGAAGCAAAACAGAGAATTAATAACTTTATTCTGGATGATGATGGAAGAGAGAGATATCTTAGTAAATTTTTGATAAAGCTTATTGTAGACACTCAATCATAAATTTTCATATTTAGGTGAATTCAGTGGGGGTCAACTTGGATGTTTCAATAAAATATATTTAGATGAATCCGAACTGACCCGCACCTAGAGCATGCTGGAATTTACCTTGGGTCAGATCGTTTCCTCAAAATCTCCCCTGTGAAAAGCTTAAGTATTATAAGAACAATTTTTTTTTGAGTTGTTTTTAAGTCTATTTCATATGAACCTGATGAGTGGTTGTAAACATGTAACAAGTAATCAACTCATGAATATATATATATATATATATATATATATTTATGCCTCGTATGCTTAGCATTTCTTTACTATGTTATTTCAGAATATCTATTCCTTAGATCTTGTCGTCCCAAGAGACTACCTAAGTCAATATGTTAACATAAGGAGGTTTTACTCTAAAAAATGCATCAATGTTAAAGACTTCGAAGTTAGCAAGATATTCCTTTCTTGGGGATTTACAAAAACTATACTTGGAATACCCTCGTCTCCGCTTTGACTTTCGTAGCGAAGAGAAGGAAAATTTCTTAAAGGGAATCAGAATATTTCATTCAAAGTTGATTTGTGGTCGTGATAACCCACCAGTTGGGAAATGGGATTATAGTAAATGTCCACCGGTTATCACCCTCGAAGGAGTTACTATAACATCCGACTCAATAGTTATGCTTTCCGCTAACACTTTAGACAAAGTTAGGAATATTGTCTCTCAATCTTAGATGCGATGAAAGTGGTTGTTATATCTCTTGACTTTGCTTCTATTTCGAGCTGTATTTCATTACTACGGTAATAAAGATATCTCAGTTCTGATTTTATTTCTTTTCTTTAAATAGGAGCCATAGTCGTCTATAGTCTCTCTCGCTCATAGCTTGACATCCCATGTTAACATAATAAAAGAGAATTTATTAATAGAAAGTGGAACAATTGTGATTCAGGATGAAATATTATTAAAACGTTTTGGTGGCAATGTTGGCGCTGTAAAATGGCACAAAATATACTTTATCGAAAAAACCATTGCCAACAATCTTAAGGATTAGATTAAGTATCTTGAGGCTGAGATTAAGAGAAAAGACAAAGAGATTATCATGCTTAAATGGCAAGTGAAGTCGAATCCTATAATTGACTTTGTTGAAAAGATGTCCGAGCTCATCCAACAGACAAGCGATTTAGAGTTAAAATTTAGAGATACTCAAGCTCGATGTGCCTCTTTAGAACTCCTCATATGGTAAAATACTTCAAATGTTGATCTTCCGGCCCAACTGTCAGGCCTACTAGGTCAAAACTTCTCGCAGCTTAGAAATTTTCAACCATGCGGAACCCTCCTCTGGCTTTAGATTATAATGTAGTTGGAAACTGGTGTTGGAGGGAGAAGTTTGAAATTGCCAAGTATTTTGATGAGCAACAAACAGTCAAGTATCCCAAACTATTAATGATTATGCTGCTATGAATCAGATGCTGGAGCATGATAATTACTTGCTCGGCAAGTGTGTTGTCAAGTTGGAAAGGGGAAACAATACCCACAAAGCTGCAAATAGGGCCTTTAATCATGCCTTGGAAACTAACATTGAGGCAATCGATGATAAAAATATAAATAGGAGAAAGGAGAAAAGGCTTAAGGAAATCCTTCGTGCAGCAATTAATCATGTAGTGAATCCTTCAGTGTTGGAGGCTCTCAATAAAGTAGCTCAAGATTTGTAATTTACTTATGTACTTGAGCCATGTAGATCTATCTTGTAAATAATTTTGTTGTTTGTAAATGACTTCATCACTTATGTAAATTATGGAAATATTTGTAAATATCACCTGATTCATGATCCTTTTCTGTAGTGTAACTTGTAATATGTCTTTGAATTACTCATTCAACGACTTTTGTGCTTCCCGAATCTTTTCTTACTCCTTGTCACTCTGGTTTCTTTGAGAAACATGTAGCAAACATTATTTTTAATTGTTAGCCCGAAATTGACGTATTTGTCTATGTATAACATGTTCCTAGATTAGCAAATCATCTTGCCAATTGTATGAAAAGTAATTTATTCAAAATGTTAAGATCACTTCTTTAACCATGATAAGAAATGATCATGGATTTAACTTCTTCCACATGTTCAAAATGCATAGAACTTGTTGGTTGTAGATTCTGCCTTATCGTACGGTAATTCATGTTAAAAAATAACTTTCGTTAAATGAAGAACCCAATTCAGGAGACCATATCTAAAATTCCAAAGTGGTAACTCTCTCACCCATTCCTTAACATTAATGGGATTTAAAAAGTTAGAAGCCCACAGTTCCCATTTAGAGGCTCTTAATAGCGATCTTTTTGATAATGTTCTTTGGGCCAGATTCAAGCATTAATGATAGAATTTCATAAGTTGTCATTGGATCCAAATTCAGGTATTAGTAGATGGAAAACAAGTTAAGGATCCTCTTTTGGGAACTAGAGATAGCAATGTTTGTTGTTAGAATAAGTCCAAAAACCCAAGTTTAGTGTTAAATTTATGATGCCAATCTGATAATAGATGACCAGAAATCCCCTTCTGGTAATAAGTGGTGGAAGATTAGAGCTCTAATTTACTAAAAGAATATCATAATATCCTTCTTAGTAATAACTAACAAAAGCCTAGAATACCCTTTCTGGTAATGAATGATAAGAGGTTAGAAAACCATATTTTCTGATCTGGTATTAATAATAGAAGACCAAAAGATCGTTTTTGACCATAAGTATTAGAAGACCGGAAAACCAATCTAGAAGTAAGTAATAGAGGACAAGAGAATCAATCTGGCAATAAGTAATAGAAGACAAGAAAACCGATCTGGTGATAAGTAATAGAAGACTAGAATACTCTTTCTGGTAATAAGTACTAGAAGACCAGAATACCAATCTGGCAATAAGTAATAGAAGACCAAAATATCATTTCTGGTAATAAGTAATAAAAGACTAGAAAACCAATCTAGAAGATGTTTATAAGGAGAAGTCAGTGAATTCTTTTTGATTCTCTTGTCGAATGCAGCATCTTTAGGCTTTGATGATATTTTGCATGCTTTTTCTTTCTCGGGTCCGAGTTTCTTTATTTATTTGTTTTGGCCAATTTCGTGTGGGGACTCTTTTGTCCAATTCTTACGCTTATTTAAGCGGATGCCATTTTAGGCAGTGCCGATTTCTCGCGGTGGTCCATTTCAGGTAGGGAATTTTCTTAGTCCAATTCGTGTGCTTTTTTAAGCAGTTGCCATTTTAGGCAGTGCCGATTTGTGTCAGTTGTCCATTTCAGGCAGGTAATTTTTAGTCTGCCGGACATTTCATTCGAGTTTCTGATGCGCTCAGCTAGCTTATTCATAAGCAGGGCTCGAGGACTTACCCAACCTCCCTCCATGAGGCACCTTAACCTGGACACAACTTGACGTGGCTAAAGGCTTGTTTGGACCTTCGCTAGGCCATAACGTGGCAGGACCAAGGGATTACCTGTCCACCCTCTAGGAGGTGCCTTATCCTAGCCATAGAATGATGATAATAAGGGATTATGCTGCTTTAACCTGGCCATTTCTGACTTTGACGCGGCTAAAGGCTTACGCCCTCTCTCCGGGAGGTGCGTTGACTAGGCCATCTTGGGGCGACCAAGGGCTTTCTACCATTATTAGTAGCCTATCATTTTTTGTACTTTAACTTTAAGGAGAATTTTACTCCCTACCATGTAAAATTTTTCTTTATAGAAATTTAGTCTTTATTAATCTTTTCTCAAGTCCTTTTTTACAAATCCATTGATCTTTCCTTGTCTAAATAAATTAATTTATCCCCTCTAAGGCTTTGCAATGGTTAGTTTCATGACCATTCATCATATGATAGTGATAGAAAGATCCTCCCGAGTTCCTTTCATGTTTTAACTTTTTCTTCTGTAATGGACAGTAGTTAAGTTCATCCTTTCTAAGCAAGTAAATGTTTTCCATTGAGGTTGTTATATTGCATTCGTTTGGAAGTCTAGATTTGAAACTTGACTCTTAAGGATGGTTCTTTAGCTTTTTGCTTTCGTCCTTAATCATTTCATTCTCTTCAATTATCTTTCTTTTTATTACCCTTTAAACCTCTTAGGTTGGAAGTACTTTTGTCGCAGTTGGTTGTCATTTATGTGCAAAGGCATCGTAATCATTCATTATGTCTGTTTCAAAGATTGTACCCTTGGAATAATGTTGAATCGTTCTTCTCATTTGATTAAAGGTATTGTCACTTTCATTTGTACTCTCTCCAAGTGCAAAGATTAGGGTAGGGCCCACATGAAAAGGATTTAACTCTATTTCTCAGGGCTATAAGATTCTTCTTTCTTTTTGTTTATAATCCTTAAGGCTTTAAGCCTTAATCTTTGCTCTTCATCTTGATTGGAGCTTTTGATATCTACTTGGGTGGATCTTGATAAGTGTGGCTCAGAGGACCCTTGTTCAGATCTTTTAAATCTTCTGGCCATGATTAAACCAAAGTGAAATAACTTTGCGTAGGTTTAATCCAAAGGGGGGGGGTTAAAGAATACTGGTGTTAGGGATTTAACTAAGTCAGAGGTTCAGCCTTCCTTCTTGATCCAAAAATGTTAATAAGATTTCTTATCAATTCCCCAAAGTTATTCCAAGAAGTGTGATTAGTTCGATTTGAATGAAGGGCCTGATACCCTTAAGGATTTCCTTTCGTATTTTCACTAATAAATATCTTTCGAATTTGACCTTTGGACGTCGTCGAAAGGTTTAGGTGCTTGGTTATGAACCTTCCGGGTTCATTGAGTTAGTGTGAGATTCTCTTCAAGAATTCCCTTCTTGGTTTAGAATGAATTCCCTTGAATTTGTCCTTAGGAAGTCGGATTTTATCTTTTTCGAAAGGGTAGGGTGATTGCATTCTTTGGATTTAAGTAGAATATCAAACCTCTTTATAGATTTATAGAAGCTTTCGATCTTATCAAAAGGTTAAATTACTTATAAGGTGTATCTTGGTTCTTGTTAAAAGGAATGGAAGGTTTTCTTACGGAATAAGCCTTGCAAACCAGGGTATTTATACTTAAAAGACCATCTTTGGTCTAGTTGTTGGATCACATGGAGTATACCTCCAAAAGGTTGGATCACATGGACTATATCTTCAAAAGGTTACTGATATTTTATAGCACTAGCGCTTTTAAACTTGCCAAAAAAGGTTTAAGCTATAAGGTTGAAGGCCTTAAAAAATTTCAATGACTAATTGAACTAGAAGTATTGTTGACGTTGTTAACAAGAACCTTTCGGTGTTATTGAACCTAAAATTAGCAGTTAATCCAATAAAGTTTAAGCAAAATAGTAAAGTAATTGGTAGAACACAAGAATTCGCTTTGTATTCATGAAAAACTCTGTATTATTAAATACCCAAATCATTACCTAATTAGGGTTACAATGTCTTGATTAGAAAAATTCAAGATTAAAATTAGAGAATTCGGATCCCTAAAACAGGACCCCTTGGGTCTTATTTATAGATGCTGGCGACCTTTCTTTCGCCTTCATGCCCCTGACTGGGCCGGAGGGTCTCCCTTTTATATGAACTTGAGAACCTTTCGACTTTGTTGATATGTTTGCCTTTCACCTACTTTTATGTACCTTTCAACTTTGCTGAGTGGTTTTCTTTTTCTTTATGTCTTCATGAACCTCTCGACCTTGTTTGAAGCTTGCTCTTTTCTTTGTTGTTTTGAACCCTTCGATCTTGACGGAAGCTCGCTCTTCATTTGATGGTTGCAGGGAGTAATGCTGCCTTTAGATGTTGTCAAAAGGTTATCTTTCATCCTTTATTAACTTATAAGTGTTGCTTTCTTCATAAACCATTCGACATTGTCAAAGCTATCTGGTATGTGCTCCGACAGTTCGAAAGACTTGCTATGCTTTCGAAAAGGTCATTGAAGAGTAGCTTGCACTTGCTTTGACTTCTCTACCTTCTTCAAAAGGTAAGAACTCTTTGAATGTTGAGATCTAAAACCTTTCGACTCCTTTGAAAGGTCTGGGACTGCTATACACTGTTGACTGCATCCCTTCGACTCCATCGAAAGGTTTGATCTGAACTCATCTTCTTTAGTCTTTGTTGGAAGACATTCCGACTTAGTTGAAAGGTGGATTTTTTGAGTAAAAATTACGTTTCGGCAATTTTTTTGTTACTTGCTATATTATTGAGATAAAAATATTGATTTTTTACTTTTAGAAATTCAACAAACTAGTCCAAACATTTTCTTTAGATGTAAACTTGAATTCGTGCACCTGTTGAATTTTTTTGGAAATTCAGGTTACTTACAATAGTCATATTTGTTTGGATTCGATCTATATATTGAACATTTTATGCTTATACATTCCCATATAATGAACTAGGCCTCTAGGAATAATTATTTTTGATGCTTCTACATTATGTTGATCGATACTCAATGGGGCTTGACATGCCATCTTTTGTCTTTCCTTTGTGTTGATGTGATTTCTTTGGATTTTGATGGATGCTCATTGGAGCTTTCCATGCCATCTTTGCATATTCCCGTGTGCAAAAAATTTCCTTGAGCTTCTCATCAAATTGCAATTGGAACTATGCTTTGATTTTGATTTTGTCATATCATTCGATTAATAGCTGTAAATCTACAGGTACTTTGATGGTTTCAGCTGTTTTCATTATTTTTAGTTTTTCCTTTCCTTTTGGATTATGCAGCATTCTCTTTATTGACAAGAAAATTTGTCAACATCCTAAATTTGATATAGTAGGAAAACGTTAGTCCGTTTTGGTTTCTTTTGATTTATTGGAGAGAGCTAGGATGTGAATGCCTTCCTTATATTATCTTTCCTTATTGTAAAACTTCCTTTTGATTGACCTTCCGACGTTGTCGATAGGTTTTACTCCACTTTGTAGTCTTTCAAGCTGAATAGATTAGCATGACTATCCCTCCAACAGCCCTTTCAAAGCAGTCGCGGAAGCTTAAATGATGGCTCTATGGCTCAAGGGTTTGATTCATTCTAAATTGTTTCCACCCTTTTGAAAGATGGAATTTTATGTAACTTGGATTTGGACCCGGAGTTAATGATTAAAATGGCTTGGGTTTAGGTTTCAATCCACTAGAAGAAAAAGGTCCAGCGAAAGGTGGCCTAGAGTTAGTAACCGAGATTACTTGTAAATGTAGCGGTTTCGACCAGGTCGGAAGAGGCCTTTCGATGGGGTCGATACATGGAAAAGAGAGTTAGATCTAATAAATGCTTTCTTAACAACTAAGTAATCAAGAATATTGAAGACGTCCCTTTACTAACTCAAAAAGCCTTTATTGAATTTTTTTCCATAATTCAATATACAAACTAAGATTAAACTTTTTAGAATTAAGAAAAACAAGTGCAGAATGAATGAATTTGGATCCCCAAAACAAGACTCCTTGGGTCTTATTTATAGATGTGGGTCAGCACCATTTGACCTATTGCTTTTAACCTAGTCGAAATGTGGCTTCATAGTTGTCTTACGGGTGCTTTCGATTCCTTTAACACTTATGCATCCCTCTATAATTCTTTCGAACGGGCTTGAATGCTTCCGTCTTTGTCGAAAAGGATGGTTGTGCCTTTCTTCTTTATGTAGCTGTGTAGGAGCTTTCGACTCTATCGATAGGCCATCTCCAGGGGTTTCGAAGGTGTCAAAATACTGATGGTTTGGATTCTACTAATTGCTTTTAAACTTTTTCCTGTGACTTGATAAGGAATCTCCTTGGATATTAATGGCTTCTACCGGTGCAAAAGGCTTGGTTTGGCTTTCGAAAGGGTTGTTCTGACCAAGGCATGTTTCTGGGTGGTTTAAGTGAGGGCAACACCTTTGGTTTCGAAAGGTTTGGCACGCACATGAAGTGTTATAATTCCTGTCTTTGAATGTTGTGGCTTTAACTCATTTGAATGGTCTTCATGCATGCGGAAGTACCTGCTTCGAAAGGTGACCATTGAAGTGGGAGGTTGCTTTCGACCCTATGACCCTTTTAAAGGTTGTGATACTTCTGGATTTTGGCTGCAGCATCGCTTCGACTGCTTCAAATGGTCTTGCTCGAGCTTTTTTCTCTCATCCTTCTTAAGCTTTCATTCGATCAGTTTTCGACAAGGTTGAAAGGATATTTGTTGGCAACATATTCCCGCTTCCCCCGCAAAAAGATGCCCTTGGCTTTCCAAGTCAATTATCTTGAAACCCTGTATTTTTCCGCCTTTTAGTATTCCAGCATAAATCTGGACCATTCATTTAAATCTAATCGAACGGCTCACCGTCTTTGCTGATTTTTCTTATAAATCATGTCTTCCACTTTTATTCTTTCATTTACTTGCAAACGGAATAAACTTCGAGCAAAATCAAAGTCTTCAAACTTACAGATAATTTTGATTTTCCTCCATCATAAATATATATCTAAGTAAGCTTATGTTTTCTCGTATCTTTTTCCTCTTTCTTTTATTTTACCATAAATCCCAATTTCTCAAACCTTTATAGTTGGGATTTCAAATTTTGGTTTTGATTTACTGGAAACTATTTGAGTTTTAATTGGACTGAAAGCAATCTTCGATACAATTTCATTGTTCGATTCAATTTATTTTTCTTTTTAATTTTCTTTTGAACACATTCGATCTAGATTTTATTGTTATTGCATGTTTTTAGAGAATTTGAAACTTTATCTTAAAGATTCCAAAAATTTAGCAGTTGATTCGTGTTTGAATCCACTTGTTTAATGTTTTTAAGTTTCTGTGTTGAAATCCGTTTTTGGGAAGAAGGAATTTTTGGTTAACTTCACCTAGAAATTTTGAGATGTACAAACCAAAAATTTGGCGCTAGAATTTTACCCTTCTTCCCCTTCAAAAGGGATTGAGGCGGCATTTTACTGTTTTGATTTTTCAGCCCTTTTTGATGCAGTCAAAAGTTAATCTAGCGCTTAATTTTATTGACCTTGTTGAAAGGATATTTAGTTCACACGAAACTAACCTCTTCGAAGGAAATTTTGTGCTTAGGCCTATACCTTTCAAAGATGTTGGTTATTGCACCGTATCTCACATTTACGAAAGCATAGATTTTGTCACATGGGTTTCGCAACCATTCATATTAACTTGCTTCAAATTTGTTTAAGTTGAATTATATAAAAACTACTTTGTATAAGTTGCAAATTAAGTAAGACGTTTCAACTTAGTCGAAGCCTTTTGTTTCAGTTGAAATTCAATTATTGATAGGATTTCTGAACAATGTGTTCCTTTTGATTCAGTCGAAACTCCCCGTAACTAATGATTTGAAACCTCCTATAATCATCTTTCTCCAATATGGTCGAAACGTTCAAAGTCCTTTTATTTTTCAACAATATGGCTTCATCTTAAAACCTTTTGACCTAATTGGTATACAAGGTTTCAACAGCATTCATGTTCCTTTGGTAAAACTAAGATTGTAGGTCTTGACAGTGTCGAAGGGTCTTTTCTCTTATTTATTGAATATTGGTAATGTAAACTTTGTTCAAATTTTTATTTAGATTTTAGCTATTCCCTTCTAATAGAAAAGTTCATATTGAGCTTTCGACATTGTTGAAGAGTGTCGGTTGGATATATGCTTCAGCCCTCCCTTTCAACCCTGTCGAAAGCTCAACAGATGTTTACATTTAGGCTTTCTACATTGTTGAAGGATGTTTGTTAAGTGTTAACCTATAATTTCCTTTCAACTCTATAGAAAGCTCAATATATCTCATTTTTTTAACTTTAACATTCTTTTAAGAATATGAAGTTTTAATTTTTGTTTGATGTTCAATCTGTTGTAATATGTTTTTAATAATCCTTGAAAGAATGTTAACTTCAAAGCAAACTCTAATTTCCAATTTAAACATTCTCACCTAGAAGAATCATGAGTTTTCCTAAGAAGGTTGAAGCTATTTCAAAGTGCTCCTTGATATTCACTCGGGGTGAAGTGGATGCCACCCTCAACGACTTTGGGATCACCGGGGAGGAAACCACTCCTCCTACCGAAAATATCTCCATCAACAGCCCTACTAAAGGGTTCTTGACTTACACTACAATACACATCTGGCACGGAGGATTCCTTCCATTTTCGAATTTCTTGTTCACGTTCTTAGCTTATCTTGGAATTTCTCCGATTCAACTATCAACACATGTGTGTATTTATCTCTTATCTTTTGGAGTTGATGGCACTAGAGTCTGGCATTCTTTCCTTAAATGCTAAAGTAATAAATCACCTAGTCCAGTTGGTTAAACTCAGCAACCTTAAAAATCAAACGTTAGCGGAACTTTCTATACTCCACCTAAGCTCAGATTTCATTGTTTTTCTTCTATTTAGTAGCTTTTCTTTGTTGGTCTATGCTTTTTGTTAGGTGCTCCTACAAAAGAACTAAATGAAGAAGATAAAAGAACGATGGAGTCTCTATTTGCGACTTCAAGCGGGATTGGGAATCGATTGATGCTGCTGAATCCTACAAATTTACAGAAGTATTCCCTCTTGCTTACCGGTCAAAGGATTCTTGATCAACCTCCTTTGATCCAACGTACAACTCGAAGCAAACACTTCCATTTTTTGGAGATCCTACAAATCTCACCCCATTGTCAACCATCTTCCCTGACCATTCTGATACGTTACAAATGTTGCACTTGTCATCTATTGTTATGTTGCTTCTCAAATTATTTTCCTGGCTTATAATCTATTTGAATTCTCTATAGCTGCACCTGAGCTTGAAAAGCTTGCCAATGGTCCAGCTCCTCACTTTTTGACTTCTCATGCGCCATCCTTATCTCAGCCTCTAGTTAAAACAAAGATGGCCGTCAATAGAAAATTGGTCAAATCAATTGTGGTGAAACCTCCTTTAAAGTTGGAAAAAATAGTTGAAGTTACGAATTCTGAGGGGGGAGAGATTTTAAGTCTTGATAAATCTCTGGAAGAGTCCGATTGCTTTAGCTCATATCAATCAACCAAAAAGACTCCTACTATGGTAGATCAACTATCATGCATCGTCTTCTTTGGCTTTGTGCGATAAAGCAAATGCAGAAGGCTTTGATGATGACCCCTTTCCAAAAGCTCATTCCTTCTAGGACATCATCTCCTACATCCTCAAATAATTTTGAAGAGATGGTCTAATCTATCCTGAGCTCTTCTTCTTTTGCCTCCATGCACCCTCCTTCTTCTATTCCTGACTTGATGAGTCACTATCGTTCTTTAATAGAACAACTCTTGGTAAATTTCTCTTCACTTGACTTTATCATTATCGTACTTCTTTAAGTTTTTGACTATTGCTATACTTTTTCTTTCAGATTTCCAAGAGTTGTTTATCTTTGCAAGAACATGCATCAGGTCTTTTGTCGAATCCTCTAAGTTTCAAGAGGAAAGTCTGGCTTAAAGAATCAAGTCTCCTTTTAACCCATAGAAAAAGATGAAGCTATGACTGAAATGGAGTGTTTGAGAGCTTGTCTCACCTAGTCGGAATCCATTATCTTGGAGGAAAGGAGAGCCCGCCAATGCTTCAACAATGAAAACCTGGTAATGAAAATGACCTTAAAAGAATCCGACGAGGAAAAGATCCGAATGGCTGTAACATCCCCTATCTAGAGGCCCAAAGCTAAGCAATGAAGATGCTTTATTCATATATAGTATTAACTTCTAACGACTAGATATGGCTATGCTAATGGTATCCATAATATCAGAAGCACTTGAATATGAAACAAAATCACAAATTTCAAAAACAACAACATTTTTGATTGCATTTCTAAAACATGTTCCATATTCAAGTTACATAATCCAATAATTGCTTTCCAGGTTCAAATAAAATATATCTATTACATAAATATGCCAAGACCAACATATGATGATGCCTTCTTAGTTGAGCAGAGTACTATAAAGTCAACATTAACATAAAACAACACAACGGAATCAAATAAAATAGAACTACAACTCCTAAATAGCTATTAATCAGCCTCCTGCTTGTCCTCAGTAGCTTTATTCGTCAACCTACTAAAAATCTAAAAACCTCGACCCTTAGCCTACTCAAATATGCTTTGAGCACCTGAAAGTTTGAGATTAAAAACGTAAACTTCCAATAAAACGTAAAGCCTAGTATGAATAATACTATACATCTCAGTTATTTGATATCAAGTGAGACCGCGCTGCTTATGGAACGGGTTTCCCCTAACTAACATCCTTTTAAAACATATCTTTTCAAATTATAGTCCTGCAACCAAAAATGGTTAAAATTGTAAAGCATTATCATGTAAACATACATGTTATGATAAAAATGGACAATCTTTGCGAACATTCTAGTTTTGTTTAGCTAACTACTAACCTTTGGCTGACTCCTGCCTACCAGATAATATGAACAATATAATCTAACATCTATTAGACACTCCTCTTCTGGACAGTTTGTCCCTAACTTATCTGTTAGGTACTTCTCTTCTAGATGGTCTATCCCTAACTTATCTTCTCCCAGGGCCACTTGATCCTAATGGTTTTGCGGGCCTATCAATAACCTTAACTCTATAAAAATATATTCCTTTATGTGTGTAACTTCCTTTTAGTCTTACCTATGACAAAGCCATACAAAATGGAATTTTGGACTAAATTAGCTGGGGCTAATAGATAATGTATAAGGCGCGACCCTATACCATTCCATCTGGTATAGAAATATCTGATTCATTTTACTTAGGGTTATTTTCCCTTAAATTTTCCTTGAAAATCTTTTCTTCTCAAATGGATTGAAGAACTTTAAATCAAACTTTAAGAAAATTGTATACTCTATGCTTTACTCAAAATCACCTTGCCATGTTATATATACTTTACACAAATCTTTGTTGATGAAAACATTTAAACCTTTGAAAGTACCACTTTCGAATCCATTGAAAGTACCCCTTTCGAAACCATTGAAAGAGCCTCTTTCGAAACCAAGTAAACCCTTTTATAACCTAGGCCGAAAGGCCAAAACATTCCTTTCGATACTAGAAATCATTGAAAAACCTTGCCTTTGAAATCTTTTGAAACCTTAGACATCCAATCTTTAAACACTTTAAAACTGCCTTTCGAAAACGGTGGAAAAGCTTCACGTTTAGACCTTTCAAACCGTTGGAAACCTTCCTTCAAAAACTTTTCGAAACCCTCAGGGAACCATCCCTTCGAAATCATTCTTTAAAACCTTTCAAAAGCACTCAACTCCTTTATAAACAACAAAACTTTCAAAACCATCAGTTCAATTTAAAACATGTGAAAACCTTTCAAAACCATTTAAGAGCTATCTTCTTCAAAACCTTAGGCTCTACCATCAACAGAGAAAAATGGTCATAAAATACTTAAGCCGAAAGCCTTCCTTCCGAATGCAATTCCTAGGTAAATAAATGATGGTGTTGAAACCAACCTCTAAAAGAATTGGAAAAGTGGCTTGGATTTGAAAACAAAGTCACCCTTTCGAAACAATTAACTTTGAAATGTAAAAAAGCGGCAGCAAGGAGTTTCGACCCCTTCGTAAGCATTTTACTTAAAATAAAAAGCGCAAACATTTCAAAACCATTCTTGTAAAAAAAATCGACTTGGATGAAAGACAACAAGGTCGAAAGCACTTACTTCGAAATAAAAGCAGATGCATTTTTAATTTCATACAAAGTCATGCTTCGACCCCATCGAAAACTACAGACTCAACCCATTTCCTGCCACCTTTGTCCAATTCGCTACGTAATAAGTACATTGATACCATGTGAATTGGTTTTGATAGCAATGGAGGTAGAAGTATTTGTCGGAACCCTTGTGACGCAAGGGGCATAATATGCCAAATGAATGTAAAATTTGTTTTTAACTTTAAAAAGAAACATTGTTCAACTAACCTACCATGTTTGTCAAATTCTTATTGGTTGCTAATTTTCTTTCTAAAAGTGCTGCCAAGATTTAGGAAATAAAAAATTTAAATAATTTACAAGATACCCCTTCACCTTTTATAAAAATATAAAATAATTAAGTCCCGTACCATAAATAAATTTTATATATCTATTTAAACACTTAGAAAAATTCTACAAAAATCTATGAAATCATTCTTAATATGATTTCTAATATATATTAATTTCAGACTGAAAACATAAATAATTTAGCCGTAAATTATTTTAAACCCAAATATCCTATTTCTTCACTAGAAAATTAATATTAAATACACAATAATTCTAAATGTTATGAAAATTGAAACATGTCTCTAGAATATCATTTCTTTTCTAAATATAAAAATGTATGGCATTTTGATGTCATTTAATAGGGTTCTTACATCAAAACATATCATAAAATCTATATAAACAAGCATAAATCATCAACAAATATATGTTAATATTATATCATTCAGAAACATGGTTAAAGATTTCAAAATAATTCGGGATCATCTTAAAATCGAAAACAATTAGAAAACAATAGATGTAGTCATTACTCACCTTAGCTTTGAGATTAAGGAGTTGAGATTTGGATAGCTTTGATTTGATTAATCTTCTTCCTTAGCTTTTCTTCTTGTCTTGCTAAGAGTGGTCGGCTTCTATTTGATTTTTGATTTTTAAATGAAGTGTAAGATGAATTCCTAATGGTTTAGGGTATATGAATATCCTTTTTCCTATTTTTCCCTCACCCATTTCCCTTAACCATTTTATTTTAGTTCATTTGTTATCATGGCAAGGCTGCCCCTAATTAAAATCAAATCTTAATCCCCTAATCATAACATTATTTTATTTTATTTTGCTAATTATATATCCTAAATAATGTTACTAAAAATTAGGGTTGTTACAACCGTGGCAAAGCAAGCCTCTTTGAAGGGAAAGTTGGAAAGAACAAAGCTTCTTTGACATTGGCATTCGACACCATCTATGATGCAAAGCGACATGTGTTATAATTTCGTAATACCACTCTTGAAGATATTATGATGAATCACTTTCGAAAAAGCTTTGATGCCTGCCTACGTCGACAACATCGAAAAACGCCCTGAATTAAGCTTTCCTTTGCTTGACCCTGCTCTTGTCGGTAGGGTTATAGGAAAGATCAAAAAGATGGGGCAGGGAATTGAAGCTGCTACTGAAAGGGAAGAGATATTAATCTCTATAATTCTTTCCTTTGAAGTTCCTTCCATCGAAGTTGAGTCTAACTTCGAAGATGAAGGCGATAAAGATGAGGCCTTTAAAGAAGAAGATGACAACGTTAATGATGACAATGACGATGACAACGATGATAACATCAATGGCGGACAAGATTCATGTGGCGATAGAAGGGGCTACACTAAGTCTTCTAATAAAGATGAGGATAGTAACATAATGAATTCCGAAAAGGTTCCATCTTCTCATAAAGGCAGTCCGGCCTAAATCTCGCACACCTTCCGGCCTAAAAGAAGAGCGCTATTTTGTTAATGTTGAAGCAACAAAAGAGAAAGAGCAGGTTTCCCAAGCATCGGTTTCGGTATCTAAGGTATGGGATTCTCTGTCAAAACATCTTTGGCTTCGAAGATAATAATAGTGTAAATCACTTATTTTAGATAACGAAGAAATCTGTCCACCCCTATAAAACCAAGCTTGAAAGGAAACAAGCGGAGCTTAATAGTTTATATGGGGAGTTAGACAAGCAATTAAGGGAGCATAATATTCTTTCTGATAAATACATTGGACTTAATAGAAGTGTGGCAGTATTAGCATCTTTTAAACATCAAGATGTTGCCCCACAATTGAGGAGAGTGCCCCTTCGATATGATGCTCTTTTGAAAGAGAACCGGGAGTTGATTACCTAGTTCTGGATGTTGAATGAGAAGAGGGACATTTTGATTAATTTCTTATACAAGGTGATTATAGACACCCTACAGTTGACTTTTCATTTTTATGTGATTTTAGTGGGGGTTTACTTAGGCATCTACACAAAAGGTACTTGGATGAATTTGGATCGGACACACATCCCAAAGCATGTTGGAACTTGTCGTGATTCAAATCAATTCCCTAAGATTTATCTGCTGAAAAACTCAAGTATTACATAGAAAAATTTATTTTTGAATTATTTACTAAGTCTATTTTGTATGAACTAGATGAATGATTGTGAATATGTAATAATATTGATTTGTAAATATTTGTTATAATCTTGCTTTTTATGCTTAGCCACTTTTTATTATGTTATCACAGAGTGACTATTCCTTTGGCAATCTTGTTTCTAGAGAACAACTAAGCTAATATGGTAAATCAAGATAGGAATACTAAGTACTTCCATAACTTCCTAAAAGATAAAAGGAACCGTGAATGTATTTTTCAGATAAAGGATATGTTTGGAAACATGGTGAATACTTTTGATGGAATTAATGAAGCTTTTGTTCAATATTTTACATCTATCTTACCACCAACCAATTTATTCATTCCTGATATTAAACCTCTTTATGACATTACTCTTCCAATCTTAACTACCGCTCAGTATACTTCCCTGATTAGTGTAATTTCAAATAATGAAATTGAAACTGCAGTCTTTAGTTTGGATAGTGATAGTTGTGGACGTCCAGATGGTTATAATGCACATTTTATTCAACAGAGTTGGAAAATAATTGGGGCAGATATTGTTAAGGCTATTCAATATTTTTTTCTTTATAATAAGCTTCCTATTGGACTTGCTGCTACTGTTATTGCTTTAATTCCCGAGACTGTAAATCCATCTTCAGTTGTTGATTTTAGGTCAATATCGTGTTGTAATATCATTTATAAAATCATCTCAAAGATTTTAGCTAATAGATTACAATTAGCCTTGCCATCCATTATCTCCAACAATCAAGCAGCATATATTAGTGGTAGATTAATTAGTGATAATATTCCCTTGACCCAAGAATTATTATATGGTTATGAGAGGAAAAATATTTCACCAAGGTGAATGTTAAGGCTAGACATCAAGAAGGCTTTTGACTCTATTGCTTGGAGCTCTATTTTAGCTATTATGTCTAGGATGAATTTCCCAAAACCTTTTCTAGCTTGGATTTACACATGTATATCATCACCTATGTACTCTATTTCAAGAGAGGGAGGGTTGTATGGTTATTTTAAAGGTGTACAAGGTGTTAGGCAAGGTGACCCAATTTCTGCATACTTGTTCATAATAGTTATGGAGCATCTTAATTCTATTTTGATGGATCTAGTTGTTAAAAAAGACTTTCAGCTTCATCCCAAATGTAAAAAACCAATCATTACTCACCTTCTCTTTGCTGATGATCTTATCATTTTTACAAAGCCTACTTATCATAATATCTAGTGTATTATTTCCTCTCTAAAACTTTTCTATTCTATCACTGGCCTGCAAATTAATCTTCATAAATCAAATATCTTGGTTGCTGGTTTAAATACTATTCAGAGGAATGATAATATTAAGTACTCGGGTCTTCAAGAATTATCCAAAAATTCTTTCTATTTGGGCTTGCCTATCTTTAGTTCTAGAATTACTAAACAAAATTGCTTGCCTCTCTTTGAGAAGATTATTGAAAGGCTTCAGTTATGGCCAATTGATAAACTGTCACAAGCTGGTAGGCTTACAATCATCCAATCAATTGTTGTGGCTATGACAACTTATTGGACTAGACATTATATACTCCCTGTTAAGCTAATTAATATGATTTCTAGTGCCTTTAATAAATTCCTCTGGCATGGTGATTCTTTCTCCAGAAAGCTCATTCCTATTTCTTTTTATAAGCTGTTTGAATCCAAAAAGAATGGTGGCCTTGGTATTACTAATATTTTTCTAAGGAATAAAGCTGCTTTGTCAGTGTATTTCAATAAGATCTTTGAAACTGACAGGAACTTATGGTCTCAATGGGTAAATCACAATCTTATTGGTAAGAGGAATTTTTGGACTATGCTCATTCCACAGAACTGCAGTTGGAGTTAGAGATGTATTCTCAAGCTTAGGGAGACTTTTATTCCTTTCTTACAACGTAATTATGTTTTGATAAAAGTTTTATCCTTCTGGCATTCTCCATGGGCTAAACAAGGATTGACCTTAAGTTCTGTAGTTGATTATAACCTGAGAAGGAATTCTGGTATTTCTGAATTGGCAACAGTTGATTAGTTTTTACAGGATGATTGTGTAGTTTTACCTTATTCCAGTTCCTTTCAATTAAGGAATTTATGGAATGTCATCACTGGTAATCCCATTAAGAATAATAACAATGTTTTAATTTGGTCAGACAAGGGTAAGCTTCATTCCATTAGGCTTGTTTATAATGCTCTCTGTCAAAATGGTTCTCAATTTCCCTGGCATTCAAGAATTTGGAATATAGGTGGAAGTGCTAAAGAAAACTTATTTTTGTGGAAAGTGATGGCAAATGCTTTAAATACCAAGGATAAGCTCTGTAAAATGGGTATTATTTCAGAGGATTTATGTGTTCTCTGCAAATCAGAAACTGAAAGCAATACTCACTTGTTTTTTGAGTGCACTTTTGTATTTCAAATTTGGTATAGACTTCTTTGTAATGGTGGATTTTATAAACCATCACCAGTTAGTTCAATTGAATGGTTTAATGTGTTTAAAGCAACAAGATGGAAGACTCGTTTGACCAGGTTGCTGCTAAAACTTCTTAAGAGACTGATATATGCAGTGTGGTCTGAAAGGAATAACGGAGTTTTTGGTATTGGTAGTAAAAATTCTTCTCAGCTCTATAATATGGTTCATGGCAGTATTCTCAGAGACATAAAAAAAATTGTATTTGAAGTTTTGCATGGATTTTATCATCTCTTGTAGATGGCCCTCTTCTGGAATGTTAAATATAATTTTACTGGATTCTCAGGATTGTATGCAGTGTTTTATGTTTGGTCTTTTTGTAATTGCTGATTGTAAGTTTGTACTTGGTTGTTTTATTATCATTGTAGCTGTCAAGATGGTTGTAATAGGGTGTAATTTTGTGGTACTGTAACTGTTTGTAATATTTCTTAAGTCAATAAAATGGGCTCATGCTCTTGCCTTTCAAAAAAAAGGCATCAATTCTAAAATCTTCCAAATTAGCAGGATACTGTTTTCTTATAAATCTACAAAAAATTTACAAAGAACATCCTCGTTTTTGCTTTGATTTCCTCGTTGATGAGAAACAAAAGCTACTTAAGTAGATTGGGACATTCCATATTAAACTAATTTGTTGTCGCAATAGTCCTCCTACCTGTGAATGGGACTATAGAAAATACAACGCGGTGAGTACTCCGAAAGGACTTAAAGTCCCTTTTGACTCTATAGTTATTCTTTCTGTCGATCCATTTAATAAAGTTAGAAACGCTGTTTCTCATCTTTAGATATAAATTAAAAGTCTACTGTATCTTTTAGTTTCATTGTTACTTGACTTGTAATCTTTTATTGCAGTAATAAAGAGATTGATCATTTTGGATTTGACTTGATTCTTTTTCCTTTTTTATTTAAATAGGAGTTATAGTTATCCCAAAAGCTCGCTCATTAGATTCAGCGTCTCGCTTTATTAATCTTAAGGATAAGATGTTAGCGAAACTTTAAAAAGTTAATCTTCTTAAAGAAACTTTACATTCCCGTTTTTATGACAATACTGAAGCTTTAAGATGGCATCAAAGATTCTTACTTCAAAAAACAATCGTCTAAAATCTTAAATCAGATTGCCTATTTAGAAGCAAATGTTATAGTAAAAATGTAACGATATCCACTCTCAAGTGTCGGGATAATCGAATCCTTCAATTGACTTCGATCACAAGATGTCGGAACTTTTCCAATAGATAGGCGATTTGTAGATGAAATTGAAGGATAGTCAAGCTTAATGCAAATCGTTGGAGTTTATTATAGAGTATAATATCCCGAGTATTCATTTACCAGTACTTCAAGCTACTCCATCCGTTGCTAAATCTACAAGGTCTACCTCCCTCGCTATTTAAAAATTCCCCACTATGACTAATCCTCCTCCTAACAGACGAGAAGGTAGTGGGCGAGTGGTGTAGGAAAATTAAATTCGAAATGGCAAAATGTTTTGATGAACAACAAAAGGCTAAATTCTCACAACGCATAAACGAATATGCCGCTAGAATTCCAGAACTCGAATGCGACAAATATTTCCTTTTGAAGCACATTGCTAAAGCAGAAAGGGAAAATAAAACCCTAGAGGTGCAAATAGAGCCCTCAATCGCCGTTTGAGAACTAATGTTGATGCAATTGCTGATGCGAATAGGATAAGGAAGAAAGAAAAGAAACTCAAAGAAGTCCTTTACATCGCTATCTGTCACACTGTAGATCCTTTAATCACTAAGAACTTGAAAAAAGCTGCTCAAGATTTATGAAAGATTCATATTTATGAAATGTATGCATTTGTATACTACACTTGTAAATAATTTCGTGAGTTATGTACATCATGAAAATTTTGTAAATATCACCTGATTTGTGATCCTTTACTATAATGTTATTTCCGATACACTTGATTGATATCTTATACCATAATTTCTATGTTTGCTGGATCTTTCATTCTTCTTTACTATCTTGATTTCTTGGAAAAGTATGAAGCAAATAATATTTCCTATTATTAGCTTGAAATTGACATAAAAGTCTATATATATCATTTGTATCGATCAACAAATCATTATGTCAATCGTATGGTATTAAATGAACAATAATTGTACTTGATTAGATGTCTCAAAATCCATCTTTGGTCATGATGGGAGATAATTAATAATTTAACTTTACCCATTCCTAGAATATATGAAGTCCATTGGAAGAAATTTTTATCCTCAACTAGGGGTGTAGATGTATTAGAAAATCATTCACTGAAGATTACCAATAGAGGGTTAATAATGATGGAGTAATAGATGTCTAGAAACCATCATCTGAAGATTTATGGTAGAAATCCAATTAAATTTCAAAGTTCAGAAGCCCGAAACTCAAATTTAGGTATTAATGGATGATGTTTAGAGGTTAATAAGCTTGAAATTCAGATTCAAGTATTTGTGGATGATCACCTAAATTCATAATAACTATCTTCTTCATAGAAGTATTTGACCTAGATTCGTCATTAGCAGTGGATAATCAGAAATCCATAATAGAAGTGTCATGTCCAGCTTAGGGCACTAATAAGTAATAGTCTCTAAACCCAGATTTGAGGTATGTTGAAGATTGTAAGTGATTGATAAAGGCACAAAACCCAGATATAGGTATCAATAAATGAAGTTCACAAATGAGAGACTCGAAACCAAGATCCAGGTATTGATAAGCAGAGTTCCATTCTTCTCCGTAAATTCTATCTTCTTAGACATGTATAAATTTTTAGGCCTTGTACGTGGTTGCAGTTTGATTGGCTGCTTCTCGAGCTAGGACATCTTAATCCATCATTTAATATGCCACTTCTTGGGCTTAGACACCTTAATCCCTTGTAGATATGCTACTTCTTAGGCTTGGACATCTTAGGCCTATGTTAGATGAGCCGCCTCTTAGGCTTAGACGTCTTAGTCTGTTGTTTGGTGAGCTTCTTCTTGGGCTTGGGCGTCTTAGTTCAACATTGTTCGGTGCTCTTGGTGGCTCATCTTAGTGGTTGGAAGCAAGGACTTACCCAACCTCCCTCTAGGAAGTGCCTTGACCTGACTAGAGGCGTGGCCAAGGGCATGCCGATGCTTTAACCTGGCCATAGCATGGCAGGGATAAAGGCTTACACTCCACCCTCTAGGAGGTGCCCTGCTCAGGCCACAGAAATGCACGGACAGGGGCTTGTCGATACTTTAACCCTGCCATAGTGTGGCATGGATAAATGATTGCTCTCCTCCTTCTAGGAGGTTCCTTTACCTGACTGGAGGTGCAACAAAGGTCTTATTGATGCTTTTCCCTAGCCATAGCGTAGCGTGGATAAAGGCTTACACCCCTCCCTTCAGATCGTGCTGTTCTCTGGCCAACTCAGCGTGGACAGAGGCTTTGAGCGTTTAAGGTAGTGTCCAAATGAAAGAAGCATTTCCCTCCCAACCATATAGATCTTTCTTAGAAAAGTAATTCTTTATTGACTTTATTCATGATCGCTTTACAAATTCATTGATTTTTCATTATCAGAAAAAGCTGATTATCATCCCTTCCAAGCCTTTACAGTGGTTAGTCTCATGTCCATTCATCATGTGAAAATGGGAGTAGGATCTCCCAAAATTTCTTTCACATTTTGGCTTCTTTTTCTGTGATGGCCAGTAATTGGGCTCATCCTTGGTTAACAAGTAGACATTCTCTTTGGATGTTGTTAAGTTGCATTCTTTTGAAAGCCTATACTTGAAACTTTTTTTGAGGGTGGCTTCTAAATATTTCAGTAATTGGGTCTGGAGTTTCCCCTTTGATAACTTGTTTCCTCTTTAAAATTCTATGGGGTTCCAGTGTAGATATTTTCATACTTATGACTTAATCCCATTTGTGTCCAAATGCATTATAATCATCTATTATTCCTTTTTTCAAAGATCATGCCATTGGTATAATTCAGGATTGTTTTTCTCATTTGGTCAATTAAATTATCATTTCCCTTTTTCTTCTGTTCTAAGGCAAAGATTAGGGTAGGGCCAACATGGAAAGGGTTTATACTCCATTTAAGTGGATTGTGGGTTTCAACTTTCTTTTTCCTTATGATTCTTAAAGCCTTTATCCTTAACAGTTGTTCTTCTTAGTATCATTAGATGTCTCTATGGAGGATCTAATTGAGTGTGGTCCCGAGGACGCTTTGTGACGCCCCACCATGAGACCCACATTATTATAGAGTATTACCGGGTAATATTGTCTGCTAATGCAGAGAATATAGCTGGTTAGAAGCGGCCATCTATAGTCTTGTCTTAAATATCTATTGAATATGTCGACTAGTGCTCTATATTTTTTTTCTTTGATATCTCAAGTGGATTGTGTTAGTCCGTAAGATAATGGTTTTGATGACAACAACCTTAGAATAGATTATAAAATATAAATACTAACATTATAAGTGTAGATATATATGTATATGCAGGATTTAACCATGCAGGTACTGAGAAAGAAGACTGTACAGTATAGAGATTCAGGATATCAAGATAGAAGACTCATGAGTATCAAGATTATCAAGAGTTCAAGATTTCAAAGTTAAGTATTTTATTATTATTATTAGGAATTCGTTAAAACTCATAGAAAAGCACTGGCATCTTAAAATCTAATTTTTTCGTGGAATGGAATCCACTTCGAGCATGTTAAAGGGATGGAACCCTAAGTAGGATGGAACCTATGAAAAATCTAGTGGAATGTCGTTTTGTATCCGCTAACTTTTTATTCAAAATGATTTTTCAAAATTATATCCTGTTTTCAAAATATTTTCAAAACTTTCCTTTTAAAAGATTCAAAATCCTCTATCCTGATTTTAAATAATTTTAGCCTCAAAGTTATCTTTAATTTCAAAGTCAAATTGCTCTTGAATTTAAACTATCTTTTAATATAATATATTTAACTTTCAAATATTTATACTTAGATTTAAAATATAAAATTAGAGTTAAATTCTATATATATTATTCTCTATATTTACATATGAAATTAACTATATTCAAGTATATTTATAAAGTTTAAAATAGTTTTAATATAAGATAAAGGTTATTTTCAAAGAAAATCAAAACATCCTAAAATGTTTTGGGACGTTGACATGCCTATGTACCCCATGTCGACATGGTGTCAGTTGAGTTTAAAATTTAAATTTCAAAGAAGTCTCTATTCGCCATAACTCTTCACGAATGGACATGGCTGTTGTTCTTCTATATATAGGGGTTAGTTTCAACGAATTTGATATCAAATTTTCAGGTTTTTCACTCCTCTTCTCCTTCCACTTTTCTTAATACATATTCTTATCATTACTCTACCGAAATCAACATTGAATCGAACTCGATTACTTCTAGTTTGATTCTCTATCACTCTCTCTACAAGATTCTCAGTGCTATTCAGAGTTATAAACTTCTTTGTAATCCATTAACGAGAAAAGGTGTGATTATAGCCTTGAAAATCAATGAAGAAAGAAATGTGATTGTAGCCTTGGTAAATCAATTGGGTAAATTGTGGCCCGAAAATCAAGTATCTCTACCCAGAGGATCGAAATTCTGGAGGGTGTACGTCGTAGCCTTGAAACCAAGGGTGTAATTGTACAATTTCTTTTGAAAGGAAATCCGTACTAGTGTTGCGGAACTGGATATAGGGTAACTCCGACCCAGTATAAAATCCAGTGTGTTCTTTCCTTTACTGCTTTTTTTTTATTTCTGCATCTGTGTTTGTTTCTATGATCATATCTGTGTCTGTATATTGCATATATCGGTGTCTAAATTAACATAAATCGAAAAAGATTTAGTAATTCTTTATTAAAACTATTCACCCCCCTCTAGTGTTAATCCTAGCCTTAAGATCCATAATCTGCATTTCTCACAATTGGTATCGGAGAAAGGTTTTCAAAGTTTCATAATCTGATTTTTTGAAAAATTTTCAAAATGGCTACCAATACTGGTACTGTTACTAACACTAGTATCTCTATCACTAGTTCATTTGTAGAGGGTCAGTCTAGTGTTAGACCACCACATTTTAACGGCAGTAGCAATGAATATTGGGCATGTAGGATGAAAATATATTTACAATCTATAGGATTAGACACTTGGAATATCACACAAACTGAATATTCTGAACCTATAACTAATTTTGCACAGTGGACTACAGAGCAAAAGACTATTGCACAAAATAGTCTAAGGCAATGAATATTCTGTTTTGTTCACTAGATAGAAATGAATTCAATAGAGTGTCAGTTTGTAAGTCTACATATGAAATCTGAAAAACTTTGGAAATTACTCACGAAGGAACAAGCAAAGTTAAATAGACCATAATTTTCATGCTCACAAATCAGTTTCAATTATTTAAAATGAATCCTAATGAGTCTATTTCAGATATGTATAGTAGATTTCAGGATATTGTGCATTCTCTAATATCTTTGGGAAATGAATTTTCTGAAGAAGATCAAGTCAAAAAAATTTTAAATTCTCTAACTCCAGACTAGGATCAAAAGACACTTGCGATCGAAGAGGCAAATGACATCAGTACTTTAAAGATAGAAAAATTAATTGAAAATCTAATGTATTATGATGATCGGGAAAGAGAAAGTAAAGCATCTGAAAAGAAACCAATGGCATTCAATGCATTAACCGATGGATCAGACTCAAACAACGGTAATGATGAAGAGATAGCCTTTATGACCAGAAATTTTAAGATATTCCTGAATATAGAAAGATGAATAATCTCAAGAAAAACAACTATAAGAATTCTGGAAATCAGAATGTTGTGCCAAATAATGACAAATGTTACAACTGTGATAAACCAGGCCATTTCAAAAGAGACTGTCCGTATCTAGATAGGCAAAATTTTCCTATGAACAATGATCCAGCAAAGAAACGGAAGCGTGCATTTACTGCTACTCTAGATGACTCAGATTCATCCTCAAGTGATGATGATCAGAAAACAGATAATTCGAATTTGTGTTTCACAACTGTTCACGACTCAGACGAATTCAAAGAAATGGACTCATAAAAAGGTACACGTTTACAATACAATTGGTTGAAATTGCTTGCTTAGAATTAGTTTCTTGATTGTGTGATTGATTGGTTTTGAATTGGTGCATTGTTTGAATTTTAAAATTTATTTTCTATTTTTTCTTATTATTTCATTATTTTATTATTATTTTTGTTATTTTTTAATAGTATAATAATATTTTCTAAAATATACTTGAAGTTTAATAATATTTCAGATATATATATAGGCATTAATAATAATAATAATATTTCTATATATTAGAGAACTTAGGAAAATCAATTCATGAAAATTCAAAGGCACATGTCGACATGGTCCCTACCATGATGTCGACATGGGTACCAGAATTTGAATTTCAAAATTTGAATTCAAATGTTTGAATTTCCCTCCACCTTTTGACTTCATTCAATTCTCTGAAAATCTACTTTTTGTCCAGAGAATATGTCCTTTGAGAATCTATTTATTCACTATCTTTTATCATATCTTTTCACTCTCATTTTCAAATTCAAACTCTCTCTTCATAACTTCAAACTCTCTACTCTCAACTTTAATGGCTTCTTCAAGCAACCCCTCCACCATAAGAATTTCCAAAAAAATCAAAGAGCAATTATTCAATGATCCGAAGGCAATAAAAGCATACATCAATTATGCTACCTATGCCAAAGTCCATCCCGGAAAATTTGCTATTTTTCAAGATTTTTCTTCTTATGAACTTGATTCTCTTTTTGCAAACAATGGAGTTCTTGGTCTTATTGATGCTTCTCAAAATGATTTTGTTTGCTATCCAAATCTTGTCAAAATTTTCAATGCTAATTTAAACCGTTGATTTTATCATGGAAATGAGGATGAAATTTGGAGTACTGTCAAAGGCACTAGAATTGTTTTGAATTGTGATCTTTTGGGTACCATTCTCAATTGCAAGTGTACGGGAATGGATCTTTCTAATTTTAAAATTGATGGAAATGATCGTGAGATATTTCATCACATTTTCAAAGGGAATGATAATTTTGAATTCAAAAATCAAAATTTTCGACCAAAGGCAAGAATTGTCAATCTTCTTTGGCAACATACTTTGAACCCAATGTCGGGGAATTTTAACAATCATGCTTCAAAAGTTTGCAAAGCTCTTTTTCCTATTTTCACAAATTATGACATAAATTAAGCGCAAGTAGTTTTGGATGAACTTCGTCCTAAAAATCTTGAAATGGGTGAGAATACCTTATACCATGGAATTTATCTCACTCGGATTTTAACTATTTTGGAGTGGATTTCAAAGGCGAAGAATTTGTTTCTAGAAAAGTTTTCAAGCATTCCAACATTTCGCTTATGAAAATTCCTTTTGTTTTTCAACCTCATGAGACCCTTTCCAAAAAAGAATAGCGTTTGGCTCATGAGGAAATGGAAGAAGAGGAAGAGGAAGAAGAAGAAGGGGATGAATTGGAAATTGAAGAAGAAGAAGGTGAAAACTCTTTGGAAAGCATGGACTATCCTCCTAATTCATCCACCAAAACACTTCTCAAAAACCAAAGGACGATCGTTGAGAATCAACAGATTCTTAAAAGATCCGTTAATAAGAAGTTGGACAAAATTTCATCCAAGATGAACAAGTTCATTTCCAAAGTCGGCAAGAAACTTGGACTATCTTCATCTTCATCATCCTCTAACTAGTCTTGTCTTTTCATATCTTGTTGTATTTGTTTTAGTTTGCTTTATTCGAATGTTCATGTCGTTTGTTGTGTGCTTAATCATTGTATTATTATAGTATGCAATGAAATAAAATTTTCACTCTGTTATCTTTCTTATCTTATCTCTAGAATAAATGTTAGTATAGTATATAAATATATATACACACACAATTATTCACAAAATCAAATTCGTCATAATTTTTCACTGACCCATGTCGCCATCCCCTATATGACCATGTCGACATGTACTGGTCAGAAATGACAATTGATTTTGAATTTGAAATTTAAACCACTACCAAATGTCTATTCATTTCAAATGAGTTTCTACACCTATAAATACCTGTTTCTTTCAGAATTCTTCACTAAAATTCATTTCTTATCATCTATATCCTTTATTTCTTTAATAAATTCAACTATGACTCCTATTCACAATCTATCCGAAAATCTTGAAGAAACTCTTAATTCGTTCAAGAATATTCTCTCGGTTATTCTACGAAACCAGCGTCACTTAGAATTGAGTCAAATTCAGATGATCAAAGAACAAGAAAGTCACTTCGATGCGATACGATGGATGATGTCCTCTCTGCACAAGGATGATAACAAAGCACATCCTCCTGTCTCTCTCACCAATGACAATGATAATTGGGATGCTATTAAAGCATACACAATCTTTGGAGAAGAAGGATGGGTGGAAGTTCCACATAAAGTTTTATTTTTATTTGTTTGCTTTGTTTGAATTGATTTGGTTTGGATTGATACTCTGTGTGGATTGATTTCTTGATATTGGTTTGAAATTTGTTGTATAAAACATATATATACACTGAATGTATATAGACTTTGATTAGTTATCATGTTCACAAGTATAATTATTTCTTAATCTATATATTCCGTTGCATAGTTTATCAATGCAGGTACTGAAGAATGAGGGGGAGTGAATTTTATTTTTTTGTTGATGACAAATGGGAAGAAATATAAAATAGGGTAGTTAGGCATAGATTAAGGTGAAGTTATTAGTTTTAAGGGGAGTTATTAGGATAGAAGTAAAATTTTATAAACAAAGGTTGTCATCATCAAAAAGGGGGAGATTGTTAGTCCATAAGATAATGGTTTTGATGACACCAACCTTAGAATAGATTATAAAATATAAATACTAACATTATAAATTTGGATATATATGTATATGCAGGATTTAGCCATGCATGTACTAAGAAAGAAGACTGTACAGTATAGAGATTCAAGATATCAAGGTAGAAGACTCATGAGTATGAAGATTATCAAGAGTTTAAGATTTCAAAGTTAAGTATCTTTTAATGATTAGGAATTTTGTTAAAACTCATAGAAAAGCACTGGCATCTTAAAATCCAATTTATTCGTGGAATGGAATCCACTTCGAGCTTATTAAAGGGATGGAACCCTAAGTAAGTCGGAACCTACGAAAAATCTAGTGGAACATTGTTTTGTATCCGCTAACTTTTTATTTAAAATGATTTTTCAAAATTATATCCTGTTTTCAAAATACTTTCAAAACTTTCCTTTTAAAAGATTCAAAATCCTCTATCCTGATTTTAAATAATTTTAGCCTCAAAATTATCTTTAATTTCAAAGTCAAATTGCTCTTGATTTTAAACTATCTTTTAATATAATATATTTAACTTTCAAATATTTATACATAGATTTAAAATATAAAATTAGAGTTAAATTCTATATATATTATTCTCTATATTTACTTATGAATTTTAACTATATTCAAGTATATTTAAAAAAACAAGGATCGTTCAAAAACAATGGCTTCTACTGTAACGGCTATATCTGACATTCCGTTACCTTCTTCTTCTTCCCCCTCGCTCCTCCCGACTAATTCCGCCTCTTTATCTCCTGCTCTTGACCCTCCTCCTCCTATTCCTCCTGACCCAGGTTCTTCTCATCAGGCAGATCTATCAATTGCTCATTCTGATTCTCTGATGAAGTCATGGTCTTCTCTGTTTGCTTCGAAGCCTAGGAATGCGGGAACATATACTCCATTAGAATTCAATATTGATTATCGTGGTTCGCCGCTTCCTCCACCTGATGTATTGATGTCTGAAGGTATGAATTTTTGGGAGGGATACCTAGTGGGGTTTTTTTTGGGTGTGCCAGTCAATTATATGGCAGTGGTATCACATTTTAAAAAAACATGGAAACTGAAAGGTTCATATGACATCAAATCAGACGGTGCAAATTATTTCATTAAGTTTTCTTGTCTTGAGGACAAACAAACTGTTCTTCGTGCAGATCCTTCTTTTATTAGAGGTCAAATGTTTGTAATAACTACGTGGAAACCTGCTTTTGGTTCAGTGCAATCTCAAGTAAAATCTGTTCCTATATGGATACAACTATATAACATTCCCCATATAGCTTGGACACTAATTGGAATTAATTGGATAGCCTGTCATTTGGGGAAGCTTATCTGTTTCAATGAAGCTACTGAAAAGAGGGAAAGAATGGAATATGCAAAGTGTTTGGTTGAAATATCACCGGAAAAAGAGTTGCCAGAATTTTTATTAATAGGAGATGGAGTAGAGACAAGTCAAAAAGTATACATTGAGTATAATTGGAGGCCTTTGATATGCACTGCTTGTAAAGTTTTTGGTCACTCTACCAATAATTGTGATATGGACAAAAGTATTAGTGAAGAGAAAGTTAGCAGTAAAAAAGGTGTCCAGGTAAATGAGTCAGAACCAACTAATAAAAATAAAGCTTCATGGCAAAGAAATATTATTGGTGATAATGTGAAGAATAGACAACAAAAATGGAAGCCTAAGACTACTCAAGTGAACAACAAAGGAGTGGAATCAGACATAACAAAAAAGAATAATGTTACGAACACTATTAGTTCAGACATAGAATCACAGTTACAAAGTGTTACTCAGATTGAAACATGTAATGCTTTTGCAATTCTTTCAGAAATAGAAGAAGGAGAATTAATAGAAAAGGAAGCGGGAACATCAAGCAATTTGAGGGTAGATCCTGATAAATTGGTTTATCAACAGAGAGATACCACTGAAATTAACAACATATCTCAAAAGACCCAATTTCAAAAAGAAACTGAATTAAGTAAACATCAGCAAGACACTAATAAATGCAAGCATAAGGAAACGGAGGCAACATCTCTTAATTCCATTCCAGTGTCTCAGAATAGAATTACTAGTGCAGAAGCTACAGCTGATTTAAACTCTATTGCTAACAAGTCTGTTAGCCCATATGCAAAATTAAAGCCTCCACAAAATATTCCTCTATTCACTCCTTCAAAGGATGACAATTTTGAAGGCAACATGAGTTCATCATCAGATGCTGACTTTTGCTCAGAAGATGACATGAATGAAGGATATGAATACAATCAAGAACAAATTATGGCTAGGCTCACTGCAAAAAATTCAAAAAAAAATAAAAATAAAAATTCCTCTGCTATGCTAAAAGGGCCACAAAGATTCACTCGGCAATCTGCCAACAAATATAAATAATTATGATGCTAGACAACATTGGATACTGGAATATAAGAGGAGGACATGATGAAGCCAAAGTTTATGAAATTAAAATGCTTATTAAAGGCAACAATCTAGGAATGATATGCATTAGTGAAACCAAATATTCTGAGGCAGAATCTACCTTCTTTGCTAAAAGAATTGCTCCTGGATGGGATATTATACACAATCATTCAGTTGCTCCTTTTGGGAGACTGTTGATCTTATGGAATCCTCAGTTATACACAATTGATGTTACTGAAACTCACAGACAATTCATACACTGCAATATAAATCACATTCCTACTAACTTTAATTTTAACTCTACTTTTATCTATGCAGATAACATAAAAGCTAATAGGCAGTGCTTTCTTGATATCCTTCCTTCCTTGCACACTGTATTACCCTGGTTGTGCCTTGGAGATTTTAATTGTATGCAACATTCAGAGGATAAGATGGGAGGATTACCATTGACTCTGGTGGATGTTGCTCCTCTTAATAATGCTATTATTCTTGCTCACCTTCATGAGATTCCTAAATCTGGTATGTTTTACACTTGGAATAATTGTAGCAGATCAGGTATTAGAACTTTTTGCAAATTAGATCGTTCTTATTTTAACATAGCTGCTTTCAATGCTTGGCCTTCTTTAATTTCTATTTTCCCTTCTTCTTCCTTATCTGATCATAGTCCTATCATTTTGGACTGGGGAAACAGAAGTAATAAAGGTCATTCTTCCTTTAACTTTTTTAATAGTTGGATTGATGACCCTGAATTTTTTCCTCTAATTGAACAGGCATGGGACACACCAAAATTTGGAAATCCTATGTACATTCTACAATCGAAGCTTAAAGATTGTAAAGTCTCCATTAAAAGATGGTCTTTAAATAAATATGGGTCTGGTAGTCTTCTCTCCACCAAAATAAGCACTGTTCTTAGTGATACTCATATCCAATTGCAAACTGATCCTAGTAATATAGCTATATCTAATAAAGTCAGTGAACTTACAAAAAATCTGAAAATAGCTATCAAAACTGAACTTAAAATGCTCCGGGAAAAAAACAAAATTAATTGGGATAAAGGGGGAGATAGGAACACTAAAATATTCCACAACTCTCTGAAAATTAAGAAAGCTGCTGCTTTAATCCATAGGATTAAAGATAGACATGGTTTTGAAGTTAACACCCATTCAAGTATAAAGCAATCTTTCCTTGATTATTACCATTTTCTTTTTTCTAAAACTGACGAAGTTACTAATATTCATGTCATTAATGAATTACCTATTGGTAATATTTCTAATGATCAAGCTAATATTTTAATTAAGCTCATTACCCCAGAAGAAATTCATGATTCCATCTTCAATATGAAAACTACTAGCTCTCCTGGTCCGGATGGTTTTTCTGCTTTGTTTTTTCAAAAATGTTGGCATATTATAAAACATGACTTTTGTAAAGCTATCCAACATTTCTTTAAAACTAATACACTGCTGAAAGGCATAAACCATACCAAGCTAGCCCTTATTCCAAAAGTTAACATGCCTCAATCTGTATCTGAGTTCAGGCCCATTGCCTGTTGTAATGTAATATATAAATGTATTGCTAAAATATTATCTGCTAGAATGAAAAATTGCCTTGCTGGAATAATATCCCCTAATCAAAATGGTTTTGTTGCTGGAAGATCAATTATAGATAATATATTACTTTCCCAGGAACTAATTAAAGGCTACAATAGGAAAAATATTTCTCCTAGATGTTTTATGAAGTTGGATATCCATAAAGCTTATGATTCAATTAGTTGGGAGGCTATCATATCCATTATGTCCAAGATGAACTTTCCTTTGCCTTTCTTAGCTTGGATATATACATGCATATCTACTGTTAATGTCTCCTTATCTATAAGTGGTGAATCATTTGGTTATTTTAAAATGCATAAAGGAATTAGGCAAGGGGATCCTATATCCTCTTCTCTTTTTATTTTAGTTATGGAGGTACTTACCCAATTAATTGGTGTGGAATGCCATAAAAAAAATATTGATTATCACCCAAAGTGTCAAAAATTTCAAATATCTACTTTAATGTTTGCTGATGATCTCCTTCTTTTCACTAAACCAAACATTAAATCTGTAACAAATGTTTTTACTACCTTACATATTTTTAATCAAATGACAGGCCTAAAAATAAATAAAAGTAAGTCTCAAATAAGTATTGCAGGGGTTTCAAATGTCATTTTCCAGAATATACTTCATGTTTCTGGGCTGCAAGCTATTGATCAAAATGCAATGCACCTTGGTGCTCCTATGTGTAAGGCAAGAATTTCCAATGCTCAATGTCTTCCTTTATATGAAAAAATAACTAATAAGCTTAATAATTATAATGGTACTAAAATCTCGCAAGCTGGTAGACTTGTCATCATCCAGAGTGTTGCCTCAGCTATGTGTGCTTATTATTTTAAACTTTTCATAATTCCTTATAAACTTATTAATATGCTGAATAGAGCCTTTAATCATTTCCTATGGCATGGAAATATTTTTTCCACTAAACTCATTCCTATTGCCTACAAGAAAATAATTGTTCCTTTAAACAAGGGTGGCCTGGGTATTATTAATCTAAAACTTTGGAACATTGCAACTACTTCTCAGCTTGTTAACAAATTGCTCAGTAGTAGTATGGGGATGTGGGAAAAATGGAATAGGCAATACAATCTTAAGGGTGGAAATTATTGGACTATGGAAGCTAAAAATTCTGATAGCTTTTTATGGAAAAAACTTTTGGCTAATAGAAGTTATTATTTGCCTATGGTGCAGTGCAATACTGTGAACTCTTTTTGGTACTCCCCTCGGTGTGCTCCAGGAATGATTCTATCTCAACATATAGACTATATCCTTTTACTTAACTCTGGAATACCCATCAATGCTAATGCTAATGATTTTTTTATAGATGGTGTGCTGCAATTACCTCATGTTAGTTCGCCTGAGCTAAATAACCTATGGTCCTCTATTACTGATGCTTATAAGCATGTGGATCAAGGTGGGATCAGCTGGAATGGTATTCATCACAGCATATCCATTGTTTACAGAACTATAATCCAAATGCATTATGATTCCTCTTTTCCTTGGCACGCTCGAATATGGAAGTTTGGATCTAAACAAAAGCACAATCTGCTGCTTTGGAAATGCCTGATGAATGCAATACACACTCAAGACAATCTTGTTAGAAGGCAATTAATCGATCACTCGCTCTGCATTCTTTGCAACAGAGCTGCGGAAAATGTAGGGCATTTATTCTTCAATTGCCACTTTTCTTTTCAGTTATGGAAGGAAGTTCTTCATAGAATTCACGAGAGACCTCCGCATCGAGATTTTAAGCTGGAATGGATTAGGATTTTCAATATAACTAGGTGGAAAACGATATCGACCAAACGAATTCTCACCTACCTCAAGCTTACGATAGCTGTGATATGGGACGAAAGGAACATGAGAAGATTTGCGCGGTCTTCTTCCTCTCTTTCTCAACTTCTTTTGAAAATTCCCCTGTAGCTATCGCGTTTTTTTTTTTATTGGTTTATGGGTGGTTATGCTGATCAGTTATTTTCTTCTTAGATTGTATCGTGATTTATCATTTTCATTCTTCATTGTAATTTGACTCTGTTATAATTTAAGTGGACTGTCCACTATAAAAACAGGCTGGCTTTGCTAAAAAAAATAAAAAAAGTATATTTACAAAGTTTAAATTAGTTTTAATATAAGATAAAGGTTATTTTCAAAGAAAATCAAAACATCAAAAAATGCTCTGGTATGTCGACATGCGTATGTACCCCATGTCGACATGGTGTCAGTTGAGTTAAAAATTTAAATTTCAAAGAAGTCACTATTCGCCATAAATCTTCACGAATGGACATGGCTGTTGTTCTTCTATAAATAGGGGTTAGTTTCAACGAATTTGATATCAGAATTTCAGGTTTTTCACTCCTCTTCTTCTTCCACTTTTCTTAATACATATTCTTATCATTACTCTACCGAAATCAACATTGAATCGAACTCGATTACTTTTAGTTTGATTCTCTATCACTCTCTCTACAAGATTCTTAGTGCTATTCAGAGTTATAGACTTCTTTGTAATCTATTAAGCGAGAAAAGGTGTGATTATAGCCTTGAAAGTCAATGAAGAAAGAAAAGGTGTGATTGTAGCCTTGGTAAATCAATTGGGTAAACTTGTGGCCCGAAAATCAAGTATCTCTACCCAGAGGATCGAAATTTTGGAGGGTGTACGTCGTAGCCTTGAAACCGAGGGTGTAGTTGTACAATTGCTTTTGAAAGGAAATCCGTACTTGTGTTGCGGAACTGGATATAGGGTAACTCCGACCAAGTATAAAATCCAGTGTGTTCTTTCCTTTACTTCTTTTATTTTATTTCTGCATCTTTGTTTGTTTCCGTGATCATATCTGTGTTTGTATACTACATACATCGGTGTCTAAATTAACATAAATTGTAAAAGATTTAGTATTTCTTTATTGACACTATTGTTAACGTAAAAATCTGACGCTAAAACCCCGGTGTAAGTAGTGTAAGTGTGAAAGCACCACCTGTTGGTACGGGAATAAAGTATAAGCAGAGAAATCACGGAAAAGTAGTAAAAGACAACAGTTTTATAGTGGTTCGGCTTAAGATCGAGCCTATGTCCACTTTAAATTCCTTTATTGATGATTTGATTACAATTCTTTACAATGCACTTCGATTACAACACACTTTTGACTAGTAGCTCAAACTTTGATGTAGAAGAATCTTTTGAGTTCATGTTGAATGATCCAAATCTTCTCTTGATGTTTGTTGTAGCATCTTTGGTGTTTGGAGTGCTTGTAGTGCTGTTTGAGTCGAGAGAATGACAGAGTATCGACGCTTCGAAGAATGAGCCCCCCAAAGTCCTTTCATGCTTGGAGCCCAGGCCGTATTTATAGGGAATTCTGAACGGGCCTTAAGTCGTTTACGACTTAAAGTAAGTCGTAAGTCGTGGGTTACAACCTAAGATAGGTCGTTGGAAGTCAGCGAGTTAAGGGGATATGAATTACGACCTAACTGGTTCGCACTTGGCCATCTGAACTAACTGGTAGGTTCTAACGACTTAGGGGAAAGCGGCATAGTTTAATCACTAAGTGCTAAGTCGTGAACGACTTAAAGTAAGTCGTGAAAGCATTAGGTCGCTGCCGCTTTAACACTTTAGGTCGTGAAGTACTTAAGTCGTTAAGCAGTTAGGTCGTAAGTCCTTTTATCCTTTTAGGTTGCTAACTCCTTTAACCCTTTAGGTCGTTACCCCACTTCATCAGTTAGGTCGTCCCACTTCTTAAGTCATTAAGTCGTGGCTCTTCTTGAGTCGTTAAGTAGTGGCACTTCTTAAGTCGTTAAGTCGTGGCACTTCTTAAGTCATTAAGTCGTTCAATCCTTAAGTCGTTAAGCTGCTTCTTCTGTTAACTCGTTAACTCGGCTGAGCCGCTTTATGCCTTAAGTCGCTGATAGGTTCACTCGTTAGGTCGCTGATCTTTGGTCCAGCTTAGGTCGGGAGGTCTTCTTAGGTTGTAAGGTCTTCTAACTCGTTAACTTGTTGACGCTTTAGGTCGTATACCGTTTTGGACGGGGCGCTGCCCCGCACCCCGCCGGGGGCGCTGCCCCCTGGACCCTTGCGACCTGACCGGGCAGATCGATCACCTAGCAGTGGCGTTGCCCCTGCAACCCCACCTTGGGGGGTTGACACCCCCCTGGACCCCCCCTCCGTAGGGGATCTTATCTGAAAAACCATTCAACAGAATCAAGATGAATTATCACTGGCTTCTCGGTCGATTTTTTGATATCACGGCCTTGCTGAAAAAGTGGAGTTAACACTTGCCCCTCGAAGTATACGCCTAGGGACTAGGTCGTGTGCTTCGACTCTTCTTAACTCGTGATTTACTGAGTTGCTAGGTTGAGCGCGATTGACGACCTAACCTCTTGCGGCTTAATTTTTAGGTCACTGCTAAGCTCGTACCTAGGAAAACTTGCTTTGTTTTGACCCGAAGCCTTTTGAATTTGACCAGTGCTTGTTGCATCTCTTTATAGATTATTTTAACAACCTGTTAAATGCAACATTTGCGGGAAAATAGCGCAAATATACTCATCACCGATTGCCCATATCGAGTGATGGATTAGATCAAAGAACTGATATTTTACTCTAAGTAAATTAGTACGGATTTGATGAAGTGTTGCGAATCAACTCTCTTGAATGAAGTAGCAACACAAAATTTACACAGTTATAACTGCTATCTGCATTGATACTGCACTTATTTTCAAATAACAAGCCTTGATTTTTTCTGAATTAACATATTTGCCAACCAGTATTATTTCGAGTATTACTTTATTTACTTGTTATTTAAGTAGCTTTGCACAACACTTCACACTCTTTTAGGAAACGTGCACCTTTACTTTCGAATATTAAGTTCTTTATGTAGAATGTCTTCTTGATAAGTAGAAATAGTGGAGCAAGCTGGATTTTTTCATTTCTGAGATTTTCAGAATCCGAGTTGTTGAGTGCTAATTTCGTTCTTTACTTTGCAGCATCCCCTCTCTTTTTGAATATTCCAGTCATAAGTCAATTTTTAAAAGAGTAAGTGCTGTAGCGGTTAAGGAGAGGAGCGTTAAATTTCTGCTGAAAGACGAACTTCTGCACTTAATTCGGACTTTTGCCCTCTTTTAATTGACTCAGCTTTATGATGCCCCTGATTTTCAAGCAGAGACTTCAGGTGCCCCAGCTCTCGCAAAGGAACTTGCATCTAGGGGACCTGCACATGTATGAAAATTTTTATAGTATAAAATGAGATGATTCTTCCTACTTGTACAGACTTTTGTCTGTATTTGAGAATGTATTTACGCCTCATTTTCATACAAGTTTCTTTATTTTTCTCTGCATGATACTGCAGTGAGCTTGTGGTGTGTTGCTTGGGTACTGCTTTTTACTAATGTAGCAATATTATATTGCCCCCATACCACAGCTCATTGTAATATTCTCCATTTTGCAGAGACTTTGGAGAACAATTCTTCTGTTTTAAGAAGACTTGTACTCTTATGTTAGAGAATAATTCTTCCATTTCGAGAAGGCTTGCACTTTTTCTTTAGAGAATAATTTTTCCATTTTGGAGGAAATATTATTCTGCTTTGGTAGAGTGCGCCTTCTATTGGAGAAGTTTTTTTTTTACACCTCATCCTTCGGAGATGGTCACTTTTGTTTTTGAGAAGTGGAATCTCCTATACGGTGAAGCGGGCTTCCAAAGAAGGCTTTGGCACTTCAACTTGGTGAAGTGAGCCTCATTAGAGGGCTTTATTTAGCACTACAACCTTTGAGTGAGAACATTTTCAAGATGGAAAAATTAATTTCCCCTGAGAGCGGTAGTGTGCCTTTGAAGAGGGCTTTTTTTTAGTTGTGCATCGTTGGAGGTTTTCAATTTGCACTTCAAACTTGGGAAGTGTGCCTCATTGGAGGGCTTTAGTTTGCACTTCAAACTTGGGAAGTGTGCCTCATTGGAGGGCTTCGATTTGCACTTCAAACTTGGGAAGTGTGCCACATTGGAGGGCTTTAGTTTGCACTTCAAACTGGGGAAGTGTGCCTCATTGGAGGGCTTCGATTTGCACTTCAAACTTCGGAAGTGTGCCTCATCGGAGGACTTTAATTTTCACTTCAAACTTGGGAAGTGTGCCTCATTGGAGGACTTTAATTTTCACTTCAAACTTGGGAGGTGTGCCTCATTGGAGGACTTTAATTTGCACTTCAAACTTGGGAAGTGTGCCTCATTGGAGGGCTTCGATTTGCACTTCAAACTTGGGAAGTGTGCCTCATTGGAGGGCTTTAGTTTTCACTTCAAACTTGGGAAGTGTGCCTCATCGGAGGACTTTAATTTCCACTTCAAACTTGGGAAGTGTGCCTCATTGGAGGACTTTAATTTGCAATTCAAACTTGGGAAGTGTGCCTCATTGGAGGGCTTCGATTTGCACTTCAAACTTGGGAAGTGTGCCTCATTGGAGGGCTTTAGTTTGCACTTCAAACTTGGGAGGTGTGCCTCATTGGAGGGCTTTAATTTTCACTTCAAACTTGGGAATGTGCCTCATTGGAGGGCTTCTATTTGCACTTCAAACTTGGGAAGTGTGCCTTATTGGAGGGCTTTTATTATGCCTCGGGAGAGGGCTTTTTGTTTGTGCCTCGGGAGAGGGCATTTTGTTTGTGCCTCGGGAGAGGGCTTTTTCCTCCGAAGAGTTGTGCCTCCGAAGAGGGCTTGTGCCTCCGAAGAGGTCTTTATTTGGCATTTCAGCTCTGGTGAAATGTGCCTCCGAAGAGGTCTTGTGTGTTTTCTGTCTGCTTGCCCATGCCTCTTCACCATTTACTCTTCAGCGATTCCTCGTTATCATTTCTAAACCCATGTTCTTTTCTTTTCCAGTTATTTGTTTCTTTTCCAGAGAAGTGCTCTACATTATTAAGTGAATCCACAGGGCAGACCCAAACTATCTGACTGGATGTTTGTTTGCACAAACGATCTCCGTCGGTTAGCAAGGGCCTGGAACCTTCGCGTTGGGAAGGTGCCCTTTTGGTAGAATCAACTATTTGTGAGTAACACTTCTTATGCAGGAATTGAATTTGGAACTTTTCTGGCTTGACATTTATTTGTTGAATGATTTATAGGAATCGCTTAGCTTTGTGATATGCTGACTAGGTAAGCTTTGCTTTGGTTGCCTGCAATATTAAATCGACATTTTAGCAATATATTCAAGATATTTGCATTTCGTGATGAAACAGGCATTTTATAGTAATAGAAAACACAAGATTTATAGTTCCTATATCTCATTTGCAATGTTTTTACAATGGCTTTTAATACGAGAATGATACATCCATCATTCTTTTACAAATTTGTAACAAAGCCTTAAAGTAAAATATGAATGCAAGTTATTGCTGTCCCAAGCTTTCGGAATTGATTCTCCAGTGTGAGGGGACTAGATGGCAGCATCTTTCAGAACAGGAACTTTTTCTCCCTCCGGGGCTTTTCTTAGGGCATGAGCGCATCTTTCCATCTCATCCCAGCTTCCGCCCGTTGGGTGAGGGCCTCCCATGATAGCATTAATGATAAGCCTCCCTGATCCCTGTGCTGCAGTTCTTTCATTTGAGCCATATTGATGAGCGAGAAGTATTTTCCCTTGAGTCGATGAGGATGGGTCATTCTTATTTCCCTTTACATATTGTTGAAGTTTATTCTTTTTCAATAGTTCTTCAATCAAATTCCTTAAATGGCGACATTCATCGGTGTCATGACCAGGTTGATTGTGGAACTGACAGAATCTTCCATTATGCATAGCATTTTTCCCAATCTTCAACTCAGGTGGCTTAGGATAATCAATAGCATCCTTGGTTGCGGGAAAGATGTTCTCTAGAGTATAGTTAAGGGAGTAAAGTCTGAAGGTTTAAAGCGGCGAGCTTTCTCCAAGTCTCTCTGCTTTTTTCCACCATCGTTCTTCCTCTTCTGTCCTCCAGACTCTCTTTTATCAGAAGCAACACCGACATTCTGAATTTCGGCCACGATCGCTTTTGATGGTGCAGGAAAGCTTTCCAAACGCATAAATTCGCCGGCCTTCTTATAGAATTTGTCAAGTGAGTTTGGCTCCTTCATTTTTAGCCATTTGCCAAATTCACTCGATTTATCGATAGCCCACATCAGATAAGTCAAAACCATCCGTGGCTCCGCGTTCTCGACTTCAGCTAGGGCTATATTGAAACAATTTAAGAATGATCTGATAGATTCCCCGGGGTTTTGTTCTAGACTAAAGAGTGACATTATATCCTTGGCCTTTGTAGCATATAGCCTGAACTGATCTTTGAACTTTCGTGTTCAGTCAGAAAATTGATCCACGGATCTAACTGGCAGCTTTGTGAACCAAGGCCACTCCCTCTAAGTATACCGGAAAGTAACGACACTTGATTTCATCTGTTGCCCTTGCCCCGGTCATATACCAGTCATACTTGTATAGGAACAGATTTGGATCACTTGTCCCTCGATAGGCCGGGATAGTAGGAGGTACAAATTTCCTTGGAAACTCTGCCTTTAAGATCTTTTCAGTGAACGGAGTCTTGCTCGGGGCAAACCCCCAATCTTTTTCATCCTCTTGCCTCTGCATGCCTTCTTTTATGATTCGTCGAACCATTTCCGAGAGATGTTCCCCATTGTTTAGAGGCAAATGTTCGCGAAGAGTTGGCTGTGGCCTAGAACCTCCAACTTGGGGAGATGCCTCTTTGGCGGTGTCAGCTGTCCTCTGAGGAACATTTCTTTCTTGGGAATTGTGGACATCATCTGCAAAGGTTGTTTCATTGTCTTGTGCTTGACGGTTACCCCCAAGTAAAGCATTCATTCTATCCAGTATTAGAGCGTTCTGGGCTTCCATTTGCTGATATATCCCAGAAACTACAGCATCTAACACCTCTTGTGTAATTCCAACACTTGGAGCTGCTTCATTTGGAGCTGCTTTATTTGGAGCTGCTTCGTTGGAAGCAGGAGAAGTGGCAGTATTCTCATGAACATCACCTGATCTATCAGATCTGAGCTGTCTTCCAGTAGCCATTATTTCTGACAGGCTTCTGGTTTTGAGAGAGATTCTTTCAACAAAATTTCGCGAAGCAATGGTGAAAGTATTCTTGAGTTCAATTCTCTCAATGAAAGCACCAAAAATGTTAACGTAAAAATCTGACGCTAACACCCAGGTGTAAGTAGTGTAAGTGTGAAAGCACCACCTGCTGGTACGGGAACAAAGTATAAGCAGAGAAATCAAGGAAAAGTAGTAAAAGACAACAGTTTATAGTGGTTCGGCTTGAGATCGAGCCTACGTCCACTTTAAATTCCTTTATTGATGATTTGATTACAATTCTTTACAATGCATTTCGATTATAACACACTTTTGACTAGTAGCTCAAACTTTGATGTAGAAGAATCTTTTGAGTTCATGTTGAATGATCCAAATCTTCTCTTGATGTTTGTTGTAGCATCTTTGGCGTTTGGAGTGCTTGTAGTGCTGTTTGAGTCGAGAGAATGACAGAGTATCGACGCTTCGAAGAATGAGCCTCCCCCCTGAAGTCCTTTCATGTTTGGAGCCCAGGCCGTATTTATAGGGAATTCTGAACGGGCCTTAAGTCGTTTACGACTTAAAGTAAGTCGTAAGTCGTGGGTTACGACCTAAGATAGGTCGTTGGAAGTCAGCGAGTTAAGGGGATATGAGTTACGACCTAACTGGTTCGCACTTGAACTAATTGGTAGGTTCTAACGACTTAGGGGAAAGCGACATAGTTTAATCACTAAGTGCTAAGTCGTGAACGACTTAAAGTAAGTCGTGAAAGCATTAGGTCGTTGCCGCTTTAACACTTTAGGTCCTGAAGTACTTAAGTCGTTAAGCAGTTAGGTCGTAAGTCCTTTTATCCTTTTAGGATGCTAACTCCTTTAACCATTTAGGTCGTTACCCCGCTTCATCAGTTAGGTCGTCCCACTTCTTAAGTCGTTAAGTCGTGGCTCTTCTTAAGTCGTTAAGTCGTGGCACTTCTTAAGTCGTTAAGCCGTGGCACTTCTTAAGTCGTTAAGTCGTCCAATCCTTACGTCGTTAAGCCGCTTCTTCTGTTAACTCGTTAACTCGGCTGAGCCGCTTTATGCCTTAAGTCGCTGATAGGTTAACTCGTTAGGTCGCTGATCTTTTGTCCAGCTTAGGTCGCGAGGTCTTCTTAGGTCGCAAGGTCTTCTAACCCGTTAACTTGTTGACGCTTTAGGTCGTATACCGTTTTGGACGGGGCGCTGTCCCGCACCCCGCCGGGGGCGCTGCCCCCTGGACCCCTGTGACCTGACCGGGCAGGTCGATCACCGTAGCGGTGGCGTTGCCCCCGCACCCCCACCTTGGGGGTTGACACCCCCCTGGACCCCCCCTCCGCAGGGGATCTTATCTGAAAAACCATTCAACAGAATCGAGACGAATTATCATTGGCTTCTCGGTCGATTTTCTGATATCACGGCCTTGCTGAAAAAGTGGAGTTAACAACTATTCACCCCCTATAGTGTTAATCCTTGCCTTAAGATCCATAGTCCGCATTTCTCACATATTGATATATCCAATAGGTGCTTAATACAAAACCACAGATGGGTATAGGATCTATCAGAACAAAATACAACAACTCAAATGAATAACACATCACAGAACAACAAATAGATATATATATACATATATACTGATACATCCCAATACAACACAAATGATACATTATATGTGGTCTGACGACCATAATATACACAAGTGTCAAAACAATATATACATCAGAGTAACGACCAAAAAAATACAACCAAAAGGGTAGCAGATAAGTCCATGCGGAAGCAGAATAGGTTAAGTCCGAACGTACCTAACCTGAGACATCTCGGTCTGACCAGAGTATAAAATACATAGGTCAGTCTAGCTAAATATATCAGCTTATAAGGATAAGCAATAATAGATGCATAAGGATAAATGTAATGTTCTTCTTAAACAAGAAGGAACAATACTTAGTACAAGCATGAGTATAAGTATGGTGAGGTTACTTTAAGTGATGATATGATATTACTTACACAAACATATATTCTTAAAAAAGATAAGAAAATCTATAAATTGTTAAATATAGAAAGCCTCGGCATATCAAAAATCATCAATAGTGGTTTGGAAAAAATATAACTCACAAAAAGGAGAAATCCCAAACCCGCCATATCGACAACTCAAAGAATCTCAAATAAATCACCATCTCAAAAATACGCCACAAGGCAATTAAATATAATTCTCCAACATAGGAGAATATAATCCCAAATAAATGCCAAAAGGCAAATCTCATGTAATAACGCCAATAGGAAAATCTCAATAATAACACCAAAAGGCAAATCTCAAATAATGCCAGTGTAGGCAACTAAAATATCAAAGATAGAACTCCCAAGAGTTCAAATTCCCAAAAGGTAATCGCCACAAATGTATCGAATGGTTCAAAGGACCTATTATGAAAAGGGCGATACGTTACGGAAAATAGTCAAAGAAATTATCTCAAAAGTATTTGCACGTGCCTGTGGCCGAAGCCTTGCAAAGTACTGTTATCTCAAATAGGTACCTTGTCCGAAGGCAAAACGTTACAATGAGCAATGGCAAACGTTTCGAAGACAAATACACCGCAATGGCAAATGTCACAATGGCAATGACCTGAAGGCCCATTACTGTCATGTCGCAATGGAAAATGTGCCACAAACTCTCGAATAGGAACCCGAATAGTGTTAACATGCATCCCATACCACATGTTCGCACTAAACGGTTTACTAACTGCTAGTAAATTTCACACTCAAAGCAGTAAAATGTTTACCTCATCTCATCGGTAAACTCGACCCAAAGGTCAAAACCATCAAACGGACAAGTCAAGAATTAACCGATGTGATAAACACATTAGTCCCATACCATATGTTTTACCATGCCATCTAATTCTCCTTCTCATTCGCTCGAATAGTGCAAAAACGTGTATTTTATATATAAAATAATTTACTTGATAAAACCAGCTTTTAATACCAATTTCGAAAGCCATATTTGAAAATACCCTTATTATCGAGAATAAATAGATTATTTATTTGAAAATACTTTTAAAATAAATCATACAGTGATAATTTAAAATGCCCGTTTATTTTAAAAATTATTTCAAAAGGTTTGGAAAAATCCGTGCTCGAAAGCGAATAAAAACCCAAGAAATGACCCAAATCAATATTCGAATTCAATTCAAATTAAACTCAAATTTAATACTAAATTTGAATTCAAAAATCTCCAAAATTTGGCTAGTCTACTGATAGACATCATGGCCTCAAAACATTTCAGGAATATCACAAACATGAAGTAAAAGTCAAAAGTCGAACTTTGTATCATGAAGTAAAATAGTTTCGACCACTTAAATCTCATAATTTTACAAAACTTAAAATATGAAAGTTGCAGGAAAAACTCTCAACTTTCAAATAAGAAAAAGATCATTTAATTTTAATTTACTTTTTAAACGTTATGACTGAAATAATTTTCAGATTTAAATTCATTGTCGCTGTCGTTTATTTTCAGGGCAAGATAAAAATTATGATTTTGACTACATAAAGCTCAAAATTTAGCAAAACATAAAACAAGAAAGTTGTGGGTAAAAGCATAAGCATTCTAGTGCATTAAAAATTATCAAATTTCGATCGAAGACGTAAAAGATATGACCAAAATAATTCTGTGTTTCAAAGTAAAAATTAAAAACATAGGACAGAGAGGTTACTTGCTCTTCAAACACATATTTTGGTTAGAAAAATGTAGACATGTAGAAAATGATAAACGTAAAAGTTGTTCCTTATAAATATACCTTCCAACTGAAAAAAGCGTCACTCAATTTTGATTTACCATTCAAAAGTTATGGTGATTTTAGGTTTAGGTTTCAACTCGAAAAATCGATAGAGCAGAGCATGTGTAAAAGTTTCAAACCCAATTTCGACCCAATAGATCATTGAATTTGCACAAACTTACAACATGAAAGTTGTTCCTTAATGTCTTATCTTTCAAAAAGAGTAAAATAGATATAATTCGGATTTATGGCTAAAAGTTATGGCCATTTTACTGTCAGATATCAACTTTGAAAATTTAAATGGTTGTGCTATAACATCAGTTTCAAACTTAATTTAGACGCTTTTAGACATAGAATTTCGAAAAATGATTTGAATAGAACTGATAGCGTATTTAAATATCTTTCTACCACAAAAAGACCGAATGAGTTCGGATCATTCTACACTGAGATATTGATGTTTTAGTACAGCAATGTTTACAAATAAATTTCTGCAACCACTTTGCAAATTTCAACAATTCAATCAAATTACTCATACCATTCAACTATTTATTGATACTTATCACTCAATTCAAAGAATTAAGACTTTATAGAGATAGATATGTGAGTTTGCGACTCATCTTAGAAATTTTGGAGAGCAAACCCATGGAAATTCGAAGGAAGATGGAAGCATGCCTTTGATTTGGAGATTTTGCCTCTGGTTTTTTTCTTTCTTTTTGCTTTGAGATCTTTCTTTTAGTTTACCGTCAATTGAACTTGCATATGTTAAGTTTGAGAAGTAGATGATTTCTCATTAGTTAAAATGGTGAGTGGGCTTTAAAACCAAAACATAATAGTCTCTGTGTTAATACTTAATCCGAATTAACTAAGTTATTAATTTTTTACACTTTATTTCATATATTTTAGCCAAAACAACTTATATTTCCATAGTTTCAACTTTATATAAGTCACTAAACTTATTTTATGTTTAACAAAATGTTTTCACAACATATAAACGATATTTAATGTAACGACCCAGAATTTTTGTTAATTTAAATTTGTATTTTTAATTGAATGTAAATATTAATAAGTGAAATTTATAAGTCGAATAAATTTTATTTCGAATAATTGGATTTAATTGGATAATTAAATCGATAATTTAATAGTTGAAATTACAGAAATAATTCAAATTTTGGTTAAATATGATTGAAAATGATTTGTAAAATTTTATTTTATCATATTGAAGTTAGAATGATATTTTAGAACTTTTAAAATCGAATTAAAAGTTAATTGGTGAAAATTGAATATTTTAATATTTAATTATCGACTGTAAAATAGCCAATTTTCGAACAGTCTCAGAATTGGACGAAACCAGTTCCATTGGATCTGTAATAGTTTGTTATTATCGGATGATCGAATTAGCTCCCTAAACACGTTCCATTGTGTTCGGAACGCGGGGTAAACCTTAGAAACGCCAACCGGCACACTTCGTTTGGAGTTCGGAAAATCTAGGATGAATAGTGTCGCGTATTTTTCTATAAAAGGACCTCAATCTTCATTTTTGCAAATAAAAACAAGGATAGGGTTACAGCCGCCACCCTCTTGATTAATGGCCAGAAAATTTCGAAACTTCTTTCTCATTTTCCTCTCAATCCATCAACAATTAGCAAAAACTCTCAACTACAAAGTTGTAGAGGACGATGAAAGCTTCAAATCCATACGGAGATGATCGAAAACAGAGCTTCGAATCAACGGAAAATCGAGAAAGAAGGGGCTATGTTTTTCACGCAAATCGAGGTGATAGGGGAGGCCGAGTTCAACATGGTGGCAGCCAATGGTGGCTCTCGAGCGGGGCTTCGCAACGATGGTCTCCGATCGTCTTCAATTCAAGTGTGGAGGTTACATAATTAAACCCTAAATTCGAGCTAATGGGTTCATGTATACGGCTCCTCCTGTAGAAATTGCGTGAGAGGGAGAAGATAGTGGACGGCCTGATGTTGAAGGGTTGGGGATCTCACGGCCAAAATTGATTTAGGTTAATTATAAAAAAAAATGTTGTAAATTTAGTTTATATAAATCGTGTAACTTTAAAAATTCATAACTTTTTCATACGAGGTAGAAAACGCGTGAAACTAGTTGCGTTGGAATCGTATGGATGAGCACTACGCTATGGAATTGGATTGGAGTCATTTGGAGTTAGTTGGAATTTCGGGTAAAATTAAACGCGCGTTTAATTTTATTCGAAATAAAAGCTGAAACGAAATTGAAATCAAGGTGAGAACTTCTCACTCAATTGAATCAGTTTCGATTTTTATTTTAAATAGTTATATTTAAAATTCTTGAATGCATGTTTGAATGATGATTGTTATCTATTGATTGTTAAAATAGACATTATGCGCCGTTAGTAAGCGGATGTTATTTATTAAAAACATATACTACGAATATTTCATAAACGGTGAAATTGGTATTATTTATGTACTTGGAGTTGATTTCCCGCATTATATAGCGGATGAGATCCTATTGCACCGTCTATTAAGCGGATAATAATTTATGAATCCCATATACGGCGATAATTCCGTACCGGAGCGGAATTGGCATTGTGCTAATGTTTGTGGATGCAGGGAAACAGGTTGGAGGGATCCAACTGGATTCCTCAACTGTATTGATTTATTTACAGATATTGTGATATTTGTTGATTATCATATCGATATATGATATTTGGATGTCGCGATTGACTATTTGGTGCTGTTGCATCATCGGATCCATTTTTGAAGTTTAAAAATAACGATTTTGATTTTAAAAGAATTTTTAAAGTAATTTTTGAAAGTATTTGTTTTATTAAATTTTGAATTGATTCATTTTAAATAATTAAAATGTTGTAAATTTTTATGTTATAAAAATTAAGATTTTTGAGAAATATAACCGAAATGAGATTTTTGGAAATAAATAGTTAATTAATTTATAAATTGGTTTAAATTGGGATTTTTTGAATTATTAAAAACGATGTATATAAAAGACTTATAAAATTGATATTTTATAAATTAAAAATATTAGAATATTAAAACGAGTTTTTATAAGTGTTAAAAATGAAATAAAAATGGATTTCATAAGTGAACGGAATTTATAGATTTATAAATTGTGAGTTATAAAATGAATAGATTTTGTGAAATATAAGATTTATAAGTAATTACCTTATAAATCGATTTTTGGCATTTAAATGAGATGTAAATGGAATTTGTTAATAATGAGATTTATAAATCGAAGCTTATAAATAGAAAAGGAATTTATAAACATTGTTTATAAATTCGAAATCAATCGAATTTGATAAATTGAATATTGAAGTTTATTAAAAGAAATATATTCACGATTTTGGACAGTGAATACATTTTTGAATAAAATGGTCATGTTTGGAAAAATGAATATTATAAAATGAAGTTAATTATTTTAAAGATGTTTTAAAATGTATTATGAATCGAAACCATAGATTTCAACATTATTGTTGAAATAGACGTTTTTGAGAAAGAAGGAAATGGTGGACTATAACACTGTTGTTATAGTGAATGATTTCCGAAAGGAAATGTTTTATATAGTATTGGGATTTATATATCTATTTAAACTTTGAATCCCTATACTAGTGATTTTGGGTCGTCGCAACGATGTTTTACGTAACATTAGTTTTGACTAAAATTTATGTGTTAAGAAATGATTTTTTAAAGAATGAAATATATACTTAATTTCGATTTAAGTATATTGGATATTTTCCAAGTGTTGAAAATAAATGGGTCTGTGAATTACTTATTATTAAATTAGTATGGAAATGTTATTCCAATGTGAAATGAAACGTTTTGAGAATTTATCTTTTTGAAGACAAATTGAAAATGAATATTAGAAATCGATCTGGGAATCATATATTCATAAATATTTTATAAGGTAAATTCACTATGGAATTTATAAAAGAAAGGAAATTTGCTTAAAAATAAACGTTGATTTATTTTTGAAGTGTGGGAATTAATTTACGGATTTGGAATGTAAATATAAATAATTGGTTTAAATGAACCATGTTGAAATGAAAGAAATTCCGCGTAAGGAAAATGATTGAAATTTGTTTTCAAAAGTGATAAAGGTGAAAAGTGATTTGAAAATTTGTTTTCGAATGGTTGAAGTGTGGAAAATATATATCTAGTAAAGATATTTTGGAAAATAAATAATTTGGGAAATTATTTGGATTTGGTGATGTTGAACACGCCTATTGATAGTTAAATAATCCGATTATCAATATTTACCTTTAAATAGGTATTTGTTGTGATTTGCTTGAATTTGAATGCCACACTTATTTTTGAATAAGCGCTCACTATTCGGGTTAGCCGGGAAAGGACCTTGGGGTCGTATAACCCATTCCGAATATGTGATACGTCGTTATGGATTGCATTTGATGACCGGTGTTGAAGACCGGATATTTTTTGAAAACGGAAGGATTACCGTTGAGTTACTCTGCATCGGCTGATCTCCGATATAGAGGTTTTATCACCCTTAGTGACGGGAAGTCCGGACGTGATTAGAAACTATCCGGAATGCAAGGACTTCTTTGTAAGTTCCTTCGGTTCTGTTCGATCCCGGAACAGACTTGTATGGATTGTATGTCTGACATTACAAATTGAGATATAAAGCTGATTTCTTTCAAATATAATTCTGTTGGTGGTGGAGAATTTATTCTCTTAGCTTAACACCCTTCTCTGAGACATACGAGCTCAGAGGTTATATAGTTGAAGGTTATTAGTGATATACTCCCAATTTGGTAGTGTGGCATGCTGAGTGTTGCTGTGAAATGATCATTGTTTGATCATTTGTGATATGATCATTTGTTTGATCATTTATCTTGGTGATCATTTCTATGATCATTTGTTGACCCAAGGCACAACTTTTGTATAAAGCGTGGCTTTGTGGACGAGACTTCGTCGGACCTCACACCCCGGAAATGGTCAAAACAGGAAGGATGCGGCAAGGTTATTAGAGGGTAGCACCCCTTTTGTGTATTTCATTCCTTCTGGATAGAGGTGGTATCATGGTATGGAGCCCAGATACTTAACCTATTTGTTGCTGCAAATTTTGTGGTTGTTGGAAATCGAGGATCCTTGGATAGATCGGTTACGATCGGGGGATGACATATTCGTGTCAGTAGTTACCTAGTTTGAAAGGTAATCCGGCCTTGTGTTGGCAGAGATCCGGTTAGGTTCTCGGGACGTCATTCCAGAGGCGTTTCCATGTGGCAATGGGAAGTTCCTTGGCCTGACCATTTGTTGGAAATCCAAAGAAACAATACGAGACTTGTACGGTTTTAGTTGTAGAACCTGCCATGGAATGTGGCGGTAACCTGCTATTGAACATGATAGCTATAGTAGGCATACGATAATGGTCGTATGTTGGCTAAGATTTATATCTTTACTTTCGAATTGAATTTTTCCCACACTATGCACTAGTAATAATATCAAATGTTTTTTTTTAGTGCGTATCAAGCATCTTTGACTATCATAAGGAGAAATCTCCTCCGATTCTGCGTTTGCATTATGTGTGTGTGTGCAGGAGGCCTTATGGTAGTCTCATTTTTAAAAGCATGGCGAATTGACTTTAAAAATATTCCTCTATTTTGATTTTAAAGAAAAATAAAATGTTTTAGTTCTCACACCAGTCACATGACTGACTCGGAGTTTATTGTTTTCCTTCCTAAACTCTGGGTGCCCACCAATTTCCACACGGGCAGTCAAGAGTAAAGGTTTATCAGGATATTCTGGAATTCAGGAGTTGCTGGAGGCAAGCTGGATGGTATGTCGTATTACTAGTATATAGTATTTCTTTTCCGCTGTTTGATGTTGTTTGTTGTTGTACACTCTGATGTAATGAAATGTAATGTAATGTAATAACCGATATAGTTCTTTGTTTAAAGATTATTCATTTATGTATTATATGTTGTTCCGCTGCGAATTGTGAGATTCTGATGTTGTTCTGTTATTTCTTTCTGTTCTGTTCTATCTTTTTCTATCTTCTTCTACTTTTTCTTCTTCCTTAACCCTAACGGTACGGTTTTCCGACCTTCGATTGGTTGACAGTAGATACAGTGGACGTATTGATGTCGGCATTCATGGACGAAAAATCGCAGTCGTTACATTTGGTATCAGAGCGTATGGTTAAGCGACAACCATGGCTCTGTTGGGTATTACTCATTAGAGATAGAGTCAGTAGTACTCTAGAATGAGTGTGAGTGTAATAACAGATACGAGTGCGCATTTGTTGGTGAATATAAAAATATTTTATATTGTGTTTGCTTATCCGTTGAGCTGTTTGTGAATTCTGATCGGTGTGTGGGACGCCATATTATCGATAGGGATTTCTAAACTCTTAAACAAGGCAAGTTGACATAGTATTGTTTTAAATTTGGTAAATGAAATAATTTTACCTTGACTTATATTTAATATATAAAGGAATAATTTTTCAGGATTATTAAGTGTATATAAATTGATTGTTGATTGTTGAAAATGTAAGAATGTATGCAAGTAAACAAAAGTTGTAAGCAATTGAATTATAAAGTATGGAACTATAATTAATGTAATGTACAATTGTGAAATAATCTTATATGTAAGAAGTGAAATTATATAAGTAAAAGATTTATAAATGTGATTTATAATTAGAAAATAAAATTCTAGAGAAGTGTTTTGAAAGAATTTGATATTTTGGAAAATTGTTTTGGAGAAATTAAAGCTCTAAACTCTTTTCGGTCACTGGAAAATAATTCCGGTGATGATCGCGACATCATTGGTGTTCATTTTCGGGTTTCCAAAAGAGGGATTGCTGCCAAATTATTTTAAATAAAAGTTGTTTGGATTTGGTTTTGGAAATTCAAAAGGTAATTTGAATTGATTTCAAAAATGGTTTTGAAAGGTTGAAAAGACTCTGGAATCCTATTTAAAATATTTATGGGAATGATAAATGAGTTGATAACTTATACAATTTGAGTTTTAATAGAATAAATTTAACTTAAAGGATGGAGTTAAATTAAAGGAAGTATAAGTAAATCAATATAATCCAAGTTGAAATAAATTTGAGTTGTCATCAAAGACATGTGATTTGAAATTTAACAAAAGGAAAGTTAAATAAATTGATTTGGATTAGATGAGATGTTTGAAATGAAATATAACTTAAGTGAAGTTGAATAAAGTTGGTTTTGGTATCGAAGTAAAGTAATCAAGTGAAGTAATGAAATGAAGTCATTGAGAATTTGAATTTAAGTTATATAAATGAAATTCAACATTATATTGTTAAAGGAATTAGCAATTGAATTGATAAATGGATTGAATGTTAATCAATTAAATGTAAATAATTGATATGAAATAATGAATGTAAGTGTTAATTCATTAAAAGCTAATGTTATTGGAAGTTGAATAAATTGATTGGAAGTCAATTTAATATGAGCCAATTGGAATTAAAAGTGTTGAACCAAATTGAATGTAAAGTGAATAAATTTGGTTGTATTGAATAAACATTGGTTGTTATTTGATTGTTGATTGATTGTATATAATTCATTAAGTATTAATGAAATTGAATTAGCAAAATTGAAAGCTATGTAATTGAATTCAAATGGATAATATGTGAACTTGAATAGAATTGAATTTTATTTGAAAGTGAACCAATGAGAATTTAAATTAGTGAATTCAAACTAATTAAAATTGAATATGAATGAATGTTAGTAAATCCAATGTTAATGAATCAAATGTGATTTAAATTGGAAAACAAATTCATTTAATATTAATGAGAAATGAAAGAATATTGATTTGGTTATGGATTTGTTGGATGATAGTTGTTTGATGGTTGCATTTGTTGCTTTGGTGGCATTTGCTATATTATGTAGTTGTTATGTTGCTATATGATGTATATTGATATTATTTTCGCATATGCATGTTTCTCATGTTGTTGTTGAGTGTTTAGTAGGTGCAGATGGCGTTGCTTCGCATTTGGAGCTCGCTTTCGCGCTATATTAGCCGTATATGCTCGCTAAATATAAATAAGGTACATATCTCGGATTACATACCGTACTTTTACACTTTTTTCCTTGCGGGATGCCTCATCACTTGATGAGATGTATATTTGTGATATATATACTGTCATTTTTTTTTCGGATCGAGCCGCGCAAAGGAGACTATGGCGAATTTTTTCGAAAATTTAAGGCGTTAGAAAATTTTTGAGAAAATTGGAAAATTTTTGAAAACTAAGTTTGGATTTGGAAACTTAGTAAAGATTTTGTAAGAAGTTTAATTATGAATTTTGGAAAAGTTAAACACTTAAGAGATTTGTAAAATCTAATTTGAACGATTTGTCTTGGAAAGTTAATGAATTTCGTGAATTTTTCTTACTTGGTAATTTCGAGGACGAAATTCTTTTAAGGGGGGAAGTTTGTAACGACCCAGAATTTTTGTTAATTTAAATTTGTATATTTAATTGAATGTAAATATTAATAAGTGAAATTTATAAGTCGAATAAATTTTATTTCGAATAATTGGATTTAATTGGATAATTAAATCGATAATTTAATAGTTGAAATTACAGAAATAATTGAAAATTTGGTTAAATATGATTGAAAATGATTTGTAAAATTTTATTTTATCATATTGAAGCTAGAATGATATTTTAAAACTTTTAAAATCGAATTAATAGTTAATTGGTGAAAATTGAATATTTTAATATTTAATTATCGACTGTAAAATAGCCAATTTTCGAATAGTCTCAGAATTGGACGAAACCAGTTCCATTGGATCCGTAATAGTTTGTTATTATCGGATGACTGAATTAGCTCCCGAAACACGTTCCATTGTGTTCAGAACGCGGGGTAAATCTTAGAAACGCCAACCGGCACGCTTCGTTTGGTGTTCGGAAAATCCGGGATGAATAGTGTCGCGTATTTTTCTATAAAAGGACCTCAATCTTCATTTTTGCAAATAAAAACAAGGCTAGGGTTACAGCCGCCACCCTCTTGATTAATGGCCAGGAAATTTCGAAACTTCTTTCTCATTTTCCTCTCAATCCATCAACAATTAGCAAAAACTCTCAACTACAAAGTTGTAGAGCACGATGAAAGCTTCAAATCCATATGGAGATGATCGAAAACGGAGCTTCGAATCAACGGGAAATCAAGAAAGAAAGGGCTGCGTTTTTCATGCAAATCGAGGTGATAGGGGAGGCCGAGTTCAACATGGTGGCAGCCAATGGTGGCCCTCGAGCGGGGCTTCGCAACGATGGTCTCCGATCGTCTTCAATTCAAGTGTGGAGGTTGCATAATTAAACCCTAAATTCGAGCTAATGGGTTCCTGTATACGGCTCCTCCTGTAGAAATTGCGTAAGAGGGAGAAGATAGTGGACGGCCTGATGTTGAAGGGTTGGGGATCTCACGGCCAGAATTGATTTAGGTTAATTATAAAAGAAAATGTTGTAAATTTAGTTTATATAAATCGTGTAACTTTAAAAATTCATAACTTTTTCATACGAGGTCGAAAACGCGCGAAACCAGTTGTGTTGGAATCGTATGGACGAGCACTACGCTTTGGAATTGGATTGGAGTCGTTTGGGGTTAGTGAGAATTTCGAGTAAAATTAAACGCGCGTTTAATTTTATTCGAAATAAAAGCTGAAACGAAATTGAAATCAAGGTGAGAACTTCTCACTCAATCAAATCGTTTTCGATTTTAATTTTAAATAGTTATATTTAAAATTCTTGAATGCATGTTTGAATGATTATTATTATCTATTGATTGTTAAAATAGACATTATGCGCCGTTAGTAAGCGGATGTTATTTATTAAAAACATATACCGCGAATATTTCATAAACGGTGAAATTGGTATTATTTATGTACTTGGAGTTGATTTCCCGCATTATATAGCGGATGAGACCCTATTGCGCCGTCTATTAAGCGGATAATAATTTATGAATCCCATATACCGCGCCGTAGTGGAGCGGAATTGGTATTGTGCTAATGTTTGTGGATGTAGGGAAACAGGTTGGAAGCATCCAACTGGATTCCTCAACTGTATTGATTTATTTACAGATATTGTGATATTTGTTGATTATCATATCGATATATGAATTTGGATGTCCTGATTGACTATTTGGTGCTGTTGCATCATAGGATCCATTTTTGAAGTTTAAAAATAACGATTTTGATTTTAAAAGAATTTTTAAAGTAATTTTTGAAAGTATACGTTTTATTAAACTTTGAATTGATTCATTTTAAATAATTAAAATGTTATAAATTTTTATGTTATAAAAATTAAGATTTTTGAGAAATATAACCGAAATGAGATTTTTGGAAATAAATAGTTAATTAATTTATAAATTGGTTTAAATTGGGATTTTTTGAATTATTAAAAACGATGTATATAAAAGACTTATAAAATTGATATTTTATAAATTAAAAATATTAGAATATTAAAACGAGTTTTTATAAGTGTTAAAAATGAAATAAAAATGGATTTCATAAGTGAACGGAATATATAGATTTATAAATTGTGAAGTTATAAATTGAATAGATTTTGTGAAATAGAAGATTTATAAGTAATTATCTTATAAATCGGATTTTGGCATTTAAATGAGATATAAATGGAATTTGTTAATAATGAGATTTATAAATTGAAGCTTATAAATCGAAAAGGAATTTATAAACATTGTTCATAAATTCGAATCAATTGAATTTGATAAATTGAATAATGAAGTTTATTAAAGGAAATATATTCACGATTTTGGACAGTGAATACATTTTTGAATAAAATGGTCATGTTTGGAAAAATGAATATTATAAAATGAAGTTAATTATTTTAAAGATGTTTTAAAATGTATTATGAATCGAAACCATAGATTTCAACATTATTGTTGAAATAGACGTTTTCGAGAAAGAAGGAAATGGTGGACTATAACACTGTTGTTATAGTGAATGATTTCCGAAAGGAAATGTTTTATATAGTATTGGGATTTATATATCTATTTAAACTTTGAATCCCTATACTAGTGATTTTGGGTCGTCGTAACGATGTTTTACGTAACATTCGTTTTGACTCAAATTTATGTGTTAAGAAATGATTTCTTAAAGAATGAAATATATACTTAATTTCGATTTAAGTATATTGGATATTTTCCAAGTGTTGAAAATAAATGGGTCTGTGAATTACTTATTATTAAATTAGTATGGAAATGTTTTTCCAATATGAAATGAAACGTTTTGAGAATTTATCTTTTTGAAGACCAATTGAAAATGAATATTAGAAATCGATCTGGGAATCATATATTCATAAATATTTTAGAAGGTAAATTCACTATGAAATTTATAACAGAAAGGAAATTTGCTTAAAAATAAACGTTGATTTATTTTTGAAGTGTGGGAATTAATTTACGGATTTGGAATGTAAATATAAAGTAAATCGTTAAGGATTTATTTAATTGGTTTAAATGAACCATGTTGAAATGAAAGAAATTCCGCGTAAGGAAAATGATTGAAATTTGTTTTCAAAAGTGATAAAGGTGAAAGGTGATTTGAAATTTTGTTTTCAAATGGTTGAAATGTGGAGAATATATATCTAGTAAAGATATTTTTGAAAAAAACATATTTGGGAAATTATTTGGATTTGGTGATGTTGAACACGCCTATTAATAGTTAAATAATCCGACTATCAATATTTACCTTTAAATAGGTATTTGTTGTGATTTGCTTGAATTTGAATGCCACACTTATTTTTGAATAAGCGCTCACTATTCGAGTTAGCCAGGAAAGGACCTTGGGGTCGTATAACCCATTCCGAATATGTGATACGTCGTTATGGATTGCATTTGATTACCGGTGTTGAAGACCGGATATTTTTTGAAAACGGAAGGATTACCGTTGAGTTACTCTACATCGGCTGATCTCCGATATAGAGGTTTTATCACCCTTAGTGACGGGTAGTCCGCAAGTGATTAGAAACTATCCGGAATGCAAGGACTTCTTTGTAAGTGCCTTCGGTTCTGTTCGATCCCGGAACAGACTTGTATGGATTGTATGTCTGACATTACAGATTGAGATATAAAACTGATTTCTTTCAAATATATTTCTGTTGGTGGCAGAGAATTTATTCTCTTAGCTTAACACCCTTCTCTGAGACATACGAGCTCAGAGGTTATATAGTTGAAGGTTATTAGTGATATACTCCCAATTTGGTAGTGTGGCATGCTGAGTGTTGCTGTGAAATGATCATTGTTTGATCATTTGTGATATGATCATTTGTTTGATCATTTATCTTGGTGATCATTTATATGATCATTTGTTGACCCAAAGCACAGCTTTTGTATAAAGCGTGGCTTTGTGGACGAGACTTCGTCGGACCTCACACCCCGGAAATGGTCAAAACAGGAAGGATGCGGCAAGGTTATTAGGGGGTAGCACCCTTTTTGTGTATTTCATTCCTTCTGGATTGAGGTGGTATCATGGTATGGAGCCCAGATACTTAACCTATTTGTTGCTGCAAATTTTGTGGTTGTTGGAAATCGAGGATCCTCGGATAGATCGGTTACGATCGGGGGATGACATATTCGTGTCAGTAGTTACCTAGTTTGAAAGGTAAGCCGGCCTTGTGTTGGCAGAGATCCGGTTAGGTTCTCGGGACGTCATTCCAGAGGCGTTTCCATGTGGCAATGGGAAGTTCCTTGGCCTGACCATTTGTTGGAAATCCAAAGAAATAATACGAGACTTGTACGGTTTTAGTTGTAGAACCTGCCATGGAATGTAGCGGTAACCTGCTATTGAACATGGTAGCTATAGCAGGCATACGATAATGGTCGTATGTTGGCTAAGATTTATATCTTTACTTTCGAAATGAATTTTTCCCACACTACACACTAGTAATAATATCAAATGTTTCTTTTTAATGCTTATCAAGCATCTTTGACTATCATAAGGAGAAATCTCCTCCGATTCTGCGTTTGCATTGTGTGTGTGTGTGCGGGAGGCCTTATGGTAGTCTCATTTTTATAAGCATGGCGAATTGACTTTAAAAAATTCCTCTATTTTGATTTTAAAGAAAAATAAACTGTTTTAGTTCTCACACCTGTCACATGACTGACTCGGAGTTTATTATTTTCCTTCCTAAACTCTGGGTGCCCACCAATTTCCACACGGGCAGTCAAGAGTAAAGGTTTATCAGGATATTCTGGAATTCAGGAGTTGCTGGAGGCAAGCTGGATGGCATGGCGTATTACTAGTATATAGTATTTCTTTTCCGCTGTTTGATGTTGTTTGTTGTTGTACACTCTGATGTAATGAAATGAAATGTAATGTAATGTAATAACTGATATAGTTCTTTGTTTAAAGATTATTCATTTATGTATTATATGTTGTTCCGCCGCGAATTGTGAGATTCTGATATTGTTCTGTTATTTCTTTCTGTTCTGTTCTATCTTTTTCTATCTTCTTCTACGTTTTCTTCTTCTCTAACCCTAACGGTACGGTTTTTCGACCTTCGATTGGTCGACAGTTGATATAGTGGACGTATTGATGTCGGCATTCGTGGACGAAAAATCATAGTCGTTACATTTAAGCCATCAAAATTACTTTCCATCATTAAAACTCTTATTTTTTTACATAAATACTCAATTTACGCTATAATTTATATAAAACAATATTTTAGCCACCAAAATTTACACAAAAATAATTTTCTTGCCAAATTAAATAAAAAAAAACCTTATTAACATCTTTATTACATCCAAATATTATTTTAAACAAAATTTCACCTTTTTAATTACAATAAAATTAACAAAAATCAACAAATGGCAATAATTTGCAAAATTATTGCAATTTATTAAATTAAAACCATATAATATTCATCTTTCCTCCAACATAACATAATAAAGCTTTTTAAAACTATATTTTCATCATTTTACATTTATTTCAACAAATTGATGTTGTTTAAATTATTTTGTCTCATTAATTAATCCAATAAATTTCCAAATCATCATATTTCAAATATTCACCATTTATAACCAACATTATCATCATTTACTCTATTTTATTCTTTCCAATTTTATTGTTTACTTAAAATAAATGATTTTAAATCTCTTATTTATTTTTATTTTCTAGTATTAAATTATAACCACCGTTATGATTTAATATTATAGGTAATCATCAAAACCAGGGTTGTTACAGACTCTCCCCTTATAAAAATTACGTCCTCGCAATTTCTAGAGAGGAGCTATAAACAATACGATTTAATTTCATCAAGCAAAGAGAAAGACAAACAAGCTCGAGTTTTTTTTAAAAAAAAATTCTCACCCTCGCTTAAGATGATAGAAAAACAAGATAAAATTGCTCGATAAATTCAATGATTTCCAAAGTGTAATTATTAGGATTAGCGGACCATTTAATTTCTGCGAGCAATACATCATGATTTCGAAGGCGTCTCACCTTCAAAACTAAAACACAAACCGAATGCTACACAAAAGATCAATTGAGTGAGATTGATTTCTCAGAAGCTTCTCAAATAGAGTCGGGATTTTAGCATCACTGTATCCTGGACTCCAATCGACAAGATAATTATTGACATGACTTTCCATTTGTCACTAAGGAAAGAGCCACATCGATTTTAAATTGGCGGTAATAGAGATAAGAAAATTCGACAAGAGATGGTTCTTCAAATGCCACCAACTCGGTAGACCGCATAACTGCAAGTTCTTAAGCCATTGCACTAAGGCAAGATAAACACAAGGAACCAAAAATATATATATGTGTGTGTGTGTGTGTGTGTGTGTGTGTGTGTGTATAAATTTACAATAAAAAATTCTTAGAGTTTCAAAACACATTATCTTCATAATCATAATCTCAATTTTAAATACTTGAAAATTTACAAAATTCTTACTTAAATTTTAATTTAAACTCATTACTCTTTATTTAGAGTAAATAAAATTTAAATTTCATATTCTCTAACTCTTCTATAAATATATTTTAATTTGTAACACATATTTTTTCAAATTTGTTTCTTAAATTTTCTAAGTGTTAGAAATTTTTGGAAAAATCGGTGGAGTCTCCTTTGCATGGAAGAGCGTATACAATATTAAAAAAATGATTTACATAATATACATCGACCATTAGGTCGGAAACACAAAATATATCATCATTTAACTCTTTAAAATTAATCCGAAAACATACCTTCCTTTTTAGTATTTTAAAGCGAGTTTGCACAAACTTATATATTATTTTTGCTCAAAATATATTCCAACCATACTCTTTTCACCTATACCTCACTCAAACAGATGATATTAGTTCATGATTATAACAAGGAGTGCAACACTTAACTATTAAGGGAAATAGAACAATTTTATTTCAGACCTGCTGTAAAGAAGACCTGTTTTGACCCAGCAAAGGACAAAATCCAAAAGATTTTATAAATTAAAAGTTTTTGTACTAGTCTATGCTTTCCCGAAATATAAAGTTCATCAAAATCGGACTCATGTTTTAGAAGTTATGCTAAATTTACATTTAGCTTAAATCTTAAAAATTTTCATAATAGGACAGAGATGTCCATCCATATTCAAACCCATTTTAGATTGAATAAAAAGCAGAATCTTTCAAAGTGATAAAAATAATATTCATAGCCTACAAAAAGCACTTTCATTTACAAAAAGATTGAGCTCATTTGGAGTTATAAATCTCAAGTTATCGTTGTTTTAGTACAGTACTTTTTCAAATCAAATTTCAGCTTTCAAATCAATTTAAAAAATTTCCTAAACCATTTTAATCTCAAAATACATTTTCAAGCAAGCTTTTATCTATATCATTTATTAAATTATCTTATTTTCCCTCGGAAAGCCAAGAGATATAAAATTATGACAGACTTTATGTAATCGTCATAAAATATTTTATTAAGTGGAAATATTTTCATTACTTTCCAAAATCTAGTTTAAAACAATTAACTTGAAAACTCATTTTGAAAGAGATAACTAATTTCTTTCATCATCAAGACATGATTAATGATTATCCACCAAAATTAATTTTTGGGATATATATAAATTCAAAAATATTCTCACAAGTTAAAATGATTATACTACATGAATTGTTCATTTATAAAAACAATCTAAATTCACATTTCCACTTGTCATAAAAATTAAATTTCCACCTAATTATCAATATAAAACTAATTAAACTTGATAATTAATTAAAAAAAATTTCAAAAGAATTTTGCAATTTCAAACCCGCAAGTTTTAATACCAATTAAATTTAAAACAAAAACTGGCCCATAAATTTATACTAAATGTTCTAAACTAATACTTCTTTATTTTCTCATAAGACTTAGTTTTACATCTATCCTCTACTATTACTCAAATTACTAAGCGTCAAAACAAATTTTATAGCATCATTAATAACTTGTACTAAAATATTCAATTAATATTTTAATTTTTCAAACCAAAGTATTCTTTACTTTAAATACATCATTTTATTAATCAAAGCATCAAATGGTATTTTCTTCTAATTAAGACATCCCCTTAATTAGAATTATTCACTTTTACTTAGCAAAATTACATATTCAATTTCTCAAATTTTAAACAATGTAAGGGTATTGCCTCACCATTGATTTTATAGTGAAAGGCCCAATCGATTGGCTGCAGAGTTGATCAAATGATCAAAACTGCCTCGCCGCTCCTCCAATATTCCACCGTATTAATAAGTAAATGTTTCATTAAACATTTAAAATAAAAATTAATATTCCACCATATTAATTATTTTCAAACTTTACTTATTAAAACTCTGTTTACCGTATCTGACTGTCTCATCACAGCGTTTAGAAAATTCCTGTCGATAACGTTGGCCAAACGCATCGACCAGAATTTTTAAAGCACTAGATGGACAAACCAACACAAAAAATCATTTTCTTTAAAAAGAAATACCTCATATATAATACTCAAAATATTCTTTGTTTTTCCCTAAAATATCCAATTTCCCTTGGAAACACATCTTCAATTTGAATGATTCGAAAACTCAATTATTATAATACTCAAAATCAAGGAACACAAATAGAGCTCACCAAGATATTCCTAGAATACTCGATCCTCAAGATTGATGGAATAGGCTGGGGTGTTCATTATTCCAAACAGTATAATGAATCACTCACAAGACTCATAACGAGTGCGGAATGCGGTAAGAGTAACGCTATCTTCCATGACTCGTAGCTTATCAAAAATCAGTGTAGGGTCAAGTTGAGGAATGACCCTAGCACTACATAGTAGATTAAAAAGAGAGAAACGATGTGTAAAAGCAATGGTAAATATATTTTCAAACGAGGAGAAGTAACATTAACAACAAATTATTACGTTGAGTGAAGTAATACCACAAAATATATCAACAACTGAGTATCTAAAGAGGATATCTCAAAAGGGGTAAAAATGGCAATATCAAATAAATTCATTGAATCACCTCATTTCCCTAGTGGACATCTTCGAGGAAGGATGACCTAAAAGCTAAGAATAGGAGAGGTCAATACAATACTCGATTGCCCGATTGGGTGTCATACCCATATTGAAGTGGACTCAAATAGAATAATCCCAATGGATTACTCCTAAGATATGATATCATAAATAATTATGGAATACAACGGAATAAAATATATTCCTAGACATATCCCAAATTATCTACTCCAAAGAACTAAGGGAAGGCTAAGGACACAAAGAGTAAGGGATTCGTAACACTTGTATTTAGATGTACCGTAATATGTGTTTCTGTTCTGTATTTATCATGCTTTTTTTTGAACTCAGCTTTGATACCAAGCTGTGCAATTTGTTAAATTAAAACCATATAATATTCATTTTTCCTCCAAACCAACGTAATAAAGCTTTTTAAAACTTTATTTTCATCATTTTACATTTATTTCAACAAATTAATGTTGATTAAATTATTTTGTCTCATTAATTAGTCCAATAAATTTCCAAATCATCATATTTCTTATATTCACCATTTATAACCAACATTAACATCTTTTACTCTATTTTATTCTTTCCAGTTTTATTATTTACTTAAACTAAATGATTTTAAATCTCCTATTTATTTTTATTTTCCAGTATTAAATTATAATCACCGTTATGATTTAATATTACAGGTAATCATCAAAACCAGGGTTCTTGCACCCTTGCTCTGATTTTTTGAAGCTGCTAGATATAATGAAGTAAGGCCTAGAGTTGGAAAGCTTGGAACAAATTTATGTTAGAGTGGTGTTGGGTGTTCAAAAGAGTTGGAGGTTTGAGCTCCCCTTCCAGCGCCAAAATATTAGCAAGAAATCTTATCAACACCCAAAGTTTATCTAGCGGGAAAAGTTAGTCCATTTTGGTCTCTTTTGATTTATTGGAGAGAGCTAGAATGTGAATGACTTCCTTAGATCATATTTCGAGTCAGTCCTTATTGTAAAACTTACTATATATTGACCTTCCGACTCCATCGAAATGTTTGAATACTCCACTTTTTAGTCTTTCGTTTTGAATAGAGTGCCATGATTATCCCTTCAAACTATCCCTTTCGAAACTATAGCAGAATCCTAAAGGATGGCTATAAGGTTCAAAGGTATGATTTTTTTGAATGGTTTCGACCTTGTTGAAAGCTGGAACCTTAAATGACTTGAATTTGGACCAGGAGTTAAAGATAAATTTGGCTTAGGTTTAGGCTTCGATCCACTAGAGGGCGGATGTCTATTGAAAGATGGAATGGGGTTATTAACTGAGACTAGTTGCAAATGTAAGGGTTTCAACCAGGTCCGAAGAGGCCTTTCGTTGGGGTCAATTCCTAGAAAACAGAGTTAGATCTAATAAAAGCTTTCATAACAGCTAAGTAATCAAGAATATTGAAGACTTCCCTTTATTAACTCAAAAAGCCTTTATTGAACTATTTTCCCTAATTCAATTTACAAATTAAGGTTATAACTTTTTAGAATTAATAAAATACAAGTGTAGAATGAATGAGTTTGGATTCCGTGAACTAGATCTCTTGGGTCATATTTATAGATACGGTTCATCACCTTTTGACCTAATGCTTTCGATCTGGTCGAAAGGTGGCATTAGAATTGTATTTAGAGTGCTTTTGATTCTTTTAACACTTTCTCATACCCTTGCAATGCTTTTAAATGGGCTTGGATGCTTCCATCATTGTCGAATGGGATAGTTACGCCTTTCTTCTTTATGTTGCTTTATAAAAGCTTTCAACTCTATCGATAGGCTGTCTCCAATGGTTTCGAAGGTGTCCAAATACTGATGGTTTCGACTCTGCTTGTTGTTTCCAAACTTTTTCTTGTTACTTGATGCAGAACCTTCCTGGATATTAATGGCTTCTACTGTTCGAAAGGCTTGGTGTGGCTTGCGAAAGGGTTGCTCTGATGAAGGCATGTTTTCAAGTGGTTTGAATGAATGCGAAACCTTTGGTTTTGAAAGGTTTGGCACGCACATAAAGAGTTTTCACTCCTTGTCTTAAAAATTTGTTGCTTTAACTCATTCAGAAGGTCTTCATGGATGTGGAAGCACTTGCTTCAAAAGGAGGTCACTGAAGCGGAAGGGCGCTTTTGACTCTTTCAAACCGTTCGAAAGGTTGTGATACTTCTGGACTTTGGCTGTAACATCCCTTCGACTCCTTCGAAAGGCCTCAGCTTCTTTCTCTCATCCTTCTTTTCCTTCCATTTGATCAGGTTTTAAAAAGGTCGATAGGACATTTGGTATTAACATTCTTCCTTAAATTCTATTATTACAATAAAAAATTGAAAGTAAATTTTTTTTTGGGTTCCATTAGAAACTAGTTTATTTTCCTCTTGGATTTCATCATGAATCTAACCAAAAATGAACGTGGATGGTCTGAGTCTTTGGGTTCTTATAGTTGTCGAAGTAGCTTAACGTGAATTTCTAAATAAAATAAAATTCTACTGAATGGCTGTCTCTTCTTTAAGAGAGTGATCAGTATATAATAGTCTTTAGTGAGAAACTTAAAACCGGGTATCCTAAGAGATAAGTGGCATAATGTGAAGGTGAAATAAATTTAACGGTTCTCGCCGACAAATGATTTGATATTGACCACTCTTCTAAAAAAGAGGCAACTGTTCATTTTAAATTGATCACACTGTAGAAAAATCACGTATGTTAAGTATGTTTCAAACTTGTGTGTAAGTTTGTTGTCGATTAAGGCATTGAGTAAACTTGATATGGCAGTTATGAAGGTTGCAAATTAAGAGTGGTGAAGAGTTTATTAGAAGCAATAAAATTGTTCATGTAATATATATAGTCTTTTGAATGAGATAGTTATAGGGGAGTTAAGTTGGGGGACCAGCAACCTACTCACCGACGAAAGTAACCCTTAATACCTTCAGTCCTGTTCGCTGTCCATCCCATATGTTCGCATCACTAGAGCAACAAAGAAACTCTTCTCATTCATTTTGTCCAATTTTAAGCTACTAATGAGCGAGAGTCTCTAGGTAGGTATTCAATTGACAAAAATGGGGATTATTGATTCTACTAATTTAGGCCCTACTTGATTATGCCATCTTTATTTAGGATAAGCTGGCAATCAAATCATTGATGCATTATAGAAAGGGAAGCCTAGCTGGTTGTATTTTCTAGTCAAAGTTGATTTTTTGTGAGAGTTGTGTTCTTGAGAGATATGGTTGTCACTTTTGATTTTGGTAAGCATACACGGATTGAGTTCTTATAGTGTTATTAGAGATGTGAGAGTATCATACAAATTGCGTTATTAGGTAAATTTGTAAGGTATAGCTGGTGTAGTCTGTCAAGAATACCTTTCAGTTCCTACCGTCAATCAGCAGGCAAATTTAAAAGATCAAGAGTACGAAATCAAAGAATCAACTCCAGAGAGTTTCATTTGGGTTGATATTGCACTGATTAGAGCTGGTGAGTTGGTTAATAAGTTGATAGTAGTAATAGCGGTTAAGAAAGGAGTTTGGGAGAAATTTAATAATATTCTACGTTTAAAGTGGATAAGAATATGCCAATTACTAATCCGTGCGTGAATGTAGAATCTATGAGAGATGTGAGGATGGGTAAAGGTGCGATTGTTGTGAACCTTAATTGTTCCTCAATCATTTGTTTGATGGTTGCCACTCCGTTACGTAGACGGTTGCTTAATTTAACATAGCTTATGAATCGTTATAATTCACGTCCAACCCCTAAATAGGTAGCACGCTTTAGTACCAAATTAAAGAAAAGGAAGAATTAGCCCACCAGTTACATTTAATGTTTATGTAAGACAAAGTTCTTGGGTTCAGTTCTTGGTCAAGTATATTATGGCTAAATTAAATAGAAAGGTTGAAAATTGTAGGTCCCATAATGATAGCATAAAAACCATATCAAGACCAAATACATTAAAAACATATGTAGATTTTTATGAAATGCATAAAACCTTTTTTGCTACCTTTTATTAAAAAGATAATATATTTTTATGTGAATTTCCTATGATTTCTTTTACATTGATTTGCATAATGGAATGAGTAAAATACTGTGTTAATTATATGGCTAAACAAGCTTTTGTTGTTTAATCCAGCTCATATTTTTCAACTCATGTCAACTGAACTAAATCTTTCCGCTCATTTTTCAATCACTTTAATCTAGCTCATCGGAGTTGGTATATACAAGCATCTCCAACGGTGAAAAATTGATGTTTCATATTTAGAAACTTGAGCAAACACTCCTTCATGGGCTTAATCTTGAATAATCCTGAATTGGTCCGGACGCCTATTAACAAGGCACCTAAAGTTAATGCATCTAATTGATAGGCGTCTGATATCAGAGTCTATTAAAATTGCGTTCAAAAATCTTTTATTAAAAAGATTAATTGTAACATAGACTTGTCAAACGGGTTGGGTTAGGTCAAAATGGGTTGGGTCGAGTTTGACCAAACTCATTTATGACGCGTTCTTCTTGAACCATTTATAACCAAACTCATTTATGACCCAACCCATTTAATAAATGGGTTACCCCTTTAATCCATTTAATGATTTAAATTTGATCCGACTAATAAAAAATAGATATAGAATAATTCTAATTTTTACGTTTTAAATTCTAAAAAAATCAAAATCTAAAAATATAAAATTTTAATTCTAATTTTCATCAAATTTTGTGGATGCAGTCTGTTATTTTCTAAATGCAACTGTTAATCACCATGGGGAACTACATTATGTGTTCATAGGATAAAGTATCCAAGTGTTTCATATTGTTCATAATTTAGGTGGGAGTTCTTCAGTCGAAGTCTTGGATGATTCTGAGTTAGTATGAAGAAGTTATTGGACTCTGAATAAAAAAATAGCGGTTTCTACTTAGGTGGAGTTCAAATATGGGGATTAGTAGCCTATTATTTTCTAAGTACATCTTCCAGTCACCAAGGGGAACTACAATGTGCGTTCATAGGATGAAGTATCCAAGTATTTCATATTGTCCGTAATTTAGGTGGGAGTTCATCGATCGAAGTCTCGCGTGATTTCGAGTTAGTACGAAGAAGCTACTGCAGTCCGAACAAAAAACAACGTCTTCTACCTAGGCGCAGTTCAAATATAGGATGTAGGTTATTATATCTAAAACTGTTAGTCACAATGGAGAATTACCATATGCGTTTACAAGCTGAAATATCCGAGTGTTCCATATTTTCCGTAATTTAGGTGGGATTTCACCGGTTGAAGTCTCTCCTGATTATGAGTTAGTATTCAAAAGTTAATGTAGTCTGAACAAAGAAATAGCGGCTACTTCCAAGGCAGATTTGAAATATGAGGTTGTACTCTATTATTTTCTAAGTACAATTGTTAGCCACAATGGAGAATTACAACGTGTGTCCAAAATTCTCATTTTATAAATTTATATTTTCAAATTTTAAGTTTTTAATAAATGGGTAAATGGGTTACCCATTTATAACTCTTTTAAAAATGTGTCTACCCAACCTATAGCCCATTTAATAAATTCATAAATGGGTTGACCAACCCACATATAGGTAGGGCAAATGGGCTAAATCATATTTTGATAGGTCTATTGTCAGGTACCTATTTAATAGTCATCTTACTTAAGATGCCTATTAAATAAATGCTTGGGTATAAGTCCCTGAATGTTACCCTGATTAAGTCCATTGGAGAGCGTTTATGCTAGCTGCTGAATGTAAAGCATTGATTTTTCACTTTTGATGATGCTCATATACATTAAGAAACTTCCAATTTAGGTTAGCTGGATTAAAGAGTGTATGAAAATTTTGTACAAATATTTAGTTCAGCTGATTTTAGTTGAAATATGTGAGGTGGACTTAACAACAAAGCTAGTTTGGATGTATAATGTACAAAGTCGTTTTTCTAAAACCCTCATACAAAACAATTGAAGATCCATATCAAAAGCAATTCATATAAAAAGTTGTTTTTTGAATAAGATGCAACAAACAATTTTTTACATGTTTTGGAAAAATTTGCAAAGGTTATTGCAATATTTGGTCTTTTCATGGTTTTTTTTTTCCATCGTGGGTTAAACACAATTGAAAAAAAATACATTCGACTTTTGGAAATTTCACCCAAATTCAGCCTGGAATAAGTTTGTATATTAAGGACTTTAGAAGATGGAGATGCTCTAAGCAAGATGGAGCAATGTTGTAACGACCCAATTTTTCGATGCCTGAAAGTCGACATCAATACGTCCACTGTATCGAATGCCGAACAGTCGAATGCTGAAAAACTGAACCATTAGGGTTTAAAGAAGAAGAAGATAGACGAAGAAAATAGAACACTAACAGAATCTCACGTTTCACAGCGGAACAAATATAATAGATAAATAAATATCTTTAAACAGAATCACTATATCAGTTATTACAATACATTATTAGAGTGTACAACAACAAACAGCGGAAAGGAATATTACATATATAAGTGATACGCCTCGCCATCCAGCTCCAACTCCTGATTTCCACGGCAATTTCTTTGCTCCCGAATAACTGCTAACTCGACTTTAGGCTGGCCGTTTGGAAAATTATGGGCACCTAGAGTTTAGAAAGGGAACAATAAACTCCAGGTCAGTCGTGGGACTGGTGCGAGATTTAAAAACGGTTATTTTCACAAAGAAAATAGAAGGAAATCCGCTATGCTTTTGGAAAATGAAACAACCATAAGGCCCCCCGCCACACACACAATACAAACGCAGAATTGGAGGAGATTTCTCCTTATGATAGTCAAACAAGCTTAATACGCAAAATTCGTTCGATATTATTATCAGTGCATAGTGCAGAAAACATTTCGAAAGTATAATATTAATCTTATCCAGCATACAACCATTATTGTATGCCTTGTATAGCTACCATGTTCAATAGCAGCTTACCGCCACATTCCATGGCAGGTTATACAACTAAAACCGTACTGGGCGCGTATTGTTTCTTTGGATTTCCAACAAATGGTCAGGCTAAGGAACTTCCTACTGCCACATGGGTACGCCTTTGGAGGGACGCCCCGAGAAGCTACCCGGCTCTCTGCCAACACAAGGCCAGTTACCCCCCTTCTCGAGAAGTAAAACCTAAGATATGCCACCCCTGGTCGTTTGCGACCTTTATTCGAGTATCCTCTACACCAACAACATAAAGAAAAGTATTTGCAGTAACCACATAGGTTAAATATCAGGGCTCCATACCTGATACCACCCACTTCCAGAAGGAATGGACATACCCTAGGGGAGCTACCCATGAAACCTTGCCACATCTTTCCTTTTTCGACCATTACCAATTTGTAAGGCTCGATGAGGTTTCGTCCACGAAGCTACACTTTTCACAAAGTCATGCTTTGATCAACAAATGATTAGCAGCACTTCGTGTGCCACATTACCAAATTGGGAATGTATCACTAGTAACCATCAACTACGTAACCTCTTAGCTCGTACGTCTCAGAGAAGGGTGTTAAGCTAAGAGAATGAATTCTCCACCACCAACAGAAATGTATTTGATAGAAACCAGCTTTACATCTCAAAGTGTAACGTCAGACACACATCCATACAAGTCCGTTTCGGGACTGAAAGGTACTTCCAAAGAAGCCCTTGCAAATCCGGATATTCACTAATCATGTACGGAATCCCCATCACAAAGGTGATAAAATATCTATACCGGAGTAACTCGGTGCATAGGCATTCGACAGGTAATCCTTTCGCTTTCGAAAATACCCGGTCTTCAACGCCGTCTTCAAATGCAATCCCATTTCGTCGTATCGTTATTCGGAATGGGTTTTATGACACAAGGTCCTCTCCCGGCTAATCCGAATAACGAGCGCTTATTTTTAAAAATAAGTGTTATATTCAGATTTCAACAAATCACAACAATTTTCACTTTGATCTTTTAAATAAAAGATCCATCACAATCACAAAGGTCCGATGTGGTTTTCGGATATCCACTTGGAATCCGACCCCCGGTCGCATCGAAATTCAAATGTCGTTAAAAGGCAAATATTGATAGTCGGTTATTTAACTATCAATAAATATTCACAACAATCACCAAGATTTAAATAATTTCCCAATTATTATCTTCGAAATATCTTTGCAAGTTATATTTCACACTTCAATTCTTTAAAAACAAATTTCAAATCACTTTCCTCGCGTGGAATAAATTTTCAAATATTTATTTAATTCCACTGAAATTTTTTCCAGTTCAAATACTTTAAAAATAATTTAAAATACTTATCCAAACATATAAACTTGGAAATATTTGTAATAAACTATTTTGAAACACTTATTTAAATATTAGTTATGAAAATATTATACCTGTATCTCATATAAAACTTCAAGTCCAAACTAACTTTAAAATAAAATTAGTAGATAGGGTATAACTATTTTAAATAACCATTTTCTAAAAAAATATCAATTTAATTTTTAATTAACCACTTCTATAATTAATTAAATCAATCTTTACTCTAAAGATTTTCAAAATAACTTAAGAAACTAATTTCTCCAAAATAATCTTTCCTTAAAACCATCTTCACAACTTCAATTTCATATTTATAAACTATATTGAAAACATACTCGGGTTTCCAGGGAAAATACATATTCCAGTCTAAAATGGTTCATTAAGATCAATTTATAAATCCTTATGGATTTACTTTTAATTTACGTTCTAAATCCGTCAATTCCTTTCCACACTTTGAAAAATAAAACAATATTTATTTTTACAACAAATTTCCTTTTCTTTTATAAAAGTCCCATTGTAAATATTAAATTTTCAAATATCCACAGATAAACGATTTTCAAATCAATTCCCAAATGTTCACTTACAACACCAAATCCTTTTTTAGAATTGGTTTCCCAAAATTTATCTTTAAACATGAAGTCAATTTTAGATCGATTTCCTAAATATTTATTATTTTCACCAAATCGATACCAAATTGATTTTCTAATTTATTTTCAAAACACCAAATCAAATTTCAAATTTGATTCTCAAATTTATTTCAAAAACCAAATTTATTATCTTTTGAAACAAATTCCTTCTCTTAAATTTATTCAATTTTATAAAATTAATTTACTATAAAAAAAATTTACTAAATTTCAAAGAATCAAACTTTATTTATTTTTGATATCCTACGATATCAAAAATATATTCGGCTAATTTATAGCCTTCAACAGTTTCAATCACAATAGTCACACAGAGATTACAAATAATCAACACAAAATATTGAAACTAATTCAAATATTTGAGGAATCCAGTTGGATCCCTCCAACCTGTTTTCCCTGCATCCACATACCTTAGCATAACAATTAAATCCCAATTCCACTTCGAGGTGGAATATCGCAGTATATGGGATTATAAAATATCATCCGCTATTATGCGGTGCATAGGGTCTCATACGCTATATAATGTGGGAAATCAATCACCCAATATATACTATATATATATATATATATGATATCATCCAGTGAATAATTATTATGAATCAATCATCCAAGCGCACAGTCAATCCATTTTAAATCTAACTATTCAAAATTTAAATCAGAAAAATATTTGATTGAGTGAGAAGATCTCACCTTTGCTTTGCATACAATCCATTTTCCATTCCAGTTTGTTTTTCACGACCCTTAAACCTTGTATAAACAATTATACAATTTATTAATATTCAAAATAAATCGAACAATCAATCTTCAATTTGGTTGTTAAATTAACTAAAACTTTTTATTAAAAACTAATCATACTTTTAATTTTAAACAAATTCTTTTTAATAAATTTATTTAGCTAAAAATTAAATTAAAGCCAAATTTACTTTAATAAATTATTTTTAGTAACTAAAACAATTAAGTAAGTTCTATTAAACAAGTTAATCACGTTAATAAATTATTTCCAAAAATAAACTTACTAAATTTAAAATGTATTTATATATTAATTTTTTTCGAAACTATATATATATATATATATTTAGCATTTTAAAAATTCCAATATATTTTCCAAAGTCAGGTATATATATACATTTCTGTTTTCTGCATGCATATATAAAAACTGGAAACTACGTATATATATTTTTCTTTTACTGTATATAATTTTATGTATATATATAATACATTTACATACCCTTTGATTAACCACAATAATGCACTTTACTGAAATCAAGATTAAATTGAGAAAATTAAGTTCGAATACCTTATTGACGAACCCAGATCGAGACCACAACCTTGGCTCGCTATCTCTGGATCGCCGACCATCGTGCTCGCCGACCCATATTCACCGCTGTGTGCCCTAGCTTCATCTCCACCTTATTTCATGTGCGCGAGGCAATCGTCTCGACTTGAGGTATCGCGACTCTAAGCTCGACGACCCTTCAATGCCGTGCTCGAGATCGAGCCACCAGATTCGCAACTTCCTCTGAGCTCGCCTGAGCACTATACGATGGCAAACCTAAAACCCCCACACTCGACTTCGATTACAGAACCCTATTTCATGCTTCAACATCTCGCATACGAACGAAGTAGCTTCGTTCGCAGCTGGTCAGCGCATTGAGGAAGACCGCGATCTTCAGTCGATCCCCCTTATCTCGATTTTAATTTGAGCGGATTCGATTTCGTTTCGGCCATTGCTTATTTTTTGGCTTTTGAAATGATCTTGCGTGAGATTTGTAAAGAAATAAGGAGACAACGATGAGATGTTGGCGTGTGGAGGAAGGCTGCAGTGCTTCAGAGGTGCAGAGAAAAAGTTTTGATGCGAGGGAATTTCAACTGAAGTTGACCAGGATAAAATATAGTTTAAATTCAAATTCAAATTGTCTCGACTTACGTAGCTTAAAATTGCGAACTCCTACAGAAGCGTGCCGCTAGGTGTTTTTAATGTTACACCCCTATTCTGAACGCAACGGGACAAATTTCATGTCCAATTTCGATCGTATGGAGAAGATAGCTTTTTTTGAACCAGTTATTAAATTAAATTTCAATATAATTTTCAGCTCGTTTTCTTATCGTACAGCCAAACGACAACTCTGAATGCTACAAAAATTGAAATCCGATAATAATACACTATTATGGATCCAATAGAACTGGTTTCGTCAAATCCCGAGACTGTGCCTCGGAAGGCTATTTTTAAATATCGATTTAAACGATATAAATTCAAAACTGAATAAATCATTTTCAAATTCAATTCTAAAGCTTCCACTATCTTCAGTATATAGATTTTTTTAAGTCTTTGAAATATTTTTAAACAGCTTAAAACTGAAGATTCAAATTTTTATCCAACTTCAATAAATTAAATTCAATAATTAAATTGCCAAATCCATAATTAATTTTGAAATTCAAGTTAAACTAACTTCAAAAATTTTAAAATCAATTAAATATTTCGATTTCAAATGTTCAAAATTCTGGATCGTCGCATCGTTCCCCTTAAAAGAATTTCGTCCCGAAATTACTAATTAGGAAGAATGATCCTAAACCCGTTTATTATTTACCCAAACCCAAATAGTTTTTTATCAACTTTCCAAAACAAATCTTTTTATTAGAGCCCCATTATCATTTCAACTAATTTTCCAAATTCAATTATAAGTTTCCAAACAACATTGTTTACTTAACCAATTCATATTTAAATCTCAAAATTTTCTCAAAATTTTTCCAACTCCCTAAATTTCTGAAAAATTTCGCCAGCGTCTCCTTTGCGCGACTAGCTCGGTGCGACTACAAAATGGCACCACAGGCCCTGAGATTCAAAAAGAAAATCAACTGGCTAGACAAGAAAATCACCAAATTTCATACTGAAATTGAAATACATACCATTTTGTCGAGAAATTCAATTTTAACTTCAGAATCAAAATCCAATTTATCATTTGTCTTTAACACACCTATATATCCAAATATCCATAATTTCCAATTTCAACATTCGAAAATTATTTTTTTGCACATTTCTTTAAAAAAAATCAATATATACTTCATATACCATTTTTACTTCACGATTGAAGTTATATATCCATTATCATTCAATCTTACATTTTCAATTTCCCTTGAATTCAATTCACAATTTCAATTCTATATGGATTTAATTTATCTACTGAATATTGAATTTTATCAATTATCTTTCATTCACAACTGACTCATATCATTAATTTTAAATTAGTTTCATTTTCTAATTCATTCCAATTCATTTTATCTCAACCCATTACTCTATTCCACCTTTATTATCTTTAGTTCTCTTCGAACTAATTTTACAAATTCATTTTATTTCAAACAATTCAAACTAGTTTTCAATATTCAGTTTTCAATTCCAGTTTTATTCTTTTGTTCATCCCCAAAATTTATTTTCTATTCACTGTTACCATTTCACGATTTACAATTTAACTTTCACTTAATGATTAACCTGGTATATTCCCCATACAAAATTTACTTAAGAATTTCACACTTCATTTCTTAAGTTCAGTGCAAATATTCTATTTACTTCTTATATTTATTTATAATTCATCACTTTGGTTTATATTTACCTATATTAAATAGGATTTCAAATTCCATATGAATTTAATTTACCTTTCATTTATAATTATTGAATTTCGATTCATTTCAAATCGTATTCAATTTCATCATTCCTTTAATTAGTTTTATTTACTAAATTTATTTCAATATTTCACTTTGTTTAATATCAGTCAAATTCAATCCCAATTCTAGTTCTATTTACTTACAAATTCGAAATGAATTTCAACATTCAATTCACTTTCATGTACTTGCAATTGCAAATTTATTCATTCATTCACAATTTATTTTTCATCTTAATAATTTATTCCAATCATTTTAGTCTATTAGACTTTTAAAATTCACCTTTATTCAAATTAACTCAAGTCAGTTTCAGTTTAAATCTGAATTTCCTAAGTTTTCAAACTTATTATTCCATAACTATTTTTAATAAAATTCCAGAGTCTTTCCACCTTTTCCAAAACCATTATTGAAAACAATTCAAATTATCCTTTGAATTTCAAAACCAAACCCAAATTTTCCAAACAACTTCCATTTAAAACAATTTGGCAGCAATTCCTCTTTTGGAAACCCGAAAATGAACAATGGTGATGTTGCGATCAACATCGGAATTATTTTCCAGTGACCGTAAAGAGTTTAGAGCTTTTATCCCTCCAAAAACATTTTTCCAAAACCTTTGAAAATCATTTCCTAACTGAAAAGTGATTTACTTTTTTTCCAAATCTACAATCCTTTCCAAACTCCAAAATTTTCAAATTCTTTTCAAAACATTTCCAAATACTTCTCTGGAATTCCATTTCAAATTACAAATCACATTTACAATTTATATTCTCAAATTCCATTTGTATGTGGATTTTATTTTCTTAGCTTTTGGTTATGTTTTCAATTTCTATTCAATAACCAATGATAACAAATTAATATTATCACTTCCTAACAATCAAGCAACCAATATACAGCTATAATAATTTCTGGAAATTTATTTCCTTAATATACAAAATAGTTTCTGGGTAAACTTATTTCATTCACCCTATTTTAAAACAATATCATGTCGAATTGTTCTGTACAAGTGTTTAGAAATTCCTATCGATAAAGTTGTACAGACTATATCGACCAGAATCCATATACCACTCAACAAACCAATCATCACCATATAAAACAATTTTTATATTCACTAGCAAATACGCACTCATATCTATTATTACACTCAAACTTATTCTAGAGTACTACTGACTCTATCTCTAATGAGTAACACCCAACAGAGCCAAGGTTGTCGCTTAACCAAATGCTCTGGTACCAATTTGTAACAGTCTAGGCTTTTCAACCATCGACGGCGGCCAATCTCGACCGGTACGCTTTTCAACCATCCCAGCCCCGCCGTGGCATACAATGGCATCCTGCTCTTGCTTTTACGGCCAACCTTTCAACTGCCACGCCTTATGGCTAACCAACCCCATAAAGAGAATGTGTAGGGGTAAGACTCTCCTGCTCGCCACCAAACAAAAAGTGAGAAACCCCCTATCACGTTTCACAAAGATAAGCAAGGTCAATCGTGGGACTGGTGTGAGATCTTAAAAATAGTTATTTTCACAAAGAAAATAAAAATAAATCCGCTATGCTTTTGGAAAATGAAACTACCATAAAGGCCTCCCGCCACACACACAGTGCAAACGCAGAATTGGGGAGTTTCTCCTTATGATAGTCAAACATGCTTAATCACAAAATCCTTTCGATATTATTATTAGTGCATAGTGCAGAAAATATTTTGAAAGTATAATATTAATCTTAGCCAACATACAACCATTATTGTATGCCTACTATAGCTACCATGTTCAATAGCAGGTTACCGCCACTTTCCATGGCAGGTTATACAACTAAAATCTTATTGGGCGCGTATTGTTTCTTTGGATTTCCAACAAATGGTCAGGCAAAGGAACTTCCTACTGCTACATGGGTACTCCTCTGGGACGCCCCAAGAACCTACCCGGCTCTCTACCAACACAAGGCCAGTTACCCCCTTCCCGGGAAGTAAAACCTAAGATATGCCACCCCCGGTCGTTTGCGACCTTTATTCGAGCATCCTCTACACCAACAACCACAAAGAAAAGTATTTGAAGTAACCACATATGTTAAATATCAGGGCTCCATACCTGATACCACGCATTTCCAAAAGGAATGGACATACCCTAGGAGAGCTACCCCTGAAACCTTGTCGCCTCTTTCCTGTTTCGACCATTACCAGTTTGTGAGGCTCGGTGAGGTTTCGTCCATAAAGCTACACTTTTCACAAAGTCATGCTTTGAGAAACAAATGATCAGCAGCACTTCGTGTGCCACATTACCAAATCGGGAATGTATCACTAGTAACCATCAACTACATAACCTATGAGCTCGATTGTTTTAGAGAATGGTGTTAAGCTAAGAGAATAAATTCTCCACCACCAAGAGAAATGTATTTGATAGAAACCAACTTTACATCTCAAAGTGTAACGTCAGGCACACATCCATACTAGTCCTTTCCAAGACCGAACGGAACTGAAGGCACTTCCAAAGAAGCCCTTGCAAATCTAGATATTCACTAATCACGCCCGGAATCCCCATCACGAAATTGATAAAATCTTTACACCGAAGCAACTCAGTGCAGAGACATTCGACATGTAATCCTTTCGCTTTCGAAAATACCCGGTCTTCAACACCGTCTTCAAATGCAATCCCATTTCGCCGTATGGTTATTTGGAGTGGGTTTTATGACACAAAGTCCTCTCCTAGCTAATCCGAATAAGGACGCTTATTTTTAAAAATAAGTGTTATATTCAGATTTCAACAAATCACAACAATTTCCACTTTGATCTTTTAAATAAAAGATCCATCACAATCACAAAGTTTCGATGTGGTTTTTGGATATCCACTTGGAATCCGACCCCTGGTCGCATCGAAATTCAAATGTCATTTAAAGGCAAATATTGATAGTCGGTTATTTAACTATCAATAAATATTCACAACATTCACCAAGATTTAGATAATTTCCCAATTATTATCTTTGAAATATCTTCGCAAGTTATATTACACACTTCAATCCTTTGAAAACAAATTTCAAATCACTTTCCTCACGTCGAATAAATTTCCAAATATTTATTTAATTCCACTAAAAATTTCCAAGTTCTAATACTTTAAAAATAATTTAAAATATTTATCCAAATATATATACATGGAAATATTTATAATAACTATTTTGAAACACTTGTTTAAATATTAGTTATGAAAATATTATACCAATATCTCATATAAAACTTCAAGTCTAAACTAACTTTAAAATAAAATTAGTAGATAGGGTATAACTATTTTAAATAACCATTTTCTAAACAAATATCAGTTTAATCTTTAAATAACCACTTCTATAATTAATTAAATAAATCTTTACTTTAAGGATTTTCAAAATAACTTAAGAAACTAATTTCTCCAAAACAACCTTTCCTTAAAACCATCTTCACAACTTCAATTTCATATTTATAGACTATATTGAAAACATACTCGGCTTTCCAGGGAAAATACACATTCCATTCTAAAATGGTTCATTCAGAACAATTTATAAATCCTTATGGATTTACTTTAAATTTACGTTCCAAATCCGTAAATTCCTTTCCACACTTTTAAAAATAAAACAATATTTATTTTTAAAACAAATTACCTTTTCTTTTATAAAATTCCTATTGTAAATCTTAAATTTTCAAATATCCACAGATATACGGTTTTCAAATCAATTCCCAAATGTTCACTTACAACACCAAATCCATTATCAGAATTGGTTTCCCAAAATTTATTTTTAAACATCAAATCAATTTTAGATCGATTTCCCAAATATTTATTACTTTTACCAAATCAATACCAAATTTATTTTCTAATTTATTTTCAAAACACCAAATCAAATTTCAAATTTGATTCTCAAATTTATTTCAAACACCAAATTTATTATCTTTTGAAATAAATACCTTCTCTTAAATTTATTCAATTTTATAAAATTAATTTACTATAAAAAAAAATTTACTAAATTTCAAAGAATCAAACTTTATTTATTCCTTATATCCTACGATATCAAAATTATATTCGGCTAATTTATAGCCTTCAACAGTTTCAGTCACAATAGTCACACAGAGATTACAAATAATCAACACACAATATTGAAACTAATTCAAATATTTGAGGAATCTAGTTGGATCCCTCCAACCTATTTTATCTGCATCCACAGACGTTAGCACAACAATTAAATACCAATTCCACTTCGAGGTGGAATATATATGGGATTTATAAAATAATCCGCTATTATAAGGTGCATATGGTCTCATCCGCTATATAATGCGGGAAATCAATCACCCAATATATACTATATACTACTATATATAATGATCCAGTGAATAATTATTATAAATCAATCATCCAAGCACACAGTCAATCAATTATAAATCTAACTATTCAAAATTTAAATCAGAACAATATTTGATTGAGTGAGAAGATCTCACCTTTGGTTTGCATACAATCCATTTTCCATTCCAGTTTGTTTTTCACAACCCTTAAACCTTGTATAAGCAATTATACAATTTATTAATATTCGAAATAAATCGAACAATCAATCTTCGATTTGGTATTTAAATTAAATAATAGTTTTACTAAAAACTAATAATACTTTTAATTTTAAACAAATTCTTTTTAATAAATTTATTTAGCTAAAAATTAAATTAAAACCAAATTTACTTTAATAAATTATTTTTAGTAACTAAAACAATTAAGTAAGTTTTATTAAACAAGTTAATCACCTTAATAAATTATTTCAAAATATATAATTACTAAATTTAAAATGTATTTATATTTTTTTCGAAACTATATCTATATATATATATATATATAACATTTTAAAAATTCTAATATATTTTCCGAAGTCATGTATATATATATATATATTTCTGTTTTCTGCATGCATATCTAAAAACTGGAAACTGCATATATATATATATATTTTTCTTTTACTGTATATAATTTTCTGTATATATATAATACATATGCATACTCTTTGATTAACCCCAGTAATGCACTTTACTGAAATCAAGATTAAATCGAGAAAATTCAGTTCGAATACCTTATTGACGAACCCATATCGAGATCACAACCTCGGCTCGCCATATTTGGATCGCCGACCGTCGTGCTCGCCGACCCCTATTCATCGCCGCGTGCCCTAGCTTCATCTCCACCTTATTCCATATGCGCGAGGCAATCGCCTCAACTTGAGGTATCGCGATTCTAAGCTTGACGACCCTTCGATGCCGTGCTCAAGATCGAGCCACCCAGATTCGCAACTTCCTCTGAGCTCTCCTGAGCACTATACGATGGCAAACCTAAATCCCCCGCACTCGACTTCGATTCTAGAACCCTATTTCATGCTTCAACATCTCGCGCACGATAGAAGTAGCTTCGTTTGAAGCTGGTAGGCGCATTAAGGAAGACCACGATCTTCGGTCGATCCTCCTTATCTCGATTTTAATTTGAGCGGATTCGATTTTGTTTCGGCCATTGCTTATTTTTTCTGCTTTTGAAGTGATCTTGCGTGAGATTTGTAAAGTAATGGGGAGACAAGGATGAGACGTTGGCGTTTGGAGGAAGGCTGTAATGCTTCAAAGGTGTAGAGAAAAAGTTTTGAGGTGAGGGAATTTCAACTGAAGTTGCCAGGATAAAATATAGTTTAAATCAAATTCAAATTGTCTCGACTTACGTAGCTTAAAATTGCAAACTCCAATTGAAGTGTGCCGCTTGGCGTTTTTAATGTTACACCCCTATTCTGAACGCAATGGGAGAGATTTCGAGTCCAAATTCGACCGTATGGAGAAGATAGCTTTTTTGAACCAGTTATTAAATTAGATTTCGATATAATTTCCCGCGTGTTTGCTTATTGCCCGGCCAAATGACAACTCCGAACGCTATGAAAATTGAAATCCAATAATAATACACTATTATGGATCCAATAAAACTGGTTTCGTTGAATCCCGAGACTGTGCCTCGGAAGGCTATTTTTAAATATCGATTTAAACATTATAAATTCAAAACTGAATAAATCGTTTCCAAATTCAATTCTGAAGCTTTCACTATCTTTAGTATGATCAATACAGATTTTCTAAGCCTTTGAAATATTTTTAAATAGCTTAAATCCGAAGATTCAAATTTTTATCCAACTTCAATAAATTAAATTCAATAATTAAATTGCCAAATCCATAATTAATTTTGAAATTCAAGTTAAACTAACTTCCAAATATTTACAATCGATTAAATATTTCGATTTCAGATGTTCAAAATTCTGGGCCGTCACAAATGTGATGTCTTCGTGTTGGTGAAATAGTTTGATTTATGTTAAATTACACAACTAATTAGCTACGCCATGAACACCAAATAGGGCTGTCAACATGTTGGGTTAAGTATGAATGGGTTGGTTTGAAATTTATCCCAACCTAATTAAAACAAAAACATACCTAACCCATTAGATCCATTTACTAAATTAGTAAACCTGACCTAACCTGCTAATTTAACTAGTCGAACCACCCGGCCCGTCGAACCCATGTAGCAAAAACAACAGTAACGAAACAAATAGCAATGGTAGTAGCAACCGGCTTAATATAGTAGGTAAAATAACATTCCATCAGACAAAATAACGATACAGAAATATCAACAATGGCATTTCATTTCCACCAGTTTTCACATATATAACCACAACATATAAAGTGAAAATATCATTCAAAACAGCATCATTGTCCTTAAGGACCGCAACGTTTGTAGAATTTAATACAACATTTCTCATTCGAAAACTACATTAAACATAACGAATGCATGAAATATTACCATAACAGAGGGCAAAAGTTTTTTTTTTGAATTCCTCGCATAATAATCTTAAGCATTTACCTAGGCCTATCAATGAATACTTTAGGATGTGAATAGTGTCATATCTATATTCGTATCTAAAACCATTTTCGGATATTGGATATCCGCATCCACAGATATGAATGGATATCGGAAAAAATTTCTATCTGCCAATGACCGTTAAATCAAGCAACATAAATGGAAAATTTTAGTTTAACATAAAATTTATTTAATCACATTGATTATTATAGTGTTAAAAATAAACATATATGATAATAAATAATTTTGAGCAGTTAATATGCATTTACTACGCCTAGTATGAACGTCTAACTTAACAAAACAATAAATAAATATTTTTCATTGTACTAAAATACACATAATTTATACTATGATCTCAAAAAAACGGATGGATAATTTTCGAATGCGGATGTCTTCGTATTTCCATCCGCGTCTACTTTCTAAGATATTGGATATTTATCGGTTTTGGAATTTTCAAGTATCCATTGATAGCCCTACATTTGACTACTTGACAGCCTTACTTCAGTTAACCACCATTTTACTTGTAAAGAATAGCAATAACAAAACAAATGTAACGACCCGTAAATTTAACTGGTTTTAATAACGTTATTAATTGAAATTCTGGGAAATTAAAACGATAAAATTTTGAAATATAAATTTGATATTTGAAATACGTCTAATTAAACATAGCAATCGATAAGTTTTCGTCCGAAAATATGAAAGTTTATTTCGTGCGTAAATTTACTTCAATTTAATCAGTTAAAAAGCTATAAAAATAAAATGTTTTCGGAACCTACATATTTTTACAAAGAAAAATTCTAAACCATCTTCTGAGCAGTAATGAAAAGAACCAAAATGATATTCTTATAACATATATAGTTGCTATGTTTGATATAAAAGTCGTTTTGTCCAAAAATAAACATAGAAGCTAAACCCATCATATTGATCTAAGAAAAATAGCCAAAAACTCCGAAAATAGCTTATCGAATAACTTAAGTACGTGTATATTACACTGTAGAGAAGAGTGTTGAACTAGCGCTACATGGTATCTTTGGTTTAAATGGATTAATTTTTTTTACAAGAGGATTATGAGGCATGAGAATTATGAAATGATTTGACATAAATTATTGATTTCAACCAAGATTTGTTCAATTAACTTGTAGCGTTTTTTCATTTTTATGATACCATGTGGAAAACATCTATATGACAAACCAATGGTAAAGAAAACACATATACCATATGAAATGATATAGAGCCTTTAATACCACATACATATGCATGAAGGTAGTGAGGCAAAATCCCTAGTTGGAATTGATTCTTTCTCAGCTTCTATTCATCTCATGGCAAAAAAAATTAGTAATTGTGATATGACAAAAAATTTCTCATTGCCATGGTATTATGTTCTTAATATAATAAGACTGTATTTTTCAGTTCAACTACATATATGGGGGATGATGTAATTGATGGAAGTTTATTTCTTAATTTTTGTGTCTAATTGTTGTAATGCAAATTCATTTCTTAAAATTTGGTAGAAATGAAGTTTATCTTCTCATGTTTGTCTTCATTTATGGCTTTTGATTCTGCATACAGTTCTTAGTATTCTGTTATGTTGGCGGTATTACTAAAAAAAATTATCAGTTCTTAGTACGTATAACCTAGAATCTATGTTTGCTACTTCCTTATGGTTTTTACTGTATATCACTTTGAAGTTTACGTTGAATGCTTTAATATAATTAAATATCATTTACAATCTCTTTACAAAATATAGGTCCTTGACATTCCATCATTGATTCATCCCATCGTTGCCAACGAAAATTGCATTGATCACTAATTCATCCTTTTAATTAGTTAATTTTCCCTTATTACATGATAATAAAATTGTTTTTCATACATTAAGGCTGTGTTTAATATATCGTTATTAGTTTTGGGTTTTTGTCCATATAAAATAGAAAACAACTTTTTTCGTCTTTTGAAAAATGATAGAAGCACGAGAAAAAATAACTCATTCTGTTGCCCTTCTATCCCTTTTGTGTCCCTCCATTTTCCCTCAATCATCTCCGTCATTACTTCGCTCGTCTTATATTTGAGATATTATTTGAAAACGAAAAACTTAAAACTCAATTTTATACCTCACACTACCTTAAATTCTTATCAGTGTGCTTAATCTTAGGTCGGCCACTTTTAGTTGTCTTGTTATTAGTGTGCTTAATTGTTACTGCTGCAATGTTTTTGATTAGTACTTTTTTTAATGCTTTGTAGACATTCTTAACATTTCATCTCGAAAACCAATTGTTATTTGGACCTCACAAGGTAACTATTCTCGTTTACTAGAACAGATTAGTTTAGTCATGGGTGTAATACTTTACTCTTTATTTAACATTTTGTTATACAATGGGAATAATATTTTTGTTAATTTCATTTGATAACAAATGTTAACCCGCCGTTTTACAAGGACACGGATAGGCGGATTTAACTAAATCGACTATTCATTTGTCAAAACTGGAATACAATTGACTGGAACTAGCTAGATTGATAGACAATCGGTCAAGAATAGGTTCGATGTGCGTGGTTCGACACTGAGGAGAGAGCAGGGTGGTTCAGTATTGGTTGCCGCTCGACATAAGACATGGTTCGGCACTGCTTGCCGCTCGGCACAAGGAGTGGCACGGCATTGGTCGTCGCTTGGCAAAAGGTGTGGCTCGGCAAGGGTTGCCGCTCGGTGCTAGGCACTGTTCGGCATTGGACATCGTTCGGCATTGGACACCGTTCGACTTCGTGAGTCACTCGGCATTGGATGTCGTTCGGCATCGTACCTCGCTTGACATTGGAATTCGCTCGGCATTGGATGTCGTTCGGCATCGAACCTCGCTCAGCATTGGTAAGGACAGGGGCGTTCGGCAATGGTGAGATGGCTCGGCATTGGACGAAGGTCGCTCGACATTGGACGAAGGTCGCTCGGCATTGGTCAGGTCAGATACGGCTCGGCATTGTTGATACGGCTCGAAGTTGTATTAAGGCCGGTGTGGCTCGGCATTATGGAGGTATGTGGCTTGGCATTGTGGAGGTATGTGGCTCGGCATTGTGGAGGTATATGGCCCGGCATTGTGGAGGTATGTGGCTCGGTGGAAGATCTTGATGGGCCTACACCATGCAGAAAAACCCAACAACTCAGGATTTGCCTATAAATACGGCATGTGGAGGTTCAGAAAAGGGATCTTCTTCTGGCTCTCTCGCTTTCTATTTCCTAAGGCTGATGTCACTCTGTCATTTTGTAACGGTAATTGATTATTACAACAATAAAAAGGAAACTTCTAGAGTGGACGTAGGTCTAAGTTAGCCGAACCACTATAAAATCTATTGTTCTTTAATGCTCTCATTTTAATTTGGACTTTCTTCAAATTATTACTCTCTACATATATTCTATCTGTGAGTTGTGACTGCTATTTGGTGCTTTCATCTAGATTTGGGTGTTAGTGACCATTTTTGGCGCTAACATTTTGGTGCTTTGACTGAGAAAGCTAGCACTCAAGAATTTTGGAGCTTGAACTTTGGATTGAAAAGCTTAGGAATTAGAATTTTGGAAAGAAATGGTTAGACCACCAACAACGAAGCAAGCAGCAAAAAGGAGCAATCGGGAAGGAAGTCAAGCGGCCTCTTTTGGAGCTGGAGAGGATCATGCATCTGTCTACATAACTCGGGATGAGATGCAAGTAATGATGAATTCTATTAAGGAGCAGATGATGAAGCAGCAAGAGGAGATGATGCAAGCTCTTCTAAGGCAATTTGGACAAGGTGGAACTAAGGTGCTCAAGTTCTAGGAACTGGAACAGAGGAACCCAACCAGCAGGTGGATGGATTGATCCAACAGGGGCAACTCCCAATCAAAAAACAACTAACAATCTGGATGAGCCAAGACTCGAGGGCACACTACCAGGTAATGCTGGACAAGTTCATGGAGGAATACTGGATGACGCTACGCGGCCCGACACCAACAGGAATACAAGAGTACGTGAAGAGGAATATGTGCCAGAATTTCCTCGGGTACTTGGAGGGTAGTTTGGAAACATGGATAGAGGGAAACCCTTGGTTGGAAACGCCAGATTGGCTAACATTATCAGGCGGACTATTCACGGAGGCCTGACAAATAGGGATTCAGAGGAAGTCAACAAAAGTCCGTTCACCCAGAACATCAAGTCAGCTAGGAATCCACCCGATATCAAACTGCCCACTCTGGAAGTGTACAACGGAAAGACGGATCCAACTGACCACTTAATGAGGTACACTAGGCATATGGAAGTGCTAGGAGCAACAGAGGAGGTTATGGCTCGATGTTTCCCCCTGTGCTTGACTGATATAGCTGCCATGTGGTTCACGCAGCTGGAGGATGGATCCATTAGAACGTGGACGGAATTGGTAGAAATGTTCTTAAGTTAGTTTCGAGTTCACATAAAAAGGCCAAAGAACGTGATGACGTTGACTTCAGTTAAACAGGGGTGGATGAATCGCTCAGGTCATTCTTAACTCGATTTAATGCAGCAGTTGCTTTGGGGGATCGGCCAGATCCATCAATGGTTTTGATGGCTACGGTATCAGGAATAAGAGATAATTCGGAGTTCAAAGTATCGTTGATACGGGACCCACCGTTGGATCTTGGGGAATTCTTCTCTGGAGCTGAGAGATTTCTCCAACAAGAAGATGCATGTTTGGATTTGAGGTCAAAGGAAGTAAACCTGGCTAAGGATGGAGGACCACCTGGTGAAATCTCGGGTAAGGACAAGGATAATGGGAAGAGGAAGCACTGGGGAGAAGCAAAGTTCTCCACTTACACCGGACTGAACGCAACATTGGAAAGGATATTCTTGGATACTCGAGATCGCCTTCCGTATCGAAGGTCGGCGTAGAGGGAGCCCTCGTAATGCGAAAGGGTGTGGGAAAGGCAGTGTCTTTTTCATGACCTGGACGGGCATGATACTAACAACTGCCACATTTGAAGGACATAATCGAGGAGCATGTTAGGAATGGTCAGTTGCGACAATGTCTCGAAACTCATGATGCGGTGGTGGGATAGGAGCAACCACTGTCTATCTTGAATGGCGAGGGTATGAGGCCCAGGAATGGTGGCTGGTTGGTCATCAACTAATCTTGATGGTTTGAAATAAGTAACAAACTGTGGGAAATTGGCTAAGTCGCTTACTCATGCACAGGGTCGGAGATAACCCTCAGACATGCTCTGAGATGATGGTTTACCGAGACGTCTCGGTTTGTGAAATTTGCTTTTTCCCTTTGACTTGGCCACCTGCTTTTTCTGGCTTGGTTTTGGAGTTTGGTTTGAACTCCCTGTTTTGCTTGTTTTTTGGTTTGGATTTTTGATATGGATTTCTGGTTTTCTGGTTGGATTTGAATTTCAGATTGGATTTTAATCAGATTTTCCTTTGGATTTTGACTAAAAGGTCGTCGAGCATGGACTATGCTTGGCAAGGGTCCGGAAGGACCAAGATTCCGCCTAGGACTTAGGCAATATATTATTGGTTATTATTTCAGGTCATCGAGTATGAACAATGCTCGGCAAGGGTCCGGAGAGACCAGGATTTCTCCTAGGACTTACGCCCCATATTATCGGTTACTGTTTCAGGTCGTCGATTATGGACTATACTCGACGAGGGTCCGGAGCGACCAGGATTCGGCTTAGGACTTAAGCCATGGAAATTACTCATCGTCCAGGGACACTAGATCACAGTCGTCAGGTGTGGATTGTGCTTGACAAGAACCCAAAGAGGTTACAGATATGAATATCGGCTATGAACGACAAAGAATTTGGATATGTACTCGAAAAGGTCCTGGATTCGATTATTTGTTATTGGATATGTATGAAACATGGACATTTGGAAGTTGAATTCGAGGCTATTCAAAACACACCTTCCAACAGCAAGGCATGTTTTAGGGGGCAAGTGTTAACCCGCCTTTTTACAAGGCCACGGACTGGCGGATTTAACAAAATCGACTGTTCATTTGTCGAAATTGGAATACGATTGACTGAAACTAGTTGGATGGATAGATAGTCGGTCAAGAATAGATTCGATGTGAAGGCTCGACGCTGAGGAGAGAGCAGGGTGACTCGGTATTAGTTGCCGCTCGGCATAAGGCATAGTTCTCCATTGGTTGTCGTTCGGCATAAGGAGTGGCTCGTCATTGGTCTCTACTTGGCAAAAGGTGTGGCTCGGCATGGGTTGCCGCTCGGCGGTAGGAATCATTCGGCATTCGACATCGTTTGGCACTGGACACTGTTCGGTATAGTGAGTCGCTCAGCATTGGATGTCGTTCGGCACCATACCTCGCTCGGAATTAGAAGTCGATCGGCATTGGATGTCGTTCGGCATCGAACCTCGCTTGGCATTGGTAAGGATAGGGTCGTTCGGCATTGGTGAGATGGATCTGCATTGGACGAAGGTCGCTCGACATTGGTCAGGTCAGGGTCGCTCGGCATTGTTGATACGGCTCGGCGTTGTATTAAGGCCGATGTGGCTTGGCATTGTGGAGGTATGAGGCTCGGCATTGTAGAGGTATGTGGCTCGGCATTGTGGAGGTATGTGGCTCGATGGAAGGTCTTGATGGGCCTACACCATGCAGAAAGCCCAACAACTCACGATTTGCCTATAAATACAGCATGTGGGGGTTCAAAAAAGGGATCTTCTTCTGGCTCTCTCGCTTTCTATTTTCTAAGGCTGAGGTTACTCTACCATTTTGTAACTGTAATTGATTACTACAGCAATAAAAAGGAAACTTCTGGAGTGGACGTAGGCCGAAGTTAGCCGAACCACTATAAAATATGTTGTTCTTTATTGCTTTAATTTAATTTGGACCGTTCTTCAAATTATTACTCTCTACGTATATTCTATCTGGAGTTGTGACTGCTATTTGGTGCTTTCATCTGGATTTGGTTGTTAGTAACCACTTTTGACGCTAACAACAAAAGTGATATTTTATTCAAACAGTACACTTAAAGTGATATTTAATGGGCTCAAACCATGACCTCTAGAATTTTGGTCTAAAACATCATATCTCCAACCATTTGAGCTAGATGTAGTTAACATATTTTAATTAATTTTTCCTTATGTGAAAACTTTATCGATTTATTTTATTTCTATTATGGGTTTTTGTGTGCCAAAGTATTGAATTGCAAAATTTCGGAGGAGTTGGAATGTCAACAAATGATATTTTTGGGACAATAACTTCTTTAGAGTGATTTTAGTTGGTCCAAAGCATATTTTCATTCCAATGTGGTGATTGTGCTATTATTTCCATAAGGGGTTCATATTAAAGATGCCTTCATTGAAATATACCCACCTTTTAGAATTCACTTTTCTAGATGCAAGGTTTTAAATTCTTATTTTTCTGTGTAATTTTAGTATTTTAGAAATAAATGAGAAGTTCACAAAAATGAACTTTTTAACTTCAATTTAGTTTGGACAAAATATAATTCTTCCTATTTTTAACCAATATAGGATTAACACCATATTTGAATATAAGGTTTAGTCAAACCGACCGTTATGAAGATTTGCCTATCATAATGAATCAAAATAAATAGTCCGAAGTTCAAATTTTTAGCAAATAGAACACATTTTGTAGTCCATGTTTAGTCATTTGTTATCTTCTCAACTAAATATTGGCACTTTCAAATACCAATTCCTCTCCCTTTATTTTCTCAATGCTTCAACACAACTCTAAGTCCAATCTATTTCAAATCATCGATATTTTCATAATATAATTTTAATCATCTATGCTTGTAGAAAAAACCCAAATCAAAAATTTATTTCCTCTCGAATTTCGAGATATGTTCTCTCGAAATCCTAGATTTTGCTATGTATCATATATGCATTCATTTTGTGTTCATCTTTGATTTGGAAATGATTTGATCTTTTTTAAGTTTAAAGTTTATGGTTTTGATCGAAATCTAAAATCCTTTATCCTTAGGAATATGAAATTTGAATAAGTAGTTTTCAAAACTTAATTGCATATACACCATTTTTTTCCACAAAGAAATTAAGTAACTTTCAGTAATTTGTTATTTATATGAGACTCATGGCTAAAACACCAATGTAACCGAGAAATAATATGCACTACTAGTCTTTTAAAATCAAACTTGTAGCTTTAAGCTAATACTAATTAAGATAATGTATAATATAACCAAGAGTGTAAATATACTATAAAGCTTCATTAAATTCAATGTAACGACTCATATTTTATGTATTGAATGATCTTAAAATATTAGTATTTAAATTGAATGAGACCAACTAACTCCAAAATTTTGTAAGATGACTAGTAGGGAAATTTTCCAACTTAAAATTTATCAGACGGTTTGGATCTATAAATTCTATTAAAGCCAATAACTTTTGATGGGTGTTGAATTAGGGTGTGAAACCGCTTCCATCGGATCGGGATAATGGTTTCTTTTTCCATAGAGTGATGTTAGAGGAAAAATGGGCTTACCTTTAGAAAACATAGTCGTTTTAAGTTTGTTTTGTCGCTGGACGGATTAATGGGAAGTTAAACTAAGCTTATACTTAGGTACACTGGCTAATTTTGGAAATTATGCCTAACTAGGGGTAATTGGACAGATCTAGATCATTTTTGACTTCCTAAAATTCCATCGAACAAAACAATGGTATAAAAATATCAACCAATTTTCACATATAGAACTACAGCATATAAAGTGAAAATATTATTCAAAACTGTGACATTTAATCAGAAGCAATTGAAATATTGTTAAAGAACTGCAGCATGTGCAGAATTTGATACGACATTTATCAAAATCTCATTCGAAAACTACATAAAACATAAATGAATGCATGAAATATTATCATAACAGAGGGCAAAAGCCTTATTTTAATTCCTCATATAGTAATCTTAAGCATTTAGCTCGGCCTATCAGTGGATACTTTCATACGTAGACAGTGCTATTTTTGTATCCGTATCCAAAACCATTTTCGAATATTGGCTATCCGCATCCAGGGATATGGACGGATATCAGATAATTGCCTTATCTGTTAATGATCATTCAATCAAGACTTATAAATTTAAAATTTTAATGTAACTTATTTTTTTTTCAATCGGATTGATTATTAAAGTGTAAAAAATAAACACATATGATGATAATAAATAATTTTGAACAATTAATACGCGTTCAGTGCGTATAATATGAACTTCTAACTTAGCAAATAGTAAATAAATATTTTTCATTGTACTAAAATACACATAATTTGAACTGTAATCTTGAAAAAAATCGAATGAATAATTTTAGGATGCGGATGTCTTTGCATCCGCATCTATTTTTCAGAATATTAGATATTTGTCTGATTTTCGAATGCGGATGTTTCAGATTTTTTAGATATTCATTGACACTCCTAAATTTACCTTTTTGATAGTCTTTCTGTAGTTAACCACCATTTTGCTTTTAAACAGTAGCAATAACAAAACAAAATTTTGTTAAAAATACAAAATGAAGGTTAAAAACAAACAATGGAAAAGCTGGAGGATTGGGGATCAGAATTTTTTCAGACATTAATGAAGCATGCAAATTCGAACTTTTTTGAAAATTCATAGAAGGCAAAACATTATGGGCTGAATGGATGAGGTCCAAATATGTCAAAAACAAAAACTTCTAGACCATGCCCATTAAAAGCCATTACTCCTTTGGTTGGAAAAACATTTTAAACTGTAGAGAAATTGGAGCCAAGCTTACAGAAAGAAAATTTAAAGATGGTAAATGCACAAGTCTATGGTTTGACCCTTGGATAAATGAAAATTCTCTTATCAACTTATTAGGGTGGAACAACCTTTATATCTTTGGAAAAGTCAACGCTACTATTGATAATATCATCCAAAATTCTACTTGGAATACTGAAGCATTTCCTACAGCTACTATTTTTAATTCTTCTGTTAATAAAATTGAGATTGACTCAAATACTGAGGAAGATACTTGGAACTGGAAATTATCTTTAAAAGGAAAATTCTCTTTCAAAAATACTTGGTATTTTCTAAAAGGAGAAGAAACGGAAGTTGATTGGCACAAATCAGTTTGGAACTCTGCAAACTGTCCTAAAATGTCTTACTGCACCTACTTTGCATTATTAAATCGTCTGTCAATTAGAGAAAGATGTGTAAAATGGAACAAAAACTCAAGAAATTTAAATTGCTTGCTTTGCAAAACTGAAACCGAAAACATTGATCACCTTTTCTTTGGCTGGCATGTTTGGATATGTAGATTGTTGTATGCCTGGCATGTTTGGATATGATTTACTGAAGAAAATCAAAGTAAGTTTACTTGTTTAGCTTATTTGATTGTTTAATTGTTAAAAGAATTTTGTTATTTGTTAAGTGAAATTTAATTCTTCTATTAACTATTTGTATGCCTTGTTCAGGAATCACAATCTATAAAGGGTGTTCCTATTGTTATCATGTCTTCTGAGAATTAGCCTTTAAGGATTAACAGGTCTACATTTCTTACCATTTGTAGCTTTGATTTTGATTTCAAATTATTTTTCGGTTATTGTATTTTGGTTTTTTGAAATATGAAATATGGAATTGATTGGAATTATCTGTTTATCCATACACTTCTTAGTAAATAAATTAGCATAAGAAATGGCTATTAAATAACCATTCAAAAGTTTCTTTGTGCAACTGATGATTCAACTTGGGTGCCAGAATTGTCATCTTGGCATTTGTTGAAATTACGTTTTCTTACTATTTTCTTACCTGTTCCTTTACATTATGATTTCTTGTAATGACCCGTAAATTTTCAATGATTTAAATTTGTTAAATTGATAAAGTTCTAATAATTTAATATTGCAAGAATGGAAAAAAATTATTAATTAAATGAATCTTGGTATTAATTATTGAAACAAATAAAATTTGTAAATAAATAGTGAAATAGTAATTAGGATGAAATGTAACAACGAAGTAATTAAAGCTGAATTTGTGTAAATTTAATAGAAACGTAAATTATTTTAAGGTGGTAATTGGTGAATTGGGGAAAATAGTTCAGGTATGTTAATTGATGAATAAATACATAATGTATGTAAAGTAATAAACTGGTATAAGAATGGAATTAAGGAAATTTCATTAATTGGTTTTAAAACCTTAATTAATGTGTTAAATTGATAGAAGTACACATTTAGAAATATATAGTTATTTAAATTAAGATGTAAATAGGCGTATATTAATGAAATGAAATAAAATTAGATTTATATATGGAATTATAATCTGGATTGATAAGTAACGTACTTATAAGTGCAATTAAAATAAATTAGGTGGTAATCAGTGTAGGTTACTTGTTTATTTAACGTGTTAAATAAACTTTGATAATCAGTGGTGGTAAATCCAAATTTAACGTTTAGTTGTTGTAAATTAAAGTAGTGGTAATTTTATTATATGACCATTGGTTGATGTAAAGATTGTAAATCAAGATTTATTAATTTATTTGAATGTAAGTAACCAGTGTTGTATGAATAAATGAATTAGTATAATAAATGGTAATTGGATGAATTCAGTGTTACGCAAGTGATCATAATAATTAGTTGAAATTAATAAACTTAATTGTATTATTAAGTTAATAGTAACGATTATTATATTTAAATGGCCTTCTAAATCAAGATAGGAAATCTTTAATGTTTTAGTGAAAATTTGTAACGGAAGGCGTGAATGTAATAATGAAATAATTGGAAGTGTAAATTCATTCAAAATATAGTAATCTATATAATGGAAAGTAGGAACCCAAGTGAAGGAATTTATTTAGAATGTTAATCACAATTAGCGTGAATATTAGTAGGAATGTAAATAAATGGAAATGGGGTAGTTAATACAGAGGACAGAAGCAAAATTGAACTTACTAATGTAATAAAGGGTAAGACAAAGATAATCTTTGTTTATCGAACAATAATTGGTTAGATAAAAAGGATTAAAGTTAAATCAAGCTAATTAATTGGAATAAATTATAATCAATTGAGTTCACTGTGAATGAAATTTATTACTACGTTATTTGAAATTTATATGGAATGTGAGAATATTTAATGTAATAGATTTTGAATCCAATATTGATTCCATCTATTTGACAATAATGAATGGAATAATTATTGATTGATTTAATTAAATGGATTTCTTGGGAATTTTATTTATAAATTCTAAATTCAATAAAGTGAGGATAAGATTGAAATTTGATAAATTAATTAACTTTAAATGGACATCTAAGTTTGTTAAATTAATGTGAATAATTTGGAAATATAGAAATGATAATAATTGTCAATTTTTGAATTTGAGTTGGAAATTTCATTTAATTAACTAATTGTAAATTTATTTAATAAATGTAAAAATAGCCGTTTTGCCACTGACTCGGATTTCGACGAAACCAGTTTCATCAAATCCGTAACGGTGAATTATTGTAGGATTTCAAGTTTCGTATCGATCGGACTTATCGTTTGATCGTATGGGCTTGAAATGCCTTGAAATTGATTTAATTGAAATCAATTGAAATCAATTTGGAAAATTTTTATTTTAGCATAACTTCTCCATACGATGGAATTTGGACCTGAAACATGTTCCATCGCGTTTATAATATTTGAAAACATCCATTTTGATGTATGGGACGACCAATTTCATTTCGGTGATGAAATGGGCTTTACAGAGCGTTATTGCCAGTTCAAACCAATTCGAGTAGCCTACGAAAATGATAGAATTGGACCTCGAAACTAGTTCCATTGTGTTCAAAAGGCCTTTTTACATTAAAACCGTCAGGCGGCACGTTTCGTTTGGAGTTCGGGCTGTTTTGGACCTAACTTTATAAATACGGCATGTAAAACGAGAAATAATATTTTAATATTGTTGAAACCCTAACCGCCATTTGTTCTCCCTTTTCAATGGCCAAAATTTCTCCATCTTCTCACCTCGATTTCTTCCAATCCGTGCAACGAAATCGAGAACTTCCAAAAGCAAAGTTTTAGAGCTCGACGAGCTCTACATATCCAACGGTCGATTCGTGCTATTGCATCACAGATTCGTCGAGATATGGATGGGAAGGTCGCGCGTGTCTTCGGTTATTGTGTGCGATTTGAAGGATCGTGGGGGGCCACATCTCTGGCATAGGTGGAGGAGGCAGCGGCGCTTGGATTGGTGGTCTCTGATCGAGAACTCGGCCTCATTTGGGTGACGCGCACGGAGGTATGCGGCTTAAGTTTGGGTTCGTGCTCGGCTTTCTGTAACGCGTGAATAAGGGGGAGAAGATGACGTGTAATATAGGGTTGGTATATTTGTTTAGTTTATTTTATTTGTTTTAAGTTAAATCGTATAACTTCTAAATGATGTAACTTTCGCATACGAGGTCGAAATCACGTGTGGTTTCTTTAGTTAGGATCGTATTGAAATTTTAGACATTTTGGCGCTGGTTAGGACGAATTTTGAGACTGGTCAATTTTTGGGTTTAAATTGGATTTGAATTTAATTTAAATTCAAAAGATGAGTGTTTTAACCCATTCACAACTTCTAAAATTTCTTATGTTTGTTAAATTAAATTTTGCTGTGATTATGTATTTATTTATGACTTTTTCGTATATTTTTAATCATCATCTCAGTTATTGCATTTATTTAAATTAAATCGTTATTTAATTTATTTTTGAATACAACTGCCATTAATTTCCTGTTATATATTATCAGTTATATATTGATATTGACTGATTGTGTGACAGCCCGCAAATCCTGCACCCCTTGAATCAACACTATTCTACATCAATTAACTCAAGCGGAACAGAAATACGAACCATTAGGGATTAAAGAAGAAGAGATAGAAGAAGAAGAGACTAAACAATATCAGAATCTCACAATCGCAGCGGAGTAAAATATAATAGTAAATATAGATCTTTACACAAAATGAATCTATATCTGTTTTATACATCAAATCCTCATAGTATCTCATACAACAATATTTAGCAATCAGACAATCCCATACAATCATAGTACCGGATATATATACGAATATGAATAATACGTCTCGGACTCCAGCTCCACAGCATCCTGACATGAACATATAATACTCGGTCTGACCCGAGCATTATAACGATATAACACCCGAGTCAGTCTGGAATACCAGCTGATAATAATGCATCCAAATTGATTATAAAAGTTTTAAAAATCCTTTTCAAAGCAAAAGCATCTCGTAAGACCATGCCACAAATAAACATGTCGGGTTTTTACCTTACGATAGCTAAAACACTTTTTATAGAAATCCTCTGATATTATAATAGGGTCTATATACAAATACTTATAAAATAGCCGAAATTGTTACATCTATTAAATTCCAGCTACTAGCCACAGAGTGGGTAATACAAACAAAACTCGTACAAGGCATGTAGGGAGAATGGATTCCAACTAATGACTAAGCACTGGGGTACCACCTGTCATAGTATGGGGCCTAGATCACCGTACCGAGGGCCACGTCCGATCCCCTGCAACACAAGGCCGGACCCATCCCTTACTGGACAGTTCCGAATAAGATCACTCCGCGGTTAGGATCGGCAACTGCCCACTAAGCCGAATAAAGAGGGACATCTAGACAGGGATGACCTTACTCTCAAGTGGGGGCTACCCACGAAGCCTTGCTACATATCCCCTGATTTTCAGTCATTCCCATTTGATGAGGCTTGAGGCTAAGCGTTACCTTTATAGAACATTTCACTTAGAATGCCCATCGCCCGCCTGACGATGTTCCGAAAGCATTCGTCCATACAAGTCCGTTACGGGTTCGAACGGAACCGAAGGCACTACTCCTACTACATCCATTTTGGAAATATCCTCAGGATTAGTAGCGACTAGCCCTTGCACTTCACTGCTACATCTTCGACTCCGAACACGTTTGTCTACGAATCGTACAAGCCGGATCGAAGTGGTTTTCGAGAAATAAATCTCGATCCCGGTCTCTTCGAAACAATCAACGCATTTGTCCAATATTGATAGTCGGTGATATAACTATCAATTAATATTCACAAACATCCATCACACAATAAATAATTTCCCACATTATTTATTTGACTCAAATATCTTCCAAGATGTATTTCCAAATTTCAAAACTCATTTGAAAACAATTTCCCAAAGTTCTTCCTTTACAAGGTAAATCCTTACCATTTATTCCCATTGGAAATAACCATGTTCAAACAATTTAGAATTAAAAACAATTAAAACACTTTATTCTGAAATATGTTTTAAATATAGAAATTTACTACTAATTATTACTCAAAAATATAATTTCAAATATGTAAAGTAAAACCATTTATTAGGATATAAATCTTGATTGTAAATAAGGGTTTAGTTTAAACTAAACTTATACGTAGAGTTTAAAAGGTTAATACTAATTTCAATAACTTAGGTCAAAACTAGCCTTTTAAACAAATCCATTTGTAAAATAATTACTAAGGTATCCATAAAAATTTACTATTACTAATTTATTAATAGTTACTTTAAAATAATAATTTTCAAAACGCTCTTTTATACAAGTTTGAACTTTAAACTTTCTTTTATTAAAATCTGTTTAAGCTCGAACTCGGTTTTCCAGGGAAACTCACTCCCATTCAAACAACCCAAAAAATCTTTCTTGTAAATTCTGTCGATTTATTTCAATTCAGATTTTTGTTTTAATAACATAAATTTCCTTCCCAGGTTTCAAAATAAACTCCTTTGGAGTTTAAACACAATTTCTATTCCCGGAATTTCACTTTCAAAATTCGATTTTACAAATCTTTTAAACAAAACTTGTGAGAATTTATTAAAGGAAAATAATACTTACAAATTTCCTAAATAAAATCCCAATGGTAAAAATGCATTTCAAAATATTTTATTGACATTTAAAAGTGTTTAATTTATATTTAGAAGCTTCGTTGGAACATATTTAATTTTTCGGCAAACTTTATTCATTATCAAAAATAACTCATCATTATTTTAACACTCTATATCCTCTTATAGAATTTCTCACCCAAATCCATACTTTGCATTTTTCAACTAATAATTTTCCCGCTTTATTTAAAATTTCCATTTACAAATTTCATTCTTCATCCAAACCAAATCCAAATTTTATTCCTTTAATTTATTTATATAACAATTTCTTTTATTTCTTAAATCCCAATTTAATCCATTTATGATTAAAATTCTGGATTTATATTTATTTCAACAATATCACAGTACAATTTAATTTCAGATTTATCAATCACAACATACAAACAATTTGCATTATCAATTCTAAAAATAATCACTATATTGTGAGGACCCGTTGGATCCCTCCAACCTATTTTTCCCTGCATCCACAAATATTAGCACATCACATATATAAATATCAATCCAGACTGATAACAACCATTATATTCAACCAATCACATAGATATTTATTTTAATCAGCTAACATTCCAGATGTGAGTGAGATTAACTCACCTTGGGTTTCGGCGAGCGTTCTAAATTTAAATTAAACCGAACGACGTTCGATTTAACTCAAATTTCTACATGCCCAGAATGATTCCCGAACTGCATCATCGCGTAGTACGCATCTCTGCGATCCCGGCGTTTCCAGTTTCGTCAAAAACGGATAAAACATGAGTGAGATATTAAATTTTAAGGATTGTATAAACATTTTTACAAATAAATTACACATTTTCTTTTATTATACCAAATCACGACCGTATACCCAGGGAGCGACATCAAGGCCCCACGTCGTTCTTCCCCAATCACGCACGATCTACAGATGACTGAACCCAAACGTTCGAACTAGGGTTCGAAATCGCCTCCTCCACGCTCGCCGATAGGTTGATCCAAAACCACCACTACGAAGCTCCCCTAGCCCTCCACCCTTGCCCAAGTCGCAGCCAAGCTCAGCTGAAGGCTCCCCTTGAAAAATGCGCCCAAAAACATCACCTACTCGAGCAGATCCTGGCCTCCACGGCGAACTTCGAGCTACTCCACCGTACAGATGTGAAGCTGGTTTCACTCTCTACGATCTTCATGTGTTTTACGAATCGTCGCGTGGATTAGGAGATTTTGGACAAAGAAGAACAATCGTTTTTGGCCATTAAAATGGTATAAGCGGCGGCCTGTAGGAGATGGATCTGGGGTTCGCAAATGTAAATGTATATATAATATTGTTTAATATTGTTTTGTTACTATTATTCTCAATTTAACATCGTATTGCAAACAAACTCCAATTCTCACGTACCAATAGGCGTTTTTAGGGTTTTTCCGCATTCCGGATACAATGGAACAGGTTTCGGAAGCTAATTTGATTGTATGTGTGAGCTATGGAATTAAACGATCAATTTAAATTTAAATCGATTAAAATGATTTCTATGCGTTTCGAGCTGCCATGGTCAAAAGACAACTTCGATTGCTATGAAAATTGAAATCCGATAATAACTAACTATTACGGATCCAATGGAACTGATTTCGTCGAATTCCGAGACTGTGCCCCGGAAGGTTATTTTACCTCGTCTATTAAATCGGGCGATTCTCAAAATTGACGAAAGCGCTTAAAATTTCACTCCTAAAATTTTAATAACTTAATAATAAATCATATAAAATATATAATCACATTAAAAATCATTCTGGCTCATTCCGGACCCGAAATCTGATTTTTCATTTTAATAATATTATATTCATTTTTAAATTAATATAAACATCCAAATAATAACTTATTAACTTTAAAATTCATCTAAAATTCCCACCACACTATTTACACTAAAATAACTCAAAATAAATTTTTAAAACCATTTTTATCACTATTTACATCCAGATTTACCTTTTATCTCAATTTCGAATATTTTATTAGTATTTTCCATTATTCAAATTCAACCGGAAAATTGTAGCTTATTTCATTGATTGAACCCGAATCCATTCATTTCAAAATCAATTAAGAATCCACATTGAACATTTAAAACGAATTAAATGTTCAAAACTCAATGGCTTAAAAATCCGGGATGTTACATTCCTCCCCCCTTACAAAAATTTCATCCCCGAAATTTGCTAAGGTAGAAAGAATGCTCCTACACTCACTAACAAAACTTACTTAGTTAAAAGCTTATGTACACTTCCCAAAATCCTTTAGCTCAAATCCGAACTCATTTTCTTTATTTACTCTCAAAAGCTTTTGTTTCAACATTATCTTAAAAACAACCTTCCAAGTTAATTAAAATTTTCAAATTTTCAAAAATTTTCTAACTCCCAAAATTTTCGAAAATTTTTGGCAGAGTCTCCCTTGTATGCAGGAGCTTTCACGATATCGCGATACAAATAAATATATATACTTCGACCCACACGGTCGGAAACCAAAATATATCACAATATATATATCATTTTCCAATTATATTTGCGTAGGCGTACCTTTTTAGCAAATTTTAAAAACAAGCGGCTAATATTTTAGCATATATGCACTCTAAATCTATCGAACGCCTTCCGTACCTGTACTTACTCAACAAAATCATCAGTTTTCAAAGATATAAACATTGCATTAACAACATTTCCAATATAAATGTAAGCCAAATATATCCATTTCATAATCCAATCAACACTTTGCACGGTTTCATAAGTAAACCATATTTTATAACATGCACAAAGTTTCTTTTCTAATGCCAGATACCATTTTATTTCACAAAAAGGATTTACATACAAGTTTACCATTCTCAATTCATAATTACTACCACCAATTCATATTCAATTCAATATTATGAATATATGCTTTTAATTCATTTACTTTTCTTTTTAATTAACCTGCATTTACATACGAACCCACTAAATAGATTCCAATCCATTTCCCATTATTCATATCAATTTCATTTACTCCTTTTAATTCATTCACTTAAGTTTAACGACTAATTTCTATGCAGGTTGTGGTTATTCAAACAAATAACCAATTCTTAAGCTTATAACCATTAACATTTATTCCAACTTAGATTCGTATTAATTTTATTAAATTTTGCATGTTTCACAATCCTAGCATTCTTATCACATTGCAATTTTTAATTCAATTTCTTATTCTCACTTCAAGATCATCATTAAGTTTAAAATGATAACATCCCATTCCATATTATTTACAGCCCAAACATGCTTGTTTTACCACAATTATTGAATTAAATCTCAAATATTATATTTCCAATTCATTATCCATATAGGTTTATATTAATATCATTCCATTCTGGATTATTTACTACTCATACATCTTTAATTTATCACAAAAATTAATTAAAATTCTCTTCACTTGCATTTCAATGCCTATTACCCAAACAAAATCTATCCAAGACAACATTATAAGCTCAATCACAAATATATATATATATATATATATATATATATATATATTTCCAATTTGCTGAAGTTCTTCCAATTTTCACAATATTTTCATTATCTTCTTATACCGATTTTATTTTATTTTCATTTGATTCTCATCCAAATCAATTCCAATCCATTTACTTGCATTCCAATTTTATCATCTAAATAAATTTCATTTAAAACTATTTCATAAGCTTAACCATAACCATCTCACCATATTCTTAAATGATTTCAATTCCATAATATCTCAATTTATTTCCATTTTAATTGATTCTTACCCAAACCAAACCATTTATAAATTTTAATGCACTTTGTTTATTTATTTTATCCATTTTAGATTTATTTTATTAGCAAAGAAACCACTTTAAATTATTTCATTCATTTGAATTTATTCATAATTCAAACTATCACCATTATAATCTAATTCCATCTTTGATTCACACTTCAATATTTGTTACAACAAATTTAAATCCCATGCCACTATTGGATTTTTATTTACTTTCCAAATTTTGACCAAACTATCATAATTCTATTCATGCCAATACAAATTCCATTTAACTTAGCTTACACTAAATTCATTCTCAAACAATTCCTTTGAATTTAGTTGAGTTAAAACTTTATTCACACAATATCATTCTTACTTTTCCAAATTAAATGTCCTTTCAATTTAATTCTTTTCCAATTCTAATTCATGTTCGACCAAATTTAGTTAGCCATCTTGAATTTATATCATTCTCTTCACTATCTTAAATAAGAATTAAATTCCATTTATTTCTATTCATAACACAATTGAATCTTGATTTTGATTAAATTCAAATTCATCTCAGTTCCATTTAATCAAAGTTAAGTCTAATTCAATCCAATTTTAATTCTCCATATATAAGTTCAAATTTATTTACTAACTTAAGTTCATCCACAACCTTTATTTTTTTATACTTTCATCATCTTATTTCAATTCCCATTTCATTTGAGATTAGGTATAATCCACCATACCATTCAACTATTTCCCATTTGTGATCATCATTTCATTTTCTATTTATAAGTGCACCCAATTATATACTTCAAAATTCATATTGCTCATTTTAATTCATTTACATCTTATAATCACAATTCCAAATTCTATATATATATATATATATATATATATATATATATATCTGAATTCTTAAGAATATAAATTTTCTTTCACCTTAATCCTTTGCAAATTTTAAATCCTCAATTTTCAGATCACAAGTATAACACTTAATAGCTTACGAGTACAATTTATTGTACAATGACCCATGATTACCAAGTTATTTTACATTACAATTTAATCCAAATCAATTTAATTCTAAGTTCAATTTATTTAACTTATCCCAAGTTAAATTCAAATTTTCTATCCACTTCAATATACTTTATTCACTTTTAATAACTTAAGTTAAAATTTTAATTCCAAGATTAAAAATTTCATTTCCTTTTTATTAATATCAACTTCATTTAATAAGTTCAATGGTTGATTCAATTTAACCCTACACATTATTCAAATAGAATTTTCCAGAATTCAATTACCCGGTTTTATCCCAAAACCATTTTGAAATAGTAAATAACTCATACTCTCCTGGTATATCAACTCAAATCTCCAGATTTCCAAAACAACTTGGTTATACCAAACAAATTTCCCATTTTGAAATTTCCAAAACAACTATTATACCCAACAAATCCAAACAATATCATAACCCACCATTTTAGTAGCAATCCATCACTTTAGAAACTCGAAAATGAATTCTAATGATGTGGCCAGCATCATCAGGATTATTTTCCAGCGACTGAAGTGAGTTCAATGCTTCTTACTTTCCCAAATTCATTTCAAAACAGTTTCCATTCAAAAATACTTCCCAAAATAATATTCTAATATTGCCTTCAAACACTTTAGCAAACATTTCAAACTTTCCCAAGATTTTAAATTTCCAAATTTTGTTTTCAATACATTTAAAATCCTTTTCAAAATCCCCGGGATTTAAATTCTGGTTTAATTCAAATTTAGTTATTCTTCTTTTGTATAATTTATACTCATAGAATTTATTTGGTTATAACTATTTCAAAGTTTAGATTAAATTTTAGATTCTTATTTGATTAAGATATTAACAACCAATCATCCAAATATATATAATATTTCAGAAATTGATTTCTTTTATATCAAAATATACTTTTGGATAAATTATTTCATTTACACACTTTAAAAACAATACTATGTCGGTTTATCTTGTTTAAGAGTTTAGAAACCCCTATCGATACGGTTTTACTTCCCGCACCAACCAAAATTCATAAACACCCAACCGATAAGTCAACACGGTATAAAAATAATTTTATATGCACTAACAAGTATACTCTCATATCTATTAACATGCTCAACTCATTATAGAGCACTATTAACTCTGTTTAATGAGTAATTTCCCCACCAAAGCCTAGGTTGTCGCCAACCTATGCTCTGATACCAAGTGTAACAGCCCGCAAATCCTGCACCCCTTGAATCAACACTGTTCTACATCAATTAACTCAAGCGGAACAGAAAAACGAACCATTAGGGATTAAAAAAGAAGAGATAGAAGAAGAAGAGACTAAACAATATCAGAATCTCACAGTCGCAGCGGAGTAAAATATAATAGTAAATATAGATCTTTACAAAAAATGAATCTATATCGGTTTTATACATCATATCCTCAGAGTATCTCATATAACAATATTTAGCAATCAGACAATCCCATACAATCATAGCAGCGGATATATATACGAATATGAATAATACGTCTCGGACTCCAGCTCCACTCTAGCTCCACATCATCCTGACCTGAACATATAATACTCGGTCTGACCCGAGCATTATAATGAAATAACACCCGAGTCAGTCTTGAATACCAGCTGATAATAATGCATCCAAATTGATTATTAAAGTTTTAAAAATTCTTTTGAAAGCAAAAGCATCTCGTAAGACCACGCCATAAATAAACATGTCGGGTTTTTACCTTACGATAGCTAAAACACTTTTTATAGAAATCCTCTTATATTATAATAGGGTCGATATACAAATACTTATAAAATAGTCGAAATTGTTACATCTATTAAATTCCAGCTACTAGCCACAGAGTTGGTAATACAAACAAAACTCGTACAAGGCACGTAGAGAGAATGGATTCCAACTAATGACTAGGCACTGGGGTACCACCTGTCACCGTACGGGGCCTAGATCACCGTGCCGAGGACCACGCCCGATCCCCTACAACACAAGGCCGGACCCATCCCTTACTGGACAGTTCCTAATAAGATCACCCCGCGGTTGGGATAAGCAACCGCTCACTAAGCTGAATAAAAAGGGACATCTAGACAAGGATGACCTTACTCTCAAGTGGGGGCTACCCACGAAGCCTTGCTGCATATCCCCTGATTTTCAGTCATTCCCATTTGATGAGGCTTGAGGTTAAGCATTACCTTTATAGAACATATCACTTAGAATGCCCACACCCACCTGACGATGTTCCGAAAGCATTCGTCCATACAAGTCCGTCCCGGGTTCGAACGAAACCGAAGGCACTACTCCTACTACATCCTTTTTGGAAATATCCTCACGATTAGTAGCGACTAGCCCTTGCACTTCACTGCTCCATCTTCGACTCCGAACACATTTGTCCGCGAATCGTACAAACCGGATCGAAGTGGTTTTCGAGAAATAAATCTCGATCCCGGTCTCTTCGAAACAATCAACGCATTTGTCCAATATTGATAGTCGGTGATTTAACTATCAATTAATATTCACAAACATCCATCACACAATAAATAATTTCCCACGTTATTTATTTGACTCAAATATCTTCCAAGATATATTTCCAAATTTCAAAACTCGTTTGAAAACAATTTCCCAAAGTTCTTCCTTTACAAGGTAAATCCTTACCATTTATTCCCATCGGAAATAACCAAGTTCAAACAATTTAGAATTAAAAACAATTAAAACACTTTATTCTAAAATATGTTTTAAATATGGAAATTTACTACTAGTTATTACTCAAAAATGTAATTTCAAATATGTAAAGTAAAACCATTTATTAGGATATAAATCTTGATTGTAAATAAGGGTTTAGTTTAAACTAAACTTATAGGTAGAGTTTAAAAGGTTAATGCTAATTTCAATAACTTAGGTCAAAACTAGCCCTTTAAACAAATCCATTTGTAAAATAATTACTAAGGTATCAATAAAAATTTACTATTACTAATTTATAAATAGTTACTCTAAAATAATAATTTTCAAAATGCTCTTTTATACAAGTTTGAACTTTAAACTTTCTTTTATTAAAATCTATTTAAATTCGAACTCGGTTTTCCAGGGAAACTCACTCCCATTCAAACAACCCAGAAAATATTTCTTATAAATTCTGTCGATTTATTTCAATTCAGATTTTTGTTTTAATAACATAAATTTCCTTCCCAGGTTTCAAAATAAACTCCTTTGGAGTTTAAACACAATTTCTATTCCCGGAATTTCACTTTCAAAATTCGGTTTTACAAATCTTTTAAACAAAACTTGTGAGAATCTATTAAAGGAAAATAATACTTACAAATTTCCTAATTAAATCCCAATGGTAAAAATGCATTTCAAAATATTTTATTGACATTTAAAGCTGTTTAATTTATATTTAGAAGCTTCGTTGGAACATATTTAATTTTCCGGCAAACTTTATTCATTATCAAAAATAACTCATCATTATTTTAACACTTTATATCCTCTTATAGAATTTCTCATCCAAATCCATACTTTGCATTTATCAACTATTAATTTTCCCGCTTTATTTAAAATTACCATTTACAAATTTCATTATTCATCCAAACCAAATCCAAATTTTATTCCTTTAAATTCTTTATATAACAATTTCTTTTATTTCCTAAATCCCAATTTAATCCATTTATGATTAAACTTCTGGATTTATATTTATTTCAACAATATCACAGTATAATTTAATTTCAGATTTATCAATCACAACATACAAACAATTTGCATTATCAATTCTAAAAATAATCACAATATTAGGAGGAATCCCGTGGGATCCCTCTAACATGTTTTTCCCTGCATCCATAAATATTAGCAAATCACATATATAAATATCAATCCAGACCGATAACAACCATTATATTCAACCAATCACACAGATATTTATTTTAATCAGCTAACATTCCAGATGTGAGTGAGATTAACTCACCTTGGGTTTCGGCGAGCATTCGAAATTTAAATTAAACCGAACGACGTTCGATTTAACTCAAATTTCTGCTTGCCCGGAATGATTCCCGAACTGCACCAATGCGTAGTACGCATCTCTGCGATCCCGGCGTCTCCAGTTTCGTCAAAAACGGATAAAACAAGAGTGAGATATTAAATTTTAAAGATTGTATAAACATTTTTATATATAAATTACACGTTTTCTTTTATTATACCAAATCACGGCCGTATACCCAGGGAGAGACATCAAGGCCCCACGTCGTTCTTCCCCAATCACGCACGATCTACAGATGACCGAACCCAAATGTTCGAACTATGGTTCTAAATCGCCTCCTCCACGCTCGCTGATAGGTTGATCCAAAACCACCACTACGAAGCTCCCCTAGCCCTCCACCCTCGCCCAAGTCGCTGCCAAGCTCGGCTGAAGGCTCGCCTTGAAAAATGCGCCCAAAAACGTCACCTACTCGAGCAGATCCTGGCCTCCACGGCGAACTTCGAGCTACTCCACCGTACGGATGTGAAGCTGGTTTCACTTTCTACGATCTTCATGTAGAAAGTTTTACGAATCGTCGCATGGATTAGGAGATTTTGGAGAAAGAAGAACAATCAATTTTGACCATTAAAATGGTATAAGCGGCGGCCTGTAGGAGATAGATCTAGGGTTTGCAAATGTAAATGTATATATAATATTGTTTAATATTACTTTATTACTATTATTCTCAATTTAACATCCTATTGCAAACAAACTCCAATTCTCACGTACCAATAGGCGTTTCTATGGTTTTTCCATGTTCCGAAAGCAAATTTGATCGTATGTGCGAGCTACGGAATTAAACGATCAATTTAAATTTAAATCGATTAAAACGATTTCTATGCGTTTCGAGCTGCCACGGTCAAACGACAACTCCGATTGCTACGAAAATTGAAATTCGATAATAACTAACTATTACGGATCCAATGGAACTGGTTTCGTGGAATTCCGAGACTGTGCACTGTAAGGCATTTTACCTCGTCTTTTAAATCGGGCGATTCTCAAAATTGACGAAAGCGCTTAAAATTTCACTCTTAAAATTTTAATAACTTAATAATAAATCATATAAAATATATAATCACATTACAAATCATTCTGGCTCATTTCGGACCCAAAATCTGATTTTGCATTTCAATAATATTAAATTCATTTTTAAATTAATATAAAAATCCAAATAATAACTTATTTACTTTAAAATTCATCTAAAATTCCCACCACACTATTTACACTCAAATAACTCAAAATAAATTTTTTAAACCATTTTTATCACTTTTTACATCCAGATTTACCTTTTATCTCAATTTCGAATATTTTATTAGTATTTTCCATTATTCAAATTCAACCGGATAATTGTAGCTTATTTCATTGATTGAACCCGAATCCATTCATTTAAAAATCAATTAAGAATCCACATTAAACATTTAAAACGAATTAAATGTTCAAAATTCAATGGCTTAAAAATCCGGGATGTTACAGATTGTTTTGTATGATGATTGTGATGGATGTATGATTTTATGATGGATGGATGGATGTTTTATTCATATCAACATAATCTGCAGCTCATTATGCATTTTTATTTCATTCGGGATTGCGGTTTGAAATGATATATAACCGTAAATTTTTATTTTGAATTACGGATTGAAATGATAAATGTCCGTATCACTTGACCATAGGATAGAAAATTATATACAGACACCGCGGTCTACGTATAATAATATTTTGAAATGATTAATTTCTTTGGTTTTGTATAGAATATATATATATATATATATATATATATATGATTTTATGAGATATCGGTTTGGATATTTGATAAAGGTTATTTTATATATAGTAAAATTTTTGGTTTTTAAGCTATGTATAAAATTGGTTTAAAGTATAAAATAAAGATGATTTTATTATATATAATATGGATAAGTATTTACTTAAATTGTATTTAATATAGAGTTATATTGATTTTATAAATCAAGGTTAAGAAGATAGTTGAAATTGATTCAGATTTTATTAAATTAAGAATTATATTTAATAAGAATCTATTTGGAACTTATTGAAATTTAGATTTTAAAAGAATATGGTGTTATAACAAAATTCGAGGCTAAGGTGATTTAAGTGAATATATCAAGTCTAAATAAATTGAGGAATATTAAATTGTTGAAATTTGGAGTTTATATAAAGGATACTAGATTTATTAATTAAATATTTCAAAACTAAATAATTGTAAAGTAAATTTGGTGTATATATATATATTATAAAAGTTAGTTTCGAAACATTGAATACTAAATCTTCGAAATATACGAAATTTGAAATGGTTTATTTGAGGACTTAAATATGTATTGGAATTGATTGTGAAATTAAAGAAGCTAATTTATTATATAAATTAATTTAATAATAAACCATTTAAGTATTGGAAGTTATGTTTCAAAGCTATGTATTTCATGGTATTATGATTTGAAAGTGCTATGATTTTGGAAAAAGGATATATTCAAAATTAAAATGATATTATATTTATTTGGGATTTCTTTAAAATGATAACATATTGATTTGGTTTTAAAATAGAAATGATATCATATTTATACGGTTTTGAAATGGATATTATATTCTGGTTTTGAAGTATAATTATTTTAAATTGACCGCAGCGTTATAATAACGTTGGATTGTTAAAGAGACCGGGATCGGAAGTTGTCATACTCTCTGCCAACTCCGAAAACCACTTTAACAACCATGTACGTGGTGGAGATTCCAGAATGAAGTAGGATGGTGGCGGCGTTTCCTTTGAGGTAAATACGTGGACCCGACTCCCGTGAGTTGGCATAAGGTGCCTAAAACAGAAGTGATTCACGGGCCAAGGAGGTAGCCCCTCTTATCGGACGCACTCCTTCGATATTATACTATGACTTTTGGATTCATTCGGTGGCCACTTTTGATTTTTGATTTTGGGGGTGTTGTTCGAGGTGGGCGGTAGTAGCTGCTACGCGTTACCACCAGCTCGGATAGCAATTGATATATCTACCCTAGCATTGCCTAGTTGTGCCGTGTCACCGACCCTATCGCGCCTTGTACGAGTTTGGTTTTCTCCCGTAGCCCGTATGGTATCCTCTGGTGGCTTCCCGTTCAGGAGGGACTATGATATCGGATGGACTACTGGGACTATTACGTGTTAAGGTCTATATGGGTAACCCCTTAATGCTATGAAAAAAGTAAGATTATTTTACTATTAGACACTATTGTAATAGCGAAATATTTCTACATAGTAAATAGTTTGACGGATCCTTAGGAGATGTGAATCCTGAGCATCTCTTGAGTTACCGCACTCACGTTTGACACTGGATAGGAGATGTCAAATCCCGTAAACATCTCTAACGCCGTTACACTTATATTTATTTCTGTTGATTTAACTCACATAAGATCTTTTAGTTCTGACTCGAGTGTTTTGTCTTTTCAATTCGCTTGGGTCAGTACGAGCATTTCAGGATCGAAGACTTTATTTCTGGCGGATGAAGACGAAGATTTCATTATTATTGTTATATTATATTGTTCCACTACACTGTATTCCGCTGCATCGATTATTATTGTGATATGTGCAACTCTGATATGTATTATATAAATATAATCAAATTTTTATAAAACAGCTTCATGAACCGTATATTTGATTATTATATTTTAGCGTTCCACTGTAAGATTCTATGTTTTTTTTTCCTTTCCCTGCTTTTTCTTATTTACCCCATAACAGTCCGCCCTTCTGTATGGTTTAAGTCTGACGTGTGTGGTTTATCGTCGATTTTAAGCGTGCAAAAAGGCAGGATTTCATTAGAGCTTAGGTTTAGCATTAAACCTTAGCTTTGTGGGGTCTGACTCTTTATTACTAGGGTAGTAATGCCCTATGATGAGTCATTGAGCGTATATATGAGAAAGCATATTTGTTAGTGTTATAAAAAGTTTTTAATATTGTGTTAGTCTGTTCCGTTTTGTATTTATAAATTCTGGTTGGTGCATGGGACACTATGACATCAATAGGGATTTCTAAACACTTAATAGGACAGACCGACATAATACTTGTTTTTAATAAAGGTGAATGAAATAATTTTGGCTATTATATTATCTATATATATCAATAAATTTTTATAAATAAGATATATATTTGGTTGTAATATATTGGTTTTTAGGTAGTGAAATCTATAAGCATAGGTTGGAAATAAGATTGAAAATAAAATACATGAAAATTGGAAAGTTAGAACTTAAGTTCCGGGGTTTTGAAATTTCTTTTGAATGATTTTGAAATATAATAATAATATTAGTAGAAGTATTTTCCTGATTTAAATATTTCAATGTAATTTGAAAGAATTGCTTTAAAGAAATTTTGAAAAGGAATAAGTTTTGTACTCCCCTCTCTGTCGCTGGAAAATAATTTCGGTGATGAGTGCATGTACCATCGACATTCATTTTTGAGTTTCGAAATGGGAAGACCACTGTAGTAGTTTTACTACGGATTTATTGTGATAACCAAATATAAATTTCTAATTGTTTTAAGCATAATTGGATATATAAGTTTTAAGTATAAACCATTATCTGTTATTTTTAAAATGATTTGAAATTAAACCCGGTATTTAGTTCTTAAGTCTCTGTTAACTAATAGTTTCTATTATTTTAGAAAATAGGATGTAACTAATTAATAATCGAAACCTCTAAAGGAAATGTTTACTTCATTTTGAAAGCGACTTAACGATCTAAGAGGTGGAACGACCAAACGAGTTAAGAAGTGGAACGACCTAACGACCTATGGAATAAAACTGCTCAACGACTTAATAAGTTCAGCGACCTAAAGGAGTCCACGACCTAGCGACTTGGCAATGAGTTCGACCTAACTGCCGAGAGGAGTTCGTAACCTTGCGGCCCAGCGAGTTAACAACTTACAAGGAGTAAGCGACCTAACCAATGAAGTGGACCTAACGACCTAATACTTAGCAACCTAAAGTCTGAAGTGACTTAGCGACCTAAGAACCTCATGACCTACCATCTCAAACGACCTAGTGACTTCAGTCCTCAGCGACATAAAAGCTTCAGCGACTTAAATGGTGGAACACTACTAAGCGACCTAACAGGTAGCGACCTACGACCTAAGTGAATCCACGGCTTAACGACCTAATGAGTTAAGCGACATAAGGAGTTAACGACTTAGCCTGGGTCGCTGCATTGGATGTCTCAGCATTGTAAGGTCGCCAACTACTCCCTTAGGTCGTTCACGGCCTACTACTTCATTCGGAAGAGATCAAGTGTGTTCTAGTTAAGCCGTAAAGCATAGGTCGCTACCACTAGGTCGTCCCCACGACCTACGACCTATGTTAGGTCGCCAATGACCTATAATCAATGACCTAACTCCGAACTCTCCTATAACGGCACTAGCTCCAACTTAAAGGGGTCTTTTGGATCATTCTCCGGAGCATCAACACTCTGCCATTTTCTCAACTTAAACAGCACTTCAAGCACCTTAAACACCAAGGACACTATGGCAAATTTCAAGAGAGAATCTCCATCATTCAATATGAACTCAAAAGATTATTCTACATCAGACTTTGAGCTACTGGTCTAAAGTGTGTTGTAATTGAAGAAAGTTGTATAAGTTATACTTAAGTCAGCAATAAAGAGAATTAAAGAGGATGTAGGCTTGACTATAAGCCGAACCACTATAAAAACTGCGTCTTTTACTGCTTTTCTGTAATTTTTTGCTTATCTCTAATTGCCGTATTGACGGGTGGTGCTTTCACATTAACTCTACATACACCGGGGTGTTAGCGTCTGATTTTTACGTTAACATTTTTGGTGCTTTCACTGAGAACCCAACTCTGGATACCTTCATCATTGCTTCACAAAAGTTTGTTGAAAAAGTCTCTTTCAAAACCAGAAGTCTATCGAAAATAATGGCTCCTAGAAGAAAACGTGGATATACAAGACCTAGTACTGTCCATGAAAATACAGCCACTTTCCCTTCATCAAGTCAAGCAGCACCAAGTGCCGGAATTACACGAGAAGAGTTAGACGCTGCAGTATCTGGATTATACCAACAGATGGAAACTCAGAATGCTTTAATGCTTGAGAGGATAAATGCATTGCTTGGAGCAAACCGTCAACTGGTGAATAACGAAGAAAACCTTGCAGATGATGTTCATGATCCTGAAGAGAGGAATATTCCTCAAAGTGCAGCCAGCCCCGTCAAAGAAACACCTCCTCAAGCTGGAGGATCGAGACCACAGCCAACTCTCCGTGAACGTTTGTCCCGACAAACTTCCGAGAAAATGGCCGAAGTTTGTCCTTTAGATCCTTTAAATGATGAGGAATATCTTTCGAGCATGGTGCAAAAAATATGAAAGAAAGTATGGAAAGAGATGAAGATGAGAAGGAATGAGGATTCGCTCCGAGCAAAACTCCGTTCACTGAGAAGATTCTAAAGGCATAATTCCCAAGGAAGTTTGTTCCTCCGACCATCCCGGCTTATAAGGGAACAAGTGACCCCAATCAATTCCTGTACAAGTATGATTGGCACATGACTGGTGCTAGAGCGTCTGATGTGATCAAATGTCGGTACTTTCCGGTATACTTGGAAGGAGTGGCTCTGCTCTGGTACACAAAACTTCTGGTCCGATCCATAGATTAGTTCGCCGATTTGACTCGAAAGTTTAAAGAGCAATTCAGCTTGTATGCTTCAAAAGCAAAGGATATTATGTCGCTATCAAGCCTGGAACAGAACCCTGGGGAATCTATCAAGTCTTTCTTGAACCGCTTCAACATAGCTTTGGCTGAAGTGGACAATGCGGAGCCACGGATGGTCTTGACATACCTGATGAGGGCAATCGATAAATCAAGCAAGTTTGGGAAGTGGCTGAAGATGAAAGAATCGAATTCACTTGAGAAATTATATAAGAAAGCTCATGAATTCATGCGCTTGGAAAGCCTTCGGGCACCAGTTAAGGTGGCATTGACAGAGGTTAAGGATAACACTACTGCTCCTGTCAAAAGAGAATCCGGCAGTCGGAAAAGGAAGAACAACGGTGAGAAGAAACAGAAAGATATGAAGAAACCTCGCTTCTTAAAATCTTCAAATTTCACTCCTTTAACTGACACCCCGGAGAATATCTTCTTTGCTACCAAAGATGCGGTAGAATATCCTAAACCACCCGATATGAGAGTTAGCAAAAAGGCTGCTCAAAGTGGGAGATTCTGTCGGTTTCATAATCAACCCGGTGATGATACCAACGAATGTCGCCATCTGAAAAATTTAATTGAAGAACTGTTGAGAGAGAACAAGTTTTAGCAATATGTTAAGAGAAGTAGAAATGACCCAACTTCGTCTACTAAGGGTCAGCAACTTCCTGCTCATCCATTTGGCTCGGGTGAAAGGAACACTGTTCATGAATCAGAAAGGCCTCTTATTAATGTGATTACAGGAGGGCCTCACCCAGCAGGCAGAAGCTGGGGCGAGATGGAAAGATATGCCCGTGCCTTGAAATATGCACCAACAGAAGAAAGTGTTTTTGTGCTAGAAGATGCTGCACCTTCGAAGCAGCAGAAAACTTTTAAATCTTGATATTGTTTTCAGAGCTAGGGCTCCATGGGCACTGAAGCTCCGACCATGGATCCCTTGGTCATCTCTGCAGGCATTGGGCCGGCTATTGTGAGAAGTGTGCTTATAGATTATGGCGCTTCTTGCAATATTCTCTTTAAAAAGATGTTCGACCAAATGAAAATTCCAATCGCTGATGTTCAAGCCTCATCTCAGAAGATTGTTTGGTTCACTGGGGAACCGAAACAGCCCATTGGAACTATCGACTTGTTCGTCGAGCTTGGAGAGGGGCAGAAAAAGGTAGTTCGGAAACAGACTTTTGTAATTGTTGACGAATTTTCTGCCTACAATGCCTTCCTGGGCCGACCAAATCTTGCGGCTTTTAAGGAAATTCTCGCCCCGTGGTGCCTTACTATGAAAATTCCCACAGATAATGGTGTTGGTGTTATTAAAGGGGATTAGAATGCTAGGCGAGAATGTTATCTGATAGAGTTGCGAGAAGCAAGGAAGAGAGAGATGGGAAAAGATGCGGCAGCCCCAGTCCGCATCAAAGAACCAACCTTGTAGCAATTACAGGGTGGACCCTGCACTGGCGAGCATAGCAGGGCACGAAGAGAAATGGATCCTAGAAAAGCTAGTGCGGGGGAAAATAGGGTGGTGCTAGTTGAAGTAACGGTGCCAGTACCTGTTAACCCGAGAGATCCAAACAAAGTGGTGAATATGGGTTCACAGCTTAGTGTGACAATTCAAAATTCCTTAATATCATTCTTGAAGGCAAATCTGGATGTATTCGCTTGGACTCATGCTGATATGTGCGGGATATCCCCAGAAATTGCAGTACATACTCTGGATATTGATCCAAAGTTTACACCGGTAAAATAGAAAAGAAGAACCCAGGGTCCTGAAAGGTCAGCAGCATTGAAGGAAGAGGTAGACCGGCTTATGGAGAATGGTTTCATCAGGGAGTCTACTTATCCGAATTGGGTTTCAAATCCAGTACTGGTTAAGAAAGCTAATGGGAAATGGAGAGTTTGCATTGACTTCTCAGATTAAACAAAGCCTGCCCCAAAGACTGCTTCTCGTTACCCAGAATAGATCAGTTGGTAGATGGAACGGAGGGACACGAATTGTTACCTTTCATGGATGCTTACTCCGGATACAACCAGATTATGATGCATGAGCCGGATCAGGAGGACACAAGCTTCATCACCGATGTTGGTCTCTACTGCTATAAAGTCATGCCCTTCGGACTTAAGAATGCAGGGGCAACTTACCAAAGACTCGTCAATGCTATGTTTAAACCGCAGATTGGCAAAACTATGGAAGTTTATATTGACGATATGTTAGTGAAATCAAAGAAAGCGGTAGACCATATGGATCACTTGGAGGAGTTGTTTGCAATCCTCCAGAAGTACGGAATGAAGCTTAATCCTTTGAAATGTTCGTTTGGGGTGTAGTCCGGAAAGTTATTGGGTTTCATTGTGAGTGCTAGGGGCATTGAAGCTAATCTTGCTCAAATTGTTGCCTTAAGAGAAGTCAAAGCCCCTAGGACAAAGAAGGAACTACAGAGTCTCAATGGGAAAGTCGCTACTCTGAGTCGATTCATTTCCAAAGCTACTGATAAATGCATTCCGTTCTTTGATGCACTGAAGAAAGGAAGGAAGAATTTTGACTGGACTCCTGAATGCCATAAAGCTTTCGATGAGTTGATCTGTCATATGGAAACGCCTCCAATACTTTCTAAGCCGGACAATGGTGAAGATCTTTTTGTATATTTGGAAATCTTGTCTCATGCTCTCCGTGCAACTCTGGTATGGGAAGACGCAAAAATTCTATGCCCGGTCTATTATATCAGCAAAAGATTCACTGGGAAGAGATGAATTATTCGAAGTTGGAAAAGCTCGCCTATTGTTTGCTGATTGCATCAAGAAAATTGAGGCCGTATTTTCAAGCTCATCCAATCAAAGTCCTCACTGATCAGCCTCTGAAGCAAGTCCTCTTTCGCCCTGAGACTTCGGGTCGCCTTTTGAAGTGGAATATTGAACTCAGCCAATACGACATCACTTATCGTCGCCGGAGAGCAATCAACGGACAAGTTTTGGCAGATTTCATCGCAGAATGTACAGACAAAGGTGATAGTGAGGAAGTAGTGACTGATAAACCCCCAATTCGATGGAAAATGTATGTTGATGGCGCAAGAAATGATTACTATTCCGGAGCTGGGGTTGTGCTTGAAAACCCTGAAGGGCGGTCATTGTGCTATGCTTTAAGATTGGAATTCCCTTCGACAAACAATGAAGCAGAGTATGAAGCTCCTATTACCGGTTTGAGAATTGCTAAAGAATTGAATGTCAAAATGTTGCAGATCTTCAGTGATTCACAACTTATTGTATGTCAAGTCAAGAAAGAGTTTTAAACTAAAGGAGGAAATCTGCCCGTTTACTTGTCAAGAGCCTGGGAGCTTCTCGATGACCTTGACCATTATACGATAAATCATATACCCCGGGAAGAGAATATGAAGGCAGATTCTCTCGCAAAGCACTGGTGAAGCTCAATTATTGGGATTAGTTCCTGTGGAAGTCCTGTCAGCTCCAAGCATTGATGAGATGGATATTGACTGGATCATGACTATATCACAGGAGTGAGAATCATGGATGACTCCGATATTGGAATATCTTCTCAACGGTTCTCTACCAGAAAACTCAAAAGAACGGCAGAAGTTGTTAAGAAAAGCCTCCAGATACATAATTCAAGATGGCCGATTATATAGGCGGGGATTCTCAATGCCATTACTCCGATGTGTGACCAAGGAAGAAGCTGAGACAATTCTAACTGAAGTACACGGAGGAGAGTGTGGGGATCATTCAGGTGTTCAAACTCTAGCAAAGAATATTCTTCGTTATGGGTATTTCTGGCCAGATATTAATCATGATGCTGCAAGTTACGCCCGAAAATATGACCGATGCCAGAGATTTGCAAAAATCCCAAGAGCACCTTCCACCGAGATAATACAGATGGTCAGTCCGTGGCCATTTGCTATTTGGGGAATAGATCTCATCGGGCCTTTGCCAACTGCCAAATCCAAAATTAGATATGCTATTGTTGCTGTTGATTATTTTGCTAAATGGGCTGAATCTGAACCATTAGCTACTATTACCTCTAAGAAGATGATAAACTTTATAACTAAGTATATCATTTGTAGGTATGGCGTGCCTCAAAAGATAATCACAGACAATGGAACCTAATTCGAAAGTAAAGAGTTCCAAGATTTTTGCAAGAAATTCAAGATCCAGAAGAGCTTCTCAGCAGTGGCTCATCCGTAGGCAAACGGGCAAGTAGAAGCAGTAAACAAAATTATCAAATCAACCATCAAAAAACAGCTGGAAAAAGCGAAAGGTGGTTGAGTCGATAAGCTTCCAATAGCACTATGTGCATATAGAACTACACATAAAACTACGACGGGGCACACTCCATTTTCATTGGCATATGGATCAGAGGCAATGATTCCGGTAGAAATAGAAGTCCCTTCTCATAGAAGAATTCACTTCAACCAAGCGAAAAATGAAGAGTTGCAACTTGAAGCACTTGACTTCCTTGATGAAAGAAGGAAAGAGGCTCAGCTCAGAATTGCAGCCCATCAGCAAAGAATTGCCAGGCACTTCAATTCCAAAGTTCGCCAACGCATCTTTGAGATTGGAGATCTAGTCCTGAAAAGGGTCATGACAGCAACAGGAGTGTTTGCGCCAAACTGGGAAGGGTCGTATGTCATAGGCAAAAAACTTCTTGATGGCACTTTCAAACTAACAACTGTCGAAGGAGATCCAATTCCAAGAGCTTGGAACAGTAATCACTTGCGCCCATATTTTACTTAAAGGCTTTAATGAAATATTGTAAAAGAATGATGAATGTATGATTCTTGTATTGAAAGCCATTGTAAAGCCAGTGCAAGTGAATAATGAGAACTATAAAGTGGATGTAGGCCCAATTCTTGGTCGAACCACTATAAATCTTGTGTTCTTTAGTATTATAAATTGCTTGTTTTATTTCATGTATAAAGTACATCAATTGTGTTGCTAAAATGTCGATTTAACACTGCAGGCCATTAAAACAAAGCTTACCCATCATAAGACCAAGCAATCCCTGACATCACTCAACAAATGAATATCTAGCCCCAAAAATTCCAAATTCGAATTCTATATAAGAAGTGCTTCAAGCAAACAATTAGTGGTTCCGCCAGAAGTAGACCCTTCCTAACTAATTGTGATCGTTTGTGCAAACAAACGTTCAATTAATTAGCCTATGTCTACCCCTGCGAACTCAGTTAACAATGAAGTACACTTCTTTGGATAGAATGAGCTACTTGCAAAAGAAAGGAATGCGCGCTTGGAAATGATAACATGAAAACACTGATATGAGCAAATGGCGAAAAGACATGGGTGAGCAGGCATCAAATAGCAAAAGCCCTCCTCGGAGGCACAAGCCCTTTTCGGAGGCACAACTCTTCGGAGGATAAAAGACCTCTAACGGGCTTCACCAGAAAAAGAGAGCTCTTTCTCGATAGAAAGTTGTAGACTGATAGGTGGTACAGAACACACGTGTCCCCCCCCCCCCCCCCCCCCCCCCCGTGAATCCATCCAACCGAGAGAAGGAGACTCCAAACTTCCAGGCAAAAGCCCTACTCAGAGGCACGCATTCCACCGAGATCTGAAACAAAACTTCACAAGTGCTGGAATGTGAAAAGCCCTCTTCGGAGGCACAACTCTTCGGAGGATAAAGACCTCTAACGGGCCTCGCCAGAAAAAGAGATCTCTTTCTCGATAGAAAGTTGTGGACTGATAGATGGTACAGAACACTCGTGTCCGCCCCGTGAATCCATCCAATCGAGAGAAGGAAAATCCAAACTTCCAAGAAAATGCCCTACTCAGAGGCACACATTTCACCGTGATCTGAAATAAAACTTCACACGAGTCGAAATGTGAAAAGCCCTCTTCGGAGGCCCGCTTCCCAGCGGACAGGGAAAAGATAAAAGCCTCTCCCCAGAGGCAGAAACAAAAAATCCCTCTTCCCAAAGGCATAATCAAACAAAAAGCCCTCTTCCCAGAGGAATAATCAAACAAAAAGCCCTCTTCGGAGGCACAAGCAGGTCGAAGCCCTTTTTCGAAGGCCCACTTTACCAGGAAGGAAAATTCACTTGCCAAAATAAAAGTGATTTTCTCCGAAAGTGAAGTGTAAAAACTTTGCATCAAAAAGAAAAGAGAGAAAGCTTCTCCAATATGAGGCGCATTCTACTAAGTTAGAAAAATATTTCCTTGAAACGGAAATATTATCTTATAAAGTACAGATGCAAACCTCCTTCAAATGGAAAAGTTGTTCTCTAAAAAAAGAATACAAGTCTTCTCAAAACAGAAGAATTGTTCTTCAAAATTCTGCCAACGTGAAAGAGATTGCAATAAACCATGGTATGGGGGCAATGTAATATAGTCACAAAAATAAAAAACATTGCTCAAGCGACATACCATAGGTTTATTGCAACATCACACAGAGAGAATAAAGAAACTTGTATATATAAAAAAAGGAAAATAAATGCATTCTCAAATACAGACGGGAGTTTGTACAAGTAAAAGAATCATTTTATTCCATACTATGAAATTTTTTACATACACGCGCAGGTTTCAAAATAAAAGAAGGCAGGGACCGGTACCCGCACAATCTCCAGTCAACGCAAGCTTATATACAAGCGAAAAGCGAAAAGCGAGATAAAAAGCACAGGACCAAAGCCATCATTTCTTCTTCCTTCCACCTTTTGAGCCTGCGCCTGGCCGAATGACCAACTTCTTGGGCCGACTTGTAAGAGTAGGGGAAGAAGGAGAAAGGGGAACAATTGGACTTTCTTCTGCTTTTTCCTCGCCGGCTGAAGCTTCCTTCTTCTTGTTTGAGACTCCACTTTTCCCCTCTTCTTAGAAGAAGACCCGCTTCCTGGAGTGAAAAGTGTGGTTAACGGCGTATCGTCAGAACCAGTTGGTTCCGGAGTCTTTTCACCCTCTTCAGGTTCTTCTCCCCTATGTTCTTGTGAAGCAATGGGATCGTCCAAGTCTCGGAGAGCTTCTATTTGCTCCTCTTGTGATCCCGGTAAAGAGGTAGAAGGAGGAGTGACCTGAAGAGACGAAGGAGGAATAACTCGAGGAAGGGAAGTTTGAACAATACTTGGTGCTTTTTCTACAGGAGAAGAAAAGTTAAAGTCAGTATTCCTCATAAAAAGAGGGGATAATGGCTCATCGACACTTAAGAAATAAGCAAGAAGCTCATCGAACTCAGTCGAAGCGAACAAGCAGCCCACTTGAGCGAGATCAACACTGAGGTTACCTGGAGAAGTAGACTTCACTATGTCAATTTCGAAGTCCTGCGCTTCGGCGCTTCCTTGAGCCTCATCTCCAGTGTGGGCAGTGGTGCTTTCAGTAACGGCTTTAGTAGGAGGCGGAGAATGGGAACCAGAACCAACAATGTCGATATCTGCCGAAACCGAAGGTTGAACTGGGTCGGTTAAAGTTTCCTTCCCTGCATGTTCTCCTTCTGCCATTCCGGCTCTCTCTTTGGCAAGTTGCTCCTTTCCCCGGCAAGAGTGGCGCGAGAATCGTCATCAAGATAGTTTCGCTTTAAATCCTCCTCAGCATTGCCAGCACTGCCAAACATGTCAAGTACGGCCTCCCACACTTTGGCCAGAGTTATTTCATATTTGGGGCCTAGAAAAGAGAGACTACCACGCCCCAGGACGCTATGCAAGTAGAAGTCAAACAATGTTGAGCTGATATTGGCCTTCATTGCCTCATGAGACTCTTCAGCTGCAATTTTGCTGGCAACGGCCTCATCACGCTCTCTTTCAGCTTTAGAGGGTTGAAGTTTTAGCATTTCGATCTCCACGTCCTGGGAGCTAGTCTTCTTTCGCAGCTCTACGATGTCAGCAATATGGCCCTCATTAATTCTTTTTTGCACATCAAGCCTATCTTTAGCATCTCTTTGAGCGGCATGAGCATCTCGCACTTGTTGTTGAAGCACTTGCTCCCTTTGCGAATAGGAAGTGGAGTAAGTGGCAAGCTCTTCTTTAAGTTTTTCAACTTCCGCTTCGAGCTTTTCAGTATAAGTAGCAATGCCTCTCATTTCCGCATTATGTTGCTCAAGAATCTTCTGCCACTCAGATTTGTCGTTTTCCATTGTTAACATGGCTTCAAAATTCGCGCGATTTACCCTCTGGAGCTCATCGACAAGCTTTTTCCAACCTGACATTCTTTCGATATCAAGTTTGACAGCATCAAGGTTGCGCAGCATAGCCTGCTTATCGATCGGACCAGGTCAAGATCAAAGCGCACTCCTTTCAGGCACCAGTTTGGGAATCGACTCTGAAAAGTAGCTGGGCCTGGACCAACTTGATATGGGGGCCTACTTATGATTGTTTGAATATCGGTACGTGCCAAGGCAGGAGATTGAGATAGTACAGGAGCAGCAGGTTGTTCGGAAATCTCGGATGCTGGTTTTTCGCCATGTTTGGCTCTTTTACTCACATTTTCGGCAACTTGACTTTTCCCCTTGTCGTCACGGGACTTCCGTTTATGAGAATCATCTTCCCTTTGGGAAGAATCATGTCGCTCATCCCGTCTTTCATGGCGTTCTTCGTGGGCACGCCTTTCACGAGCTTTTCGTGCGGCTCTTTCTTCGTCAGTCTCCCTATAAGAAGGAAGATATCTCTTGGGATCAAAAGAGCCGCGTCTCCCGTAGCTCTGAAAGTCGTCAAGAGCGTTGCCCCATTGAAAGACCTGAAAATGGAAAAGAGGCAAAGCTTGAGAATCTTTGAAGTAAAGTGCATGTAAGTGCATAAGAATTCTAAAAATCCTAAATGTGTGTAACGTGCAAACTACGCGCGTCAAACTACGAACCACTCCTCGGTTGCGGGGAAATGATGGGTTTTATAGCTAACGTCAACTCTTGAGCTGACGGAGTCTGTTATAAAGTGGATGTTGCTTCAACTGCTGAAGAGGTAACTCTAGCAGAAACAGGGTCGTCTTTAAAGAGCTCCTATGAAGTGATCATCAGATCGCTCAACCCATTAAAAATGTCATCCCCACTCTACTTGGCAGGACTCACTCTCTCGGTTCCCTCATCACCGGATTTCCCTGAATTATGAAAAGACTCTTCCTCTTCTATGATTGAGGCAAGTGTAAGTTTGTCAGATGGCCCCGCAATATCAGTAGAAGTAGAGCACTTCACCAGTAAAGCCTCATAAGTGGGGTTCCTTCAGTATAGGTTCCTCAACAGAAACTGGGGCATCTGGCGATTTGGCTGGAGAATCGGGAACTTCGTGAGGTTGAGTAGAGCGAGAAGGGTGCAAAAGCCCATATTGGTGCAGAAGTTCATCTCTCAGCAAAAACTTATTACTTCTTTCTTCAGCCGGCACGGCACTTAATCTATCAAAAGTCGTCTTGTGACTGGGATTTCTAGAGGGAGGAGGAAGTGCTGTAAAAGAAAATAATGAAGTTAGCACTTAGCAATTCGAATCTTGAAAAGCTGAAACGGAAAAACGGGGATGAGCAATCTCACTTCCTTTTCTCCAGAGGCATAAAACCCTAGAGGACAGCGGACAAAGAAGAATTGATTCAGAAAGCCGTGAGCACTTTCGGAAAGATCAGTAATAAGTTTTCGATTTCTGGCACTTCTCACGAGTATAAAGGAGGGGTGTTCTTTATTCTTTGCAAGTGAGCATAAGTAGCAAATTTCTTCGAAGCTCGGGAGACGGTTAAGTGTCCTCCTGAATAAAACACACAATCCCATCAGGATGGCGTAGCCATTGGGATGTAGTTGAAAGGGAGAGATGGTTAGCCGGAAAAGGAGTTGATGAAGGAACTGAAAGGAGGAATGGCACCACAAAGGCACATCTGACGGTTGACGGCGACAAAACCAAGAGGTGGCCTGTCGGAAGTTTCATTTGGGCCAGGAAATCTAGCATCCTCTTCGGCAATCCCAAATTGAATACGTAGTTGATTGAATGTCCGTTGACTCAAGGTAGTTAGAGTTCTCTCCGGAGGATCAACCAATGGGTCAGCTATCGGGAAGACTCCTTCGAATTGCTCAATTATCTCTTCTTGAGAAGACATTCTACACAAGGAACTGGATATTTAAATGTGAAGGTGCACGTTTCCTAAATGTGTGAAGTGTTATGAAAAACTAACAAAGTGACAAGTAAATATAACTGAAATTAAATTAATAAACATGTGTCAATTGTAAAATTTCAAGACTTGTCGCTTTAAGTCCGAATACAAGTGCAGTATTGGTGCAAACAAATCGGCTTTAGTTGATTAACATTGCTTTACTACTTCACTTGAATTTGCTGATTCATAGCATTTCATACAATTTTCTTTAAGTTGATTAACCTTTTTATCGACTAATCTGTCATTTGATGTGGGCGATCAGTGGCAAGTATATTTGTCCCATTTTTCTGCAAGTGTTGTGTTTAGTAGGTTGTTAACATTAAAGCTAATGAAGTCTATAAAGAAGTACAATTTATCCAAACATCTCATTCTAGCAGTTCAAAGTTAAAATACAATCAGGTTCTGTCGAATTTTGCAAATGTTCAAGTCGCTTAAACGACCTAGCATAGGTCGGGCCTCCCTTAAGTCGTCCTGTTTGGAATACATATGCTATTCTGGCGAGATTAAATCACAATGAATCTAACTAAGTCCTAGGTCGTTCAAATACTCGCACGACCTAAAAGTTAAGTCGTGAGTTCGAAGGTCGTTCAGTTTTCATCCAGGACGCAAGGCTTCTTAGGTCGGTCGATTCGTAAGTCATGCAAATCAGTTAGGTCGCAAGGATTTTGAGTCGTTCAGAATCCCTAAGTCGCTTCTGGTGTAACTCAGCCATTTCAAGTTATCTCCTTAACCCACTGCCTCCTCTCCAATCCGTGACCTGCTATCTAATCAGCTTATAACCCGATAACTCGTTATCATCTAAATCATCACAAATCCAATGCCCTGCAGAATCCTCGTGGATCACAATAACAGCATAACCAGTTGCGATCGAAAACCGATCACAGCATGGCTCGAAAGTGGAACACGATGTATGGATATTAAACTGGGGGCAGAAAGCGAAAATTTGTGGTTCGACTGTAATTGAGAGATGGATAAAAGATCAAATTCACTTACACGGTGTGAAAGTAAGGATGAATCGACAACTCGATTGAAACAGGTTCGCTTTTGAGACTCGAAAAATCATTAATGGTGAAGAAGGTTATCGGAGCAGTTAAGGGAAAGAAACGAGCTAGCGGCTATATAAGGCAGAGGCAAATGGGTGTACGAGTTAAGTCATCTCTTAAGTCGCTCACGACCTAGTGGAATTAGATCGAAGCACGCGACCTACGACCTAGGCGAGTGCTTCGAGGGGCAAGTGTTAACTCAGTTTTGAAAGCGACTTAACGATCTAAGAGGTGGAATGACCTAACGAGTTAAGAAGTGGAATGACCTAACGACCTATGGAATAAAACTGCTCAACGACCTAATAAGTTCAGCGACCTAAAGGAGTCCACGACCTAGCGACTTGGCTATGAGTTCGACCTAACTGCCGAGAGGTGTTCACGACCTTGCAGCCCAGCAAGTTAACGACTTACAGGGAGTAAGCGACCTAACCAATGAAGTGGACCTAACGAACTAATACTTAGCGACCTAAAGTCTGAAGTGACTTAGCGACCTAAGAAACTCATGACCTACCATCTCAAACGACCTAATGACTTCAGTCCTCGGCGACCTAAAAGCTTCAGCGGCTTAAAAGGTGGAACACTACTAAGCGACCTAACAGGTAGCGACCTACGACCTAAGTGAATCCACAGCTTAACGACCTAATGAGTTAAGCGAAATAACGAGTTAACGACTTAGCCTAGGTCGCTGCATTGGATGTCTCAGCGTTGTATGGTCACCAACTACTCCCCTAGGTCGTTCACGGCCTACTGCTTCATTCGGAAGAGATCAAGTGTGTTCTATTTAAGCCGTAAAGCTTAGGTCGCTACCACTAGGTTGCCCCCACGACCTACGACCTATCTTAGGTCGCCAACGACCTATAACCAACGACCTAACTCCGAACTCTCCTATAAATACGACACTAGCTCCAACTTGAAGGGGACTTTTGGATCATTCTCCGGAGCATCAACACTCTGCTATTTTCTCAACTTAAACAGCACTTCAAGCACCTTAAACACCAAGGACACTACGGCAAATTTCAAGAGAGAATCTCCATCATTCAATATGAACTCAAAAGATTATTCTACATCAGAGTTTGAGCTACTGGTCTAAAGTGTGTCGTAATTGAAGAAAGTTGTATAAGTTGTATTTAAGTCAGCAATAAAGAGAATTAAAGTGGACGTAGGCTTGACTATAAGCCGAACCACTGTAAAAACTGCGTCTTTTACTGCTTTTCTGTAATTTTCTACATATCTCTAATTCCCGTATTGACGGGTGGTGCTTTCACATTAACTTTACATACACCGGGGTGTTAGCGTCTGATTTTTACGTTAACAGGAAATAAGAGATTTAATGCTAAGCTATAAATTAAATAAAAAGAAATTTTAAATTTGTAACATATAAAACAAAGGATGTTATTATTGAACATTTAATTAATTAAAAAATTGAGAAAAACTCGTATAACTTTCAATTACATTCTTAAAGCGCATATATAAATATATATATATATATATATCTTACCAAATATTAAAAGTTAAAATGTGAAGATTTGTAATGGAAAAATTTTCAAGTAAAGTTATGTAATGAAAGTGTTCAATAAATTGCTTCTATTAATAAGAATTGATGTTCTAGTTGTTATGGACTTAAGTATTATTGAAATGCTACTAATGTAATAGAAAAGAAAGGTAAGTATTATAAATAAATAATAATAAACTTTAGTAATAGGTTGAAGTTGCCTCTGAATAAAATAAGAGTAAAAGATGAATACTGAAAAAATGACTATAGACTTAAGTTAATAAATTTACCTACTAAGAAATTTGATTGAATATGAATAATATAAATAAATAAATGTAATGCAACAAATAGAATTTGGCATGATATAAATAGATGAAATTGAATTGGTAAGTAATGAATAGAATAAATAATAAATGAAAAGGAAATCGAACAACAAATGGATGAAGTGGAATTGATAAAAAGTAAACTTGATTTATTGTTGAAATTGTTGTTTGTTTTGGTTTATGGTTGTTTGGGTAAGGATACTTTAAAATTGTTTGGATGTATGAATAATCTATTTAGCTTCATCGGAGACTGTTGAGTAAATGGTGTGCTTAGTAGTTTATTTTTCATTCTGTATAAATTGAAGTTTTGAACCCGAACAACTATTTGTTTTGTTTGATATGAATGAATGATTGATTTGTATTGTTTCTATGTGATGGTTATATGCGTTGTTGCAAGTAATTGTTTGTTGTATTGATTTGTCTTTTATGGTTGAAACAACTTTAAATATTTCACTTTATATAATTATTAACTCTTCTGGATTATATAAATGGAATACAAGTTATGGAAGCAATTGCTACTGCATTTGGTTTCATAATAATAAGCGTAAATTGCCCAACAAATAGGTACGTTTTCGGATTACGGTTTATAGCGTTATTATATTATTTTCCCGTGTTGGCATATATATTATTTTGGAAAATATACGTTGTATATTGTTATATTTGATATTGTATTTTCTTCCGAGCCTCTCCGTACAAAGGAGACTCTGCCGAAATTTTCCGTAAATTTTGGACTTAGAAAATTTTTGAAAATGTATTCCAAACTTTATTAATTTAAGTATAAAAGATTTAATGATTATAAATTGGTATATTTTATTTAAATTAATTGGTTTCTTAAATTTATTTATGTATAAACCTAATAATTTAAGTAAGATATATTGATTTCTTAATTCTTCTTTTCCCTTCTTTTTCCTTTTCGGCGACGAAAAAATTTTGAGTGGGGGAGAGTGTAACGACCCGTAAATTTTCAATGATTTAAATTTGTTGAATTGATAAATTTTGTAATTTAATATTGAAAGAATGGAAAAAAAATTATTAATTAAATGAATCTTGGTATTAATTATTGAAACAAATAAAATTTGTAAATAAATAATGAAATAGTAATTAGGATGAAATGTAAGAACGAAGTGATTAAAGCTGAATTTGTGCAAATTTAATAGAAACGTAAATTAGTTTAAGGTAGTAATTGGTGAGTTGGGGAAAATAGTTCAAGGTATGTTAATTGATGAATAAATATGTAATGTATGTAAAGTAATAAACTGGTATAAGAATGGAATTAAGCAAATTTCATTAATTGGTTTTAAAACCTTAATTAATGTGTTAAATTGATAGAAGTACACATTTAGAAATATAATAGTTATTCAAATTAAGATGTAAATAGGCGTATATTAATGAAATGAAATAAAATTAGCTTTATATACGGAATTATAATCTGGATTGATAAGTAACGAACTTATAAGTTCTGACGACCCGGAAATTTTAACGAATTAAATTGGAATAATTAATTGTTTTTAAAATAGTTAAAAGTTAATTTTAACTTGAATTCGAAATATTAATATTTACTTGACAATTAAATCATTGAATTTTTTTTTAGTTTAAAATATTGAATTTGATAATTGAAATTGGGTAAAGTGTTGAAGTCGGATTTTTAAGTCTGTTAAAAATATAATTTGAAGACTTATAAAACTTATAACGATAATACTGGAGATAATTGAATGGTTAAAATTTAAATTAAAGGTGATTCGTTCAATTTTAATAATATATCGTTTAAATTAATATTTAAAAATAGCCTTTCGAGAGACAGTCTCGGAATTCGACGAAACCAGTTCCATCGGATCCGTAATAGTTAGTTATTATTGGATTTCAATTTTCATAGCAATAGGAATTGTCGTTTGACACTGGCAGCTCGAAACGCTTAGATTTATTTGGATCGATTTAATTTAATAGCGATCGTTTAATTCTGTAACGAGATATTTTCTATATTAAATTATTTTATAGAATCGTACTCATGAAGCTTGCTAAAATCTATATCTTATCTTCGTCTACCTCAAGTTCCAGAAAAAAAGAAAAATCAAACGAACGAGAAAAAAAATATAAAGAAAAGGGAGGCCGAACTTACTTCCTTCTCGTGTACATCAATATTCTCGAAATCTATCTTCAGACAAACCCTAAATTAATTGTTCCTCCTCTATGTAAATCGCGCTCCCTTTCTTAACCCTAAATCGTAAATTCCTATTTCCAAAAAAAAATGGTGGCCGAGCCGACCTCTCTCCTTTCCCTCTTCAGATTCAAGAAGTGAATATAAATCGATTCCTCTCTTTCAATTTATGGCCGAGCACCTCATCGCGAGCGAGCATCAAAAGGAGGGTCTCCTCCAGTGGAGGCGAGGGTTAGGGTTCAGTGTGCTCGTGTCGTGAGGATTTTTTTTAGTGCTGCCTGGGGGACGATTAGGGATGGGAATTGGCGATCGCGGCAGTGGTGATGAACGCCACGTTCGACTCGTTCTGGGCATTTTCGATATTCTTATTCCTGTTTGACTTTGAGCTAGTTGGTTTATCATTTTGATTATTTACTCATGTTAAAACTTTTAATCCATACTGCGATTTCATTTCGTCCATCAGAGAGTAATACAGTAATTTAATTTCTGTTATCTTTTTTTTTTAAATAAAATTTCTCGGTTGTTTAACTGCTAAATTTATTAGCCCAACCAATAAAGATCTGTTTGAAAAACAAAAAGAGGGTCTTACAACAAGATAAAAGATTTTTAATAAAATTTATTGTTTGATTTTTGGAATGCTATGGTTACAACTTATATTTTGTTTGAAGGGGATGAATTAATTTATAAAATCTATTGATTTTAAATGGTAATCAGAAGCTATTATAGATTTGGGAAATATAGGAATTTTAAAGAAAAAGAAAAATAAATAAAATCAATAGTTAATTAAAGTTATCAAATGAGAATTTAAATTGTTCATGTATTTTGGGTATTGACAAACTGTATAAATATTGATTTAAGGTCTTAAATCGTGGAGTCAATCGAGAATGAAGTGGATTGCAGAATTTTAGAGGGGCAAAGGTGAGTAAACCTCACGCTTCTGATCTTTTATTTAAAGTTAAATGGTTAAATTTAAATGATTGGTTGAATGGTTTTATTGGATTGATGTGCTATATTATATAGTACTATATAGTACATACTGGAATGATGGATATCCTGTGATGAATATTTTTAGTACTTGGATTGCTTGAATATTTGGTACTCTGAGTTATCGAAAATATGTAAATTGGATTTTTTTTTTTTAAATGATTTGGGTTGATTAATTTAGAAATTAAGGATTTGAATTAATTAATGAAGATTTAAGTAAATTAATGAAGTGAAAATTTACTTAGAATAATCATTGGGTGGTTTAATAAGTAATTGCTTAATGTAATTAATAAAATAGAATTACTTTGTGTAATTAATCAAGAGATTAATTAAAATAACAAATTACGGAATAATTAATTTATTAATGAAGTAAATAAGAAGATAGTTAATTACAGGTTGAGGGTGATCGAGAATGATTAATATTGTGGTCGAATTAAAGTAAAATATAATTGGGAATCATTAATTTATATAATTAATGAAGTAATTAAAGATTTGATTAATTGAGATAATTTAATTCATGATAAGTGACTTATGAGAAATCAATTAACATAAGTAATTCAAAACTAGCGTAATTGATTATAGTTAATTAATTTGTGAAGTAATTAAAGATTACTCGTTGATTTGGTAAAAATAATTAATATCGTGGAATTAATAAAAGAAAATTACCTGAATTGATTTGAAAGATAATTAATCCAGGGTTGTTAATTGAGATGAATGGATACGGAAAAGTTGATTGATTAATTAATTGATTTGGAATTCATTAATGAAGGAATCTAGGAGAATGTGATTAGAAATTCAATTTAAATCAATTGAACTGATTTGTATGTGATGGATGATTGATTGGCATTGGATGTTTTGCATGTGTTGATACCCTGACATGAATGTTGTGTATTTCATTTGAATAACTTGGAATAGGATAACCCGAGTCTCGAAGAGACCGGGGTCGGGTATTGGGAAATACCCGAAACCACTTCGAACTTTTATAAATTGATCTGTGAAATCAGTAGACTGGAATGAAATTTTTAAGTGAATTGGATTATTTTATCTAAGTTTGGTACTTAGAAGTTTATATGTGAAATAAGCATTGTCTATAACAACTTGTGAATTGATTTAAGTTACCTCGGGTTTTAATTAAGTTGTTTGTTTGGTATTCCATGTTAGTTGGGTTTACTCAAGCTGGTTTCCAGCCTGACCCGGGTGTTACTTTGGTGTAATGCTGGGTCAGACCGAGTATTACAGATTTTCAGGTAGGTACGTTCTGGGGCTCAGGAGGCGGGCTGGATGGCAATATCGTATAGAGTATTCCGCTGTATTTATATTATTGTTAATCTCAGTCATGATAAGTGTAAATATTCAGTTCTGTGTATATATGTGAAACTCTTATGTATATTAAATGTAATCGACAGTTATAGTATTCTTTGTAAACTGTTATTATTTATTATTATATTTTATCCGCTGCGAATGTGAGATGTTTGGTGTTCTGTTCTTCTTCTTCTTCTATCGTTTTCTTCTTTTTCATAACTATCTGGAATTTTCGGGTTAGAAAATTTCGGGTCGTTACATTTGGTATCAGAGCTGAAAGGTTAAGCGAGAACCTTGGCTCTGGTGGGGATTACTCATTTATTAGAGTCCGTAGTACTCTAGAATGAGTTGAGTGTGTGTGTGTGTGTATATATATATGTATGTATATGTATATGTATATGTATGTATATATATGAGAGCGTACTTGTTATTTTGTTATATAAAGCTTTTAAATGCTTTTATATAAAATATATTTTGAGATATAAAGCAATATTTCTTTCTAATAAATATTAAGGTGATTGGTTGTTAAATTATTGGAATTAAAATTTGAGAAGTAATATAATACAACCAAATTGAAGTCTTGAATTAGAATTAAATGCAGTAAAAATGAAAATACAACCAAATTGAAATTTAATTAATTGAAAATGAAATTCTAAAATTAGAATTCAGGAACTAAATTATCTAAAAGCTTTAAATGAAGGTAAATTTGAAATGAGGCTTATTGCAAACAATAAGGTTGTTTGAAATTTGATTTGGATTTAAAACCAAAGGTGGTTTAAATTGTAAAACATGGCTGGAAGGGCCAATAAATAAATATGTATGTATGGGTATACATGATATCAAAGATAATTTGAAATAAACTCTAAGAGGTTGAGTTTTGATTTTTCCCGGAAATGTGATATTGAAACCCAAAGTGATATATGTTTTGAACTTATAAAAGGGAAAGAATTTGAAGTTGAAGTGGGAAATTCAATGTGAGAATGAGGTTGACTGGACTAAGTAAATTGAATTTAACTTGGAAGAAGTTAAATAAGTTTGAATGAACAACTTGCATTGAAGATTTAAGATGAAATTGAATTTAACTGGAAAGATAAATGGTTGATTGGAATTGGGAATGTGTGTGATCTCAAACGGTTTGAGATTTAAAAATTGAAAATGGAGGGACGTTTTCAAATAAAATGAGATGTTATCATCCTATTGTTAATAGAAATCTTTAAATTGAGAATGGAATTTTATAAATAAAATAAGTTTGAATAATTGAATTGTAAAATAAACTTGTTAAGAACTGGCTTCAAACTGGAAAATTAGGTTGAATAATAAATTAAAATTTTAAAATAAAATTGTATTGAATCTTGAAATACATAAGTAAAAATAATTTAAAATGAGAATATTGAGAAATTGGGCTCAGAAATTAAAATGATTAAACACTTTGATTTAAAGGTTAATTTGGTTTAAAGAGTTAAACCAACCTTTGAGAATTCAACTCGAATTTATATAATTCGAGATGGGTTGAAGTTGAAATTTAAATTCCATTAGTACAAATTGGATTGGATTATATTGAAATGATTTGAATTTGGAATGGGTTCAATTGGTAATAATTCACATTGATTGGAATAATTTGAAATTATAATATAAGTTGAACATGATTAAAATCAAATGGAATTTGATTTAAATTGGGGAAGGAATCAAGATTGATTCAACGTGAATTGGGGATTAATCTAGTCCAATGGAATTGGAGTAAAATTAAATTGGGATTGGGTCAATTTAAATGGAGTGGAAATTTAAATTGAATTGTTGGAGAAGTGAAAAGTTTTGACTCTGGACTATTTTTAATAAAATTGTTTTTAATATAAATTTATTTTTCCAAGCCATTGAATACATACAACCCGTCTTTCTTAAACATCAAACTATTTTATACTTGTTTTACAAATATTTTTGAAGCTATTTAACCATTTTTCAACTATTTTCTAAACTAATTACTATTTTTCAACTATGTTACAAATTTATTACTATTTTAAAATTATCTAAATTTTCTGAAAACTATTCAACTATTTTTCAACTATTTTACAATTAGTTAACAATTTTTATAGTTATTTTGTAAAATAATAATTATTTTTCAACTACTTATCTATTTTTAAAATTTTCAAGCTATTTACTAAAACTGGTCGGAGTTCAAACTGTTAATTGGTTTAACTACCCAACTAAGGTAAGAATTGAAGTGACAATTCAATGGGAATTAAAGGAAATGTGATTAGAAGGAAATTGATCTTTGGGAAAAGTAATCAAATTTGAATATTTGATTTTTAACAAACAAGGTTATATATCTTTGTCGAATAAGATAGATCTTCCATTGTTAAATCTATTGCTGGAAAAAAGGGATTTTTGAACATGTTTGAAGTATAAAAGGAGTTTTATACGAGATCGAAATGATCCAAATTTTCGGAAGTTATATATATTTGAATATACAAAGGAATCTTATGAGGATTTTGAGAAAAAGGTTTTGAGAACCTTTGAATTTGGAAAGCCTAGTTGAGAATTATCGATTTTGGGATAATCGATTTTGTGTAAAGGAGCTTTGTATGATATCATACTAGGTGTATGATTTGAAGATACTATATGTATAGTATAAAGTGTTTTGATGATTGCTTTGGGAAAAAAGGCGCTCCCTTGAAATGAACTTCTCAGGAGTGCCACCGGGTGGTGCTGCCTTGAGCCCAGGGGGGTTCTAAAGTTGATCCTGTGAGGAGTCCGGACAAAACTAGTTCCTGAGGATTATTGGGTAGCGTAAGTCGATGGCGTTGATGCCTACAGAGGCATTTGGGTTATGCTGTGACGACAGTGTAACTCGATGTCGCTGCGATCTACTGTGGGGACCATAGCGAAATCATGTGGAGGATGAGTGTCAACGGTCTACACTTGATTTTGCCGGGAAGGCAACGCAACATCGGTAGACTGCGATCTATGGTCAAGTGGAGTGGAGAAGTTTCATTTTTGGTAGCGAAATTCGATGGCGCTGATGCCTACAGTTATATGGGTTTTTGTTGTGATGGCTACGTAACCCCAGTTGTAGCTGCGATCTGTCGTGGGTTCCATGGTGTAATCGTGGGGCGCGGAGGCCTACAGTTATCTGTGGATTTTGTCGGGACGACAACGTAATCATCTGGTTAACTGCGACCATGGATGGGGGTGATGATTTCCAGAGCATTCTCACCAAAGATATTTCCTCTATTTTCAAAAACCCGATTCCTATATTTTCAATAAAATTATTTTTCAAATGTTTTACTGGGTGTTGAAAACGGGTTTACCAATGTTATCTCATTTTTTGGTCAAAACTGGAATATCAACGAATTGGCATGGAATTATGAATATCAGGATTGGAGATCGGTTGGAATCAAGGCTACGATCGATATCGTCAAAATTTTGTTGAACTCCGATCGGGACGAAATTAATTGGAGATGATGATAAGGACTAGGAAAGACTATGTTTCAAATTTCAGGTTAATCGGAGTTCGTATGGAGAAAATATGATGGATTCAAGATAGGAAAGGTATGTTGTTCGAATCCATCAAGGTGGTGCTCGGTTCGAATCCATCGGATTCGAACCCATCAGGTTCGCATCGATCGAAGGCATGACACAGGGACGGTTCGAATCGATACGGTTCGTATCGATCAACATAGGCGCGGCTTGGTGAATTTCGTATCGGTGGTGGTTCGAATCGATGAAGTTCGTATCGATAAGGAGAGGAGGGGAGTCGGCTTCGTGGATTCGAAGGAGGGGAGTCGGCTTCGTGGATTCGAAGGAGGGGAGTCGGCTTCGTGGATTCGAAGGAGGGGAGTCGGCTTCGTGGATTCAAGGCGATGGATTCGAAGGGAAATGGATTCGAAGAGGACGGACTCGAGGGAGATGGATTCGAAGAAGATGGATTCGAGGGGGATGGATTCGAAGGGAGTGGGTTCGATGTATAGGTTCGAACCCAGGCAGAACACACGAGGCTTTGAATTTCAATCGATCATATCTTCCAAACCGTTGATCCAAATGCAATGAAATTTTTACAGGAGCTTACATACATGTTGAAGAATGTTCTCACCAAATTTCAGCGCAATTGGATGATTTCTTGATCGATTCGAACCTTACTTCGAATCAATCCCAAGGTGGGCCCGGACCTCCAGATTTCGGGCGTGTGGGCCCCCTCACGTGCCTGAAGCGGTCTTTTCGGATTTTAGGAGAAATATCAGCCTCCTACGCTTATAAATAGAGCCCCTGGTCATTCAGAAAAGGGGTGGGAGATACTAGAGATAAAAAGCACGCTCGGACGCTGCCAAAATCATTTCATATCATCATTGCTGCTATTTATTTCAAGTTTTGGACTTTGTAACTGCTGTAATCATCTGTAATCATCTAGGATAATCAATAAAAGGATAAAAACTTTGGAGTGGACGTAGGCCGGAGAAAGCCGAACCACTATAAAACTTGTGTCTTTGTTCTTTATTTTGGGATTACTGTTTAATATTTGCTGAGATCTGAGATTTGTGTTTGAATATTATTGATTTGTATTCATACACTGGTGCTTTCACGGTATTCGGGGTTTGTGACCAATTTTGGCGCAAACACTTTGGTGCTTTCACTGAGAAAGACTAGCACCCGCTACATCGGATTTGAAGGTTTGATTTGGAGATTTTAAAGATTTTGGATTCAAGGATAATGACTAGGCAAAATAGTAGAAGGCAGAGGGTTGAGCGAAGCCAACAGGAAGGAAGTCAACAAGCATCCTCCGGAGCTGGGGAAGGACAGGCTTCAATCTGCATAACCCGAGATGAAATGGAGGCTATGGCAAATTCTTTGCAAGAGAGATTGTTGAAGAACCAACAGGAAATGATGCAGGCTTTCTTTGAGCAAATGAGAGCTACAGGGATGCAGAACCTAGGGACAGCAACAGCCGCTGTGGATGCAGGACAAGGGACTAGGGTTGTGGAACCCAATGGAGGACAGGATACGGAGCCACAAAGCAATCAACAAGGCCTTGGGGGCAGGCCCACAGGATCCAATACAGGAGGACCTTTGGAAGGAGTTCAACAGGCTACAGCTAACGTTGCTGCTAGTGAACCACATGAAGAGTATGTACCGGAATTCCCTCGGGGGCAACCCCCAACAGACAATGCTGGATTAGTAGAAATCACTAGAAGAACTGTACGAGGTGGTTTGGCCAACAAAGACTTGGAAGGAGTGAATAGGAGTCCGTTCGCTCAGGAAATAAGGATGGCTCAGAATCCACCTAAGTTTAAGTTGCCTAGCGTGGAGGTATATGATGGCAAGGCAGATCCAACAGATCACTTGATGAGGTAAACCAGACATATGGAGGTGCTGGGGGCATCAGAGGAAGTGATGGCCCGATGCTTCCCTTTGTATTTGACGGACTTAGCTGCGATGTGGTTTAGGCAGCTGGAAGAAGGATCTATCAGGACTTGGAGGGAATTAGTGGAAAGGTTTTTGGGGCAGTTTCGGGTTCATGTCAAGAGACCGAAGAACGTAATGACATTAACATCGGTGAAGCAAAGAATGGATGAATCGCTTAGAGCTTTTCTTACTCGATTTAGTGCGGCAGTCGCTTCGGTGGATTGGCCTGATCCATCGATGGTTTTAATGGTAGCAGTATTAGGAGTCAGGTAGGACTCTGATTTCAAGGTATCTCTGATACGAGATCCCCCACAGGATCTCGACTAATTCTTTCACGAGGCAGAAAGGTTCCTTCGGCAGGAAGATGCGAGTACGGATTTAAAGGTGCAAAAGGTTAATGTAACTCAGGATGTAGGACCATTCAGCAAAGGTTTGGATAAATACAAAGGGAAAAGGAAGATGGACGATGATTCTGGAAATACTAGGAAGCGATGGAAGGATCCAAAGTTTTCTACATACACAGGATTGAACGAGACGCTGGAGCGGATATACATGGATACTCGGAATCGCCTTCCTTACCGGATGCCGGCTAGGAGAGAACCATTAGAACGGGAAAGGACATCAGGAAGGCACTGCCTCTTCCATGATTTAGATGGACATGATACCAACAGCTGTAGGCACTTAAAGGATATAATCGAGGAACATGTAAGGAATGGACAGTTACAGCAATATATCGGAACTCGGAATGCGACGGTGGAGCAGGAGCAACCACCGAAAACCTCTCGCCGTGATGATGGGAGGCCCAGGGTTGATGGTCGATTGATCATCCGCTGATCAGGGTAATGTGAAATAAGTAGCGAACTACTGGCAAGCAACCAAGTCATTTGCACATGTATGGGGACGGAGATAGCCCCTAGGCATGCTCTGAATGATGATAAACTGCGATGCCGTGGTTTGTGAAATCTGCTTTTCTGTTTTGGTTTGGACACTTGCTTTTCTGATTTGGTTTTGGAGTTTGGTTTGAACTCCTGGTTTTCGTTTGCTTTCTGGTTTGGATTTTCTTTTGGATGACTGATTTCTGTTTTGGATGCTGGTTTGAATTTTCGATCTTTTGGTTTGATTTGGATTCTGGATTGAATTTTGATTGGATTTTCATCTGGTTTTTGATAAATGGTCGTCGGGTATGGATTATGCCTGACAAGGGGTGAGTCACTTTGCCCGAACGGGGTAGATTGACTCATTCAGGTCGCTGAGTATAGACTATGCTCAGCAAGGGTCCGGAGTGACCAGGATTCGGCCTAGGACTTAGGCCCTGTATTATCAATTATTATTTTCAGGTCGTTGAGTATGGACTATGCTCAACAGGGGTCCGGAGAGACCAGGATTCGGCTTAGGACTTAAGCCATGGCGTTGTACAGCGTCCAGGGACACTGAACCAAGGTCGTCAAGTGTGGATTACGCTTGGTAAGAACCCGGAGAGGTTAGCTCAACGTCCAGGGACACTGGACCAAGGTCGTCAAGTGTTGATTACGCTTGGCAAGAACCCGGAGAGGTTAGCTCAACGTCCAGGGACACTGGACCACGGTCGTCAGATGTGGATCACGCTTGGCAAGAACCCGGAGAGGTTATGGACTTGGATATCAACCCGGAGAGGTCATGGATTCGGTTATTGGCTATTGGATAAGGATGGATTGGGACTCAGTTGTCGAGTTCAAATGGATATGGAATTGGCTAAGGCTTTGGTTACGGGATTTGGAATCAGGCATCGACTCGAAGCAGTCAAGGATGATACACTCTGGCAATGTGGCTATGGACTTCGGATACTGTATTCGGTACTATTCAAAACACGCCTTGTTATCACAAGGCATGTTTTGGGGGGCAAAATGTTATCCCATTTTTTGGTCAAAACTGGAATATCAACGAATTGGCATGGAATTATGAATATCAGGATTGGAGATCGGTTGGAATCAAGGCTACGATCGATATCGTCAAAATTTTGTTGAACTCTGATCGGGACGAAATTAATTGGAGATGATGATAAGGACTAGGAAAGACTATGTTTCAAATTTCAGGTTAATCGGAGTTCGTATGGAGAAAATATGATGGATTCAAGGTAGGAAAGGTATGTTGTTCGAATCCATCAAGGTGGTGCTCGGTTCGAATCCATCGGATTCGAACCCATCAGGTTCGCATCGATCGAAGGCATGACACAGGGACGGTTCGAATCGATACGGTTCGTATCGATCAACATAGGCGCGGCTTGGTGAATTTCGTATCGGTGGTGGTTCGAATCGATGAAGTTCGTATCGATCAGGAGAGGAGGGGAGTCGGCTTCGTGGATTCGAAGGAGGGGAGTCGGCTTCGTGGATTCGAAGGAGGGGAGTCGGCTTCGTGGATTCGAAGGAGGGGAGTCGGCTTCGTGGATTCAAGGCGATGGATTCGAAGGGAAATGGATTCGAAGAGGACGGACTCGAGGGAGATGGATTCGAAGAAGATGGATTCGAGGGGGATGGATTCGAAGGGAGTGGGTTCGATGTATAGGTTCGAACCCAGGCAGAACACACGAGGCTTTGAATTTGAATCGATCATATCTTCCAAACCGTTGATCCAAATGCAATGAAATTTTTACAGGAGCTTACATACATGTTGAAGAATGTTCTCACCAAATTTCAGCTCAATTGGATGATTTCTTGATCGATTCGAACCTTACTTCGAATCGATCCCAAGGTGGGCCCGGACCTCCAGATTTCGGGCGTGTGGGCCCCCTCACGTGCCTGAAGCGGTCTTTCCGGATTTTAGGAGAAATATCAGCCTCCTACGCTTATAAATAGAGCCCCTGGTCATTCAGAAAAGGGGTGGGAGATACTAGAGATAAAAAGCACGCTCGGACGCTGCCAAAATCATTTCATATCATCATTGCTGCTATTTATTTCAAGTTTTGGACTTTGTAACTGCTGTAATCATCTGTAATCATCAAGGATAATCAATAAAAGGATAAAAACTTTGGAGTGGACGTAGGCCGGAGATAGCCGAACCACTATAAAACTTGTGTCTTTGTTCTTTATTTTGGGATTACTGTTTAATATTTGCTGAGATCTGAGATTTGTGTTTGAATATTATTGATTTGTATTCATACACTGGTGCTTTCACGGTATTCGGGGTTTGTGACCAATTTTGGCGCAAACACTTTGGTGCTTTCACTGAGAAAGACTAGCACCCGCTACATCGGATTTGAAGGTTTGATTTGGAGATTTTAAAGATTTTGGATTCAAGGATAATGACTAGGGAAAATAGTAGAAGGCAGAGGGCTGAGCGAAGCCAACAGGAAGGAAGTCAACAAGCATCCTCCGGAGCTGGGGAAGGACAGGCTTCAATCTGCATAACCCGAGATGAAATGGAGGCTATGGCAAATTCTTTGCAAGAGAGATTGTTGAAGAACCAACAGGAAATGATGCAGGCTTTCTTTGAGCAAATGAGAGCTGCAGGGATGCAGAACCTAGGGACAGCAACAGCCGCTGTGGATGCAGGACAAGGGACTAGGGTTGTGGAACCCAATGGAGGACAGGATACGGAGCCACAAAGCAATCAACAAGGCCTTGGGGGCAGGCCCACAGGATCCAATACAGGAGGACCTTTGGAAGGAGTTCAACAGGCTAGAGCTAATGTTGCTGCTAGTGAACCACATGAAGAGTATGTACCGGAATTCCCTCGGGGGCAACCCCAACAGACAATGCTGGATTAGTAGAAATCACTAGAAGAACTGTACGAGGTTGTTTGGCCAACAAAGACTTGGAAGTAGTGAATAGGAGTCCGTTCGCTCAGGAAATAAGGATGGCTCAGAATCCACCTAAGTTTAAGTTGCCTAGCGTGGAGGTATATGATGGCAAGGCAGATCCAACAGATCACTTGATGAGGTAAACCAGACATATGGAGGTGTTGGGGGCATCAGAGGAAGTGATGGCCCGATGCTTCCCTTTGTATTTGACGGACTTAGCTGCGATGTGGTTTAGGCAGCTGGAAGAAGGATCTATCAGGACTTGGAGGGAATTAGTGGAAAGGTTTTTGGGGAAGTTTCGGGTTCATGTCAAGAGACCGAAGAACGTAATGACATTAACATCGGTGAAGCAAAGAATGGATGAATCGCTTAGAGCTTTTCTTACTCGATTCAGTGCGGCAGTCGCTTCGGTGGATTGGCCTGATCCATCGATGGTTTTAATGGTAGCAGTATTAGGAGTCAGGGAGGACTCTGATTTCAAGGTATCTCTGATACGAGATCCCCCACAGGATCTCGACTAATTCTTTCACGAGGCAGAAAGGTTCCTTCGGCAGGAAGATGCGAGTACGGATTTAAAGGTGCAAAAGGTTAATGTAACTCAGGATGTAGGACCATTCAGCAAAGGTTTGGATAAATACAAAGGGAAAAGGAAGATGGACGATGATTCTGGAAATACTAGGAAGCGATGGAAGGATCCAAAATTTTCTACATACACAGGATTGAACGAGACGCTGGAGCGGATATACATGGATACTCGGAATCGCCTTCCTTACCGGATGCCGGCTAGGAGAGAACCATTAGAACGGGAAAGGACATCAGGAAGGCACTGCCTCTTCCATGATTTAGAAGGACATGATACCAACAGCTGTAGGCACTTAAAGGATATAATCGAGGAACATGTAAGGAATGGACAGTTACAGCAATATATCGGAACTCGGAATGCGACGGTGGAGCAGGAGCAACCACCGACAACCTCTCGCCGTGATGATGGGAGGCCCAGGGATGATGGTCGATTGATCATCCACTGATCAGGGTAATGTGAAATAAGTAGCGAACTACTGGCAAGCAACCAAGTCATTTGCACATGTATGGGGACGGAGATAGCCCCTAGGCATGCTCTGAATGATGATAAACTGCGATGCCGTGGTTTGTGAAATCTGCTTTTCTGTTTTGGTTTGGACACTTGCTTTTCTGATTTGGTTTTGGAGTTTGGTTTGAACTCCTAGTTTTCGTTTGCTTTCTGGTTTGGATTTTCTTTTGGATGACTGATTTCTGTTTTGGATGCTGGTTTGAATTTTCGATCTTTTGGTTTGATTTGGATTCTGGATTGAATTTTGATTGGATTTTCATCTGGTTTTTGATAAATGGTCGTCGGGTATGGATTATGCCTGACAAGGGGTGAGTCACTTTGCCCGAACGGGGTAGATTGACTCATTCAGGTCGCTGAGTATGGACTATGCTCAACAAGGGTCCGGAGTGACCAGGATTCGGCCTAGGACTTAGGCCCTGTATTATCAATTATTATTTTCAGGTCGTTGAGTATGGACTATGCTCAACAGGGGTCCGGAGAGACCAGGATTCGGCTTAGGACTTAAGCCATGGCGTTGTACAGCGTCCAGGGACACTGAACCAAGGTCGTCAAGTGTGGATTACGCTTGGTAAGAACCCGGAGAGGTTAGCTCAACGTCCAGGGACACTGGACCAAGGTCTTCAAGTGTTGATTACGCTTGGCAAGAACCCGGAGAGGTTAGCTCAACGTCCAGGGACACTGGACCACGGTCGTCAGATGTGGATCACGCTTGGCAAGAACCCGGAGAGGTTATGGACTTGGATATCAACCCGGAGAGGTCATGGATTCGGTTATTGGCTATTGGATAAGGATGGATTGGGACTCAGTTGTCGAGTTCAAATGGATATGGAATTGGCTAAGGCTTTGGTTACGGGATTTGGAATCAGGCATCGACTCGAAGCAGTCAAGGATGATACACTCTGGCAATGTGGCTATGGACTTCGGATACTGGATTCGGTACTATTCAAAACATGCCTTGTTATCACAAGGCATGTTTTGGGGGGCAAAATGTTATCCCATTTTTTGGTCAAAACTGGAATATCAACGAATTGGCATGGAATTATGAATATCAGGATTGCAGATCGGTTGGAATCAAGGCTACGATCGATATCGTCAAAATTTTGTTGAACTCCGATCGGGACGAAATTAATTGGAGATGATGATAAGGACTAGGAAAGACTATGTTTCAAATTTCAGGTTAACCGGAGTTCGTATGAAGAAAATATGATGGATTCAAGGTAGGAAAGGTATGTTGTTCGAATCCATCAAGGTGGTGCTCGGTTCGAATCCATCAAGGTGGTGCTCGGTTCGAATCCATCGGATTCGAACCCATCAGGTTCGCATCGATCGAAGGCATGACACAGGGACGGTTCGAATCGATACGGTTCGTATCGATCAATATAGGCGCGGCTTGGTGAAGTTCGTATCGATGGTGGTTCGAATCGATGAAGTTCGTATCGATCAGGAGAGGAGGGGAGTCGGGTTCGTGGATTCGAAGGAGGGGAGTCGGCTTCGTGGATTCGAAGGAGGGAGTCAGCTTCGTGGATTCGAGGCGATGGATTCTAAGGGAAATGGATTCGAAGAGGACGGACTCGAGGGAGATGGATTCGAAGAAGATGGATTCGAGGGGGATGGATTCGAAGGGAGTGGGTTCGATGTATAGGTTCGAATCCAGGCAGAACACACGAGGCTTTGAATTTGAATCGATCATATCTTCCAAACCGTTGATCCAAATGCAATGAAATTTTTACATGAGCTTACATACATGTTGAAGAATGTTCTCACCAAATTTCAGCTCAATTGGATGATTTCTTGATCGATTCGAACCTTACTTCGAATCGATCCCAAGGTGGGCCCGTACCTCCAAATTTCGGGCGTGTGGGCCCCCTCACGTGCCTGAAGCGGTCTTCCCGGATTTTAGGAGAAATATCAGCCTCCTACGCTTATAAATAGAGCCCCTGGTCATTCAGAAAAGGGGTGGGAGATTTAGAGAGAAAAAGCACGCTCGGACGCTGCCAAAATCATTTCATATCATCATTGCTGCTATTTATTTCAGGTTTTGGACTTTGTAACTACTGTAATCATCTATAATCATCAAGGATAATCAATAAAAGGATAAAAACTTTGGAGTGGACGTAGGCCGGAGATAGCCGAACCACTATAAAACTTGTGTCTTTGTTCTTTATTTTGGGATTACTGTTTAATATTTGCTGAGATCTGAGATTTGTGTTTGAATATTATTGATTTGTATTCATACACTGGTGCTTTCACGGTATTCGGGGTTTGTGACCAATTTTGGCGCAAACAACCAAGTACTTATAGATCTTCAGTCCAACGCCTGATCAACGTATGACTGAATTTCTGTGAGAACAAGGATAGACTGGTTGAGACATCGAGTTATAAAAGTATTTTCTAAAAAGAGCTGTTTTATTAAGTATGTTGTGAATTTAAAAGCATTTCTAAAATTTTAAATAAAGGTGTTGGAATTTTGGGAAAATAAAAAGAAAATCCAAACTAGAATTTCAATGAAGTGATTTGTAATCAAAATCGAATATTGATTTAGAAATTGGAAATAAGCTAATTGGTTAAATAATTGTGAGATTGAGTATGTTAATAAAATTTAACTTTGGTAAATAAATGGATTGTAAGTTAATAATGGAGTTTGGAAATGAATTAGAATTGTAAATAGAACTCGACTTGGATTTAACAATGAAATAAATTAGAAGAGATGTTGTAAAAATAAAATAGAGTTGGATTGAAAATGTGATGGTTGACTTACAAATAAAATTCAAGGGTGATTTGAATAATATTTAATGAAATTTGTAAGTAAATTGGATGTAAGAGAAGTGATTATAATAGAAATGGTTTGAGTTGTAAAACGAAACCCAAGTGAATAGAAATAAATTGAGAATGACCTTATATTGATAAAATAAGTTCGATAACGAATTAAGTAAGTAAATTTAGAATTTAAAATGGGTTAATTGAGTTAAATATTAAATGGATGAAGTCTGATTGAAAAAAAAACTAAATCAAGTTGTGATTAGAATTGGATTATCCGGCTGAACTTAAATTTGGTGGTATATTAATTTGAAGTATAAATGAATTAAGTATGTGCTTGGATATTAGTTTGATAAAGTGAGAAGGTGAATTTAAAATTTAAAATTTAAAATTTAAAATTGATGGGCTAACTGAATTTAATGGAAGTTGATTAAATGAGGATTAAATGGGAGTAATCTTAAGTTGATGTTGGAATAAATTAAAATAAATTAACTTACGTTTAAAATTTATGGAAGCTCGGTTTCGAATAAGAATGGAAACTCATTAAATAAAGGCCTGGATTAATTTAATTCAAGAATGGTTAGTAGTATACAAGAATGAATGTGTCGAGCTAAATAAAATGATTGATAAATAAATTAAAAATGAATGGAATTAGATATAAAATGAGTTGAAAATTAATTTTAAGAAGTTGTAAACTAAAATAAATATTGTATTAGGCGAATATTTTCAAATTTGCATAAAATGAATTGTCGTTTGACGTGAATAAAAGAAATTAAAATTCTTTGAGTTGAGAAAGGTTAGATAACTTGAATTTGTAATCAATTGAAGGGAATATGATCTTGTTTGGATTTAAAATAGATTGAATGTATGAGGTTGGGTTGAATGCAAGTAATTGTGTGCAAACCATTAAAATTGAATGAAAAGGCATATAAATTTGGTTGGAAACAATTAGATGTGCTTTAAACCATATAAATTGCTTATTGGAAGTGTTTGGTGCTTGTTATTTATGTAATGCTTGTGTTCAGCTATTAAAAGTAAGTGAAATGTTAATAGATTTTCTATGTATGACACTTACGTTTTTACATTGAGTAAGTACAGGTATAGGGAAGCTGTTTGGCTAGATTTGGGTATGCTAATTGCTAAAATTTATAAGCCGCTTGCTTAAATTGCTAAATAAGGTACGCCTACGCAATAAAAATAGGAAATATGAACTGTTTTTGCTTTTTCCGACCGTGTGGGTCGATGTATACATATTTATGTCTATTGTCAAATTGCAAAAGCTCCTCCGTACAAAGGAGACTCTGCCAAAAAATTTCGAAATTTTTGGGAGTTAGAAAATTTTTGGAAAATTTTGATAAATTTTGGTTAACGAGAAATCAATTTTAAATTGGGAAATTAAAAGTAAACTAGTAAATGAAACTAATATGAATCAGCTTAAATAAAAGATAAAATTCCATATTAGAAATCGCAAATAAATTGAATTCATATGAAACGGTGAAAACTAATCTGAATTGAAATAGATATGAGACTTATGTAAGAGAATGTATGAAATGATTTTGGAAAATTGTGATTGGATATTAGTGCTAAGCAGGATATGCAGGTATTATAAAAAGGAAGAGAAAATTGGATTTGATTCCAAAAGATAAATTCGAATTGCCCGACAAAAATGTATGTATTTAAAATTCTGTATGGAATTGGATTTGGGTTTTGATATAGCCACTTGGCTTTTGTTTTCTTTTTGGAATTTGGGAGCCTGTAGTGGCATTTTGTAGTAGTACCGAGCTAGCCGCGCAAAGGAGACGCTGGCAAAAATTTTCGGGAATTTAAGGAGTTAGAAAAATTCTGGGGAAATTTTGATAAGTTCAAAATTTGGTTTTAAATTGAAATTTAAATGATTGAGAAAAATGGGTATTGCTTGAAAACTACAGAAGTTTTGGAAGGTTGGTTGAAGTAATAGTGGGTCTTAATAAAAGAATGTCGGGGCAAGTTGATATAACTGTTGGTTTTGGGAGAAAAGTAAACGGGTTTGTACCATTCTTCCTAGTTAGTAATTTCGAGGACAAAATTCTTTTAAGGGGGAAGGAATGTGATGACCCGGAAATTTTAACGAATTAAATTGGAATAATTAATTGTTTTTAAAATAGTTAAAAGTTAATTTTAACTTGAATTCGAAATATTAATATTTACTTGACAATTAAATCATTGAATTTTTTTTAGTTTAAAATATTGAATTTGATAATTGAAATTGGGTAAAGTGTTGAAGTCGGATTTTTAAGTCTGTTAAAACTATAATTTGAAGACTTATAAAACTTATAACGATAATACTGGAGATAATTGAATGGTTAAAATTTAAATTAAATGTGATTCGTCCAATTTTAGTAATATATCGTTTAAATTAATATTTAAAAATAGCCTTTCAAGAGACAGTCTCGGAATTCGACGAAACCAGTTCCAACGGATCCGTAATAGTTAGTTATTATTGGATTTCAATTTTCATAGCAATAGGAGTTGCCGTTTGACACTGGTAGCTCGAAACGCTTAGATTTATTTGGATCGATTTAATTTAATAGCGATCGTTTAATTCTGTAACGAGATATTTTCTATATTAAATTATTTTATAGAATCGTACTCACGAAGCTTCCTAAAATCTATATCTTATCTTCGTCTACCTCAAGTTCCAGAAAAAAAGAAAAATCAAACGAACGAGAAAAAAAAATATAAAGAAAAGGGAGGCCGAACTTACTTCCTTCTCGTGTACATCAATATTCTCGAAATCTATCTTCAGACAAACCCTAAATTAATTGTTCCTCCTCTATGTAAATCGCGCTCCCTTCCTTAACCCTAAATCGTGAATTCCTGTTTCCAAAAAAAAATTGGTGGCCGAGCCGACCTCTCTCCTTTCGCTCTTCAGATTCAAGAAGTGAATATAAATCGATTCCTCTCTTTCAATTTATGGCCGAGCACCTCATCGCGAGCGAGCATCAAAAGGAGGGTCTCCTCCAGTGGAGGCGAGGGTTAGGGTTCAGTGTGCTCGTGTCGTGAGGAGTTTTTTTAGCGCTGCCTGGGGGACGATTAGGGATGGGAATTGGCGATCGCGGCAGTGGTGATGAGCGCCACGTTCGACTCGTTCTGGGCATTTTCGATCTTCTTATTCCTGTTTGACTTTGAGGTAGTTGGTTTGTCATTTTGATTATTTACTCATGTTAAAACATTTAATCCATACTGCGATTTCATTTCGTCCATCAGAGAGTAATACAGTAATTTAATTTCTGTTTTTTTTTTTAATTTTCTCGGTTGTTTAACTGCTAAATTGATTAGCCCAATCAATAAAGATCTGTTCGAAAAACAAAATGAGGGTCTTACATCAATATAAAAGATTTTTAATAAAATTTATTGTTTGATTTTTGGAATGCTATGGTTACAACTTATATTTTGCTTGAAGGGGATGAATTAATTTATAAAATCTATTGATTTTAAATGGTAATCAGAAGCTATTATAGATTTGGGAAATATAGGAATTTTAAAGAAAAAGAAAAATAAATAAAATCAATAGTTAATTAAAGTTATCAAATGAGAATTTAAATTGTTCATGTATTTTGGGTATTGACAAACTGTATAAATATTGATTTAAGGTCTTAAATCGTGGAGTCAATCGAGAATGAAGTGGATTGCAGTATTTTAGAGGGGCAAAGGTGAGTAAACCTCACGCTTCTGATCTTTTATTTAAAGTTAAGTGGTTAAATTTAAATGATTGGTTGAATGGTTTTATTGGATTGATGTGCAATATTATATAGTACTATATAGTGCATACTGGAATGATGGATATCCTGTGATGAATATTTTTAGTACTTGGATTGCTTGAATATTTGGTACTCTGAGTTATCGAAAATATGTAAATTGGATTTTTTTTAAAAATGATTTGGGTTGATTAATTTAGAAATTAAGGATTTGAATTAATTAATGAAGATTTAAGTAAATTACTGAAGTGAAAATTTACTTAGAATAATCATTGGGTGGTTTAATAAGTAATTGCTTAATGTAATTAATAAAATAGAATTACTTTGTGTAATTAATCAAGAGATTAATTAAAATAACAAATTACGGAATAATTAATTTATTAATGAAGTAAATAAGAAGATAGTTAATTACAGGTTGAGGGTGATCGAGAATGATTAATATTGTGGTCGAATTAAAGTAAAATATAATTGGGAATCATTAATTTATATAATTAATGAAGTAATTAAAGATTTGATTAATTGAGATAATTTAATTCATGATAAGTGACTTATGAGAAATCAATTAACATAAGTAATTCAAAACTAGTGTAATTGATTATAGTTAATTAATTTGTGAAGTAATTAAAGATTACTCGTTGATTTGGTAAAAATAATTAATATCGTGGAATTAATAAAAGAAAATTACCTGAATTGATTTGGAAGGTAATTAATCCAAGGTTGTTAATTGAGATGAATGGATACGGAAAAGTTGATTGATTAATTAATTGATTTGGAATCCATTAATGAAGGAATCTAGGAGAATGTGATTAGAAATTCAATTTAAATCAATTGAATTGATTTGTATGTGATGGATGATTGATTGGCATTGGATGTTTTGCATGTGTTGATATCCCTGACATGAATGTTGTGTATTTCATTTGAATAACTTGGAATAGGATAACCCGAGTCTCGAAGAGACCGGGGTCGGGTATTGGGAAATACCCGAAACCACTTCGAACTTTTATAAATTGATCTGTGAAATCAGTAGACTGGAATGAAATTTTCAAGTGAATTGGGTTATTTTATCTAAGTTTGGTACTTAGAAGTTTATATGTGAAATAAGCATTGTCTATAACAACTTGTGAATTGATTTAAGTTACCACGGGTTTTAATTAAGTTGTTTGTTTGGTATTCCATGTTAGTTGGGTTTACTCACGCTGGTTTCCAGCCTGACCCGGGTGTTACTTTGGTGTAATGCTCGGGTCAGACCGAGTATTACAGATTTTCAGGTAGGTACGTTCTGGAGCTCAGGAGGCGGGCTGGATGGCAATATCGTATAGAGTATTCCGCTGTATTTATATTATTGTTAATCTCAGTCATGATAAGTGTAAATATTCAGTTCTGTGTATATATGTGAAACTCTGATGTATATTAAATGTAATCGACAGTTATAGTATTCTTTGTAAACTGTTATTATTTATTATTATATTTTATCCGCTGCGAATGTGAGATGTTTGGTGTTCTGTTCTTCTTCTTCTTCTATCGTTTTCTTCTTTTTCATAACTATCTGGAATTTTCGGGTTAGAAAATTTCGGGTCGTTACATAAGTGCAATTAAAGGAAACTAGGTGGTAATTAATGTAGGCTGCTTGTTTATTTAATGTGTTAAATAAACTTTGGTAATCAGTGGTGGTAAATCTAAATTTAACATTTTGTTACTGTAAATTAAAGTAATGGTAATTTTATTATATGACCATTGGTTGATGTAAAGATTGTAAATCAAGATTTATAAATTTATTTGAATGTAAGTAACCAGCGTTGTATAAATAAATGAATTAGTATAATAAATGGTAATTGGATGAATTCAGTGTTACGCAAGTGATCATAATAATTAGTTGAAATTAATAAACTTAATTGTATTATTAAGTTAAAAGTAACGATTGTTATATTTAATTGGCCTTCTACATCAAAATAGGAAATCTTTAATTCGAATAAATTATAATTGATTGAGTTTATTGTGAATGAAATTTATTACAACGTTGTTTGAAATTTAGATGGAATGTGAGAATATTTAATGTAATAAATTTTGAATCCAATATTGATTCCATCTATTTGACAATAATGAATGTAATAATTATTAATTGATTTAATTAAATGGAATTCCCGGGAATTTTATTTATCAATTCTAAATTCAATAAAGTGAGGTTAAGATTGAAATTTGATAAATTAATTAACTTTAAATGGACATCAAAGTTTGTTGAATTAATGTGAATAATTTGGAAATATAGAAATGATAAGAATTGTCAATTTTAGAATTTAAATTGGAAAATTGATTTAATTAATTAATTATAAATTTATTTAATTCATGTAAAAATAGCCATTTTGGCCACTGACTCAAATTTTGACGAAACTAGTTTCATCGGATCTGTAACGGTGAATTATTGTAGGATTTCAAGTTTCGTATCGGTCGTACTTGTCGTTTGATCGTATGGGCTTGAAACGCCTTAAATTAATTTCATTGAAATCAATCTGGAAAATTTCAATTTTAGCATAATTTCTCCATATGATGGAATTTGACCTGAAACCTATTTCATCGCGTTTATAAACATTTGAAAGTATCCATTTTGATGTATGGGACGACCAATTTCGTTTCGGTAACAAAATGGGCTTTACAGAGCGTTATTGTCAGTTCAAACCAATTCGACTTTAACAGTAGCCTACGAGAATGATAGAATTGGACCTCAAAACCAGTTCCATTGTGTTCAAAAGGCCTTTTTACATTAGGAACGCCAGGCGGCACGTTTCATTTGGAGTTCGGGCTGTTTTGGACCTAACTTTATAAATACGGCACGTAAAATGAGAAATAATATTTTAATATTGTCGAAACCCTACCCGCCATTTGTTCTCCCTTTTCAATGGCCGAAATTTCTCCATCTTCTCACATCGATTTCTTCCAATCCGTGCAGCGAAATCGAGAATTTCCAAAGCAAAGTTGTAGAACTCGGCGAGCTCTACATATCCAACGGTCGATTCGTGCTATTGCATCATGGATTCGTCATGATCTGGATGGGAAGGTCGCGTGCGTCTTCGGTTATTGCGTGCGATTTAAAGGATCGTGGGGGGACGCATCTCTGGCGTAGGTGGAGGAGGCGGCGGCGCTTGGATTGGTGGTCTTTGATTGAGAACTCGACCTCGTTTGGGTGACGCGCACGGAGGTATGCGGCTTGAGTTTTGGTTCGTGCTCGGCTTTTTGTAACGCATGAATAAAGGGGAGAAGATGACATGTAATATAGGGTTGGTATATTTGTTTATTTTATTTTATTTGTTTTAAATTAAATCGTATAACTTCTAAATGATGTAACTTTCGCATACGAGGTCGAAATCACGCGCGGTTTCTTTTGTTAGGATTTTATTTGAATTTCAGACATTTTAGCGCAAGTTTGGACAGATTCTGAGACTGGTCAATTTTAGGGTTTAAGTTGGATTTGAATTCAATTTAAATTCCAAAGTTAAGTGTTTTAACCCACTCACAACTTCTAAAATTTCTTATGTTTGTTAAATTAAATTTTGTTGTGATTATGCATTTATTTATGACTTTTTCGTATATTTTTAATCATCATCTCAGTTATTGCATTTATTTAAATTAAATCATTATTTAATTTATTTTTGAATATAACTGCCAGTAATTTCCTGTTATATATTATCAGCTATATATTGATATTGATTGATTGTTTTATATGATGATTGTGATGGATGTATGATTTTATGATGAATGGATGGATGTTTTATTTGTACGATCATAATCTGCAAATCAATATGCATTTTTATTTCATTCGGGATTGCGGTTTGAAATGATATGTAACCGTAAATTTTTATTTTGAATTACGGATTGAAATGATAAATATCCGTATCACTTGACTATAGGATAGAAAATTATATACAGACACCACGATCTATGTATAATAATATTTTGAAATGATTCTTATGGTTTTATAAAGAATACATATATGATTTTATGAGATATCGGTTTGGATATTTGATAAAGGTTATTTTATATATAGTAAAATTTTCGGTTTTTAAGCTATGTACAAAATTGGTTTAAAGTATAAAATAAAGTTGATTTTATTAAATATAATGTGGATAAGTATTTACTTAAATTGTATTTAATATAGAGTTACATTGATTTTATAAATCAAGGTTGAGAAGATAGTTGAAATTGATTGAGATTTTATTAAATTAAGAATTATATTTAATAAGAATCCATTTGGACTACTAGGACTATTACGTGTTAAGGGCTATATGGGTAACCCCTTAATGCTATGAAAAAAGTAAGATTATTTTACTATTAGACACTATTGTAATAGCGAAATATTTCTACATAGTAAATAGTTTGACGGATCATTAGGAGATGTGAATCCCGAGCATCTCTTGAGTTACTGCACTCACGTTAGAAACTGGATAGGAGATGTCAAATCCCGTAAACATATCTGACGCTGTTACACTCATATTTATTTCTGTTGATTTAACTCACATAAGATCTTTTGGTTCTGACTCGAGTGTTTTGTCTTTTCAATTCGCTCGGGTTAGTCTGAGCATTTATCGAAGACTTTATTTCTGGAGAATGAAGACGAAGATTTCATTATTATTATTATATTATATTGTTCCACTACACTGTATTCCGCTGCATCGATTATTATTCGTTGGTATGTGCAACTCTGATATGTATTGGATAAATATAATCAAATGTTTATAAAATAGCTTCATGGGCTGTATATTTGATTATTATATTTTATCGTTCCGCTGTAATATTCTATTTTTTTTCCTTTCCCTGATTTTTCTTATTTATCCCATAACAATTCGCCCTTCTGTATGGTTTAAGTATGACGTGTGTGGTTTATCATCGATTTTAAGCGTGCAAAAAGGCGGGATGTTACATTTCTTTTATCACTCTACTATTGTAACTTAAGTTCTTGCTTTACTATATTGAGTTGCATTTTCTTAAATTATTATAATTCTCTTTTGCTATTGGGTACCTTTTCTTCACGTTACTTTTACTTTCCTTCATATTCTTTGCGGCACACAAAATAGTTAATCACCAACCATCGGATACGAGAGGTAGAGAGATCCAAGCTTCACAATGTATTGGGATATGATGAGTGTACTGCATTCAAATTTCTAACTACATAATCTTTATTAAGTCTGGACAAAAAAATACTTCAATCGGCTAAATTCCATGTAACGGTTTCTCTAAGTTTAACCCATTTATACTGCATTCAGTTTCATGTACACGATAGCAGTTAAATGCTAACAAATCCATGAAATATTTCTTCATATGTATATTTAGCCTTTTAGCCTGTACCTAAGTATTTTAGTGAATAAGCTTTCTCTTCAATCAGCTAGAGTCATGCTTATCAAATTTCTTGTAACATATGAAATGGTTGGAAGCAGTGAAAAATTCTATTTTGCTCGTTTTAACTAATTGTGGTTGATTAGCTAATTAGTCGAAATCAAATGATGATTCATTATGAGTGCCATCACATGGAAAAGAAAGTACCGGCCTGTACATATTTTCTCTACTTTTGTTATACACTTAAGTTTGATGTTTTTTCTTTGACATTAGTGGGAAAACAATTTCAATTTGCAATATACATGTTTGATTTCCATTGTTAGCATGTTGGTATATCGTGTGTTTGTAGTTTTGATTAGGACAGTTGTATTATAGCTTGCCATATATCCTAAATAGTAATACTTTTCTAAAAATTGCTCCATACTCCATGCCCATGCTGAAACTCTAAAAACCAGCATTCATCATTCAAGCCAAAACAAAAATTGTTGAAAGCCAAGAAGAAGGTGCAAGCAAACCAAAATTCTCATTTTATTTCTCTAAGTCAAGCGTAGATGCAAAGAGTCTAATTCCTGTGGTCAGTTCTTCTGCTACTTCATTGTTTGCTAGTCCAAGAAGGAAGGACTCCAACACAGTTTTTGTTGCTGGTGCTATGGGCCAAGCTGGTATATGCATTGCCCAGACTTTGCTCTAGAAAGGGTTTAATGTTAGGGTAGGGGTTCCTGAACTTGAGTCTGCTCAAGAACTCGCTCGCTTTAGCTTCAACCTATAAGGTAAATAATGTTCTAAATTTTATAGTGCATCTTTAAATATGTTTCACATAAACATATACAAATAAAAACACTAAATCAAAACTACAAATGTAAGTAACATTTGGTGCTGTTAGTTATAATAACTTATTGATGATTAAAAGCGTAGTCCCTCGCTTTCACAAGATAAGCCATCGCAAAATAGAGTAATTTATATTCCCACTTGTTCAAGACTTGTTCTTGTTAAGAATATAATGTAAAAGAATGTATATTAATAATAATGATGACAACAATGATGAATTAACTAAGTTTATAAAATTAACCAAGTTTATATTAAAAATAATAATACTAATAATAATAATAATACAATTAAATCAACCTTGTTTTTGAATATCTAATAATAATAATAACAACAACAACAATAATAATAATAAATTAACTAAGTTAATGAAGTTAATAAAAATTACCTAAGTTTTGCTAAAATTAAACAAGCTTTATAAAATTAGTTAAGTTTAAGCTAACTAAATTTTGTAAATAATAATATGACTAATTTAACAAAGTTTTATAAATAATAACAATGATTATGATGATGATGATGAATTAACTATGTTCATATAAATGAACTAAGTTTATAATAATAATAATATAATTAAATTAACCAAGTTTTAGTAATAAAAATAATAAATTAACCAAGTTAACAAAGTTAATTAAAATTAACTAAGTTTTGTTAAAATTAACTAAGTTTAGGTTAACTAAATTTTATAAATAATAATAATATAACTAATTTAACAAAGATTTATAAATAATGATGATGATGATAAATTAACATAGTTTATAAAATTTAACTAGTTTATAATAATAATAATAATAATAATAATAATAATATAATTAAGTTAATCGAGGTTGAATAATAATAATAATAAATTAGATTAACCAAGTTAATAAAAATTAACTAGGCTTTATTAAAATTAAACAAGTTATATAAAATTAAATTTAAGTTAACTAAATTTTATAAATAATAATAATATAATTAATTTAACTATATTTATATATAACTATAAGATTGGACTTTATTTATTTCATTTCTTTTATAACTTTGATTATTTATATGACATTATTTATAATGTGATATGCTCGTACAATGTCGTAGATGTTTGATATTATGTTTGAAGTCTTATGCACCAAATGTGACGTCCCGGATTTTCGCATTCGAAAATCGCCACCGAATGCATCACTCGTATTCGAATGTCGCAGATTCAAATGCCGAATCTGGTTCGCCGGAGCTTATAAATGTTAAAGAATCAAATTTATGTTTATATCCCTCTTTTAAATCATTTTATAAATTTTGTTTTAACCTTTATTCTCTTATGTTTACAAGTTTATACAAATTATTTACATACATCTGTATTTATTTTACTTTACAACTTTTAAAGAGAAATGGAAAAATAATAATTTGTACACCTAACAATAATCATACATATATATATTTCTTAGTTTATAAAGCTTTTTAAAATCTTATTTAAACTGAAACTATTATACAATAGGAATCAACATAATTGTTTGACTATATGTTGTGTTTTCACTTATGCAGGCATTGGATTTTTGAAGAGAGAAAGGCTGGACTTTTATGGTGCTAGCTTTCACTTGTGCATGCAACAAAGAATTATGGGTAATCAAGCTGTTAACGCTTAAATTTGAACGCTAACACCCCGGTGTGCGAAGTGTATTTGTGAAAGCACCACCCGATAGATCGGGAAAGAATTATAAGTAAGGAGATTGCAGAAAAGCAGTAAAAACACAAGTTTTATAGTGGTTCGGCCCAAAATCAGGCTTACGTCCACTTAGATTCTCTTTATTGCTGATATGAGTACAATTTATATCACTTTTTTCAATTACAATTGACTTCAGACAAATAGTTCAAACTCCCATGAAGAATAATCTTTCGAATTCATCTTGAATGATTGTGATTCTTCTTTGAAGTGTGTAATAGCGTCCTTGGAGTTTGGAGTGCTTGGAGTGCTGCTTGAGTTGAGAAAATGGCAGAGTAACGGTGCTTCGAGAATTAGCCAAAAAAGGTTTTTCCCCACATTGAATGTGGCCATGTATTTATAGGCAAATTTTTAGGCTGGAACTTTCAAGTCATGAGTCGTGACCGACTCATCGTGAGTCGTCTGCGAGTTAAAAGTTGCCGTCTAAGATGAGGCGACCCTGGTCTTCTACACAGCAGCTTCAGGTTGAGTCATCAATGAGTCATCATGTACGACTCACCTTAAGTCGTAAGTCATCAACGAGTCATCCCCTTGCAGCATGATTCTGAGCTTGTCTCTGAGTCGTGTGTCGTGAATTGACCTATCTTTTGAGTCGTAGCTGCCTTAGGTCATAGACTCCTTAAGTCGTAAGTCTTTTGAGCCATAAGGTTTTATGACTCGGATCTCTCCTTGGGTCGTTGAGTCGTTAATGAACTTGAGTCGTAAGGTTTTATGAACCGTTCATCTCCTGAGTCGTAAACCCAATGGAATACTTAAGGGCCTCGAATGGATGAGTCGCGACCAAATGAGTCGGTCTTTGATGAGTCGGTGATAGGATGAATCGTGAGGTTTCTTGAGTCGGCAGCTTAATGAGTCGGCCTGTATCATTGAGTCGCTACTAGTTGAGTCGGGGATTCTTTGAGTCGGTCCTTTCCTTAAGTCGTGAGGTCTCCTAAGTCGTTAGGCACCTTAAGTCGTAGGTCGTTTCAAGTCTTAACCCGTTGACGCCTCTAACTCGTAGGCCTTTTAGCTCGTATGCTGGAACGGGGTTAACATTTGCCCCTCGAAGCACACGCTTAAGTCGTAAGTCGTGTGCTTCGACTCATCATGACCCGTGCCGAATCGAGTCCCAACATTTCCAGGTATAAAAATGCTTGAGTCGCTTCTCCTCTTTCTCACTTCTTATTACTTATCCCAGAGCCGCATCTGCCATTAGAGACCTTTCAACCTTTCGAAGGCGAATCCAAGTTAATTGATCATCAATCCATCCTTTCCACTACATTGCGTAAGTGATTTCGAACTTCAATCCAACAACGTCCATTGCTAGGGCACAAATTTTCGCTTCCTGTTCCCAAATCACCGCCGCATGTCTCACTTGGGCTTTGATTTGAGTTGTGAACGATTCTGATCATTGTTGGCTACGTTGTTGTTGTGATCCTCTAGATTATAGCATCGCGTTTGATTCGCCGTACACTTGAAGCGATTCGAATTGGTTTTTTGGGTGCTTTCTGATGATGTGAGGAGAAGATGATGAATTACAATGTCTTGATTTGACTGGCCCGTGGGTTCGGAGGAGATGAGGAAGTTCTTAACGGGTTAACGGGTTAGAAAGGGGTTGACTGGTTGAGGAAACGACTTAGGATCTCACGACTTAGTTGGTTTTGCTTTTCGGCCACTGATTCTGAAATACCTTGCAATCACAACCGTACACGACTTAATGCTTTTAGCCATAAACCACAAACGACTCAAGCTATAAGTCGTGAACGACTTAAGCCATAAGCCGTGCACGACTCAGTACTTGCTACTTTCCCGTGACTTATCCCTTAAACCGTGCACGACTTAAACCATAAGCCGTGTACGACTCAGTGGCTTCCATGCGACCCAGTAGCCTTTACTATCGACTTTAATCCGACTTAGCAAATTTTACGACAAAATCCATGAGTCGTGACCGGGTTAGAACTTAGAAGGTTTCTTATTGCTTTGATCTGGAGCCTTCCTCCTGTTCTTTGACTTACGACTCATAGTGCTGCCGACTTATAACATCAGCGGTTTAGAGTTGGAGTAACCTAACTTAACTCGCCTCACTTTCCTTAGGTCGTAGTCGAGCCACCTAAATAGCCAACGACTTAGCTTAACCCGTACAAAGAATCCTTGAGTCGTTTACGACTTAGTACTTGTAAATTTTGTTTGAACTCCGAATTATTGCATGGACTCTGAACTGCTATACTGCTGCATTCTTTTACTGATTACTTCAACTTGTAAGCTAATAATCTGTTAATACAACATTCACAGAAAACTGGGACGAATATACTGTCATTGATTGTCCACATCGAACGACAGATTAGTTAATGATATATAATTAACTTAAATAAATCGTGTGAACGAAGTGCTACCAATTTCAAGTGGAATATTAAAGCAGCACTGGATTAGTCAATTGAAACTGACCAGCCCGCATTAATATTATGCTTGAGCTTTAAATAACAAGTTCCGAAATTACCATAGTCAATCAATCGTCAACCAGTTTAATTCCAGTTATCTTTACTTGTTATTATTATTATTTTATTAGCTTTGCACGACACTTCACACTTTTTAGGAAACGTGCACCTTCGCATTTGAACATCCAGTTGCTTGTGTAGAATGACCTCTCATCAAGAAGAGCCGATGGGTCAGGCTGAAGATGTCTTTCCAGTAGCCATCCCTATAGACAACCCTCCGGAGAGAACACCCACAACTTTGAATCAGCGGGTGTTTAACCAACTGCGCATCCAGTTTGGCATTGATGATGCTGACACCTTATTTCCGGGGCCAAATGACACTGCTGACAATCCTCCCTACGGCTTTGTTGCAGTCAATCGCCAAATGTGCTTAAGTGGGGCGATTCCTCCTTTTAACGGCTTTCTCCAACAGCTTCTGCTTCGGTTGTCTATCTCTCCATTCCAATTACACCCCAATGGCTACGCCATTTTGATGGGGTTATGTGTTCTATTCAGGAGAGTTTTGGATCGGTTACCAAGCTTCGAGGAGATCTGCTATTTTTGCTCATTCACGAAAACTAAAGACCATCCCTCCATCGTGGTTGTAAGAAGCGCTCGAAATCGCAAACTTATTACTGATCTCTCCGAAAGCGCTCACGGATTTTTGAATCAGTTTTTCTTCGTTCGCTGCCCTCCAGGGTTTTATGCCATCTGGAGAGTGGGAAGTAAGATTTCCTGTCTCTACTTTTTCCGTTTTGAAACTTTCTCGAGATCTGAACTCTCAGCTGCTAATTTCATTCTTTTTCTGTTTTTAGCACTACCACCCCCTGCTAGGGACCCAAGTCTCAAGCAAATTTTTGAAAGATTAAATGCCGTGCCGGTAGAAGAGAGGAGCATAAAGTTTCTGCTAAACGATGAACTTTTACATCAATACGGACTCCTCCATCTCTCTCGCTTTACTCGGCCTCGTGAAGCTCCAACGGAGGTTCCTGACTCTCCGGTGAAAACTCCTGATCTTCCGATCTCCACTAAAGAGCACATACGAGGAGAAATTTCCGCAGAAACCTTATTAGCAAAGTGCTCTACTCCCAGAGACGATACGGGACCCTCCGAAAAGCCCGCACTTGCTCCCATTATTGAAGAAGAAGAGGAGCCCCTTTCCCAAACCAGGGAGAGTGCTGACAAAGGAGATGATGGAGGGAATCAGGTTGGGCATGCCGGTGATGACGTCTTTGGGGATTTAAGTGACATAATTATTACTTCCCAAGAGCTCTTTAAAGAAGACCCTGCTCATGGTAAAGCTATACCTCCGACGATTGAAGCAACATCTGCCCTCCAACAGACTCTTACTCCTTCATCTCAAGAATTGTCATCAACAGTGAAATCTATCACTTCCCCCCAACAGAGGAGTGGTTCGTTAGTCCAACGCGAGTAGCTTGCACTTCACACACAACTAAGGATTTTCCAGCACATTTATGCACTTATCTTCTTATACTTTAGAGATTTCTAAAGCTTATCTTTTCTTATTTCAGATTCTTCAATGACACGCGGCGGATCGTATTATCAGGATTTCCAACGCTACGGGGGGCGTGGTCAATATGATTATCGGCGTTACTTTCCCTCTTATAGAGAGTCTGACGAAGAGAGGGCTGCTCGAAAGGCTCGTGAAAGGAGGGATGCAGAAGAGCGTTATGACAGAAGGGATAGGGATGATTACCATGATTCTCTGCAAAGGAGTGACGACTCTCACAAAAGGAAATCTTACGACGACCGGGGAAAAGGTCATGTAACTGAAGATTCAGGCAAACGAGCCCGACATGGTGAGAGACATACTTCCACTATTCCCGAAAAGCCTACTGCCCCTGCCCCTCTTGACATTACTTCTGACTCTCCTGCTCTTGGGAAGGAGGACATCCAGACAATAATAAGTAGGCCTAAATTTCAAGTGGGACCGGGCCCAGCCACTTTACAAAGTCGTTTTCCGCAGTGGTGTTTAAAGGGTGTGAGGTTCGATCTCGACCTAGTCCCTATTGACAAGCCTGCTATGCTACGAAATCTTGACGCCGTTAAACTTGATATCGAGAGGATGTCAAACTGGCAGAAGCTTGTTGATGAGCTTCAACGAGTTAACCGTGCCAACTTAGAGGCTATGCTCACCATGGAAAACGATAAGGCTGAGTGGCAAAAGGTCCTTGAGCAGCATGATACTGAGATGAGAAGTATTACTTCCTACAACGAGGAGCTCGAAGCAAAGGTTGAGAAGTTGAAAGATGAGCTTGCTGCTTCCTCTACTTCATACTCTCAAAAAGAAGAAGTGCTTCTCAGACAAGTTAGAGATGCTCATGCCAGTCAGAGAGACGCTGAGGACAGGCTTGAAGTACAAAAAAGAATCAGTGACGGCTATGTCTCTGATATTGCTGAGCTTCGAAAGAAAAACAACTCCCAGGAGGCGGAGATACAAATGCTTAAGCTTCAGCTTGCCAGAACTGAAAGGGAGCGCGATGAGGCTGTCGCCGGCAAAATCGCAGCCGAAGAGTCTCATGAGGCGACCAAAAACAGCTTCGGCTCAACATTATTCGACTTCTACTTGCATAGCGTCTTGGGGCGTGGAAGCCTCGCCTTTCTTGGTCCCAAGTATGAGATCACTTTAGCTGAAGTGTGGGAGGCCGCCCTCGATATGCTTGGTGCTGAAGGTGCTGGTTATGACGAGCCAGCCCTGGAAAGGCATTATTTTGATGAAGACGCTCGCGCTGCTCTCGCCAGGGGAAAGGAACAACTTGCCAAACTAAGAACCGAAGTGACGGAAGGGGACCAGCTGGGGAAAACCACTTCAACTACTCTAGTCCAGCCACCTTCTTCGTCTGAAGTCGACATTATTGGTTCCAGTTCCCATCTCGCATCTCCCACCAAAGTTACCGCTGATATTACAAGCACACAAGGTGGAGACGAGGGTGAAGAGAGCGCTGATGCGCAAGCTTATGAAGTCGATATCAGGAAACCAGCTTCTCCAGGTAACTTCACTGTTAATCTTGCTACTGTCAATTCTGCTCAAGCTGGTTACTCGTTTATTTCTCATGAGTTTCACGAGCTCCTTGGCTATTTTCTCAACCTTGACGAGCCTTCATCTCCTCTCTTTACTGACTTCATTGGTGAACCCTCATCTCCTCTTTTTACTGACTTTAACCTTTTTTCTTCTGTAGAGAAAGTACCAAGCACTGCTCAAACTTCTACTCCTCCGGTCATCCTTCCTTCATCTCTTCAGGCGGTGCCTCCTTCTGCCTCGCAACCTGGATCACAGGAGGAACAAATAGAGGCTCTTCACGGCTTGGATGATCCCATCACTTCGCAAGAGCAGAAAGATGAGAGACCTGAGGGAGGTGACATTTCCCCGGAACGGACTCCTTCTGACGACATTGTTCTATCAAAACTTGTCACTCCGGGGAGTGAGTCTTCCTCACAAAGGAGAGAGAAGCGTGGGACATCAAAAAGGAGGGGGAAGAAAATCACCGCCACTGAAGAGGAGCCGGAAGTTGAACCGGTTACACCTGCCTCTCCTACTTCCCTTATACCCACTGGCCGACCTGAAAAGCTGGTTATTCGACCGAGCAAAGGGTCCAAAGGAGGGAAGAAGAAGTGAAGATTTTAGTTTTTTGCCTTTTGTATGAACTGGCCGAGAGTTGTGCGGGTATCGGCGCCCGCTTTTATTTTGAAAACCTGTATCTGCATTATAGTTGAATAAAATGATTCTTCGTTTGTACAAACTTCTGTTTGAATTTGAGAATGCATTTACTATTTATTTTTGCACAAGTTTATTTTTATAATATTGCAGCGGGCTTATGGTATGTTGCTTGAGTATTACTTTACTGAGGCAGCTATACTACTATACCATGTTGCCCCCATACCTTAAACTTGTTGCAATATCTTATACTTCGAGGGGACTTGCACTCTTATTTGTTAAAGAATAATTATTTTATTTTTTTAAAGAAAATTTTTATTGAGTACAACTCCCTTCGTATAAGTTTTTACGCTTTGTCGTTCGAAGAAATCACTTTTCTCTTTTGCTTATGTGCATATTTTACCAAGTGAATTCCTCTATGTGGTAAAGCGGACCTTTGAAGGGTACTTTAACTTCTTTCCTTTTTACAATCATTTTCCATTTGAAAGTTAAAGTACGCTTTTTGATGAGGAATTTTTTTATATATATAGAAAGTTGTACCTCTGAGGAGGGATTTTTCACGTTTCAACACTTGGAAGTTTTATTTCAATCTCGGTGAAACGTGTACCTCCAAAGAGTTATGCTTTAGAAATCCTTTTCACGTTTCAACACTTGGAAGTTTTATTTCAATCTCGGTGAAACGTGGGTTTCCAAAGAGGTCTTTCTTCTTAATTGTGTTCCCGGGAGGGGGTTGTACCTCTGAGGAGGGATTTCTCACGTTCCAACACTTGGAAGTTTTATTTCAATCTTGGTGAAACGTGTACCCCCAAAGAGTTGTGCCTTTGAAGAAAGCCTTTTCACGTTTCAACACTTGGAAGTTTTATTTCAATCTCGGTGAAACGTGTGCTTTCAAGAAGGTCTTTGTTTTTTGCATTTCAACTTTGGTGAAGTGAAATTCCGAAGAGCGGTTGCTACACTTCAACTCCTGGTGAAATGGGCCTCCGAAGAGGGCTTTTATTTTGTTTACATTTCAACTCTGGTGAAGCGAAATCCCGAAGAGCGGTTATAACACTTCAACTCCTGGTGAAATGGGCCTCCGAAGAGGGCTTTTATTTTGTTTACATTTCAACTCTGGTGAAGTGAAATCCCGAAGAGCGGTTATAACACTTCAACTCCTGGTGAAATGGGCCTCCGAAGAGAGCTTTTATTTTGTTTACATTTCAACTCTGGTGAAGTGAAATCCCGAAGAGCGGTTATAACACTTCAACTCCTGGTGAAATGTGCCTCAGAGAGGGCTTTCATCGCCTGGAAGTTACTCTCTCATGGTTGGAGGGTCATGACTCCTCCAATCTTTTTTGTTGAGTAGAGAACTTTCTTTTTTGTGGCGTATGACCCATTAGAGGTCTTTTATCCTCCGAAGAGTTGCGCCTCCGAAGAGGACTTGTGCCGCTGATGGTAGCTTTGGTTGTTTCTCTGTTCACTTGCTTATGCCTTTTCAGCGATCCTCTTTTTTTTTTCTTTTCAAGTTTTCATTCCCCTTTCTCTCACAAGTGGCTTGTTTAATCCAAGGAAGTGTACTTCATTGCCAGGCAAGTTCGTGAGAACGGGCACTAGCTTCCTAATTGGATGTTTGTTTGTTCAAACAATCTCAATTTATCAGCAAGGGCTTGTTTCTATCGAAATCATTAGCCGTTCAATTGAAGTATTTCCTATCTAGGATTTGAATTCGGGGTCTTTGTGACTTGAAATTTGTTTGTTGAATGATGGTGAGAATCGCTCGGTCTTATTATGCGCAAGTTTTATTTCCATTGTCTGCAAAAATTTAAATCGACATTTTAGCAATACATTTTATGTATTTTTATATCGAAAACAAAGCAAACATATAATGATAATAAGGAACACAAGATTTATAGTGGTTCGGCCATGAAATTGGGCCTACATCCACTTTATATTCTTTCATTATTTATTTGCATCAGTTTCACAATTGCTTTCAATTACAAGAATCATACATTCATAATTCTTTTTACAATTTTTTAACAAAATTTTCAAGTAAAGTATGGACGCAAGTGGTTGCTGTTCCATGCCCTTGGAATTTGATCTCCATCAACGGTGGTGAGCTTGAATGTGCCGTCAAGAAGCTTCTGACCTATTACATATGGTCCTTCCCAATTTGGCCCAAACACACCTGTCGCGGTCATAATTCTTTTCAGGACTAGATCTCCAATTTCAAAGCTGCGTTGACGAACTTTGGAATTGAAATGTCTGGCTATCCTTTGCTGATGAGCTGCAACTCTGAGGTTAGCTTCATCTCTTTTTTCATCAAGGAGATCCAGCGCTTGAAGTTGCAACTCTTCATTTTCTGCTTGATTGAAATGAATTCTTCTGTGTGAAGGGACCTCTGTTTCAACCGGGATCATTGCTTCCGATCCGTATGCTAACGAAAAAGGAGTATGCCCAGTTGCAGTTTTGTGAGTAGTTCTGTATGCCCATAGTGCAAGTGGTAGTTTATCGACCCAACCACCTTTTGCTCTTTCGAGTTGCTTTTTGATGGTTGATTTGATGATCTTGTTCACTGCTTCCACTTGCCCGTTTGCCTGCGGATGAGCTACTGCCGAAAAGCTTTTCTGGATTTTGAATCGCTTGCAAAAATCCTGGAATTCCTCGCTTTCAAACTGAGTACCATTGTCTGTGATTATTTTCTGAGGCACACCGTATCTGCAAATGATATTCTTGGTCACGAAGCTTATCACTTTCTTAGAAGTGATAGTAGCCAATGGTTCAGCTTCAGCCCACTTAGTAAAATAATCAACTGCAACAATAGCATATTTAATCCCTGATTTAGCAGTTGGTAGCGGCCCAATGAGATCCATTCCCCAAATTGCAAATGGCCATGGACTGACCATCTGTGTGAGTTCGGTAGAAGGTGCTCTAGGAATTTTGGCATATCTTTGGCACTTGTCACATTTTCGGGAGTAATCTGCAGCATCCCGATTAATTTCTGGCCAAAAATATCCGTATCGGAGAATTTTCTTTGCTAGTGTTTGACCACCTGAATGATCACCGCATTCTCCTCCATGCACTTCAGCTAGGATTGTTTTGGACTCTTCCCGGGATACACATCGAAGCAATGGCATTGAGAATCCCCGTCTGTACAATCGACCATCCTGAATTACATAGCGAGAGGCCTTCCTTAGAAGCTTTCGTCTTTCTATCGAATTTTCTGGCAGAGAACCCCTGAGTAGGTAATCCAGTATTGGAGTCATCCATGATTCTTGTTCTTGAGATACATTCATAATCCAGTCTATATCCATCTCGTCTATACTTGGCGCTGAAAGGACTTCTACAGGGACCAATCCCAATAGTTGAGCTTCACCAGAACTTGAATACTTTGCGAGGGAATCTGCCTTCATATTCTCTTCCCGAGGAATGTGGCTTATTGAATAGTGATCGAGTTCATATAGGAGTTCCCAAGCCTTTGACAAGTAGGAAGGCAGGTTTCCACCTTTCGCTTGAAATTCCTTCTTGACTTGGCATACAATAAGCTGAGAATCACTGAAAATTTGTAATGCTCGAATGTTTAGCTCTTTAGCGATTTTCAGACCTGCAATAAGAGCTTCATATTCTGCTTCATTGTTTGTTGAAGGAAATTCCAGTCTTAGTGCATAACATAATGATCGACCTTCAGGAGTTTCAAGTATCACTCCGGCTCCTGAACAGTAGTCATTTCTTGCGCCATCAACATACATCTTCCACTGGATTGGAGAATCATTGATCGCTTTTTCCTCACCATTATCTTTCTCTGTGAATTCTGCAATGAAATCAGCTAAAGCTTGTCCGTTGATTGCTTTTCGGGGGTGATAGGTAATGTCATATTGACTAAGTTCAATGTTCCATTTTAGAAGACGACCCGAAGTTTCAGGGCGAAACAGGACTTGCTTTAGAGGCTGATCAGTGAGTACTTTGATAGGATGAGCTTGGAAATATTGCCTCAGTTTCCTCGATGCAACTAGTAGGCAATAGGCGAGTTTTTCCAACTTGGAGTAATTCAGCTCTGCCCCAGTGAGTCTTTTGCTGATATAGTAAACTGGATGTTGAATCCTTTTGTCTTCCCGTATCAGCGCTGCACTTAGAGCATGAGATGATACTGCCAAGTATATAAGAAGATCCTCACCATTGCCTGGCCTAGAAAGTATCGGAGGCGTTTCCATATGACGGATCAACTCTTCAAAAGCTTTTTGGCATTCGGGAGTCCATTCAAAGTTCTTCTTTCCTTTTTTCAGGGCATCGAAGAACGGGATGCATTTATCAGTAGCTTTGGAAATGAACCGATTCAAAGCGGCGACCTTTCCGTTGAGACTTTGCAATTCCTTCTTCGTTCTAGGAGCTTTAACTTCTTTTAAGGCGGTAATTTGAGCTGGGCTAGCCTCTATGCCCCTAGCACTGACAATAAAACCTAAGAACTTTCCGGATTCGACCCCAAATGTACATTTCAGAGGGTTAAGTTTCATTCTGTATTTCCGGAGGACTGCGAACATTTCTGCTAAGTGTTCAATGTGATCCACTGCTTTCCTGGACTTCACTAACATGTCGTCGACGTAGACTTCCATAGTTTTGCCCAATTGCGGTTTGAACATAGCATTAACAAGTCTTTGGTAGGTTGCCCCTGCGTTTTTCAATCCGAAGGGCATAACTCTGTAGCAATAAAGTCCAGCATCTGTGATAAAGCTTGTATCCTCTTGATCCGGCTCATGCATCATGATTTGGTTATAACCGGAGTAGGTATCCATGAAGGATAACAATTCATGTCCCGCAGTTCCGTCTACCAGTTGATCGATCCTGGGTAATGGGAAGCAATCTTTGGGGCAAGCCTTGTTTAGATCAGAAAAGTCGATGCATACTCTCCATTTTCCATTAGCTTTCTTGACCAGCACAGGATTTGAAACCCAATTCGGATACGTAGATTCTTTGATGAAGTTATTTTCCATGAGTCGATCAACTTCTTCTTTTAATGCTGCTGACCTTTCTGGACCTTGGGTTCTTCTTTTCTGTTTAACTGGCGTAAACTTTGGGTCAATATTCAGAGCGTGTACTGCAACTTCTGGGGATATCCCACACATATCGGCATGAGTCCAAGCAAAGACATCCAGATTTGCTTTCAGGAAAGATATCAAGACATTCTGAATTGACACATTAAGCTGCGAACCCACATTCAACACCTTATTTGGGTCCTTCGGGTCAACAGGTACCGGAATTGTCGTTTCCACCGGTACTACTCTATTCTCCCCTGTACTGGCTTTTCTGGGATCCATTTCTTTCCGTGCCCCGCTGTGCTCGCCAGTGCAGGGTCCGCTCTGTAATTGCTACAAAGCTGGTTCCTTGATGCGGACTGGAGTTGCCGCATCCTTTCCCATTTCTCTTTTTCTTGACTCTCGCAGCTCTGTCCAATAACATTCTCGCGCAGCACTTTGATCCCCTTTTATAACTCCTACTCCATTGTCAGTAGGGAATTTAATAGTGAGGCACCACGGGGCTAGGATAGCTTTGAATGCTGCGAGTGTTGGACGGCCAAGAAAAGCATTATAGGCAGAAAACTCATCGACAATCACAAATGTTTGCTTTCGGGCCACTTTCCTTTCTCCTTCCCCAAGTTCTACAAACAAATCGATGGTTCCTACTGGTTGCTTTGGCTCCCCTGTGAAGCCCACGATTTTCTGTGATGAGGCTTGCACATCGATCATAGGGATTTTCATCTGGTCAAATGTCTTCTTGAAGAGAATATTGCATGATGCTCCGCAGTCAATGAGGACTCTTCTGACAATGGCTGGTCCAATACCAGCCGAGATGACCAAGGGATCTAAAGTAGGAGCTTCAATACCTGTAGAATCTCTGGCTCTGAAAATAATATCGTCACTGAAAGTTTTCTGTTGTTTAAGGGGCGTAGTGTCTTCTAGAACAAAGACGTTTTCTTCGGCTGGAGCATATTTCAAAGCCCTGGAATATCTTTCCATCTCACCCCAACTTTTACCAGCTGGGTGAGGTCCTCCTGAAATGACATTGATAACGGGCCTTCCAGATTCGTGCCCCGTAGCTTTCTCTCCTGCCCCAGGCTGATGAACAGGGGCCCGCTGCCCCTGACTCGACGATGCAGGATTGTTGCTATTCTTTTTTACGAATTGCTGCAACTTGTTTTCTCTTAGCAACTCTTCAATCAGATTTTTCAGCTGGCGGCATTCATCAGTTTCATGACCTGGTTGATTGTGGAAGCGGCAGAATTTCCCACTTTGTATGGCTTTTCTCCCAGTTCTCAACGGGATAGGTTTAGGGAAATCGACGGAATCTTTAGTGGCGAGGTAGATGTGCTCCGGTGTATGCGATAATGGAGTATATTCTGATGGCTTGAAGGATCGGGGCTTCTTCAGATTACCCTGTTTCTTCCCATTACTATTCTCCCTTTTTTCCCCCACCGATTCATTCTTGCGTGGAGCGACAGTGTTGTCTTCTGCTTTTTCTAACACTGTCTTTACTGGTAAAGGACGGCTTTCCAAGCGAATGAACTCGTCTGCTTTTTTGTAGAACTTTTCGAGAGAGGTTGGCTCCTTCATATTTAACCATTTCCCAAATTCGCTTGACTTATCGATAGCCCTCATCAGATAAGTCAATATCATTCGTGGTTCAGCATTGTCCACCTCAGCCAGTGCTATATTGAAGCGGTTCAAGAAGGATCTGATAGATTCACCAGGATTCTGCTCTAAACTCGATAGTGACATAATATCCTTGGCCTTCGAAGCATATAGTCTAAACTGCTCCTTGAATTTTCTGGTCAAGTCTGAAAACTGATCGATAGATCGGACTGGTAACTTGGTGAACCACAATAAAGCCACGCCTTCCAGGTATACGGGGAAATATCGGCACTTTATTTCGTCGGAGGCCCTGGCACCTGTCATGTTCCAGTCATATTTATACAGGAACTCATTCGGATCACTCGTCCCTTTGTAAGCTGGAATAGTCGGAGGGACAAACTTCCTTGGAAATTCCGCCTTCAAGATTTTTTCAGTAAACGGAGTTTTACTTGGAGCGAAACCCCATTCCTTCTCATCTTCAATCCTTTGCATACTTTCTTTCATGATCTGCCGGACCATTCCAGAAAGATATTCCTCATCATGTCGAGTTCTAGATCCACCGGCGTCAGGTACTGCCTGCTCAAAGGGACTAGTAGGCCTTTCAGGAGCATTCCTTTCATTAACATCATGAATGTTGCCAGCATGGTTCCTTTCATTACCAGCCGGTTCATTGTTTGCCCCAAGTAAGTCGTTCAACTTATTCAGAATCAGAGCATTCTGGGCACTTTGAGCCTCTAGTTGTGCATTTTGGGCGTTTATCTGCTGGTTTAGCCCTAGAATCACAGCATCCAATTCCGCTTTTGTAACTCCAACAGACGGAGTGGGTAGATTAGGAACAGGGGAAGCGGAGGTTCCCTCTTGAATGTTCCCAGATCTGATAGATCTGCTTTTCCTTCCAGGAGCCATAATCTCAGATATACTTCTGGTTTTTAAGGAAATTCTTTCTTCAAATCTCTGCGAAGCAATGATGACAGCTGTCCTGAGTTCGATTCTCAGTGAAAGCACCAAAAATGTTAACGCTTAAATTTGAACGCTAACACCCCGGTGTGCGAAGTGTATTTGTGAAAGCACCACCCGATAGATCGGGAAAGAATTATAAGTAAGGAGATTGCAGAAAAGCAGTAAAAACACAAGTTTTATAGTGGTTCGGCCCAAAATCAGGCTTACGTCCACTTAGATTCTCTTTATTGCTGATATGAGTACAATTTATATCACTTTTTTCAATTACAATTGACTTCAGACAAATAGTTCAAACTCCCATGAAGAATAATCTTTCGAATTCATCTTGAATGATTGTGATTCTTCTTTGAAGTGTGTAATAGCGTCCTTGGAGTTTGGAGTGCTTGGAGTGCTGCTTGAGTTGAGAAAATGGCAGAGTAACGGTGCTTCGAGAATTAGCCAAAAAAGGTTTTTCCCCACATTGAATGTGGCCATGTATTTATAGGCAAATTTTTAGGCTGGAACTTTCAAGTCATGAGTCGTGACCGACTCATCGTGAGTCGTCTGCGAGTTAAAAGTTGTCGTCTAAGATGAGGCGACCCTGGTCTTCTACACAGCAGCTTCAGGTTGAGTCATCAATGAGTCATCATGTACGACTCACCTTAAGTCGTAAGTCATCAACGAGTCATCCCCTTGCAGCATGATTCTGAGCTTGTCTCTGAGTCGTGTGTCGTGAATTGACCTATCTTTTGAGTCGTAGCTGCCTTAGGTCATAGACTCCTTAAGTCGTAAGTCTTTTGAGCCATAAGGTTTTATGACTCGGATCTCTCCTTGGGTCGTTGAGTCGTTAATGAACTTGAGTCGTAAGGTTTTATGAACCGTTCATCTCCTGAGTCGTAAACCCAATGGAATACTTAAGGGCCTCGAATGGATGAGTCGCGACCAAATGAGTCGGTCTTTGATGAGTCGGTGATAGGATGAATCGTGAGGTTTCTTGAGTCGGCAGCTTAATGAGTCGGCCTGTATCATTGAGTCGCTACTAGTTGAGTCGGGGATTCTTTGAGTCGGTCCTTTCCTTAAGTCGTGAGGTCTCCTAAGTCGTTAGGCACCTTAAGTCGTAGGTCGTTTCAAGTCTTAACCCGTTGACGCCTCTAACTCGTAGGCCTTTTAGCTCGTATGCTGGAACGGGGTTAACACAAGCATTTTGTTAGCACTAGTTTGGTATAACATTTTATTAGTACTAGGTGTGTAAATTTGTATACAAATGGTTATTATATGTGAGTTTGGTCATTTTAACAAAAAACTATTGTATTAGAATGGTTATGGATATCTTATTTGATTATATGATTAATATTTTTTTTTAATTGTTTGAATATGATGATTATGTGAGAGATTGTTGATTGATACAATATAAACAAAATAGACCATCAACGGGAAATAATAGCATGAAAAAATGGGCAAAATGATCAACTTTTAGCGTTTCAAAAATGCTACAGAAATACATATACTTGCATTGAGTAAACTCAACCGTAAAGTAGGGGTAATGATGGAAACTCTATTTGTAGCGCCATAAAATCTTTTGGGGGCGTTTTTAAAATCCTACAAAAAGATTTATGGTGGCGTTTGAGAAACGCTGTAGTAAATGGATTTATAGTGGCGTTGAAATGAATGCAACTAAAAATCATGGATTTTTAGTTGCGGGCTTTATCACGGCGTTTATCAAAATGCTACCGTAAGTTTTGGTAGCGTTTTTTGTGCGCCACCAAAAATAAAATTTATTGTAGAGGTTATATAAAATGTTGAATAATTCTGTGGTATATTATGTTGTAAAAATTAATTTTTTTGATGTTAATACACTGTTGGTATATTGTGGCATTTTAAAAATATAAATATTGAATTTTTAAAGGGAAATAATATGGGAAAATTTAAAGTAAGAAATTTTTAGTAAAGATGGATAAACATAAAAAGGAAGGAATCGGGAAAAAGTAAATAGTTTTATTTTTAAATCCTATTTAACAAATCTCGGGATATGGGAAAAATAGGGATTTTTAATAAATGCTAAAAGAGGATTTTTAAAACAAGGACTTAAGCAATATTGTTTGTAAGTACGAAGGAATATATTTTTAAATTCAAGATTTAAAATGAGTTGGAGAAAAATAAAAGGAGAAGTTTGAAATAAAATATGAAAATGATATTTCAGATTTAAATAAGGTTTTAAATCATAATAAAGGAGTAAATCTAGAATTAATGGATTTTGGAATAAATTTGGATAGATCAAGAAATAAACTTTAAAGGGAATTTAATTTAGAGAATCGCTTTTATAAAATCGGTTAAGTGTTTTGTGACAGTGATTAAAAGGATAATAAGACTATGAAATTTATAAACGGGGTTTATAAATAAAGTAAAATAAATATCAGTGGATATTTTGGATTTTAAATTCACGGTGGGAATTCATAAGGAAAGAGTGATTCGTTTTAAAAATATAAAGTTGGGTTTATTTTTTAAGTGTGGAAAGAAATTTACGAGATTGGGATGTAAATTAAATTAGGATAAATCGAGAGGGGTTTATAAATGATTAGATGGGATATATTGGGATGAAAAGTGTGTTTCTTGAAAAGGCAAGTATAATTTCAAAGGAAATGTTTAATTATAGATTAAAAGTTTTTAAAAGTTGTTTTGAAAGAATGTTTGTGGAAATTATTATTTAGTTATTTTAAAATTGTTAAAGTAAATATTTATTAAAGTTAGTTGTAGTATTAATTATTTTTAAAGGTTGAAATTTGTATTTTGGTGTAAATAATAACTATTAAAAATTATACCTTATATTATAGTTTTATTTTAAAAGTAGTTTTGGCTTAAGCTTTTCCTGGGAAATTATTATAAAATATCATAACGATTATCTTGAGTAAAGTGATTTTAGTAGTTTTTATTTTAAATGTTTTAAATGTATATTTTAGATAAAGTGACTTAAATTATTTAAAAGCTAAATTTAGTACGGCTTGGTGATTTTTAGTGGACATAAAAACAATTGGTTGAATGACTGTTTAATTTGATGGTTAAATAACCGACTATCAATGTTGGCCAATGCGCTGATTGTTTCGAAGAGACGGGGTCGGGTATAATTATTCGAAAACCACTTCGATCCGGTTTGAACGTTTTTGAATGAAGACCGTGAAGATGATGAAGACGGTGATTCGGTTTGTCCAGATCCAGGACAACATGAATGGATGAATGCTATCAGACCATCGTCAGGAGACGATGAGCATTCTAAGTGAAATGTGTTCTTAAAAGGTAATGCATAGCCTCAAGCCTCATCAATCAAGAATAGCTAAAACGGGGGAGGTGTAGTAAGGCTAAGTGGATAGCACCTAATTAGGGTAAGTTCATCCCTGTCTAGATGTTCCTTTTTGATCTCGGCTTAGTTGGCGGTTGTTGATCCCAACCGCGGGGTGATCTTTTTCGGACTATCCAGCAAGGGGTAGCTCTGGTCTTGTGTTGTAGTGGATCGGGAATGGTCCTCAGTACGCTAATCTAGGCCAGATACTGTGATAGACGGTACCCCATTTGCTCTGCCATTGTATGGAGTCCAATCTCTAATAAGCGCCTGTACGGTTTTGATTGTGCCCAACTATGCTGGGACGTGAGATGCAAGCATTTCAGCTAGATTCTATTTCATATTCTATAGACACTATTATAATATCAGACGGATTTGATAAAAATGTTTTGGGTATCATAAGGTTAAAACCAGGCTTGTTTATTTGTGGCGTGGCCTTATGAGATACCTTTGATTTCAAAGGATTTTGAAAACTTTAATAATTCAGTTGAGTGTGTTTTCTCACGCTGGTTTTCCAGAATGACCCGAATGTTATTTTATTATAATGCTCGGGTCAGACTGAGTACTACAAATGTAGGATAGGAGTTTGTGGAGCTCAGGAGACAAGCTGGATGACGAGGCGTGTTTCCGTAGATTTATATTTCCGCTGTATAGGGACAAGTTATTATAATTATCCAGTTGTGTGCTATGGATTGTGTTGTACTCTGATGATTGTAAGTATTATACGGTTACAGATTCTTTTGTATACAATTCTTTTGCTATATATTATGTGTTGTTCCGTTGCTATTATGAGATTCTAATGTTGTATCTAGTTTCTTCTTCTACCTCTTTCTTCTTTAAACCTAATGGTTTGTATTTCCGACCACTTTGAGTTGAACTGATGGAGAATATTATCGGCTCAAAGGGGTACGGATCTGCGGGTTGTTACACAAATCCAACTTAAGTAACAAAAGTGTTTCAAATGAAGTATGGTAAAGGGATATTTATAAAAAAAAATTAAGTGGTTATAATAAATATTATACCGTTAATTTTATGAATTATTAATAGGAAAAAAATTGAATATGAAAAGAGAATGCTGTTAAGTAAATGAATGTTAATTTCAAGAAGTAGGCGAGTAGTAAAATTTCATCTTATCTTGTAAACAGTTGTAAAATAAATGTGATAGAGAATGAGTATTTAGTTGTCAAATAACTTAAATAATTTATGTAAGAAATAATTTAGTAATCATGTTAATGTAAAAATATAAAGCTTTATAACTTATGGGTGTGATAAATATAAGTTAAACAAAATTAGTAAACATGAACAATATGAAAAGAAAAATTAAAATGGGATATGACACTTGATTTAACCAAAGTAAAGTTAATAAATGGAATAAATGTTATCTGTTAAGAAAATAAATTAATAAAATGAGTCAAATGAAGTAGAATTTGAATTTGAAATAAGAATGAACTTAAGTTGTAAAGTGAAAGTGAATAGAGTAAATGTTAATTAATAGAAAGTAAACAAAATATGGTGTTTGTAAATTTATTTTAAGTGGAATAAATTAATAAATTGACAACAAACAAATCGAAATAAAATAAATGTAAATGAATTAAATGGAAATAAATCAAAAGTGAATGAAACAAATAAATAAAGTGAAAACAAAAGAATCGAATGTAAGTAAACTAGATCTAAGAGAATGTAAATTAATAGAAGTTGATTACAAACAAATGTAAATAGATGATGTGGACATAACCGGTGGAATAAATGTAAATCAATTGGAAACGGATGAAATTAAATATAAATCAACCCAATATAAATAAGATGAAAGCAAATCAATTAGATGTCAACATGGAATGAATGTTAATGAGAAATAACAAAGGTATAAATTAAATAGTAGCATTGGATAATATTAATTGATGTGGTTATGAATAAATTAGTTGGATTTTGTTTGTTGGATGTTTTCATTTCTTGCATTTTCTACATGCACATGTGATTGGAGTATATCCATGTTATATATTGATATTCCTCTGCATATTCATGTTCTCATTTGGTTATTGAGTATTTAGTAGGTGCAGAAGTCGTTGGCTTGCTTTAGGAGCTCGCGCGCATGTTATTTTTGCTTTTTCTTGCTTAATACAAGCGAACTCGCTCGTATTAATTATAATAAGGTACGCATCACGGATGACATACAACGCTTTTATATTTTTCCCTTCGAGATGCCTCAACATTGACATAAGATGTATATTTGATGTATTTGATATATATTTGAGTTATATATTGAATTGTAAAAAAATTCCGATCTAGCTGGGCAAAGGAGACTTTGTCGAAATTTTTCGTAAATCCGGGTGTTAGGAAAAAAATTAAGTTTTAAAAGAATTTTACAGCTTGTTATAAGTTATATTTTTCGTAAAGTTGACACCAAAGTGGCGTGTCGAGAGCGTTGTAATGGTTTCATAAATAGGATTTTTTTTGTTATATAAGTTGGTTGTTTTGAATAACAAATATCAAGTGTAAATTTCTATACTTAGTACCTTTTCGAGGACGAAATGTTTTGAGTGAGGGAGAATGTAATGATCCGTACTTTTATTTATTTTAAACTATGAAATTTAATATTATTATTGATTAAAAATGGTTAGAAATAAAAATTTAATGTTTATTTATGTTATTTATTAGATATGAACTTAGATAAAACTTTGAAATAAACAATTTTGAAGATTTGAGCAACAATAAATATTGAAATGAAATTTTATGTATTAAATGTGTTGTAATCTATAAATTGAATTGAATAATAATGTTGAATAATTGTGAAGTGGAAATAGTTGGTTTATTATTGGGGTTTTTTTTAAAAGTAAAATTTATAAGTTAATGAATTATATTTCCATTATAGTGGTTTATTTGATACTTAAATTGTATAAATTTAATATTGAATTTTTTTTAAATAATTGAATTCTGGATTTAATATGAACGAAAATGGTATCGAAAGTTGATTTAAATTTTATTTAAGTATGAATGAAGATTGTTAACATTTAAAATTGGATTCAAAAGTGAATAATTAGAAATTGGAATTTTATATTATAATTGATGAGTAAAAATGGCCTTTTTGGCCACTATCTCGGATTTCGACGAAATCAGTTTCAACGAATCCATAATATTGAATCGTTGAAGGATTTTAAGTTTTGTATAGATCAGACTTGTCGTTTGACCATGCAAGCTTGAAACGCATAGAAATTAATTAAAAAAATTCGATTTAAATGAATTGACTTGAAAAGCTATCTACTGAATACGATCGAATTAGGTCTCAAAACTTGTTCCATTTCGTTTGGAATGGGGTAAAACATTATGAACGCCTAACAACACGCCCCGATTGGGGTTTGGCATAAATATCTAGATATTTTGAGAATTTTAAATATATATATATATATATATATTATTCTCATTTCACATCAAGGCTACTAAGACATCACATCTAGGCCAGTCAATGGATACCCGAAAAATCTGAAATCCGTCCGGATCCGTACGCAAAAAATGGATATTATTTGATATTCGAAAAGTGGATGCGGATATCCAATATCCAAAAAAAATCGGATGCGGATGCGGATATGGGCATATCTGTATCCGAAAAACATCCATCCGATCCGAAATTTTATGCGTGTTACAATTTTGTCATTATGTATGTTGTTATTTTATCATTTGAATTGTTGTAATATCGTGTAAACTTGTTTGATATTATGTGTGTTGCCATTTTGTCATTTGAAAAATTGATTAGTATTGTAGTGTGTGTATTGTAATTTAAGAAAAATGGTTGTTTAGTTCAAAAATATTAGTATAATAAAAATCTTACTTAATTTCGGATGTGGGTATTTCAGATATTTTCGACTACCTGGAAATATCCGCTTTTTATTTCGGATGCAGATATTTTTGGATATCCAAAAAAATCAGCGGATGCGGATACGATGTTAATTCTTAAATATCCGCAGGTATCGAATGCGGATTTAAATTTTCGGATGCGGATGCAGATACAGCTATATCCGCATCCATTTGCATCTGTTGACAGCCCTAATCACATCAGCCTCCCTAGTGCCTATCTACTTCTTAGAGAAGCTTCCCTCTTCTTCTCATTTAAATAACACAACTGGGCAATATAGAGAAAAAAAATGGCAAACAAATACATTAAAAAATTATTTTTCGAATTATACTCACTAAAAATCATCAAATATGTCTTAAAATTCATGTTACGAGTGGATCTTCCCACTGACATATTTTTGAGGGAGTTCGATCGAGTTTTGAAGTGCTCAACTGTGATGTTGTGAGAAGGGTGTGTGCTAGGGTTCCATTTCCCTTCTTATTTAGCCGCTGATTGCTGTAATCGAGGTAATGATTGGTTTTAGAGCATCGAGAAGCGCCTGGGGTCGATGTTTCATGGGGAACGACGTTGAGATGGCCGCCGCAACCTATTCCAATGCGAAAAAGGGGTGGAGTATGTCGCGTTTTGTCTGGGAGGATCGAACGTTGGTTCGTGTTGATGTTCAGGAAGAGATCACGAAGAGGAGCCCATCGGAATCGATGGAATTGATTTTCTTCAAGCCGAGCTCCGTACCACTGAATGCGTGCACGACCATGGGTAGTTCTGTGCATAGGAGATGGATTTTAGGGAAGAAAGATGGATGGCAGCAATGTAACTTGTTTGAACTTATGTTTAGTTTAGCTTTATTTATTTATTTATTTAAATGTTCGATAACTTCTAAAATGTGTATCTCTCTCGTACAAGATTCGATCGAGATGAAACTTTTTGCATTGCGATCGTGATGATGAGAGCTTTGCAATGGAATAGGTTTGGAAGGATTTAGAGACTATTAAAATTTGGGCTAAAATCGGACGTTGTTCGATTTTAGTTCCAAACTGGAACGCCTTGGCGATAACAGAAAAGTGAATGTTTTATAATGCCCACAAGTACTAGAATATTTTTACGCTTGTTAAATCTGAAATTATGAAGTGATATAAATTCATTGATCGTTGTTTGATAAATTTAACTGTCATCTAAATTGTCATTCAAATTAACTGTTAAAAATTAAAATTGACTGTTAAATTTGAAATTGAAATTTAATCGCCAGCAAAATACCCGATATTAAAAACTATGAAATTATTGTGATTATTTTGACTCTTTGGATGATTGATTGAGATGGATGTCAATTGATTGATATTTGGATGATTGGATATTTATTTATTTTTATATATCTTGTTATCACCTTGTAAATTATTTACAGTATATATAAACTGTAAATTGAATAATTTCAAATAAATTGAGAAATAGGTTTAAATGATACATACCTATGACATTTATTTTGGATTGAAATGATATATATCCATCCCTGAAATTAAATTGAAATAATTGATCCCTTGTCCATAAGATAGACGATTATATACGAACACTAGATTGGTTAAATTAAATTATTTTCAAAAAATTTATTTGAAATTTATTTAAATGATTTTGATTTACAAGAAATAAAAATCAAATTTATAGATATCAAATTATTTTTGAACTTGAGCTCGGAAGGTTGAAATTCAAATTTGGAAATGGGAATTGTTTAAATAATCGAAGTGAGATTTTGAAGCTATAATTGAAATGTGATTTGAATATCAGAAATTGATTTGTTTTAAAAGAGTGGACTTTTATTCAAACTTTAAAAATCTCTAAGTAAAAGTAATATAAACGATATTTCAAATTGAAAATGTAATTGAATTATATTTGAAGATTTATATTTTAAATTGGATGTTGAAGATAAATTTGATTTAAGTGTTTTGAATCGATATTTTGAAAATCGTACTCGAAATTAATATAAATCGAAATGATTTAAAATTTGGGAGTTGAGTTGAAATTAATTTGGCAATTGGAATTCAAATCAATTTAGAATTGAAATTGGAATTAATTTGGAATCGACGTTAATTCGAATTGAAATCGAAATTGAATCAATTTAAACCGAATTGGAAGTTGAATTGATTTGAGTTGAGAAGATTTGGAAATTGAATCAGTTTGACTTTGAAGCTATTTTTAAATAAATTATTTTAATATAAACTATTTAAAATCAACCTTTTTTCATATTCAATTTATTTTGATTTTCCAAACCATTCTACCATATAAACACTTTAAATACTTAAATCATTTTATATCAAACTATTTTAATTATTTATACTATTTTTAAACAATTTAAATTTTCAAACTATTTTTCTAAGATTCAATTTGGTCAACGGCTGGAAGGTTTATATTTAAATCATGGATGTAAATACGAATTGAGTTAAATTGAAGTTATAACATAATGAAAATTCAGAGCAATGTTAAATTGGAACTGAAATCGAGATATTAAGACGAACATGATTTTGAATCGAAATAGAATATTTTGAGTAAATACGATGATTTCGAAATGGGTTTGATTTTGAAGCGAATTTGATATTTTTATATCAAGTACGAATTATTTTTGAAAAATAAAAGTACCAACCAGTGTGTAAAACGACGTTTGGTTGTTAAAGAGACTGGGTCCTCTTATTAGCATACTCTCTATCAATATTGCAACCACTTTAACATCTGTGTACGTGGAGTGGTGGCCTAAAGCGAAGTGGTTGGATTTGGCCTCGTTTACTGGATTAGAAGAAAGAACACGATGATGGATTAGCTTGGCACTTGTGCCAAATTGAAATGACTAAAACAAGAACCGTACTGGTAAAGCGGGCTAGCTAACTCAAGCAGACACACTTCTTAGTATTACCATCATTTACATCATAATTGATTGGTGCGCACCCTCGGATTTTGGGAGTGTTGGACACGGTGGAAGATCATGGCTATGTGCGTTAACACCAGCCGTGAAGGGTAAACTGGTAGTATCCTACTGTGGGCATTACCTTACGTGCCTTGTTATACTTTTATCCTTATACGAGACCCTACGATTTTGGTTTACTGTTGTCGTATTATGGTGCATCCCTATCCATCGACGGTTTACCAGTGTTTTATATGCAAACTATACGACAGTGCTTAAAAACGCGTTAAAGGGGATCAATGTGAAGCCTTAACGCTATTTTGATATTTATTTTACTTATTAGACGTTATATATATAGCATATTCTACTACATATAAATATTTTGATGGATTCTTAAGAGATGGAAAATCTCGTAACATCTCTTGAGTTATTACACACACGTTATGCATCAGATATGAGATGCAAAACCTCGTAAACATCTTTGTTGCCACAACATCGTGTCATATGCGATATTGTTTTGACTCAAGTGTTTTGTATTTTCATTATGCTCGAGTCAGCCCTGAGTTTTTCAGTGCTTTGAGGATTATTCTGGAGAATGAAGACGAATAATTGGTATGTTATTACAATTACTTTTCCCTGCGTCATGTTGTTCTGCTGCATTATATTTTGTTTCTGTTGTATGTATAACTTTGATAAATGTTGTATAGATTATAATAAAATGTATAATATAAACAGCTTCATGAACTGTTTATTTGATTATTATATTTTTGGTCCTTTCGCTGCGAGATTGTGTGTTTGTTTTCTTATTCTCTTCTTATTTTCTTAATTAATCCAATGAATAATTTGTTGTGTTATATGAGACTCGTGGAAAAAATGCAATTGTAACCGAGAACATAATATGCACTGCTAGTCTTCGAAATCAAACCGGTAACTTTGAATTGATAATAGTTCAGGTAATTTATAATTTGAACTAGAGTGTAAATATACTATAAAGCTTCACTAAATTCAATGTAACGACTCGTATTTTACTTATCGAATGATGGTAAGATATTATTACTTAAATTTTATGAGGTCATTTGACTCTAAAATTTTAGTAGATGACTGCTAGGGACATTTTCCGTACTTAAAATTTTATCGAACGGTTTGGATCCATAATTCTTATAAAGGCTATAACTTTTGATATATGTCGAATTATGGTCTGAAACCACTTCCATTAGATCGGGATAATGGTTTCTTTTTCCGCAAAGTTGTCATGGTAGAAAAAAGGACTTACTGTTTATGAGATATAGCTATTTTATGTGTTATTTACCGCTGGACGAATTAATAGGAGATTAAACTAAGCCCATATTTAGGCCCACTAGCTAATTTTGGGAATTGTGCCCAGTTGAGGGTAATGGGACAGATCAAGATCATTTTCCCCTTCCCAAAAACAATTCGAAATCTCCATCAACCTAATTTCATCAAAAAGCCTCTTCGTACTAATCTTAGCTCAATCCATCATTGGAAGGGTAACTAGCAAGATGGGGATTATACGTTCATCATTTGAGTGCTTTGAATACAAAATTCTTACTATACACTTAAGATCTAGGGATTAGAGTGTTAAATTTGGTGATACAATATTTTCCTAGAGGAATTTGAAATATATGATTGATTACAATGATATAATATTTTCAGTTGTAGAAGATTTGAAAGATGTTTGAGATAATTTCTCAAATATATTGCCTCTTTTATAGCACTAAAGAGAGCAACGAATTACCTACATAAGAAGAAGAATTATTTTAGCAGATTTAATTAGTTAATTAATTCTCTAATTAGCTGATTAAAAAAGGAATCTTATCTGACGCATATAATTTAGGGAAATTGAAACATCAAATGGATAAAATTTCCCCATATAAATAGAAGAATTGATAAGGCACTGACTTATGATCATAATCAATTACTTCAAGCCCAAGTAATAAACTCTATATATATGTAGGGATTAGCATGAATAGAATCATCTCAAATTGCGTTAATCAACAATTCGTTCGTTTAATTAATTGTTTTCAGCCTTTTGATCATCAAATTGTGTTTTACAAATTTAATTTCTTATCAATGTGCTTAATTGTAGGTTCGACGCATTTAGTTTTCTTATTTTATGTTTACATAGTTGTAAATACTGCAACATTCCTGATTAGTAACATTCATTTAACACATTTGCTAATAGCTCATTTGGAAATCCACTTGTTATTTGGACCCCACAATGTAGCTAATCCCTATTACCTTAGAATTCGCCAAATTTGTTGCTAACTAGAACAAATTAATTTACCCTTACTATGCATGAATGGAATACTTTACTCTTTAATTTATGTTTCATTATATAGAATACTATTTTTAGTCAATTTTTCATTATGTTAAACTTTAATTGCTTTATTTTTTTACCTGTAAGGGACTTCTTATGTTAAAGTGTTGAATTGTGAAATTATGGAGTAGTTGGAATGTCAACAAACGATAATTTTGGCATAATAATTTCTTTAGAGTGATTTTAGTTGGTGCAAAACATATTTTCATACCAAAGTGGTGATGGTATTATTATATCAAAGTTGTTCTCAATCTAAATTCCAATATCCTTAGAAATATGGAATTTGAGTTTGTAATTTTCCAAACTCAATTGCCAATGCACCATTTTTGTACAAAGAAATTAAGTAATTTTCAGTAATTTTTTATGTTATATGAGACTTATGGCCAAAATGCCAATGCAACCAATAACTATATATGTAGTGCTAGTTTTACAAAAATCTAATTGGTAGCTTTGAGGTAATAGTAGTTAAGACAATTTATAATTTAACCTAGAATGTGAAAATACTATAAAGCTTCAATAAATTCAATTTAAACCCCAAGCCCAAAACTAATAAATTAAATATTCATTTTTATTATTATGCAACACTTTTGATGTTCTCGGTTATATGCATATAGATTATTGACGCAGCTTCTTCTTGGCTCGAACAGTTTAGATATCAATCTATCGTAACCTATCCAGGATCTTCTTCACAAAATGGTAATTTCATGTCAATAAACCGATAAAATGATAAATGCTCAATTCCGTTGATCGTGATGATGCCGGAATCTAGCTATCTCCAACCTGTTGATCTCGCAAGATGTCGTGTTGAAAGATCTATAATTCGATCGTTGATCACTCGTAAGTGATACCGAGAATTGGCTTCAAATTCGTTGATTCGCTCACGAATAACCCGAAGATGGAAAGAAGAAGGAGATCACACTCAACTTCAACAATGGTGGCAGAAGCTCACACACAATTTTATTAAATCAACTCCCTTTACAAATGACAACACACCCCTATTTATAGGAATTACAACACACACGACCTAACAAATACGACTCACGACTTAACACACACAGGGGACTTAACATCAATACACGACCTAACACATACGAGTTACAACATTACACGACTTACAACATACGAGTTACGACTTAACAACATACAAGTTACAACACAGCATCACAGGACTTAACCATATATGCGACTTAATAATACAACAATACATGCGACTTAATAATACAATGCGACATACGACTTAAGCGGCATAAGCTTCAGGAACGACTTAAGAAGATACGCAGCTTCATGCGACATAAGAAACCATGCGACCTAAGCGACATAGCGACATAAAAGAAAGCACAGCTTCAGGAACGGCTCAAGCGACTTAAGGAATCAGTGACTCAACACATGCGACTTAAGAGAACGGCTAAAAGAAATGCGACAAAAGATGGCGACTTAAGGTTGAGCGACTTAAGAGATATAACTCGCTTTCATGCGCTACATCATCTGGCATGCGACTTAAGGATGGTTGGGGCGACTTAAGGTCGTTGAGCGACATAAGCGACACAACTCGCTTATCATGATGCGCTGATGGTTGGGACGGCTTAAGGTTGCTGAGTGACTTATATGGTTGCGACTTAAGGATATGCGACTTATCATGGTGCGCTGCATCATCCTCCCCTAGTTGAAAAGAATTCGATCCGAATTTACACTTTCCTCTTCTTCGACATACTCATTCTCATGATATGGAATCAAATGTTTGACGTTGAAAACGTCAGCAGTATGAATATGATCTGGCAATTTTAACCGATAAGCATTCTCATTAATCTTTTTCACGATTTCCAAAGGACCAATCTTTCTAGCGGCTAGTTTGTTGTAAGTACCAATAGGAAATCGATCCTTAGTCAATACTGCATATACAAAATCTCCTTCTTTGAATTCAACATTTCATCATTTAATATCCGCGGATTGCTTATATTTCTCATTCGCTTTAAGCAATCGTTCCTGCACAACCTTGTGGCACTCTTGCAATTCATTCACAAAATCACTAGCTCGTTTGATCACTCCTTTCTGCTGTGGTACTATAGATAAATCTAATGTCCTTTAGGAATTGTTGAGTAAACGACCTGAAATGGACTGAACCCAGTGCTACGATTAACTGCATGGTTGTGTGCAAACTCAGCTTGACACAGCTTGGAATTCCAACTCTTTAAATTGTCATTCACAAGGCATCTCAATAGATTACCTAGGGATCTATTCACAACTTCTGTCTGTCCATCCGTCTGTGGATGATAAGCACTACTAAATTTCAGCTTTATCCCTACCATTCTCCATAGACTCATCCAAAAATGACTCAAAAAACGAGTGTCTCTATCCGATACAATAGATTCAGGCAACCCATGAAGTCAATAGATCTCTATCTTTATCTACTCTATATAAAAAAAGGGCCATAGAACGCTATATCAAAAAACGACTTATAATAGACTACTTGGGATGGGAGTCAAAGTGAAAGGATTCAGTCGAAGTATAACTGTGCGACATTTACTGCATCGGCCGTCTTCTTGCATGCGATAAAATGTACCATTTTTGGAAACCGGTCAACCACCACGGAGATAGAATCATTGCCACGTTGCGTCCTCGGCAATCCCAATAAAAAAATCCATACTAACATCCATCCATGGTTTAGCAGGTATAGGCAACGGCTTATATAAACCTGCATTTGTGGCGGTCCCCTTTGAAACTCGACAAATATGGCACCTCTGAACGAACTTTTCAACTTCCTTTTTCATTGACAGCCAAAAATAAGACTTTGAGATCAATTGCATAATACAGTCGCGGCCCACATGTCCTTCTTCATGTAATTCTTTGATAATTTTCATTCGTAGACTGCAATCTGGAATACACAACTGATTTCCTTTGAATGGAACACCTTCAACCAGCATATATCCATCCATGCTTCCCTGCTTGACTTTGTCTAGGATTTCGGAAAAATATGAATCTGAAGTAAGCAAATCTAGAAGTAAGTTAAAAACCCTTCACCTCTACTCGCATGGTTGTTAGTAAATTCTCCCTCCGACTCAATGCATCGACGACGCGATTAGTTACTCCAGACTTGTGCTTTATGACGAATGTAAATTGTTGAAAATAAGCTATCCACGATGCATGCCTAGCTGCAATTTTATTCTGCCCTTGTAAATGTTTCAACGCTTCATGGTCCGTATACAAAACAAATTCTTTGTGGAATAAGTAATGTCTCCAATGCTTCACAGCCTGCACAATAGCATAAAACTCTACATCATAAGTATTGTATCTCATCTTTGCTCCATAAAGTTTTTAACTGAAATAGGCGATTGGACGACCCTTCTGACTCAACACTCCTCCAATTCCAACCTTGGATGCATCTGTATGTAACTCAAATAGTAACTGAAAATCTGGCAACACTAGAATCGACGCTGAGGTTAAAAGTTCCTTGATTTGTTCAAAAGCAGATCCTGCCTCTTTCGTCCATGAAAACTGCTTTCCTTTCATACAATCAGTAACAGGAGCCATTACACTATAAAGTGCGGTATAAATCTTCGATAAAATGAAGCTAACCCATGGAAACTTCTGACTTCTGTGATAGTTTTAGGCTGGGGCCAGTTTCTGATTGTGGTTACTTTACTCTGGTCCACTTGTATCCCTTCCTTAGACACGACATAACCCAGAAATAAAACACTTGGCGTCATGAACACGCATTTCTTCGTCGCTGCATAGAACTGTTCTTGACGAAGAATAGTTAACACCTTTCGCAAGTGTTGAATGTGCTCCTTTGTGCTAGCACTATATATTAAGATATCATCAAAGTAGACTACAACAAACTTCCCGGTGTGAAAATTTGATTCATCACCCTCATAAATATACTTGGTGCATTAGGTAAACCAAATGGCATGACCAGCCATTCATATAATCCTTCCCGAGTCTTGAGTGTTGTCTTCCATCATTACCTGGTCTTATGCGAATCTGATGATAACCACTCTTAAGATCGACCTTAGAAAATATTACAGACCCACTGAGTAGATCCAATAGATCATCAAGTCTTGGCATAGGAAATCTGTATCTGACAGTTATTTTGTTGAGTGCCCTGCTGTATGTACACATTGTCTATGAACCATTTTTCTTCGGTACCAACAGAGTTGGTACAGCACAAGGACTGAGACTCTCTCGAACTCGCCCTTGCTCAAGCACCCCTCAACCTGTCCCCTCAACTCTTCATGCTCTTTTTGACTCATACGATAATACGGCCTATGCGGTAAAACAGCACCTGGCACTAGATCAATTTGATGTTGTATATCCCTTAGTGGCGGTAATTCCTTGGGTAATTCCGCAGGAAAGAAATCTTCAAATTCATTTAACACCGGTCTAACCTCCGAAGGAATTTCAAAATCTTCACTTGCTTCATACCCAATCAACATAAACATTTCAGCACTATCTTTCACTTCTTCAACAAATTCTCCCGTAGATAATAGACTAGTTGATTCCACTTTCTTCTCTGACTTGCTTTCACTTTGTTCATGCTTGAACTAAGGTAATTTGGGTCCCTTCGAACATGAAACTGTAGCTGTTGGTGCGACCATTATGTTGTACAGCTCTATCATATTGCCAGTCTTCCCAATAGTAGATGAGACACATCCATATCGACAACATCACACCATATATCATCTTTGTACTTCTTTCCAATAGAAAATGTAACGAATGCTCGTCTTCCCACTGTCACTTCTCCACCTTTCTTTAGCCATGCCAGTTTATAAGGTCTAGGGTGTTTTTCAGTCTTCAACCCTAACTTCTTGACGGCTTCTTTAGAAATGATGTTATCGCAACATCCCGCATTAATAACAGTCGACAAACCTTTCCCAAGATAGTACATGTAGACTGAAAAATATTGCTTCTCAGCCAACTAGAATCATTCTCATCTTTGGCACTAAACAAGACCTCCTTGTCATCAAGTTACATCCTTCGTCACCTGACACAATTTCTTTATCTTCATCAAACTTCGATGGTTGAGAATAATCAATTTCAGCTTCCACATCCTCATGCTCACAATCATCTGCAATTAATGCTCTCTTCTTCGGCTTTGTACATTCATTACTTTTATGGCCAAACTCCTAACAATTATAACACTTGATAATGTTAGTGACCTTTGCTTTAGCGGCTTCATTGACAATTGGTTTATTGACTACCTTGGAAACATTAGCACTGCTACTAGCACCCTTATTCTGGTTGTTAGAACACGCAAACACACCAATTCCTTGTCTCCCTTGTTTCTCGCAAGCTAGAGCTTTCTGATGTGCTTCAGCAACAGACATTGGATTAAACATATTAACCATGTCTTGAATTTGCATTTGCAACCCTCTAATATATCTAGCCGTTAGCTGTTCCTCGGTTTCCATAATATCATTCCTTGAAATCAATTGATAGAATTCATCTGCATAGTCATTCATTGTCTTCGTCCCTTGTCTCAAATTCTGCAAACGTTGATACATAAGAGATTGATAATTGTACGGCAAGAAAGTCGCTTTCATCATCTTCCTCATCTTCTCCCAAGTGACAACTTTTGATTTTCTCATTCTCTCCCGAGTTAGTTTAGTTTGTTACCACCAACCATAGCTCTTCCCCTTACTTTTGTAGCAGCTAATTGGACTTTGCGATTCTTAGGCACCTCCTTGAATTTCAAAATTTCTTCAACACTCGACAACCAATCAATAAATTCTTCTGCTTGCATACCACCTTTGAATTCTGGAATTTCCATCCTAATACCTGACTCCCATTTACGATCATTTTCTGAATCCAGATATTGATTTAGCACTTGGCCCCGATTTCGATAATGAATACTACCTCCATCACCATCTTCCTCAAAGTCAGATGTATTTCGATACCATTCCTGACTGTCTACTTCCCTACAACCATGCATGCCCCTTCTACCCTGTCTTTCAGCATCACGATATGGTTCATTTTCAAACCCACGTTGAGTTCTTCCCTCTTCATTTCGATACCCATGGTGGTCTCGCATCATTGAAACTGATGATTCTTTCCTATCTCGATAAGACTGGGGTGACATCTTCCTTTCTTCCAAAACCGATGGTGAAACCCTGTTTCCACTCTGGTTCGAAACTGGTGACGTTCTCCTTTGATTTCGATTCATGTGGTTCATCAATTTCTCCAATTTTTCAATACCCTCATTGAACTTTTCATTGATACGCTCCTCCATTTGCTCAGCTTCTTGTCTTCTATACAAATCTTCAACATTATGATGGCGATTAGTACGTCTCGGAGGCATGATCATTAAACAATCTCGTTTCTATCTCTGATCTAGCTCTGATACCAATTGACGCAGCTTCTTCTAGGCTCGAACAGTTTAGATATCAATCTGTCACAACCTATACAGGATCTTCTTCACAAAATGATAATTTCATGTCAATAAACCAATAGAACGATAAATGCTCAATTCCGTTGATCGTGATGATGCCGTAATCTAGCTATCACCAACCCGCTGATCTCGCAAGATGCCGTGTTGAAAGATCTACAATTCGATCGTTGATCACTCGTAAGTGATACCGAGAATTGGCTTCAAATTCGTTGATTCACTCACGAATAACCCGAAGATGGAAAGAAGAAGGAGATCACACTCAACTTCAACAATGGTGGCAAAAACTCACACACAATTTTATTCAAAATCAACTCCCTTTACAAATGACAACACACCCCTATTTATAGGAATTACAACACACATGACCTAACAAATACGACTCACGACTTAACACACACAAGCTACTTAACATCAATACACGGCCTGATACATACGAGTTACAATATTACACGACTTACAACATACGAGTTACGACTTAACAACATACAAGTTACAACACAGCATCACACGACTTAACCATACATGCGACTTAACAATACAACAATACATGCGACTTAACAATACAATGCGACATACGACTTAAGCGGCATAAGCTTCAGGAACGACTTAAGAAGATACACAGCTTCATGCGACATAAGAAACCATACGACCTAAGCGACATAGCGACATAAAAGAAAGCACGGCTTCAGAAACGGCTCAAGCGACTTAAGGAATCAGCGACTCAACACATGCGACTTAAGAGAACGGCTAAAAGAAATGCGGCATAAGATGGCGACTTAAGGTTGAGCGACTTAAGGGATATAACCCGCTTTCATGCGCTGCATCATCTGGCATGCGACTTAAGGATGGTTGGGGCGACTTAAGGTCACTGAGCGACTTAAGCGACACAACTCGCTTATCATGATGCGCTGATGGTTGGGACGGCTTAAGGTCGCTGAGCGACTTATGCGGTTGTGACTTAAGGAAATGCGACTTATCATGGTGCGCTGCATCATTTATGCAAACAACTCCAAGCCATAAGAATAAGGTTTTAGTTTTTTTTTATATTTCATGGATGATAATCAATAGTTTGTTAATACTAGTAGGATAATAATTTTTTAAGTTGCTCATAGTTATACCCTCTTGCTCATACAATTTTGGTTTACACGTATCTTACTTTGTGCCACAATTAAAAGGCTGACCATGTTGAGCCCTAAAAGCTTATCCATCAACATGACATTCAGAAAGATGTAAATAGCCAAATATTACTAGTTTTCATTTTCAATTTTATTTTTAGATAAAATAACAAAATATGGTCGTAGAAGTTAGAAACTTATATGAGATCTACATTTTTTTGTTTTAGCCACATCGGTGATATATTAAAGAGCTTGATGTCTAGTTCAAATTGGATGTGAATATATTTCTTTTCGAATGAAAATATTTTTGAATAACATGGTAAAATAGTATCTCTTATTAATTTAACACATCCTTTATCTTGTTGTTGACGTACAAAAAGCTTTTATATTTAACCAGTGAAGGACATGGATCCTTTGACCTATCATAAGACTAATCATTGCAGCAAAACAGTAAATAGTAATAGTTGCTTGTTTAAATCATTGAAATATAAAAAATCTGCTGAGGTAGTCCATATATACCTCAGGTAATGTGAATGTTATATTTCCTGTTCTTTATTTACGTACTGTCATGTACTTGTACTTTCAGCTGTAGTTGAATGAACCCTCCTACATTATATGCTTCATTTTCCCATCAAAAATAATTGTTATACCCAACAAAGGGATGATATTTATACTTTTCTTTTCATATATTCTTTTTTTCATATATCTTTAGGAGTAGGAATAGCAAAACCCCAACCCTTTTTATTGAATAACTCTTGTATTGGATTATATGAACAACTACGTTAAATTTCTTATTTGTTTTTTGAATAAATAACAAAAGCTGGATTATTTTGAACATTTGGCAAATTAATGTGCTCCAAAATGGGCAAATGTTGTGTTGGCTTTGAATATTTTGTACAAAAGGCGGCTACTATAGAATCAGATATTAAATCCGTCAATATATTTGCATTAATAATACGGTTTTCAATTTGTTATCCCTTAAAAGAGACCATCCATTGTTAACATACTATTGAAAATTAAAAATCAACCAACATAGGTAAGAAAATTGGTTTAGCTATGAATCATCATTGTAAGTAAAACATGTATGAATTTTTGATTTCATATGCTACAGTTTAATTAGTGCTTTATTATCTGTCTTTAGTAGATTGACCAAAATATATTTCAGGGAGATACTCATATCCACACACACGAGGAGGGTTCGATTGCACCTCAAATAGTGCATCACCAGAATCGCATCCTAATTTCTACCACATATTCCGAATTAAATAATATTAATTTATCTTTTTCCGACTTGTGTGATGGGAATCGAAATGCAACAGGGGTTTGTACTGTTTGGGGTGTCATTGAACGATATATATATATATATATATATATATATATATATATATATATATACACACACACACATATATATATATATAACTTTAACATATAATTTGCGTTAATTAGTTTCATCATAATCAAATTGTTAATTGTCAATTCATGCATTAAAAAGATGAAGCTTTAAGACTTATTTTCTTTCGTAACAAGTTTTTACTTCTAATTGCCATTATTCCTCATTAGTATAGTTAAGAACAAATTACAAACACTAACTGAAACTTTATTATGTAATATAAATTAATTTGACTTGCATGCACCTAGATGACATTTTCTTAAGGGATTGTCATCTATATGACGAACTTTATTTTACATGCTACAGTTTTATGAGTGCTTATTAATTGTCTTTAATAAAGTGACTACATATAATTTAGGAACATATATAGAAGTTTGCCATGTAACCGTCCTTAATTAATTTGATTATAATTAGTCTAAAAGCATGCGAGCTGACTTTTAATATTTAAATATGGATGCATAGTAGAGGTTGTGTTGACAATACCATTGAGTGTAGTTTCAAGTGCACTTCACATTTATGTTCAATCTTCCAGGAGAGGTGAAAAAGAGGAGAATGAATTACTAGTTGTGTCATTTTTTCAAAATGGAAATGATTTTATCCAATAACTGTAATAAAAAATTTATTATGCACATCCATGCATTTATTTTCTTTTTTGAATTTATATACTAATGACAAGCCTATATAGCCCATGGAAACCTAGTTTATTAAATGTAATAAGAGTTTTGCCTCTAAATTAAAATGTTTCAATAATCTTTCACACTTTATTATGTTGTTTGTTAGTTCTGTTTATTACGTGGTCTACGCTGTTAGTGTATATAAATTTCATTTTAAGAATTAATGAAAAATAAATTGAATTTTTAATGGAAAAATTCATGTTGCTATTAATAATTATACTGGTCTCAAAGTTTGCTTCAAAATACACACACACTCTCCTCTATTTGGACTGATGATATTCTAAAATTAAAGGGTACTGCTATCCATTTTGTATTTAAGGATCATTTCTGAAGAAAAAAAAATTAAGTCCAATAAGTTTACGAAAGGAAAGAAGAAAAAGAAAACACAAAAGGGTCTTCATTATTAGATCCGAGAAAAACCATTAAAGATTAGTGTTAACGCTTCCGTCTAAAGATGTCTTCTCTTCGGAACTGTAAGATTTAAATTCCTTTTTGTTTTATTTTAGATTTACGAATTCAGAATTGATTGTGTTATAATGCAAAACATATTTGAATCTTATTAAATCTCTTTTATTTGGTATCAAAACCATTGTAAATTCATATAAGATGCATTTTTTACGAAATTGATTTTCAATGGTTCGTATAAAAGCTATGAAGAATCAACTAATTTTCAATGATTCAGGCAGGCCCCACAACACCATACTCTATAGGTATATTAGTTGCCAAAGATGTATGGCGGTTTTCATAATGAGACTACGTGTTGTACTTAATGTATCTCTTCGTTACTCCATATGTATGAAGTTTATGTAGACCGATTTATTCTTGGTATGATTTTGTTAGTTCGACATATGTATTATGTTTTCTACATATGTCTAATGTTTGTGACTGTCACCATTGTTCCAGTGGTTAGATGCTTCAACATTGGAGCAAGTAGTCATAGGTTTGAAACTTGCATAGCATGATCGAACATATATTGACATGTTGTATGTTGTATATTATCTAAGACTTGTAGTACTATATGTATTACCATTGAAGTACGCAATTTCAAAACATATCTAATATCTGTCATGCCTTTAAGCATTGGATTTTCATGCTTGTGTTAATCCTATCTTTGTGCACTAGTATATATTTGCCATATTATATAATTTTCTTTTCACTAGGAGTGCTGAGTCGAGATCATGATGAAAATTTTAGTTTAGCTTTGTACAAAATTTACTGGATGGTATCCTTCTATGGTATTGTGAATATATATGTGTGTGTGCGCGCGCGCGCCGATCAACATACATTTAGGGCATCATAAAAGGAGAGTCGTTACAGGCTATCATGATGCCTTTGGTGTCATGACCATTAGGTTATTGATCTCAACTTCAGCGTTGCTAGGTTGCATGTTAAATTCTTTGAAAAAATTTAAAAAATTTAAAAGAAGAGTAATGAAAATAAAGAGCCTCAAGGTTCAGGCACTCCTTCCACCGTCAAAATATAGACTACCTTTTTTGCTAACTTCCAAAATAATGATCAGTGAAGGTCTTTAGTGAAGATTACTTACTAAACACTTTGTTAAAATTTAAAAAAAAGGAGTAAGTGTGAGTGAAATGCAATGCCAGTAAGTAAACAACAAATAATTTAAAGTGGTACAATATAATAGAGATCTATGTCCATTATGGCCGCTTATCTCATTATTTTTGAGAGTTTTTACTTACAAGAGAGATTTATTGGCTTTTATAGGAGTATAAAAGAAGCAAGAATCTTGGTGTTAAATGAAGGGAATTTCTTTCTTATACCAACGCATTAACTCTCATATTTATAGCCATGGATATCATGCATAAAAGGGCTTCATTGATGCCTTGGATGTTAAGTTTGTCAAAGAACCGTTATTTGTGATTTATGGTCTAGGTGCAACCATTTTAGAGGCCATGTGAGCAAAATGGTCTAGAAGTATGCTAGTTGGCAGACTATACACCAGCTAATTCCGTTAGATAATTAATATGGTGTATGGAATGATTGTTGCACAGTGGTGCTTTTTTTAGATGGACACTATAATGATTGCAATTATGTTTGGGGAATAGTATAGGTTGTTGTCTCTTTTCGTAGAAGTAGTTAAGAGCCATTATCATATATCCATGCCTACATACACAAAGTAATGTGGACAAGAAAGTTGGTCGAGGAAGAGTTTGATTAACATGGAGGTGTTCGAAGTAGGTGTGTAAGCAGACATGCAAGTTTAAGAGTTGGCATTATCTGTGTAAATCGACCAGGGACAAACATGATGGGGAGGTGTATGAAGGGTGGTTGGGAGGTCTACTAGTTAACTTGCAAGCAAACAACATCTTTGTGAAAGGCACAAACAAGGTTCCAGACCTGAATCAGGAAGCGAGCAAGACTTAAGAGCGAGGCCTACTTAGACAAACAGGTAATAGGGTTGCATATGATATTAGTGGATACTTGTTAAGCTAACCTTGGAAGTTGGGCTTTGGATGTGTTGTGTTCGATTTGTATATTTCGAGAAAAATCAGCAGCAACCACAATTGACTATGATCCTTCACGAGTAATGTTTTGAATGTGCTTTGACCTCTTACATGCTTACGGCGCAAATCCAACCTCTCAACCACGACCAAATGTAATGTTGAACCATATTAAATCGTAATATTCGATGAACAACAAACTGAGAGACTTGTTGTAGTTTTTTTCAATCCATGGCAATAATCATTTCACTCAAAAATTTCAAACGCAATATTATAATTCCTTTAACCAACAACCAATAAACTCCTTGTAAACTGGTATGCCATCATCAATGAGTTGAATAGAAATTTTATTTCTTTAATATTTTCGTTTACTAATTTTTGCTTTCCTTGTAATTTAATTTACTTTGCTCACTATAAACTAGTGTTTAGTAAAATATGGTTATGAAATATTAATGAATTATTGTTTAATGTGATACTTATTGATTGTATTTGTACATAAATTTTTGTACTATATTTCGATGTTGTTGTTTAATGATATTGTTAACAAGAAAACTTGTCAACATCCCCAATGTCATGTGAAAGGTAATTAGGTTCAAATGAAAACAACTTGTTAAAAAGATACCCTCCTTTAAAAGCATTCCTTTCAACCAGATTGACATAGCCGAATGGGGTTTAAGGTGATTGCTCTACCTTTTGACCATGTTGGATTAATCGAAATAGTCGAAAGAGCTATCCTTACCTTTCGACCATGTTGACCTAGACGAAAGGCTTTAAGGAGATAGTTCAAGGATATGATCAAAAAAGGTAGCATCTGATTGAGTCCTTTCCTTTATGTGGGTCAAAAGTAGCTGATCATTCTTATTTTTCATTCCTTCCGACTATGTCGAAAGTTAACATACATGCCCTTTCATTTGTGTCGAAATGGATGTACATTTTAGTTACTTGATACAGCCGCTTTCGACCCTATGGCTTCGTTATCTTCATTGTGGAATGCCTTCGAAAGGGTTACAGGTGTCACTAGTGATAGACCCCCTTCGAATGAGTTCCTCTATAATAAATTGTTAGTCAATTATAAACTAAGATTCTTCAAAATGCCCGTTTTGGATTACGTGAAAGGGGTTTCACTCATTCGAAATGATTCTAGCTTATAACTGCCTAAGATTCACTTCGATTTCCTTGTATAAGATCGACCTGGGTATTTCCTCAGTTTCATAAATCATCATGGTCGAAACCCCATCATCATCCCTTTTTTCATGGATAAGTGTTGGTTCTGATGATGATGTGGTTCGACTAAATACACCCAAGTCGATCATATGCATCGCATAGACGAAAAAAAGTTAAGAGAATAGGTTAGAATCATGCACAGTGGATCACTAGTCTAGCTAATGATCTAATTGATCTTCCTCATCATAAAAATCCTTAATGAATAAGCCATATTCTTTTTATTCATAATCCAAAATGAGTTACAAGATATAGAGCTTTTTCCCCCCAATTTGATTTAGGGTTTTCTTGAGAATTTGATTGCAACTAAGAAAGTAGAGTAATAGAAATGAATTTGGTATTCCGAAATTCGGTCCCTAAAACTGGACCCTTGGTCTTGTTTATAGATGTAGTTCAGCCCCCTTACATGCATGTGCTTTTGATACAGTCGAAAGGACCCCTCTTTATATGCCGCTTCAAGCCTTTCAACTTGGTCGAAAGGCGATGACTCTATGTTGTCGAAAGGTATATTCTTGTTCTTTCTGATTCATGTATCTTCTTGTTCTTTCTGATTTACTTCTGTGCCTCCTTATCCTTCCTTAGGTCTTTTGACTGAGTCGAAAGGGTCCACTGTCAACCTTTCACCTCTATTGAACTTTGATTACTGCTTTCTTCACAAAACCTTTCGACGCTGTTGAAAGGTTTCCAAATGCGCCTTCTCCTCCATGTTGCCTTGTCGTTTGTAGAAGTAAGATTGAAGCCTTCGACTCTAGGTTGTTCATACTGATTTTGACGATATTTAAGTATTATTGGCTTCGATGATGTTGAATAGCCTTCAAATGTATGTCTGAGAATTGAGGCGGAACCTTCCCTTAATAATATTGGCTATGATCAGTTCAAAAGGCTTGGTGCATAAGTGAGAGGTACCAACTATTACTTTTGAAAGGGGTTCTGAAGCTTTCTTTGCGTGTTCATCTGTGTCGAAAGGTTTAAAGTGGAAAAAGGGTATGCTTGTTTTCATCCAGGTCAAAAGCCTTCACAATGTATGAGTTATTGTTGCCTTCGACTCCTTCGAAACCTTCTTAAGGCCTTCGTGACGTGTTCTTATGACCTTTGCAAAACTCATGCATACTACTTCAACAGAATGCCACTCTTATTAACCTTCTTTCATACTTCTGCTCTTGTGTAGATTTTATGGCTAACATTTTGCCCCCTTGTATGAAAGAAGCTTTTATTCTTTAGGACAAACATTTCATAACTTTCTCACCTTCCATAACTTTTATTTTTTTCTACAAAATTCAAAGTAAACGATATTTGCTATTGTTAGCTCATTATCATACCTTCATGCATGTTTAGTAATAGATTAGCATATTAATGCTTTCATATTTTGACAGTTTGTCGATCATAATCAAGGTTTTAAAACTCGGATATCGAGCACATTTCGTCTCGATGATTTTAGTGACTCGATATCGTATCGGGGCAGATCTCGGATGAGACGAGTGCATCTCGGATGCCAACATCGGGTTTACATCTCGGACCAAAAGTTCATCTCGGGACCATATCGGAGTATAACGCATCACATAATTTATACAAAAAAATGCATGGTATTGGTTTATTTAACATTTACTGAATTACTGCAACTAATCTCCACTATTCTAACTAAAAATTAATGCAATTATACTTCAACTATATGAATTTTTCAACAAAAGTTACAAAACATCATCAGTTTTAGAAATTACATATAAGTAGATGAAAGACGACAAATTAACCGAAAAAAAGAGGGTTCTATACAATTACATATGTGCGGCAAGAATAACATAATAACAATATTAGGAACTGATGTAAATAAAAGCAAATGCATATAAGAGATATCAGCAATCGAAGAGTCTCAGGTAATGCAAACCTACTTGCAGAAGGTTATGCATTAAGAATAACAAACTAAATCTACTTGCACATCTACTCTAAATTATACTGCATATTCAATTTTTAAAAGATTGAATTTCATTAAAATAGAAATAACCCTAATTTACATACATGTAGAGAGTAGAGAGATTGGTCGAAGACGAAGCTACAGACTATCAAAAGCGAGATCGAGTAGTCAAAAATTGGAAGGAACCGTAAGCTGTTGGATGTTGGAAGAGGGAGTTCAATTTTTTTTTGAAAGAGGGAATTCGATTTTTTTTCCCTAGAGAAGAGGGAGTTCAATATTTTGACAAGGAACGTGATCTTTTAAGAAGTTGAATCAGAAAGAAGAGGGCTTTGTTTATTATTTTTTATGATAAACTGAAATGGGTCTATTTTTATAAAAAAAATTATATCGGGGATATATCGGAATACGTTTCGCTCGAAATATCGACCGATATATGCAAATTTCGACCGATATAATCGAAACGAGATATCAACTGATATCTCATGTTTTGTTTCACTCAAGCCTTCAATCGAGATCTCGGCCGAGATATCGGTCGAGATGGCCGAGATTTAAAACAGTGATCATAATCCCGATTCATCAGATACGAAATTTGTAACTAGTAGCTACTAATGCATATAATAGTTGTTTTTTACGAACCGCTAATAGGAAATAGCCAATAGTTGCAGATAGGGGCTATGAATTATTATCAAAAAATAAGCCTTTGTAGCCCATCCACTCTTACATATATCTGGGAACTTTTCCATAAACTTGAATGTTCATGATGCCTTTTTTTAGAAGTTGGTGAGCATTATTTAAAGTTACAAACATCGATTCTAATTTAGGCATTAAAAAGACCAGCCCAAATTTTTTATTTTTTTGTAGCAATCTAAACTCTATTACATCATTCACCCCATTGGGGATTTGATAGAGATTAGGAATCAATGAAATTTAACCCAAATTAGAGTATTAACTTGCGAAGTTTAGTAGATGATAATGAGACATCTAGAATCCCGATGGTAACATCCAAAATAGTCTTCCGCATGGCTATTCTAAACCCAGATTTGGGTTTTTTAGGTGAATAAAACAGAAATTAGTAAACATTGTCTTTATATCAAGATCTGGGCCAAGATCAGGGCTTTTGTCCAATACTTATCTTTGTAAGGAATCTTCGACCCAGATTAGGGCATATGTTGTGCAAGTAGACACCCATAGTAATTGTTGTCAAGATATAAATCCTTTGCGTAGAATAGGGCATATGTTGGACAACCAGAAGTCCATGGGAGTTATCTTTATAATAGGAACCAAAAACCAAGATTAGGGTATTAAGGCGAAATCAAATAATAGTCCCGAAATCCAAATTCGAGTATATAACTATAAGTGATTAATAATGTCCCAACACCCAAATTCGGTTATAATATAAATAGTTAGTGACTGAGAAAGACCCTAAACCCAGACTCGAGTATTAATAAGTGAAGTCCTGAAATGAATGTCCCGAAACCTAGATTTGGGTATTAATTGGTGAAATTCCTATATGAGAAACCCGAAATTCGGATTCGAGTATTTAATATATGATGTTTAGAAATGAATGTCCCAAAACCTAATTCGGGTATTAATAAGTGGAGTTCTGTTCTACTCCTTTAATACATGAACCCTTCAAGTTTTGTTTATATAAAGATATCCTGATTAGCTGCCTCTTGAGCTTGGATGTCTTAGTCCATAATCAGATATATCGATTCTCAGGCTTAGACAACTTAGGCCCTTGTAGATATGTCGTTTTCTAAGGCTTGGATGTCTCAATCTTTTATTTTAACAAAATTTCTAGTCAACTCCCTAAAGTTATTCCAAGTAACGTGATTATTCTAATTTAAATGGAGGGTTGATACCCTTAAGGACTGCCTTTGTATTTTCACTTGTAAATATCCTTTGAATCATACCTTTCGAAGTCGTCGAAAAGTTTAGGTGCTTGGTTGTGAAACCTTCCAGCTTTATTGAGTTAGTGTGAGATTCTCTTCAAGGGTTTCCTTATTGGTCTTAGATTGAATTACTTTGAATTTGTCCTTAGGAGGTCCGATTTTATCCTATCGAAGGGTTAGGATGATTGCCTTCTTTGGGTTTAAATAAAATATCAAACTTCTTTGTAGATATATACAAAAGATTTCAATCTTGTCAAAAGGTATGACTACTTATGTGGTGTATCATGATCCTTGTTGAAAAGTATAGAATGGTTTCTTACGGAATAAGCCTTGTAAACTAGAGTATTTATACTTTAAGGGTAGTCTTTGGTCTAGTCGAAGGGTTGAACCACATGGACTATATCTGCGAAAGGTTATTGATATTTTACAGCATGAGAAATTTTGACCTTGTTAAAAATGTTTAAGCTGTAAGGTTGAAGGCCTTGAAAGGTTAAAGTGACCAATTGAACCGAAAGTGTTATCGACCCTGTCGGGAAGAACCTTCAGTGGTATTGAACCTAAAATTAACAGATAATGCAACAAAGTTTAAGCAAAACAGTAAAGTAATTGATAGAACATAAGACTTCCCTTTGTATTCATGACAAACTCTATATTATTAAATCCCCAAATCATTACCCAATTAGGGTTACAATGCCTTCATTAAGAAAATTCAAAATTAGAATGGAAGAATTCGGATCCATAAAACATGACCACTTGGGTTTTATTTATAGATGTCGGCGGCCTTTCTTTCGACTCCATGCTCTTGGCTGGAACGGAAGGTCTCCTTTCTATATGCAGTTGTGAACCTTTTGACTCTATCGAAAGGTTTGCCATCCATCTGCTATTATAGGCCTTCTTACTTTATCGACAGGTATGTTTTTCTCTATGTCTTCATAAACCTTTCGGCCTTGTCAAAAGGTTGCTCCTTTCTTGGTTATTTTGAAACCTTCAAACTTGACGAATGGCTACACTTCATTTGATTGTTATTGAGAGTTATAATTCCCTTCGATGTTTATGAAAGGTTGTCTTTCATTCGTTTTTGACTTATGAGTGCGGCTTTCTTCATAAACCTTTCGACATTGTCGAATGGTATCTTGGATGTGTTCCAACCAGTTCGAAAGGCTTGAAATGCTTTTGAAAGATCATTATAGAGTTGCTTGCACTTTCTTTGACTTCTCCACCATCTTTGAAAGGTAAGAACTCTTTGAATGTTGAGAGATGAAACCTTTCGTCACCTTCAAAAGGCCTGGTGTAACAACCCGCATATTTAACGACTATATATTTAAATATTTTATTTAAATATAGCATCGTTAGTCGGATTAAAATCTGAAATTCTACTTTTTGTAAACAGTCGAATTAGGACTCGAGACCACTTCCATTGAGTCCGAAATGGCGTTTGCGACCTTTGAGTATAAACATCGATATGTTTGGAGTTGAGTTGAATTTTGCTATTTTTTTATTGGGCTTTGGGTTTGGGTTTCAGCCCATTAGCCCCACATAATACCCTAACTCCACCCCCTCTCCTCCTCATTCATTCTATTATTTTCCTAACACTTAAACAAAAGAAAAACGGGAGAAGAGAAAAGAGAAGAAAATTCCTAATCCCTAGTTTTGCTAGGAAATTCTAATTCAAGCTCCAAAATCAAAGAGAAGCTTAGATTCAAGATTTCTGGGTTGAAGTGAAGAGTGGTTGATCTTTCCTATGTTTTGAAGCTTCTCGTTCGTTGTTTTTAGGTTTAAAGGTGTGTTCTTGAACTCATATCAATGTCTATAACTTTCATTGTTGTTAGGTATGAATTCCTATCATCTATTCATGTTCATTTGCTTTTGATTTGAAACGAGTTGGTGAATTTTCTAAATTTTGGTGTTTTGAAGTTAAAAACTTTAAAGATCTTATCTTGGATATTTAGACATGTTATTTAGGGTGTATCGAAGAGCCTACAAGGCTGGGTTGTCGCTTGGCATTAATCCCTAGTCTTCGTCGCTCGTCTGATTGCTTCCGAATCGTTTTGGCCATTATTCGCCTGGGCCAATTTTTCCCAGCTGAACCAACCAGACGTATGGTTGGTAATTTCAAATGTCTGGTTATGGTCCCCGGGGAAAAAATATAAGACAGTAGAAAAACAAAAATGGCAGAGTCTTGAACCAGACGTCTGGTCCAAACCTATCAGACTTCTGGTTAGTTTTCAGACGTCTGGTTAGTTGCTCAAACGTCTGGGAGGTTTTTCAAATATTTCCAGAACCCTAATTCAAACGTCTGGATGAACCCCTAAACGTCTAGAACTTTTGAGTTTTGCCTATTTGCCTATTTTTTGAGTGAATTTCCAATGTTTATCGATTTTTGTTGATCCTATTAGTTGTTATCACTTTTATCGACTTTGATGACTTCTTTTTCTGGATTTTTGGGAATATCCACTTTGATGGATTTAGTATCGATTTCTATGGATTTGATTTACATCTTCGAATGTGAATTTTGGCGATCGATTATTTTTACAATCGTTTTCTGTGATTTGACACTTTAAAATACAAAGGTTTCTATACTAGTAGTAAATACTAAAACTCTTTCATCAAAATGATTTCAACGTTACTTTTAATACAAACCTCGTATTTGAAACCATTTTCCAATCTATTTGTATATATAAACCTTTACCTCATTCGTATGAGAAATCTAATTAAACGACTTAGCAAAACAAGTGGTATGAAACGCTGGTGTTTTCTTTGTCGGTTAGTTCTTGGACTTGTTCGATTGAAATCTTGTGACTATTTTTGAGTGGAAATCTACAATTTGTTCGTAAATACTTAAGTTAAACCAGTGATTATGGGACGTGAAGTTAAACTCATTTATTTACTAGTTTAGTGTAATTCACACTTTCTATTGATCAAGGTGATCATTTTGTGATTTAGACTAGCGATATGCGATGTCTATTTGTCCATGTGGAGGACTGTACCTTATTTTATTGCGCTTCGTCTCATTTCTTTTATAGGCTAATGACCTATGGGTTCATTGGATTTCGACTCATTTCTTGTGGGCTAGCGACCCATGTTCTTTTATGGAGATTGGTTCATCAGGCATACCATTGTCATACCACGCCGTTGTTCCAGCTTATCTGGTTCATTGAGAGTACCGTTATTATTCTACGTCGTTGTTTCGAATTATTTGAGTATCTGGTTCATCAGGCATATCGTTATTGTACTACATCATTGTTTCGAATTATTTGAGTATCTGGTTCATCGAGCATACCGTTATTGTACTACGTCGTTGTTCCGAATTATTTGAGTTTATGGTTTATCGAGCGTACCGATATTGTACTACGCCGTTGTTTTGAGTTATTCGAGTTTTAGGTTCCTCGGGAGTACCATTATTGTACTACGCTATTGCACCGGCTTTATGATTAGCAACCATGGGATAGCGACACGTTTGTGATACACGAGTTGGTGAGTTTCCATGCTCCCGTTTGTTATAAACCTCCCCCTTTTTGTGATTTCTGGAATTCTAATTGATGATTTTTAGAATTTGTGTTTCACCAATTTTTGGTATTTATATTGATAAGCTGTATAAATTTTTGTGGTTTAGTGAATAAAATAAAGAATATGACATTCTTTTTGGTGTATGAGATTCTTGAGATATTTGTATGATTTTTGTTTGTTATTAAATGTATACTTGACACAGTATGCCATTATTGTTATCATACATTTTTTGCATATCTCTTATCCTATCTCATTTTATCTGATAATTATAGCTAGACTGATCCCTTTATTATTTTCTTCTTAAATAATACTCGGGCTAGACCGAGGTATTTCAGGTGCTTCTACTTGACTTCTGATCAGGGCCTATGACCTGACTTTTGGCTAACTACTTTAGCTTAGTAGTTTTTGATTTCATACATTCAAGATAGAGACTCCTTGATGTATATATATTCTTTTGTCTAGCACTTGCTTATTCTTTTGTGATGTAGTGGATCTTACATGACCACTACTTTAATGTACACTTTTATGTTTTATATTCATATATGTTTCCGCCTTTATGATATGAATATCTGTGACTGAATTGTGTTATGCTTATGTTATATTTGTTTTCGAAGACCATATAACCACTGTGAAGTAGCTTTGAGTTTGTACTTGATATGTCAGGTTTCCACTTTAAATGAAATACGTGATCTTCTATCTGGCATATCGGTACTCGCACAAAGCAAATACACGGATGGTCGCTCCTCAACAGCCTAATTCTTCGTGCTAGCTGACGGCATTACTCTATAGTGTCCTTGACTAGTGTGAGTATAGAAGTGGGGCGTCACTGCTTGGTATCAGAGCCAAACTTCGGAACAATATAGAATATTATAGCAAGGATCATTGTCCTAAGTCTCTCTTAGGAATCGTGCTTTAGGATTTAATTCAAGTTATTGGACCCACTCTATCCTAATTTCCTTTATGATGCCTTGTTTTATCAATCATGATTGTTTGATATTCATTTTGAGAATTACCTTTTTCCTCTTCTTTCTTTCTTTATTTAAGAAGAGAAATGGTTAGACCAGGCAATCCCTGCGCCTACTCCTTAGGATGGAGTATTTATGTTTGCCCAGCAGCTTTTAGATCCTATAAAGAATGCTTAAGCTTCCGGTCCCATTCCAGAGCCTACTCATCCTAAATTCGGTTTTGGACGCTTGTGCAGTGATTATACCAGTTTGGGTGGAAGGTCATTCAAAGGTTCCGAAAGCGTTATAGAAGTCCAAGCTTGGCTAAGAACATGCGATCGCATTTTTTCTCCCATGAATCTTGTTGACCTCCATCGAGTCCAAGTGGCTTCTAGCATGCTCCAAGAAAGAGCATTAGAATGGTATGACTTTTGATTTCAAAAAATTATTGAAGCGGATCTTACTTGGGAGCAATTCTAGGAAAGATACGAGTTGAAATTTGTGACAGAAGCTGAAAAGGTAACTTTAGCTCGGTGCTTTATTGACTTTGTTCAAGGTGAATCTTCTATGACAGATTATGTCGCATCTTTTGAATCTCTCTCTAAATATTTGGTCTAGTATATTAATAACCCATTGAAGAAAAATCAAAGGTTTGTCTATGGATTGAATAAGAACCTTAAAAAGCCTTTACTTCTGAAACTAGAAGTTTCTTTTGATCGGCTTGTTGATATCGCTCTTTGACTTAAAGAGGCCCATAGAGAAGCGATGTTGAAGTTGTGGGTGCCAAACAAAACTTCAACATCAACAAGAAGAGGCCTATTAAGTTCAAGCCCAATCCCAACAAGAAAGGGAAATAAGCAACTTTGGCAGCAAAGACCATTACCTCTAGTCGTGGACAATGCTACAATTATGGTTTTAAGAACCATTAAAACCCCTCTTTTGTTGTTATTGCAAAAGTTTGGGTCATCTTTTATCTTCATGCCCCGAACTTCCAACCAAGAAAGTGGGAAAGCTAAATGTTGTGCAAACGCCTAGTAACACTTCTCTTGGTTAAGGTATTTCTCAATCTATCCTTGATGGCATTATTAAGTTTCGTGATCATCCTATTCGATTTCTTTTTGACATGGGTGCATCCAACTCTTTTATATCAAAATAACTTGCTGACACTTTGTCTTTAAATGTTATGTGCTTGATGACTTCTTTGAGAATTGTGAATCCAATTGGTGGATCCGCAACACTCAATTTGCTTTGTAAAGATGTCAAGATTACTTTATGTGATTATTCTTTCCAAGCCGATTTGTATGTTATGCGTTACTTAGGCTTCAGAATGATTTTAGGAATGGATTGGCTTAACCGTTGTGAAGCCCATATCCTATGTCCTGATAGGACTATTCATCTTCGGCATCCTCAATTTGTTAAGCAGATTTCTATTGTTCTTAAAGATTCAAATTCTAATTCAGTGGCATCTTATATTTTCTAAACCCTCATGATGAAGATAATGATGATGAGGAAGATGTCATTTCCCTCATTCACATTGTTTGCGAATTTCTCGACATATTTGAGCTCATTTTAGGATTACTACCTAAGCGAGCGATTGAGTTCAGAATTAATTTAATCCCTGGAGATCTACCTATCACTCGTCCTTCTTATCGTATGTCCAATACGGAAAATGAGGAGACGTGTAAACAATTATCTAAATTGGAAACAAAATGATTCATTCGTTCTAGTTCCTCTCCATGGGGGGCTTCGACTAATTTTGTGAAGAAATCCGATTGTACACTTAGGCCTTGCGTTGACTACCGCAAGCTTAATGATTTCACCATCAAGAATAAATATCCCTTACCTCAGATTGATGATTTATTTGATTAACTTAGCAGTGCTAGAGTCTTTTCGCAGTTAGACTTAGCAATCGGTTTTCATCAGCTTCGTATTGTAGTGGACAACATTCCTTTGACATTGTTTCGTACTCGTTATGGATCTTATGAATGGCTTTTTATGCCATTTGGTTTAACGAATGCTCCTACTTATTTCATTGACCTTATGAATCGAGTTTTCAAAAACTTCCTCGATCGATTTGTTCTCATCTTTATAGATGATATTCTTTTTTTTTTTTGAAAGAGGGTTCAAGATTTTCTATTAAGAAGCAAAAAAATATTTACAAGAGCCCGAAGGCAAGTTCACAACATCTCATATTGAGATCAACGGTAAAAGAAAATAGGCTACTCATCAATACTGCCGACATACACATATAATGCTGTATAAAATAAACTAAATATCAGAACATTCGAGAGCCTTATAGCCTTTAATGTGAATCGACATTTCCTTCAGTTCATTAAATTATTCCGAAGAGCAAAACAGAGAAAACTCTTTAATGGTGGTATTAAATGCCGCGATTCTGTTCATCATCAACTCTAATTCACCAATATAGCTACTACTGCTACTAGAGGACGACTGAAAAGTCTAGATGTAGAGAACATGTTGCTCTTTCAGAGGAGAAACTTGATTCCGCTCATGGTAAGAAGTTCAATATCTAAAGTTTATGTCTTTTGAGCTTTGTATGACTTATTCTCTTCTGTAGGAGTATGGATCTGGGATATTACTTTACAGATTTGTCTTACTAATCAATAGATTAGTAGAGGCCATAGATCCAGAAAACAGTTATTGTCTATTCTTGTAGAACGAAATGAAGTTCAATCAGATAAGTTCAACCAGGAAGATTAAATCTTTCGTCTTTGTATACTTCACCACTGAGATTGTGCTCTGACTTATTTCAAAGGATCAAAGACAAGGACAGCATAGTCTGCCTAAAGCTTTAAGCTCAACCAGATAAGACTCTGTTAACCTCAATCAGATTAGTCTCTGTTACCCTTAATGTGCTATATGAAGCTAATCATATTTTGTGAATATAGGATGATCCGGGAGGGCAGAGGATGGTATCAGACTTCAAGACTAATCAGGGAAAGGCTATCTGCAACTAAACAAACTAATTCAAAATGTATAGTTAATTGATTAATTAAAATGTAAATTAACAGAGAGGAGGAGAGGTCATTGTAATTAATACAGGTATACGAAAAGCTAAACCAAGATACGAGGATGAAAAAGTGGAATCAGGAGGACTAGACATACGATAATGAAGTTCCCCAATTCAGCGTTGGGAGGTATATCCCCATTTTCTTATTATGTTCTCATCCATGCCAGTGATGTTTTTGAAATGTTTGGATTTGGTCATTCTGATGCTCATTGTATGATGTATTCTGGTACATATCTGTGAATTGTCTGAATATCTGTTTTGAAAAATTCTTTCATTCCTTTCTTTCCAAATGTGCCACACAGTAATTGATAGGGATAGTTGGAACAAGTCTGAACTGAGATTTTTTGCACTTGAGCAAGAGACAATTTTCTGTAAATCTTCTTTTAAGGAGAAGGAAAGCTCACTTTTTGGTGTTTTGAAAAAAATTTTACAACTCCAGTGCCAGATTTTTTCCGTATAATTGCATTGAAAAAATAAGTGCTCTATGGTTTCAATGTAATTATTACACAATACACAATAGGGATCCACAACCATTTGCTTCTGTAGTAGTCTGTCTTTTGTTAATAAATAGTCATTAATGGTTTTATAAAGGCACACCGCCATTTTAGGAATGTGGATTTTATTCCAGACCATTGCCGACCAAAATTTGTTTTCAAAACTGGTTCGTATCGAATTCTAAACATTTTTAAACTGATATGAAACATTCTTCGTACACTTCCAAGACCAAAAGTCCCTTTCCCTATCTTTATGAATTTTGATGCCTTCTATTTCAGTTCTAAAAGCAGTGTCTCTACCTATACGTTCCATGATAGAACTACCATTCAACCATGGGTCGTACCATAAAGAAGTAGTTTTACCATCAGCTATATTGAGTGATAGGCATTTCAAAGCAACTTGTCTATTTTTCAAGATAAATTTCCAAACTACTGAGTCGTCCGAACGCTGATAAATATCCCAAAAACTTTTATAACCAATGTATTTGGAATGCATAAGTTCCGCCCAAATTCCTTCTACGTTTATAATTTTCCAAATCAGTTTAGTACATAGCGCTCGATTCATCTCTTCTAAATTTTTCAGCCCCATTCCTCCTTCTTCTTTTTGTCTGCACAGGATATCCCAAGGAATTTCACTACTACGACTTTTCCAAAGAAAATTAAGAATCAAATGTTTAATTTTTTGAATAGTAGAAACTGGGAGACAAAAGCATTGCATCCAAAATTGTATTATAGGGTAAATGGTAGATTTGATAAGTTCAAGTCTCCCAGCTAGGCTAAGCATTTTGTTTTCCCATTCTCCAATTCTTAACTTGATTTTTTCCAACAACAACGAACAATCTTTATCCCTCAGGTTGACACTAGACAATGGCATTCCCAAATATTTAACTGGAAGATCCGATTGTGTAATATTGAGAATATTGCTAATCTCCGTACAATGATTTACCCCTTTCCCAAAGAAAACATTGGATTTTTCACAGCTAAGTTCAAGGCATGTGACTCTTCCCATGGTTTGAAAAACATCATTGATCGCGCTTGCAGATTGGGTATTAGCTTTAGTAAAGATTATAATGTCATCTGCGTAAATAAGATGTGTTATCTTATTATCATATTCTGTAATGGGGGAGATTTGACCTTCTCTAACTTTCTCGTCCATTAATAATGTAAAATATTCCGTTACAATCGTAAACAGGGTGGGAGATATTGGGTCGCCTTGTCTAAGGCCGTTTGAACTCGTGAAGTAACCATGCGATACTCCATTTAATATGATTGAAAATGTAGGAGTCGATATAATATTGTTTATGATATTCACCCATTTACCTGGGAAACCCATACTAATCAACATGTGTGTAACGAAAGCTCGATTAATCGAATCATAAGCTTTCTTTAGATCAACTTTGATACACATGTATTTATTATCCTTTCTGGCCAGGCCTCTAATAATTTCATGAACAAACAAAATTCCGTCCCCTATAGATCTTCCTTTTATAAAAGCCGTTTGGTTCGGGGACGTTAACTTATTCATGAAAGGAACCAGTCTGTTACAAAGAATTTTGGTGAAAATCTTATACAAAGTATTACAACATTCTATGGGTCTAAAATCTTGAATACTAGTGGAATGGATTTTTTTTTTTAGGAAGTAAGTGCAAAAAAGTATGATTCCAATCTCTGATTATCAAACCCTTCTGGAAAGTATCATTCAATGCTTCGAGGATAAGGTTTTTCAAAAGATTCCAATGTGTTTTAAAAAACTTAGCGTTGAAACCGTCCGGGCCTGGGGAAGCCGTGTCTTTAATGTCCCACAATGCAATCTTAATTTCTTCCAAAGATATATCATCGTTCAAAAAATTAGCACCATATTCTGTGATAACCTTTTTACAAACAACTTCTGGGAAAATAACCCCTAAGGGACGGTTAAAAATTTGTGTATAAAAATTAATAGCCGATTCAACAAATTTATCCTCTGACACCGCTTTGCCGTCTACCAGAATGTTAGTCAAACATTTTCTACTTCTTCTGCTAGACATTTTAGCGTAAAAGAAAGAAGAAGCCTCATCACCCATCCTCAACCAATCGCATTTAGCCTTTTGTTTGGTATCCTGATACTCCTTTTTGAGTGCTAAGTCCTGTTTAATTTTGACTTCTTGGAAATCCAGGACTAAACTTTGATTATTAGATTTTTCCAGAAGTTTTTGGATCCTGGAACAGTTCTCTCTCTGGACTTGAACCTCTTGTTTGGTATTCCTTATTTTGTTACTCCAAATCTTGAGTTTTCTCTTAATATTCTTGAGAATATTAAAGAGTCGAAATACTGGTCTGTCTTTAGGATTAGAAATCCATATTCCCTCAATGAGTGGGAAGTATTGATCACATAGCGGCCAATGATTCATAAACCTAAAAGATCTATTCTTGACTTTGGGTTTGGAAGATAGAGAGACAATGATTGAATTATGATCACTCACGGAAGGAGGTAAATATATGGCTGTTAAGTCTAGAAATAAGTTGATCCAATCTAAGTTAGCAAAGACTCTGTCTATTTTAGAAAATATGTTGCGACTAGGACCTGACCACCAAGAAAATTCGTATCCTTTAATATCAATTTCTTTGAGACCTGTATAATTTGACATATCGTCTAATTCAAACAGATTTTCAAAAGCCACTGGATTACCTCCCTTTCTTTCAGAGGGACTTCGAATACAATTAAAGTCTCCTAGAGCTAACCATGGTCGAAAAATATTGATAGCATCTTCTTGTAAATTCTCCCATAGTTTCATCCTCAGATTAATAAAATTATGAGCGTATATAAAGGATACATTACATTTGAATTTCATATTGTTGATTAGCTCAATAGTGATATGTTGGTCGCTCATACTAATGAACTTATAATCCTAGATATTTCTGTCAATGAGGATGATTATTCTGCACTTATAATAACAAGAAACATTGCTTATAATCTGCCATCCATTATCTATACTTTTTTCTAGGTTCAAGATGTCTGAAAACAACATCTTGTTTTCTAGAATACCAAAACAACTTATGTTATGCTTATCAATTATATTTCTCACTTCTTTCATTCTGTTGGGGTTATGGAAACCCCTAACATTCCAACAGGCGAACGTCATTATGATTTGTTATTCCGAGTCCTATGTGACCTTCTACAAGAGGACTTCTCTATATCTTCTTCCGAAATGCCTAGCATCTGAACCCACTTGGGGTTTTTGCGAACAAGCTTGTCCTTAAGCTCATTCTCAAATTCTTTTTCCTGAGACTCTGGGGTAACCTGATTCTCCTGAGGGGATTCACCATTATCGTATGCGTATTGTTCCTTATCCTCTTCTATCAATCCTGTATCCTGATCCAGAATTTCCAATACCTGCATATTATTGCAGTGATCAGTGCCTCTCTTATAATTAACATTATTAATAATACAATCTTTAATACAATTGTCATTAGTAAGTAAAGTGTTAGAAATTGTAGTATTATTCAGTAAAGGCAAAGGTCGTTGAAGAATTATAATTTGATTCGAGGGGGATTGCGGGGGAGTTGAGTTCAGTTCCCTGTCCTCCAAAGGGTTGGACAATTCTCTACTACTTCTATCGCACTCTATCCTGGCCGTAGAGATTAGATCTGTATTACTCGTTGTCTCTTTCTCCTTTGTAATTGATGCTATAAGAATTCCATCCTCTCCATTTGAGACCTCCTCATCAATATGTCTGTTGGTATCATCAGGTAGGCAGATATTTTCCACCAGCTCCATGTTAAGTGATGCATTGGGAACTGCATCATGTACTTGATTAACCTGTTCGTTTGGATTTACCTTGCCTCCTACCACCGTTTCTTCTTCTGAATTTCTTACAGTACCTGATTCTACAATGTTTTCTTCAATGGGATCAGTTACTTGATTCTTTTTTGGAAGCCATGACTTGGTCATTGGGCATTCTTCAGCTATGTGACCAAAACATACACACTTGTCACAAATGGGAGGAGGGTTTTCATATTCCACTTCCTGAGTGAAACTCCTCCCATCACTATCCATACCTACAATTCTGTTAGGCATGCCATAAGTTGCATTAACTTCAATCAGAACTCTGGCATAAGCTAATCTGGATTTGTTTTTTGTTGCCTCGTCCATCTTTATAGGGATTCCTATAGTGCTTGTTAACGCACTGATAGCTTTGTTACCCCACAGTTTAAAACTGAGACCAGGAAGTCTCACCCACATAGGCAGAGATGTTAGAAGATCTCTGTCTGTTTTCATTTCTGGTGACAAGCGCTTCATGATAATCAGGTTCCTGTCCATGAACCATGGACCTGATTTCAAAATCTTGTTGCAATCTTCCTCCGAACCAAATCTAACCACAAAGAATCCATTATTTCTAGAATGAACGGAGAACGGTTTTTGTGTAGACCATACTCTGTTGGCATAACCTTCAAAAGTTTTAAGACATGGTTTATATCCAACAACATACAATAAAATACATAAATCCCATCCACCCTCTGCTTCTTTGATTGCATCATCTAAAAGAGATCCTATCCTTTTTCCATCTACTATGGTAGGTTCAATGAATTCAAGATCAAGGTTACCTATATCTCCAACTGCACCTACTTTCACTGCCTCACTGTAAGAGAATTTTTTAGCGTTCTCTGAAACAGTGAACTTAATTTTTGGATGGCCTCTTGGTAGCGAGGCGGACTGCTTTGTATGTTTTTGTAATTTTGTAGTTGACTGACCTACATCCGCCTGTACTTTGTTCCTCGTTTTTCGATCTGTTGTAGATCCGTTATTGTTCGGTCTAAGCCCTCCCAAATTGAGTCTAGTGTCGGGAGCAGAAGGAGCTGGTAATTTACCCCTCTTCCTTCTCACCTCCTCCCAGCCTTCATCATCGCGTAATCCCATGATACCCGTTTCGGAGGAGAAAGAATTGAAGACAGAGATCAGAATAATCAAGACAAAAAGGAGAATCGAAAATAGAAAGGAGAAGAGGGAAAACCCTAATCTCTAGATGATATTCTTGTTTATTCTAAAACCGAGGAAGAGCATGAAAAGCATCTTCGGATTGTGTTAGAAACTCTTAGGAGCAATCAATTGAAAGCAAAATTTTCTAAGTACCACTTTTCGCATTCTCGTGTGAAATTTCTTAGACATATTATTTCTGAATCTGAAATTTCGGTGGATCCTTCAAAGATCGATGCGATTCAAAATTGTAAGAGACCGGAGAGTGTAATGTAAATTCGTAGCTTTCTTGAATTGGCAGGTTATTACCGTCGGTTCATAAAAGACTTTTCTAAAACTTTTGTGCCTCTTACTAGTTTGACAAAGAAGGGAGTTAAGTACATTTGGTCAAACTAATGTGAAGCTTCTTTTTACAAATTAAAAGAACTCCTTTCCAATGCTCCTATTGTTGTGATTCCCGAAGGAAACCTAGACTTTATTGTTTATATCGATGCTAGTCGTGTTGGCTTAGGAGCCGTTCTCGTGCGAAGGGAATGTGTTATCGCTTATGCTTCTAGATAATTAAAGCCTGCCAAGACTAGATATGCCACTCATGATTTAGAGCTCACTGCTATTGTTTTTGCCCTTAGAATTTGGCGTCATTATCTTTTGGGAGAGAAATTTGTTCTCTACACTAATCATAAATCTTTAAAGTATTTATTTTCTCAAAAGGAACTTAATTTGCGTCAACAAAGTTGGCTTGAGTTCGTTGAATATTATGATCTTGATATTCTTTATGCTCCCGGAAAGGGAAATCATGTTGCCAATGCCCTTAGTCATAAGCAACAAGCGGTTGTTTCTATGATGATATCCGAATGGAATGATCTCGAGAATTGTCTACTTGTGAGATCCTAGATCGTGAACCCAATTCATGTTCATCTCTTGTTTTATGTAGCCTTGAGGCCCATCCATCTCTTTTAGACCACATTCTTGATGCTTATAAGCATGATCTCGAATTGGCTCATCTTAGCTAAAGTTGTCGGGATAGTAATAATGATGGTTTGAAAGACTTTAAAATCGACGCTCGTGGCGGCATTCGAAAATTTGGTAGACTTATCATGCCAAATATTAGTGATCTTCGTAAAGACATTTTAGAAGATTCTCATCGTTCTAAATTTACCATTCATCCTGGTAATAGAAAAATGTACACGGATATGAAGCGACTTTATTATTGGGATGGAATGAAATCTGAAATTGATAACTTTATTAAGTGTTGCATGACTTGTTAACTCATAAAGGCCGAGCTTTAAAGTCCCGTGGGTTATTGCAACCTTTAGACATTCCCGTTGGAAGTGGGATCAAGTCTCCATGGACTTTATTGATGGATTCCCTGTTCCCGTTCAGGCTATGAATGTTTATGGGTGATTGTTGATAGGCTTACAAAATCTGCCCATTTTATTCCCATTCGATCTAATCGGACCGTACCTCTTTTGGCCAAACTCTATGATAAAGAAATTATTAAATTTCATGGAGTTCCTACTTCTATTGTTAGCGATCGTGATCCATTGTTTACTTCTGGATTTTGGAAGAGTCTTCAAAAAGCTTTGGGAACGAAGCTCAATTTTAGCACCGCTTATCATCCTTAGTCCGATGGACAAACCGAGCATGTGAATCAAACTCTTGAAGATCTTCTTCGTGCATGTGTTCTTGATTTTGGTGGAAGTTAGAAAGATTATATTTCCCTTGTTGAGTTTTCTTACAATAACAGCTTCCAATCGAGTATCGGTATGGAACCTTTTGAGGCACTTTACGGAAGGCCATGCCGATCTCCTTCTTGTTGGCTTGAGGCCGGTGAGAAGCTGGTATTAGGTACAGATTTTATTCGTGATTCCATAAAAAAGATTGACCTTATTCGTCATAGGATGAAAGAAGCTCAAAATAGGCAAAAATCCTATGCCGATAACCGAAGAAGGAATTTAGATTTTTCTATGGAAGATTTGGTCATTATTCGTGTTTCACCTATGAAGGGTGTTGTGCATTTCAGTCGATCGGGAAAATTAACACCTCGATATATTGGCACATTTCCCATCACTTAATGCATTGCTTTCATGGCATATCGTCTTTTATTACTGGATCAATTTTCTGCTATTCATGACGTTTTCCATGTCTCTCAACTACATAAATGCCTTAGGGATTCTGATTCTTCCCTTGAGCGCGGTGTTATTGAAGAAATTGAGTTTCACCCAATTTGACTTATAAGCAATATCTTATTCGTATCATTACTACGGAGGTTAAATGTCTTCATAATAAAGATGTCCCACTTATGAAAGTTCAATGGTTCTTAAACCCTAAGGATTGTTCTTGGGAATCCAGAGAATTCATCGAGCGAACACATCCGGACTTACTCTCTCGGGCTCTTTGAGGTAAACTTCTTATTTAAAATTTTCTTTTGTGTTGATATGCTTTTATGATCGTTACTCTTTATTTTCTTCTTAATAATTGCAAGGATGCAATTTCTTTAAGGAGGGGAATCTGTAACAACCCGCATATTTTACGATTATATATTTAAATATTTTATTTAAATACTACATCGTTAGTCGGATTAAAGTCTGAAATGCTACTTTTTGTAAATAGTTGAATTAGGACTCGAGACCATATCCATTAAGTCCAAAACGGTGTTTGCGACATTTTTGAGTATAAACATCGATAAGTTTGGAGTTGAGTTGAATTTTATTATTTTTCTATTGGATTTTGGATTTGGGTTTCAGCCTGTTAACCCCACATAATACCCTAATTCCATCCCCTCTCCTCTTCATTCATTCTATTATTTTTCTAGCACTTAAACAAACGAAAAATGGGGGAAGAGAAAAGAGAAAAAAATTCATAAACCCTAGTTTTGCTAGAAAATTCAAATTCAAGCTCCAAAATCAAAGAGAAGCTTAGAATCGAGCTTTCTAGGTTAAAGTGAAGAGTGGTTGATCTTTCCTTTGTTTTGAAGCTTCTCATTCGTTATTTTTGGTTTAAAGGTGAATTCTTGAACTCATATCTACTTCTATAACATTCGTTATTGTTAGGTATGAATTCCCAACATCTATTAATGTTCATTTGCTTTTGATTTGAATTGATTTAGTGAATTTTTCAAATTTTGGTGTTTTGAAGTTAAAATCTTTAAAAATCCTATCTTGGATATTTGGACATGTTATTTGGGGTGTATCAAAGAGCCTATAAGACTGGGTTGTCGCTTGGCATAAATCCCTAATCTCCGCCGCTCTTCCAATCGCTTCTGAATCATTTTAGCCATTATTGGCCTAGGCTAATTTATGCCCTGCTGAACCAACCAGACGTCTTGTTGGTAATTTCAGACGTCTGGTTATGGTCCCCGGGGAAAAAATATAAGATAGTAAAAAAATAAAAATGGCAGAGTCTTGGACCAGATGTCTAGTCCAAACCTACCAGATGTCTAGTTAGTTTTCAGACGTCTGGTTAATTGCTCAAACATCTAAGTGATTTTTGAAATATTTCTAGAACCCTAATTCAGACGTCTGGATGAACCCCCAACGTATGGAACTATTCAGTTTTGCCTATTTGATTATTTTTTGAGTGAATTTCCAATGTTTATCGATTTCTGTTGATCCGATTAGTTGCTATCACTTTTATCGACTTTGATGACTTCTTTTTCTGGACTTTTGGGAATATCCATTTTGGTGGATTTGGTATCGATTTCTATGGATTTGATACACATCTTCGAATGTGAATTTTTGGTGATCGATTGTTTTTACAATCATTTTCTGTGATTTGTCACTTTAAAATACAAAGGTTTCTATACTAGTTGTAAATACTAAAACTCTTTCATCAAAATGATTTCAATGTTACTTTTAATAAAAACCTCGTTTTTAAAACCGTTTTCCAATCTATTAGTATATACAAACCTTTACCTCATTCGTATAAGAAATCTAATCAAATGACTTAGCATAACAAATAGTATGAAATGCTTATGTTTTCTTTGTCGGTTAATTCTTGGACTTGTTCGATTGAAATCTTGTGACAAATTTCGAGTGGAAATCTATAATTTGTTCGTAAATACCTAAGTTAAGCTAGTGGTTATAGGACATGAAGCTAAACTCATTTATTTAGTAGCTTAGTGTAATTCACACTATCTATTGATCAATGGTGATAATTTTATGGTTTAGACTAGCGATATGTGATGTCTCTTTGTCCACATGGGGGACTGTACCTCATTTTATTGAGCTTCATCTCATTTCTTTTATAGGCTAACGACCTATGGATTCATTGGAGTTTCGACTCATTTTTTGTGGGCTAGCGAGCCATGTTCGTTTATGGAGTTTGGTTCAGCGGATGTAGCGTTGTTGTATTACGTCATTGTTATGGCTTATCAGATTCATCATGCATACCGTTATTGTACTACGTTGTTGTTCCAAATTATTTAAGTTTCCGGTTCATCGGCCGTACCGTTATTGTGCTACGTCGTTGTTCTGAATTGTTTGAGTTTCTGGTTCATCGGGCGTACCGTTATTGTACTACATCGTTATTGCGATTTATTTGATTTTCAGGTTCATCGGGCGCACCAATATTGTACTATAGTGTTGTTCCGAGTTATTCGAGTTTTAGGTTCCTCGGACGTATCGTTATTGTACTACGCCGTTGCACCGGCTTTTTGGTTACGGACCATGGGATAGCGACCCGTTTGTGATACACGTGTTGGTGAATTTCCATGCTCCAGTTTGTGATATGCTCCCTTTTATTGTATTTCTTGAATTCTAATTGGTGATTTCTAGAATTTGTGTTTCACCAAATTTTGGAATTTATATTGATAAGCTCTATAAATATTTGTGGTTTGGTGAATAAAATAAAGAATATGACATTCTTTTTGGTGTATGAGATTCTTGAGATATTTGTATGATTTTTGTTTGTTGTTAAATGCATACTTAACATAGTACGGAATTATTGTTATCAAACATTTTTGTCATATCCCTTATCCTTTCTCATTTTATCTGATATTTATAGCTAGATTGATCCATTTATTATTTTCTTCTTAAATAACACTTGAGTGAGACCGAGGTATTTCAGGTGCTTCTACTTGACTTCTTATCAGGGTCCGTCACCTAACTTTTGGCTAACTACTTTAGCTTTGTAGTTTTTGCTTCCGTAAATTCGAGGTAGAGACTCCTTGATATATACATATTCTTTTGTCTAGCACTTGTACCTATTCTTTTGTGATGTAGTGGATCTTTCATAACCATTGCTTTGATGTACACTTTTATGTGTTATATTCATATCTGTTTCCACCTTTGTGATATGAATATCTGTGATTGATTTGTGTTATGCTTATTTTATATTATTTTTCGAAGACCACATAGCCACTGTGCAGTAGCTTTGAGTTTGTACTTGATATATACTTGATATGCTGGTTTTCCTCTTTAAATGAAATACGTGATCTTTTATCTGGCACATCAGTACTTGCACATAGCAATTACACGGATGGTCACTCCTCAATGGCCTTATTCTTTGTGCTAGTTGACGGAATTATTCCGTAATGTCCTTTGCTAGTGTGAGTATAGAGGTGGGGCGTCATACCTGGGGCTGCTATTATCTATTGACTGCATCCCTTCGATTTCTTCGAAAGGTTTGATTTGAACTCCTTTGCTTTAGTCTTCGTAGAAAGATCTTCCAACTTAGTCAAAAGGTGGATTTTTTAGTAACATTCCCCCTCTTCCCATTTAAAGGGATGCTCTTAACTTTCCAAGTCATCTTTGTCGAAAGCCATAAAATTTTCCGCCTCTTGGGCATCCCGTGTTGATCTAGAACATTCACTCAAATCTAATCCAACGGCTAAGAATTTGGGTGGCTTTTCTTATACAGCTCGCTTCTTCTCTTTCTTCCTCTTTTACCTAAATTAAAATCATCATGTACAAGTAGAAGAATTCCCAAAAATTTTCAAATCTCGATTCTCAACAACATAATATTTCTTGAATCATATTCATAATTCTTAGTCTAATTTCTTACCCTTATCCGCTTTCGATTAAATTTTCAGTTTTCCAAACCCAAAATCAAAATCTGATTTGGGTTTGGTTTGCTGCAATTTTTTTTTTAAAATCGGTTTCTAGCAACATCCATCTGTGGATTTGGATTTTTAAGCTGGTGATGTTTGGTAAAGGAAAATCACCTAATCATGTTCAATTTTAAACCCAAAGTCCCTAAATTTAGCTTTCAGCTTTTCGCTTTTAATTCCTGGTTCTTGACCTAATTTTTATTCCTCTTTGGAATAGAATTAGATTGATTCCAGATGAAAGCAGTTTTTTAACGGGTTTATTTTACTTGTTTCATAAGAAAATTTTGAAATTGCATTTATTAGTGGGTTCGAGTTTGGTTGAACTCGATACGATAATCTATGACCCACTAGTGTATAATTTGGCTATGCAAATTGACTTTCCTACCTCTTAGAAAGAGATTGAAGCGGTAATATCAGAATTTCTCTTTTTGTGCCTTTCGATGGGGTCAGAATGTGTTTTAATGTCAACTTTTCATAGTTTTAATAGGTTAGGTAACTTGGTGATGCAACTTTTCGGCAACGAGCTTTCGACAAGGTTGAAGAGTTTGAACCTTTTGACTATTTGCTTTCAATAAGGTTAAAATTCTCCAACCTTAGAGTTGCACATGCCTTCTTTGTCGAAATGTTTTAAGCACATATGAGTCAAACTTGGAACGTTTCGGCTTCAATGGATATGACATATTTTGAACCTTGACCGGACCTTTCGACAACATTAACAATATCCAAATTTTCTAATTTAGGAATTTTTAGGTTTTTAATTTTGATCACGTTGAAAGGTTTTGCCCCTAAACTTTATGTTACACTTGGAATAGGTCTAGGTTTCCATAGAGCCTTCGGCATTGTCAATAGGTAATTAATGGGTTAATAATTCACTTTTTCCTTTCGACCTTGTTGATAGCTTAAGGGAGTTACATTTTTGCTTACTTTTGAGTATTGTTGAAGTATAGCAGTTAAAACTGAGGTCATTATTATTTCCGACATTATCAAAAGCCTGCATTGTTAACCTTTCGGCATCGTCGAAAGCTTTTACTATAAACCCTTCGATTTCATCAAAAGCTTAAATTATGAACCTTTCAACTTTTTCGAAAGCTTAAACCGTTAAGTTTTTGACTGAAACTTTTACACCATTTTTAAAACTTTGTGCATGTTTTCTTGCTTAAGCTATTTAAGAAGACTATTTCCTTTTGAATTTTTGATTGCTTTCTAAATTCATAAGTAATCAACGGTTTTCAATAAAAACTTTTTCACATGGCAGGTCCATTTGCTCTCCAAAGATTGAAGCCACAGCTAAGCACTCTTCCATTGGGTCTCAAAGTGAAGTAGACGCCATACCGGAGGACTTTGGCATCACCGGTATTGAAGCCATCCCCCATAAGTCCACTGATACCATAGACAATCCTCCAGAAGGGTATTTTGCGTACACTGCCATCCACATATGGCATGGCAGCTTTCTTCCATTTCCTAAATTCTTGCACTCCTTCATATCTCATATTTGAGTTGCTCCAATACAACTTTCTACTAATGTATATACCCATCTTTTATCCATTGAGATGCTGGTGATGGAATCCAATCTTCCTTCGCTCAACCCTGAAGTTTTCACCTCCTTGACCAAACTGGCGAGGTCAATCAAATCTTCAGAGTTAATGTCTATAAGAAGCCAATATTAGATGGAATCAATAAGTTTAGGGATTGGGAAAACCAAATCTTCTTTTTCAAGTGCTTTGTGGATGTCCACGGGGCCTTTGTCTTTCCCCTTAACTCTATTCTAATGACGCTTTTGTTTTTCTCTATGCTTCTGTTAACTAAGCTCCGATCTTCTTCATGTGAATCTCCTACGACACTTAGTGATGTAGATCAGAGGACCATCGATTCTTTAACTGCAATTCTTGAACAACTTAGGAGCAGATTGATGCTCCTAACTCTTTCTTATCTAAGGAAGCATTCTTTGCTGCCGCCTGGCCAAAAGATTCTAGGCACTCCTCCTACCATTGTGCACAATTCTCAAGGAAAATGCTTCTTTTCCTCAAGCGATGTTAAATATTTTACTTCATTTTCGCCTATTCTTTCTGACATTTTAGGTATATTATTAGCTTTGTATTCTCCTCTTTTTGTCTATGAAATTCTTGAATTTCTCTAACTGATTTTATATCTGCTTGAAATTGCTTTAGCTCCCTCCAAGGCCATCGTGCCTTCAAGTGACGCTGCTCCTCCCTCGTCGTCTTTGGATGTTACATTAGTCTTGAAGGCTTTTGCTAGTTCCAAGAGATCTTCAAAAAGAAAACTGATAGTGCTTCCCGAGGATACTCCTCGAGCTAAAGTAGCAAAGATCATTGATGTGGAGGAGGAAGAAGAGTGTATATCTCTTGAGAAAGCTTCAAAGAGCCCAACTATTGAAGCTTCGAAAGATATAATGGAGCCAACTCCACATACACTTGCTCCCTTTCTGCATATTACAATTTATGACTCACTAGTTGCACTGGCCCAGATGCAGCTTGCTTTTCTTGAGACTCCTTCTAAGTTACATGCCCTTCCGGAGCCATCATCCTCTGCTCCTCCACCAACTAATTTCGTCGAACTCATCGAGCTCGTCCTTCATTCAGAATCCTTCACTTCTTCTTTTATGCCATCAATTAGCCCAAATTTGGTAGAAAATTATCGCTCTCTCATGGAGCAACAACTCTTGATAAGTTCTTATCGAATTAATCCTATCATAATTGGATCATTCCAATTACTAACTTGTGTTTCTTCCTTTGTTGCAGATTTCTAGGAATTGGATTTCTCTTAATGCATATGTCTCCAGGCTTTCTTCTGAATCCTGTAGGCTACAGGAGGAGAATGTTGAATTGAAAAGTCAACTAACTTCGTTAATGGCTACTCAAAATGCCACTTCCCTTGAATTAGAGTGAACCAAGGCTTCCCTTGCTTGGTCTGAGAGCGATCTAGAAGCAAAGAGGCAAGCTCATAGTCTTTCCTCCGATGAAAAGTTTGCAAGGGAGTTGGCTTTGAAAGATTCAGAGGAGGAGAAAACTCGCTAGGTCACTAAGAATACTCTACTTAAAGCAAAGTTCAAGAGGAAGAGCTTACCTTAAGCTAGCTGTTCAAACTCTCTTCGATTTCCAAAAGCATGTTACTGAGTTCTTTGATTCCACCTTCGGCCTATGATGCTGAGTCATTATGAAGATGCCCTCATGCTCACCTATGTTGACAACTAGGACAAATATCCTGACTTTGGTTTTCTTTCACTTGACCAATTCTAGCCAAAAGAGTTATGGACAAAATTGAGCAAGTTAGGAAGGGTTCTAAGCCAAAAGGTGAAGAGGGGACACTTAATTTCAAGGAAGCTCTTTCTTTTGATATCCCCTTCTTTGACATCGAATCTGATTCTGAAGAGGAGGATGAAAAAGATAAGGATCCTAAGTAAAAAGATGATGATTACACTAGGCTCAGCTAGGATAGCAATGATGATGATAATGATGATGAGAACCCCTCTGGAGGTTATGGCCTTGGTAGAGAAAAAGGGGGTTCCTCCAGTGCCACCGAAAAGGATAGGGATGGTCCAACTAAATCTTCTTAAAAGGATCCGTCCTGTAACGACCAGGATTTTTCTGTCGTTTAATTTGGAATATTTAAATGGTTTAAATATTTGAATTTGAAATTATAATTGAGTTAATAAGATTTTAACACTAGAATTTCAAGCGATTTCGTAAATTTTCGAAATCGTCGATTTAATCCATGCGTTAAAATAGCGATCCGAGGCACTGTCTCGGAATTCAATGAAAACAGTTCTATTAGATACGTAATATTGTATTATTATCGGATTTCAAATTTTTTAATGTTTGGGATTATCATTTGGTCGTTCGAGATAGAAACACGTTGAAATTAATATCGAAAATTCAATATGATAACTGGGTCCAAAAAGCTATCTTTTGCATACGATAGCATTAGGACTCAAAACCTTTTCCGTTGCGTTCGGAATTGGGGTATAACATTATAAACGCCTAGCAGCACACCTCAATAGAAGGTCAAGATTTCACATTATGGGATTCGAGACATTTAAAAAAATAGATATAAATGGTTTAATCAATGAACAATTGAGCCATCCACTTTACATTCCTTCTCTATCTTGCCCATGAAAACACGCTTCCTCGTTCAAGTTTAAAATCGAGACCTTTCCCCCTTTCACCCATTCAAACCGAACTAAGTAAAATTAAAAAAAAGAGGAGTGATATCTCGAACTCAATTCGTAAAGGAATTAAGGAGGTGCGTCTCTAGTCTGGAATGATGTCGCAATGGCGATGGCGACTCGGTCTCAAGCACGAGGACGAGGGAGATGGCTAAGCGGCGTTCGATTGGATCTTGGGGAAGGTTGTTCGTATAAGCGAAGCGAAATCTAAGGCGTGAAGATTTGGCGGCTGCGACTGTAGAGCAGGCAAATGAAGTCGAGGATGGGGTTATCACGATGAAAGGTTAATGGTGGTCGAAATATGGTGTAGGCCAGTCGCATTTTGATGGTTGCGACATGGATTGTCGCACGAAGGACTGGAGGACGCATTGACTTAGGGTAAGCGACTGGTGGCAGAAGTCGAGGTGATTTCAGTGGCAGAGGTCGGGAAATAGTCGAGCTATGGCAGTGTGGTCACGAGCACAGCTAGGGTTTGGTCTGGGTATTGTTGTCGTTCGCTCAGTTAGGCTTGGCAGCGCTAGAACCTTTTTGGAAGAAAGTAACGAGATTAATTTTCATAAAAATTTAATAAAAGTAAATTGGTGAATATGAGAAAAAAATGTAACTTATTTAATTCATATAAAATTCATATGAGGTTCTAAAATGATGGAGCAAATCAAGTTTAGGTTCAAATCTGCATAATCTAAGCAATAGAATTTATCAGGACATTGGCAATTTTAAAAGCAAGGTGAGAAAATTCTAACTCATTTGGAATTGCCAAATTAATTTTTAATAGTTAAATTTAAATTATTGGATGCTCGACTGAATTGACAAAATATAATTAATTGTTGGGGGTTATATATATAGTTGTATATATACTAGTATTTGAAGCGATATTCCCGCATATTATTGCGAATGAGACACTATGTGCCCTGCATAATAACGGATGGTCCTATATAACGCGATATCCCCCCTCGAAGTGGGATTGGTTTTTTGATGTTGTATGGACATCTGTGGATGTAGGAAAATAGGTTGGAGGGATCCAACTGGATTCCTCAAATATATTGTTTATTTTTCATATATAGTGATATATGATGTGTAACGACCCGTATTTTAGCTATGTAAAAGTAAAAATTTAGTGATTTTGAATGTAAGTTTTGGATATAAACTTGAGTAAAATTTTGAAATAAACTAATTTCGAATATTTAAGTAATAACAAGCATTGTAGGTAATGTTGTGCATTGGATGAGTTTACAATCAATAATTGGATTAAATGATAAATGTTAAATTCATTAGATGTAAATAAAGTAATTGATTGATAACTAAAATTCATTTAAATCAAATATTGAAATTTGTTGAATATTGAATAATTAAATTGTTTAAATTTAATATTGAAAATTATTTGAATAATAGAATTTTGAATTTAATATGATTAAAATTGATGTCGAAAGTTAATTTAATTTTTATTTAAACAACCATGAAGATTGTTAACATTTAATGTTGGATTTAAAAGTGAATAATTATAAATTGTAATTTTTACATTCTAATCGAGACGTTGAAATAGCGATCCGGCGCACAGTCCTGGATTTCGACGAAATTAGTTCCATTAGATCTGCAGTAGTGTATTATTATCGAATATCAAATTTCACAGCGTTTGGAGCTATTTTTTGGTCGTACTGTATATAAACGCGTTTAAATTAATATCAAAAATTCAATTTAATAATTCGATTCAAAAAGCTATCTTCTCCATACGATCCAATTGGGACAGGAAACATATTTCATTGTGTCGAATAGGGGTAAAAGATTATAGACGCCGGGTGGCATGCCTCGTTTGAAGTTTGTTTGGGAAAAGTTGAAAATAATATTAAAATAATATATATATATATATATATATATACATGTATATATACTAGAATTCTCATTAAACCCTAGATCCCGTAGCCGTGCCTCCATCTCATTTTAATTGCCGAAACTAAGCGACCTTTCTTCCTCTAAATCTCTCAATCCACGCCCCTATGGCCTTCGACCTGAACTAGTGAAATGTCGGCAACATCGAGCTCTTGCATTTCAACGGTGGAGATCTTCTTTAGTCGACGATCGGAGGCACTAGAAGGCCGCGCTCGTGCAGTTTTCGTGGCGTTTTTCATGGCGGGGGTGGAGCCGAGCTTGATGGAATTTGGGGCGGAGGTGCGTGGTGTTCATGTGCTTCGTGTGTTGGTCTTCGATTGACCTCTAGCGACTCGGCGAAGGAGCGGTGATCGATGAAGGAGGCGTCTGTTGGGCTTGTGGTACGTGAGTTATCTGGGAAGAAGATGGTGAAGCAACAACCTTGATTTCCTGAAGCAACGTATGGCCCAGATCTGTTCGGGATAAAAAATTGTTTTTATAAATTGAATTCGAACCTACAAAATGCATATCTTGGTCATGCGAGGTCTGAATTGGATGAAACAAGCGGCGATGGGATCGTGGCGACAAGCCCTACGCTCTGGAACTTATTTGGAGACGTTTGGAGCTAGACCAAATTTTAGGTTAAATCGAACGTATTTCGATTTGACTTAAAATCGAAACTCAAGGTGAGTGTTTTAAAACGCTCACAACGTACTAGAATATTTTTGTGACGGTTAAATTTGATATTATGAAGTAATATGAATTTAATTGGTCATCGTTTGATAAATTTAATTGTCATCTAGATTGTCACTGAATTAACTATTAAAAATTAAGATTGAATATCATATTGAAATTGAGATAAATTGCCAGTAAATTACCTGATATTGACAACTATGAAATTGCCGAGAATTATATTGACGGTTTAAATGATTGTTTGCGATGGGTGCTATTGGTTGATATTTTTGATGGTTTGGATGGTTATTTATTTTGATATATCCTATTATCACCCTATATATTATTTAAAGTGTATTAAACTGTAAATTGAATTATTTCGATTAACTTAAGAAATGGGTTGAAATGATATATACATATGACACTATGATTTGGGTTGAAATGATTTATTTCCATCCTTGGAATTAAATTGGAATAACCGATTACTTTGCCATATGATAGAAAATTTTATACGGGCAACGAATTAGTTAAATTGAATGATTTTAAAATTTATGATTTGAAATTTATTTAAATGATTTCAATTTAAAAGAAATAAAACCAAATTTATAGAAATCAAATTATTTTTGAAGTTGATCTTAGAATGTTGAAGTTTAAATTAGGTAAACGAATTTTTAAAAAAATCGAAGTTGAGATTTTGAAGTTATAATCGAAATATAATGTGAATTTTTGGAAAACGATTTGTTTTCAAAAGATTGAAATTTTTTTCGAACTTTGAATATTACTAAGTAAATGTGGTATAATAAAACAAAAAATAAAAAATGATATTTCGTAATTGAGCTCGGAATTGAATTATATTTGAAGATTGGGATTCTAAACCGAATGTTGATGGATAATTTGATTTAAATGTTTTGAATCGATATTTGAAAATCGAACTCGAAATGGATGAATTGAAATCGAAATTGAATCGATTGAATGGAAATTGAAATTGATTTGAATTGGGAAATTGGAATTGAATCGGTTTGACTTTAAAACTAGTTTCAAAATAAATTACTTAATATAAAACTATTTAAAAGCCATCTCCTTAAATATGATAATTATTTTGATGTTCCAACTATTTTACTTTATAAACCATTTTTAAATTTTAAACTATTTTATATTAAACTATTTTAATTGTTTAAACTATTTTAAACTATTTTAACCCTTTACACCATTTTAACTATATTGACTATTTTAAACTACTCAAACTATTTTCAATTAATCTATTTTAACTATTTTAAAACTATTGAAACTATTTTTCAAAAATTCAAACTGGTCAAGGGGTGAAATGTTTATATTTAAAGCGTGGATTTAAATACGATTGGGTTAAATGAAGTTATAACCCAAATTGGAATTCAAAAAGATTTTGGAAGCGAAATTGTGATATTAAGGCCAAAATGATTTTGAACCGAAATGGTATATTTTGAGTAAATATGATGATTTTGAAACAGATTGATTTTGAAGCGAATATGATATTTTGATATTAAGTATGAAATGTTTTCGAAAAATGAAAGTACCAACCGGTGTCTAAAACGACGTTTGGTTTTAAAGAGTCCGGGGCCGAATATGGGCGTACTCTCTGTCGATACTGGAACTACTTTAACAACTGTGTACATGGAGGAGACTGCAGAACAAAGTGGTTGGATTTGGCGACGATTGCTGGATTTGAAGAAAGGGAACGATGATGGATAGACCACGGCACTTGTGTCAATTTGAAATGACTAAAATAGGATGGCTTTATAGGGCCAATTGGGCTAATTAACTCGAGCGGACATCCGCTCTTCGATTTTCTTGGACTCGGTCCATATCTTGCTCTTATTGTTGGTTTTGATTAGTGCACCTTGATTTGGGAAAGTGTCCCTTTGACACGATATGGGATGGATGGACGCGGTGGGCTGTCATGGCTATGATGCATTACCACCAGCCCTGTGACCCGAACTGGTAGTATTCTACCTAGGGCATTACCTCACGTGCCTTGTCATGCTTTTATCCTTAAACGAACACCATACGATTTTGGTTTAGTGTTGTCATATCATGGCGCATCCCTATCCATCGACCGTTTAAAAATATGCAAACTGTACGACAACGCATAAAAACACGTTAAGGGGGTTCAATGTAAAGCCTTAACGCTAAGAAAAACATTTATTTTATTGATTGTACATTACATATATAGCGTATTCAACTACAAATAAATATTTTGATGGATCCCTAGGAGATGGAAAATCCCGTAACATGTCTTGAGTTATTGCACGCACGTTATACACTGGATAGAAGATGTGAAATCTTGTAAACATCTCTGACGCTATTACACTAATGTTATAGGCGATATCAATTTGACTTACATAAGGATATTTTAGTCCCGACTCGAGTGTTTTGTCTTTTTGTTACGCTCGGGTCAGTCCTCAGCTTTCCAGCTTACTAAGGACTTGCTCTGAAGGAAGAAGAAGAAGGCTTGGTATATTACTACTACTATTATTCCTACATCATGTTGTTTGCTGCATTATTTATTTTTTCTTGATGTAACGACCTGAAATTTTTGAAGCCGAAAATTCCAGATAGTTATGAAAACGAAGAAAGAGGTAGATGAAGAAGAAGAACAGAAACACCAACATCTCATATTCGCAGCGGATAAAATATAATAATAAATAATAACAGTTTACAAAAGAATAATTATTCTGTCGATTACATTTTATTACATCAGAGTTTCATATATATACAGTCACTGAATATGCTCAATTTTCATGTCAAAGATATATAGAAATAAAATACAGCGGAAACACATCATATGTTCTTGCCATCCAGCTTGCCACTTGAGCTCTAGAACGTCCTTACCTGAAAATCTGTAATACTCGGTCTGACCCGAGCATTACACCAAAGTAACACATGGTTCAGGCTGGAAACCAGCGTGAGTAAACCCCTCCAACATGGAGTACAAAGCATACAGTTTATAAAAACCCGGGGTAACTCGTTTCAATTCACAAAGCCACAATTTATTATAGACATCATGTATTTCACATATAAGTTTCTAAATACCAAGGATTTAAATTTAAATAGTCCAAATCCTTTAAATCTCTTCACTCCAGCCTATAGATTTCACAAATCAATCTATAAAAATTCGAAGCGGTTTCGGGTATTTCCTAATACCCGACTCCGGTCTCTTCGCGTCTCATGTCATACTAACCTAAATTATCCAAATGAAATACATAACATTTCATATCAGAGATATCAACTTATTCAAAGCATCCAATACCATTCAATCATCCATAATCAAATTTGATCACCTCCAAATTAATTCAATTGATTCCAATTGGATTTATAACCTCAATCACTCAGATTCTTCCATTTTACAATTAATTAATTTCAAATCAATTAATTAGTCAACCCTTCATTATTCATCTTAATTAATCACCCTGGATTAATTATCCTTCAATTTCATTCAATAAATTATCATTAATTAACTTCACAATATTTATTATTCTTAACCAAAATCAATAAGTAATCTTAATTACTTCATAAGTTAATTAACTATATTAATTACATTAATCCTTAATTAATTATATTAATTAATTTCTCATAAGTCACTTATTTGTTATTTATTAATCTTAATTAATCAATCTTTTATTACGTCATTGATTATATAAATTAATGATTTTCCATTTAAAATTTCAATTTACCCTAATATAATTTAATACATTAAATAATTAATCATTTATTAAGCCACACATATTAATCTCTTTTGATTTACCTCAACCGATAATTATCTACCTTGTTATTTACTTCAATAAATTACTCCTCAATTAATTATCTTAATTAATCTCTTGATTAATTTCACAAGTAATCATATTTTATTAATTTCGTTAAGTAATTACTTATTTAAACCATCCATCGATTATTCTAAATTCTTAATTAATTAACTTGACTTTAATTAATTAATTCAACTCGTAATTACGAAATTAATCAACCCAAATCATTAATTAATTGAATTAATTAATTATCCATGTTAATTACCCTTCTTATTTAATGAATCGCAAATCATTAAGCCCTTATTAACACTAAAATAAAATCATTTTATTATTTATGACTTAAGTTTAAACAAGTTAAAACCCAAATACTTCGAGTCAAACAACAATTAACTCGAGAGACAACCAAAACTAAAGTCACCAGATCATTAGTATACATCCAAACAATTCAATCATTCATCCATTTATTTAAATTTAACCATTTAAATTCAAATAAAAATCCAACAGAGTGAGATTTACTCTCCTTTGATTTTGGTTTGCAATCCACTTAAATTCGATTTTGTCTTCACAGTTTTGACCTTGTATAAATATCATATAAATTAATTAACACTTGAATCTTAAATCAATAATTTATTATCATTTACTTATTTAATTTAACTTATAAATTAACTTAAATTCTTAAACTAAGAACTACCTTAAACATATATTTTTAGTCCAAAAATTAAATAAGTTAATTGAAACAGTTTAATCCACCACATCCATCGTTTTTTATTTAAATCCTTATATTTTCAAAATCTATAGTAACTTCTGTTACTTAAATATGTATATACATTATATAAATTCATATAAATTCTATAGCATAAAATCTTATGTTTTTTTCTCCTTGTTCGTATTAATATTTCAGTTTTAAGCCTTATAAAATCAAATCTATTTGGGAAATCACAACTTCAACTTACGGTTTCAAAAATCTACCTGACTGTATACATTTTTCTATAACATGTATTGCTTTTGCATACTTCCGTAAGAACAAAAGGATCTTGAAAATTATTAACATAGTTAAACCTTTCAATTCTCAAATCCAAGAAGAAATAAGAAACAAGAATACTGCTCACCCAAAACAGTCGACATCGAAGACGCCGCGAGTCCCACTGTTGATCATCGAGAGTACACCTCAAGCCTCCAAAACTTCGACCTTCCCATCATCTGCCCGTGTTTTCAAACGAGTTGTCGTCCTCAAAGCCTTCGCCGCCCCGATTAACTCGTCGTGCCCTGCATTTACGCCTTGTAGCTACCATCAAGATCTCCTCCTTGCCATCTCGCGCGAACGCGACTTCGCCTTTACTTCGAGAATCCCCAAATCGCGAGCGTCTCGCCTTTTTACTCACGACCGCTCTTCTTTTTCGAACTCGATTCTCCACCACATGAATATGTCGCGGCCTCACGCAAGCTCGAGCTTGCCTCGGCTCTTCGATTTGGTCAGAGGATAGAGAATAGAAATCACAATTTTGAACGAGACGAATTGATTTGGGAATTTCAAGCTGATTCGGCTTCGGCCATTTTTTTTTGTATATGCGTTCGATTTTCTCCAGGAAGATAGAGAGGGACGAAGACGTAAAATAAAGACAGGAATGGCTCCTCGAATACGCCTGATTATTATATTATCAAATATGAAAATATCTCGTGTTCCGTAACGCGAAATCCCGAACCCCGAATCAGACATGCCGATAGGTGTTTATAAGGTTTTACCTGCATTTCGAACACAGTGGAACGTGTTTCGGAAGCTAATTCGATCATATGCGCGAGTTACGGAAGTAAACGATCAATTTTAAATCAAATCGATTAAAATAGTTTTCTATGCGTTTTGAGCTGCCGGGGTCAAACGACAACTCCGATTGCTACGAAAATTGAAATCCGATAATAACAAACTAATATGGATCCAATGGAACCGGTTTTGTCGAATTCCGAGACTATGACTCGAAAGGCTATTTTTAAATTCAATTTAAACGATATAATTTCAAAACTAAACAAATTACCTTTAAATCAAATTTCAATCATTCTATTATCTTCAGTATCATCGTTATAAATTTTATAAGCCTTCAAATTATTTAAACAGTCTTAGAAATTTCAGATTCAACAATTTACCCAATTTCAATTATTAAATTCAATATTTAAACTATATAATTCAATGATTTAATTATCAAGTAAATATTGATATCTGGAATTCTAGTTAAAATTAAGTTTTATATATTTTAAAATCAATTAACTATTCGAATTTTAAATTGTTAAAAATTCTGGGTCGTCACACCTGATGTATATATAGCTCTGATAAATGTTGTATAGATTATAATCAAATGTATTGTATAAACAGCTTCATGAACTATTGTTTGATTATTGTATTTTGTCGTTCTGATGCGATATTCTTTGTTTATTTTCTTCTTGTTTTCTCTTATTTTTTTATTTAACCCCATTAACAATCCATCCTTTTGAATGGTTTGATTTGATATGTGTGATTTAATGTTGATTAAAACTATCTAAAAAGGTGGGTTTTTACAGTTGGTATCAGAGTTTTGGTTTAGCGGTGACCTTAGCTTTGTGGGGGTAACTCATTAGAGATTGGGTCAGTAGCACCCTAAAATGAGTTTGAGGGTATTAATAGATATAAGAGTGTATTTGTTAGTGAATATAAAAATTGTTTTATATTGTGGTGGTTGATTTGTTGAGTGGCTTATGGATTCTGGTCAATACAAGTAATTAACGTTATTGATAGGGATCTCTAAACACTTGAATAGAGCAACTCGACATAATATTATTTTGAAATTGGGTAAATGAAATAATTTTACCCTGATTATATTTTTATATAAAGGAATAATTTTCAAAAATTATTATGGTACATATAGTGTGTTAGGTTGTTAGAAATAATAATACTGATCATTATCATTTTTTGATTGATTAGTCAATATTCCTAAACTATTAGCTATTATATTGTTATAAGACAATAAAATTATATAAATGTGATTTGCAAAATATAATTTACAAGTAAATGAAAAAGGGAAAAAAATAGAATTTGAGAAATTTAAATTCCGGCGTTTCTGAAAATGGCTTTCAAAGTTTTGGAAAATCTAGTGGTATTAGATGAAAAATATTTATGAAAAGTTATTTTTTAAAAGGGATTTTAAAAGGAACGAATTCAGTACTCCTCTTTCTGTCGTTGGGAAATAATTTTGGTGATGACTGTGCAGCATCATCGACGTTCATTTTCAAGTCTCAAAGTGGGGGAGATTTTTGCGTAGCTATGCTTCAAAATTATTTTGATAAACGGATTTTGGTTTAAACTCCAAAGGTATGATTAGGTATATATAAATGATCTAAGTATATATACTTATTTCAAATGATTAGAAATGAACTGGGTATTTAAAATTTTTAAGTTCTGTTAATTAATAATCTTCAAATTATTTGAACAAAATGAAATATTTGAGTAACCAGAACTCTTAAAATAAGAGAATTAAGAAATCTAAGCTAAAGTTTTTGAGAAGCTTTAGAGTTGAAGTTTGCAACTCATAAATTGAAAGTAGAGAAAATTTTAACAAGTTGAAATAGTGAACATTCTGATTAAGTAAAATTAAATCAATTAATTTGTATAATACCAAAATTGCATTCCAATAGCATATAATAAGACTTACCAAATGCTAAAAGTTAAAATGATGATTTGGAGATGTAATAGGATATTATACAAGTAAACAAACTTAAAAGTAATTAAAATGTATATAAATGGAAATTTAGTTGTAATATAAATGTATGTATTCTTAAGTATATTATGAAATGATTGATGAGTAAATGGAATAAGTAAGTGAACTTAAGAAAATAGACAGATGAATCAAATAATATCTATGTCAATTGGTTAAAAAAATAAATATAAATTTGCAAAGAAACTATGAAATTGAATTTGTAACTTTGGAGATAATTGTAAACTTAGATAAAGTCATATATAAGAAATTAGACTTTTATAGAATGATTATAAACTAAAGTGATGATTAATAAAATGTTTCACAAATAAATTTGTTACAAATGAAATTTTGGAAATAAAGTAAACGTAAACAAAGGAATGTGGTGTAGCTAGAAATCTATTGAAAGTAAATATATAAGTTGTACATAATTATTTTATTCACTTAACGATTTGATCCAGATTCGAGCATAGAATTTTGACATAATCTATATTAATCCGAGTTAGGATTTTTCATTCGATTCTCGATGGTGAACCCTAGATATGTATTTATGATTGATTCTGAAATTCTCTATCATCGTATATGGCTGTGCACGGAGAATGGCGGTTTCCAATCAAGGAACCAGATCTAAGTCCGCACTAGAGAGTCGTGTGAATGATACTAGTTTGGAAGTGAAATTATGTGATCGAGTGAGCGATCAGATTTGATGTTTCGTACGGATGATATATGTACATCATACGGGCTTAAGGAAAACAAATGTTGGAAATTGAAAATATAAAATATAAATTGATTTTAAATTATATGATTGGATATCGTTGCTAAATAAGTTGCGTGTATTTAAATCAAGAAAATTTGGATTGACCAACAAAAAGATACATGTTTATTTTGTCATTGGATTTAGTGATTGTTTTTTATTAAGCCACTTGTCTTTTGGTTTTTTTGTTGGTTTGGGGCCCGTAGAGGCATTTGGTAGTTGTGCCGATCGAGCTACGCAAAGGAGACTCTACCGAAATTTTCTGTAATCTGGATGTTAGAATTTTTTTGAAGTTTTAAAATTTTTATAACTTATTTTGATAACTAACTTGTACTTTTCGTAAGCCGATCGGAGTAGCGTTGTAGAAATGTAGTTATGGTTTTACAAATGAAATTTTAATGTTTTATAAGTTGATAATTTTGAATAAAATATATCAGATGTTAAATTCTTTAGTTACCCCTTTTCGAGGATGAAAAGTTTTAAGTGGGGGAGATTGTAACGACCCATATTTTAACTATTTTAAATTATTAAATTTGGTGTAATTATTAAGTAAAAATGGTTAAAAATAAAAATTTAATGATTTTGAATGTAAGTTTTGGATATGAGCTTGAGTAAAATTCTAAAATAAACTAATTTTGAACATTTAAGTAATAACAAGTATTGAAAGGCAATGTTGTGTATTGGATGTGTTTACAATCAATAGTTGTATTAAATAACAAATGTTAAATTCATTAGATATAAATAAAGTAATTGATTGGTAAATAAAATTCATTTAATTGAAATTTGTTGAATATTGAACAATTAAATTGTTTAATTAAATATTGGAAATTATTTGAAAAATTGAATTCTGAATTTAATACGACTAAAATTGATGTCAGAAGTTAATTTAATATTTATTTAAAAACCGTTAAGATTGTTAACATTTAAAATTACATTTAAAAGTGAATAATTATAAATTGGAATTTTTACATTATAATCGAGACGTTGAAATAGTGATCCAGGGCGCAGTCTTGGATTTCGACGAATCCAGTTCCATTGGATCTGTAATAGTGTATTATTATCTGATTTAAAATTTCGTAGTGTTTGGAGTTATCGTTTGGTCATACTGTATATAAACGCGTAGACATTAATATCAAAATTCAATTTAATAATTCGGTTCAAAAGGCGATCTTCTCCATACGATCGAAATGGGACTCGAAAAATGTTCCATTGTGTCCGAAATAGGGTAAAACATTGTAAACGTTAGGCAGCACGCCTCGTTTGGAGTTCGTTTAGGAAAAATTGAAAGTAATATTAAAATAATATATATACACATATATATACTTGAATGCACAGTAAACCCTAAATCCTGTAGTCGTGCCTCAATCTCATTTTAATGGCCAAAAATAAGCAACCTTTCTTCCTCTAAATCTCTCGATCCATGCCCTATGGCCTTCGACCTCAACTAGTGAAATGTCGGCGACATCGAGCTCTTGCATTTCGACGGTGGAGGTCTTTTTTAATCGACGATCGAAGGCGCTGGAAGGCCGCGTTCATGCAATTTTGGTGGCATTTTTCACGGCGTTGGTAGGGCCGAGCTTAATGGAATTTGGGGCGGAGGTGCATGGTGTTCATGTGCTTCGTGTGGTTGCCTTTGATCGACCTCTGGCGACTCGGTAGAGGAGCGACCATCGATGAAGGAGGCGTCGTGTTGGGTTTGTTGTACGTGAGTTATCTGGGAAGGAGATGGTGATGCAATGGCCTTTATTTTGCTGAAGCAACGTACGACCCAGATATGTTTGGTATTAAAAAAATTGTTTTTATAAATTGAATTTAGACTTACAAAATACATATCTTGGTCATACGAGGTCCGAAATGGACGAAACAAGCGGCGATGGGATCTTGGCAACAAGCACAACGCTCTGGAACTTATTTGGAGACATTTGGATCTAGTTAAAATTTTAGGTTAAATCGAACGTCGTTCGACTTGATTTAAAATTGAAACTCAATGTGAGTGCATTATAACGCTCACAACGTACTAGAATATTTTTGTGCTAGTTAAATTTGATATTATGAAGTGATGTAAATTTTATTAGTCGTTGTTTGATAAATTTAATTGTCATCTAGATTACCATTGAATTAACTGTTAAAAATTAAGATTGACAATCAAATTGAAATTGAGATCTAATTGCCAATAAATTACCTGATATTGACAACTATGAAACTGTTGTGAATTATATTGACAGTTTGGATGATTGTTTGCGATGGGTGCTGTTGGTTGATATTTTGGATGATTTGGATGGTTATTTATTCTGATATATCCTATTATCACCCAGTATATTATCTAGTGTATTAAACTGTAAATTGAATTATTTCGATTAACTTAAGAAATAGGTTGAAATGATATATACCTATGACACTGTGATTCGGATTGAAATGATATATACCCATTCTTGGAATTAAATTGGAATACCGATCACTCGGCCATAGGATAGAAAATTTTATACACACACTAAATTGGTTAAATTAAATGATTTTAAAATTTACGATTCTAAATTTATTTAAATGATTTTAATTTAAAAGAAATGAAAACCAAATTTATAGAAATCAAATTATTTTCGAACTTGAGCTTAGAATGTTGAATTTAAATTTGGTAAACGAATTGTGTAAATAATCTAAGTTGAGATTTTGAAGTTATAATCGAAGTATAATTTGAATTTTTGGAAATCGATGTGTTTTCAAAAGATTGAACTTTTATTCGAACTTTGAATATTTCTAAGTAAAAGTGATGTAAAAAAATAATATTTCGAAATTGAGCTCGGAATTGAATTATATTTGAAGATTGGGATTCTAAACGAATATTGAAGGATAATTTGATTTAAATGTTTTGAATCGATATTTGAAAATCGGGCACGAAATCAATGAATTAAAATCGAAATTGAACTGATTGAATGGAAATTGGAACTGATTTGAATTGGGAAATTGGAATTGAATCGGTTTGACTTTAAAACTATTTTCAAAATAAATTATTTAATATAAAAATATTTAAGAGATATCTTCTTAAATATGAAAATTATTTTGATTTTCCAAACTATTTTACTATATAAACCATTCTAATATTTCAAACTATTTTATATACCGTGAAGATAATGAAGACGGTGATTTAGTTTGTCCAAACCCAGGGCAACTTGTATGGATGAATGCTATTAGAAAATCATCATTGGAGGACAATGAGCATTCTATGTAGAATTGTTCTTGAAAGGTAACGCTCAGCCTCGAGCCTCGTCAACCGAGAATGACTAAAACAGGGGAGATGCAGCAAGGCTAAGTGGGTCGCACCCAATTAGGATATGTTATCACTTTTCTAAATGTCCTCGGAAACCTATTTATTTCGGATATGGTTATGCGTGAAAGAAGGAGCTCTCGATGGTAAGGGAGGGAACACCCGGGGTGATAACATATTCGATCTATCCAGGTTAGGGGTAGGCCGGTCTTTTGTAGCAGTGGATTCCAGCGAGGTCCTCGGTACATTGTTCTAGAGGTGTACGGTGATAGGCGGTACCCCAGTGGCCTGGTCATTCGTTAGAATCCATTCTCTAATACAAGCTTACGATTTTGTTTGTAGAGCCTAGTATGCTAGAATTTAATTTAATGTAACAATTTCATCTATTTGAATAAGTATTTGTATTTAGACACTATTATAATATCACTGGATTTTCTACAAAACGTTTTGGTTATATAAGGGGAATATCCATCTTGTTTATGTGTGATGTGGACTTACGAGATACCTTTTTTTTCAAAGGATTTTAATAAATCTAATAACTCAAATTGAGTGTGTTTTCTCATGCTGGTATTCCAGACTGACTCGAGTGTTATTTTATTATAATACTTAGGTCAGACCGAGTGTTATAGATTCAGGACAGTATGCTATGGAGCTCAGGAGACGAGCTGAAAGACAGAGACCGACTCGGGTTAGTGAATTTAAATGGTTTTATATTGTGTTAATTTATTTGTTGAATGGTATATAAATTCTGTTCGAGTAGTGGGATGCTATTAAATCCATAGGAGTTTCTAAACACTTAGATATAGTAACTCGACACAGTATGATTTAAAGTGGGTAGATGAATAATTTTACCCAAATTATATTTTGATATAAAAGGAATAATTTTCTAGAAATCATTATAGTAGATTGATGCGTTTGGTTATTATTATATAACCAAAATAAGATTTTAGAATTTGGGATAGTTATATAACGAAATAGAGATTTTATGAGTATGAATTGTACAAATGAGAAAAAAATCCAGGTCGTCACACATCCCCTCGCAATGATTTACCTCCAACATCCCCTGGACCAACTGCCCCCATAAAGGAGGAAACTGCTCCCATTCATAAGTATGGAATTCCCTGTTTAAATATCTTCCACTTCGAAGATAATAATTAGTGATAAATCATCCGTCTTAGATAAAGAAGTAGTCAAACTTTCCCTATAGCACAAAACTTGAGAGAAAACGGGCGGAGATTAACAAGTTATATGTGGAGTTAGACAAATAGTAAAGGAACACAATGCCCTATCTCAGAAATATAACAGTCTGGACAGGATTACCATCGCTTTAACATTTTTAAATATAAGAGGGCATATCCTTTACTAAAGAAAGCGTGTACCAGTTACAAAGCCTTCTTGAAAGAAAACAGAGAGTTAACAACTCTATTCAGATGATAATGGAAAGGAGAGATATTTCAATTAATTTTTTGTATAAAATATATTGTAAACACTCAATCGTAGATTTTTCTTATTTAGGCGAATCCAGCGGGGGTCGACTCAGATGTTTTCATAAGAGTTCCTTAAATGAATTTGGTTCTAACACGCATCCCGGAGCCTGCTGGAATTTTCCGCGGGTCAGATCAATTCCACAAGATCTTCCCCTTTAAAAGCTTAAATATTATAAGGATAAATTTGTTTCTGAGTTTTTCTTTAAGTCCATTTTGTATGAACCTTATGAGTAATTGTTAACATGCAATAGATGGTCGGTTTATGAATACATGTTTTTGCAATGCTCCCTATACTTAGCTTCTTTTTGCTTTGCTATTTCAGAATATCAATTCTTTAGGTCATGTCGTCCCAAGAGACGATCTAATCAATATGTTAAACTAAGAAGGTTTTACTCTAAAAGTGCACCACTCCTAAAGACGTGAAAGTTAGCAAAATATTTCTTTCTTCGGGATTTACAAAAATTATATTTGGTATACCCTCGTCTTCGCTTCGACTTTCTTGGTGAAGAGAAGGAAACATTCTTAAAAGAAATCAGAATTTTCCAAACCAATTTAATTTGTGGTCGCGACAGTGCACCTACCGAAAAATGGGATTAAAGTAAATGTCCGCCAGTTATTACCCCTGAAGGAGTTACTATACTTTTTGACTCAACAGTCAAGCTTTATGCTAATACTCTAGACAAAGTTAGGAATGTTGCCTCACAACTTTAGATGTAATGGAAGTGTTTGTTGTTCCTTTTAAATTTGTGGCTACTTGAGTTGTAATTCATTAATATAGTAATGAAGATATCTTTTATCTCAATTCTGATTTTATTTCTTTTCTTTAAATAAGAACCACCATCGTCAACAGGCTCTCTTGCTCAAAGCCTAATATATCATGTTGACATAATCAGAGAGAGGCTATTGAAAGAGATTTGAACAATTGTCATTCAGGATGAAGTATTATTAGAACATTTTGGTGGAAATGTTGGTGCTGTAAAATGGTACAAAGATACCTTATTCAAAAAACCATAGCTAGCAACCATAAGGATCACACTGACTATCTTAAGGCTGAGATTAAGAGAAAAGATGAAGCGGTTATCAAACTTAAACGACAGGTGAAGTCAAATCCCACAATCGATTTCGACGAAAAGATGTCTAAGCTCATCCAATGAATAAGCGATTTAGAGTGAAAACTAAGAAAAAGTCAAGCTTAACGTGCTTCTTTAGAATTCCTCATAGGGGAAAAGACACCGAATGTCGATCTTCCGGTCCTTCAAACAACCCCTCCAATCGTCAGGCCAACTAGGTCAAAACTTCTTGCGGCTCGGAAATTTCCAACTATGCAGAACCCTCCTCCGGGTTTAAATGACAATGTAGTTGGAAATTGGTGTCGAAGGGTAAAGTTTGAAACTGCCAAGTATTTCAATGAGAAATAGAAAATCAAGTATTCCCAAACTATTAATGAATATGCTGTTGGGAATCAGAAGCTTGAGCATGATAATTACTTGCTTGACAAGCATGTGGCTGAGTTGGAAAGTGAAAATAAAACCCTTAAAGTTTCAAACTAGGCCTTTAATCGTGCCCTAAAAACTAATATCGACGCTATTGACGATGAGAATATAATTAGGAGAAAGGAGAAAAAGCTTAAGGAAGTCCTCACGTAGCAATTAATCACGTAGTAAATCCTTCAGCGGCGGAGGCTCTCAGTAAAGCAGCCATGGATTTGTAGTTGATATATTCGGGACACGTAAATTTATCTTATACATAACTATGTTATTTTAAATTACTTCATAATTTATGCAAATTATGGAAATTTTGTAACTGTCACCAGATTTGTGATCTCTCTTTCTTTTCTAGTGTAACTTTTAATATGCCTTTGAATCACTCATTCAACGACCCTTGTGCTTGCTGAGTCTTTTGTTATCCCTTATCACTCCGACTTTCTTAGACTCGGGTGTCAATGATAGAGTCTCATAAGTTGTCATTGAACCTAGATTCGGATAATAGTAGATCGAAAACAAGTTACGAATCATCTACTGGGATACAGAGATAGCAATGCTTGTCGTTAGAATAAATCCAAAAACTTGATTCTGGTGATAAGTCCATAATGCCAATCCAATAATAGATGACCAGTAATCCCCTTTTGGCAATAAGTGGTGGGAGATTAGAGCTCTAATTTTAGTAAAAGAATAACAGAACACCCTTCTTGGTAATAAATAACAGAAACCTAGAATACCCTTTTTGGTAATGAATAATAGGAGATTAGGAAATCATATCTGCTGATCTGGTATTAATAATAGAAGACCAGAAGACCATTTTTGGCCATAAGTATCAGAAGACCGGAAAACCAATCTAGAAAAAAGTAATAGAGGACTAGAGAATCAATCTGGCAATAAGTAATAGAAGACCAGAATATACTTCTGGTAATAAGTAGTAAAAGACCAAAATATCATTTCTGGTAATAAGTAGTAGAAGACTAGAAAACCATTCCTGGTAATAAGTAGTAGAAGCCAGAATACCATTTATGGTAATAAGTTGTAGAAGACCAGAATACCATTTTTCATAATAAGTTGTAAAAGACCAGAATACCATTCTTGGTAATAAGTAATGGAAGACCAGAATACCATTTCTGGTAATAAGTAATAGAAGACTAGAAAACAATTTTTGGTAATAAGTAATAGAAGATCAGAAAACCAATCTGGCAGATATTCATGAGGAGAAGTCAATGAATTCTTTTCGATTCTCTTATCGAATGCGCCATCTCCAAGTTTGATGATATTTTACATGCATTTTCATTCTCATGCCCAAGTTTCTTTGTTCATTTGTTTTGGCATATTTTAGGCAGGGATTCTTTTGTCCAATTCTTATGGTTATTTAAGTAGTTGCCATTTTAGGCGGTGCCGATTTCTGGCATTTCCCATTTCAGGCAGGGAATTTTCTTAGTCCGTTGGACATTTCATCAGGGTTTTCGATGCGCTCGGCTGGCTTATTCTCAAGCAGGGCCCGAGGACTTACCTACCTCCCTCCAGGATGTGCCTTAACCTGGCCATAGCGTGACGTAGCTAAGGGCTTGTTTGGTACCTTGGTAAAGCCATAGCATGGCGGGACCAAGGGACCACCCGTCCTCCCTTCAGGACGTGCCTTATCCTGGCCATAGAGTGACGTGGATAAGGGCTTGTGCTGCTTTAACCTGACCATTTCTGACTTTGGCATGGCTAAAGACTTACGCCCTTCCTCCAGGAGGTGCCTTGACCAGGCCATCTTGGCGCGACCAAGGGCTTTCTACCATTATTGGTAGGCTACCATTTTAAGTAGTCCAAGTTCAAGGATAATTTTACTTCCGACCATGTAGATTTCTCTTATTTTGAGAATAAATCTTTCATTCCATAACTTGTTCAATCTTTTACAAATTGTTTAAGTTTTCCTTGTCTTAGAAAGGGTAGGACCATCTTTTCAAGTGCCTTACATTGATTTGTATCATGTCCATTTATCAAATGAAAGTTGCAATATAACCCCTTAAGTTTCCTTTCAAATCCTCGATTCTTTTTCTAAGAAGGCTAATAATTCAGTTCTTCATTGGCTCAGATATAGATGTCTTCGATCAAGGTAGTAAGATTATGTTCTCCAAAAAAATTTGATTTTTGAGCCATCTTTAGCTAACGTTTAATTCTTTTGTGGCTTGGTGGAAGCACTTCTTCTAAAGGGGTAGGTTTCCTTTTCATTGTCCATTGATTCTCTTCCAAGGGCCTTTCGTTTAATCCTATAGTTTTGGACGAAAATTTCTTGGTAATCTTTATATTTCCACTTGGCAAATCCTTTATTATACTAAGTTCTTCAGTTGTGGATTATTCTATGTGTTCATGGTTTTCCCTTGAATGGTGAGCCTCATTTATAATCTTACTCCATTTATGTGTAAAACTATCATAATCCCTTATCATTATTTCCTTTTCAAAGACATTCCCATGGGAATATGACTGAATGGTCCGTCTCATTTGATTAAAGATGTTGTCACTTCCATTTATTCTCCTTCCAAGTGCAAAGATTGAGGTAGGGCCAACATGAAAGGGGTTTAGACTCCATTTCTCAGGATTGTAAGATTCTATTTTCTTTTTTTTATAATCCTTAAGGCTTCAAGCCTTAGTCTTTTTTCTTCATCCTGTTTGGAGTTTTTGATGTCTACTGGGGAGTATCTTGTCAAGTATCATTCAGAAGACCCTTGTTCAGATCTCTCAAATTTTTTGGCCATGATCAAACAAAAATGGGTGAACTTGACGTGGAGTTGATCCAATGGGGACTTGAGAATAGTAGTGTTAGGGGGTCAACCAAGTCAGAGGTTAAAGACCCCCTTCTAGCGCCTAACAAGATTTCTTGTCAACACCCCAAAGTTATTCAAAGTAGCATGATTATTCTGATTTGAATGGAAGGCATGATACCCGTAAGGATTGCCTTAGTATTTTAACTTGTAAATATCCTTTGAATAAGACCTTTCGACGTCGTCGAAAGGTTTTGGTGCTTGGTTGTGAAACCTCGCGGCTTCATTGAGTTAGTGTGATATTTTCATCAACGGTTTCCATCTTGGTTTTAGATTGAATTCCCTTGGATTTGTCCTTAGGAGGTTGTATTTTATCCTATTGAAGGGTTAGGATGATTGCCTTCTTTGGTTTTATGTAGAATATCAAACTCCTTTGTAGATATACAGAAGCTTTCGACCTTGTCGAAAGGTTTGACTACTTATGTGGTGTATCTTGATTCTTGTTGAAAAGTACGGAACGGTTTCTTACGAAATAAGCCTTGTAAACAAAAATATTTATACTTAAAAGATAGTCTTTGCTCTTGTCAAATGGTTGAACCACATGGATTATATCTTCGAAAGGTTACCGATATTTTACAGCACGAACACTTTTGACCTTGCCAAAATGGTTTAAGATGTAAAGTTCAAGGCCTCGAAAGTTTACGGTGACTAATTGAACCGGATGTGTTATTGACCTTGTCGAAAAGAATCCTTTGGTGGTATTGAACCTAAAATTAGCAGATATCCAACAAAGTTTAAGAAAAACGATAAAGTAATTGATAGAACACAAGACTTCCCTTTGTATTCATGACAAACTCTGTATTATTAAATCCCCAAATAATAACCGAATTAGGAAATGTCTTGATTAGGAAAATTCAAGATTAGAATGAGAGAATTTGGATCCCTAAATCAAGGACTCTTGGGTCTTATTTATAGATGCCGACGGCATTCCTTTCGACTCCATGCTCTCAACTGGAGCGAAAGGTCTCCCTTCTATATGCAGTTGTGAACCTTTCGACTCTATCGAAAGGTTTTCCTTCCGCCTGCTATTGTTGACCTTTTGACTTTGTTGACAGATTTTTTATTCTATATGTCTTTATGAACCTTTCGGCCTTGTCGGAAGGTTGCTCTTTTCTTGGTTGTTTTGAACCCTTCAACCCTGACGAAAGGTTGCTCATCATTTGATTATTGTCGAGAGTTATAATTCCTTTCGACATTCTCGAAAGGTTTTCTTTCATTATTTGCCGACTTATGAGTGCTGCTTTCCTCATAACCTTTTGACATTGTCGAAAGGTATCTTGGATGTGTTCCAACCAGTTCAAAAGGCTTGTTATGCTTTCGAAAAGGTCATTATAGAGTTGCATGCACTTGCTTTGACTCCTCCACCCTCTTTGAAAGGTAAGAACTCTTTGAATGTTGAGAGATGAAACTTCCATCCTCTCCGAAAGGCCAGGGCTGCAATACCCTGTTAATTATATCCCTTTGACTCATTCAAAAGGTTTGATGTGAACTCCTTTTCTTTAGTCTTCGCTAAAAGATCTTCCGACTTAGTTGAAAGGTGGATTTTTTGAGTAACATTTTATTTGAAGAGCCTCCTCTTAAGTTGGGACATCTCAATCCATTGATTGATGAGCCTCTTCTTAGGCTTGGATATCTTAGTCCATTACTTGATGGGCCTCTTCTTAGTTCTGGACATCTTAGTTCATTGTTTTATGGGCCTCTTCTTGGACCTCGACATCTTAGTCCATTGTTGTCTGGTGCTCTTGGTTAGCTCATCTTAGAAGCTAGAACCAAGGACTTGCCTGGCCTCCCTCATGAAGCGCCTTGCCCTGGCCCTTATGTGGCGCGGACAGGGGCTTGTTCAGTACTTTACCTTGGTCCTCTTATGGCGCAGATAAAGGCTTACTCCATCCTCCCTCCAGGAGGTGCCTTACTCTAGCCATAGCATGGCGTGGATAAAGGCTTGTTAAATGCTTTGACATATCATTTTATGAAGCGGCTAAAGGCTTACTTCATCTTCCCTCCAGGAGGTGCCTTGACGTAACCAGAGGCTTGGCTAAGGGCTTGTCCACTGCTTTAGCATAGCCATCTTATGGCATGGCTAAAGGCTTACTCGCCCTTCCTCCAAGAGGTGCTCTACGTTGGCCATCTCGGTATAGATAGAGGCATTTCTACCATCTTAGGTAGGCTACCATATTAGGTAGTATCCAAGTATAAGGAGCATTTCACTCCTAAACATGTAAAAAAAAAAATTGGACAAAGTGATGTTTTATTCATTCATTTTTGGAAAATATCGCCTCAAATGTTCGACATTCCATATTCTTGGAACCATGTTTGGTCACTACAGTTTGTAAGCTCCCAAGGGGATTATTTTGCAAATTATAATGGTCCTTCCCAGTTTGGCCCCAAGGGTCCATATGTAGGATTTTTGGTATTGGTCATCACTCTTTGGAGTACTAGATCCCCCTCGTGAAATGATCGAGTTCTTACTCTTGAATTGTAATACTTTGAGATCCTTCTTTGATACTCTGCGGTTTTCTTACCGCTGCTTCATCCCTCAGTTCATGTATCAAGTCTAAGAATTATTTTTTCAACTCTTCATTTTTATCTGATGCATAGGCGATTCTTTGGTATGAGGGTATCTTAATCTTAATTGGTAACATCGCCTCACACTCATATGTCAAAGATGCAACGACCCGTAAATTTCGACAATTTAATTTGTTAATTTAATAGGATTTTGTAATTTAATTTTTAGCAGAAATAATAAAGGCGAAAAATTTATATTGGAATGAACGCTAAATTTAAAATATAGCAATGGTAATTAAAACCTATTTATAGTAATTTGAATAAATTCAAATGAATTTAGTGGTGAAAAGATTTTTACCTGGATATAAATTGAATATAAGAGAACTAATATATATATTGAATAAATTTTTGAAATAGTTTGGAATAAATGGTAATTGAGTAAAACCAGTGTTATGTAAGTAATGATAATATTGGTTTTTAAATAATGAACCTATAAAAGGGTGATTAAGAGTTAATGACAATAATTATTGTACGTTGCTTATTTTATTAGTTCGATAAGTTTAATTTGAATTCAATTCAATTAATTCACTAAACTATTACAGTAACATCCCGCCTTTTCGCACACTTTAAACCGACACACGTGCCAATTCAAAGCATACGCAAGGGCAGATTGTTATGGGGTAAATAAGAAAACAGAGAAGAAATAAAAACAAAACAGAATCTCACAGCGGAAGGATAAAATATAATAATAAATATACAGTTCAAAACAGTTTACAAACACTTGATTTGCTTTATACAATAAATATCAGAGTTACACATACCAATACAATCAATGCAGCGGAACAGTATGAGTGTGGTGCAATACTATAGATAATAATAATACGACTCCTTCGTCTTCGTCCTTCAAAGCTAAAGTCTTCGATCCTGAAACGCTCGGACTGACCCGAGCGAATTTGAAAAGACAAAAACACTCGAGTCAGACTAAAAGATCTTATGTGAGTTCAATTAACAGAAATAAATATGAGTACAGTAACTCAAGAGATGTTCGGGATTTACATCTCCTAAGGATCCGTTAAACTATTTACTATGTAGTATATTGCGCTATTATAATAGTGTCTATTCATAAAATAAACTTACTTTTAAATAGCGTTAAGGCTTTACATTTTCCACCTTAACACGTAAAATGCCAATAGTCTATACAGTACCGTAATACCTCCTGATCGGGAGGCTACCAGAGGATACTCCATAGGTACGACACAAATAGAAACTCGTAGTAAAGGCTCGATATGGTAGGTGACACGGCACAACTAGGCAATGCCAGGGTAGATATACCAATTGCTATCCAGGCTGGTGGAAATGCGTAGCCGCAGTTACCGCCCACCTCGGACTAACTCCCCAAAATCAAAATATAGAAGTGGCCACTGAATCAATCCAAGTCAAAGTATAATATCGAAGAGGAGGGTCCGATCAGAGGAATGACCTCATTGGCCTGAGAATCGCTCCTGTTTTAGCCACCTTATGCCAACTCACGGGAGTCGGGTCCACGTATTTACCTTACAGGAAACGTCGCCACCACCTACTTCATTCTGGAATCTCCACCGCGTACACGGTTAGTCAAAGTGGTTTTCGGTATCGACAGAGAGTATGTCCATATCCGATCCCGGTCTCTTTGCCAACCCATCGTTATTATAACACCGCGGTCATTTAAAAATAGCTCATACTTTAAAACCAGAATAAACATTTCCATTTTAAAATTATGAATACGATATCATTTTAAGACCCAAAACAATATGATATCCTTTATCCCAAATATAAACCTTTTCAAAAATCCAAATGCTTTAAAATTTATAACGTCTGAAAGCCAAATATCCTTTCAAAGCATAATATTTCGAAATTCATAATTTAAAACCATAACTTTTAAAACTTGAATGGTTTGGATATTCAACGGTATATAAATTAAATGGTTTAACTTTACTGTTACTTTGTAAAGAAAATAGTTCTCATGGCTTTACAAATACATTTCTTTATTAAAGTCTAAACCAAAATTTATATTATCTCTCTCAAGTTCCAAAACCACTTCAATTTATTTATATATACGTATATCCATTTTGAGTATCAATATTTCAAACTAAAGTTGGATTTTATTCTTTCAACAAATCAATTGTTCTATTAATTAGTCTTGAATATTCATATAAAATCCATAAATAATAAGACTTCAATTTCTAGTAATAAAATATATATATTTTTCCCAATTCAAATTATACTAGAATATTCATTTCAATTTATTTTGGGAAAAATCCAATTATAAATATCATATCTTAAAATTTCCAAACTTAACGTTTAAACATATGATATAAATTATTAAACTCCATTTTCTTAATTTTCTTCCATTTTTAATAAAGATTTTTATACACCTTTTAAATTTCAAAATTTTCAACTTCATATGTATATATATATGGAAGAAAAATATTTATACAATATAAAATTTAAGATTATTATAAACCGTATTCCATCCAAACCATAGAAATCACTTTTAAATAGTTATATATATACCGCGGTGCCTGTATATAATTTTCTATCCTATGGTCAAGTGATACGGATATTTATCATTTCAATCCGCAATTTAAAAGATATAAAATTTTGCGGTTGTATATCATTTCAAACCGCAATCCCGAATGAAATGAAATATGCATGATAATTTGCAATTTAATGATATACAATAAAACATCCATCAACATCACCCATCATCCAATCACAATCATCAAGCAATATCAATCAATAACAAATTTATATTTGATAATATATAACAGGTAATAACTGGCAATTTTATTCAGATTAAATTTAACAGCTATTAATCTACAGTCTATATTCAGTAATAAATTATATAACTGTTAACTAGCAGTTTATAGGCAAACAAATAAATTCTAACTGTAAATTAATACGCAATAAATAAATTAAATTAACAGTTAAATTTAATAAATGCAATTCAACAGCTGTGATGAAATAAACATGCCAAATACCCATAAATAAATTTCTATTCATTTCTAAAATTAATTTAACAAACATAAAAACTTCTAGTAGTTGTGAGTGGGTTAAAACACTCACCTTTTGAATTTAAATCGAATTTAAATTCGATTTAAACCCAAAATTTCGCCCGTCTCGGAATTCGTCCAAACCAGCGTCATCAAGTCCGGAATTAAATTACGATCCTAACAAAAAAATTTCGTGTGAATCCGACTTCATATGGGAAAGTTATGGCAAAAAATGATGATTGAATTAAAAATTAAAAATAACCAAAATGACACATATTTCTCACCACTCATCATGCACGTGCGTTTCCCCCTGTAGCTTCATCACGCAACACAGCACGAAGACGCGAAACCCCCCCTTCTTTCGTTCGCTCCCAGGCAAACCTAACCGCCACCATAGCAACTTGCCAACGCCCGAGGCACCCCAACCCCCTCCACGTCGCCGGATTGCCCATTGACCCAGGCCGACCCCATCACGCTCGAACGACGAGGCAAAAACTCCACCGGCCGCCCCTTAAAACGCATGCCCTAATCAAATTTTCCTGTTGATCCGACCGTTGATTCTTGAAACAAAACCCATAGATGCGCTCCCCATCGTCCTCTCTTCAATACCCAGAAACCATTCGACGATCAGACGAAGTTTGTTACGGCGATGATGAACGGTTGGGATAGTTTTGAATTTATTCTGGGTAAACGGTAACTCCAACTGAAAAACGAATTTCACCATGGGGGTACGTGTTTCGAGAAGATTAACATATATTTTTAGAGAATTTTTCTGGAGATTTTGAATTTTCATTTTGTTTTTGAACTGCCTGGATCTAGGGTTAGCCCCCATTGAAGAAGAAGAGAAGCTTGAAGAAAATACGCGCAGATAAATGAAATTAGGCGGAGGCTAGGGCTGAATAGCTGGGTTTATATAGAGGGTTAGAGGTAGTGTAGATAGACGATAGAATGAACGTGCGTAACAAACTATGGCCCAAAAAGCCCGTTATGTCTCCGGAACGAAATTTTGTAAATCTATATATTCAAATAGGTAACTTAAAATATTCTGAACGCAATGGAAAAAGTTTCACGTCCAAATTTGATCGTATGAAGAAGTTATGCTGAAAACAAAATTTCCAAATTGATTTCAAATTGATTTTAATTAAATCGATTTCAAGGCGTTTCACGCCCGTACGATCAAACGACAAGTCCGATCGATACGAAACTTGAAACCCTATAATAATTCACCGATACGGATCCGATGAAACTGGTTTCGTCGAAATCCGAGTCCGTGGCCAAAATGGCTATTTTTAATGTTCATTAAATAAATTAAATAAATTATAAAAATCCAAATTTTATATTAAATTCTAAAATTGGCCAATTTTATTTCTTATATAATTCGTAATCAATTGAAAAGATTTAACAGGTTTAGCTGTGCATTAAAAGTTGACAGTATATTAATTGCAATGTTAATTTCTACACTTTCTTATATTTAAGAATTTTATAAATTATATTCTCAAAAAACCCATACTTTAGATTTTTAAATCTTTATATTCTCAACTTTCACCTAAAATAAAGATGCCATAAACATTAGTTCCTGATTCACATCATTATTTTTTAAGTCTAATTTAAATCTCAATAACGTAGTATTTAACGTTAGAATCCATTTTATTATGCATAAATTCCAAATTTTACTGACCCAAATTTTCTTCTTTTCATTCCATATCAATTGTCAATCCTATAAGAAAAATTAACATTAGGTTCATACTTATTACAATTAACTCCAATTTCTTCCAAATAATAATTACATAACTATTAAATATTAAAAGTCCGTTATCACTTACCGAACAAAGTTATTATTACTTAAGATCTCATTGCATCCACATTTTCACATTTTCACTTCCTGGTTTGTTTACTTTATTCTACATAAATTATTATAAATGGGATTTTTCTTGGTTACATCTTATTTGTATTTAACATTACTCATTCACCAATTCATTTCACTTTAACTGCGGTAAATTGGCGGATAAATTGAATTTGATTCCCAAAATTTAAATTAACAAGCAACAAGAATAGGTAACACACAATAGTCGTTACGCTAAATTCTAGTCACCTAAATAAGCTTTTATTACTTTACAAAATGGAATAACTTTTAAACTCATAAATGTAATACCAAAACCGTTATAAATCCAATAAATTTCCAAATCGAAGTTTGTACACATTTTACACAACTATTATGATTTCTCACAGAACGTTGAATTTATTAAATGACCATTTATTATACTTTAATTCCCTTAATTGAATCAAATGCTTATAATTTTTACATTCTTACCATTCCTTCCCATTATAAATTCATTAACGGATTTACAAATCTCTATCTTCAAACATTAAATAACCAAACTGATTACAACCACTGTTCTTATCAATTTTCATAATTTGTTCAAATCTATACTCTTTTTCCATATAAATAAATTTTATGTTACTACTAGATTTTTTTATCCACTACAGCCATTAAATTTTTACCATCTACACTTATTACATCTTTGTATTAATGAATCCCATTCAAGTTAATATTTATATTAATATTCACAAATTCAACATTTATATGTTTCTTAAAATTAACTTTCAACCAAATGTGCCAATTTACATTTCATTTCTACTCAATATATATTCATTTTATTCCGTTCATTCGGGTACCGCATTAAAAAATATATTTATTCTCTAATACTAACGTTATTATCATTAAATTATGATTGGATTCCAAGTTTTTATTCAATACCTTGAACAATAGCTTACATATTAACCAAATCCTTCTTCTACTTAATTCAAATTGGATTATGTTCCAATTTCTATAACCTAGGTCTTGAGTCACCATTTACATAATTAAATTTATCGTTTATTTCAATCTTCGTTTATAATTTAAAGTTCTACTAAACTAAATTACAAAACTTATGAACTTTAACAAATTTAATCCACCAATTAAATTTTTCTGATGTTTATATATTGCAATTCAATTCAGTTATTATTTCATTAATACCATTTTAATATACTAATTATGACTTATAACCACAACACAAATCTTCGTTATTCTACCTATTGCCATTTAACATTTCAATTGTTAAATCTTTAATCTCAGTTACTATATCCAACTCCTCCATTTATTATAAATTAGATTAAAAATTATATTAAGTTAATCATTTAATATTATCAAATTTAACGGGTCGTTACAATCTCCCCCACTCAAAACTTTTCGTCCCCGAAAAGGAAAAAAAGAAGGGAGAAGGAAGAGTAAAACAGTACATCTTATTTCAAACATTAACTTATTGACAATATTACTAAATTAATTCCCTTATATAAAATATACCAGTTTTATAATCATTATATTCTTTTGTACTTAAATTATTAAAGTTGGGAAAATATTTTCACAAAATTCTAAGTCCAAAATTTACGGAAAATTTTGGCAGAGTCTCCTTTGTACGGAGAGACTTTGGAGAAAATATAATATCAAAATATACAAATATATTACATATATTATCAAAATATTATATCCCAACACGGGAAAATTATATAAAATAGCGCTAAAACGTAATCCGGAAACTTACCTATTTGTCGAGCAATATACGCTTATTATTTTGGAACCAAAAGCAGTAGCAATTGCTTCCATCACCTGTATTCACTTATATAATCTAAAAGGTTAAATATTTATATGAAAGTGAAATGTTTAGGTGGTTTCGACCATTAATCAACCAATCAAATGCAACAACCATAGATTTTTAACAAACAGCACACACCACAAACAAGCAACCATTAATCCATCAACCAATTTGTTGTTTGGGTTCAAACTTGAAATTTGTATGAAATGAAACTAACTATCAAGTGCATCCCTTACTCAACAGTCTTAGATGGAACAAAGATAGATTATTTATTCATCCAACAACTTCAAAATTCCTTACCCAACAAACATAAATCAACAATAACAATGCAAACCAACAACCAAATTAACTTATTATACATTTATTTCATGCTTCAGTGGGTTGATTTTCTTTCTTTCATTCATGGAGAAATTTCTTTGTTTCTTACAATTTTATTTTCCATTTATTAAAAAATTCATTATATTTGTATTCCAATTTATTGACTAAAGTTTATATCATCTATTTATACTACTTACCTTTTCTTATATAGTAAAATTTCCAATTTAACTCAAGTTTATACAATTAATTCTCATTAATAACAGCAAATTTATTGAATATCTTAATTACCTCAAGCTTCACTTGCAAGATTTCCCTTTCATTTTCTTAATAACATTGCAACTTTTATTATATGGTAAGTTATGTATGTTTTAAGAATGTAAGTGAAAATTTACAAGTTTCTTCTCAATTCCTTTTTATTAATCTATAGTTCAACAAATATATATTCGTTTTATAAATTACAATTTCAACTTACCCTTAATTTCATTCCTTTATTTAATGTTTACGTTTCTATTATTTAATTACAGTAACCCTCTACTTACACTTAATTTATTAACCTTATAACCTGCATTCCTATAAGTGAAAGATTTTACTTGTTCATTACTATGGATTGCAGTCATTTAAATTTTTTTTTTCTACTTTCCATTATATTAGAATAGTGGAAACTAAAACATACTTAAGTTAATAATCCTACAATCAATTTTTGTTTAGAATTTCACTTTATATACTTAATTTATACCATTAAGTTCTTATTTATAACAGTAATTTATTGAGTACTTCATTATTTCCAAAAATTTACTTGTATAATATTCAATTTCAATCCCTTATTTAACATTTCAACTTTTTATATTTGGTAAGTTATTTATGTTAAAGAAAAATGCAATTGAACTTATACAAGTTTTATCTCAATTCTTCTAATTCATTGATTGTTCAATAAATCTTTACCATTACTTATAAGTTAAAATTTTAACTTCCTTTATACTTAGCATTAATTCTCTTACCTAAAATTAGAGGTTTCAATCCATTTATTTCACTAAAATTTAACAATTAATTAATGGAAAAATTTAGAATTAAATTCCGGGTCAAATTTCAATTTATTTTGAAATAATAGATAATTAGTTTCCTACAACCTTTATATCTCAATTATATTTAAAACAATTAAAATTTTTAGATAATTTCAAAATAGATCTGCAGTAGAATTTTACTACAGTGGCCTTTCCCCTTCGAAACTCGAAAATGAAAGTCGATGATGCGGCCGCCATCACCGAAATTATTTTCTAGCGACAGAGAGGAAAGTACAAAATCTATTTTCTTCAAAATCCTCTTAAACCAATTTTTTCGAATTATACTAAATATTCATATAAGAAAATATTTATAAACCAAATCATTATATTTCATAAATCCTTTGGAAGCAGATTTCAAAAATCCCGGACTTAAGTTCTAAAATCTCCAATTTGATTTATTAAAATTCAACTTAGCTTTAATTCATTACAAATATTTTTATTACCTAACACCCGACTATAGCAACCAAAATATATCTTTATAAAAATATTTTTATATATAGAAAATATAATAGGCAAAATTATTTCATTCACCTATATTAAAAACAAATATTATGTCGGTCTGTCCTATTAAGTGTTTAGAAATCCCTATTGATGACATAGCGTCCCATGCATCAACCAGAATTTATAAATACAAAGCGGAACAGATTAACACAATATCAAAATCTTTTATTAATACTAACAAATACGCTCTCTCATATATATATATATATATACACTCAGCGACTCCCATAGGGTATTACTACCCTATTAATAAAGAGTCAAACCCCACAAAGCCAAGGTTTATCGCTAAACCAAAGCTCTGATACCAACTGTAACATCCCGCCTTTTCACACACTTTAAACCGACGCACGTGCCAATTCAAAGCATACGCAAGGGCGGATTGTTATGGGGTAAATAAGAAAAACAGAGAAGAAATAAAAACAAAACAGAATCTCACAGCGGAAGAATAAAATATAATAATAAATATATAGTTCAAAACAGTTTACAAACACTTGATTTGCTTTATACAATAAATATCAGAGTTACACATACCAATACAATCAATGCAGCGGAACAGTATGAGTGTGGTGCAATACTATAGATAATAATAATACGACTCCTCCGTCTTCGTCCTTCAAAGCTAAAGTCTTCGATCCCGAAACGCTCGGACTGACCCGAGCGAATTTGAAAAGACAAAAACACTCGAGTCAGACTAAAAGATCTTATGTGAGTTCAATTAACAGAAATAAATATGAGTACAGTAACTCAAGAGATGTTCGGGATTTACATCTCCTAAGGATCCGTTAAACTATTTACTATGTAGTATATTGCGCTATTATAATAGTGTCTATTCATAAAATAAACTTACTTTTAAATAGCGTTAAGGCTTTACATTTTCCACCTTAACACGTAAAATGCCAATAGTCTATACAGTACCGTAATACCTCCTGATCGGGAGGCTACCAGAGGATACTCCATAGGTACGACACAAATAGAAACTCGTAGTAAAGGCTCGATATGGTAGGTGACACGGCACAACTAGGCAATGCCAGGGTAGATATACCAATTGCTATCCAGGCTGGTGGAAACGCGTAGCCGCAGTTACCGCCCACCTCGGACTAACTCCCCAAAATCAAAATATAGAAGTGGCCACTGAATCAATCCAAGTCAAAGTATAATATCGAAGAGGAGGGTCCGATCAGAGGAATGACCTCATTGGCCTGAGAATCGCTCCTGTTTTAGCCACCTTATGCCAACTCACGGGAGTCGGGTCCACGTATTTACCTTACAGGAAACGTCGCCACCACCTACTTCATTCTGGAATCTCCACCGCGTACACGGTTAGTCAAAGTGGTTTTCGGTATCGACAGAGAGTATGTCCATATCCGATCCCGGTCTCTTTGCCAACCCATCGTTATTATAACACCGCGGTCATTTAAAAATAGCTCATACTTTAAAACCAGAATAAACATTTCCATTTTAAAATTATGAATACGATATCATTTTAAGACCCAAAACAATATGATATCCTTTATCCCAAATATAAACCTTTTCAAAAATCCAAATGCTTTAAAATTTATAACGTCTGAAAGCCAAATATCCTTTCAAAGCATAATATTTCGAAATTCATAATTTAAAACCATAACTTTTAAAACTTGAATGGTTTGGATATTCAACGGTATATAAATTAAATGGTTTAACTTTACTGTTACTTTGTAAAGAAAATAGTTCTCATGGCTTTACAAATACATTTCTTTATTAAAGTCTAAACCAAAATTTATATTATCTCTCTCAAGTTCCAAAACCACTTCAATTTATTTATATATACGTATATCCATTTTGAGTATCAATATTTCAAACTAAAGTTGGATTTTATTCTTTCAACAAATCAATTGTTCTATTAATTAGTCTTGAATATTCATATAAAATCCATAAATAATAAGACTTCAATTTCTAGTAATAAAATATATATATTTTTCCCAATTCAAATTATACTAGAATATTCATTTCAATTTATTTTGGGAAAAATCCAATTATAAATATCATATCTTAAAATTTCCAAACTTAACGTTTAAACATATGATATAAATTATTAAACTCCATTTTCTTAATTTTCATCCATTTTTAATAAAGATTTTTATACACCTTTTAAATTTCAAAATTTTCAACTTCATATGTATATATATATGGAAGAAAAATATTTATACAATATAAAATTTAAGATTATTATAAACCGTATTCCATCCAAACCATAGAAATCACTTTTAAATAGTTATATATATACCGCGGTGCCTGTATATAATTTTCTATCCTATGGTCAAGTGATACGGATATTTATCATTTCAATCCGCAATTTAAAAGATATAAAATTTTGCGGTTGTATATCATTTCAAACCGCAATCCCGAATGAAATGAAATATGCATGATAATTTGCAATTTAATGATATACAATAAAACATCCATCAACATCACCCATCATCCAATCACAATCATCAAGCAATATCAATCAATAACAAATTTATATTTGATAATATATAACAGGTAATAACTGGCAATTTTATTCAGATTAAATTTAACAGCTATTAATCTACAGTCTATATTCAGTAATAAATTATATAACTGTTAACTAGCAGTTTATAGGCAAACAAATAAATTCTAACTGTAAATTAATACGCAATAAATAAATTAAATTAACAGTTAAATTTAATAAATGCAATTCAACAGCTATGATGAAATAAACATGCCAAATACCCATAAATAAATTTCTATTCATTTCTAAAATTAATTTAACAAACATAAAAACTTCTAGTAGTTGTGAGTGGGTTAAAACACTCACCTTTTGAATTTAAATCGAATTTAAATTCGACTTAAACCAAAAATTTCGCCCGTCTCGGAATTCGTCCAAACCAGCGTCATCAAGTCCGGAATTAAATTACGATCCTAACAAAAAAAATTCATGTGAATCCGACTTCGTATGGGAAAGTTATGGCAAAAAATGATAATTGAATTCAAAATTAAAAATAACCAAAATGACACATATTTCTCACCACTCATCATGCACTTTGCGTTTCCCCCTGTAGCTTCATCACGCAACACAGCACGAAGACGCGAAACCCCCCCTTCTTTCGTTCGCTCCCAGGCAAACCTAACCGCCACCATAGCAACTCGCCAACGCCCGAGGCACCCCCAACCCCCTCCACGTCGCCGGAGTGCCCCTTGACCCAGGCCGACCCCATCACGCTCGAACGACGAGGCAAAAACTCCACCGGCCGCCCCTTAAAACGCATTCCCTAATCAAATTTTCCCGTTGATCCGACCGTTGATTCTCGAAACAAAACCCATAGATGCGCTCCCCATCGTCCTCTCTTCAATACCCAGAAACCATTCGACGATCAGACGAAGTTTGTTACGGCGATGATGAACGGTTGGGACAGTTTTGAATTTATTCTGGGTAAACGGTAACTCCAACTGAAAAACGAATTTCACCATGGGGGTACGTGTTTCGAGAAGATTAACATATATTTTTAGAGAATTTTTCTGGAGATTTTGAATTTTCATTTTGTTTTTGAACTGCCTGGATCTAGGGTTAGCCCCCATTGAAGAAGAAGAGAAGCTTGAAGAAAATACGCGCAGATAAATGAAATTAGGCGGAGGCTAGGGCTGAATAGCTGGGTTTATATAGAGGGTTAGAGATAGTGTAGATAGACCGTAGAATGAACGTGCGGAACAAACTATGGCCCAAAAAGCCCGCTATGTCTCCGGAACGAAATTTCGTAAATCTATATATTCAAATAGGTAACTTAAAATATTCTGGACGCGATGGAAAAAGTTTCACGTCCAAATTTGATCGTATGAAGAAGTTATGCTGAAAACAAAATTTCCAAATTGATTTCAAATTGATTTTAATTAAATCGATTTCAAGGCGTTTCACGCCCGTACGATCAAACGACAAGTCCGATCGATACGAAACTTGAAACCCTATAATAATTCACCGATACGGATCCGATGAAACTGGTTTCGTCGAAATCCGAGTCCGTGGCCAAAATGGCTATTTTTAATGTTCATTAAATAAATTAAATAAATTATAAAAATCCAAATTTTATATTAAATTCTAAAATTGGCCAATTTTATTTCTTATATAATTCGTAATCAATTGAAAAGATTTAACAGGTTTAGCTGTGCATTAAAAGTTGACAGTATATTAATTGCAATGTTAATTTCTACACTTTCTTATATTTTAGAATTTTATAAATTATATTCTCAAAAACCCATACTTTAGATTTTTAAATCTTTATATTCTCAACTTTCACCTAAAATAAAGATGCCATGAACATTAGTTCCTGATTCACATCATTATTTTTTTAGTCTAATTTAAATCTCAATAACGTAGTATTTAACGTTAGAATCCATTTTATTATGCATAAATTCCAAATTTTACTGACCCAAATTTTCTTCTTTTCATTCCATATCAATTGTCAATCCTATAAGAAAAATTAACATTAGGTTCATACTTATTACAATTAACTCTAATTTCTTCCAAATAATAATTACATAACTATTAAATATTAAAAATCCGTTATCACTTACCTAACAAAGTTATTATTACTTAAGATCTCATTGCATCCACATTTTCACATTTTCACTTCCTGGTTTCTTTACTTTATTCTACATAAATTATTATAAATGGGATTTTTCTTGGTTACATCTTATTTGTATTTAACATTACTCATTCACCAATTCATTTCACTTTAACTGCGGTAAATTGGCGGATAAATTGAATTTGATTCCCAAAATTTAAATTAACAAGCAACAAAAATAGGTAACACACAATAGTCGTTACGCTAAATTCTAGTCACCTAAATAAGCTTTTATTACTTTACAAAATGGAATAACTTTTAAACTCATAAATGTAATACCAAAACCGTTATAAATCCAATAAATTTCCAAATCGAAGTTTGTACACATTTTACACAACTATTATGATTTCTCACAGAACGTTGAATTTATTAAATGACCATTTATTATACTTTAATTCCCTTAATTGAATCAAATGCTTATAATTTTTACATTCTTACCATTCCTTCCCATTATAAATTCATTAACGGATTTACAAATCTCTATCTTCAAACATTAAATAACCAAACTGATTACAACCACTGTTCTTATCAATTTTCATAATTTGTTCAAATCTATACTCTTTTTCCATATAAATAAATTTTATGTTACTACTAGATTTTTTTATCCACTACAGCCATTAAATTTTTACCATCTACACTTATTACATCTTTGTATTAATGAATCCCATTCAAGTTAATATTTATATTAATATTCACAAATTCAACATTTATATGTTTCTTAAAATTAACTTTCAACCAAATGTGCCAATTTACATTTCATTTCTACTCAATATATATTCATTTTATTCCGTTCATTCGGGTACCGCATTAAAAAATATATTTATTCTCTAATACTAACGTTATTATCATTAAATTATGATTGGATTCCAAGTTTTTATTCAATACCTTGAAAAATAACTTACATATTAACCAAATCCTTCTTCTACTTAATTCAAATTGGATTATGTTCCATTTTCTATAACCTAGGTCTTGAGTCACCATTTACATAATTAAATTTATCGTTTATTTCAATCTTCGTTTATAATTTAAAGTTCTACTAAACTAAATTACAAAACTTATGAACTTTAACAAATTTAATCCACCAATTAAATTTTTCTGATGTTTATATATTGCAATTCAATTCAGTTATTATTTCATTAATACCATTTTAATATACTAATTATGACTTACAACCACAACACAAATCTTCGTTATTCTACCTATTGCCATATAACATTTCAATTGTTAAATCTTTAATCTCAGTTACTATATCCAACTCCTCCATTTATTATAAATTAGATTAAAAATTATATTAAGTTAATCATTTAATATTATCAAATTTAACGGGTCGTTACAATTACAGTTGATGTGGAATAAATTGGTAAGTGAAGAATGTTGAATTCAATAAGATGTAACCAAGGTAAAATTCCATTCATAATTAATGTAATAAAAAGAATGAAACCAAGATGAGATAATTAATTGAGATTTTTAAATGCGTAAAATTGACAAAATCTCCAATATAATTGAAATACAGTAATTAATGCAAATTAAAGATGAAATTGGGAAATATTAATGTAATGAAATATAAAACAATGTAACTATGTTAGTTGAGTAATAATTGATTGAATATTAAGTTGTAATCAAATAAAATCAAATTTATTGGAATTAATTTGCAATTAAGTGGATTAATTGCAGTTGACATTTGAACACTGTATTTATTGGAATGGTTGACACTAAATTGATATGTGAATTTGCTTTTAGTTATTATAAATATCTAAGGGACTAAAAATGAAAAAAATCTACTAGTTTATAAATATTGAATTTGAAGGCGGTAAATTAATTATTAATTTATATAAAAAGTGGAAAATTTTGCTGTTAAATGAAATTGAAATAGCTTATTTGAAATTTAGCCGAAATATGAGAATATTTATGTAGTAATTTTAAATCCAATGGTAAACCCTTCTATTTGAAATTAATGAATGGAATAGTTATGAGTTAATTAAATTTAATGGAAATTTTATATATAATTTTGAATTTTATGAAATTGAAGATTTATATTGATTAATCTTTAATAAATTGACCTTTTAAAATTTTTGAATCACTGTAAATGTTTGAGAATTATAAAGTGATAAAGATTGCAAATTTTAGAATTTTAACGCGAAATTTGATTTAATTAATTTATTTTAAATTTATTTAATTAATGGAAAAATAGCCATTTTGGCCATTGACTCGGATTTCGACGAAATAAGTTTCATCGGATCCGTAACAGCGAATTATTGTAGGATTTCAAGTTTCGTATCGATCGGACTTGTCGTTTGATCGTATGGGCTTGAAATGCCTTGAAATTGATTTAATTGAAATCAATTAAAATCAATTTGAAAATATTGTTTTCAGCATAACTTCTTCGTACCTCACGTTCAGAATATTTTAAAATATCTATTTTGATATATGGGTTGACCCAGTTTCGTTCCGTAGTCGAAACGGGCTTTTTAGGCCATATATCGTTAAGTGTGTATATCTAATAGATCCGATCCATTCTTTTCCATCTTTATCTATAAATACCCTGCTAAACCCTAGCCTCCGCCTATTCTCATTTGTCTGCGCATAAAATTTCCTCAACTCTTCTTCTTCTTCTTCAATGGGTGCAAACCCTAGGTCCAATCACAATTCAAAATCAAAGTCAAAAATTCAAAGTCCTCAGAAAAATTTGAAATAAATATATATTGAAGCTCTCGACTAGAGTAATTCACTGGTGGTGCTTGTTTTTGGATTCAGTTTGTCGTTTGACCGTAAAAAATCAGAGAAGTTTCGGCCGTTCATCATCGTCGAAATCAAAGTCGTCGGATCGGGAAACGGTTTTTGGGTTTTGGAGAGGAAACCGAGGGAATCTCATCTATGTGATTGGTTTGGCGAATCAACGGCTAGATTGTCGGCAAATTGTGATTAGGGTTTCGGATTTTGGGTTTTTTTTTGCAGCGGCTATGGCGTTTTGGGGGGAATGCCCGTGACTCTGGGGGGAGGAGCCGAAGTCGACATGACTCTGGAGGGAACGAGAGTGACCGCGGTGGGTCCAGAGGTGTTCGTGAGCAAGGTATTCGATGGCAGAAACCTAGGCCGGGTCTTGTTTGTATCTGCGTGTGTTAGAAGGGTCGTGCCAATGTGGGAGAGAGAGAAGGTAATAGGTGCTGGCGTGTTCAATAAATTTAATTTTTTTTCAATCGTTCTGATCAATATAACTTTCACATACGAACTCCTTTTCATGCGAATTTTTTTTAGGATCGTAATAAAATTCCGGACGTTTTGACGTTGATTTGGTTGGATTTGGAGACTTTCCAATTTTTGGGTTTAAATAGGATTTGAATTCAATTTAAATTCAAAAGAGGAGTGTTTTAATCTTCTCACAACTTCTAAGATTTCTTATATTGGTTAAATTGATTTACGATGTGTTTAAAATTTTATTTATAGCTGTTTGGCATATATTTCATCATTTTCTCAATTAAATTGCATTTATTTAGTTTACCGTTATTTAATTCAATATTGCATTTAAAACTGCAAGTTTATTTTTAATTAATTCATTATTGTATTTAAAACTGCCAGTTAATTGTTAATTAATTTATTCATTGCATTTAAAACTGCTAGTTAAAATTTATTTTTGCATATAACATGCTAGTTAAATTTATTTATTATTACATATAAACTATAGTTAAACAGTTATTTAATTCATTGTTGAAAATTTAACTATCAGTAATTAATTATTATTTATTGTTGTGATTGTTTGAATTGGATGATAAATTGATGAATGTTTGATGATTGATATGATGGACAAATGGATGTTGTATTTATATTGTATAAACTGCAAGTTATTATTATACATTTTCATTTCATTCGGGATTGCAGTTTGAAACGATATACAACCGCATTTTTATTTTTAAATTGCGTATTGAAATGATAAATATCCGTATCACTTGACCAAAGGATAGAAAATTATATACAGGCACCATGGTATATATATAGAAAAATATTTTTGAAATGTTTTTCTATGGTTTTGGAAAGAATACGGTTTAATAAATATAAAATTTTGATTTATATAGCATAAATTCTTGAATTTAGCTATGTATAAATTTGTTTCGAATTTTAAAATAAGCTAAATAATGAAGTTGATTTCGTTTATATAATATGGTTAAGAATATATTTGAAATTCTGTTTTATATAGAGTTTATAATAACTCAAATAGAAGTAAGGGTGAAGATAAATGTGAATATGATTGAATTAAAGTAATTAAGAATTATCCTCGAACAATTTGTTTTTGAATTGTAAATAAATTAAGATTTAAAAGGTATGATTTTATAACTTGATTTTGATTAGAGGATTTAAATGAATATCAAATTTATTTAAAGAATATTATCAAGTAAATTTAATTAAAAGAATATCCTGTTATTGAAGTTTAAGGGTTTTACTTAAATAATATTTGTTTTATTAAGTAAACATTTCAAATTTAAATAATATGAATTGGATTTGATATATTAAATTATCAAAGAATCTATTTTGAAATAGTGGAATATTTAAAGATTGAAATATACAAACTATAAAAATATAAAGTTTTGAAATATAGAATATTTAAGCTTTGAAATAATATGGGAGTTAAAATGGTTTATTTGGAGGTTCAAATTGAGATTGGGAATTTATTGTGGAATTTAAAAAAGCTTTTTTTATTTTATAAAGTAATATAGTATTTGAACCATTAAGTATTAAAAGTTATGTTTCAAAGCTATGGTTTCAAGGTATATATATTTGAAATTATTATGATTTTGGGAAAGGGATATTAATAAAATAAAAATGATATCATATTGATTTGGGGTTTTAAAAATATAAATGATATCGTATTTATATGGTTTGAAAGAGATCTTATATTCTGGTTTAAAAGTATAAATTATGTTGAAATAACCGCGGTGTTATAATAACGTTTGGTTGTTGAAGAGACTAGGATCGGAAGTTGTCATACTCTCTGTCAACTTCGAAAATCACTTTAACAATCGTGTACGCGGTGGAGATTCCAGAATGAAGTAGGTTGGTGGCGGCGTTTCCTATAAGGTAAATACGTGGACCCAACTCCCGTGAGTTGGCATAAGGTGGCTAAAACAGGAGCGATCGACGAGTTAATTGAGGTAGCACCTTTGATCGGACACATCCCTTCGATATTCTACTCTGACTTTGGTTTTATTCGGTGGCCACTTTTGATTTCTTTTGATTTGGGGGTGTTGTTCGAGGTGGGCAGTAGTAGCAACTACGCGTTACCACTGACTCGGAAGCGTAATTGGTATATCTACCCTGGCATTGCCTAGTTGTGCCGTGTCACCTACCCTAGCGTGCCTTATACGATTTTGTTTTGTAACATACCTATGAAGTGCCCTCTGACGACGTCCAGTACGGGGGAGATTACGGTACTGTATAGACTATGGGAATATATTTTGTGTTAAGGGCTATATAGGTGACGCCTTAACGCTATTTAAAAGTAAGTTTATTTTACAATTAGACACTATTGTAATTGCGCAATATACTACATAGTAAATAGTTTAACGGATCCTTAGGAGATGTAAATCCCGAGCATCTCTTGAGTTATTGCACTCATATTTATTCATGTTGATTTAACTTACATAAGATCTTTTAGTTCTTACTCGAGTGTTTTGTCTTTTCAATTCACTCGGGTCAGTCCGAGCGTTTCAGGATTTCGAAGACCTTAGCTCTAGAGGACGAAGACGGAGATTTATTATTATTATTATTATCAATCCATTATACTCATACTGTTCCGCTGCATTTTCATTGGTATGTGTAACTCTGATAAATGTTGTAAGTATAATCGAATATTTTGTAAAACAGCTTTATAAACTGTATATTTGATTATTATATTTTATCCTTCCGCTGCGAGATTCTATTTTGTTTTATTTCTTTCTTTTTTTTCTGATTTACCCCATAACAATCCTCCCTTCCGTATGGTTTGAATTGGCACGTTTGTCGATTTAAAGCGTGTGAAAACGCGGGATGTTACAATGTGGTATCAGAGCTTTGGTTTAGCGATAAACCTTAGCTTTGTGGGGTTTGACTCTTTATTACTAGTGTAGTAATACCCTATGGGAGTCACTGAGTGTATATATATATGAGAGAGTGTACTTGTTAGTGTTATAAAAAGGTTTTGATATTGTGTTAATTTGTTCCGTTTTGTATTTATAAACTCTGGTTGGTGCATGGGACGTTGTGACATCAATAGGGGTTTCTAAACACTTAATAGGACAGACCGACATAATATTTGTTTTTAATATAGGTTAAATAAGATATATATTTGGTTGCAATATATTGGTTGTTAGGTAATGAAGTTTTTAAATAATAGCCGAAATAAGGTTGAAAATGGAAATTGGAAATTTAGAACTTAAGTTCCGGGGTTTTGAAATTCCTTTTGAATGATTTTGAAATATAATAATATTATTAAAAGAAGTATTTTCCGATATAGGTATTCAATATAATTTGAAAGAAATGTTCTAAAGAAATATTGAAAAATTTAAGTTCTGTACTTCCCTCTCTGTCGTTGGGAAATAATTTCGGTGATGGCGGCCGCATTGTCGACATTCATTTTCGAGTTTCGAAGTGGGAAGGTCACTGTAGTAGTTGACTGCAGATTTGTTTTGATAAACCAAATAATTTTTTTTAATGGTTTTAATTATAATTGGATATATAAGTTTTAAGTATAAATCTTTATCTATTATCTTTAAAATGATTTGAAATTTAACCCGGTATTTAAATTCTTAAGTTTCCGTTATTTTACATTTTCAATTAATGTAGTAAAATGGAATATGACTAATTAATAATTGGAACCTTTAATTAAAGTAAAAATTTAATATAATAGGAAGAAGTAATGTAAATAAATGATTGTAAACCTTAGATGATGAATTAATGAAATTCTTTATTTATAAGAATTGATGTTATAAAGTTATAAATTTAAGTGTAACTAAAATGTTACTATAATTACATGTAATAGATGTAAGCATTAAATAAATGAATGAAATTAAAGGTAATTTGAAATTTTAACTTATAAAACAAAGATGAAATTATTGAACCATTAATTAATTAAAAGGAAATAAGGTAAACTTGTATAACTTTCAATTACATCCTTATAAACATATATATAACTTACCGAATATTAAAAGTTGAAATGTTAATAAGGATTGTGATTGATATTGTACAAGTAATAAAATCGAGATAATGGAAGTAGTCAATTAATTCTTTAATAAAGAAGAATTGGACATTGTAATTGTCATAAACTTAAGTTATGATGGAAATATTTCTATAATAAATTGTTATATGAAGTAATTATTGTAATAAGACAATTAAAGACTTAAGTATAATTGAGATGATACTAATTAAAAATAATGAAAAGTAGGTATTGTAATCAAGTAATCATAAACTTAAGTAAATTGATTGAAGTTGCTTCTTTATAAAATAAGAAGAAAAAAAATGATGAGGATTAAAAACTTAAGTTAATAAATTTACCTGCTACTTTGATTTTATATGATAATAGAAATAAATGAATGTAATGCAATGAATGGAACTAAAAAGGAAATCAAACAGTAAATGCTATGAAATGGAATTAATAAGAATAAACTTGATTTATTGTTTGAAATCGTTGTTTGCATGCTTTATGGTTGTTTTGGTAAGGATACTTTAAAATTGTTTGGATGAATGAATAATCTATTTAGCTCGTCAAAGATCGTTGAGTAAATGGTGCACTTAGTAGTTTATTTTTCATTCTGTACAATTTGAAGTTTTGAACCCAAACAACTGTTGTTTTGTTTTAATGAATGATTGAATTGTGTTGATTTTGTATGAAGGTTGTATGTTGTTTGTTGCTAGTGATTGATGTTGTATGGATTTGTTAGTTATTGATTAAAACAACTTAAAAATTTCATTTTATAAAATTATTAACTCTCTTGGATTTTATAAGTGAGATACAGGTTATGGAAGCAATTGCTACTGCATTTGGTCTCATAATATAAGCGTTACTGCCCGATAAATAGGTACGTTTCGGATTACGGTTTATAGCGCTATTATATTTATATTTTTCTCGTGATGGGATATATATATTCTGGAAAATATATGTTATATATTGTTATTTTGATATTATATTTTTTCTCCCAAGCCTCTCCGTACAAAGGAGACTCTGTGTGACTCCCCACCTTTATACCCACGCTAGCCAAGGACACCACGGTGTAATGTCATCAACTAGCATGGAGAATAAGGCTGTTGAGGAGCGACCATCCGTGTAATTGCTTTTTGCGAGCACCGATATGCCATATAAAATATAAGCATCATCTCAAGAGGAAATCCGACATGCCAATACAAACTCAAAGCTACTACATAGTAGCTATAAATAATCTTCCGAAATAAATATAGAAATAAACATTACATAAATCAGTCATAGATAATTCATATCACTAAGGCGGAAACAGATATGAATATGTATAACACATAAAAGTGTTCATCAGAGTAGTGGTCAACAAGATCCACACTATTACAAAAGAAATAGCTACCAGTGCTATACAAAAGAATATGGATACAACCATGAGTCTATATCTCAAGTGTATACAACAAAAACTACTAATACAAGTAGTTAGCCAAAAGTCAAGGTAATGATCCTGGATGAGAAGTCAAGCAGAAGCACCTATAACATCTCGGTCTGACCCGAGTATTATTTAATAAGAAAATAATAAACGGATCAGTCTAGCTATAAATATAGGATCAAATGATATAGAATAAGAGATATGACTAAACGTATAGTAATCACAATGTCAAGCAGTGATAAAAAAGTAATTGAAAATCAATAAGAGATTAATCAATATCACAAAAAACTTCTCAAATATCAAAAGGAATGTCATACTCCTTATTTAATTCACCAAGCCACAAATAACGACATACATATCAATGCCAATTTGTACAAGTTGGCGAAACTTAAATTCCAGAAATCAACCATTAGAAATCCAGAGATCAAATAATTCGGAGCAACGACGTCGTACAACGTAACGTCCGATGATCCAGAAACACAATAAATAGGAACAACGACGTCGTACATCGTAACGTCCGATGAACCCAAAACACAATAAAATGGAACAACGACGTTGTACAGCGTAACGTCCAATGGACCAACACACAGAAAAATGGAACAACGACGTCGTACAGCGTGACGTCCAATGAACCAAATCACAATAAAACGGAACAACGACGTCATACAGCGTAACGTCCGATGAACCAAAACACAATAAAACAGAACAACGACGTCGTACAGCGTAACATCCGATGGACCAACACACAATAAAACGGAACAATGATGTCGTACAGCGTAACGTCCGATGAACCAACACATAGTAAAGTGGAACAACGACGTCGTGCAGTGTAACGTCCGATGAACCAAATCACAATAAAGTGGAACAACGACGTCGTACAACGTAACGTCTGATGAACCAAATCAAAGAGACATCGCGCATTGCTAGTCTAAACCATAAAATGATCATCATCGATCATCAAGAAGTGTCAATTACAATAAGCTAGTAAATTATGAGTTTAGCATCATGTCCCATAACCACTAGCTTAACTTAAATATTTGCGAACAAATTGTAGATCTCCACTAGAAAATTGTCACAAGTGATTCAATCGAACAAGTCCAAGAATTAACCGACGAAGTAAACGCAAGTGTTTCATACCACTCGTTTTACCAAGCCGTTTAATTAGATTTCTCATACGAGTGAGGTAAAGGTTTGTATATGCTTGTAGTATGGAAAACGGTTTGAGAAAACGAGCTTTGCAATAAAATAGCGTTGAAATCATTTTGAAGAAAGGGTTTTGTTAGCGCCAAAATTGGTCACTAACACCCAAATGTGAATGAAAGCACCAATTAACAGTTACTGATAACAGATAGAGTGTGTGTAGAGAGTAATAATATGAAGAATAACAGAAATTAAAATGAAAGCGGTAAAGACATGGAATTTATAGTGGTTCGGCTAACTCTGGCCTACGTCCACTCCAATAATTTCTTTTTTATTGCTGTAACAATCGATTACAGTTACAAAGTGATAGGCTAGCCTTAGCCTTAGGGGATAGAAAGTTAAAGAGCAGGAGAGAGAATCAGGATCCCTTTTTTGAACCCCCACATGCTGTATTTATAGGCAAATCCTGAGTTGTTGGGCCTTTGCGTGATTCAGGCCCGCCGAGTTTATGGCCGGTCCACATATGCCGAGCCATGTAATGCCGAGCCATCAATGCCGATCGTTCCATGCAGAGAGAAGCGTCTGGAGGAAGAATGCCGAACGAAGTTTGGTAGAATAATGTCGGTCGAGGCATTTGAGTGATGCATGCCGATCGATGCTGGGGTGAGGTGTGCCGAGCGCACTTTAATGCTGAGTTCAAATGCCGAGTGGAAGATGCCGAGTGAAAGAATGCCGGACGTACTTCAATGCCGAGTACAAATGCCGAGTGGAGGATGCCAAACAAACTATCATGCCGAACATAACTAGGTGCCGAACAGACCTAAATGCCGAACGATCCATCCAATGCCGAACGATCTCTAATACCAAGCGCTTCTAAATGCCGAACGTTCATAGATACCGAGCGTTCATAGATGCCGAACGTTCATAGATGCCGAACGTTCATGGATGCCGAACTATACGCCGATGCCGAACGAGGTCCAATGCCGAACGTTCGTCCAATGTCGAACGATCCTTCTATGCCGAACGTTCGTCCAATGCCGAACGATCCCTCTAATGTCGGACCATCCAAATGCCGAACAATCCAAATGTCGAGCGACATCTGCCAAACTGCCTAGGCCGAGCCATGTAATTTCTCCACTCCTTTTCCCAACGACATATCCAAGTGAACTTCATCATTTTAAACCGAACCCATCATACTTTAGTCTCGATAGTTGTGAAGTTGTTTAAGTTAAATCCGCCTATCCGTGGCCTTGTAAAAAGGCGGGTTAACACTTGCCCCCCAAAACATGCCTTGTGATTACAAGGCGTGTTTTGAATAGTTCCGAATCCAATATCCAAAGTCAATAGCCATGTTGCCAGAGTATATTATCCATGACTGCTCTGAGTTGATATCCAATTCCAAATCCAATAACCAAAGCTTGAGCCAATTCCATGTCCATTCGAACTCGACAACCGAGTACCAAACCATCCTTATCCATTAGCCAAAAACCGAATGCAGGACCTCTCTGGGTCGATATCCAAATCCATAACCTCTCCGGGCTCTTGCCAAGCGCAATCTACACCTGACGGCCGTGATCCAGCGTCCCTGGATGTTAAGCTAGCCTCATCGGGTTCTTGTCGAGCGTAATCCACATATGACGGCCTTGGTCCAGTGTCCCTGGATGTTGAACTAACCTCTCCGGGCTTAATCTTGATTTTGTAAACCTCGTCGAGTCGTGTTATCCTGTTCCAGCCTTGACTTTTCCATCACGGGCTTGCATGTTCTCCGGCCTCGACTCTCCGGTCAAAGACTTTGATATTCACCGGCCTCAGCAATCCGGCTAAGGATTTTGATATTCTCCGGCCTCGACTCTCCGGTCAAGGACTTTTTATATTCTCCGGCCTCGACTCTCCGGTCAAGGACTTTTTATATTCTCCGGCCTCGACTCTCCGGTCAAGGACATTTTATATTCTCCGGCCTCGAATCTCCGGTCAAGGACTCTTTATATTCTCCGACCTCGACTCTCCGGTCAAGGACTTTTTATATTCTCCGGCCTCGACTCTCCGGTCAAGGACTTTTATATTCTTCCCGAGTCCATTTCTTCGCTTTCCAGCGAAGGGACTCGTAACTTGTGACCATTTCCCCGTCTCTCCGGTTGGGGCAGTAATTATAAAACCTGAACTGTTTATTACATTGATCCAAAACCAAATATAAAACCAGAAATCCGTATCAAAAATCAAACATCCAAGCCAGAATGGGAAACCAAGAAAAAACCAACCAAATCGGGAGTTCAATCCAAACTCCAAAACCATACCAAAGAAAAGTAAATGTCCGAAATACGAAAGAGAGAACCAAAGTTTGCAGAAAACTAGAAAGAAAGCAGAATTTCATAGACTCAAGTAGTACGGTTTTCAGTTATCTCAGAGCACGCCTAGGGACCGTCCTCGATCCCGTACGTGTGTAAGTGACCTAGCCGTATTACTTTGAGTTCTATTACTTATTCAAAACCATGAACCTGTTTAGTTGATAGTAAACCGGCATTGACCAGACCCAATGCCGCCATTGCTAGAGGTAGGTGGTGGCTGCTCTTGCTCCCCTGCCGTAGTTCGATTCCTGACATATTGCTGTAGGTGACCATTCCTTACATGCTCCTCAATGATATCCCTCAAATTCCTACAGTCGTTTGTGTTGTGCCCATCCAGATCATGAAATTGGCAATGCTTTCCCGATGTCCGTTCATATTCTGAACGCTCCCTCTTTGTTGGCCTTCGGTATTGGAGCTGCCCTCGAGTGTCCAAGTAAATCCTTCTAGAGTCTCAGTTAAATCTGTGTAAGAAGAAAACTTTGACTCCCTCCGAGGTTTCTTCGAAGTACCACCATTTCCATTCGTTTTCCTTTTTCCTTTATCATCTTTACTTAGATCCTCCCTGGATGGACCTCCACCCCTCACTGCATAAGCTTCTGCCTCTCTCCCTACTCTCTTAGCCTGCGCATCCTCCTGTCTCAAGAACCTCTCCGCCTCATGATAGAACTCCCCGAGATCCCTCGGTGGGTCTCGTTCCAATGATATTTTGAAATCCGAGTTATCCGCGATTCCCGAGACGGCTGCCATCAAAACCATTGACGGATCGGGTCGATCCACTGAGGCTACCGCTGCGTTGAATCTGGTTAAGAAGTCCCTAAGCGATTCCCCTTTCCATTGTTTCATAGATGTCAGAGTCATCACGTTCTTGGGTCTAACTATGTGGACCCGAAACTATCTCATAAACCTCTCAATTAGCTCCGTCCATGTGTCGATAGAACCATTCTCCAGCTGTCTAAACCACATAGCTGCGATATCTGTCAAATACAATGGGAAGCATCGAGCCATGACCTCATCCGATGCCCCCGGTACCTCCATATGCCTTATGTATTTCGTCAGATGAACCGTTGGATCCGTCTTCCCATTATACATTTCCAAATTTGGTATCTTAAATTCGGGTGGGTTCCTAGCTTCCTGATAGTAGGAGAAAAGGGACTCCTATTTACATCCTCCAAGTCTCTATTTACCAATCCACCTCTCATAACCCATCTAACCATCTCCGCTAATCTGTCGTTGCCCGCAAGATGTAATCCTTGTCCATCGCCTCTGGTCTGCCCCCCGAGTTTATGAGGGAATTCTGGCACATACTCCTCATCTCGCACTCCTGCACTCCTGTTGGTGTCGGGTTGCACAACATCGTATGGTATCCCTCCATGGGTTGGTCCAACATTCCTTGGTGGTATGCCCCCAAGTCTAGATCCATCTGGATTGGTAGCTGTTTGCGGATTGGGGGTTGTCCCCTGCTGAGCTATTCCCTCTGCTTGCTGGTTGAATGCTTCTGATCCAGCTCCAAGGATCTGAGCTCCTGCATTTTCTGTTTGTGCAAATTGTCTGAGAAGAGTCTGCATCATCTCCTCTTGTCTTTTCATCATCGCCTCCATTTCCTCTCTAGTGATGTAAATGGATGCTCCACCTGCTCCATCTCCAGAGGAAGCCTCTTGACTTCCCTCCTGATTGCTCCTTTCCATTACTTGTTTCCTTGCTGATGGTCTAGCCATTGCTCTTTTAAATCCAAGTTTCTAACTCCAAAATTCCTAAGTTCAATTCTCAGTGAAGGCACCAAAATGTTAGCGCCAGAATTGGTCACTAACACCCAAATGTGAATAAAAGCACCAATTAACAGTTACTGATAACAGATAGAGTGTGTGTAGAGAGTAATAATATGAAGAATAACAGAAATTAAAATGAAAGCGGTAAAGACACGGAATTTATAGTGGTTCGGCTAACTCTGGCCTACGTCCACTTCAATAATTTCTTTTTTATTGCTGTAACAATCGATTACAGTTACAAAGTGATAGGCTAGCCTTAGCCTTAGGGGATAGAAAGTTAAAGAGCAGGAGAGAGAATCAGGATCCCTTTTTTGAACCCCCACATGCTGTATTTATAGGCAAATCCTGAGTTGTTGGGCCCTTGCGTGATTCAGGCCCGCCGAGTTTATGGCCGGTCCACATATGCCGAGCCATGTAATGCCGAGCCGTCAATGCCGATCGTTCCATGCCGAGCGAAGCGTCTGGAGGAAGAATGCCGAACGAAGTCTGGTAGAATAATGTCGGTCGAGGCATTTGAGTGATGCATGCCGATCGATGCTGGGGTGAGGTGTGCCGAGCGCACTTTAATGCCGAGTTCAAATGCCGAGTGGAAGATGCCGAGTGAAAGAATGCCGGACGTACTTCAATGCTGAGTACAAATGCCAAGTGGAGGATGCCGAACAAACTATCATGCCGAACATAACTAGGTGCCGAACAGACCTAAATGCCGAACGATCCATCCAATGACGAACGATCTCTAATGCCGAGCGCTTCTAAATGCCGAACGTTCATAGATACCGAACGTTCATAGATGCCGAACGTTCATAGATGCCGAACGTTCATGGATGCCGAACCATACGCCGATGCCGAACGAGGTCCAATGCCGAACGTTCGTCCAATGTCGAACGGTCCTTCTATGCCGAACGTTCGTCCAATGCCGGACGATCCCTCTAATGCCGGACCATCCAAATGCCGAACAATCCAAATGTCGAGCGACATCTGCCAAACTGCCTAGGCCGAGCCATGTAATTTCTCCACTCCTTTTCCCAATGACATATCCAAGTGAACTTCATCATTTTAAACCGAACCCATCATACTTTAGTCTCGATAGTTGTGAAGTTGTTTAAGTTAAATCCGCCTATCCGTGGCCTTGTAAAAAGGCGGGTTAACAGGTTTTGATATTTACTATTAGTATACAAAACCTTTATATTTTTAAAGTGATAAATCACAGAAATGATTGTAGAAACAATCAATCATAAAAATTCACATACGAAGACGTGAATTAATTCCAATAAATCGATATCAAATCCATCAAAATGGATATTTCCAAAAATTCCAAATAGAAGTCATCAAAGTCGAATAATTGATAGCATCAACTAGGAATCAAAACAAATCGATAAAAATTGGAATCACAAGAAAAAATAGGAAAAAATAGGCATACTAGGCATATAGGAGCAGGTCAGTCGACTGGCTCACTGAGTTCAGTCGACTGGACCAGAAACTAAAATCTTTAATTTCCTGCAGTCAGTTGACTGACCTAAAAATCCAGTCGACTGATTGCAGGAAACAGAGGACTCGAGCCTCTAAATTTTGCCCTTGGAATGCCTATGTGCTACAGCCAGTCGACTGAATTTCAAGACCAGTCGAATGACTAGAACCAAGGCTGTTTTCTTAGCCTATGAAATGAAGATGCAATCTTCTTCAAAATGCAGCCGGGCGAGCAACGGACACTAGGGATTTATGTCAATCGACTACCCGGCCCTATAAGCTTCTCGATGCATCACCAAAAACATGTTCAAACAAAAAAGCTATGATTTTTGAAGATTTGAACTCAAAACACTAAAATTTGGAATATTCACAAAACGAATCCAAATCAAGACCAAATGCACATGAATAAGTGTTAGGAATTCATACCTATCAATCAAAGATAATCATAGACTAAGATGTGAGATAAAAATCTCACCTTTGAACCCAAATCAATGAAGGAGAAGCTTTTAAAACAAGCTAAGATCAATTCCTCTTCAATAACAACTCAAGAAGCTTCGATCTAAGCTTACAAATAAAATATTTCCTATGTTAGGTTTAGGAATTTCTGAAATGGAATGGAGAAAGAGTTGGAGAAGATGAAGAGGATGCTTACCAATGGGTTCTCTTAGAATTTGGAGCTAGATCTTGGATTTTGAAAATGAACTAGGGTTTTGGATTTCTATTTCCCATTCTCTTCCACCATTTTTGCTTTAGAACTGAAAAGAGGAGGAAGTGAGAGTGAATGGAGAGAAGTGGTTCAGATTTGGTTATTAAGTTGGCTAGTGGGCTGAATCCAAACCCAAACCCAAAGTGAAAAAGGTCAAATTTTTAGCTAGCTCCAAACATATCAATGTTTTTACTCAAAAAGGTTGCAAACGGCATTTTGAACTCAATGGTAGGGGTCTTGAGTCCTAATTCGACTGTTTGCAAAAAGTAGCTTTTTTCGGACCAAAATCCGACGAACAATAAAATATTTAGATAAAATATTTAAATATAAAATTGATAAATGTGCGGGTTGTTACAGACTCCCCTCCTTAAAGAAATTGCGTCCTCGCAATACTTAAGAAGAAAATAAGAAGTAACAACCATAGAAGCATATCAACACAAAAGAAAATTTGAAATAGGAAGTTCACCATAAGGAGCATGAAAGAGTAAGCCTGAACGGGATTGCCCGATGAATTCTCTGGATTCCCAAGAGCAATCCCTAGGATTTAAAAACCATTGAACTCTAACAAGAAGAACATCTTTATTCCGAAGGCGCTCAACCTCCGAAGCAATGATGCGAATGGAATGTTGCTCAAAAGTCAAATTTGGTGAAACTTCAATCCCCTCAATAACACCGAGCTCAAGAATAAAAACCGGAAACATAAAAGCATTTCCATAGTTAAACGGCCTGGAAAACGTCAAGAATAGTTGAAAAATTAGCCGGTGCAACGGCGTAGTACAAAAATGGTACGCCCGAATAATTTCGGAACACCGACGTAGTACAAAAACGTTACGTCCAATGAACCGATAAACCGGAACGACGATGTAGTATAATAATGGCACATCCATTGATCCAGATAAGATGGAACATCGATGTAGTATAATAATAGTACATCCGATGAACTGAACACCATAAAAGAACATCGGACGCTAGTCCAAAAAAGAAATGAGATAAAGCTCAATAAAATGAAGTATATCAAAACGTCCAATGAACTTGATAAAAAGATAACTCCAATCAGACAACATCAAAGAATCAACAACTTGTTGCCTTCGACAAAGCGCATTAGCAACACGATTTCCAGAATATCAAGATCATAAGATGCCAGGAACTCGAGCCAACATGAAGTTCCTTATGAGAAAATAAATATTCCAAAGATTTATGATCGAGGTGGAGAACAAATTTCTCCCCCAAAAATGATGATGCCAAACTCTAAAAGAGAAAACAATAGCCGCGAGCTAGTCTCGATAGGCTTTTATGACTTAGAAGCACAAGTGATAGCACGTTCATCTTTTGCAAGAGAACGACATCCAAACCAACACGGCTAGTATTGGTACAAATAGCGAAGTCTTGGTTCCCTTCGGAAAACACAAGAATAAGAGTATCGGAAAAGAATTCTTTCAAATAATCCTCTTTCTCGAAAAACTAGAACTTTCAAAATTACATTTATCTTTATGTAATAATCTTTCTAGAAAAATTTACATTTTTACAATTCAATATATATATATATCGTGTCTGATTGTCTCATCAAAACGTTTAGGAAATTCCTATCGATATCGTTGATCAAGCCCATCGACCAGAATTCTTAAAGCACTCAATGGGAATACAATCACAAAATCATCTTTTATGTGATAAAAATATCTCTTAAAAAGATTTAAGAATATTATTTGCTCGTTTTAAGAGAAAATTCAAATTGTCTTATAAATAAATCTTATGAAAAAGATTTGCAAAATTTTAAATTACTATTTTCATCCAAAATCCATAAATACAAGAATGGTCTCATCGAAATACTCATAGAATACTCAACTTATAAAATGAATGAAATAAGCTGGACAAACTGAATGATATAATAAGTCATTCATAAGAATCGTAACGAGCGTGGAATGCGGTAAGTGGAATGCTAACTCCCGCAACTCATAGCAAATGAAATTCGGTGGCAAGGTCGAACTAAAAAAAAAAGACCTTAACACCACTCAAAAGATTGCTTAGGAGATAATCCTAAGACAAGCTCAAAGATACCAGAAAATTCTCAAACCACATGAATGAGAGAATAACACTTTCCTTATAAGTGGGCATAAGGAATAAAATGATGCAACCCAAAAATTCGAAATCGGAATCACAAAGAAAAATAGAAATCTGCTTAACATATAGAAAATGTCGAAGATGAATAGTCCACTAGAAAAATAGGATATGGGCTTCACAACGATTAAGCCAATCCTTTCAAAAAAAGTCAATTCCGAAGCCTAAGTAAAAATATCGGCTCGGAAAGAAAAATCACATGAAATAATTTCGACATCAATAAAGACAAATTGAGCGTTGCGGATCTACCATCCGGATTCGCAATCCTCAAAGAAGTCATCAAGCCCAGAAATATTTTAAAGGAAAGAAATCAACAAGTTCTTTTGGTACAAAATAATGAGATGGATTTATATCAACAAGAACTCGAAAAAGGATAATCACAAAACAAACGTCATCAAGGATTGAGTGAAAAATACCATGACCAAGAAAAGAGTTGCGAGGCGTTTACACAATATTCGGCTCTCCCCCTCTCCTACTTTGAAGAATGGGACATGTAGATATAAGATGACCCGAACTTTTGCAATAACGGCAAAAGAGAGGTTTCGGGCACTTTCTTGCATAGTGGTCTGTGGAACCACAATTGTAGCATCGTCCACGACTAGAGGTAGGGGCTTTTGCTACCGGAGTTTCTTTCCTCCCTTTCTTGTTGGGAATGGGGACTTTGAATTTCATAGGCCTCTTCATGTTGTTGTTGAAGTTTTGTTTGGCACCCACAACTTCAACATCACACTCTTTATCGGCCTCTTCATGATGAAGAGCGATATCAATAAGTTGATCAAATGAAACTTCAAGTTTCAGGAGTAATGGCTTCTTAAGATTCTTATTCAGTCCATAGACAAATCTCTGATTTTACTTCAATGGGGTATTAATATACTCAACCTCGTATTTAGAAAGAGATTCGAAAGATGCGACATAGTCTGTCGCAGAAGATTCACCTTGAACAAGGTTAATAAAATGTCGGGCCAAAGTTACTGTTTCAGCCTCCGGCACAAATTTCAATTCGAATCTTTCCCGGAATTGCTCCCAAGTGAGATCCGCTTCAATGATTTCAGAAATTAAAAGCTCATACCAATCCAATGCTCTTTCTCGGAGCATGCTAGAAGCCACTTGGACACGATGTAGATCAATAAGGTTCATGCGAGAAAAGATACGATCGTATGATTTGAGCCAAGCTTGAATTTCTATAACACTCTCGGATCCCTTTAATGGCCTTCCACCCAAATCGGTATAGTCTCTGCACAAGCGTGCAAAACCGGATCTAGGATGAGTAGGCTCTGGAATGGGTCCGGCTGCTGGAGTGTTCTTTACTAGATCAAGAAGCTGCTGGGCAGACATAAACACTCCATCCTGGGGAGTAGCACTAGATTGTCCGGCACTGGGACGATTTGATCTAACCATTTCTCTTCTTTAAGAAAGAAAGAAGAAGAAAAGTTATTCTCAAAAATAAATATCAAGCAATCTTGATAGATAAAACAAGGAATCATAAAAGAAAATAGGGTAGATCGGTACGAAGACTCGAATTAAATCCTAAAGCACGACTCCTAAGAAAGACTTAGGACGATGATCCTTGCTAGATTATTCTACATTGTTCCGAAGTTTGGCTTTGATACCAAGCTGTGACGCCCCACCTCTATACCCATGGTAGCCAAGGACACTACGGTGTAATGCCGTCAACTGGCATGGAGAATAAGGCTGTTGAGGAGCGACCGTCCGTGTAATTGCTTTGTGCGAGCACCGGTATGCCAGATAAAATATAAGCATCATCTCAAGAGGAAATCCGACATGCCGATACGAACTTAAAGCTACTACACAGTGGCTATAAATAATCTTTGGAAAAATATAGAAATAAACATAACATAAATCAGTCACAGATAATTCATATCACTAAGGCGGAAACAGATATGAATATATATAACACATAAAAGTGTTCATCAGAGTAGTGGTCAACAAGATCCACACTATCACAAAAGAAATAGCTACCAGTGCTATACAAAAGAATATGGATACAACCATGAGTCTATATCTCAAGCGTATACAACAAAAACTACTAATCTAAGTAGTTAGCCAAAAGTCAAGGTAATGATCCTGGATGAGAAGTCAAGCAGAAGCACCTATAACATCTCGGTCTGACCCGAGTATTATTTAATAAGAAAATAATAAACGGATCAGTCTAGCTATAAATATCGGATGAAATGATATAGAATAAGAGATATGACTAAACGTATAATAATCACAATGCCAAGCTGTGATAAATAGGTAATTGAAAATCAACAAGAGATTAATCAATATCACAAAAATCTTCTCAAAGATCAAAAGGAATGTCATACTCCGTATTTAATTCACCAAGCCACAAATAACGACATACATATCAATGCCAATTTGTACAAGTTGGTGAAACATAAATTCTAGAAATCAACCATTAGAAATCCAGAGATCAAATAATTCGGAGCAACGACGTCGTACAGCGCAAGTCCGATGATCCAGAAACACAATAAATAGGAACAACGACGTCGTACAGTGTAACGTCCGATGAATCAAAGCATAATAAGAAGGAACAATGACGTCATACAGCGTAACGTCCGATGAACCCAAAACACAATAAAATGGAACAACGACGTTGTATAGCGTAACGTCCGATGGACCAACACACAGTAAAATGGAACAACGACGTCGTACAGCGTGACGTCCGAAATCACAATAAAACGGAACAACGACGTCGTACAGCGTAACGTCCAATGAACCAAAACACAATAAAATGGAACAACGACGTCGTACAGCGTAACGTCCGTCCGATGAACCAACACACAATAAAACGGAACAACGACGTCGTACAGCGTAACGTCCGATGAACCAACATACAGTAAAGTGGAACAACGACGTCGTACAGCGTAACGTTCGATGAACCAAATCACAATAAGTGGAACAACGACGTCGTACAGCGTAACGTTCGATGAACCGAATCAAAGAGACATCGCGCATTGCTTGTCTAAACCATAAAATGATCATCATAGATCATCAAGAAGTGTCAATTACAATAAGCTAGTAAATATATGAGTTTAGCGTCATGTCCCATAACCACTAGCTTAACTTAAATATTTGCACACAAATTGTAGATCTCCACTAGAAAATTGTCACAAGAGATTCAATCGAACAAGTCCAAAAATTAACCGACGAAGTAAACGCAAGCATTTCATACCACTTGTTTTACCAAGCCGTTTAATTAGATTTCTCATACGAGTAAGGTAAAGGTTTGTATATGCTTGTAGTATGGAAAACGGTTTGAGAAAACGAGCTTTGCAATAAAATAGCGTTGAAATCATTTTGAAGAAAGGGTTTTGATATTTACTATTAGTATAGAAAACCTTTATATTTTTAAAGTGACAAATCATAGAAATGATTGTAGAAACAATCAATCATAAAAATTCACATACGAAGACGTGAATTAATTCCAATAAATCGATATCAAATCCATCAAAATGGATATTTCCAAAAATTCCAAATAGAAGTCATGAAAGTCGAATAATTGATAGCATCAACTAGGAATCAAAACAATTCAATAAAAATTGGAATCACAAGCAAAAATAGGCATATTAGGCATATAGGAGAAGGTCAGTCGACTGGCTCACTGAGTTCAGTTGACTGGACCAGAAACTAAAATCTTTAATTTCCTGCAGTCAGTCGACTGACCTAAAAATCCAGTTGACTAATTGCAGGGAAACAGAGGACCCGAGCCTCTAAATTTTGCCCACGGAATTCCTATGTGCTACAGCCAGTCGACTGAATTTCAAGACCAGTCGACTGACTGGCACCAAGGCTGTTTTCTTAGCCTATGAAATGAAGATGCAATCTTCTTCAAAATGCAACCGGACGAGCAACGGACACTATGGATTTATGTCAATCGACTACCCGGCCCTATAAGCTTCTCGATGCATCACCAAAAACATGTTCAAACAATAAAGCTATGATTTTTGAAGATTTGAACTCAAAACACTAAAATTTGGAATATTCATAAAACCAATCCAAATCAAAACCAAATGCACATGAATAAGTGTTAGGAATTCATACCTATCAATCAAAGATAATAATAGACTAAGATGTGAGATAAAAATCTCACCTTTGAACCCAAATCAATGAAGGAGAAGCTTTTAAAACAAGCTAAGATCAATTCCTCTTCAATAACAACTCAAGAAGCTTCGATCTAAGCTTACAAGTAAAATATTTCCTATGTTAGATTTAGGAATTTCTGGAATGCAATGGAGAAAGAGTTGGAGAAGATAAAGAGGATGCTTACCAATGGGTTCTCTTAGAATTTGGAGCTAGATCTTGGATTTTGCAAATGAACTAGGGTTTTGGATTTCTATTTCGCATTCTCTTCCACCATTTTTGCTTTAGAACTGAAAAGAGGAGGAAGTGAGAGTGAATGGGGAGAAGTGGTTCAGATTTGGGTATTAAGTTGGCTAGTGGGCTGAATCCAAACCCAAACCCAAAGTGAAAAAGGTCAAATTTTTAGCTAGCTCCAAACATATCAATGCTTATACTCAAAAAGGTTGCAAACGGCATTTTGAACTCAATGGGAGGGGTCTCGAGTCCAAATTCGACTGTTTGCAAAAAGTAGCTTTTCGGACCAAAATCCGACAAACGATAAAATATTTAGATAAAATATTTAAATATAAAATTGATAAATGTGCGGGTTGTTACACTCTGCCAAAATTTTCCGAAAATTTTGGACCTAGAAAATATTTTGAAAATGTTTTTCAAACTTCAATAATTTAAGTATAAAAAGATATAATGATTGAAAATTTGGATATTCTAATTTAAGTAACAAATGTTGTAAATTTAATTGTTTATAAAGTTAATGTTATGAATAAGATATATAGATTTCTTAATTCTTCTTTCTCCTTCTTTTTCCTTTTCGGAGATGAAAAGTTTTGAGTGGGGGAGAGTGTAACGACCCGTAAATTTCGACAATTTAATTTGTTAATTTAATAGGATTTTGTAATTTAATTTTTAGTAGAAATAATAAAGGTGAAAAATTTATATTGGAATGAACACTAAGTTTAAAATATAGCAATCGTAATTAAAACCTATTTATAGTAATTTGAATAAATTCAAATGAATTTAGTAGTGAAAGATTTTTAGCTGGATACAAATTGAATATAAGAGAACTAATATATATATATATATATATATATATATTGAATAAATTTTTGAAATAGTTTGAAATAAATGGTAATTTAGTAAAACCAGTGTTATGTAAGCAATTATAATATTGGTTTGTAAATAATGAACCTATAAAAGGGTGATTAAGAGTTAATGTCAATAATTATTGTACGTTACTTATTTTATTAGTTCGATAAGTTTAATTTGAATTCAATTTCAATTAATTCACTAAATTATTGCAGTTAATGTGGAATAAATTGGTAAGTGGAGAATGTTGAATTCAATAAGATATAACCAAGGTAAAATTTCATTCATAATTAATGTAAGAAAAAGAATGAGACCAAGATGAGATAATTAATTGAGATTTTTAAATGAGTAAAATTGACAAAATGTCCAATATAATTGAAATACGGTAATTAATGCAAATTAAAGATGAAAATTGGGAAATATTAATGTAATGAAATATAAAACAATGTTAACTATGTTAGTTGAGTAATAATTGATTGAATATTAAGTTGTAATCAAATAAAATCAAATTTATTGGAATTAATTTGCAATTAATTGGATTAGTTGCAGTTGACATTTGAACACCGTATTTACTGGAATGATTGACACTAAATTGATATAAGAATTTGCTTTTAGTTATTATAAATATCTAAGGGATTAAAAATGACAAAAATCTACTAATTTATAAATATTGAATTTAAGGTGGTAAATTAATTATTAATTTATCTAAAAAAGTGGAAAAATTTGCAGTTAAATGAAATTGAAATAGCTTATTTTAAATTTAGCTGGAGTATGAGAATATTTATGTAATAATTTTAAATCCAATGGTAAACCCTTCTATTTGAAATTAATGAATGGAATAATTATGAATTGATTCAATTTAATGGAAGTTTTGTCTATAATTTTGAATTTTATGAAATTGAAGATTTATATTGATTAATCTTTAATAAATTGACATTTACAAATTGTTAAATCACTGTAAATGTTTGAGAATTATAAAGTGATAAAGATTGCAAATTTCAGAATTTAAACAAGAAATTTGATTTAATTAATTTATTTTAAATTTATTTAATTAATGGAAAAATAGCCATTTTGGCTACTGACTCGGATTTCGACGAAACAAGTTTCGTTGGATCCGTAACAGTGAATTATTATAGGATTTCTAGTTTCGTATCGATCGGACTTGTCGTTTGATCGTATGGGCTTCAAACGCCTTGAAATCGATTTAATTGAAATCAATTGAAATCAATTTGAAAATATTGTTTTCAGCATAACTTCTTCATACCAGGGAATTTGGACGTGAAACTTTTTCCATCGCGTTCAGAATATTTTAAAATATCTATTTTGATATATGGGTTGACCCAGTTTCGTTCCGGAGTCGAAACGGGCTTTTTGGGCCATATATCGTTAAGCGCGTATATTTAATAGATCCGATCCATTCTTTTCCATCTTTATCTATAAATACCTTGCTAAACCCTATCCTCTGTCTATTCTCATTTATCTGCGCGTGAAATTTCCTCACCTCTTCTTCTTCTTCAATGGGTGCGAACCCTAAATCCAATCACAATTCAAAGTCAAAGTCAAAAATTCAAAGTCCTCAGAAAAATTTGAAATAAATATATGTTGAAGCTCTCGACTAGAGTAATTCACTGGTGGTGCTCGTTTTTGGATTCAGTTTGTCATTTGACCGGCAAAAATCAGAGAAGTTTCGGCCGTTCATCATCGTCGAAATCAAAGTCGTCGGACCGGGAAACGGTTCTGAGTTTTGGAGAGGAAACCGAGGGGATCTCATCTATGTGATTGGTTTGGCGAATCAACGGCTAGACTATCGGCATATCGTGATTAGGGTTTCGGATTTTGGGTTTTATTTGGCGGCGGCTATGGCGTTTTGGGGGGAATGGCCGTGACTCTAGGGGGAGGAGCCGAAGTCGACGTGACTCTGGAGGGAACGAGAGCGACCGCGGTAGGTCCAGAGGCGTTCGTGAGCAAGGTATTCGGAAGCAGAAACCTAGGTCGGGTCTTGTTTGTATCTGCGCGCGTTAGAAGGGTCGTGCCAACGTGGGAGAGAGGGAAGGTAATGGGTGCTGGCGTGTTCAATAAATTTATTTTGTTTTCAATCGTTCAGATCAATATAACTTTCACACATGAACTCCATTTCACGCGAATTTTTTTTGTTAGGATCGTAATGAAATTCCGGACGTTTTGATGCTGGCTTGGTTGGATTTGGAGACTGTCCAATTTTGGGTTTAAATTGGATTTGAATTCAATTTAAATTCAAAAGGTGAGTGTTTTAACCCACTCGCAACTTCTAAGATTTCTTATGTTGGTTAAATTGATTTATGATGTGTTTAAAATTTTATTTATAGCTGTTTGGCGTATATTTCATCATTTTCTCAGTTAAATTGCATTCATTTAATTTACGCGTTATTTAATTCATTATTGCATTTAAAACTGCCAGTTTATTTTTAATTAATTCATTATTGCATTTAAAACTGCAAGTTAATTGTTAATTAGTTTATTCATTACATTTAAAACTGCCAGTTAAAATTTTAGTTAAAATTTATTTTTGCATATAACATGCTAGTTAAATTTATTTGTTATTACATATAAACTACAGTTAAACAGCCATTTAATTCATTGTTGAAAATTTAACCATCAGTAATTAATTATTATTTATTGTTGTGATTGTTTGAATTGGATGATAAATTGATGAATGTTTGATGATTGATATGATGGACGAATGGATGCTGTATTTATATTGTATAAACTGCAAGTTATTATTATGCATTTTCATTTCATTCGGTATTGCGATTTGAAATGATATACAACCGCATTTTTATTTTTAAATTGCAGATTGAAATGATAAATATCTGTATCACTTGACCATAGGATAGAAAATTATATACAGGCACCGTGGTATATATACAAAAAATTATTTTTGAAATGTTTTTATATGGTTTTGGAAAGAATACGGTATAATAAATATAAAATTTTGATACATATATAGTAAAGATTCTTGAATTTCTCTATGTATAAATTTGTTTCGAATTTTAAAATAAGCTAAATAATGAAGTTGATTTCGTTTATATAATATGGTTAAGAATATATTTGGAATTCTATTTTATATAGAGTTTATAATAACTCAAATAAAGGTAAGGTTGAAGATAAATGTTAATGTGATTGAATTAAAGTAATTAAGAATTACCCTCGAACAATTTGTTTTGAAATGTAAATAAATTAAGATTTAAAAGGTATGATTTTATAACTTGATTTTGATTAGAGGATTTAAATGAATATCAAATTGATTTAAAGAATATTATCAAGTAAATTTAATTAAAAGAATATCATGTTATTGAAGTTTAAGTGTTTTACTTGAATAATATTATTTTATTAAGTAAACATTTCAAATTTAAATAATAGGAATTGGATTTGATATATTAAATTATCAAAGAATCTATTTTGAAATAGTGGAATATTTAAAGATTGAAATATACAAACTATAAAAATATAAAGTTTTGAAATATAGAATATTTAAGCTTTGAAATAATATGGGAATTAAAATGGTTTATTTGGAGGTTCAAATTTAGATTGGGAATTTATTTTGAAATTTAAAGAAGCTGTTTTATTTTATAAAGTAATATAGTATTTGAACCATTAAGTATTAAAAGTTATGTTTCAAAGCTATGGTTTTAAGGTATATATATTTGAAATTATTATGATTTTAGGAAAGGGATATTTATAAAATAAAAATGATATCATATTGATTTGGGGTTTTAAAAATATAAATGATATCGCATTTATATGGTTTGAAAGAGATATTATATTCTGGTTTAAAAGTATAAATTATTTTGAAATAACCGCAGTGTTATAATAACGTTTGGTTGTTGAAGAGATCGGGATCGATAGTTGTCACTCTCTGCCAACTCCGAAAACCACTTTAACAACCGTGTACGCGATGAAGATTCTAGAATGAAGTAGGTTGGTGGCGGCATTTCCTATAATGTAAATACGTGGACCCAACTCCCGTGAGTTGGCATAAGGTGGCTAAAACAGGAGCGATTGACGGGTTAATTGAGGTAGCACCTTTGATCGGACATATCCTTTCGATATTCTACTCTGACTTTGGTTTTATTCGGTGGCCACTTTTGATTTCTTTTGATTTGGGGGTGTTGTTCGAGGTGGGTGGTAGTAGCAGCTACGCGTTACTACTGACCCGGAAGCGTAATTGGTATATCTACCCTGGCATTGCCTAGTTGTGCCATGTCACCTACCCTGGTGCGCCTTATACGATTTTGTTTTGTACCATACCTATGGAGTGCCCTCTGACGACGCCTAGTATGGGGGAGATTACGGTACTGTATAAACTATGGGAATATATTTTGTGTTAAGGGCTATATGTAACCCCTTAACGCTATTTAAAAGTAAGTTTATTTTAAAATGAGAAACTATTATAATAGCGCAATATACTACATAGTAAATAGTTTAACGGATCCTTAGGAGATGTAAATCTTGAGCATCTCTTGAGTTATTGCACTCATATTTATTTCTGTTGATTACTTACATAAGATCTTTTAGTTCTGACTCGAGTGTTCTGTCTTTCCAATTCGCTCGGGTCAGTCTGAGCAATTCAGGATTTCGAAGACCTTAGCTCTAGAGGACGAAGACGGCGATTTATTATTATTATTAGTCCACTATACTCATACTGTTCCGTTGCATTGTTATTGGTATTTATAACTCAGATAAATGTTGTAAATATAATCGAATATTTTGTAAAACAGCTTTATAAACTGTATATTTGATTAATATATTTTATCCTTCCGCTGTGAGATTCTATTTTGTTTTATTTCTTTCTTGTTTTTCTGATTTACCCCATAACAATACGCCCTTCCGTATGGTTTGAATTGGCACGTGTGTCGATATAAAGCGTGTGAAAAGGCAGGATGTTACAAAAGAGGAGGGAGTATGTCCCACCACCCTTTTAGTGGATGTTCGGTATGCCCATAACATTAGTGGAAATTCTTCTACCCATTTTCCTTTTTCCTTCTTCGGCCATTTTTTTCAGAATTGACTTTATGGTTTTATTCGCAACCTCAACTGCCCCATTCGCTTTTAGGTATGCAACTGATGGAAAACATTTAACAATTACATTCTTGTAGCAAAAGCGAGAGAGTTCATCACTCTTAAATTGTGTTCCATTGTCATAAATTATCTTTATAACGAATTTTGAATCACTCCTAAATTGGGGAATTACAAATCTGGTTATGATATTCTTTATAACGAATCTGAGCACCTTCCCAGAAGTAATCTTTGGAAGTGGCTCCGCTTCAAATCATTTGGTAAAATTGTCTATGGTAACTATAGCATATTTTTCCTCTCCTTTTGAATTTGGCAATGGGTTAATTAAATTTATTCCCCACACTCAAAGGGCCTTGGACTTGCAATTAGAGTAAATTGACTTGGGGAAATATGGGAATCTTTGAGTATTTCTGACACTTTTTGCATCTTTCACATACTTGATGGCTTGGCTTACCATATGTGGCCAGTAAAATCCCTACCTCGTTATTTTCTTTTCTAACTTTGTTCTATTTGAATAATCCCCGCAGAATCCTTCATGTGCTTCGGCCAATTCCATCATTCATGCTTACATATCTTAGATAGGGAAGAGCATATCCCTTTTATGGAGGATTCCATCCATCATTATGAAGATTGGAGCTGATCTCCTGATTTTCCTTACTTCTCCTTTATTAGATAGGAGTATCCTTTTAATAAGGCATTCAACAATGGGTGGAATCCATGTGTCATCATATATGTTACTTGATCTTGGTTGTTCAACCCTTTTATCTGATATTTCTTTACAACTTTCTCTTCTATCTTCCCCTTGTGTTTTAGTTTTAGTTTTAGACCATGTCAGGACTAACAATTCCTTCCTTTGTTTGGATGCTTCTTTTAAGATACTTGGAATTTCTTGATATTCCATTGGGACAATATGTGTCTCTGGGGCTCCCCTTGAGATTGCCAGTTTTGTTAGGGAGTCCGCATGTGAATTTACTTCCCCTGAGACTTGGTGTATTAAGAAATCTTCAAACAAAGCAAGCTTCCTAAAACTTTCTTTACACATAAGGATAGCTTGGGGTCGTTTGTTTGATTAATCTGTTTCGCTTGGTTCACCATTAGCTGAGAATTGCTAAAGATCTGTATTCATGGGATCTTGAGTTCTAATGCCTAGGTTAATCCCGCTGCCATAGATTCATATTCTGCCACATATTTGTTGTAGGGAATCCAAATTTCCCAGCATAATGCAATCGGTGTCCATATGGTGTTATGATTATATATCTTGCACCGGCCCCTTTTGATGCTCCATCAGCAAATAATTGCCATATAGGCTTCTGATCTTTCTCTTTTTCTGATTGGTCCCCAATAAATCTTGTGCACTAATAATATCCTCTAATGCTTGTCCCATGATTGCGGTTCGTGGTTGAAACTCTATGTCATATTGACTGAGCTCTATACCTCATTTTACCGATCTTCTTGAAGTTTTTGGTTTACTAAAGACTTGCTTTTAGGGGAAACTGGTCAATACCTTATCAGATGTGCATAAAAGTATGCTCTAAGCTTTTGAGCCATGAGAATTAAGCAATAGACTAACTTTTCCATAATGGGATATATCGAACCTCTGCATCCTTAAACCGTCTACTTAAATAATATACTGGGAGTTATGCCCCACTCGCTTCCCTGGTAAGTACTGATCTGACTGCATGTTCTAAGACTGCCATATATAGGTACAGGATTTCCCCGTTCTTAGGACCAGAAAGTATCGATGGTTTTTCCAAATGACTTTTTAATTTTTGAAAGGCTTTCCTGTAATCCTTTCCCCACTTGAAGTTCTTCTTCTTCTTGATCACATCAAAGAAGGGTATACATTTATTAGTAGCTTTAGAAATGAATTTGCTTAGAGAAGCTACTCTTCTTTTCAAACTCATCTCCGCTTTGCTGGTTTCGGGTTCAACCGCGTCCTTAATGGCTTGAATTTGATCAAATCTTGCTTCGGTACCTTGTACAGTTACAAAGTAGCCTAAAAACTTCCCAAAATGGACTTTAAAAGAACACTTCTGTGGGTTTAGTTTCATGCGATATTTCTACAATATCCTGAACATTTCTTCCAGATCTTTAAGATGATTCTCGGGCTCTCCAGACTTCACCAACATATCATCTACATAAACCTCCATGTTTCGACCAATTTGTTCTTTAAACATTCGGTTAACCAATCTTTGATATGTTGCCCTTGCATTCTTGAGCCCATTGACATTACCCCGTAGCAATAGTTTCCCCGCTCAGTTATAAAGCTGGTATGTTCCTTATCTGGCTTGAACATTAATACCCGGTTGTATCCAAAATAGGCATCCATAAATGACAACAACTTATGCATGTTTGTCGCATCCACTAACTGATCTATTCGTGACAACGGGAAGCAATCCTTTGGACTTGCCTTGTTCAAGTCTATGTAGTCAATGCAAGTTCTCCATTTCTGATTTGATTCCCTTACCAGGACTGGGTTGGCTCTAACCTCTTTGGATATTATATTTACCAATAAATCCAATTTCTAGGAGTCTGTCAACCTCTTATTTTAAAGCATTCGATCGCACTTTGTCCAACTGCCTCTTTTTCTGCCTTATGGGGGTTACTCCTGGATTGATGTTAAGCGCATGACACATGACCGTTGGGTCAATCCCCACCATATCACAATGTGACCAGGCATATACATCTTTGTTGACCTTGAGAAACTGTATTAAATCCTTCTTTAAGTCATCATTGAGATCCTTTCTGACCTTGACTACCTTAGTAACATCATCTGAATCTACGCAAGCTTCTTTAGATCATTTATGGGTTTTATCCTTTCAGTCTTAGCTTAGCAGTTGAACTCTGTGATTATAGGGCTTTCTTTCGCTAAGTTAGCATCGACTCTTTCTCTTGCTTCTAGAAGGAATGTACCGTTGATATATACATTTGTTTTGCTTCGAACGTTGGATGTGAAAATCCATCATCCGAAGGCTGTAAATAGTAGTAGAATCAAAATAAGCAAAATATTTCCTTTTACACTGGTCAAGAGTTGCAAAATACATTTCCTGGAAGCTAAACTGCTCTCCTCAAACATTTCTCCAGCCACGCTTCATTAGGAATTTTACCATGAGATATTTCGAGAAAACAAAAGCATTAATCTCATAAAGAGCTGGCCTGTCGAAGAAGGCGTTGTAGTAGGAGGGTTGATTGATTATCACGAATATAGTTTCGAATTTTCTATAGGTTAGTGGCACTCCCTTTTTTACGAGTAGATTTATCTATCCCACTAGAGCTGATCCTTTGTTGTTGAATCCAAATATGGGCTCCATGCTTGGCTCCAGCTTGTAACGACCCGGAATTTTCGAACCCGAAAATTCCAGATAATTAGGAAAAAAGAAGAAAGAGGTAGAAGAAGAAACAGAAAACACAACACAAATTATCACATTCGCAGCGGATCAAAATATAATAATAAATAATAACAGTTTACAAAAGAATACTATATTTGTCGATTACATTTTAATACATCAGAGTTACACACATACTCAAACATTCAATATATACAAATCAACATGTCTCAGACATACAACAATATAATACAGCGGGAACACTCCATACATTCTTGCCATCCAGCTCGCCTACTGAGCTCCAGAACATCCTTACTTGAAAATCTGCAATACTCGGTCTGACCCGAGCATTACATCAAAATAACACCTGGGTCAGGCTGGAAACCAGCGTGAGTAAACCCATCTAACATGAAATATCAAAGCATGAAACTTATTTAAAACCCGGGGTAACTCGAATCAGTCTACAAATTCACAACTTGTTATAGACATCACTTATTTCACACATCAATTTTCTAAGTACCGAAATTTAGATTAAATAATCCAATTCACTTAAATCATTTCATTCCAGCCTATTGATTTCGCATATCAATCTATAAAAATTCAAAGTGGTTTCAAATATTTTCCAATACCCGACCCCGTTCTCTTCGAGTCTCATTCAAGGCATCCAATACCATTCAATCATCCATAAGCAACTTGATTGCTTCCAAATTTATTTAATTAATTCAAATTGAATTACTAATCTCGATCACTTAGATTCCTTCATTTAACATTAATTAATTTCAAATCAATTAATTTATCATCCCTAAATTATCCATCTTAATTAATCACCCTGGATTAATTATCCTTCAATTATATTCAAGTAATTATCTTCAGTAAATTTCACAAATTAATTATTCTTAACTAAAATCAATCATTAATCTTTAATTAATTCACAAATTAATTAACTATATTAATTACATTAATCCTTAATTACTTATTAATCAATTTCTCATAAATCACTTAGTATTGATTAATTAATATTAATTAATCAAATATTTAATTACGTCATTGATTATATAAATTAGTGATTTCCATTTATATTTTAATTTATCCTAATTTAATTACATTAAATAATTAATCATTAATTAAGGACACAAATATTAATCACTCTTGATTTATCTCATCCTGTAACTATCTACCCTTTTTATTTACTTCGTCAAATAAATTAATTACTCCTTTATTTATTATCTTAATAAATCTCTTAATTAATTACACAAGAAATTATACCCAATTTACTTCTGTTAACAAATCATCATTCAACTAATTACATCCGGTAATTATTTATTAATTACTTCCCTACATAATTATATGTTTTATTAATTACATTAAGTAATTACCAATCAAACAAACCAATTTATTTTATTTATATTTTAGAATCCCAAATTATACTTATCCAATCATAACACAGCACAATTTAATTCCCAAATTAATCTTTCACAGTATATAAATAAAATGCATCATCAAACATGAAAATAATTTCTATATTGTGAGGAATCCAGTTGGATCCCTACAACATGTTTCCCTGCATCCATAGATGTTAGCACAATACCAATCCACTTCGAGGTGGAATATCGCGGTATATGGGATTTATATAATATCATCCGCTATTATGCGGCGCATAGGGTCTCATCTGTTATATAATGCGGGAGATCAATCACCCAATATGTACTATATACTACTATACAATGTACTATATCAAATCAATTCAATCATTTAACCAATTGCTTAAATTTAATCATTTAAATTTAAATAAAAACCCAGTTGAGTGAGATTAACTCACCTTTGAATTTGTTTTGCAGTCCACTTCAATTTCATCTTGGTTTCCCGGTTATAACCTTGTATAAACATTAGATAAAAAAATTTCAATATTCGAGGCAATTGAACAATGAAATTTTCATTTTAAACAAATAAATTTAAATTTAAATTTTAAACCAATTCCCTTTTACAGAATATTTTAGCAACCAAATAATTAAATAAGTTAATGAAATAAATTAATTTCCAACTAATTTCCTTTTAATAATCTTTAATAACCAAAATAATTTTTAAATAAGTTAACAAAACAAATATATTACTTTTAAAATTAAACTAGTAAATAAAGTATGCATGTATAAATTCAAATAGGCTTCTGCCTTTACTCTATACATCCGTATATATATCCACATATATTTTATTAGGTTTTAAACACACTTTATATATACTTATACCTATTGTTTACTGTAAAAAACAAATTTAACAAAACACATATAACCCAAATCAGAGAAAAAGAATACCTCACTGTCGAACCCCTCGTGAGCACCAACGGCTTGACTTCCTAGATTTCGCTCGACTCTCCACGCACGCGAGAGCCTCCCAGATTCGATCGAAGCCCTCGACCCCTCAAACCTAATCGCGGGATGCTCCAAGCAACATGAACGAATGAGACACCCCATTATCAGCTCAGGCGAGCCGCCGCTTCTGAAACCCTTGTTCCCAAATGAACGCCTCCCATCCATCGCATCGCCCTCTTCGCACGGTCGCGACCCAAATCGCGTTTCCTCCCTCTTCACTCACGTGCGCTCGATGCAAGGTAAAAGAAATAGGGGTGCGACATTGCTATCGATTTCTTCTCTTCTTTTTTTATATGACGAAGGGCTTTGGCTATTTTTATAAACGAACGGATTTGAAACTTAAGGAAGAAGACTGTCATTCACTTCTGGTTTCCTTTCTTTTCAAAAGAAGAAAAAGGAAAGACAAGAAATGATGTTAGCGTGCAGAATTTCTTTTGCGTGTCGACTTAGGTTGGCTGATGGAAAGTAATAGGGTTTGACTTAGGAATTTTATAATATTATTTAATTCCAAATATCTCGTTTAACATATTTCAAAATTTCAACCCTTATTGAGGTATGCTGCCGGCATTTATAAGGTTTTATCCGCATTCTGAACACAATGGAATGTGTTTCGGAAGCTAATTCGATCATATGTGCAAGTTACGGAAGTAAACGATCAATTTTAAATTAAATCGATTAAAATAGTTTCTACGCGTTATGAGCTGCTAGGGTCAAACGACAACTCCGATTGCTACGTAAATTGAAATCCGATAATAACTAACTATTACGGATCCAATGGAACTTATTTCGTCAAATTCCGAGACTGTGCCTCGGAAGGCTATTTTTAAATTCAATTTAAGCGATATATTATTAAAACTGGACAAATCACCTTTAAACTAAATTCCAACCATTCTATTATCTTCAGTAACATCATTATAAATTTTACAAGCCTTCAAATTATTTTTAACAGGCTTAAGACTGAAGATTCAATAATTCACCCAATTTCAGTTTATTAAATCCGATAACTCAATTGCTAAATAATAATAATATTTGAATTCAAGTAAAAAAATAACTTTTAAATATTTAAAATCAATTAATTATTCCAGTTTAAATTGTTAAAAATTCACGGTCGTCATATTCCTCCCCCATTCAAAGAATTTCGTCCCCGAAATTACTAGTTAGGAAGAATGGTCCACTACCTATTTACTTTTACCCCAAAACCAACAGTTCAACATCCTACCAACTATCTTTTTATAAAAGACCCCTTATCATTCTTACTAACTTCCCAAATTCTCCCACAGTTTTCAAACAATACCCTTTTACTCAATCATTCAAATTTCAATCTAGAACCAAATTTTGAATTATCAAAATTTTCTCAAAAATTTTCTAACTCTCTAAATTTTCGAAATTTTTTGCCAGTGTCTCCTTTGCGCGGCTAGCTCAGTACAACTGCAAAATGTCTCTACGGGCTCCTAAATTCCAAAAGAAAACAAAAGGCCAAGCGGCTAGATCAAAACCTAATCAAATTTCATATAGAAATTTAAACACATGTCTTTTTGTCGAGCAATTCAAATTTATCTTCTGAAATCAAAAATCCCAATTTTCTCCTGCTTTATACTACCTGTATATCCAATTTAACCATATCCAACTACAGATTCCAATACCCCTTTTTATACACTTCTGTTACAAATTTTAATATTTATTTTCACTTTACCACTTTAGTTTATATCTATTTCCATTTAAATCGGTTATCACATTTCCGTATGAATTCAATTTATCTTCAACACTGAATATTGAAGTTTTATCTTCCATTTATAATTGATTCATATCATTATTTTAAATTAGTTTCATTCACTAATTTATTTCAGTTTCAAATTAAAATTCGTTTTGTTGCTAACAAAAATTTTCTAACTCCCAAAATTTTCGGAAAATTTTGATAAAGTCTCCTTTGTACGAAGGAGTTTTTGCAATTTGACAAGAGATATAAATATATATACATCGACCCATACGGTCGAAAAAACAAAAAAAGTTCATATTTCCTATTTTTATTGCGTAGGCGTACCTTTATTTAGCATTTTAAGCAAGCGGCTTATTATTTTAGCAATTAGCGCAACCAAATCCAGCCAAAAGGCCTTCAGGTACCTATACTTACTCAATTTAAATATGTAAGTGCCATATATAGAAAATTTATTAGCATTTCACTTACTTTCAATCGCTAAACACATGCAATTCATAAGCAACAAGCACCAAACGCTTTCCATAAGCGATTTTTATGATTTAAAGCTAATTCAATTGCTTCCAACCAATTCGTATGCCATTTCATTCAATTTTAATAGTTTGCAACTCAATTTTTTACAATCAATTTATTTTTTATCTAAACAAGCTCATATTCAATTCAATTGATCCTAAAATCAATTTATTTAATCTCTATCAACTCATAGAATTTTAATTACTTTTGTTTACGTCAAACGACAACTATTTTTTTAATGTAAATTCGACGATATTTGCTTAATAGAGTATCCATTTTAGTTTATAACACTTCAAATTAATTTCAACTCATTCTGTATTTAATTCCATTTCATTTCTAATTTATTCCCCAACCATACATTTGCATTTCATTTCATCTCCGCGTTGGTTTCATTTTAAAGCTATTTCACTGAGCTTGACAACATTCGATGCTTACATTAATATCCATTTTTCAAATAAATTTAACCCAAACTTTTATTTAATTGTCTTCCATTCTTACCCGAAACCAAGCTTTTATTAATTAAGTAATTTGACATCAAATTAATACGCCTCATAACTTAAGTTCATTCTGAGAACCCAATTCCAATTAAAACTTTGATTTAATTTTTATTCAATCAGACTTCATCCATTTATTATTTAATTCAATTAACCCATTTTATATTTTTCATTCATCTACTTAATTCACTTTCGAATTTATTTTATTAATACAAAGCCATTCTTAATTTATTTCTACTTACCTGGGTTTTGCAACATAAACTATTTCTATTATAATTCAATTTCATTTTATTTTTACAACATCTCCACTTATTTTAATTCATTATCAAATCCAAGTCGAATTCTATTTATAATTCGAGTTCATTTCCAAACTCCATTATTAACTTACAATCCATTTTATTTAACCGGTTAAATAAAATGGATTGTAAGTTAATAATGGAGTTCGGAAATGAACTCGAATTATAAATAGAATTCGACTTGGATTTGATAAAATTTTATTAATATACTCTATCAAATAATTTATTCAGCTAATTAGCTTACTTCCAACTTTTAAATCAATATTCGATTTTATTCCAAAAATCACTTCATTAAATTTTCCTAAGTTCAAATCTTTTTTTTATATAATTCTAGTTTGGATTTTCTTTCATTTTCAAAAATTCCAACACTTTTATTTTAAAATTTTAGAAATGCTTTTAAATTCACAAATACTATTAAAATGGCTTTTTTTAAAAATGCTTCTTATAACTCGATGTCTCAATCAGTGCATCCTTGTTCTCACAGAAATTCGGTCATACGTTGATCAGGCGTAGGACTGAAAATCTATAAGTACTTGGTAAGCCTGTTTCAACACCCAGTAAAAATACTTGAAGAATAATTTTATTGAAAATATAGAAAACAGTTTTTGAAAATAGAGGAAATATCTTGGTGAGAATGCTCTGGAAATCATCACCCCTATCCATGGTCGCAGTTGCATCCTGGGTTACGTTGCCATCACAGCAAAAGTCCATGTAACTGTAGGCACTCGGCGCCCCTCGATTGCGCCATGGAACCCACAATAGATCACAGTTACATTCCAGGGTTACGTTGTCATTGCAGCAAAAGTCCATGTAACTGTAGGCATCGGCGCCCTCGATTTTCGCTGCCAAATGAAACTTCTCTACTCCTACATAGGTCGCAGTCTAGCGATGTAAAATCAAATGCAGACTGTTGGCTCTCAGCGGCGCAAATGACTTTCTCTATGTTTCCATAGGTCGCAGTCTATCGATATAAAATCAAACGTAGACTGTTGGCTCTCAGCGGCACACACGACTTTCGCTATGGTCTGTAGTAGATCGCAGTGACAACGAGTTACACTGTCATCAAGCATAACTCAAATGCCTCTGTAGGCATCAGCGCCCCTCGACTTTCGCTACACACTACTCATAATCCTCAGGAACTAGTTTTTTCCGGACTCCTCATAGGATCAACTTTAGAACCCCCTCTTAGGGTTCAAGGTAGCACCACCCGGTGGCACTCCTGAGAAGTTCATTTCAAGGGAGCGCTTTTTTCCCCAGAGACATTATCAAAATACTTTATACTATACGCATATAGTATCTTTCAAACCATACACCTAGTATGATCTCATACAAAGCTCCATTACACAAAATCGATTATCCCAAAACCGATAATTCTCAAACTAGGCTTTCCAAATTCCAATATTGATTTTACCCAAAAATCAAAAGCCTTTCCAAATCCAAAGGTTCCCAAAACCTTTTTCCAAAATCCTCATAAGATCCTTTATATATATATATATATATATATATATATATATATATATATATATATATGATTTAATTTTTTTTTAAACTTTGGATCATTTCAATCTTGTATAAAACTCCTTTTATACTTCAAACACTTTCAAAATCCTTTTTTTCTGGCAATAGATTCAACAAGGGGAGATTTATCTATATAACGAAGATATATAACTTTGTTTATTCAAAATCAAATATTCAAATTTGATTACTCTTTTCAATATCAATTTCATTCAAATCCGTACGATGTACACTTATCATCCGTACGACATACCAATCTGATCGCTCATTCGATCACACAATTTCACTTCTGAACTAGTATCGTCCACCTGACTTCCTAGTGCGGACACGGATCTGGTTTCTTGATCAGAAACCGTCATTCTCCTTGCATAGCCATAACTATGATAGAGAACATCCAGAACCAATCAACAATCCATATCCAGGTTCGCTATCGAAAATCGAGTGAAAAATCTCAACTTGGATTGATACACTATCTCGAAATTCTATGCTCGAATCTGGATCAAATCACTATACAAATAGAATAATATATGTACATCCTACGTGTTTAACTTCATTGATTATTAGCCAAATCAATTTTCTTTCTATTCATCCTCACTTCGATTTTATTACTTATTCACATTTACCTTAATCCACATTTGGATTATCTCTTCGATTCTTATCTCAGTTGGGTATTTAATCAGTAACAGTTCGAACTCCGACCAGTTTATATTTAGAAAATAGCTTGAAATTTTTAAAAATACACAAGTAATTGAAAAATAATTATTAGTTTGCAAAATGGCTGTAAAATAGTTAACTAATTGTAAAATAGTTGAAAATTAGTTGAATAGTTTCATAAATTTTAGATAATTACAAAATAGTTGTAAAATAGTAATTAATTTGTAAAATAGTGGAAAACAGTAATTAGTTTATAAAACAGTTGAAAAATTGTTAAATAGTTTCAAAAATAATTGTTGAATAAGTATAAAATAGTTTGGGGTTTAAAAAGAAAGTTCTATATAGTAAATAGATAGGAAAATAGATTAAAACCAGTTTGTATTAAACCGATTCATATTGAAAATAGTCCGGAGTCAAAACTGTTCACTTCCTTATCCATTCAATTTTCATTTCCACTTCCATTTAAAATTTTAAACTTATACATCTTCAATCACAAATCTAATTAGTTCAAATCAAATTTAATTTGAATGAATTCAAATTCAAATTTCAAATTTAAACCATCCCGAATTATATAAATTCGAGTTAAATTTTTAAATGTTGACTTAATCCTTTAAATCAAATCAACTTATCTCCTTATACCATTTAATTCTGAATCCATTTCAAACTTATCTTCATTTAATTTTAATTTGGTTGTATTTCTATTACCACTTAATTTAATTCCAATTCAAGATTTCAGTTCGGTTGTATTATATTACTTCTTAATTTAATTCCAATAATTTAACAACCAATCACCTTAATATTTATTAGAAGGAAATATTACTTTATATATCAAAATATATTTTTATATAAAATCATTTAAAACCTTTATATAAGAAAATAACAAGTATGCCCTCATATATATATATATATATATATATACACACACACACACACACACACACACTCAACTCATCCTAGAGTACTACGGACTCTACTTAAGGAGTAATCCCCACCAGAGCCAAGGTTCTCGCTTAACCTTTCAGCTCTGAAACCAACTGTAACGACTCGGAATTTTCGAACCCGAAAATTCCAGATAGTTAGGAAAAAAGAAGAAAGAGATAGAACAAGAAACAGAAAACACAACACAAATTCTCATATTCGCAGCGGATCAAAATATAATAATAAATAATAATAGTTTACAAAAGAATACTATATTTGTCGATTACATTTTAATACATCAGATTTACACACATACTCAAACACTCGATATATACAAATCAACATGTCTCAGATATACAACAATATAATATAGCGGGAACACTTCATACGTTCTTGCCATCCAGTTCACCTCTTGAGCTCCAGAACGTCCTTACCTGAAAATCTGTAATACTCGGTCTGACCCAAGCATTACATCAAAGTAACACCCGGGTCAGGCTAGAAACCAGTGTGAGTAAACCCATCTAACATGAAATATCAAAGCATAAAACTTATTTAAAACCTGCGTAACTCGAATCAATCTACAAATTCACAATTCATTATAGACATCACTTATTTCCCACATCAATTTTCTAAGTACCAAAATTTAGACTAAATAATTCAATTCACTTAAATCATTTCATTCCAGCCTATTGATTTCACATATCAATTTATAAAAATTCGAAGTGGCTTTGGATATTTTCCAATACCCGACCCCGATCTCTTCGAGTCTCATTCAAGGCATCCAATACCATTCGATCATCCATAAGCAAATTGATCACTTCCCAATTTATTCAATTAATTCAAATTAAATTACTAACCTCGATCACTTAGATTCCTTCATTTAACATTAATTAATTTCAAATCAATTAATTTATCATCCTAAATTATCCATCTTAATTAATCACGCTGGATTAATTATCCTTCAATTATATTCAAGTAATTATCTTCAGTAAATTTCACAAATTAATTATTCTTAACTAAAATCAATCATTAATCTTTAATTAATTCACAAACTAATTAACTATATTAATTACATTAATCCTTGATTACTTATTAATCAGTTTCCCATAAATCACTTAGTATTGATTAATTAATCTTAATTAATCAAATCTTTAATTATGTCATTGGTTATATAAATTAGTGATTTCCATTTATATTTTAATTTATCCTAATCTAATTTAATTACATTAAATAATTAATCACTAATTAAGGACACAAATATTAATCACTCTTGATTTATCTCATCTTGTAATTTTCTACCCTTTTTATTTACTTCATCAAATAAATAAATTACTCCTTGATTTATTATCTTAATAAATCTCTTAATTAATTACACAAGTAATTATAACCAATTTACTTCTATTAACAAATCATCATTCAACTAATTACATCCAGTAATTATTTATTAATTACTTCCCTAAGTAATTGTCTATTTTATTAATTACATTAAGTAATTACCTATCAAACCGCCCAATTTATTTGTTTATATTTTAGAATCCCAAATTATACTTATCCAATCATAACACGGCACAATTTAATTCCCAAATTAATCTTTCACAGTATATAAATAAAATGCATCATCAAACATGAAAATAATTTCTATATTGTGAGGAATCCAGTTGGATCCCTCCAACCTGTTTTCCTGCATCCACAGATATTAGCACAATACTAATTCCACTTCGAGGTGGAATATCGTGGTATATGAGATTTATATAATATCATCCGCTATTATGCGGCGTATATGGTCTCATCCGCTATATAATCCGGGAAATCAATCACCCAATATATATTATATATTGCTATATAATATACTACATCAAATCAATTCAATCATTTAACCAATTACTTAAGTTTAATCATTTAAATTTAAATAAAAACCCAGTTGAGTGAGATTAACTCACCTTTGAATTTTTTTTGCAGTCCACTTCAATTTCGTCTTGGTTTCTCGGGTTATAACCTTGTGTAAACATTAGACATATTTTTTTTCAATATTCGAGACAATTGAACAATGAAATTTTCATTTTAAACAATAAAATTTAATTTTAAACCAATTCCCTTTTACAGAATATTTTAGCAACCAAATAATTAAATAAGTTAATGAAATAAATTAATTTCCAACTAATTTCCTTTTAATAATCTTTTAATAACCAAAATAATTTTTAAATAAGTTAATGTTCGTCGACGGAAATTCTATCGATTTAGAAAACCGTCGAACGAATTTAAATTAAAAATAACCGCAAGCGGACGGTGTAAGAATGTAGCACGTGGCGAATATGGGTCGATCTACAGGGAATTGATGATTTTAAAATTCTATTCAATCAAATTAAACGAAAGTCGAGTGAAAGTTAAGCTAGAGAATTAGAGAACTAACTAAAAGAAAAGAGAAGCAAATATAAGAGTTAAGTGACAATTTAAGAAATAAATCCACTCTCTAGATCATGTAGTTCAACACATATGAAATCATGATCTCTCTTTTATGGTCATTAGTGTTTTAATTGATGTGTTTATCATAAGTATGGCATATTTGAGCTATTGATTAGCCAACATAAGCCATCAAACTATAACACACCCCTTAAAACACTTACCAACTTTCATGAAACTTGACAAAGAAAATGAAAATGAAATCTATTTTAAGTATGGCCTATTAACTATCGATTAGAAACATAGACCATCAAATTTTAATTTCAACAATCACTTTCTTATGCCATAATCATATATTCATGAAGAGGCATTTGTGTTAGTGATTGTTTAAGCATAGCCTATTTGGTGTCAACAATATAGACTATCAAATTCAAAGAAAACACAACAAATTAAACCATTTCAAGCATTGTCATTAAGCACAAAAAGAGAGCATGAATTGACAAAATGTTGAAGCTACATGATTAGAGAGCTTCATTACCCCTAAATTGAAGGAGTTTAGCCTCTCATATTTGTTATCATATGAACAAATGTAGCTAGCAACATTGAATAAAAAGAAGAGAAAAAAGAGAGCAAAATGAGAGGAAAAATTATTCTACTTGCATAAAAGAGAAGATATCTACACTACAACATGAAAGTAAACGAACATGAAAAGAAAAGGGCATGTATTAAATTGCATTAAAAAAATTACATAAAATAAAAATGGCTAAGTAGCCATGAAAAGAGAAAGAGGAGCTTTCATTTTATTTTTGATCTAAACTAAACTAAAGAGAAGGAGGCCTAAGAGAGACTAAGAGAAGAGATGAAGAGGAGAGATTACATGAAACATAAGGGGTATATATACAAGTTTTAAAACCCTAATTCACTTTTTGGGGAATACCCAAAATGCCCCTTAGGAAGTGTGGATGCCTAGTAATCATTAACATGTCTTAATCCCCCATTAAGTGTACATGAAACCATTAACTCCATAAGCATGTGCATTAGCCTTTAATTTGTACATTAAGGTAGGTGGGTAGGTGGGGTCCTCCATGATCTTCACTTTGAATTATTTCCATCTTCATTCCTTTATATCCATTTTGTGCATGCATGTTTCTTCATGAACCCACTAATATGAGAAGCTAAATTGCTACAAAATATTATAGAAATTTCCAATTAAATTATCTCAAATTAATATACGCGCATAAATGACCATTTTGCCCTTATATGAAGATGAATATGTGAAAATTTGGAACTAATATGAGTTTTGGTTAAAACGAGTTAAAATACCCAATACGATCATTTATTTAATTTAAATAGAATAAATATGGTGGTAAAAATATGCACATTTACGTGCACATCAAATACCCCCACACTTATCTTTTTATTCGTCCTCGAATAAACTAAAACTAAAATAAATCTGTTTTCGTAGGAAGAACGATTGCATTGAGCGTATGCAATAAGCCGTTAAACCTCTGGGTGTCCCCAGTAGGACAAGTGTAGTCTCGTGAGTGTTTTCAACGGATACTACCCACAAAATCCAAATGCAAAATAAAAAATGCAAAGTGAAAATATTTACAAAAATGCAAGATTTATTTAAAAAGAGATGAATGCGAGTTTTGAAAATATTTACAAATAAAGGATTTACTTTTAAATCGACACTTATAAGTTAAATAAGGTTGTGGTTATTATCTTGAAAATTTATGTCATTTACTTGTCAAAATTTCCAACAAAAATCAAGTTATCATAACAAATAGACAATAGTTTAACTCGTTGTTTCAGTTGATAACAAAGTGTATCTATGAAATGGATCCGTAGTTGACTATCAAAGTTTATCAAAGTGGTATTTTCATTTCTTTTCAATAATAATTCAAATCAAATAAGTAAAAATAGTGCTAGGAATTCAATTGCTTGCTCTCTCATTATTTGTAAGAAAAATTACACACCTAGCTCAGGCAAACTGAGGCCAGATATACCACCCATGCACTGCATTTCGGGCTTATGTGAGGGAGTGCAGAGCATGGCGAGTGCACAGACTTTCGTGCATACACCTATCGACCGTAGGTGGTTTTATCAAGACTGTTCTTTTTTTTCTTTTTTACATGTGTTCCATACATGCATAACCGTGAGGACGTTTAAATGAGTATGAAAGCACATAATCAAAGATTCCAAGTAATTCACACATGTATAACCGTGAGGATTTTTAAATGAGAGTGATTACTTGGATGTTATGTGTGTGTATATATATATATATATATATATATATATATATATATATATATATTAAGAGAGAGAGAGAGTGAGTGTTGCAAAACCATCTTAGCACCATTTAACTTAGAAGACAAAAAAATGTTGTATCTTTACTTTAAATCGACCACTTTTTAAAACAAAGATTTTCAATTAGGATGTATTTCATAATTAACACGTGTGAATCTACCTATATACTAGTTAAACCATTGTTATTTGTAATTTAACTTCATTTTTATTTTTGTAAAGACAAAAAAAAATTCAAAAATTTTAATTTAATAGACCCATATATTTATCCTATAGTGTTTCTTTAAAAATAAATCAAAATGTTTTTTAAAAAAATTAGTTTGTTTTTTGAGTTTCGGAAGAAAAAGCAAAAATGAACCATGAAAAATTAAAAATGAAGATGAGTCTCCCCCCACACTTGATTTTGACTGTGTCCCACAGTCAACCCAAGTGGAAGGAGAAAAATTAAAACATGACATTTATTAAATGAAAATGAAAAGGTTATTATTTACAAGAGATCAGAAAATATACAGTTAAAGAGTAAATGAAACGGTCTTCCAAAGACCGATTCATTTGTCTCGTCAAGTATACGAGACACGGCTTAAGCACGAAAAACCAATTCGTAAAAGATTCCAAAGTTGATTGTCGATTTGGAAAAACGAATGTCGTTTTATTGAGAACCATATGAGTTGTTTTATTTTTGATGATTTTCGGGGTTGATAAAACAATTGATTGAAATTCAAGTTTATTTTTACCAAATTGAAAGTTAAGCTCATTATCAACAAATTTTTCAAAATTATCGATTTCAAAATGGAAATGGTGATTTAACTCTTCCCTTTCGGAATTTAACAACTCATTTTCGAAAAGTCCAAAAAGTTTATGTTCGTTAAATTCGACTTCCTTTGTTGGATTATCAACAACTTCATCGCGTAAATCGAGTTTAAAGTTCAAAGTTGTCATATTCAAATTTTTAGAAAAAGGAAGATCGAAGTTTAAATCAAGTTTCACACCCTCAAAAAAATTGAAATCCAACTCAATTACCGTATTTTCAACAATTTCATTAAGATTTTCAGTTTCAAAAGTTGTTATTTGAAAATCGTCGATTTGGGTAAAAGATGGATTATCGCTTGACTCGTCACACATTGGAATTTGATTTTGTTTTTCACGTTGTTTCATATATGTTTCAATCAACAAATCTGTTTGATCATCATAAATTTCATTCATTTGCTCAACAAAATCCAATTTACAGTTATTTACTTGAAAATTCTCGATTTGGATTTGTTGAGAACAAAAATTATCAATTGCATTGAAATTGAGATTATTTCCATTACAAAAATTATTTGAAAAGTTATTTCCACTTTCATTTTGATTTTGAAATTCATTTTAAATTCGAAATTGAGTTGGCATAGGTTATAATCGAAATCGTTTGAATTTTGAATTGAATTCAAATTTTGAAATCCTTGACTAGAGTTATTACACAAATATGAATTACATAAATCATTTATCTCTTGATTTTGTCGTGTAGAAAGTTCGAGTAAAGATGAAATCATTTCAATGCTATTTTCAAGAGTCGAATGTTGGTCATTGTTTTGAAAATTTTGTTGTTTGAAACTTGAATTATTTACACAATAGTTGTTGTTAAAATATCCATACGAATTTGGATTGAAATCATATGGATTATATTGATTTTCACAACTATTGTAAAATTCACGTGAATATGGAAATTCAGACATTTTCAAGAATGTTTTTTGGTTTTTTTTTATAAGCGAAAAATATTTACAAAGAAAATTTATTTTTCAAAAGGGAAATCTATTTTTGTTTTGTTTTTATTTTTCAATTTTTTTTGTTGAATTTTGGTTTTTCAAATTTTTTTTTGGATTTTTTGAAATTTCAAAGAAAGGGATTTAAAAATTTCAAAGGAAAAGGAATATTTACAATTTTTTTTAGTTTTGGATTTTGAATTTTTTTTTTTTAAATATGCATGAACTAATCCAACTAAATGAATGCAAGGGTTAATTACGAATGATTTATCCTAAGTTAACCCAAAATTGTATAGTCACACACTATCTTAAATCAACAGAAATATTTCTCAGCCAAGTAATGGGCAGGGGTTATCTGTGCACCACGAATCATCGTAGCAATGCAGCCGAAGGTTTAAGTACCTTCAGAGAAATAATTCGGTATAATATTTATGAATCACCGTAATATTTATAACTGATTATTGCTCTGCCGTAGCCTAGACACCAAGAAATTAAATTGTTCGAAGAAGACAAATTGTCAATATACAACTAAGAGTTATCAATGTCTAACTGTTATTTAAAATTCTAGGATGAAACGCAAAGAAGAAATTAAACCTGTATTAATAATGCAACTACAAATGATTTTTTGAAAAAAAAAAATTCAAATGCAAGCAATCAAGAATGCATGACAAATAAAAACAATAGATATAGTAAGCAGATTTTTTTGGCAAGCAAAGCGAAACAAGCGACTTTTTCAATCTGCTTTAGCAACCTGAAAAAAACACAAAATATATACAAGTTTTTTTTGTTTGTTTTTGTTTTTTTTAGACGAAGAAACATAACAAATGAAAACAAAGAAAAACAAAAGAGAACAAAACAATTGAAACCAAAACAAACGAAACTTTTTAGATTATTTCATTCTTTTTTTTGTAAGGAGAAGAATTGAGCAAAAACAAAACAAACTAAAGCATTTTTTTAATCAAAGGAGAAACTAAACAAAGGAAAATTAAAAATATTGAAATCAAAAGAAACAAAACAAAATAAACTTGTTTGTTTGTTTTTTTTGAAACTCGGGCCTACAAAGCTATACAAAGCCCGAACCAACTAAAAGAAACAAAACAAAACAAAAAAAACTCTGTAACCAGTTCTTAAATTTCCAATTCCCACCTTTTCACTTTCTCAATCGAACGAAATTAAAGAATTTTCAAACTCATCAAATTTCCAAATTCCAGAACTAATTTTGAACCCAGATCGATTCACGATGTCAGGTGATGGCTCGAGATTGCTGCAATTCGACGATTGGATGACAGCGATAATTGCTGTGGTTCGAATTTGTGGTGATGAAGTATAGTTGAGTTGAAGTCGATGATTCGTGGTTTCGATGTTTATGGTTGTCACCGTGGGTTGCATGTGAACTGGGGGGATAGGACGAAGTACGGTTGTGTTCTAGGGATTAGGTCGCGATGGGTGTTCGCCTGCAACTGTATGAGTCTGTCATTGAGGTGGTTGGAGGAGGTGGCAATTGGTTGTTCGCGGGAACTTGCTACTCGAAGTTGTTGAAGCTTGGGATGAAGGCGATCAATTTGGCTTTATTGGGTCACGATTTGGTTCTAGTTGAAGGATGATGGTCGGTGATGGAATTGGCAGGGGACAGTGATGTGTAGTTGTACAGTGATGACTGGAAGATGGAAGTTGTATTTGGATGTGAGGTTGTATGCGAATGTTGTTTGGCAAGTGGAATGTAGTAAATGGGATTGTGATTGTGTTTGTGGATATAATTGGAGATTGGAGAAGGCAATTAGGTTGGTTGGAGTATGGTGGTTATAGAAGGTGATGAAGTAAGTCAGCGACGTGGTGCTTGTAGCTGTTATGGTGGGGAAGTTGCTGTCTGGTGAATGGATGGTCGGTTTGTTTTGAAGTGGAGGTATATGCTCTGGTGATGATTTGCATAGAGAAAGGGGGATAGCAGTAGAAGTGATGCTTGTATGGTTAGTGGAAGTACAGAGAAGTTTGTATGATGGCAGAAGTAAGGGAATTAAGTGGGAGCTGCTGTGGGCTGTTGGGTGGTTGTATGCAGTAGGCAGTGGAAGCTAAAACTAATGGTTGGGGGAAGAAGAAATGTTGATGTGGGAAGCCGAAGATGTTTAGGTAGCAGCAGTTGAAATGGATTGCTTGGTAGCAGTAAAAAAAATTTTCTTTTTTTCTTTGGTTATTTGGGAGAATGGCAGTGTGTTGTAGATGTGAAGTAGTGGGATTGCAATGAAGTGAGGATGTTTAAGGAGTTGAAGTGTGGTCTGTGCACTATGGTGTTTCACAGTTCTTGTTTTTTTTTTGGTTGCTGAAGTGTTTGATGTCGTGGGTAGATGATGTAGTAAGAATCAAAGTTGTGAGCAGTTGAGATTTGAAGATGAAGGAGAAACAGTTGTATGCAGCAGAAGGCAGTATATACACTTGAGGTAGGGAGGGTTTGAATAGTATGAGTGTTATGTGCAGTGGAGTTGAACTTATGCAGTGGTTTGAAAGAGAATGGCCGAAGTGAGTGTAACAGAAGTAACAGAGGACAGTGACTGTTGAGTTATAGTGTTGTGGTGGAGCACTGAAGTAAACTGGAATTTTGACAGAAGTGATGGTTGTGGTGATCAGCGAGCAGAGGGTTTGAGTTGTAGTTTAGATGAGGAGGCAAGTGCAAGGTTGCAGAAGTGTTGAAGGCCGCAAGTTGAAATTGCAGAGAAATGTAAAGGCAGGGGAAGGACGGATATGTGCAGGGAGATGAATGTGCACAAGCACTGAACAGTAACAGAGAGTTAGTGGGTGAATATTTTCGAAAAGCAATAATTAAAAGCAATGTAAAACAGAAAATGTAAAGAAAATGAAATAAAATATTTTTTTTTTCGAAATTGTGTACGTTAATTTTTTTAATATGGAAATGCAAAAGAAATTGTAAAACAAACAAGAACACAAACAAATGCACACAAAAACTAAACAAACACACAATCTTCTTCTTTTTAAAGAAAAAAAATATGCAAACACATACAAAATAAAATCACACAAAAATCAAACAAAAATAATTCGAAAATTAAAAATCAAAGCAACTTCCCGGCAACGGTGTCAAAAACTTGTTCGTCGACGGAAATTCTATCGGTTTAGAAAACCGTCGAACGAAATTAAATTAAAAATAACCGCAAGCGCACGGTGTACGAATGTAGCACGTGACGAATACAGGTCGATCCACAGGGAATTGATGATTTTAAAATTCTATTCAATCAAATTAAACGAAAGTCGAGTGAAAGTTAAGCTAGAGAATTAGAGAACTAACTAAAAGAAAAGAGAAGCAAATATAAGAGTTAAGTGACAATTTAAGAAATAAATCCACTCTCTAGATCATATAGTTCAACACATATGAAATCATGATCTCTCTTTTATGGTCATTAGTGTTTTAATTGATGTGTTTATCATAAGTATGACATATTTGAGCTATTGATTAGCCAACATAAGCCATCAAACTATAACACACCCCTTAAAACACTTACCAACTTTCATGAAACTTGACAAAGAAAATGAAAATGAAATCTATTTTAAGTATGGCCTATTAACTATTGATTAGAAACATAGACCATCAAATTTTAATTTCAACAATCACTTTCTTATGCCATAATCATATATTCATGAAGAGGCATTTGTGTTAGTGATTGTTTAAGCATAGCCTATTTGGTGTCAACAATATCGACTATCAAATTCAAAGCAAACACAACAAATTAAACCACTTCAAGCATTGTCATTAAGCACAAAAAGAGAGCATGAATTGACAAAATGTTGAAGCTACATGATTAGAGAGCTTCATTACCCCTAAATTGAAGGGGTTTAGCCTCTCATATTTGTTATCATATGAACAAATGTAGCTAGCAACATTGAATAAAAAGAAGAGAAAAAAGAGAGCAAAATGAGAGGAAAAATTATTCTACTTGCATAAAAGAGAAGATATCTACACTACAACATGAAAGTAAACGAACATGAAAAGAAAAGGGCATGTATTAAATTGCATTAAAAAAAATTACATAAAATAAAAATGGCTAAGTAGCCATGAAAAGAGAAAGAGGAGCTTTCATTTTATTTTTGATCTAAACTAAACTAAAGAGAAGGAGGCCTAAGAGAGACTAAGAGAAGAGATGAAGAGGAGAGATTACATGAAACATAAGGGGTATATATACAAGTTTTAAAACCCTAATTCACTTTTTGGGGAATACCCAAAATGCCCCTTAGGAAGTGTGGATGCCTAGTAATCATTAACATGTCTTAATCCCCCATTAAGTGTACATGAAACCATTAACTCCATAAGCATGTGCATTAGCCTTTAATTTGTACATTAAGGTAGGTGGGTAGGTGGGGTCCTCCATGATCTTCACTTTGAATTATTTCCATCTTCATTCCTTTATATCCATTTTGTGCATGCATGTTTCTTCATGAACCCACTAATATGAGAAGCTAAATTGCTACAAAATATTATAGAAATTTCCAATTAAATTATCTCAAATTAATATACGCGCATAAATGACCATTTTGCCCTTATATGAAGATGAATATGTGAAAATTTGGAACTAATATGAGTTTTGGTTAAAACGAGTTAAAATACCCAATACGATCGTTTATTTAATTTAAATAGAATAAATATGGTGGTAAAAATATGCACATTTACGTGCACATCAGTTAACAAAACAAATATATTACTTTAAAATTAAACTAGTAAATAAAATATGCATGCATAAGTTCAAATAGGCTTCTGCCTTTACTCTATACATCCATATATATATATATATATATATATATATATATATATATATTATATATATATATATATTATATATATATATATATATATCCACATATATTTTATTGTATATATATTTATACCTATTGTTTACTGTAAATTTCTATTTTTTTAACAATACACATATAACCCAAATCAGAGAAAAAGAATACCTCACTGTCGAACCCCTCGCGAGCACCAACGGCTCGACTTCCTAGATTTCACTTGACTCTCCACGAACGCGACAGCCTCTCAGATTCGATCGAAGCCCTCGACCCCTCAAACCCAATCGCTTGATGCTCCAAGCACCACGAATGAATGAGACACCCCATCATCAGCTCAGGCGAGCCGCCGCTTCCGAAACCCTCGTTCCTAAACGAACGCCTCCCATCCGTCGCATCGCCCACTTCGCACGGTCGCGACCCAAATCAGGATTCCTTCCTCTTAACTCACGCGCGCTCGATGTAAGGTAAAAGAAATGGGGGTGCGACATCGCTGTCGATTTCTTCTCTTTTCTTTTATATGACGAAGGGCTTCGGCCATTTTTATAAATGAACGGATTTGAAACTTAAGGAAGAAGACTGTCGTTCACTTCTGGTTTCCTTTCTTTTCAAAAGAAGAAAAAGGGAAGACAAGAAATGATGTTAGCGTGCAGAATTTCTTTTGCGTGTCGGGCTGATGGAAAGTAATAGGGTCTGACTTAGGAATTTTATAATATTATTTAATTCCAATTATCTCGTTTAACATATTTCAAAATTCCAAACCCCTATTGAGGTATGCTGCCCGACGTTTATAACGTTTTATACGCATTCCGAACATAATGAAAGGTGTTTCGAAGGCTAATTTGATCATATGCGCAAGTTACGGAAGTAAACAATCAATTTTAAATAAAATCAATTAAAATAGTTTCTACGCGTTATGAGCTGCCAGGGTCAAACGACAACTCCAATTGCTACAAAAATTAAAATCCGATAATAACTAACTATTACGGATCCAATGGAACTGGTTTCGTCAAATTCTGAGACTGTGCCTCGGAAGGCTATTTTTAAATTCAATTTAAACGATATATTATTAAAACTGAACAAATCACCTTTAAACTAAATTCCAACCATTCTATTATCCTCAGTAACATTATTATAAATTTTATAAGCCTTCAAATTATTTTTAACAGGCTTAAAACTAAAGATTCAATAATTCACCCAATTTCAGTTTATTAAATCCAATAACTCAATTGCTAAATAATAATAGTATTTGAATTCAAGTAAAAAAATTAACTTTTAAATATTTAAAATCAATTAATTATTCAAATTTAAATTGTTAAAAATTCCGGGTCGTCACACAGCTTATCTTTGGAATGTTCATCTAATCGAAGGCGTGCTTAAGAATACATTGACTGCACTGGCTTGTGTCAACCAGAACTTTAGAGACGATAGATAATCTATTCTGTATGGTAATCATCAAAGGGTCATTATGAGGATGGTGAACCTCTTTTCTTAACTCTTGTGGAGTGACAGCTTAGTCAGGAATCTGAATGTTAAGGCGTGGGTTTTTCATTGGGAGTTCTTCTGGGTTAGAGTAGATCCCTTCTTTTGCTTCTTTAATGTACTTGCTTCGGGCCTTCTTGCTGTTTCCCGTTGGATGTGGCCCACCGTGGATCACATCAATTCTATTGATGGCGGGCTCAAGCTTAAGGGGTCTCATCTTCCAACACATTCATAGAATTACCTGGGCGTTTCTATGGGCCACTCTCTGTTCGCTGAGTTTTTTGCTGATCTTGAACAAACTCCTTCAAATGACCTTCCCGTTTCAGCTTTTGAATAATTCCACCCAGAACCCTGCACTCATTAGTTTTATGGACAATGGCTTTGTGATAAGCGCAATAGTCTCCTTCCTTTTTCTATTCAGGGTTGTTCTGGGCTTTGAAGGAGGTTGGAAAGTTGACTCTTTCCTTGGTTACAGTGTACACGTAAGACAATGGCTTGTTTAAAGCGATTGCATTAGCAATCGGCTCTTCCCATCTTGTCCTCTTATGGCCACGGTCTTGGCCAAATCTTCGCCCTCTTTCCTAGGGATAGTTTTCTTCTTAGCATAATAAATCTCATCCATCCGGATGAACTTGTCAGCTTGAAAATAGAAGTCTTGTAAGTCTTTGCAGCCGTTGACAAAGAGCTGCTTCTAGAAGTGGATATTTTCAATTAAACTAAAATAAACAGCTATAAGCTTATTTCGATCGTTCATATCTTTGGCTTTTAAAGCTTCAGCATTGAATCTTCTCAGGTAATCTCCTAAGGACTCTCCCTGTTTTTGTTTTATATGCCAAGACTGTGTAGTCGATCGTGGGATCTTTGCGGATGTAGAATTGGGCAGAGAACTCATAAGAGAATAGCTTTAATCAGTATATGGTCTTCTTCCAGTACTGTTATACCATTTTACTGCTGCTCCCTTGAGGGTGACAGTGAACAATTGGCATCTGACAGCTCCATATGCGTTGTACAAGTCCATTTGACTGTCAAAAGCCATTAGATGGTCATCAAGGTCTATAACCCCATGATACTTCATGGATGGGATCTTGACAAATGGCGGGATAAGTGTAGCCATGATTTCATCAGTAAAGGGTGGTACCCTTTCATTGTCATTGACATTTTCATCCATTGTTCTCTTCCTTTTTGAATTCATAGCATCTTTTATCGCCTTAGTGGCATCCTTTAGTTAGCTTCGACATTGCCATGATTTTCTGTTTTGGGCAATATACTTTTGACATTGAACTCCCAGTCTGTTCAAGTGATTTGTTGAGAACTCTTCCCTGATGGTTAGCTTTCGATTAGGGGAGTTCCTTCTTCTTTGAGGACGTCGGATCGTCAGATCCACTCTGCCTTTATACTCATTTGAATTAGCTTTTAGATACCTCCTACGGGAGACCACCTATTCTCTGTGAGTTTGTTTTGGAGCCTTCGAAGATTTTTGAGATAGGGTTATCTTAAGTAGCTCCTGCATTTCCTGCAGCTGTTGTTCCAAGTATTTGATTTTGACATACTCTCATCTTGTTGTGCTGGTGATGAAGTCTATCCAGGAACAATCCCATCTTAATTAAAAGATGGAGTTATATTCTTTTCAATGGCGGTGGTTTGTACTGTTCATTCATCAATTGCATTTAATCGCTTTGATCTCATTTTACTTATGCAAGAGAAATGAGCCATAATTAGTTCGTAATACAATGACAAGGTCGGAGGTTTGAGCCTTTCATCTAGCGTAAAAAATGTTAACAAGAAAACTTGTCAACATCCCCAATTCCATGTGAAAGGTAATTAGGTTCAAATGAAACCAACTTGTTGGAAAGATCCCCTCCTTTGAAAGCATTCCTTTCAACCAGATTGACATTGTAACGACCCAGAATTTTGAACAATTTAATTTGAAAATATTTAATTTATTTTAAATATTTGAATGATAGTTTGGCTTGAATTTCAAATTTTCAGAATGAATTTGGCGATTAAATTATAAAATTTAATCTATTGAGAGTTGAATAAAAATTTGAATCTTCAATTATAAGCCGATTAAAAATATTTCAAAGACTAGTAAAATTCATATTGATAATATTGAAGATAATAGAATCTTTAGAATTGAATTTGAAAGTAATTTGATCGGTTTTGAAATTATATCGTTTGAATCGATATTGAAAAATAGTCACTTTTCACACAGTCTCAGAATTCGACGAACCAGTTCTATTGGGTCCGTAATAGTGTATTATTAGCGGGTTTCAAATTTCGTATTGAATGGAGTAACCGTGAGAGCGTACGTTGAGTAAACGCGTCGAAATTTAAATCGAATTCAACTTGATTTTAAAATTTAAATTTGCATTTTGGTCACATCAGTTACTTTTCGTTCCTAAACTTATGCCTAAAAGTACGCCTACAATCACTGAAGGAAATCGTGTAAGCCATGTTTCGTTCGTTTTTAATTACCTCGCCCCTCCTTCAAACCCATTCAAACGAAATCGAAGAAAAAAAAAATAAAAATGGCCGCAGCCTCTTGCAGATTCAAATAGAAAAAAAAGAACGAACAAAATTATAATGGCCGAAGCCGATTCGAGCTTAATGCTTGAACAAGGGAGGCGGCGTAGGGAGGCGAGGCTTCCAAGCAAGCGTCGCGATTTAGGGCAATGGTCAACTTGATGGCGCGCGCGTAGGAGAGGGTCGCACGACTAGGGTTTCGCGAGGCGTAGGAGATGCAGTGGCAGCAGCGAGTCAGAGGGATTCAAGCGGCTAATCGCGAGCTAGACACGGCAACGATGAGGCGATGGGTTAGGCGTTTGCTCGGTGGGGTTTGGCGAACGGCGAGGCGGCGAGAATTGGGGGTGCCGCGCGTATGAGATGGCGGCGACTCAATGGCGGCTAACTGGGGGATATTGGCGTTTCGCGAGTTCGGCAGTAGAGGTATTCTCGAATTTTTATTAAACCTAATTCTTAATATACATATTGCTGAACGATTTGTATATAACCCAGTGATGGAATTTACATAAGGAAGTTTTGGTTTAAAATTTAAATTTGAGTTAAAACCAAATTGTTAAATTAAAATTATCAAGTTAAAGTATATTTTTACAGTAACTTAATATACAGCTAAAACAGAATCAAAATATATAGATATATGTATGTAATTTCAAAAGAAACATTTATTTGAAATCAAATTATTAATTAAAATCAAAATATTAAAGAGATTTGAATAAATGAAATATGGATCTTTAATTTTAATTTAGGGTAGGTTATTCTAAAATACAGTAAGTTAAAACAATTTAATTTCTTGAATTATCTAGAAAACTGTAGACATATATATAAATAAATAGTTTTATACAGTAAAAGAAAATTTGTTTACAATTCAAATTATTTGTTCAAAAATGAAACCCTTGGTTAATTTAAATAAATTTTAAAAGGGAAATTTAAATTATAGTTAAATAAAAATTTTGAAGACAAAATATGTGTAAATGAGATTTTAATTTACAGTAAAAGGAAAGTTAGTTTGAAAGTAAAATGTTTAGCTAAAATAAATTTATTTGACAGAAATTTGGTTAAAAGGAAAATAATGATAAAGAAGAAAAATTTGTTTAATTTAATTGTTTTAGAAATGGTTAGAGAATATTAGTGTAAAAAAATTAAATTAAGTCACAAGTTAATTAAATCTAAATTTATTTTTGTGTTACTAAGAATAATTTATTAAAAGAAGAAAATTAGTTTAAAAGAAAATCATTGGTTAATTTAAATTATCAAATAGAAGCTTGTTTAAAAAATTAAAAGTGTTATTTTAAAATAAAATAACAGGTTAATTTAAAGTATTCAAATATTAATTAATTTGTATAATATTTATACAAGGTTTAAAATCGAGAAAACAAGCCGGAAATGGAAATGAGTTGGAAATGGACTGCAAATAAAAAGCTAAGGTGAGAACTTCTCACTCAAAAAAAAAAAATTAAAGTTGGATTTGCAGTTATTTATTGATTGTTGTTTGGTTGTGATATTAGATATAGTAGGATATATCTATATATATAGTAATATATATATATATATATTGACATATGTATATATTGCAGTTGATTGATTTCCCGCATTGTATAGCGGATGAGACCCTATTGCGCCGCCTATTAAGCGGATAATATTTTATAAAATCCCATATACCGCGATATCCCGTCTTGAAACGGGATTGGTATTGTGTTAATGTCTGTGTATGCAGGGAACAGGTTGGGGGATCCAACTGGATTCCTCACAAATATTTATTTGATTCAGATATTGTGATTTTGATTGTTTATCATATCGATATATGATATTTAAAAGTCGTGATTGACTATTTGATGTGTTGCATCATCGAATCCAATTTTGAAGTTTAAAAATAACGATTTTGATTTTAAGGGACTTCTAAAGTGATTTTTGAAAGTATACGTTTATAAAATATTTTTGGAATCGATTCATCTTAAATAAATAAACGTTATAATTTTAATGTTACAAAAATTATATTTTTGAGAAATACAGTTAAAAGTTGATTTTTGAAAGTATGGGATTAATGATTTTATAAAATAGTTTAAACTGGGATTTTATTATAAAAAGTTAAAAAATAGGATTTATGAAATTTGATTATTTTATAAATTAAAATGATGAAATTATAAAGGAGTTTAAAGACGTTTTAAAAGAATAATATAAATTGATCCGTATAAAAGATTTATAAATTGATATTTATAAATTTAAAATATTGGAATTGTAAAACGAGCTTTTATAAGTGTTAGAATGAATTGTGAATGAATTTCATAAATGAATGAAATCTATAGGATTATAACGGTGAAGTTATAAATGGAATTTTATAAACAGTAGGTTTATAAAATTTGTAAAGTTATTTAAAGGAATAGATTTTGCATAAATAAATGAATCTTATAAGTTAAAAGATTTATAAATTTGGGAAGTTTAAAAGAACGTTTTTGCAAACAAATAAATTAAGTATTTAATTTATAATATGAACTTTTAGTATATCATAGAGATATAAAATTGAATAGATTAATAAAGGAAATTTATAAAAGGAAGTTGTTGTAAAATGAATAGAAATGGAATTTATAAACATTATTTTATAAATCCGCAACGACTTATTTTGATAAGTAAATTGTTGTAATTTAGTAATGGAGTTATATTCACGTTTTAGACAGTGAATAATCCTTTAAAATAAAGTGAATAGAAATGATAAAATTTGTTAACAAGTATATTCACGTTTTTGAATAGTGAATAATATGTTAAAGAAATGGTCTTGAATGTGATGTTTTAAATAGAATTAAAACGATCTAAAGATGTTTTAAAATGTATTAACTATTGAAACCATAGATTTCAACATTTATTGTTGAAATAGACGTTTTCGAGAAATAGAAGGAAATGGTAGATTATAACACTGTTGTTATAATAGATGATTTCCGAAAGGAAATGTTTTGTATAGTATTGGGATTTATATATCTATTTTAATTTCGAATCCCTATACTAGTGATTTTGGGTTGTCGTAACGATGTTTTACGCAACATTCGTTTTGGCCCAAATAAATATGTTTAAGAGAATGATTTCCTTAAAGAATGAAATATATACTTAATTTCGATTTGAGTATATCGAATATTTTCCAAGTATAGAAAATAAAAAGATATTGTGAATTACTTATAAATAAATAAGTATGGAAATGGTTTCCAATAAGAAATGAACGTTTTGAGAATTTTCTTTTTAAGATAAATTGAAAGTGAATATTTGAAAACGATTTGAAATCGTATATTCACAGATATTTTGGAAATGTAAATTCAATATGGAATTTATAAATGAAATTGGGAAAATGGGTTTAAAAATAAATATCGATTTATTTTTGAAATATATATATAATATCTTGTAAAGATATTTTTGGGAAATAAATAATTTGGAAAATTATTTGGAATCTGGTGATGTTGTGCATATCTATAAATAGTTAAATAACTGACTACCAATATTTACCTTCAAATAGATATTTGTTGTGATTTGCTTGAAATTGAATGCCACACTTATTTTTTTAAAATAAGCGCTCACTATTAGGGTTAACCGGGAAAGGACCTTGGGGTCGAATAACCCATTCCGAACATGTGATACTTCGTTATGAATTGCATTTGAAGATCGGTGTTGAAGACCGGATATTTTCGAAAACGAAAGGGCTTCTTGTTGATTGTCTGTAACATCCTGCCTTTTCGCACACTTTAAACCGACACACGTGCCAATTCAAAGCATACGCAAGGGCAGATTGTTATGGGGTAAATAAGAAAAACAGAGAAGAAATAAAAACAAAACAGAATCTCACAGCGGAAGGATAAATATAATAATAAATATACAGTTCATAAATGGTTTACAAACACTTGTTATTCTTTACACAATAAATATCAGAGTTACACATACCAATACAATCAATGCAGTGGAACAGTATGAGTGTGGTGCAATACTATATATAAAATAATACTGATTCTTCGTCTTCGTCCTCCAAATCTAAAATCTGCTATCCTGAAATGCTCGGACTGACCCGAGCGAATTTGAATAGACAAAAACACCCGAGTCAGACTAGAATATCTTATGTGAGTTAAATAAACAGAATATAAATATGAGTACAGTAACTCAAGAGATGTTCGGGATTTACATCTCCTAAGGATCCGTTAAACTATTTACTATGTAGTATATTGCGCTATTATAATAGTGTCTATTTATAAAATAAACTTACTTTTAAATAGCGTTAAGGCTTTACATTTTCCACCTTAACACGTAATAGTCCCAGTAGTCCGTCCAATATCATAGCCCCTCCTGATCGGGAAGCCACTAGAGGATACCACACGGGCTACGGGAGAAAACCAAACTCGTACAAGGCACGATATGGTAGGTGACACGGCACAACTAGGCAATGCCAGGGTAGATATACCAATTGCTATCCAGGCTGGTGGAAACGCGTAGCCGCAGTTACCGCCCACCTCGGACTAACTCCCCAAAATCAAAATATAGAAGTGGCCACTGAATCAATCCAAGTCAAAGTATAATATTGAAGAGGAGCGTCCGATCAGAGGAATGACCTCATTGGCCTGAGAATCGCTCCTGTTTTAGCCACCTTATGCCAACTCACGGGAGTTGGGTCCACGTATTTACCTTACAGGAAACGTCGCCACCACCTACTTCATTCTGGAATCTCCACCGCGTACATGGTTAGTCAAAGTGGTTTCCGGTATCGACAGAGAGTATGTCAGATATCTGATCCCGGTCTCTTTGCCAACCCATCGTTATTATAACATCGCGGTCATTTAAAAATAGTTTATACTTTAAAACCAGAATATAATCCATTTCAAAACCATAATATTCCGATATCATTTCTTCCTTAAAACCCAAAAAGATTCATTTTGATATTATTTTATAAAACCCAAATCAATGATATCATTTCCCAAATATAAATCTTTTCCAAAAATTATACCACTTTTAAAATTTATAATTCCTTGTAACCAAATATTTGAATATTAACTTTCAACATAATACTTCGAAATCCATAGTTTTTAAAACCATTACTTTCAAAACTAAATGGTTTGGATATTCAACAGTATATAAAATAAGTGGTTTAACTTAAATGTTACTTTGAAAAGAAATATTTCTCGTGGCTTTACAATACATTTCTTTATTTAAAGTTAAAACCAAAATTTAATATCGCTTCAAGTTCCAAAACCATTTCAATAAATTCATATATATACGTATATCCATTTTGAGTATAAATATTTCAACTAAAGTTGGATTTTATTCTTTCAAATCAAATGTTCTATTAATTATTCTTGAATATTCACATAGAATCCATAATTAATAAGACTTCAATTTCTAGTAATAAATTATATATATTTTTCAATTCAAGTTATACTAGAATATTCATTTTAATTTATTTGGGAACAATCCAATTATAAATATCTTAAAATTTCCAACTTAACATTTAAACATAGGATATAAATTATCAAACTCCATTTTCTAAATTTTCTTCCATTTTAATAAAGAGATTTATACACCTTTTTATTTCAAATTTTCAACTTCATATGTATATAAATATGGAAGAAAACATTTATTCAGTATAAAAATTTAAGATTTTATAAACCGTATTCCATCCAAACCATAGAAATCACATTTTAAAAATAGTTATATATAGACCGCGGTGCCTGTATATAGTTTTCTATCCTATGGTCAAGTGATACGGATATTTATCATTTCAATCCGCAATTAAAAAAAATAAAACTGCGGTTGTATATCATTTCAAACCGCAATCCCGAATGAAATGTAAATGCATACTAACTTGCAGTTTAATGATATCCAAATAAACATTCATTCAACAACACATCCATCATCCAATCACAACATCGATCAATATCAATCAATAACAATTATATATATGATCATATATAACAGGTGATAACTGGCAGTTTATTCAAATTAAATTTTATCAACTATTAATCTAACAATTTATATTCAGTGATAATTGACATAACTGTTAACTAGCAGTTCATATGCAACAATAATTTCTAACAGCTAATTAACACGCAATAAATCAATTAAATTAATAGTTAAATTCAATAAAATGCAATTCAACAGATATAAATGAAATATCATACCAAAAGCTCATAATTAAATTTCTATTCATTTCTAAAATTTATTTAACGAACATAAAAGCTTCTAGTAGTTGTGAGTGGGTTAAAACACTCACCTTTTTGAATTTAAATCGAATTCAAACCCGATTTAAACCCAAAAATTCGCCCGTCTCAGAATTCGTCCAAACCAGCGTCATCAGATCCGAAATTAAATTATGATCCTAACAAAAAAAAATTTCATGCGAATCCGACTTCGTATGAGAAAGTTATGTCGAAAATTGCGAATGAAATCATAAAATAAGAAAAATTAAAAAAGAACACATTTCATACCACATTCAAATCACCTGCGCGTGCTACAGGCCGCGACCCCAACAGAGAACGCACACGCGCTACAGCAGCCGCCACCTTAAAAACTCAAACCCTAATCGAATTTTGCCGCCAATCCAACCGTCGATACTCAAAAGAAACTACATAGATGCGATCCCCTCGGTTCCCTCTCCAAAATCCAGAAATGTTTTTCCGATCCGACAAATTTTGTTACGGCGATGATGAACGGTTTTGGGTTTGTTTGAATTTATTCTGGATGAACGACAGCTCCAATTGAAAAACGAATTTCACCAGTATTTTACGCGTATCGAATACTTCAACATATATTTTTTCTGGAATTTTCTGAAATTTTTGAGTTTTGACTTTTGATTTTGAACTGTGGATGGATCTGGAATTGGATCTGAGATGTATACATTTGGGGAAGAGAAAGGAGTGAAGAAATGAACTTACAGCAAAAGAATAGAGACTAGGGTTTATAGCTGTATATTTATAGATAGGCTAGAGGTAGGGTAGCTAGACTGGATACGCGAACGTGCGTGACAAACCATGGTCCAAAAAGCCCGCTATGCCTCCGGAGTCGGATTTTTTTTTAAAACTATATATCCAAATAGGTGTTTTAAAATATTCTGAACGCAATGGAAAAAGTTTCGCGACCAAATTCGATCGTATGAAGAAGTTATGCCAAAAAAAACAAAAATTTCACATTGATTTCAAAAATGCGTAAATTTCAAGGCGTTTCGAGTCCGTACGATCAAACGACAAGTCCGATCGCTACGAAACTTGAAACATTATTATAATTCACCGTTACGGATCCGATGAAACTGGTTTCGTCGAAATCCGAGTCCGTGACAAAAATGGCTATTTTTAATATTTATTAAATAAATTAAAATAAACCATAAAATCCAAATTTTCTTTCAACTTTAAATATTGGCCAAATTTCATTACTTACATAATCCAATCAATTTCAAATAATTTAGCAAGCTTGGATATGAATTAAAATTTATAAGTATATCAATTTCGCAGTGTTAACCTCTGCGTTTTCTTATTATTTAGATATTATAAATTTTATTCTAACCCCAATTATTAAATCATATACTTATACTCTCATCTTAAATCAAATTAAATTAATACTTGATTTCCATTCCAACTCATCTTTGGATTGCAATTAACCTTTTTACCATAATTAAATTCCAAATTATTAATGACCCTTATTTTTCTTAACTATTTATTAATTCCAATCCAATTGAATTCAACACTATAAATTTGATTAATTTATTATATTCACTTCCTTTCTATTATTCAAAGTTATTGTTGTAATTACGACGAATACTAACATTAGTTTAAGATTTCACTCAATGTTTACAAATTCCATTTCAATTTAATAACGTAATAATTTACGTTCAATTCTATCTTATTAGTCGTAAATACCACTTGTTGAATTAAATACTCAAATCATAAATAAATCTTTCTTCTAAAGTTATACCAACAATGGTCCAGTTAAATTTGAATTAGCTTTACCTTTATTTTATGAAATTAACTATTGCAATAAATCCAATTTAATAAAGAAGGTTAGATTCCTATACTACTTCTTTGGTCTCAATTAACCTTTTATGGCGAGTATGAATTTCAATGTATAATTTAAACTTTTATATCCGTTAATTTTTTTACTAACATTCAATATCTACATATTCTAGCCAAATTTCAACTAACATATAAATTATCTATTCCAACTTCCATTAATTTCGATTATCATACTATAGAAATTAAATTCCCTTAACCACATAAATAAAAGTTGATCCCCATCTATTTACATTATATCACGTTTGTATAAATTTATTCAATTGTCACTTTTAATTAATAACTATCAATTTTCCAATCCAAATGTAAATCTTCCCCCTTTGAATTCTTATATTAAATGGAATTTAATATTTACTGATTCAACATTTATATGTTTCTAAAAATTAGCTCCTACCAAATGTGACAATTTACATTTCATTTCTATGCAATATATACTCATCTTATTCCATTTATTTGGTTACTGCATTGAAATCTATTTATTAACCAATACTAACGTTATTATCATTAAATAAAATTTGATTCCCCATTTCACCCTTCTATTCAAACCAAGTATCATGCTATGATAATATTTTACGTTGTTCACACTGAATATAATCAACCTTTTCATCGTTATCAATTAATCATACATTGATTGCACTAATTTAAGGAATTAATTGCCATTGATATCCGATTAAATTTAATAGGCCATATAAATAGGTAATATATATACGAATTAAATAAATTCAATATTTCCATTTCGTTTTTTTTTCTGTACTAAATTTATTACTAAGTGTATATACTCCACTTTATCAATATACCTGAAATTTCTACCTAAAATAAGGATACGTTTCCACTGGAATTTACATTTACACCTTACGTTACAACATTAATCAACTTGCTTAACGTTTTATATGATTTCTATCCTTTACTTCATAAATTAACTCATTCCACCTAAACCCTTATCTACAAAATATTTCAACATCAAATTTCACCACATACCAATTGACCTAATTATTTATTTATTAAGTCATCTCATTTAAATAATTTATCAAAGTGAAACGTTCATTCAAGGTACAGATTTATTACTTGCGTTACAGAATTCCTTAATTTATTCTAATTTCCGTTTTCATTCCTTTACTGCATTAAATTAATTTAATATTCCCATTTATTTCTCATATTAAATATATATACAGGTAAAGCCTTTTCTTAACTACTATATTCAAAAATTCTGTCTTTCTTTGTATTGCTCTGATTGAAATAAATTCACTTATTAAATTTTTAAGTTCGTTACCTATCCATCTTGATTTTAATTCCATCTATAAAGCAAATTTAGTTAGCCTTAACGTTACTACACTAAATCTACAATCAGTTTCAATTTATATAGAATTATATCTTAATACTTACCATTTATTTATAAATTAGGTTACCTTCCAATAAATCTGATTCCTACGCATTTGATTGGATTGCCATCTTTACTATGTCTATTATTAATTAGCTTCAAATTCTACAATTTCACTTCTTAAATCCACCTTTTGCTATATTATAAGTAAAATTTACATTGGTTACATAAATGTATCATTTATTTACATTTATTACAAACTTATTAAAGAAAAACGAATTAAAACCATGAAATAAATGAAATCTTCCCATTTGTTTTCTTATATTAATTTCTTAGCCTATAAATAACAATTTACAGCACTTAAATTTCTCGTCATTTTGTTCCAACTGGAAATTCTTAGACTTAAATTCCCATGGTTTCATTTCATTTAGTCATTTGCTTCAAAAAAATCACAGATCTTAATTTCTTTCTATCTTAAATTATTTAAATCCTATTAAAATGACTAAATTGAATTAACGAAAATTACGGGTCGTTACACTCTCCCCCACTCAAAACTTTTCGTCCCCGAAAAGGAAAAGGAAAGGAGAAGGAAGAATAAAACAGTATATCTAGTTTCAAATATTAACTTATAACAATAATTTACTAAATTAATTTCGTTTAATGAATTACACTTGTTTTATAATCATTATGTCTTTTAATACTTGAATTATTAAAGTTGGAAAAATATCTTTAACAAAATTCTAAGTCCAAAATTTACGAAAATTTTTGGCAGAGTCTCCTTGTACGGAGTGACTCTGGAGAAAATATAATATCCAAATATACAAATATATTACATATATATCCAAAATAAAATATCCCACACGGGAAAATATATAAATAGCGCTTTAATCGTAATCCGAAAACGTACCTCTTTGTCGGGCAATACGCTTTTTATTTTGGAACCAAAAGCAGTAGCAGTTGCTTCCAACCCCTGTATTCACTTATATAATCTAAAAGTTAAATATCTATATTACAGTGAAATGTTTGGGTAGATTCAATCATTTATATCCAATCAAATGCAACAACCATAAATTTTAACAAACAGCACATGCCACCAACAGACAATCATTCAATCAACCAAACAATTAGTTGTTAGGTTCAAATTCCGAAATTATACGAAATGTAAAATAACTATCAAGTGCATCCTTTACTCAACAGTCTTAGATGGAACAAAGATAGATTATTTCTCCATCCCACAACTTCAAAATTCCTTACCCAACAACCATACATCAACCAAACAATTCAAATCAACACCACAATAGCTTATTATACATTTATTTCATGCTTCAGTGGTTTTATTTTCTTTCCTTCATTTATGGAGGAATTTCTTTATTTCTTACAAGTTTTATTTTCCAATTATCTCAAAATTTATTATATTTGTATTTCCTTTTTATTACTTAAGTCTATAAAATAAATTCTCATTAATAACAACAAATATTTTGAATATCTTCATTTCCTTACTCTTCACTTGTAAGATTTCTCCTTTACATTTTCTTACTAACATTGCAACTTTTATTATATGGTAAGTTATGTATGTTTAAGAATGCAAGTGAAAATTTACAAGTTTCTTCTCAATTCCTTTTTATTTATTAATGATTCAATAAATATATATTCGTTTTATAAATTACAATTTCAACTTACCCTTAATTTCATTCCTTTATTTAATGTTTACGTTTTATTATATTTAATTACAGTAACCCTCTACTTACACTTAAATTATTAACCTTAAAACCTCCATTTTTATAAATAAAGGATCTTATTAATTCATTATCTAGGTTTTACAGACATTTATTTATATTACCTACATTTTATTATATTACTAGTAGCATTTTAAGACATACTTAAGTTTATAACCCTACACATCAATCTTTATTTATTAAAGAATTTCATTTTATTTACTTAAGTTAAAAATCACCTATTAATAATACTCACCTTTAATTTGGGTAAAATTTCAATTATCACTTAAGTTTATACCAATAAATTCTTAGTATAACAGTAATTTATTGAATACTTCATTTTTCCTAAATTCCTACTTGTAAAATATTCAATTCCAGTTTCTCATTTAACACTTCAACTTTTATATTTGGGTAAGTTATTTATGTTAAGGAAATTGCAATTGAACTTATACAAGTTTAATCTTCATTCTTTTAATTAAATTTAATGTTTATTCACATTACCCTTTGTCTCATATGTATGCAAATTCCTCTTTATAGCTTTGCAGTTATTCTCTTATTTCAATTAGAGGTTTCAATTCATTTATTACTTAACTTTTATTTCACTAACAAATTTTAAACAATTAATTAACGGAAAAATTTAGAATTAAATACCGGGTTAAATTTCAATTTATTCCAAAATAATAGATAATTAATTTCTTGCAACCTTTATATCTCTAATTATATTTAGAACAATAAAAGAAAAATTTTAGAAAATTTCAAAATAAATCTGCAGTAGAATTTACTACAGTGGCCTTTCCCCTTCGAAACTCGAAAATGAAAGTCGATGATGCGGCCGTCATCACCAAATTTATTTTCCAGCGACAGAGGGGAAAGTACAGAATTTAATTTTTTTCCAAAATCTTCTTTAAAACAATTCTTCCAAATTATATGAAATATTTTTATAAGAAAATACTTATAAACCGAATCATTTTTTTTTCATAAATCCTTTGAAACAGATTTGGAAAAAAATCCCGGACTTAAGTTCTAAAATCTCCAATTTGATTTATCATAATTTCAACTTAGCTTCAGTTATTATAGATATTTTTATTTTCTAACACCCAATCTATAGCAACCAAATATATATATATCTTTATAAAACTATTTTTATATATAGAAAATATAATAGGCAAAATTATTTCATTTACCTATATTAAAAACGGATATTATGTCGGTCTGTCCTATTAAGTGTTTAGAAATCCCTATTGATGGCATAGCGTCCCATGCATCAACCAGAATTCATAAATACAAAGCGGAACAGATTAACACAATATCAAAATCTTTTATTAACACTAACAAATACGCTCTCTCATATATATACACTCAGCGACTCCCATAGGATATTTCTACCCTATTAACAAAGAGTCAGACCCCACAAAGCCAAGGTTTATCGCTAAACCAAAGCTCTGATACCAACTGTAACATCCTGCCTTTTCGCACACTTTAAACTGACACACGTGCCAATTCAAAGCATACGCAAGGGCAGATTGTTATGGGGTAAATAAGAAAAACAGAGAAGAAATAAAAACAAAACAGAATCTCACAGCGGAAGGATAAATATAATAATAAATATACAGTTCATAAATGGTTTGCAAACACTTGTTATTCTTTACACAATAAATATCAGAGTTACACATACCAATACAATCAATGCAGCGGAACAGTATGAGTGTGGTGCAATACTATATATAAAATAATACTGATTCTTCGTCTTCGTCCTCCAAATCTAAAATCTGCTATCCTGAAATGCTCGGACTGACCCGAGCGAATTTGAATAGACAAAAACACCCGAGTCAGACTAGAATATCTTATGTGAGTTAAATAAACAGAATATAAATATGAGTACAGTAACTCAAGAGATGTTCGGGATTTACATCTCCTAAGGATCCGTTAAACTATTTACTATGTAGTATATTGCGCTATTATAATAGTGTCTATTTATAAAATAAACTTACTTTTAAATAGCGTTAAGGCTTTACATTTTCCACCTTAACACGTAATAGTCCCAGTAGTCCGTCCAATATCATAGCCCCTCCTGATCGGGAAGCCACTAGAGGATACCACACGGGCTACGGGAGAAAACCAAACTCGTACAAGGCGCGATATGGTAGGTGACACGGCACAACTAGGCAATGCCAGGGTAGATATACCAATTGCTATCCAGGCTGGTGGAAACGCGTAGCCGCAGTTACCGCCCACCTCGGACTAACTCCCCAAAATCAAAATATAGAAGTGGCCACTGAATCAATCCAAGTCAAAGTATAATATTGAAGAGGAGCGTCCGATCAGAGGAATGACCTCATTGGCCTGAGAATCGCTCCTGTTTTAGCCACCTTATGCCAACTCACGGGAGTTGGGTCCACGTATTTACCTTACAGGAAACGTCGCCACCACCTACTTCATTCTGGAATCTCCACCGCGTACATGGTTAGTCAAAGTGGTTTTCGGTATCGACAGAGAGTATGTCAGATATCCGATCCCGGTCTCTTTGCCAACCCATCGTTATTATAACATCGCGGTCATTTAAAAATAGTTTATACTTTAAAACCAGAATATAATCCATTTCAAAACCATAATATTCCGATATCATTTCTTCCTTAAAACCCAAAAAGATTCATTTTGATATTATTTTATAAAACCCAAATCAATGATATCATTTCCCAAATATAAATCTTTTCCAAAAATTATACCACTTTTAAAATTTATAATTCCTTGTAACCAAATATTTGAATATTAACTTTCAACATAATACTTCGAAATCCATAGTTTTTAAAACCATTACTTTCAAAACTAAATGGTTTGGATATTCAACAGTATATAAAATAAGTGGTTTAACTTAAATGTTACTTTGAAAAGAAATATTTCTCGTGGCTTTACAATACATTTCTTTATTTAAAGTTAAAACCAAAATTTAATATCGCTTCAAGTTCCAAAACCATTTCAATAAATTCATATATATACGTATATCCATTTTGAGTATAAATATTTCAACTAAAGTTGGATTTTATTCTTTCAAATCAAATGTTCTATTAATTATTCTTGAATATTCACATAGAATCCATAATTAATAAGACTTCAATTTCTAGTAATAAATTATATATATTTTTCAATTCAAGTTATACTAGAATATTCATTTTAATTTATTTGGGAACAATCCAATTATAAATATCTTAAAATTTCCAACTTAACATTTAAACATAGGATATAAATTATCAAACTCCATTTTCTAAATTTTCTTCCATTTTAATAAAGAGATTTATACACCTTTTTATTTCAAATTTTCAACTTCATATGTATATAAATATGGAAGAAAACATTTATTCAGTATAAAAATTTAAGATTTTATAAACCGTATTCCATCCAAACCATAGAAATCACATTTTAAAAATAGTTATATATAGACCGCGGTGCCTGTATATAGTTTTCTATCCTATGGTCAAGTGATACGGATATTTATCATTTCAATCCACAATTAAAAAAAATAAAACTGCGGTTGTATATCATTTCAAACCGCAATCCCGAATGAAATGTAAATGCATACTAACTTGCAGTTTAATGATATCCAAATAAACATTCATTCAACAACACATCCATCATCCAATCACAACATCGATCAATATCAATCAATAACAATTATATATATGATCATATATAACAGGTGATAACTGGCAGTTTATTCAAATTAAATTTTATCAACTATTAATCTAACAATTTATATTCAGTGATAATTGACATAACTGTTAACTAGCAGTTCATATGCAACAATAATTTCTAACAGCTAATTAACACGCAATAAATCAATTAAATTAATAGTTAAATTCAATAAAATGCAATTCAACAGATATAAATGAAATATCATACCAAAAGCTCATAATTAAATTTCTATTCATTTCTAAAATTTATTTAACGAACATAAAAGCTTCTAGTAGTTGTGAGTGGGTTAAAACACTCACCTTTTTGAATTTAAATCGAATTCAAACCCGATTTAAACCCAAAAATTCGCCCGTCTCAGAATTCGTCCAAACCAGCGTCATCAGATCCGAAATTAAATTACGATCCTAACAAAAAAAAATTTCATGCGAATCCGACTTCGTATGAGAAAGTTATGTCGAAAATTGCGAATGAAATCATAAAATAAAAAAAAATAAAAAAAGAACACATTTCATACCACATTCAAATCACCTGCGCGTGCTACAGGCCGCGACCCCAACAGAGAACGCACACGCGCTACAGCAGCCGCCACCTTAAAAACTCAAACCCTAATCGAATTTTGCCGCCAATCCAACCGTCGATACTCAAAACAAACTACATAGATGCGATCCCCTCGGTTCCCTCTCCAAAATCCAGAAATGTTTTTCCGATCCGACAAATTTTGTTACGGCGATGATGAACGGTTTTGGGTTTGTTTGAATTTATTCTGGATGAACGACAGCTCCAATTGAAAAACGAATTTCACCAGTATTTTACGCGTATCGAATACTTCAACATATATTTTTTCTGGAATTTTCTGAAATTTTTGAGTTTTGACTTTTGATTTTGAACTGTGGATGGATCTGGAATTGGATCTGAGATGTATACATTTGGGGAAGAGAAAGGAGTGAAGAAATGAACTTACAGCAAAAGAATAGAGACTAGGGTTTATAGCTGTATATTTATAGATAGGCTAGAGGTAGGGTAGCTAGACTGGATACGCGAACGTGCGTGACAAACCATGGACCAAAAAGCCCGCTATGCCTCCGGAGTCGGATTTTTTTTTAAAACTATATATCCAAATAGGTGTTTTAAAATATTCTGAACGCAATGGAAAAAGTTTCGCGACCAAATTCGATCGTATGCAGAAGTTATGCCAAAAAAAACAAAAATTTCACATTGATTTCAAAAATGCGTAAATTTCAAGGCGTTTCGAGTCCGTACGATCAAACGACAAGTCCGATCGCTACGAAACTTGAAACATTATTATAATTCACCGTTACGGATCCGATGAAACTGGTTTCGTCGAAATCCGAGTCCGTGACAAAAATGGCTATTTTTAATATTTATTAAATAAATTAAAATAAACCATAAAATCCAAATTTTCTTTCAACTTTAAATATTGGCCAAATTTCATTACTTACATAATCCAATCAATTTCAAATAATTTAGCAAGCTTGGATATGAATTAAAATTTATAAGTATATCAATTTCGCAGTGTTAACCTCTGCGTTTTCTTATTATTTAGATATTATAAATTTTATTCTAACCCCAATTATTAAATCATATACTTATACTCTCATCTTAAATCAAATTAAATTAATACTTGATTTCCATTCCAACTCATCTTTGGATTGCAATTAACCTTTTTACCATAATTAAATTCCAAATTATTAATGACCCTTGTTTTTCTTAACTATTTATTAATTCCAATCCAATTGAATTCAACACTATAAATTTGATTAATTTATTATATTCACTTCCTTTCTATTATTCAAAGTTATTGTTGTAATTACGACGAATACTAACATTAGTTTAAGATTTCACTCAATGTTTACAAATTCCATTTCAATTTAATAACGTAATAATTTACGTTCAATTCTATCTTATTAGTCGTAAATACCACTTGTTGAATTAAATACTCAAATCATAAATAAATCTTTCTTCTAAAGTTATACCAACAATGGTCCAGTTAAATTTGAATTAGCTTTACCTTTATTTTATGAAATTAACTATTGCAATAAATCCAATTTAATAAAGAAGGTTAGATTCCTATACTACTTCTTTGGTCTCAATTAACCTTTTATGGCGAGTATGAATTTCAATGTATAATTTAAACTTTTATATCCATTAATTTTTTTACTAACATTCAATATCTACATATTCTAGCCAAATTTCAACTAACATATAAATTATCTATTCCAACTTCCATTAATTTCGATTATCATACTATAGAAATTAAATTCCCTTAACCACATAAATAAAAGTTGATCCCCATCTATTTACATTATATCACGTTTGTATAAATTTATTCAATTGTCACTTTTAATTAATAACTATCAATTTTCCAATCCAAATGTAAATCTTCCCCCTTTGAATTCTTATATTAAATGGAATTTAATATTTACTGATTCAACATTTATATGTTTCTAAAAATTAGCTCCTACCAAATGTGACAATTTACATTTCATTTCTATGCAATATATACTCATCTTATTCCATTTATTTGGTTACTGCATTGAAATCTATTTATTAACCAATACTAACGTTATTATCATTAAATAAAATTTGATTCCCCATTTCACCCTTCTATTCAAACCAAGTATCATGCTATGATAATATTTTACGTTGTTCACACTGAATATAATCAACCTTTTCATCGTTATCAATTAATCATACATTGATTGCACTAATTTAAGGAATTAATTTCCATTGATATCCGATTAAATTTAATAGGCCATATAAATAGGTAATATATATACGAATTAAATAAATTCAATATTTCCATTTCGTTTTTTTTTCTGTACTAAATTTATTACTAAGTGTATATACTCCACTTTATCAATATACCTGAAATTTCTACCTAAAATAAGGATACGTTTCCACTGGAATTTACATTTACACCTTACGTTACAACATTAATCAACTTGCTTAACGTTTTATATGATTTCTATCCTTTACTTCATAAATTAACTCATTCCACCTAAACCCTTATCTACAAAATATTTCAACATCAAATTTCACCACATACCAATTGACCTAATTATTTATTTATTAAGTCATCTCATTTAAATAATTTATCAAAGTGAAACGTTCATTCAAGGTACAGATTTATTCTTGCGTTACAGAATTCCTTAATTTATTCTAATTTCCGTTTTCATTCCTTTACTGCATTAAATTAATTTAATATTCCCATTTATTTCTCATATTAAATATATATACAGGTAAAGCCTTTTCTTAACTACTATATTCAAAAATTCTGCCTTTCTTTGTATTGCTCTGATTGAAATAAATTCACTTATTAAATTTTTAAGTTCGTTACCTATCCATCTTGATTTTAATTCCATCTATAAAGCAAATTTAGTTAGCCTTAACGTTACTACACTAAATCTACAATCAGTTTCAATTTATATAGAATTATATCTTAATACTTACCATTTATTTATAAATTAGGTTACCTTCCAATAAATCTGATTCCTACGCATTTGATTGGATTGCCATCTTTACTATGTCTATTATTAATTAGCTTCAAATTCTACAATTTCACTTCTTAAATCCACCTTTTGCTATATTATAAGTAAAATTTACATTGGTTACATAAATGTATCATTTATTTACATTTATTACAAACTTATTAAAGAAAAACGAATTAAAACCATGAAATAAATGAAATCTTCCCATTTGTTTTCTTATATTAATTTCTTAGCCTATAAATAACAATTTACAGCACTTAAATTTCTCGTCATTTTGTTCCAACTGGAAATTCTTAGACTTAAATTCCCATGGTTTCATTTCATTTAGTCATTTGCTTCAAAAAAATCACAGATCTTAATTTCTTTCTATCTTAAATTATTTAAATCCTATTAAAATGACTAAATTGAATTAACGAAAATTACGGGTCGTTACATTGTCTCTGCACTGGCTGATCCCCGGTATAGAGATCTCCATATGTGATGGGAAATCCGGACGTGATTAGAGATTTTCAGGATTGCAAGGACTTCTTTGTAAGTGCCTTCGGTTTTGTTCGAGCCCGGAACAGACTTGTATTGATAGTATGTCTGACATTACAAATTGAGATATAAAGCCGATTTCTTTCAAATATATTTCTGTTGGTGGCGGAGAATTTATTCTCTTAGCTTAACACCCTTCTCTGAGACGTACGAGCTCAGAGGTTATATAGTTGAAGGTTATTAGCATTATATTCCCAATTTGGTAATGTGACATGCTGAGTGTTGCTGTGAAATGATCATTGTGTTGATCATTTACGATAAGATCATTTGTTTGATCGTTTATCTTTGTGATCATTTCGATGATCAATTGTTGACCCAAAGCACAGCTTTTATATAAAGCGTGGCTTTGTGGACGAGACTTCGTCGAGCCTCACACCCCGGAATGGTCAAAACAGGATAGATGCTGCAAGGTTATGAGGGGTAGCTCCCTTTAGGGTGTGTGCATTTCCTTCTGGAAAAGGGTGGCATCATGGTATGGAGCCTAGGTACTTACTCATGTTTAACACTTTATTTATTATGGTGTGATGTTGATTAGAGAGCTCTCGGATAAAGGTCCCAAAGGACTGGGGGATGGCATACTCGTGTCAGTACTTACCCAGTTAGGGGTAACCCGGCCTTGTGTTGGCAGAGATTCGGTTTGGTTCTCGGGGACGTCCTTTCAGAGGCGTTCTTATGTGGCAATGGGAAGTTCCTTGGCCTGACCATTTGTTGGAAATCCAAAGAAACAATACGATCTTGTACGGTTTTAGTTGTAGGACTTGCTTCCTTAGGAGGTAGCTATAGTAGGCATAATATAATGGTACCTATGCTGGCTAAGATTTATATTCTACTTTCAAAATGTTTTCTACACTATGCACTAGTAATAATATCAAATGTTTCTTTTAATGCGTAGTAAGCATCTTTGACTAACATAAGAAGAAATCTCCTCCAAGTCTGCGTTTGCATTGTGTGTGTGGTGGGAGGTCTTATGGTAGTTACATTTTCAAAAGCATTGCGAATTGACTTTAAAAATATTCCTCTATTTTGATTTTAAAGAAAAATAAACTGTTTTGAGTTCTCACACCAGCCACATGACTGACTCGGAGTTTATTGTTTTCCTTCCTAAACTCTGGGTGCTCACCAATTTCCACACGGGCAGTCAAGAGTTAAGGTTTATCAGGATATTCTGGAATTCAGGAATTGCTGGAGGCAAGCTGGATGGCATGACGTATTACTATTATATAGTATTTCTTTTCCACTGTTTGTTTGTTGTTGTTGTTGTACACTCTGATGATATGATGTAATGTGATGTAATGTAATAACTGATATAGTTCTTTGTTTAAAGATTATTCATTTATCTATTATATGTTGTTCCGCTGCGATTGTGAGATTCTGATTTTGTTCTGTTGTTTTCTTTCTGTTCCGTTCTATCTTCTTATCTCTCCTTCTACCTCTTTCTTTTTCTTAAAACCTAAGGGTTCGTATTTCCGTTCATCTTGAGTTAATCACTGGGGATTAGTGTCTATTCAAGGAGTACGGATTTGCGGGTCTTTACATTTGGTATCAGAGCATATGGTTAAGCGACAACCATGGCTTTGTTGGGTGTTACTCATAAGAGATAGAGTCAGCAGTACTCTAGAATGAGTTTGAGTATAATAATAGATATGAGCGGGTATTTGTTAGTGAATATAAAATTGTTTTTGAATCGGGTAAATAAGATAATTTTGCCCAAAACTAGTTTTTTTGTATAGAAAAGAAATGATTTTCTATGAATTATTATAGTATATGGTTGCAAGATTGTTAGGAAGTAATAATATTAAATTATTATAATTATTATATGGAATTAAATAAGAAATAAAATGTATGACCAAAGATTTGAGATAAATTCATTTAACAAATGAAATTTATAAATATGAAAAAAAAAATAAGGAAATGAATTCATATACAATTGGGATTTGTAAAATAAATTGTAAATAAATGAATTGGAAATGAATGATGAAATGAGATTTGATTTGATCAAATTGAATAAAAAAAATCAAAACTTGAAGAAAATAAAATAAAATGGATTGAATTCAAGCAAACTAGCTTGATAAATTATTAATTCATGGACTAATGAATTGGAATTTGAATTGGTTAAATTAAAGTTTAGTCGTGAGCTAAATTTGAAGATAAATTTGAATTTGTATATAAATTCAAGTAAGTAAAAGAAATAAATTGAAATTCCTTTTGTTAGTAATTAAGTAAATTCAAGATGAATTGAATATGGAAATTGAAATTTAAAATGAATAAGTGAATGTACTAATTGAATTAAATCAGTGAATGGAATAGATTTGAAAAGGTTTGAATGAAATTTGTTTGGTTAATAAAATAAACCGAATGAAAATATGAAATGCAAATTGAACTGGAGTGGAATTAAAATAAATTGAATTGGTATCAATTTAAATTAGTTATAAACTAGAATGGATATTCTATTAAGTGAATATCATTAAATTTGCATAGAAATAATTGTCGTTTGACACAAACAAGATTGTATAAAATTTTATGAGTTAATGAAAGCAAATAAAATTGCTTTTTGAATCAATTAAAATAGTATGAATTCGTTTTGCTTAGAAATGAATAGAATGAAGAAAATGAGTTGTAAACGACTTGATTTAATGGAGATGTCATGTGAATTAGTCGTAAGCGACTAAAGATGAATTGAAACCATATGTATTGCTAATGGAATTTATCTTGAATGTATTGCTAATGAAATCTATATATTTGTTATTGAAAATGAATGGAATGTTAATAGATTTCTTATATTTGTCACTGACGTGTTTAAACTAAGTAAGTACAGGTTCAGCGAAGTCGTTGGGCTGAATTTGATCGTGCTAATAAGCTAATAATTAGCCGCTTTGCTTAAAAATGCTGAATAAGGTACGCCTACGCAATAAAAATAGGAAATATGAACTGTTTTTCTGTTTTCCGACCGTGTGGATCGATGTATACATATTTATACATATTGTAAAATTGCAAAAGCTCCTTCGTACAAAGGAGACTCTGCCAAAATTTTCCGTGAATTTTGGAAGTTAGAATTTTTTTTGAAAATTGTTGGAAAATTTTAGTTAACGACAAATCGATTTCAAAATTTGCAAATTGAAATGAATTAGTGAATAAAACTAATTTAAAGTAGTAATATGAATTAGTAAATGAAAGTTAATCGTTAGAATTCAATATTTAGAACTGAGAATTAAATTTGAATGAAATTGAAATTGTGAATTGAATTCAAATGAGATTGAAATGTAAAATTGAATGAAAATGGATGTGTAATTTCAATAGTGAAGTAAAAATGTATAAGAAGCATATGTAAAAATTTTTGTAATGGAATTGGCAAAATGGTTTGAATGTTGGAATTGGATATTATGGATAGCAGGATATACAGGTGTATTAAAAGAAATGGGATTGAGATTTTGATTTCAAAGATAAAATTGAATTGCTCGACAAAAAGGTACGTATTTCAATTTCAGTATGAAATTTGGTGATTTTCTTCTCCAGCCACTTGGCTTTCTCTTTTCTTTTTGATTATGAGGGGCCGTGGTGCCATTTTGTAGTCGTACCGAGCTAGCCGCGCAAAGGAGACGCTGGCGAAATTTTTCGAAAATTTCAAGTGTTAGAAAATTTTTGAGCAAATTTTGAAAATTTAGAATTTGAATTGTTAAGAAAACAATGTTGTTTGAAACTTATAAGTGAAGTTGGAAAGCTAGTTGAAATGATAGTGAATCTCTAGTAAAAATATTTAGGTTAGTAAGTTGATAAAACTATTTGAATTGTGAAAAATAGTAGAAGGATTAAGGATCGTTCTTCTTAACTTGTAATTTCGGGACGAAATTCTTTTAAGGGGGGAAGATTGTAACGATCCAGAATTTTGAACAATTTAATTTGAAAATATTTAATTTATTTTAAATATTTGAATGATAGTTTGGCTTGAATTTCAAATTTTCAGAATGAATTTGGCGATTAAATTATAAAATTTAATCTATTGAGAGTTGAATAAAAATTTGAATCTTCAATTATAAGCCGATTAAAAATATTTCAAAGACTAGTAAAATTCATATTGATAATATTGAAGATAATAGAATCTTTAGAATTGAATTTGAAAGTAATTTGATCGGTTTTGAAATTATATCGTTTGAATCGATATTGAGAAATAGTCACTTTTCACACAGTCTCAGAATTCGACGAAACCAGTTCTGTTGGGTCCGTAATAGTGTATTATTAGCGGGTTTCAAATTTCGTATTGAACGGAGTAACCGTGAGAGCGTACGTTGAGTAAACGCGTCGAAATTTAAATCGAATTCAACTTGAATTTAAAATTTAAATTTGCATTTTGGTCACATTAGTTACTTTTCGTTCCTAAACTCATGCCTAAAAGTACGCCTACAATCACTGAAGGAAATCGTGTAAGCCATGTTTCGTTCGAATTTAATTACCTCGCCCCTCCTTCAAACCCATTCAAACGAAATCGAAGGAAAAAAAATAAAAATGGCCGCAGCCTCTTGCAGATTCAAATAGAAAAGAAAAAAAAAAGAACGAACAAATTTATAATGGCCGAAGCCGATTCGAGCTTAATGCTCGAACAAGGAAGGCGGCGTAGGGAGGCGAGGCTTCCAAGCAAGCGTCGCGATTTAGGGCAATGGTCAACTTGATGGCGCGCGCGTAGGAGAGGGTCGCACGACTAGGGTTTCGCGAGGCGCAGGAGATGTGGTGGCAGCAGCGAGTCAGAGGGATTCGAGCGGCTAATCGCGAGCTAGACACGGCAACGATGAGGCGATGGGTTAGGCGTTTGCTCGGTGGGGTTTGGCGAACGGCGAGGCGGCGAGAATTGGGGGTGCCGCGCGTACGAGATGGCGGCGACTCAATGGCGGCTAACTGGGGGATATTGGCGTTCGCGAGTTCGGCAGTGGAGGTATTCTCGAATTTTTATTAAACCTAATTCTTAATATACATATTGCTGAACGATTTGTATATAACCCAGCGATGGAATTTACAGAAGGAAGTTTTGGTTAAATTTGTGTTAAAACCAAATTGTTAAATTAAAATTATCAAGTTAAAGTATATTTTTACAGTAACTTAATATACAGCTAAAACAGAATCAAAATATATAGATATATGTATGTAATTTCAAAAGAAACATTTATTTGAAATCAAATTATTAATTAAAATTAAAATATTAAAGAGATTTGAATAAATGAAATATGGATCTTTAATTTTAATTTAGGGTAGGTTATTCTAAAATACAGTAAGTTAAAACAATTTAATTTCTTGAATTATCTAGAAAACTGTAGATATTTATGTATAAATAAATAGTTTTATACAGTAAAAGAAAATTTGTTTACAATTCAAATTATTAGTTCAAAAATGAAACCCTTGGTTAATTTAAATAAATTTTAAAAAGGAAATTTAAATTATAGTTAAATAAAATTTTTGAAGACAAAATATGTGTAAATGAGATTTTAATTTACAGTAAAAGGAAAGTTAGTTTGAAAGTAAAATGTTTAGCTAAATAAATTTATTTGACAGAAATTTGGTTAAAAGGAAAATAATGATAAAGAAGAAAAATTTGTTTAATTTAATTGTTTTAGAAATGGTTAGAGAATATTAGTGTAAAAAAATTAAATTAAGTCACAAGTTAATTAAATCTAAATTTATTTTTGTGTTACTAATAATAATTTATTAAAAGAAGCAAATTAGTTTAAAAGAAAATCATTGGTTAATTTAAATTATCAAACAGAAGCTTGTTTAAAAAATTAAAAGTGTTATTTTAAAATAAAATAACGGGTTAATTTAAAGTATTCAAATATTAATTAATTTGTATAATATTTATACAAGGTTTAAAATCGAGAAAACAAGCCGGAAATGGAAATGAGTTGGAAATGGACTGCAAATAAAAAGCTAAGGTGAGAACTTCTCACTCAAAAAAAAAATTAAAGTTGGATTTGCAGTTATTTATTGATTGTTGTTTGGTTGTGATATTAGATATAGTAGGATATATCTATATATATAGCAATATATATATATTGGCATATGTATATATTGCAGTTGATTGATTTCCCGCATTGTATAGCGGATGAGACCCTATTGCGCCGCCTATTAAGCTGATAATATTTTATAAAATCCCATATACCGCGATATCCCGTCTTGAAACGGGATTGGTATTGTGCTAATGTCTGTGGATGCAGGGAACATGTTGGAGGGATCCAACTGGATTCCTCACAAATATTTATTTGATTCAGATATTGTGATATTTGATTGTTTATCATATCGATATATGATATTTAAAAGTCGCGATTGACTATTTGATGTGTTGCATCATCGAATCCAATTTTGAAGTTTAAAAATAACGATTTTGATTTTAAGGGATTTCTAAAGTGATTTTTGAAAGTATACGTTTATAAAATATTTTTGGAATCGATTCATCTTAAATAAATAAACGTTATAATTTTAATGTTATAAAAACTATATTTTTGAGAAATACAGTTAAAAGTTGATTTTTGAAAGTATGGGATTAATGATTTTATAAAATAGTTTAAACTGGGATTTTTATTATAAAAAGTTAAAAAATAGGATTTATGAAATTTGATTATTTTATAAATCAAAATGATGAAATTATAAAGGAGTTTAAAGACGTTTTAAAAGAATAATATAAATTGATCCATATACAAGATTTATAAATTGATATTTATAAATTTAAAATATTGGAATTGTAAAACGAGCTTTTATAAGTGTTAGAATGAATTGTGAATGAATTTCATAAATGAATGAAATCTATAGGATTATAACGGTGAAGTTATAAATGGAATTTTATAAACAGTAGGTTTATAAAATTTGTAAAGTTATTTAAAGGAATAGATTTTGGATAAATAAATGAATCTTATAAGTTAAAAGATTTATAAATTTGGAAAGTTTAAAAGAACGTTTTTGCAAACAAATAAATTAAGTATTTAATTTATAATATGAACTTTTAGTATATCATAGAGATATAAAATTGAATAGATTAATAAAGGAAATTTATAAAAGGAAGTTGTTGTAAAATGAATATAAATGGAATTTATAAAAATTATTTTATAAATCCGCAACTACTTATTTTGATAAGTAAATTGTTGTAATTTAGTAATGGAGTTATATTCACGTTTTAGACAGTGAATAATCTTTTAAAATAAAGTGAATAGAAATGATAAAATTTGTTAACAAGTATATTCACGTTTTTGAATAGTGAATAATATGTTAAAGAAATGGTCTTGAATGTGATGTTTTAAATAGAATTAAAACGATCTAAAGATGTTTTAAAATGTATTAACTATCGAAACCATAGATTTCAACATTTATTGTTGAAATAGACGTTTTCGAGAAATAGAAGGAAATGGTGGATTATAACACTGTTGTTATAATAGATGATTTCCGAAAGGAAATGTTTTGTATAGTATTGGGATTTATATATCTATTTTAATTTCGAATCCCTATACTATTGATTTTGGGTTGTCGTAACGATGTTTTACGCAACATTCGTTTTGGCCCAAATAAATATGTTTAAGAGAATGATTTCCTTAAAGAATGAAATATATACTTAATTTCGATTTGAGTATATTGAATATTTTCCAAGTATAGAAAATAAAAGGATATTGTGAATTACTTATAAATAAATAAGTATGGAAATGGTTTCCAATAAGAACTGAACGTTTTGAGAATTTTCTTTTTAAGATAAATTGAAAGTGAATATTTGAAAATGATTTGAAATCGTATAGTCACAGATATTTTGGAAATGTAAATTCAATATGGAATTTATAAATGAAATTGGGAAAATAGGTTTAAAAATAAATATCGATTTATTTTTGAAAAATATATATAATATCTTGTAAAGATATTTTTGGGAAATAAATGATTTGGAAAATTATTTGGAATCTGGTGATGTTGTGCATATCTATAAATAGTTAAATAACCGACTATCAATATTTACCTTCAAATGGGTATTTGTCGTGATTTGCTTGAAACTAAATGCCACGCTTATTTTTTTAAAATAAGCGCTCACTATTCGGGTTAACCGGGAAAGGACCTTGGGGTCGTATAACCCATTCCGAACATGTGATACGTCGTTATGAATTGCATTTGAAGATCGGTGTTGAAGACCGGATATTTTCGAAAACGAAAGGGTTTCTTGTTGATTGTCTCTGCACTGGCTGATCCCCGGTATAGAGATCTCCATATGTGATGGGAAATCCGGACGTGATTAGAGATTTTCCGGATTGTAAGGACTTCTTTGTAAGTGCCTTCGATTCTGTTCGAGCCCGGAACAGACTTGTATGGATAATATGTCTGACATTACAAATTGAGATATAAAGCCGATTTCTTTCAAATATATTTCTGTTGGTGGCGGAGAATTTATTCTCTTAGCTTAACACCCTTCTCTGAGACGTACGAGCTCAGAGGTTATATAGTTGAAGGTTATTAGAAATATATTCCCAATTTGGTAATGTGACATGCTGAGTGTTGCTGTGAAATGATCATTGTGTTGATCATTTGCGATAAGATCATTTGTTTGATCGTTTATCTTTGTGATCATTTCTACGATCATTTGTTGATCCAAAGCACAGCTTTTATATAAAGCGTGGCTTTGTGGACGAGACTTCGTCGAGCCTCACACCCCGGAATGGTCAAAACATGAAAGATGCGGCAAGGTTATGAGGGGTAGCTCCCTTTAGGGTGTGTGCATTTCCTTCTGGAAAAGGATGGTATCATGGTATGGAGCCCAGGTATTACTCATGTTGAACACTATATTTATTATGGTGTGATGCTGATTAGAGAGCTCTCAGATAAAGGTCCCAAAGGACCGGGGGATGGCATACTCGTGTCAGTAGTTAACCAGTTAGGGGTAACCCGGCCTTGTGTTGGCAGAGATCCGGTTTGGTTCTCGAAGACGTCCTTCCAGAGGCGTTCTCATGTGGCAATGGGAAGTTCCTTGGCCTGACCATTTGTTGGAAATCCAAAGAAACAATACGATCTTGTACGGTTTTAGTTGTAGGACCTGCTTCCTCAGGAGGTAGCTATAGTAGGCATAATATAATTGTACCTATGCTGGCTAAGATTTATATTCTACTTTCGAAATGTTTTCTACACTATGCACTGGTAATAATATCAAATGTTTCTTTTAATGCGTAGTAAGCATCTTTGACTAACATAAGAAGAAATCTCCTCCAAGTCTGCGTTTGCATTGTGTGTGTGGTGGGAGGTCTTATGGTAGTTACATTTTCCAAAGCATTGCGAGTTGACTTTAAAAATATTCCTCTATTTTGATTTTAAAGAAAAATAAACTGTTTTGAGTTCTCACACCAGTCACATGACTGACTCGGAGTTTGTTGTTTTCCTTCCTAAACTTTGGGTGCCCACCAATTTCCACACGGGCAGTCAAGAGTTAAGGTTTATCAGGATATTCTGGAATTCAGGAATTGCTGGAGGCAAGCTGGATGGCATGACGTATTACTATTATATAGTATTTCTTTTCCGCTGTTTGTTTGTTGTTGTTGTTGTACACTCTGATGATATGATGTAATGTGATGTAATGTAATAACTGATATAGTTCTTTGTTTAAAGATTATTCATTTATCTATTATATGTTGTTCCGCTGCGATTGTGAGATTTTTATTTTGTTCTGTTGTTTTCTTTCTGTTCCGTTCTATCTTCTTATCTCTCCTTCTACCTCTTTCTTTTTCTTAAAACCCTAAGGGTTCGTATTTCCGTTCATCTTGAGTTAATCACTGGAGATTAGTGTCTATTCAAGGAGTACGGATTTGCGGGTCTTTACAGACATAGCCGAATGGGCTTTAAGGTGATTGCTCTACCTCTCGACCACATTGGATTAAAAGAGTTACAAGAGCTATCTTTACCTTTCGATCGGGCTGACCTAGATGAAAGGCTTCAAAGAGATAGTTCAAGGATATGATCAAAAAAGGTAGCTTATGATTGAGTCCTTTCCTTTGTGTAGGTTGAAAGTAGTTGATCATTCTAACTTTTCATTCCTCTCAACCATGTCGAAAGGTAATATCCTGGCCCTTCCATTTGTGTCGAATGGGATGTACATTTTAGTAACTTAATACAGTTTCTTTCGACCCTATGGCTTCGTTATATTTGTTGTGGAACCCCTTCGAAAGGGTTGTAGGTGTCACTGGGGATAGACCCTTTCGAATGTGTTCCTCTCTAATAAACCGTTGGTCAGTAATAAAATGAGATCCACTTCAAAACGCCCCTTTCAATTATGTCGAAAGTGGTTTTACTCATTCAAAACGATTCTAGCTTGTAGCTTTCCAACATTCACTTTGATTTCCTTGTATAAGATCGAACTGGGTATTCCCCCAGTTTCATAAATCATCATGGTCGAAACCACATCATCACCTTGTTTCATGGACAAGTGTTGGTTCCGATGATGATGTGTTTTGACTAAATATACCCAAGTCGATCATATGCATTGTATAGACAAAAAGAAGTTAAGAGAACATGTTAGAATCATATGCAATGGATTATTAGTCTAGCTAATGATCTAAATGATCTTTCTCATCGTCAAAATCCCAAGCCATCTCCCTTTTATTCATAATCTAAAATGAGTTACAAGTTATAGATTTTTTTTCCCCCAATTTGATTTAGAGTTTTCTTGAGAATTTGATTGCAACTAAGAAAGTAGAGTAAAAGAAATAAATTTGGCATTCCAAAATTCGGTCCCTAAAAATGAACTCTTTAGATCTTATTTATAGATGCAGTTCGGCCCTCTTCCGCGCCTGTTCTTTCGGGTCGGTCGAAAGGACCCCTCTTTATATGCTGCTTCAAGCCTTTCGACTTAGTCGAAAGCCATGACTCCTTTCGACGCCCTCGAAAGGTATCTTCTTATTCTTTCCGATTTACTTATGTGCTTCCTTATCCTTCCTCAGACCTTTTGACTGAGTCGAATGGGTCCTTTATCAACCTTTTGCCTCTATTGAACATCGAGCACTGCTTTTTTCACAACACCTTTTAACGTTGTCGAAAGGTTTCCAAATGCGCTTTCTCCTCCATGTTGCGTTATTGTTTCTAGAAGTAAGAATGAAGCCTCCGATTCTGTCGATAGGTTTCTTATACTGGTTTTGAAGATATTTATGTATTAATGGTTTCGATGATGTTAAATAGCCTTCGAATGTATGCATAAGAATGGAGGTGGAACCTTCCCTTAATGTTATTCGCCCTGACAAGTTCGAAAGACTTGTATATGCTTTTGAAAGGGTTGTGATAGGTGCGAAATCTTTAGTTCCGAAAGGTTTGGTGCATAAGTGAGAGATTACTTTTTATTGCTTTTGAAAGCGGTTCCGAAGCTGTCTTTTCTTCTTCATCTGTGTCGAAAGGTTTGAAATGGAGGAAGGGTATGCCTATTTTATCCGAGTCAAAAGCCTTCACACTGTATGAGCAGCCGGTGCCTTCGATTCCTTCGAAAACTTCTTGAGGCCTTCAAAACATCTTCTTATGACCTTTGCGAAATCCATGCCTGTTACTTTATCGGAACCTCATTCTTATTGACCTTCTTTCATGCTTCTACTATTGAGTAGATTTTATGGCTAACAGTTTGGATTGATACCCGTATATTCTTACTGTATATTACTGGTATATATGCACGCTTATGCGTCCCTTTGCTCAATATGGACATCCTACGATTGGCTTTTATTTTTGTTGTCCAGCTTTAAGAAACAAATTTGTTCGAACATGTTTTTATGTTTATTTGTTAGTTGTAAAATCTTTAATGTTGTTTGTTATTCGTATTTGTAAATAACTTGAAAAAAAATTTGAAGATATATTATTCAAAATTATGATTCTACTTCTCTCTACTTATTTTCATATGCAGGCTTTGTGGAAAACAAATTAAGAGAGCATGTATTATACATAAATATGTCCATACATACAATCATTTGAGCGGATGATGCATTTTTAAGCTGCAAGCGAAGTATTTAAGATAAATTATTCATTTTGTAAATTATCGTTGTTAAATTATAATTTTAAATAATGTGATTAGAATAAACAGTGAATTACAATGATTCATTCGGTAAGCCTATAAATTCAAGTTACATGCTTAAAAAATATTTTAAAAAAAAACTAAAATTTTGGCACTCTTTTATTTTAACTTTGTGCATAAAATGAATTTTAAGACTACATAATAAAGTAATAACGTTTTCTTGTTAAGAATAATTTTGTTATAATGCTTGCCTATATGGAAAGAGATTTGGGGGTTGTCAAGCTGAAGGCGCATGTGCAGCATCCCATTCAGTGACGTTCATATTGGTCGGTCAGGCCTTGGGGTCCGAATAGGTGTCACTCAATAAGATGTGGACGAAGACCCTGATAAGTGAAGGTAAAAATTATTAATGTTAGTTTCCAATTTTACATGAAATATCAGATCTATTAATCATAAACATTTAAAAATTCATTTAAACATTTTACCTTTAATTAATTAAAATAAAAGAAAAATCATTTATCTGGTACAAATACTTCGGTTATACCTAACTTAAGTAACAATATTCGAATAGTTTAAAAAAACACTATTATAATCATGTAAATACTTTAAATTTTAACTAATTATATTGGAGACTGATATGTAAAAAGTTTGTGGCGTTAATGTACCAAATTTCCTTACCCTAATTGGTATGAGAAATGAACGAAGGATGTCAGACCCATCTTGCCAAGTGAACAAAAGCTTAGATTGCGGTTGGTACCATTTTTAGTTTTTAGTTTTCGACCATATAAAAATACGCACGATGCATGTATATTGTAAAAAAACGACCAATTTAGAAAACAAAGTTAACATAAAATAACAATTTTTTTATTCTTTGTGTTTTGGAAAATAACGAAAGAATGAGAAACAATCTATTTTTTCGTCTTTCCTTCATTTTCTCTGTCATTTCTTCTATCTTTCTTCCACCTTATTCGTCATTCTCATATTTTATAATGAATGTTAAAAACCTAAAACGCAAAATACAAAATAAACCAAAAGGACGTTTAGTATTTTGTTACAGTGAACGATACTTTATAAAAATTTGCTTAAAGATTTTGATTATTAGTTGCTTTAGATACTAACATGACCGCATTACTAAAAATTCTCAAATTGGGGTTTCCAGTTTTTCCCTTATTAAAATGCTTCTAACGTAAAACATAAATGGTGAAGGGTATAATATATTTTTGAACTTCGAGTGTATTGTTGTTACTTTGATCTGAAACTTCCGTATTTTGAAGTATGAGCCGTCGTCAGAGAAATGGAGACCGATCGCTGCACGTGTCTGAAATGTTGTTCTGAATCTAATCGTACAGAAGTTGACGACGACGAATTGAAACGAGTACTGGATTGTGTTAAACCTATTTGGATTTTGTCGCGTCTCGACTACTAAATTTGAGTTAGACTAATGGATATGAAGGTACGATAGTAGGCAAAGGGCATTTTTGAAAATCCCAAAAGAAGCGGTTGAAATTAGTTCACGGAGTTATCATTATTAGTGGTAGAGAGTATGGATTATTGTTGTTGTTGTTGTTGTTGTTGACCCGATCGGAAATTGTATAGCATAGTTGAAGGCCCCTCGAACCCAGTAGAGTCTTCAATTTGCAAATGAAATCCCCAGCACATTCATGGTAATTCCATTGACTTATGGGGCCGTAACTCCGATGCATAAAATTGCTTGTGAGCCGATGCAGATCTCCTCCCTCATCAATTCCATTAGCATCCATCCTTCCAATATCTTCTGACAGCACATTTTACGCATGCTTTGTCAATTGTCAATGCTGATTTTTATAGCAAAACCAACAGAAATCTCTTTGAAAACACTGTTTTGGTTCATAAGTAATAATCAACACATGAATATGTTAGAAATGAATGAACATTGTAGATGTGAAGGCATTTCATGCCTTGGAGGATGAATAGTAGGCAAATGACATTTTTGAAAATTCAAAAAGACGCGATTGAAATTAGTTCACCGAGTTATCGTTACTATTAGTAGAGATGGTTAACATGCAAGTTCATCTTAATAGCAATTCTCAATTGTTCATTAGAAAATTGTCATTTTTGATATTACTTGATAGGTTTTTGATTTTGTCCATGTGTAGTGTATATTCTGTCAGCATGTTTTATAATAGGTTGATTTCAAATACACATAAGCTGAAGAAAAAAGAACTATCTTTAATGAACCAATGTTACTACGGAATTGAATTGCGTTTATGATTTAGATTTGCATTGTATAAACCATTAGAAAATATATGCACGACTCTATTGATTTGATTAATCAAATCATCAGAACTTCAAGACGTTACAGTTGGACACAAATGTTATTGTTCGACAAGGTTACAGGCATACGATTATACCAAACCTGTGTTCGGCCATTTCACTACAAAGAATGCGTGTACAAATATTGTCCTTCAGGAATCTGAAGATCACGACAAGGGTACTGTGGTACATTCTTGTTTTTGCATCCGCGAGACAAAACCCTAATTCATCCTTATAAATTTCGTGATTCTAGTAATCCAAATCACCATTACTGTCTGCACTGATCTCTAAACCGTTGTCACCAAACTAATCCCTAGCTCATTCTCACCCTACAAATTCTAGTCAGTCGAGTCACCGTCACTATATGAATCGGAGGCACCGTACGAATCCTAACCGATAGCCACTGTACGAAACTCAAACTAATCGTCACCATACGGATCCCAGTCACTGCTGTTGATAAGCTGAGGTAGAATATCTATCTATCCATTTCAACGTTTCAACTTAAACGCTGTTGCTGTTATTATTACCACCACAAATTTGTATTCGTATATATTTATCGAATAAAATAAACTTAAAAAATCAGTCCAGAGCAGCTTTTACGCCAGGCTATTTCAAATCCTAGCTACTGGGCTAATTTATGTTTGGTGTAGTTCATTATATCATCCCGACATTACGTTACAGTTAATGATTATTTGAAATTTGATTGGGCCGTATTTTGTTTTGACTATTTTTTGCTGGTATAGTCATAGTTTGATTCATTATCTGTTCATATTGAAATGAAGCTTCTTCTCTTTTCGATTGAACTGCGCAAGGCCCTAAAATTATTATATAGTATATTTTGAAGTTAGCGATTATTAATATTTAGTTTGCTATTATTTTATGATGTGTACTCAATGGAGCAAGCTAAACAATATTTGCATATTCCTAAGTGAACATCATATATAAAGCTATTGAGTATTGATGGAATTTCATACAAAATTCCTCTGCTTATAAGCGGTCTCATATTCCATTGCCTTCGGTAGCGGCATTGCTGCAGTGATATGCTTGGACTGGCCATGAGACATACAACTCGATTTTTTACTAAGATCGTTTCTTGCCTCGATTATTTTAGTAAGATTATTTCTTACCACCTAATTGGAAATGCAAATAATTTAGGTTGAATATATTATACTGAAATGTATATACCTTATTCAGTTGTTGAACTTCTTTTGGGTAGATGTTGGTTACTTTTGCTGTATTGATTTGAATTTGATATATTAGTTGAAGATCGCATACCTATACTTACTCAGTGGAGATTACCAAAATATTTGTATACTCCTGAGTCCTTAGTATATGTCAAATATAGAACCTTTTAGTGTCCCATTTTGTTTTTGGAAGTTTGCTTGCTAAAATGGGTCTCGTATTCCACCATTCCGTTGTGGCATTGCTGCATTAATCAGTTAGTCATCATTCTTATTTGGTTTACTATTAATCAGTTGTACTGGTTTATATTTGGTATATTAATTGTAGTTCATATATTTATACACCGCAGTGTGAACTAGATCGCTCTGAGTAAATTTTGTCGGCTTTTGCTCTGTAGCTTTAAACTTTTATTTGTCTAATGCATTTTGCATATTAATGAGTAATGGACAAATATAAAACTTTATTGGTGTTGTAATTTCTTTGGTAGTTTTTTCTGCTTGGCGGAGGTCTCAAATCTCCTTGCCCTTCTATTATGGCATTGCAGCACTAATCAGTTTGTTATTATTATTATTTGGTTTACTGTTATTATAAGATTATGGGTAGGCACTCAATGGAGCAAACTGAACTATGTTTGCATATTCCTGCGTCAACATCGTATATAAAGCTATTGAGCATGTATGATGGTTTGTTTGAAATTTCTCTGCTGGTAAGCGGTCACATACTCCTTTGCCTTTGGTAGCGCATTGCTGCGATGATCTGATTGGATAGGCCATGTGACATACAACTGAAATTTGTTACTAATTCATACCCCTATTTATTTGAAATGTAATTTATTTGTGCCGGATATATTATTAAAAAAGTGTTGTTTTATGAAGTACAAATTGCTCTTGTTGTTTTCTACTATAGTGTTGCCATTTTTATATTAGACCATCAATCAAATACCAAACCCTGCATGTTGAGAAGCAGCGTTGGATTTTGAATTTGCCGTAACAAAAACCAAACCCTAATTCATACTATTTAGTGCTTATATACTACATAATTCTGGCCAAGGTCATTATCACTGTACCGTTCTGGTCATCTGAGCTACCATCACTGAATGAATCCAAGTCACCTTGCTTATCCCTAGCTCATTGTCAATGTACGGATCTGAGTTACTGTACTCATCCCTAGCTCATCGTCACTCTTTGGTAGTGGTTGCTGCTGTGACTGCCCATGAGGCATACAACTCAATTTTTTTTTTTTTTTACTAAGATTCTTTTTTGACCTTTTTTTAAAATGTCAATGACTTGTGTTGAATATAATACAGTGAATCATAGTTATGAAAGTCTCGCCCCATGAGCAAGGCATGGTGCAGTGGTACGTGTTTTTTAACCCCAATGTGCACATGAAAAGGTTCACCAAATGATGCAAAAGGTGCACATGGAGCCAAAAAGGTGTGCTTTTTCAATGTTTTGTTATTTTCTATAAAAGTTTCATTTGCACAACCCAAAAATGCAAATAAAACATACACTTCTTTTTTATGTCTCATTCTCAAAGCAAGTTGTAATATAACACCGATCATGTATATAAAAAATATATTGATGTTTGAATGAATTATATGTTCTATACATACAGTAATATGATTATGCTTTCTATTTAGATACATTTACATATGAGCGAATTGAAGTTAGGTGCAAGTTTATAAACTTTTGTAGTTTGATATGATCAAAATATACTAAAATGTTACAAAATTATAAAGCAAAAACATAGAGTACAGATAAACACAATAATTGAACTGAATTTACTAGAATGAACCAAATCGATGCAATAACTGAATATAAACCAAATAAAATTATTTAACAAACCCAATATCAACCGAGAGATTAGAAAGACCTTGAAGTTTTTGAATATGGTGCTATATGTTGATCGGGGGAATGTAATAAATTAATCAGATTCAAATTTATAGTTTATTTGTTCCATGTACTATTATTTTGAATTTTGACTATTAAAAGGACTATTGTACCTGAAATTTATGCTTATGACATCATGTTTAATGATGTTTTTCCAAAATGATTATAAAAAATTCTTTGTGGATATGCTTTAGTAAAAGAAATATTAATTATGTTGGACTTTTAATTAATTGTGATGTATAATAAATTTGTAGTTTTTTTATCAGACCTTAGTAGTAAATAAAAAATGCAAGCTTCGTTTATTGTGCCGTGCGGCAAGGTTTTGGTAAGATTTTGTTTCCTTTTGCGTTGTACGTCTTTAATAACTATGGAATGAAGTGCGTTGTATATAACTTCATTCATTTGTTGAATTCTTATGAAAGGTTTGGGTTAATTTAGTTTGGTTTGAATTTGATCTATTATGTTGAAGGTTATATGCTTAGACATATTTACGGAATAAACTAGGTTTCTAACAGTAAATTCTGTTGATGGTTTTGCTGTATTATTTTAAACTTTTGTTGTTTTTCCTGTGGTTGGACTGGACATGAGACATACAACTGGACTTTGTTGCTAAGATTGATTCCTTCCCCTTCATATTTGAAATGTAATTTATTTGTTTTGGATAATATTATACAAAAGTGTGTTTTTGAAATATAAATCGTTTGTGTTGTTCTCTACTACAGTGTTGCCATTTTTTAATCTACCCATTGATCAAATACGAAAACCTGCACATTCAAAAGCAGCATTAGATTTTGAAGTTTCCACGATGAAAACCAAACCCTATTTCATACTACATATAAACTACCTAATTCTGTTCGTTGAGTCATCATCACTGTACAGATTATAGTCATCTGAGCCACCATACTGTATGAATCTAGGCCACTTTACTTATCCTTAGCTCATTATCAGTGTACGAACCCGAGTCACTGTACATATCCCTAGCTCATAGTCACTGTTTGAATCCGAGTTACCACTGTTGCGGAGATGAGGTTATTTCTTTGTTTATCCGTATCAAGATGTTAACCCGAGTTACCAGTGTATAGGTTTTCTTCCTCATTTGCTATACTAGTTTCATATCTAATGTAGTTCATTGTATCATCCTAAATTACATAGCAAGGAATTACTTGATTAATTTGTATTTTTGTCTGATTAAACTATTATTTTCGTTTGATTAAAACTGTATTTTAGTTTAATTGCACTGCTTTGACTTATTTTCCGTGTTGTAGTCGTAACATTGTTTTTTATTCAACTCTATCTCTGCCTATGTGGAACTAAGACATTAAGCTAATCTTTGATTATTATTTTTATTGATCTACGCAACATCCTAACATTTTTGTTTATTATTTTGAATTTGTTTGTGTTTAATATTATCATTTGTTTTACTATTATTCTGTGATGGGTACTTGATGGAGCAAACCAAATTATGTTATGCATATTCCTAAGTGAACATCATACATAAAGCTGTTGAGAATTGATGGAATTTTGTATGAAATTTCTCTGCTTCTAAGCGGTCTCATATTCCATTACCTTTGGTAGTGGCATCGCTGCAGTGACCTGCTTGGACTGGCCATGAGACATACAACTCAAATTTGTTACTACGATTTGTTCCCCCTTAACTTGGAAATGCTTATTACCTTTTTTGAATATATTATACTATAGTGTGTCGTATAAAATTGTGTTCAACTGTTAATCTTTTCTTAAAGATTATGTTACTTTATTTTAATTGGTTTGAATTTGAATTATTGATTGAAGATTTTTTGATGGTTTTGTGATATTGCATTTAACTATTATCGGTTTAAGAGGCACTCAATGGAGCATACCAAATCTTGTTTGCATATTCCTGGGTAATTTAATTTTCCAATATAGAAATTTTCAGCATTGATGCAATTTTTTCTGAAACTTTGTTTAGTTAGAAGCGTTCTCATATCCCATCGCCCTTCTATTGTGGAGTTGCTGGGTTAATCAGTTTGTGATTATTATTATTATTTGGTTTGCTCTTATTTTATGATGATGAGCACTCAATGGAACAAACTCAATTATGTTTGCATATTCCTCAATTAACAGCATATGTGAAGCTATTGAGTGTTGATGGAACTTGTAAGCAGTCTCATATTCGATTGCCTTTGGTAGTAGTATTTCTATAGTAACCTATTTGGACTCGCCATGAGACATACAACTCAAACCGTAAACGACATCCATTCTTACTTTTTTTTCAGAAGCGTAAATGATTTGTGTTGAGTATGTTATACTCAAGCATGTTGCCTTTTTGAAATGTAAATGATTTATTCTGTTTTTCATTACAGTGCTGCCATTTTTATTTTTAATCCATCAGTCAAAATACCGAAAGCATCCTTGGATTCCAGAATTTGTAAAATAAGGAAACAAAATCAAAGGTGCAGGCTGTAGCTGATCACTGCCTCCATCTCCCAAAATTAACAACTCCGTCGAAGTTGTCTACACAGTAACAGTAATACTCTTATCTCCAATTCGAATGTCTCTCACTTCTGATGGACCCACTGTAGCCACATCAGGTGCAACTAGTGCAGTTGGTCAAGGGTTCCTTTCAGTTCTTTCCCAACGAAATTTCCCTTTCAAAGCCCTATAACTGCTTGCCACCTACCAATCCGCTGGTAAATTTCGAAGATCGGATGTACAAAATCAGAGAATATTGCGCTGTTTAGAGCTGGTGGGTTGGCTAGTAAGTTGATAGCATCGATAGTGGTTGAGAAAGGAGGAGTGGCGATTGATAATAGCTATGTGTTTAGATTGGATCTGAATATGCCACTTATTATTCTGGATGTGAAAGCATGTAACGTGAGGTTAGGTGTAAGTGAAATTCTTGCGAACCCAGATTGTGCCACTATCATTTGCTTGATGGCTGCCTCTCCCTTGCATAGATGGGCCAAGGTGATCTTTATGAGTATTGTGAATCAGTATATTGTAGGTGCTTAGTTGATCATAAATTGTAAATAAGTATTTATCAAGTCTAACCCCTAAACAGGAGCATGCTATCTTTTATTTTGAAAATATACCTTGTATGTGAATTTTGTTTGATTAGTTTCTTACATCTTTATGTATAAACGAAAAGAGGAAAATGACCCTGTGTTCATAGTATAATCAACTAGCCGTGTTCGTTGGTCCAACTCAAAATTTTCGACTCATGTCACCCGAACTAATCTTTATAGCTCACATCACTCAATCATTCTTTTATCTCACTCACCTGAATTGGAAGTTTTTTACTATATAAACAAGATGGAGCAAAGTAATGTCTTCACGAGGGTCAAATAGTTTGATTTGGGCTAAACTAGATTAGCTTACCGCGAACACATAATCATTTTCCTCTAATGAAAAAGATGTTTTTCTTTTCCTAAGTAAACCATTATGTGAAAAGCAGATCAAATCCTCTGTCCCCTTCTGTCTGGCACTAAATGCTACAATAATCTCAGTCATTCATTTTCGATCATCCACCATTCATCAAATATGACTCGCCCAGCAAATGAATCAATTTACTGTACTGAATGGTCGAGATTCTTTGTGGCACCGGGGACATTGAGATATGAAGATAGGGGATTTGGTCTCTATAAAAAGGTGCATGCAGCATGCTCTGTTGAGCATACAGCCTCCAAAAATATCGTGTCAGGCTTTGATGATAACCATGGCTTATAAATAAAAGCTAAGAAGCCTAACTATGACTTATAAATAAAAGCTAAGAAGCCGTCATCTGATGATACATGTTTATGTACAAACTACAAATGCATTTCGTAGATTGCTAAACACTAATTAGTAACTGATGTTGACATTCCAACTGATTGGATAATATATTGTAAATCATATTTTTGTGAAGGTCCAGGGAATGGTTGTTTGCACCCTTCAAGCAGCAAATGGTATGCATTCAATTTATTCTCACACAATGCACCACTACAGTTTAGCGGATATAATGGATAGGAAATGAAGCTCTTGAAAGTAACAAGAAAAATTTGGAATGACAACCATGACCTTAGGGCGACATCAACTTTGCATAAGGGTTCCTGTGATGAAAGTGTCAATCTGCAGTTTGATAATCCATTTGATGAGGAAACAGCAAAGGGACTCCTTAGAGAAGCTGCTGGAGTCATTATAATTAATGATAGAGCGTCTAATTGTTTGCTTACACCACTTGAGGGAGGTGAGAATATGCACATTGATTTATGGAGGACAAAAAAAGCAAAGCATAAATGTTAGACCGCATTCCAGTTTTGTAGTTAACCATTTTTATTTTGTACATGTATCAAATAAATATGATATAGCAGTTGGTGGTATTCATGAAGATTTAACCAAGTCTGCAAATCATGGGCTGGATATTTTGGATGCGGAAATCAGGTATGAATAGGAGCTGCTTTAAAATGCTGCACGGATTGCTGTTTTAGTTCAATCTATTCTCTCTTCCAGTACATTAATTACTTCATTTTTTTGAAAATTATTTAAACTTTTTTAAGATATTTATCCCTTTTATTGATAGTAAATTATGATCTCCAGTGTGACTATATTTCAGCAATATTGTCATTACTTGCTATATATATTGAGATGAAAATATTTATTTTGTACTTTTAGAAATTAAACAAACCAGTTCAAATATTTTCTACAAATATAAACTTGAATTCATGTACATGTTGAACTTTTTTTTTGAAAATTTAGGTTACTTACATTTGTAATATTTGTTTGGATTTGATCTATATATCGAACACTTAATACATTTCCAGAGAATGCAGCAACCTACTCACCGACACCGGTAACACTTAATACCTTCAGTCTTGTGCACTCTCTGTCCCATATGTTCACATCACCAGAGCAACACAGAAACTCTTCTCATTCATTTTGTCCAATTTTAAGCTACTAACGGAGGGAAGAGTCTATATATATGTATTGTTCAATTGACCGAAATGGGGCTTATTGATTCTAGTCATTTAGATTCTACTTGTTTATGCCACCTTTATTTAGGGCAAGCTGGCAAGCAAAGTATTGATGGGCTATAGAAAGAGAAACTTAGCTGGTTGTGTTTGCTAGCTAAAGTTGTGTTTTTCTGAGAGTTCTGTTCTTAAGAAGTAAAATTGTCACTTTTGATTTTGGTAGGCGTACACTGATAGAGTTTTTTATAGTGTGTTCATTACAGATATGAGAGGTTCACACAAGTTGCGTTACTAGGTAGATTTTTAAGGTGTAGCTGCAGGGCCGGCCCAAAATTTTTGTTGCCAAAGCCCATACACACATTTTTCAAAGAAAGTTCATGCCTGCAGCCGGCTTTTAACCCAGACCAGTAGTAGTCACTTCAATAACCTAACCACTAAACCAAATATTGGCTAAACTCTACTTAAGTTTACAATTTATATAAAAGCAAGTATTTTTTTAATTTTTTGCCCCCAGCCCGGTGGGCTGCCCTAGCCCAAGGGCTTGGTGGGCTGCCCTCAGGGCCGGGCCTGTAGCTGGTGTAGACAGTCAAGAGTACCTTTCAGTTCCTACCGTCGATCAGCAGGCAGATTTCGATGATCAGGAGTACGAAATCGAAGAATCAACTAGATAGAGTTTCAGTTGGGTTGATATTGCGCTGATTAGAGCTGGTGGATTGGTTAATAAGTTGATAATAGTAATAGCAGTTAAGAAAGGTGTTTGGGAGGAATTGAATAATGCTCTGCATTTAGAATGGATATGAATATGCCATTTATTAATCCGCAGGTGAATGCAGAATCCATGAGAGATGTGAGGATGGGTAAAGGTGCAATTAAACCCTAATTGTTCCTCTATCATCTGTTTTCCACTCCATTGCATGATCGGGTGCTCAATTTAACATAGATTATGAATCGTTATAACTCAAGTCCAACCCCTAAATAGGTATCATGCTCAAGTAACAGATTAAAGAAAAGAGAGATTTAGCCCACCGGTAATTAGGAAGTTTGCCTAAGCAAAGTTCTTGGGTTCAGTTCTTGGCCTATTATATCTAATTTGTAAAAAATTGACACCGTGGGTCTCTACAATGGTCACATAAAAACCATATCAAGACCAAATACTTTAAAATCCCTTGTTGATTTGTCTCAAATGCACAAAACCTTTTTTTGCTACCTTTTTTATAAAGATAATATATTTTTTGTGTGAATTTTCTCTGATTAGTTTTTTACATTGATTTGCATGATGCAATGAGGAAAACAACCGTGTTCGTTATTCAACTAAACTAGCATTATTGTTGAGTCCAGTTCATATTTTTCAACTCATATCAACTGAACAAAATCTTTCCACTTATTTTTCAATCACTTTAATCCAGCTCATTTGAGTTTTAAGCTTTGTTAGTATATACGAGCATCTCCAACGGTGCAAAATCGATGTTTTATATCGAGGAACTTGTGCAAACACTCCTCAACGGACAATTTTGAATAATCCTAAATTGGTCCGGACGCGTATTAATTAGACGTCTAAAGTTAATGCATCTGATTGATAGACGTCTGATATCAGACGCCTATTAAAATGCATTCAAAAATCTTTTATTAATAAAAGATTAATTATCAGGTAGATTTGTCAAATGACTTGGATTGGATCAGAATGAGTTGGGTCGAGTTTGATCCAACACATTTATGATTCATTCTTTTTAATTCATTTATAATCCAATTCATTTATGACCCACCCAAGCCATTTAATAAATGAGTTACTCATTTAAGATTTAAATTTTATTTGACTAAAAAAATTAATGGATATAAAATGATTTTAATTCTAATTTTTAAATATTGAATTTTGCTAATAATCAAAATTTGAAATTTAAAATTTAAATTCTAATTTTCATTAAATTTTGTATGCAGTTTGTTATATTTTAAACGCAACCGTTTATCACCATGAAGAACTACAACATGCGTTCATAAGATAAAGTATTCAGGTGTTCCATATTGTCCGTAGTTTAGGTGGGAGTTTATCGGTCGAAATTTCACCTGATTCTGAGTTAGCATGAAGAAGTTGTTGCAGTATGGACAAAAAAATAACGGCTTCTGCTTAGGTTGAGTTCAAATATGGGGATGAAGTGGCCTGTTATTTTCTAAGTACAACTGTTAGCCACCATGAAGAACTATAGTGTGAGTTCATAGGATGAAGTATCCGGGTGTTCCATATTATCCATAATTTAAGTGTGAGTTCAACGGTCGAAGTTTACTCTGATTTCGAATTAGTACGAAGAGGCTACTACAGTCCGAATGAAAAAAATAACGGCTTTTGTCTAGGTGGAGTTCAAATATGGGATATAGCATATTATTTTTAAGTAAAACTGTTAGTCATCACAGAGAACTATCATGTGCGTTCACAAGACGAATTATCCAAGTGTTTCATATTGTCCGTAATTTTGGTGGGAGTTCATTGGTCGAAATCTCGTTTGATTCCGTGATTCCGACTTAGTAAGAAGAAGTTACTGTAGTCTTCTGCCTAGGCGAAGTTCAAATATGGTGGTGTTGTTTGTTATGTTCTAAGTATAACTGTGAGTCTCCATGGAGATCTACAGCGTGTGTTCAATATTCTTATTTTACAAATTTATATTTTCAAAATTTACATTTTTAATAATGGGTAAATGAGTTATCCAATTATAACTCTTTTAAAAATGAATCAACTCAACCCTTAACTCATTTTATAAAATTCATGAATTGACTCAACCCATGTCTCCATGGAGATCTACAGCGTGTGTTCGAAATTCTTATTTTACAAATTTATATTTTCAAAATTTACATTTTTAATAATGGGTAAATGAGTTATCCAATTATAACTCTTTTAAAAATGAATAACTCAACCCTTAACTCATTTTATAAAATCCATAAATGAATTGACTCAACCCATTTATAAGTAGGCTAAATGAATCGGGTTAATGAGTTTGATCATGAAAAGTGTGTGATCGTGCACGTGCTAGTATAGTACACACGGATCGTGTAATATGGACTATAATATAAATGCGGAAATAGATGATAATAGCATAGTAAATAAAAATAGAAAAATCACACCAGAGATTTTTATACTGGTTCGGAGCACCGTCCTACGTCCAGTCCCAGACTTCTATCTGGATTTTCACTATTAACTACTTCGCTTCACCCGGAGGAACAGGTTTACAACACCCGATCAAACGAACGAGATTTCACGCCTCTAATACACTGAGGACTTCAACACTTGCCTCTTACAACACAGAGGACTTCAACAAAAGAACAAATACAATTGTTGTTGACAACTTGTGCTCTTGAAAACACGGATTTGTCACTAGTAGTACACCCTTCCTATAATCTTATCCTCAAAGTATGCGAATGATGTTTTGTGAAGATTAAGGAAAGTATATTACTTATTGAATCAAAAGATATGAAATAGTTTCAATGATTCAATAAATAATTGAGAGCTTTTAGAATGCAGGAGTATGTAGAAAGTAAGATCAGAGATTAGAGTAAAAAGCATATACAATCATGTTGTTTTAATCAATGATTTAGATGAGTTTATATAGAGAAGAATGGTTGTAACTCTTTGTGAGCAGTTGCCATTAAGAGATATGATCTTTGATGAAAGGTAAGAGATGCAACCTTTGGAGAAAGAAGTGTCTTTTGGAAAAGTTGCTTTCTGTTTAAAAACGGTCGACAGGTCAAAAAATGACCAGTAGACAGGAATTCAAATATATAGTCGTTATGTGCATGTGTGCACGTTCAGTGTGCAAATTATACAGGAACGGTCGACCGCCTATTTTATGACCGGTCGACCGGTCCCTGTAAAGTTGCACACTAAATGTGCAACTGCAATTTAGTCGTATATATATTGATTTCCTTGAAATGCATGATTATTTGAGGATAGATTTTAATAAGTTTATCACTATTACAATATCAAATAATCAACCTATAATTTAGAGTACCATATGTAGCTCTTTATAGCCATAATGACCTTGTTTTGTCGATCGCCTTTATTTCTTTGTCAGAAATCAAAACCTTCATAGAACTTGTGACTCAACATTCTTCCCCTTTTTGATTGATGACAATATATATCTGAAAATCTGAATCTCCCCCTGAGTATGTGATCTCCCTCTTTGAATTTATATATATGTATGTTCCTGCAATCAATTGTTAGCCCTTTCTCCCCCTTGTCATCGACAAAAAGGAGTAACAGATACTGGAATAATATAGGAGTGTAATTACCATAATGTGCATAGCAAAATAAAACTTAACACATCCAAAACATACCAGAGTATAATACAGACCATAATGTCAAATGAAAAATAAAAATAACGACACTATTTAGTACAAGTGTCGATTGATGTTTTTAAAGTACTTAACCATAATAGACAATAGAATCTAAGACGAGGCAGATCCTATCTCCTCTTCATCATTATCATCGTCGTCGTCGTCATCATCTTCTTCTTCATCATTGTTCCCTCTAGATGATTCGCCATGTCCATGTCCACTCATACCAGTAGACTCCTCAGATGATGTCCAGTTGAAAACAGGAGGAGCAGGACGTTTTCCTGGGTCTTGTGCTTGAACAGAGGTGGATGTGGTACATGATATAGCATCCCATAGCATACCAAAGAATGACTTGACCTTATTGAAGCGTTTATCAATTTTAGAGTCCATGCGCTTGAGACGTGATTCAAGCAAAAATTGGTTACGCGCAATAGTTTCAAGTGATTCTTTTGTGGATGATTTTGATTTTAACAGTTTCACTTCATCGGAACGAGGTCGAGAGGAAGTTGCTTTTTGTTTTCTTGGACCTCTTTGTTGCCATTCTTCAAAAGGCATAATCTCAAGATAAGGTGGAGGGAGCTTCATGCGTTTGATGGTTATGGAATCAATACATTTTGGTTTCGAGGTGGCAGAGTCAGGAGGCTTTACCCCACAAGCTAACAAAAGACGCATGATATATTCATTGTATAAGAAATGAGGTCGTGTAGAGTTATTTACCTTGAGAATTTCGTCAAAAAGCATATGAACCCAATTGATTTGGATTTCCCCATAAATAGCATAGAGAGCCTTGAAGTTTTCTTTATATACAGCATTATAATTTCCAAGTCTAGGAAACAGAGAATGCATCAAGACGCGATGAAGTAGTCTGGCGGTGGGTCGAAGTCCAATAGACTTTGTGCCATCACTATTGTCCTCTATGAATTGATGACTGATGCTATCGCGAGTGAAGACTTCACAGAAAGTAGATGAAAACTCATCGCCTCGATTTGGTATACCAAGTATAGAGGCAATCCTATCACGGGTAATAAAAATTTGTTTGCCACAGATGACAGACCAAATGACTCCATTCGGATTATCAGGTTGATATTCGTCGAGGTTCATGTTGGCATAGAACAATTTTATCATCAAATGATTTATTTCCACATTGTTTTCTGAAAAATCTATCAATGGAGAAATGTTGGAGTTATTAGCTAACCTATGAATTCCATAAGACGTGAAATCATCAAACTTAATGAAAGAGCCCGGATGAAACTTGTAGCTAGTCATTTGATTCCATCTTGTTATGGCTACCGGACTTTCGAGCCATTTCTTAGCGGAGAAATTAAGAGATGAAGGTTCGGAGGATGATGCTTTCTTGGGTTTCTTTTGCGGAGGAGCCATTGTTAGAAGATTTGGAGATTTGGAAATTGAAATTGAGAAACTAGGGTTTTTGGAGTTTGGGGAAAAATAACTTGTTGAGTAAAATGAGAAGAAGGATAGTAAGAAAATGACGCATAGGATATATATAAAAAACTGGAAATACGTCAACCGGTCGACCTATAGATTATGGCCGGTCGACCGTTTTCAACCAGAGAGCAAACGGTCGACCGGTTTGAATATGGGGGGTCGACCGGTTTGACAGCATGCCAAAAAATACCCTTTTTTGCAAATTTTTGAATATGTCGTGCTATATTTTCACTCTTATTGTAGAATATAAGTATTATTACATGAGTGATGGAAAGAAAGAAAAAAAAATACAATGAGTATATATATAGATCTAATGAGAAGTGGAAGGTTCGTCACTAGAATTATCTTTATTTTCTTTAATACGTTTTGCCCATGGACTTCAGTTTTTATGAGCACCTTCATTCATCTCATAATTCTGATCCCAAGAGTTAGGACTTTTAGATGTTGATGGCCTAGACGGCATTGGTTCATGCACGTCATGCTTGCTGGAACTACAGAAGAATGATGCCACCTTTTCTAAAACAGATAATCGTGTCGATGTCCGTTGTTGCTCGTGATAAAGTTGGCTTTGCCCATAATGGAGCTGTCTCTGAAGATCTATTTGATGTTTCTGATAGTGATGAATCTCGTCGATCTGTACTTTGGTACGAGGAGAACAAAACAGCGTCTTTTTAACTCGTTTTGAGTTTGGTGTATTACCAGAAATACAAGAGCATTGATGATGATAACTTGGTTTTTGTTTTGGTGTTTTGGGAGAATAATATTCCTCCGACTCAGAACTCGTAATGGAAATGTGTGATTCTTGAGCACATTTATCACAAATGTGAGCCATAGAGAATTTTGTATAGAATCTTATGGTCGGACAAGAAAAGATGAATAAAATAAGAAATTTGGACAAGCTTATATACAAGTTTCTTATGTATAAACCTATGGATGTGAGTGAACAGAAAATTTTGACCATGAAAACAAGAAGAGGCTTATTTTAACTCTAAAAATAGCTCTCTGAAGTTATAAAATAGGAAAGGAAAAGACGATCATTAAAAGAAAGGATGATCGTTAGTATTTATTAGTTGAGATCATTTCTTGAGATTAAACCAAGCTCCCTTCGTAATCTAATAAAGTTAGATTCGAACAGAGGTTTAGTAAAGATGTCTGCTAATTGATTGTCAGTTTGGACATATTCAAGACATATATTTTCTTTTTCAATATTATCTCGAAGGAAATGATGACGGATATCAATGTGTTTGGTTCTAGAATGATTCACCGGATTCTTAGAGAGATTTATAGCACTTGTGTTATCACAGTATATAATTGAATTTGATAGATGAATATCAAAATCTTGAAGAGTTTGTTGCATGTATAACACTTGAGTACAAGCGAGAGCCGCTGATATATATTCGGCTTCACATGTTGATAGTGAAACACAATTATGTTTCTTACTAAACCAAGAGACAAGTGATTTTCCAATAAAATGGCACGTACCACTTGTACTTTTTCTATCCGTTCGTGATCCGCCAAAATCAGCATCACTATATGATACTAATTCAAATGGACATTCCTTTGGATAAAAAAGACCGAAATCTTTGGTATTATTAAGATAACGAATTATACGTTTCACTGCTCGTAGATGTGATTCTTTTGGATCTGCTTGAAAGCGTGCACATATACAAACACTCATCATTATATCTGGACGACTAGCTGTAAGATAAAAAAGAGAATCAATCATGCTTCGATATAATTTTTGGTCAATACTCTTACCATTTTCATCTTTTTCAAGATGTGTAGTTGTACTTATAGGAGTTGGTTTACCAGATGTATTTTCTAATCCGAAGCGTTTGATAAGATTTCTGCAATATTTTTCTTGATTGATAAAGATACCATTCGGAAGTTGCTTGATTTGAAGTCCAAGAAAATATGATAGTTCTCCCATATGAGACATTTCGAACTCTTTGGTCATAATACTTGCAAATTCTTTGCAGAGTTTATCGTTTGTTGAACCAAAGATGATGTCATCTACATATATCTGGATAACTAGAATATCCTTTTGAGAATGTTTAATAAACAAAGTTTGATCGACTTTGCCTATTTGAAATCCTGAGTTAATAAGATAGCTACGTAATCGTTCATACCAAGCACGAGGTGCCTGTTTTAAACAATACGGAGCTTTCTTAAGTTTGAACACATGGTCAGGATATTTTTCATGTAGGAACAAAGGAGGTTGTTCGACATAGACGTTCTCTTTGATAAATCCATTGAGAAAAGCACTTTTAACATCCATCTGATAAAGTTTGAAATTATGGTGTCAAGCAAAAGATAATAGAATTCTAATAGCTTCTAGTCGAGCAACTGGTGCAAAAATTTCTTCATAATCGATACCTTCTTCCTGATTATATCCTTGTGCTACTAATCTTGCTTTGTTTTTGGTGATATTTCTTTGTTCGTCGGCCTTATTTTTATAAACCCATTTAGTACCAATAACTGACTGATCAGTTGGCCTTAGAACAAGTTCCCAAACGTCATTGCGCTCGAACTGATTTAGTTCTTCCTGCATGGCAATGATCCAGTAATCGTCTGTAGCAGCTTCTTTTGGATTCTTAGGTTCGATATTTGATAGAAACGCAACATGACCCATTTGATGTAATTGATTCCTAGTTCTTACTTGTGAGTTAACCTCGCCAATTATATTTTGAACTGGATGGTGTCTCAATAATCTTGGAGGGGAACGTATCTCACAAACTGGTTGTTGTTGGGAAATATTGTCAATAAGATTTTCAGAGTCAGAGTCATAATTTGTGGTGAGAGGAGTGTCAGTAAATATAGTTTCGACATTATCTGGTTTTGACTGAGAAGGTTTAAAGAATTCATCGAAAGAAACATGAAGAGATTCTTCAATAGTTTTGGTTCGTTTATTGAAAATACGATACGCTTTGCTTCTTTCCGAATAACCAACAAATATACCTTCATCAGCTTTCGGATCGAACTTTCCGAGATGGTCTTTTGTATTTAAAATAAAACATTTTGAACTAAATACTTTGAAGTAAGATATATTTGGCTTCGTTTCGTTAAATAATTCATAAGACGTGTTTTTGGTGAGTGGTCGAATAGACACACGATTTAAAACATAACACGCAGTAGCGACGGCTTCTGCCCAGAAATGTTTTGGTAAAGTGGATCCATTTAATAACGTTCTTGCACATTCTTGTAATGTTCGATTTTTCCGTTCTACAACTCCGTTTTGTTGTGGAGTTCTAGGAAACGAAAAATTATGGTTAATACCTTTTTTTGTACAAAAATGTTCAAATTCGTTATTTTCAAATTCACCACCATGATCACTTCTTATGTTTTTAACTTTTAGCTCTTTTGATTTTTGAATTCTTTTGACGAAAGATTTGAAATGGTCAAAAGTGTCACTCTTGTTTTTCAGAAAAATAGTCCATGTATAACGAGAATAGTCATCAACAATTACAAATACATATCGATTATGGTTTATTGACTGAACTTGTGTTGGTCCGAATAAATCCATATGTAGTAGTTCAAGTGGCTGTAATGTTGATATGACCCTTTTTGACTTGAATGACGATTTTGTCAATTTTCCTAACTAACAGGCATCACAAAAACTATCGTTTTTATAACTAATTTTGGGTAGACCTTTAACTAGATTGTTTTTGGCCAGCTTGTCAATAGTTCTGAAGTTTATATGACAGAAGCGTTTGTGCCATAGCCATGGATCATTATCATTAGCCACAAGACACATATCTGAATTATGATTAATATTCATATTCAGAATATATATATTTCTGTCTCTATAACCTTCGAAAACTAAATTGTGGTCTCTATCTAAGATACTACATTTATTATTCGAAAAAGAGATTATAAAACCTTTGTCACATAACTGACTAATACTAAGTAAATTGTGTTTTAAATTTTTAACTAGCATGATATTTGTAATAAGAGGTAAGTTAGATGTACCGCAATTGCTCACATCGCCTTTGCCGATGATATAGCCTTTCGAATTGTCTCCAAAAGTGACGGAGCCACCATCTGAGTATGTAATATTTGTTAATAAGCTCTTGTCTCCCGTCATGTGCTTCGAGCAACCACTGTCCAATATCCACTTTCCTCTTTTCTTAAGTGGGACCTCATCTTCTGTTGCCATAAAACAAACATTAGCTTGTTCATTCTCCGAATCACTTTCACTTTCTGATGAAGATGACTCTGAATCATCCCATGTTACTGAGAAGGCTCGTTTCTTTGATTTGTCCTTCTTATATTTGAATTTGTCATTTTCTGACTTCTTCTTTTGTTCTGGACAATCCTTCTGCATGTGTCCCTTTTTGTGGCAGTTAAAACATTCTATAGCAGATGAAGATGGTTTATTTGATCCAGGTTTCCTTTTATTGTAACGACTGGCTTTTCGATATTTTAGGAATTTTTTGAATCCTTTCGCAATAAATGCCAAATCTTCGTCTTCAGAATCTGATTCATTTTCATCTTTCTCAACATGAAATGCTACATTTTTCTTTTCTTCTTTCTGTTCTTTTCTAGCCTGCAAATTTGCTTCATAGGACATTAAATTTCCTATCAATTCATCTGGCTTCATGACGGAAAGGTCATTAGCTTCTTCAATTGCTAATACTTTTCCTTCCCATTCACTAGTCAGAGAATGTAGGACTGTTGAAACAACATCAAAATCAGAATATTTTTGTCCTAAGCCAATAAGTGCATGGTGGATAGTTTGAAATCGTGAATACATATCATTGATTGTCTCATTTGGTTTCATTTTAAAATTTTGAAATTGACTTTTCAGCATGGCTATTTTGGCTTGTTTAACCTTGTTAGTACCTTCATGAGTGGTTTTTAGCGTTTGTCAAATTTGATATGCAGTAGTGCAGATACTAACACGGTTATATTCATTTTGGTCTAATGCACAGAACAACATATTTATTGCTCTTGCATTTACGGCTGCTGCCGTTTTCTCAGCCGCAGTCCATTCTGAATAATCAGTTGTTGGATTCACTATTTCTCTTTGAGTGGCATTCCAAGCATCATAGCTATTTGATTGCCTAAAGAATGACATACGTGTTGTCCAATAACTATAGTTAAGACCATTGAAAAATGGAGGTCTTTGTGTCGATTGACCTTCCATGTACGTGGTGTTCTGAGTGCTAGTACTTGCGTTATTTGCCATATTACAAGAATATATCAAATAACTGTGTTACGGTTATGTGATAACCTTGCTCTGATACCAAATGAAAAGTGTGTGATCGTGCACGTGCTAGTATAGTACACACGGATCGTGTAATATGGACTATAATATAAATGCGGAAATAGATGATAATAGCATAGTAAATAAAAATAGAAAAGTCACACCAGAGATTTTTATACTGGTTCGGAGCACCGTCCTACGTCCAGTCCCAGACTTCTATCTGGATTTTCACTATTAACTACCTCGCTTCACCCGGAGGAACAAGTTTACAACACCCGAGCAAACGAACGGGATTTCACGCCTCTAATACATTGAGGACTTCAACACTTGCCTCTTACAACACAGAGGACTTCAACAAAAGAACAAATACAATTGTTGTTGACAACTTGTGCTCTTGAAAACACGGATTTGTCACTAGTAGTACACCCTTCCTATAATCTTATCCTCAAAGTATGCGAATGATGTTTTGTGAAGATTAAGGAAAGTATATTACTTATTGAATCAAAAGATATGAAATAGTTTCAATGATTCAATAAATAATTGAGAGCTTTTAGAATGCAGGAGTATGTAGAAAGTAAGATCAGAGATTAGAGTAAAAAGCATATACAATCATGTTGTTTTAATCAATGATTTAGACGAGTTTATATAGAGAAGAATGGTTGTAACTCTTTGTGAGCAGTTGCCATTAAGAGATACGATCTTTGATGAAAGGTAAGAGATGCAACCTTTGGAGAAAGAAGTGTCTTTTGGAAAAGTTGCTTTCTGTATAAAAACGGTCGACAGGTCAAAAAATGACCAGTAGACAGGAATTCAAATATATAGTCGTTATGTGCATGTGTGCACGTTCAGTGTGCAAATTATACAGGAACGGTCGACCGCCTATTTTATGACCGGTCGACCGGTCCCTGTAAAGTTGCACACTAAATGTGCAACTGCAATTTAGTCGTATATATATTGATTTCCTTGAAATGCATGATTATTTGAGGATAGATTTTAACAAGTTTATCACTATTACAATATCAAATAATCAACCTATAATCTAGAGTACCATATGTAGCTCTTTATAGCCATAATGACCTTGTTTTGTCGATCGCCTTTATTTCTTTGTCAGAACAAAACCTTCATAGAACTTGTGACTCAACAGATCATATTTTGACAGGTCTATTGTCAGGTGCCTATTTAATAGTCGTCTTACTTAAGACGCCCGTTAAATGAACGCTTGGATTTAGGTGCATGAATATTATCCTGATTAGGTCTATTGGAAAGTGTTTGTGCAAGCTGATGAATGTAAAGCATTGATTTTGCACTTTTGGTGATGCTCGTGTATATTAAAAATACTTCCGATTCAGATGAGTTTAATTAAAGAATGATTAAAAATTTGGAGAAAGATTTAGTTCAGTTGATATGAATTGAAAAATGTGAGCTGGACTCGATAACAAAGCTAGTTTGGATGTATAATGTACGGAGTTGTTTTTCTCATTTCATCATGCAAAATAATGTAAGATCCCAAAAGCAATTCATACAATTAATAGATTATTTTTATAATATATTGCAGCAGACAATTTTTTTCACGTTTCAGACAAATCTACGAAGGTTTTTACAGTATTTGGTCTTGTCATGATTTTTATGTTATCGTTGTGGGTTAAACACAATTGAAAAAAAATGCGTTCGACTTTTGGAAATTTCACCCAAATTCGGCCCTTAATAAGGTTGTATATCAAGGGCTTTAGAAGTTGGAGATGCTCTAAGCAAGCTAGAGAAAAGTGATGTCTTCATGCGGATGAAACAGTTTGATTTATGTTAAATTACACTGCTAATTAGCTGCACCATGAACAACAAATAGGGCCGCCAAACATGTTGGGCTAAGTATAAATGGGTTGGTTTGAAATTAACCCAACCTGTCTAAAACAAAAACATATACAACGCATTAGATCCATTTACTAAATTAGCAAACCTGACCCAACCTGTATATTTAACGGGTCGAATCACCCAGCCCGTCGAGCCCATATAGTAAAAACAACAGTATAGAAACAAAGAGCAATGGTAGTAGCAACCGACTTAATATAGTAGGTAGAATATCATTCCATCGGACAAAATAGTGGTATAGAAATATCAACAATTGCATTCCATTCCCACCCGTTTTTCACATATAGAACCGTAGCATATAAAGTAAAAATATCATTCAAAACTGCAACATTTAATCAGCAATAATTAAAATATCGTTAAAGAACCGCAACATTTGCAGAGTTTAATACTACATTTATCAAAATATCATTCGAAAACTACATAAAAACATAAATGAATGCATAATTATCATCATAACAGAGGGCAAAAGTTTTTTTTTAATTCCTTATATAATAATCTTAAACATTTACCTAGGCCTATTAACGGATACTTTCAGATGCAGATAGTGTCATATCTGTATCTGTATCCGAAACTATTCTTCAAGTTCCTGCACGTTTACCATTCTGGTTCTTATTCCTACAAATTGTTAACGCTACCATCCTCCACAAACACCACATTCCACCGTGAAACCAAGATCGTACCCAGCAGCGCCTTACATAATGGTATCAGAGCCTCAAGATGAGTATATTTCTGACCCTCGTCTTTCAAAAGATGCAGGCGAGCAATCTATCAAAAGTTTGGAGCAGTTAAATAAGGATTTGAATACAACTTATGATAGTATATGCAATACACTCATCACCTTAAGATGGAAGTGCCGATTCTTGATTCCCTGCACATCTTGAACTAGTGATGAATGTATTGCATATACTATCATAAGTTGTATTCAAATCCTTATTTAACTGCTCTAAATTTTTGATAGATTGCTCGCCTGCATCTTTTGAAAGACGAGGGTCAGAAATATACTCATCTTGGGGCTCTGATACCATTATGTAAGGCGCTGGTGGGTACGATCTTGGTTTCATGGTGGAATGTGGTGTTTGTGGAGGATGGCAGCGTTAACAATTTGTAGGAATAAGAACCAGAATGGTAAAATGTGCAGGAATTTGAAGAATAGGGAATAAATGCAAGAATTAACAAGAAGGACTGAAAATAAGCTTTATAATTGGAAATGTAATTTTGTAGAAATATGAACAAGAACAAATATGAAGAAGATAGTTGTAATGATCTGGCGGTTGCATGAAACAAGAACTGAAATGAAATAGCAAGTAATATAAGAACTGAAATGAAATATAATAAGAAATTTAAATGCAGAAATAAAGAACAGGAAATTAAATTGCAAAGATGAACAAGAATGAACTGTAATTGAATTAAGATTGCAACTAGCAATTGAATAAACTAAGTACGAATCAAAGAAGGAAAGAACTGATCTAAAGATTGCAACTAAACTGAAATGAAAAAAAAATGAAGATGAATTGTTTTCAGATTCTTAACTGGAAATGATAATTGCAAAAAATAAAATGAACAAGAAGGACTAGAATTAAGTCAACCTATAACTAGTAATTGATACAAGTGATTGTAGAAGAAAGAACTAAGTACCAAAGATTTGCAATAGAACTGAAAAATGAAAAAGAATTTGATATTCAGATTTCTTCACACACTTACAAATGCATATACAATCATATATATAGGTTCATGCAAATGCTTAAATGGACTCAATTCATTACATAGCCATTACAACCCCTTGACATATTCAACATACAACCAACTATACATGACTTAATCAACAAACTGCATAAGCCAACAGCAACCGATAGCAAGAATTCATCCTTCATTATGTGTGCACGTGCACACAATGATACATGTTAATATCTTCCTCCCTGAGCTGTGTCATCACCATCTACAACCTCTGACATTTGACTTACGTCCAAGAGCTCCACCTCTGATGATATCCAGGCTACCTCTGATGAACAAATTCTGGTGGCAGAGGTCTTTTTTTTCCCTCTGCTTGTTCACAGCAGTTCTTCAATTCCAAAACCATGGCTTTCAAGCTATGGTTGTTACATGTATTCATTTAATTTTAACTTTTAAATGGTTTAGCTTCATGTTTTCATCACTTTTTACTTGCTTTCGATTATTGTTGAAATGGATTATTAGGTGGATATATTTGACGATTTTTATTCATCTTGGGAATTCAGGTTCATCATCTTCTTGTTAATTTACTTTAGTTTTCAACATTTCTGTAGTTTATGTTTCCAAAATAATTAGCTGTTCTTGGGAATTCGGGTTCATCACTTTTTATATTCTTGTGAATTCGGCTTCATCATCTTCTTGTGAATCTTAAAGAACCCGAAAGTTAGCATGCACAAGCGACAGATTAAGTTTATGTTTTTTATTTCACATTGGTTGTAATGGTCGAGTCAAAACGAATAGGGCTAAACAAAATAAACGTGAAAGCTGTTTACATCAACTAGCTTGTTGAAGAACAGTGAAGGTTCTTCTAGTAAGCGAATTCCTACAAAGATTAAACACAAAAGAAAATAAAAGTAAATGCGTGATCTGTATCATTATCTCAACTGAACATATCTAAAATAATCAGCTATTATGATGATAGGTATGTAGAAACTTGAGATGTTCCAATTTGTGCTAGAAGCAGAACAAGAAATGAGAGCAGTAGTAGTTGTGCTGATTTCATTTTTCACTGAAAGAAAAATAATGGAATTTTGTCCTTCTTCTTACTGAAATTGTACGAGCTCGTGACATACTTTTATACGTTGTTGTGTCCCTACATACTGTCCTGTTTTAATATAGATAAATGTCTCATATGGTTGATTAATTGTTTACATTATTTTGAAGTTGGAAGTGTATATTTTAGTGAATATTTGTCGTTCATTAAGGAAAAATGTTACATGTTAATTTGAGAATTGTTTGCTCATGCCTCGGTGCTATTACACTAACTATACTTGGCCTTTGAGTAGGGGTTTTAGCCTACATCTTCAATACGTTCTAGATTGATCTATGAATTTTAACGTATATACAGAAAATATAAAAATAAAAAAGCTAGCAAAAAACATCAATTAAGCTGAACCAAGATCTTCGGTTTGACAATGAAAATTAATCAATAAATGGTCAGATGTTCCTTTGGTTGCGGAAAAAGCTGCTAATAGTCTATCTTGTTTGTAAATTTTCAAATTATTGTTGCGAATTGGAGTGCATACATAATGTAAATTTTTTTAAAAAAGCTAAAGGTTTATTATGTGCACCTACATGAAATGTACCTTGTACTTGCAAAACTACCGACCATTTCTTTAAGTCCCAAATCTGAATAAATTTGCGAATTTTTGTTTGGGACATGTTCAATATTATATTTGCGAATTCTTGTTTGAGACATGTCCAATTAGAATGTCCAACTCGACTGCGATGGCAATATATAGCTCCAAGTTGCAGCTAGGGTACAGCCACAGACATCTTTAGTCTTTATTTTGATGATTCAATTGATCGTTCTATGATTGATATACTCCATATTAGGATAGTAGTCTTTATTAGGATATTATGTTTCAATTGGTTTGCATAGTGTCAAATATAATCCATGTATGCTTTTTTTTATTTTATTATTATTGTATGTCTGTCCTGACCTTAGCTATTCAGGTTTTAGTTTGATGATCCATGCTTTTAGGCATTTAGACATTAATTTTCAACTACTTGCATTTAGGCTTGATGTAGAACAATTTACATAAGATTTCATTGTATAGTTATTGCATGCATTCTCCAATTAATAATTATGAATTACATTCATTTTTGAAAGCTACGAATTTGACCTATTTGCGTGTATAAGCAACAATCTAAACTCATTGGCCTTTTTAGTTTGCATTTGATTATACTCAATTATATATATTATGTTACTATTAAACAACTAAAGTATATTGCACATTTTATTTGTATGATTTGCATGTTTCAATCACTTGTACATTTCATTGTTCTCGCATGTGTGTACTGTTCTTGGTTTTCAGATGTTATTTTGGCGGTTCATGCCTTCAATTAGTTAGGTATTAAATATTAAATGCTTACGTTTTGGCTTTAGGTAGAACAATTCATATAAGATTCAATGTTCAGTGGGTGTTTGTTTCAATAAGTTTGTCATTTGATGCATATATACTATAAACTAAACTAAATGAAAAGGGAATTTCATGGCTTTATTCACTTGCAAATCTCATTAAGGTTGCAACTCTTTCAAAAAATCAGGACTCTTGTCTGCTGTTTATGGTCATATTTCACTTAGCATTGCTGATGGAATGCTACACATTTTTCAGTGAAAAATATACTAAGAGTGTAGCAAATGATTTGAACAGTTAATGATAAGCAGTAGTGCCTTGATCAAATCCAATATGGATCACTTACTATATTTTATTATGGTATGCACACATTTTTACATATCTCTAAATCAGGCTTATCAAATACCAGGTAAAACCAAGGTTCTAACTTCCGGGCGGCGTGACGAAATCTCGTCGTTTATGTTTCGATTTTGACATGGACTGGGCCGGAAGTTCATCAAAATCTCGTTTCGGGATTTATTTAAAAAGCAAGAAGAGTAAGAAAAAAAGTTTACAATAAGAAAATCAGTTAAGAATGAACTTTGAATTTCGAAATTACCTAGCTTTGGTAACCTATTTTGAGCTGCAAATCGAAATTAAACTCTGACAGCGTTTTTCTCTTTGTCGATTTCAAGCATCCATCAGTAATTTGGTTTTTCCCTTTTTGGAACTAAAATGAAAATCGATTTTGATTCACACAATGGCATGGGTTTAGATGGGGTCGAGGAAGAAAGGGGTGAGGCAAAAGAAGGAAGAAGGGTTCGTTTTTTTAATTTGATGTTTCTTTTAATGCTGCGCTAGCTGAGAAAATATTTGGGTAGGGTTGGTATAAAATAATTTATTTAAAATAACTTACATAAACCTAGTTATACAAGTAAACTTAGTTAATGTTTTTTATAGGGATATTACGAAGTTAGGATAATAATATAATTTTTAATTTTTTTTATATATTTTGGTTTTCTATTCATGCACCTAGATGTTTATAAATTATAAAATAATACCGAAATCTGTAAAACCGAAACTAAAGCGGAATATTCAAAACTACCGAAACGGAACCGAAATTTCTAAATTTTTTGAAGACCGGACGAAAAACGGAATTCTGAACCTTAGGTAAAACAGGCTTTTTATTCAAGTATACCGATGGCTCTGTTTTCTTATACACAGTTAAGACTAGTGATAGGTAAATAGACCGGTTCTTGGCAATTTGGACTTATCAATTTTAACGCAGAATAGCTGACCTTCCTTTCAATTTTTTGGCAGAAGTTAACAAATACTTAGTGCCGCTTCTTCAAGTGGATTAATCCCCATAACAATCAAAATTAAGGAATCATAGGTCAATACTTAATTTTTTTCAGTTATAAGGAGATTGAAACCTATTTGAATCCTAAATAAATAGGATGCTTACAAGTTGCAATAAATAGATTATTCTGAACAAAAATAATGATTAACTATTGTTGATATTAGTTTTCCATTTTATTCTTAATTTCATTTTTTTTTCTTTGCAGATTCCGTTCTTTGTGGTAATAGCATGGATGATGGGAAAGCCATTGGATTTGAACTTTCATCTTTTTGAAACTACCTCGCTCTTCCTCACAGTATTGGTTGTTGCATTTATGCTTCAGGTACTGGCTTCTTTATATAATGTATCGGCAGTAGCATGCCATAGATGTCATGAACCACTCATATTAAATCGGTTTCTAGTAAATAACAACCCCATCATTTTATCGCATATAAGACAACACACGATTAAGAATGAGTAATAAGTGTGTGTACACACACACACTTTCTAATATCAAATAAGCAAGCTTTAAATTGTTTTATATATATGCCTATATGTGTATATATATGTCTATCATATATTAATGTTTAAGTATGATTATTTTAACTTTTGTCTAAATATAAATATAAATATCTCTTAAATATAAAGTTCAATTATGAATGCAGTGAATTATAGTAATTTATTGATTCCAGATTCCAAAGTTCATAGCTACCGGTAAAAATTTAAAATATGTAGACACGTTCTCTAATCTAAGCATATGATAAATAGGTAGGTAAGTGGACTCGCAATAGAAGCTAGACTAAACATGTTCAAGTACTTGAATGCACTATCACGTGCAAAACAGGGGAGAACAAAGAAAGCAATAATTTTTTTTAATAAAAAAGTAAATCCGGCCCAGCCCACTAATACAAAGAGAACGGGTAAGTGAACCCGATACAACTTCAAATACATGAAAACCCTAGAACATCATAGCACCGACTCAATATTTCTCAAATCACGTCTTCTCCTCATCCAAAGAAAACAATGGCGACTCGACCAAAACTTAAGCTTCGTTCTCTCCCTTCTTAACTCCGCCAGCCTTTCCTATTTCCCAATACGACAAACCTTCGTTAAATTTACCTCTCATGCCTTCAGTCTCCTTGTCTGTGAAAATATTTCTCTGATTAGGGTTAAACCAAGGGAAATTAACAGATCTGTAGTCAACACGACTCAGATCTGTTGATTCTACCTTCTGGAGGACAGCACGATCTCGATTTATGGCACTTTCAAAAATATGATCATCAGAGATATGATTACTGGAATGATATCCAGATTTGTGGTCAATATACCTCCGGTCTGTTAAATCAACGCTCCTTAGAGCAAACTGAGCTCTATTTGAGGCACTATCCGAAGTATAATCTTCAGATAGATGAATGCTCGTCTGTATACTCTTTAGGTAGGCTAAAAATTGTTCCAAATGCTTACTGCTTACTTCGATACATCTTCAGCTAAATTTGCGAATTTGGTTTGACCTTTCACTTTTTTCTTTGATTTATGAAGCAGAATTTCACTGTCTGTTTCAATGAGTAACCATTTCTGCTCTTTAATATTGCTTGTTTTATTATGAGTACGTGCATTTCTTTCTCTCCAAATAAGGTAGACAGCGGTAGTAATTAAAATGTGAGTTAGGTCTCTTTCAATAGATTTTCCTTTGAACTTGATATTTATGAGATGAATAGCTTGCTTGTGGTCCATGTGGTTACTGTTTTGAATACCCAGTTTAGCTTGAATGTGATTCCAGATAAAATATGAGTAACTGCATTCAAAAAACAGATGAGAATAGCTCTCATTTTCTAGATTTCATAAGGAATATAATGAACTAGAACTATTACATCATTTGTTAATTTTGTCCCAAGTTGGCAATCTGTTATGTAAAGTAAAAAAGTATAGAATGCCATCTTGAGCTTTGTTCCAAATGCAATCATACCAATCAACATTGTGACTTTATTTCTAACAGCATTCCATGTATTTTTAAAGGAAAACTTCCTTTTGTTGCTTGCTTTCCATACGTAGTAATCACTGCCTGCACTAAAGTCAAGATGAATTTACATATATCATCTTTGTGTGGGTTAGTAATAGGGTGAATTTGAGGTTGCCATTGATTGTTTATAATAATAGAAGACACTGTTGCATTGGAATCTCCAAAAATAACTAAATTACTCCATCCAACTTTATTAACAATGGAGTCATTATTGAACCAAGGGTCAAACCATCACTACAAGAAAACTGCGGTTTACCTACGCCAATATGGCGTAAGCGGGGCGTAGGTAAATACAGCAACTACGTAGCCCCTACGCTAATTCTGTCATGGGTAAAATCTATGTAGGTAATAAAATACCTACATCTTACCTACGTCGTCCGTGGAGTTGTTTCATACGTCTTTCCTACGCCATAATTTTTCTACGCCTTCTCCACGCCATTTTATTCCTACGTTTTTGTTACGACATTTTTACTTCTGTAGCTACTCGCATCTTTCCTACGTCATTCGTTTACCTACATCTTCCCTACGTCGAGTTTTCCTACGATTTCCCTACGCCATTCTTACATTTCACGTTTCCTACGTCTTTTCTACGTTATTCATTTATCCACGGTTTACCTACGCCTGTGTTTTTAATGTTTTTCCTATGCCATGCACACGACTTTTTGTTGTATTAATATTCGATTTACCTACGCCTTCCCTACGTCTTTTCTGAAGCAATTTTGATATATTACTATTGTATTTCATTTCACCACATTAAATAGAAACTAAAATCAACTTATTTTATATATATACATGTTCCAACAAAAAGATTAACATCAAACCATTCATCTTTAATTCAAAAAACAAATATCTCATTCATAGTACAAAGTCAAACAATATTAATCAAGTTTCTATATGTCAAAATAATACGATAATATGTTCATGATACATGACATCATACCACCACTAAGAAAGTTTTCAATATCCTCATCCCTCACGACGATCGTTCGGCTCTCCATCAAATCTCTATTGAAGCATCTCAGTGAGTTATTCATACTGCATCTTCAGCATTTGAATCTCCCATTCTTGACGCTCCACCTTTTCCTCTAGTTTGGCTATAGTCCGTACTTCTCCCTTATTGATGCTATAAGTGGCGTCTTTGTATTTCTGCATTTTATCAAATATTGCATCAATTTCTACATTTTTAAACTAACTAAAATAATGTTTTGTTGAAGTTTAAATACTTACTCCAGGGATATTGCCATAATATGGCCTACGATCCTTTCTTTTAGCTATAGCACCGTTAAGCATGTCGAATACTTCTTCCTCGACTTCATATGAAATTATTGTGCCTTGACTTTTCAACTCTTCGATTCTAGCTTGATATTGTGGCTGTATTTGTAATTGTTCAAATAAATTTTATTACATATATGTATAAGTCAAGATGTGGTGTAGGACAGCTAAGTGCATACTTTAAATCTACATACTCCGTTTTGCACAGTATCTTAGATGTCAATGATAACTTAACATGGGAATACGTCCGATTAGATACGTAATCAAATCAATTTTGGTATATCCAACACAAAACTAATTGACAATTTATAAATTTCACGGTTTGCAACATGCAGGTATATGCTTTTTTCTCATGTATATGCTAAAGCATGATATTACCCTTTCGTCTCCAATATATTGGATAGTTATACGTCTTTGATTATAAAATGATTCATCATTCAGAATTTTGGGTATAAAAATTAAAATGATAACGAACAAATAAGCAGTGTAAAAATGACATACCCGGCTTTTCTTTGTAGGAATGGTCATGTTTCTGTTATTAATCTAGTGATGTTGATTAATCTAGTGAAGATGCCACCAAGGGTTTCAATACCCAGAGACAATGTTCCATTTTGGCTTTCTCTGCTGCTTCACGGAGCTTTTGTAAAGCTAGTCTGTCTTTGAGAGGTCAATTCCTTCGGTACGCTTGTATTCACTCACTAAGTAATCAAGAAGGCATTATCAAAATCTTCTCCTCCCAGGAAAGTGTCACCGTTGGTTGCTTTGACCTAAAACAAAACAGTGCATGATATAATTCAAGAAACTTATAATATCCTTTATCATTTCTGACGTAGCATGCACATTAAGTTAATCAACCAATAATATTTATAGGGGATCTTTTTTTCTCTCCCTTTTTCAACTCCTTGAATCTGCAAGCCCATCTCAATATCCAAACACCATACTACTTCCAGCGGATGGGATCTGATTCAACATGTACACATTTTCATGCACCCAGTAGTTTACATGGTATCCACAATCAATTTGTGCAGACGTGTCTGTGTGAAATTTTGGTTAAGCTTCTTTAACGCCAAGGGTCATTAAAAAACACCTTAGATCCCGTTGGTAGTATGTAGTAAAATACAGCAGGGTTTTACGTACACTTATATCAATCAATAGCATGTGGTGTTTTACTAACAAAAATTGCAAGTGTGTGTGTTAAAAATAGTATGAAAATATAAATAACTGCATTGATATCTCCGAAAAATGGAAACATGGCAGCGATCAATGTTGCTACTGTGACTGACAGTGATCTAGATATCAAACTGGGCACTACATTCCTCACAGAGTTCTGTCTTTTTACTGGATCAGAAAGCATTCCTTCCAATACTTCATTTGTAGGTTGCAGATATACTTGTAATTGAATTTTGAATTTTTAAAACTATAAATATATGTGAAATACATTTGTTGAAGGTGCGAATGATAATTACCACGCTGACCGCTGAGAGTTGAAAAAGGGTGAAGATGTTGGTGCTCATGAGGAACCATTTGGGAACCAAAGTGTTGTTACCCACCATGAAGTTTGTGAGAATGGAGCCATGGACTTGATTGCCGAAAGCCCAGTAACCCGATATGGATACGCTGAAGAAGGTTGCTACTGCTACTGCTACTGCATAGCATAGGCACAGCCCTTTGAACATCTTTCTTGTTACTGGAGGTGCTGCCATTGCCTTATATGAAAATTATATTAGTTTTCAAATTAGTGGCAAATATTTGCATATACACTTAACACAACATATGTTGTGGGTTGGCATATTTTTCCTCGTGAGTTTAAGTGAAATATTTGCAGATATTAAAGTGAAATAAACCTGAATCTCAGGAATGATTCCATTTCCATATGTAGTTGCCTATGATTGCAATAGCATTGAAGGCTCCAAATACACGATCTTGATGATCACCTAAAATCGTATAATCTTTAGCTGGTGCTCGACTGGAATGTCCTGTAAACTGATAAATGAAACATGTAGTCAGAATAAATACTGAAAAAAAGTAGGGAAATTACGCATGAAATTAGCAGAAGGTTATATATGTTTTGCCTGCATAAATGGCTCCAATTTTCGAGCAGGCGCTGTAAACAAGACAGTGGAGCAGGGAAATAAGATTGATATGCCTTAAGGAATGGAAGGATGGAATTTGAGCTAAAATTAGAAGGAATGCTCCAAATATGAGCACAAATTCATAGAGCTTTGTCGACCCATCTGGATTTGGTATCAAGTACATTGACTACAAGCAATAATTTGGTTAAAGATACCTGAAAAAATAATAGTGAGATGATGATGAAGAAAAAATAGAGTTACCTTCATAGTTTGACCGGCAAGCAAAGTAGAACCGACTAGTACCCCGAAACAGACTAGAAACTGAATAAGACCAATGTAGTAGCGACCCCATTTTGGTCCTGTAGCAACGAGTAAAAACTCACTTTTTAGATAAAGACTGATGATAACCATTTAAAACAAGTCGTTTGAGATTATTAGTTGAACTGTTAATATTAGATGCATTCTGGGTTGTATGCAACAAGAGAAAAACAATCCCTCTCTTCTGCTAGTATTTAAGTGACAATCTGATCTCAATATTGATGTCAGACTGTGTGAACATAAGTTGTTGGACAGTAGTTTCCGTTGTTCTGTCCCTTTTGAATTAACTTGCTAGATAACCAGTATAGTTTGTGCGAAGGAAGTACAACGATAATCATATTTCATTCAGCAGTTTGAAAAAAATCACTAGTTGTACATATGTATAAAGGATGCCATGAAATCTTGGTTGGTTAGAATGAAAATTTGTCCTCTTTGGTGTGAGTGGACTTACATGACTAAAGTTAATACATGTCCAGTTTCTGTTAAATTATGGAAGGAGAACCCATATTTCTCTGTTACAAAAAAATGAATATATATATATATATATATATGATAAAATAGCACATTTTAATCGATTATAAACTTACGTATGCACTAATAAAATCTCATTCATGGCACGGACTTTAATAGAAAACGTTAACAATGTTCAAAAGAAACAAAATACACTGACTACACCAATTACAATCTACAAGGCGTAAAGAATGAATCTAAAGCCGGATACATTGACTGTAAACTCATCGGTAAGTCTAATTAAGTCTGCCTTTTATTAGAAGAAAAAACGAACAAGCATCTTTATATTTTTTGTAATCGAACATTCAGCAGCAATCGCCTGATCAAAATGTAAAAAAACAGCATAAAAAAGGTATTATTTACCAAGAATATGAAAAGCCATGTCACGAAATCGAAGCTAGCGGTTACCGTGCTGCTAATGATGCTCGAGCACAAGGGAAAGCAAATTATAGGAATAGAAAGTGACTGCAGCTCCAAGGATCAAGCACAAGATGCCTGGCACCCATCCAAGCGATGCAAATGCAAATGGCAAACTCAGAAACGCTGGAGCTACGATTGATGTAGTGCCCAGGTTGATATCTAGATCACTATCAGTCGTAGTAGCAACATTGATCGCTGCCATGTTTCCATTTTTCGGAGATTTCAAATATAACTTAATCTCATGCGGTGGTATCAGAATATGCATGAAAATTAATAAAACAAAGAGGGTTTATTTATATTTTCATACTATTTTTAGTTTTACATTTTATAATTAAAAACTAAGTTATATGCACAAACATTTTTCATCCCATTCTTTTGGATATTTTACCTACTTTGCTGCAACCCTTTACCTATCAGTGGACAGAAAATTCAGCTGAGCAGCAGCTACATCTCTTTATATGTACACTATGTCATGACCACATCTTAGCCCAAAGTTCATCAATGCATCTCCTTTCCTTGGTCAGCAACAACTTGAAACTTGTCTGGATAAGCAACAATAAGTTACATTGAACTAAATCAACATTTGAACCGTTTTGAAGTAAATCAACAGGCACAAATTGGTACTATGCATAACAATTTTCTTCACTTTCAATGTTACATCACTCGCTAACAAAAAAATACATTGTACCATGACAACTATTTGCTTCAATTACACTGAGCAGGAATTGAAAATTTATGATATTAACTAACAAATAAAAGTTGGCACACACATGTCATTAAAACACCAATTATGGAACACTATATAGAAAACACAGACAAATAAATACAATGGATACGATTACATTATTTTAGCACCTCACTAAAATCTATCTTTAACAGATTCAAACATAGTGTTAACTGTATAGCCATCACATACTATAGTTTAAAATCGGTAGTCTTTTGATTTCGTTAAAAACCAAACTTGATAACAAAAATTAGCATTAATTCCAAAATTATATCCATAGATATATAGCTGGGTTTGCATTTAATCAATTATCAAACCATTTTGTGCATTTGCACTACACCGAAGACAAATACAAAAGGAGAATCGGAGACTAAAACAAAATTTTGATAAACCTTACCAAAATTCACAAGAGAATTTGACGCTCCAAACATGTCTTTCATGATCTGTTGGACTTGCTCGGAGATTTTATTAAAGATCGCAGCATTGATTTTTATTCAAAGGTGAGGAGGTCGGGTCAATGGCGGCAACTGGTAAGTAGGAAATCGATGGGACAGGAAAGCTAGGGTCAGTAGCATGCGATGGCTAGGAGGAGGCATAGGCGAAGGCGGCGAGGAGGAGAACTAAATCTTCGATCTTGGAGTTTGAACCTTCAATTGGAGATTGGATTTGTAAATTCGCGTCAATCATCGTGCTTAGCTTTGAAACTAATAGATTATGAAGATGAAATAGGAAGATTAGGGCTTTGAAAGAGAGGGATTTATGAGTTACAGAGAGGGAGCTGACAACGAAACAAGCAGAGTACAGGTGCGAACCAAGATGAAATTATCTGAAATTTCAGCGTCCAAAATGATCAACGATCATAGAATTAGGTTTTTTTTTCGTCTTGAATGGGGAAAAACTGAGGTTAGGAGAATGGAAGCATGTAAAAATAAAAAAAACTATTTTTGTCGTAGTGCATGTGTAGGGATGATGTGAGAAATTTTCTACGCCTTCCTTACGCTAGTTTGAAATCGTAGAAAATTAACAATGACGTAGGAGATTATTTACATTTTTTCTATGGCATAATTTTAGCGTAAGAAATTTCCCACGCATTTCCTACGCCAATGTGGAATTGTATAAAATTAACAGAGGTGTGAAAATGGCGTAGGAGATTATCTACGTCTTTTCTACAGTATCATTTTAGTGTAGGCGATTTCCTACACCTTTCCTACGCCTCGATTTTTTTTCTACGTATTGAAGTTGATGTAGGAGAGGCGTAGGAAATTTCCTTACGTCTTCCCTACACCTTTACCTCTTTCGACCAGTTTCCTACGCCTATCCTACGTCCCGCCTTTTGGCGTAGGAAAGACGTCGGAAACTTTGTATAGGAAACTGCAGTATTTTCTAGTAGTGACTCATTTCAGCAGGAAAGAATGCACTCATTGAAATCAAACAGCAGCAGAAAGATTTATATGTATAAGCTCCATCACAAACACACATACCCAGAACAAATGCATGCACGTACTCCACTGACTCAAGCTCACAAAAACAAATGTGCACGAAAGTGAATAGGCGAAGGCACTCAACCATCTGCCGCAACCACCAGGTGACCGACCGCTAGCCATAGTTGCCAGTAATTCGCTAGTTAACATGTCTCTCTCTCTCTCTAAGTCGACCAATTCAAGTTTACTTTAAGGTAATTTCCAACCAAGCATCAACCAATTCATAAGTATATATATATACATATATATTCATACATGCATACATAAGTATATATACACATATATGCATACATGTGTGTGTATCAGTACATATCTTTAAACATGGTTTACGTCAGTGGAATACTCACCTATACAACACCATCTTCTTCTTACGTTCGAACACATGCAATATGGCTCTCCAAGACAACGTTGCGCGAGCCTCTCTATCAGATGCAGATGCATACACGCTTGGAGATACATATATTGATATTCTGCATTTTATTTTGATTTCTACAATATACGCTTGAATTTTAAAGTTAAGAGAATTTGGTTTTTGATGGCTTCAAGAAGAAGGCGGAAAAATAACATTTATGTAGTGTTTTGAATATAAAAAATAAAAGTAAAATTAGTATAAGATGATGTACTAAAAGGAATTTAGGGAATGTAAACTATCTCTAGAAAATAGCAAGATGGCAAAGAAAAAAAAATGATAGAGCATTTATTATTTAAAACAGTAAACTAGAAACAAAGCTTGCTAACTTGGACCATCTGGATTTTAGATAAAATCTTGATTGTCAAGTACCGGCCCAAAACTGTCAAAACTGGTCCAAAATGTGGTTTTATGCTCAAAAACCAGTGAGAAAAAGTGCAATGTTAAGCTCTTTTTTTTAATATTAAGTGCAATTCAATCACATAGCTTAGGTAAACCAAGTGCACAAGTGCACAGTAAATCAAAACTGATACAACAGAAACACAAAATGCACAAAAAAAACAGAAATGCAATATGAGTTTTTTTAAATAAAATAAGAACACAATGCAATGAGAATGAACTGAAATAAGAACAGCAACTAAAAAAAGTGAACAAATCAAGTGTTATCATTTTGATTACTAGTTGTCGTTCTTTTTAGTATAAATTTCAATTTATTATTGTATTGAATGCATGTAGGCATTTGTAGAAGAAGTAGAAGAAAAAAGGAAATTGGATGGTAGTTCTAGTGGTGATGGTGAAGTAGAAGATCTTGAAAACGATCCAATTGCAGAAGTTTTTGGTTTCGATAGAAAGAAAATTTTTTGTCGAGCGGTTAGATCTGCTTCTTCTATAAAACAGTAAATAAAATTTATTGCCTCAATTATTGTCTTATCTTTTGTTATTGCAATTTGATATTAGTGTGGAATTGGCAAACTATGTATTGGTAAACTTAACTATGTATTGAACTTCTCTTTTGTTAACTGATGCTCTATTTTATTACCATGATTATGAATATTGTTTATTGATATTGATTGAGTTATAATTAAAATTAAGATAATATTTCATATTAAATACAATTTCCATTATATCTTTCAACATTCACATTACCAATAAGTGGTTATTTGTTTGTAGATACTTGTAACACTTATAAGTGATGAGAGATATTTGAGAGATATTTTTCGCCAACGCTTATAAGCGTTAGAAGATATTTTTCTCCAACGTTTATAAGCGTTACAAATAAATGTTCACACCCCTATAGCAATATAAGTGTTATTGAAATTCTTGGCAACGTTTACACTCGTTGGAAATTTTCTGTTTTGATGTAGCGAATATTGATACACATACAATAGTGGACGTAGAGATTTGAATAAATAGGAGCAGGACATTAAAAAAAAATCTTTACTATTAATTAAGAGAATTCGTTGAATATATTTACTCGGTGTCCTTTTGAAATTTCAAATATATCCTTTTACATCTCATAGAAAAATATGGGGATGTAGCCTGTTTTTTTCAAAGTACATTGTTAATCACCATGGTGAACTATAGTATACATTCATAAGCTGAAGCATCTCGGTGTTTCATATTGTCTATAATTTGTACGAGTGTTCATCGGTCGAAATCTCGCTCGATTCCTAGTTAGTATGAAAATGTTATTGCCACTATTAAAATAATAGTAAATAGCGATGGAGGCTTTGGACATCCGTCGACGGCTATTTTCGATGGTTAGCGATGATTGTTGATCTCTGTGGCGTTTTCGTCAATAAAATATAATAGCCATCGCAAGCCGTCAAAAATTGAAGTAAACTTGCCGTCGGCGGACGTCGCTAGCCGTCGAAAATTATCATATATACAGCCCCCGTTTGGCAAGTATTGTTCACGATCGTTGTTTGGATATTCGTTTTTATCACAAAACAGACATTTGTATTCATCCGATACAAAATTTGTCGGATTTGTCCCAGTATTGGAAAGTTAGAAACACAATATAGTAATTATATTTTGCAAACCATTACATTATAAACGGTTTACAAAATTTCGACAACACTTTCTTTTTGTTCCTTGTGTACGATATAGGGAACAAAATGGAAGTGCTGTCGAAATTTTGTTGAATGGTTTAAAATTAAAGTGATTTGCAAAATATAATTACTGCTACGTTTGTAATGGAAAGTAGGATGTGATGACCAACCTCAAAGTGTAAAACAATAATCTAAAAATTATAGATTATATTCATATAATAATTTGTGTAAATCCATTTGAAAATAAAATTAAATAGAATAATATTATATATTTGCGAAAATTTAAATGTATGATTTAATTGAAAAATAAAATGTCAATACGTAAATGATTAATACGTTTTTATGTTTTAAAGAAGAAAAAATGGTCAATTATTGTGTCTATCGGAGCTGGATGTACCAAGAAAGAAAAGAAATTGGAGGCTCAATAAGTGAACATTTTCAAAATATTGTACACGTCTTTATTGATTTTGCTTTAAATAATAATGGGAACGACGAAGAAATCCATACCCATTGTAATGACCGGCCATTTCGAACCATTCAAATTGACAATAATTCACACATGTCGGACTTGAATTGCTCAAAACAACAGATTGTTAATTTATATTTGACAAAACATAGCATATATGGTAAATAAATCAATCACAAAATCACAGACATAGAGTAATGTAACAATAAGCAGCGTAATAGATAAATAGTAGTTCATGAAGCTACTACATAAAATAAGAGTCTGAAACAAAATACAACAGAAATCCAAATACAAGTCTTTAATACAAAGCAAATGACAAGTCTGAACATCATCAGCTGGGAATAACTACAGTAACTGAGAAAGCTAAACGAATGAAAGACAGATCTCCAAGCAAAGCTGCAAGCTCCAAAGGTAAGTCTCAAATGCTGTGACACTCAGGCTAACCCAAGCATAAAGCAAAACACTAAACGCTCGAGTCAGGATTAACATTCTTATGCAAGTAAATTGACTCAAATGAAAAGTCCAAGTGAAATGCAATATAACTTAGAGGATGTTTAGGATTTCATCCCTTGAGGATCCACGGAACTATCTACATACATAGTACAATACGCTACATAGATAATGTCTATAGTATAGTATAATATTAAAATAGCATTAAGGCGTTACCCATATCCTCCTTAACATATTTTTATGTAAATGTCGTAGTATATACAGTACCGTAATTCCTCCTTAAACTGGAAGGATATCAGAGGACACTTCATAGTATACGGCCCAAACAAAACTTATATAGGGTGCGATAAGGCGTATGATAAGGCACGCGAGGCAATGCCTAGTGTAGGATACTACCATTTTGTGGATCCGGACTGGTGGTAACGATAGCAGCTACTAACATCCACCTTGAGACACACTCTCATAATCATAGTGGTGCACCCAATCAAATCACAAAGTAATAGAATGATAACTAAGAAGCATGCTCGATCGGAGGTGCACTACAACAAAATTACCCTTTCACAACTGCAAAAACAGTTGTAATAGGTCTATAACAACTGGCGCCCGTCAGTCCTCATATCCACAATTGTAATAGAGTTGAATTATTTTACAACGGGTACGTACAATTGCAGAAGCAGTTGTAAAAATTCTTTTTACAACTGCAAGTAGCAGTTGTAAAAGAATTATTTACAACTGCTTTCGACGGTTGTTATAAGACTCTTTTGCAACTATCGGCGGCTGTTGTAATAGAATCTTTTACAGCTGCTTTTGGCAGTTGTAAAAGACTTATTTACAACTGTTTACGACAGCTATAATAAATATTCTAACAACTGTTTATGCCTATTGCGTTAACATTTTATAAGTTTGTAATGGCTGTAGTAGGATCTACTACAACTTGTGCTTACAGTTGCAACAAATATTTTTACAACTGGTACAAACTACTATAATTCATCTTTTCACAATTGGTATTAACTATAAATTTCATGATATTATAATTAAAACGTATATTTCATTAATAATAACCGCAGTCATTCATATGCTTGAAATAACACGATTCATTAACATTCAAAAACAATTTAAATTTACACCATTTATGAATTCATAACTTTGTTCCAAAACATAACTAAATCGATAACATAAGTCGGTAAAAGTACATACACGTACTAATCAAAAGAGATAAATTCTTTCTATCAAACGATAGGTGTCCCAATTGCTTGTCCAATAGTATAGATATGTAACAACCGTGGTATTTTCAACCATTCGCATCCATTATAAGTGTATAGGTAGACACTCATGCCGGAATTAAATTGCTCAAAATACCACGTTGTAAATAAAAATTTGGCAAATCTCAGAATATACAGTAAATAAAAATCATAGAATCACAGACACAGAGTAATAATAGTGCAGCGGAAGCAAAAGAAATAGTAGTTCATGAAGCTACTATATAAAAATATCAGAGTTACATAAAATACAATAGAAGAAATAAGGTACAAAAGAAGTCTCACTTCGTAGAAGTCAACTAATACAAGCGCTGAAAGGAACAACAGGTTTCAAAAGATAAACATGACAAGTAGATAATCTCCAGCGATTCCAATCTCCAGAAAGTGGAAATCCAAATCTGTGAATAACTCAGGCTGACCCGAGCGTAAATAAAAATACAAACACTCGAGTCAGGACATACATACTTATACAATGTAAACCAACTCAAGTGAACTATAGTAAAGGTACAAGTAACTTAGAAGATGCTTGGGACCGCCCATCCTCTAAGGATCCGTTAAACTATTTACTATGTAGTATATTGCGCTATATACAGTAGTTTCTAATCAGTAAAGTATAATCATATAGAAACTAGCGTTAAGGGGATGGTGAACCTTAACGCTGTCGGATCTTTAAAACCAAAATCGTAGTGGGCTCGATATAAGGATATGACACGGCACGCGAGGCAATGCCAGGGTGGATACACCGTTTGCACTCCCGGACCGGTGGTGACGGCAAGCCAGCAGCTTCCGCCCACCTCGAACAATACCCCCGAATCAAATGTGGCGCCACCGAATCGAATCACAAAAGTAATAGAATGGTTTCCGATGGAGCATGCTCGATGAAAGGGTGCGACCCTTTGTGTAGCCCGGTATAGCTCCTGTTTTAGTCATATATGCCAACTCACGGGAGTTGGGTCCACGTAATATACCTCGAGAACGTCGCCACCATCCTACTTCATTCTGGAATCTCCACCGCGTACACAGTTGTTAAAGTGGTTTTTGGTATTGGCCGGCTATACGATAATATCCGATCCCGGTCTCTTTAACAACCAATCGTTATTATAACCCGTAGTTATAACTTTAAAACATATTTTATACTTCAAAATAAAATATCATTTCAACCCAAATCTTTATCAAAATAAAGATTAAATCATTTCCAAACCATTTCAATATATCATCATACCATATCTTTCAATTCAAATATTTATCAAAGTAATTATCAAGTCATTTCAAATCATTTTTAATACATAAACATCACATCTTCCAAATTCAATATTTATCAAAATAATTATCAAGTCATTTCAAATCATTTTTAATACATAAACATCATATCTTCCAAATTCAATATTTATCAAAATAATTATCAAGTCATTTCAAATCATTTTTAATACATAAACATCATATCTTCCAAATTCAATATTTATCAAAATAATTATCAAGTCATTTCAAATCATTTTTAATACATAAACATCATATCTTCCAAATTCAATATTTATCAAAATAATTATCAAGTCATTTCAAATCATTTTTAATACATAAACATCATATCTTCCAAATTCAATATTTATCAAAATAATTATCAAGTCATTTCAAATCATTTTTAATACATAAACATCACATCTTTCAAACTTCATTTTCAAATCGTCTTAATTTCAAAATATCATAACTTTCAAAACTTCATCTTCGAATCATTTAATATATACCAGAATATCATATCTTTCAAAACTTCATTTCAAATCATTTCAATATATCATATCTTTTCGAAACCACATTTCAATCATTTAATATATCAAAATATCATCTCTTTTCACAACCACATTCATTTCAATATCATTATTCATTTTATTCAATTTAAAATACCATTTCAATTCATATTTTAAACAGTTTATATTCCAAAAATCATTTTTAATCACTAAAATGAAGTTATTATGTTTAATAATTAAATTATTAAACTTCCAAAATTTTCAACTTTCAATGTTCATTTATTCACTTAAGTTTATTAAAACAGTAAAGATTCACTTTTCGTGGCATTTAGAAAATGCTACGGAAAAATACATTCAAAACAGTTCACTTTAACAAAAGACAACATTTTAAAATGTTGTAATAGGGTTTACTTAAATTTCAAATAAACTTAGTTAAATTCAAAAATTATAGCACTTACAAAAATTTTCTATAATAGCTTTTAATTCAATTTAGCTTTTTAGTTCATTATCGTCTACTACAGCATTTACAATGCTGTAATATCATTCACATTGTAATTAATAGAATTTCAAAAATGCAGTAAATTAACTTCAAATATTCAATAAAATTTCTCAACCAATTATATTTTTATTTAAAACATTTTTTAACTTATAAAATCATACATTTCACATTTATAAACATCATTTAATTTTCCTCAAATTCATGATTTTATAAAGTTAAATTTCCATTCAAAAATCAAGTTTTAATAATAATTCACTTATCAAAATGCAATGTTCAATTTTAGATTCACTACATTAAATTTCAACTTAACATTTATGTTAAAATTCTCAAATATAACTTATTTTTATTTTTATTTACTTAACTAAAATTTCCCTTTCAAGTCAATTTCATAAATTTCCAATTTTAGTTATATTTCAAAATTTCAACTTAAAATATTCATTCATTTCACATTTCAGCTTTATTAAAAATCATTAATATGATATAAAATCACTTTAAATTCAATTTATATTCAAATTTTCATAAATTCATATTCAATTAAATTTCCAATTATAATTAAATCAATTTTTCCAAAATAACTTACGTTCAAAATTTCTAACTTTTCCATTAATTCAATTCACTTACAATTATTCATAAAATCAATAATATTTTACAAAAATCTTTTTTAATTATATTTAATCAAAATAATATAATATTTACATTTCTAAAATAACTTTAAAGATTTTAGGAAAACATATATTAACTACGGGTCTATATATAATTTTCTACGCTAGGTAAAGTGATACGGATATGTATCATTTCAATCCGCAGTTTAAAAAGAAAAATCCGGGTTTTATCATTTCAAACCCGCAATCCCAAGTTAAATAAATGATTTGAAAATCATTCAGGCCTATCATTTCAGCCCATAACAATTTTCCCTTATTCCAAAGTCCGTTCGGGTATATATCATTTCAACCCATAGTGATTCTAATCAAAAGGGAACTTGCAGTGTGATAAACTGATATAAATAAACAGAATAGCATAATAAACAGTAACAAGTGATATAACAGGTGTAATAACAGGTGTAAACATCATATGATCATAATATAGCAGTTATAACATGATGCAATACATTTACAGATTCAAATGGTGTCGGTTTATCAGTTATATAGGTACAGATTGTCTGGTGAGAATAACTCACCGGTTTGAGCTGGAGACACAACAACGAATTTCACGAACGGAATCTACACAAGCACAAAAGCACGACACAGATACGAATGGAGGAGCCAAGGATTAATTCCCTTGAATACAAATCAAACAAACAATAACAAACATGAATTATAAACCAAGATATTACAAAACAATGCTAGGAATAAGTACACAATTCAAAGCTAGAACTTTTGCACTTGCATTCACCTTTGTATGCTTCAGCTATGGACTGGAAAAGCACTGTAATGGAATGGTTTTGGATCAGGTTTGGATGCAATAGGTCAGCGTATCATGGATTTGATGATGGTGCAAAGGTATGTGTACATGAAACTATGACTACAAGGCATAAACAAGGATTTTGGTCCATATTTGGCTCGACCTATGGCACACTTGGGCTGGCTATACTTACTCCAGATCTAGACAGTGGAGAGTGATGGTATAGCAGCACCCAAAGGTCATGTGGTTGCTGGTGGTGGTGGTTCTAGGGGTGGCCAAGAGGAGTATGTGAAAGGATATTGGCATTAAGGCTCGGCTAGGCTAGTTTTAAGGGTTTGCTTGCAATTTTTGTGGAGTTTTCAACATGGGGAGGCCACGGCCTGATCTGGTTCAGGTCTGGACAGTGGGTAGGTGGAGGGTCAAAGGTTGTATCATGGTGGTGGTGGAACAATAGGAGGTGGCCAAGGCAAGATATGAAGGAGATAGTGGAGTATATGGCTAGGCTAGGCAATTTCAAGGGGTTTGGTGCAAAGTTTGTGATGCTAACCTCAATGGATGGGCAAAACTTGGTTAATGTCAGAGGAGGGGGAGGAGGAGCTGCTGTAGATGGTGGAGGAGATGGTGGAGCTGATGGTGGAGAGGTTAGGCTGAGCAAAGCATGAAGAAGCAGGGCAAAAATCAAGGCAAACAAATGGAAAAAGGAAGAAGATGAGAGGAGAATGGAAGCCATATTTTTCTTTGAAGTGCCGTGAGTTTTTAGGAGATGAAGGAGGACATTTGTTTACGTGCAAATGATATGTGATCAGCTGAAAGAAATGAGATATGGTTGGCCTCAATTGAATGCAAGAGTTAGAAAATGAAAAGGTGGGAAAACAAAGAGACTTAAGCAACTAAAGAGTCACAAAACCTTTCAAATTTCCACTAAATTCTTTTTAATTTTAAATAACCGAAATATATATATAAATCCAGATAAAAATATGAAAATTTAGTAAATAAACAATAATAAATAAATAAATTATTAATTATATATAGTTTAATTAAATAAAACAGCAAAATTTACAACTAGTCCTGAAAATATGAAAAATAAGTGCAATGAACTTGGAAAAAATTTTATGTACTTAAAAATATTTATAAATAAAGATAAGAACACAAAATAAAATGAATTCACAAAATAAATAAATAAATTTTAATTAAAATATAGTTTAGACGAAGAAAATAGCAGAAAAAGGAAACAGCCTTTTAAAAATAGGAAATCATCATAGTAAATTTTAGAAAAATCCTATTATTATTTTTAAAATATTTAGAGATGAAAATATACATAAATTAACATATCTACCCATATTAAAAGAAATATAAGAAAGAAAAATATGATTTATAAAATTTAAAATAGGCAAAATTGCACAATAAAACAAATTATACTAGAAATTGAAATGTACTTAACTTTTACATTTTAACTCCGTTTTCAACGAAACGAAAAGTGGTGTTCTTAGAATTTTATGTAATTTCATAATAAAAGATAAAATTTATAATTTTAAACTTTTAAAATTTTAAGTCAAAAGTCAAAGTTTGAGTATTTTGACCAAAATCAACATTTCAGGAACATATTCAAATTACACAAGTTTGGAATTATAATTTCATATAAAATCAAGATTTATATTTAAGTAATAAATTTTAATCATTTAAAATAAGTAAAATAAGTTTTTTTTTAAATCAAAATAATTAAAATATATAAAAAAAAATACAGGGTTGTCACACTCTCCCCCACTCAAATCTTTTCGTCCTCGAAAAGGAACGAGGTACGGAAAAGCACAGAAAAAAGATAGAGTGAAATAGGATTAAGATAAGATGACAAGAAGATTGAAATTATACCTGATAACTGTTGTTATAGGTAAGTTTAACAAGGTGGAGATGATCTTTCCAAGATTCTCCAAAATTAAGAACACAGGCACGAAAAGGTAGATTCAAAATGATTACCAAAGATCTATCAAAGATTATAGAAAGATTTCTAACATAAAGATTGTAGAAAGATGCCTATACCAATCTATATCAAGATAAGGATGCTAAGGACAACCAAAATATAGTTTGGAAAGCAAAATAAGGAAATAGATTTAAAAGCATGGAAATTTCAACTTAAATTGATAATTAATATTTTTACACAAGTTAAATAAATCTTAACTATATCAAGTTTCATTATCTTATTATCCAATCATCTTAAACTAACAAAAAATTTCTTATAATTGGAAATATTCTTTAAAAATAAAATTTAAGAATTAAATTTTCGATTACATTCAAACCATTTAGAGATAAGTCATAATATATATAATATGTCAAATCAAATTTCAATCATATATCTATATTATTATAAATCAAGTCATATTTTAGAAATTCAAATCAATTAAATTCCCCAAAACAAAGCTGTAGCAAGACTACATAACAGTCTCTTAACTTCGAACTCGAAAATGAACGTCGATGATGTCGCGATCATCACCGAAGTTATTTTCCAGCGACAAAGAGAAGAGCACTAATTTTAAACCTTTAAAATTCTTTGAAAACAAATTCTATTCAAAATACTTTAAATAATATAACCCTTTTAAAACTTTTAAACCAAAGTTCGAGATCATCGAAAAATAAATTCTCAGATTTCTTTTCTAAATTCATTTAAGTTCCCAAATCAATTTATAAACAATTATTTATAAATTCATTTATAGAACAATAAATGATAAATCAAGTATTATCATTTCAAATTATCAATTTGAATCATTTCATTAAGTTCCATAGATATATATATCAAAATTTTATTTCATTAACCAAATTTTTAAAATAATATTGTGTCAGTTTGTTCTATCAAAGTGTTTTAGAAATCCTATCGATAGCGCTGATCAGACGAATCGATCGGAAACCCAAATCAACATCAACAACTCAAACAACACAATATATAAAAAAATATAGATTGACAAATACAATTCAAAATGTTTGAAAATATGTTGGAAACAAAAGACAAGATGATTAAATATAGAGTAGGGAGGTGGATTAGCTAATATAAATCACGGGCAACCTTAATCGGGTCAACCGTGACTTAAAGTATAAGGTCGAAGTGGATTTTCTGGGGTAAATCTACATTCAACCTCATAAGATAGAGTTTTGGATAATAGGAGATACTAGCATCCAAACTGAGGATATAAAATCTTTGGTAAATCGATGCTGTTGTAAAGGAGTTTCACCCCTTTTACAAGAAAATTTTTGAGATTGGCGAGACCGCCAATTCACTATAAAGATCATTCGAAGTGGAGTTATGGGATACTCTAGAATCAAATGAAGATGAATAGCGGGGAATAAGAATGGATTTTGGAACCACAGGGAACGTTCCAAAATTCAAAGGAATCGAGTCAAAAGAAAGAGATTCAACTCGAATGAAAGGGATTCTGTAAATACATCTACTCCATATGCTGAGTTTTGCCTAGAGCTACCAAAGCTCTGATACCAACTGTAACAACCGTGGTATTTTCAACCATTCGCATCCATTATAAGTGTATAGGTAGACACTCATGCCGGAATTAAATTGTTCAAAATACCACGTTGTAAATAAAAATTTGGCAAATCTCAGAATATACAGTAAATAAAAATCATAGAATCACAGACACAGAGTAATAATAGTGCAGCGGAAGCAAAAGAAATAGTAGTTCATGAAGCTACTATATAAAAATATCAGAGTTACATAAAATACAATAGAGGAAATAAGGTACAAAAGAAGTCTCACTTCGTAGAAGTCAACTAATACAAGCGCTGAAAGGAACAACAGGTTTCAAAAGATAAACATGACAAGTAGATAATCTCCAGCGATTCCAATCTCCAAAAAGTGGAAATCCAAATCTGTGAATAACTCAGGCTGACCCGAGCGTAAATAAAAATACAAACACTCGAGTCAGGACATACATACTTATACAATGTAAACCAACTCAAGTGAACTGTAGTAAAGGTACAAGTAACTTAGAAGATGCTTGGGACCGCCCATTCTCTAAGGATCCGTTAAACTATTTACTATGTAGTATATTGCGCTATATACAGTAGTTTCTAATCAGTAAAGTATAATCATATAGAAAATAGCGTTAAGGGGATGGTGAACCTTAACGCTGTCGGATCTTTAAAACCAAAATCGTAGTGGGCTCGATATAAGGATATGACACGGCACGCGAGGCAATGCCAGGGTGGATACACCGTTTGCACTCCCGGACCGGTGGTGACGGCAAGCCAGCAGTTTCCGCCCACCTCGAACAATACCCCCGAATCAAATATGGCGCCACCGAATCGAATCACAAAAGTAATAGAATGGTTTCCGATGGAGCATGCTCGATGAAAGGGTGCGACCCTTTGTGTAGCCCGGTATAGCTCCTGTTTTAGTCATATATGCCAACTCACGGGAGTTGGGTCCACGTAATATACCTCGAGAACGTCGCCACCATCCTACTTCATTCTGGAATCTCCACCGCGTACACAGTTGTTAAAGTGGTTTTCGGTATTGGCCGGCTATAAGACAATATCCGATCCCGGTCTCTTTAACAACCAATCGTTATTATAACCCGTAGTTATAACTTTAAAACATATTTTATACTTCAAAATAAAATATCATTTCAACCCAAATCTTTATCAAAATAAAGATTAAATCATTTCCAAACCATTTCAATATATCATCATACCATATCTTTCAATTCAAATATTTATCAAAGTAATTATCAAGTCATTTCAAATCATTTTTAATACATAAACATCACATCTTCCAAATTCAATATTTATCAAAATAATTATCAAGTCATTTCATATCATTTTTAATACATAAACATCATATCTTCCAAATTCAATATTTATCAAAATAATTATCAAGTCATTTCAAATCATTTTTAATACATAAACATCATATCTTCCAAATTCAATATTTATCAAAATAATTATCAAGTCATTTCAAATCATTTTTAATACATAAACATCATATCTTCCAAATTCAATATTTATCAAAATAATTATCAAGTCATTTCAAATCATTTTTAATACATAAACATCATATCTTCCAAATTCAATATTTATCAAAATAATTATCAAGTCATTTCAAATCATTTTTAATACATAAACATCACATCTTTCAAACTTCATTTTCAAATCGTCTTAATTTCAAAATATCATAACTTTCAAAACTTCATCTTCGAATCATTTAATATATACCAGAATATCATATCTTTCAAAACTTCATTTCAAATCATTTCAATATATCATATCTTTTCGAAACCACATTTCAATCATTTAATATATCAAAATATCATCTCTTTTCACAACCACATTCATTTCAATATCATTATTCATTTTATTCAATTTAAAATACCATTTCAATTCATATTTCAAACAGTTTATATTCCAAAAATCATTTTTAATCACTAAAATGAAGTTATTATGTTTAATAATTAAATTATTAAACTTCCAAAATTTTCAACTTTCAATGTTCATTTATTCACTTAAGTTTATTAAAACAGTAAAGATTCACTTTTCGTGGCATTTAGAAAATGCTACGGAAAAATACATTCAAAACAGTTCACTTTAACAAAAGACAACATTTTAAAATGTTGTAATAGGGTTTACTTAAATTTCAAATAAACTTAGTTAAATTCAAAAATTATAGCACTCACAAAAATTTTCTATAATAGCTTTTAATTCAATTTAGCTTTTTAGTTCATTATCGTCTACTACAGCATTTACAATGCTGTAATATCATTCACATTGTAATTAATAGAATTTCAAAAATGCAGTAAATTAACTTCAAATATTCAATAAAATTTCTCAACCAATTATATTTTTATTTAAAACATTTTTTAACTTATAAAATCATACATTTCACATTTATAAACATCATTTAATTTTCCTCAAATTCATGATTTTATAAAGTTAAATTTCCATTCAAAAATCAAGTTTTAATAATAATTCACTTATCAAAATGCAATGTTCAATTTTAGATTCACTACATTAAATTTCAACTTAACATTTATGTTAAAATTCTCAAATATAACTTATTTTTATTTTTATTTACTTAACTAAAATTTCCCTTTCAAGTCAATTTCATAAATTTCCAATTTTAGTTATATTTCAAAATTTCAACTTAAAATATTCATTCATTTCACATTTCAGCTTTATTAAAAATCATTAATATGATATAAAATCACTTTAAATTCAATTTATATTCAAATTTTCATAAATTCATATTCAATTAAATTTCCAATTATAATTAAATCAATTTTTCCAAAATAACTTACGTTCAAAATTTATAACTTTTCCATTAATTCAATTCACTTACAATTATTCATAAAATCAATAATATTTTACAAAAATCCTTTTTAATTATATTTAATCAAAATAATATAATATTTACATTTCTAAAATAACTTTAAAGATTTTAGGAAAACATATATTAACTACGGGTCTATATATAATTTTCTACGCTAGGTAAAGTGATACGGATATGTATCATTTCAATCCGCAGTTTAAAAAGAAAAATCCGGGTTTTATCATTTCAAACCCGCAATCCCAAGTTAAATAAATGATTTGAAAATCATTCAGGCCTATCATTTCAGCCCATAACAATTTTCCCTTATTCCAAAGTCCGTTCGGGTATATATCATTTCAACCCATAGTGATTCTAATCAAAAGGGATCTTGCAGTGTGATAAACTGATATAAATAAACAGAATAGCATAATAAACAGTAACAAGTGATATAACAGGTGTAATAACAGGTGTAAACATCATATGATCATAATATAGCAGTTATAACATGATGCAATACATTTACAGATTCAAATGGTGTCGGTTTATCAATTATATAGGTACAGATTGTCTGGTGAGAATAACTCACCGGTTTGAGCTGGAGACACAACAACGAATTTCACGAACGGAATCTACACAAGCACAAAAGCACGACACAGATACGAATGGAGGAGCCAAGGATTAATTCCCTTGAATACAAATCAAACAAACAATAACAAACATGAATTATAAACCAAGATATTACAAAACAATGCTAGGAATAAGTACACGATTCAAAGCTAGAACTTTTGCACTTGCATTCACCTTTGTATGCTTCAGCTATGGACTGGAAAAGCACTGTAATGGAATGGTTTTGGATCAGGTTTGGATGCAACAGGTCAGCGTATCATGGATTTGATGATGGTGTAAAGGTATGTGTACATGAAACTATGACTACAAGGCATAAACAAGGATTTTGGTCCATATTTGGCTCGACCTATGGCACACTTGGGCTGGCTATACTTACTCCAGATCTAGACAGTGGAGAGTGATGGTATAGCAGCACCCAAAGGTCATGTGGTTGCTGGTGGTGGTGGTTCTAGGGGTGGCCAAGAGGAGTATGTGAAAGGATATTGGCATTAAGGCTCGGCTAGGCTAGTTTTAAGGGTTTGTTTGCAATTTTTGTGGAGTTTTCAACATGGGGAGGCCACGGCCTGATCTGGTTCAGGTCTGGACAGTGGGTAGGTGGAGGGTCAAAGGTTGTATCGTGGTGGTGGTGGAACAATAGGAGGTGGCCAAGGCAAGATATGAAGGAGATAGTGGAGTATATGGCTAGGCTAGGCAATTTCAAGGGGTTTGGTGCAAAGTTTGTGATGCTAACCTCAATGGATGGGAAAAACTTGGTTAATGTCAGAGGAGGGGGAGGAGGAGCTGCTGTAGATGGTGGAGGAGATGGTGGAGCTGATGGTGGAGAGGTTAGGCTGAGCAAAGCATGAAGAAGCAGGGCAAAAATCAAGGCAAACAAATGGAAAAAGGAAGAAGATGAGAGGAGAATGGAAGCCATATTTTTCTTTGAAGTGCCGTGTGTTTTTAGGAGATGAAGGAGGACATTTGTTTACGTGCAAATGATATGTGATCAGCTGAAAGAAATGAGATATGGTTGGCCTCAATTGAATGCAAGAGTTAGAAAATGAAAAGGTGGGAAAACAAAGAGACTTAAGCAACTAAAGAGTCACAAAACCTTTCAAATTTCCACTAAATTCTTTTTAATTTTAAATAACTGAAATATATATATATATCCAGATAAAAATACGAAAATTTAGTAAATAAACAATAATAAATAAATAAATTATTAATTATATATAGTTTAATTAAATAAAACAGCAAAATTTACAACTAGTCCTGAAAATATGAAAAATAAGTGCAATGAACTTGGAAAAAATTTTATGTACTTAAAAATATTTATAAATAAAGATAAGAACACAAAATAAAATGAATTCACAAAATAAATAAATAAATTTTAATTAAAATATAGTTTAGACGAAGAAAATAGCAGAAAAAGGAGACAGCCTTTTAAAAATAGGAAATCATCATAGTAAATTTTAGAAAAATCCTATTATTATTTTTAAAATATTTAGAGATGAAAATATACATAAATTAACATATCTACCCATATTAAAAGAAATATAAGAAAGAAAAATATGATTTATAAAATTTAAAATAGGCAAAATTGCACAATAAAACAAATTATACTAGAAATTGAAATGTACATAACTTTTACATTTTAACTCCGTTTTCAACGAAACGAAAAATGGTGTTCTTAGAATTTTATGTAATTTCATAATAAAAGATAAAATTTATAATTTTAAACTTTTAAAATTTTAAGTCAAAAGTCAAAGTTTGACTATTTTGACCAAAATCAACATTTCAGGAACATATTCAAATTACACAAGTTTGGAATTATAATTTCATATAAAATCAAGATTTATATTTAAGTAATAAAATTTAATCATTTAAAATAAGTAAAATAAGTTTTTTTTAAATCAAAATAATTAAAATATATAAAAAAAAATACAGGGTTGTCACAAGATATCTGAAGTAGGCCTAAATAGAAGAGCTTCAGATCCACCAACGCATCGACCCAAACTTTCCAAGTATCTGCTCGTTCTTGCCTATAGATGCAACCAGTTCAAGCTTCTTTCTCCAAGTGATCAACCTATAAAAAAATCATAAAATGTAAAAAAAAATTAACATTATACTAATTAGTATATGACTTTTTTGATATGTAATGACTATGTATAATATCAAAAAAAATTATGAAAACAAACATATGTGATACGATGTATAATTGCTTTAATACACTTCTATCAAAAAATCGAGTAAATCAATATGTGATTTGACAAGTTGTATCTTTTTGATACAAAGAGAAATTTATTACGAGGCTTATATTGATCGATATTTATGAACATTTTTCATACACGCACTCTATGTCCTTCATGATGTACATATATCCATAATTCATTGCTTATCCATCATTTTGCACTTCAAATATGCACTTATCATCTCAATGCATGCTCTTGTATCTTACCGTTTACTAATTACTTTCAGTTTCATTAATTTCTCTCATCTTCTATTAAGTGGTGAGTTATTAGCTATAACATGTTTGATCAATTGTATTCTAAGTCAAACAATAAACATTAGAATACCGTCCATAATTTTCGTGTTAGGGCATGACAACGTACAGTTCCTTTATCATCAATTGTATTCTATCTAAATCAAACACTGAACATTAGGACATCATCGATTTTGGACCTTAAAGTATCAAGTACTGAATAGTACCATAAAATGAATTGTCAAAAGATACACAATTGCAAATAAGAGTTCAAGAAATCGAAAACTATGAACGATAAACATAGTTGTTTCGCCAGATAATTTAGTTTTTCTTGTACATAACATGAAATCATAATCATTTTTAACGTGAATAAATGATGAATTACATCCAATCAAGTTGTTTTTAGGTACAAAGAAAAATATTTTTAAAATATGTGTTTTATTATGTGATTATCCAACTTTAGATCATCATTCAGTGCATAAGGCTTCTTCTAGCCTATGCGGAATCTAAAGTCGGCAACTTGTATGTGGTCTTTGCCCCCTCGTTATCAATAAATCAAACATTCATACAAGAAAACGAAGATAAGTAAGTAAAACTCGCATTTGGGTTATTAAAAAGTAATTAATTAGTACTGTAAGCTCATTAATTATGTTAGGAAATGAGAGGCAGATTCAAAATCCAATCCATTGAATCATACCAGTATAAAATGGTTGGGTTGGACCTACAAACCATCAAATGCGTTTTATACGTTATGTGGCTTGCAAGCGGGGAAAAGTTGATAAATAAAACCAAATAAAGAAAGCATTCAAAGAAACTGAAAACAAAATCATCATGGTTATTCATGTGGAAACATGAACAAGCATTCGCCTGTGGGACAATTTTTATTTGGAGTGGAGCTTACTAGCCTTTGCTTCTGCCTCCACACCTTCGCATGCATAAATCTAAGCATTAATCCTTTTCCTTATTTACATCATTATTTATTAGTTTATAAATCATGGAAGTATAGGAGTCCAAAATCTAACACCTTTCATTTGATTTCAAATCTTGATGTGTTATGATCTAACCATATTGATCGTTATATAAACTTCGTTGGTTATTAAAAATTGAAACTTTGTGACTGGGAGTGAAACGCTTGTTTTATGAGAGAGAAGATGGATTGGAAATAGATGATCCACAGAAAAAAAATAACCGACCAAAAATTGGGATGGAGCAAAGAGAGAAAGAGACCCATAGTTTCCTATATTGAGAAGCAAATGTAATATTCCGAACATTCGTTTTCTTTCGAAAATAGAAGGCAAAACAATACATGCACAGTTATTATATATTAAAGTGAAATATCAGCATTAACAATGAGGGCAACAATACTGTTAACGCTAAGATGTGAACGCTAACACCCCGGTGTGTGAAATGTAGTTGTGAAAGCACCACCCGATAGATCGGGAATGAATTACAAGCAAGTAATAGCAGAAAAGCAGTAAACAACAACAATTTTATAGTGGTTCGACTTAAGGGTACAGCCTACGTCCACTCTAAGTACTTTTATTAATAATCCCGTTACAAGCTGATACAATTCTTCTTAAGTACAATATACTTCAAGTTACAAGTGATTTGGAACAAGTCTTAAGCTTCAATGTCAATTCAAAGTCCTTAAATCCGTGTTGAAGATGTGTGGTTTCTTCGTGGAGTTCTTTGATGAATTCTTCTTATCTTGAAAGCTCTAAGTGTTGATGAAGTTCTCAATGCAGCAAGGTAACGGTGTATGAAGAGAATGTGCCAAAAGTCCTCTTGAAGTTGGAAGTGGTTGTCTATTTATAGGCGTGATTTTCTGGGCAGAATTCTCCAAGTGTTAGGTCGTCTTCGACCTAAAGTAGGTCGTAGGTCGGCAACGACTTATGGAGATCCGGCTTTCCTTTTTTATGAATGAGCGCATCTTTTTTCAACAAGTTCTAGGTCGTACGCGACCTTACTAGCAGCGGCACAGAAAGGGCGGCCTTCCAATGCAATGTCCTTAGGTCGTGAGCGACCTACCTTAGGTCGTGTGAGCTCTATAGGTCGCGGCGTCTCCTTAAATCGTTAGGTTGCGAAGTCTTTAAACCGCTAGGTTGCGGCCTTCCTTAGGTCGCTGAGAACCGTTAGGTCGCGGCCTTCCTTAGGTCGCTGAGAACCGTTAGGTCGCGGCCTTCCTTAGGTCGCTGAGAACCGCTAGGTCGCGGCCTTCCTTAGATCATAGGTCGTGACGGTGCTTAAATCTTTAGGTCGCATAATTGCTTTATGGAGTTAGGTCGTGCCCTTTCTTAAATTGCTAGGTCGCGTGTTAGGTCGCTGATGAAGAGCAGTTAACATTTGCCCCTCGAAGTATGGGCCTATGACATGGGTCGCGTGCTTCGACTCGACTTAGCTAGGTCGTGAGCGACCTAACACTTGTATCAACACGCGTGCCTATTTGCCTTCCCATTTTTACCTCATATAAATATGTTAGGTCGTTTTAATTCTTCTTCACCTCATTGCTCTGACCTCCTACCGCCACTAACGATTTTCTGAACTTCAAAAGGCGAATTCAAGTTCAATCATTCACCGATTCATCCTTGCTACCAAATTACGTAAGTGCCTTCGGTTTCTCTCCATTCCACGATCATCGTTGAATCCCAAGCTCTAACCTCCGAACCCCAAATCAATTTCGTACGCCATGCTCCACTTTGAGCCGCGTTGTGATCGATTTTTGATTGTCAGTGATTATTGTTATTGCAGCGATTCACGAACGCACAATAATGAATTTGATTTATGATAGATCGGAGGTATTTTGAGTCGGTTTTTCAAATGGTTTAGTGGTATGGAAAGATGATGAATCTCATGAATAGGATGATGGATTTAAGTGTAGTGGATAGCGGGTTATAGGGTCTGATGAAGCATTGCATGGAGAGGAAGTTATTGACCCAGTGAATGTGAGCGATTCAAGACAATTCGCGATCTAAGAACCCCTGCGACCTAAGGAGTAGTCTCGACCTACACTAGGTCGCTGAACGACCTAAGACTATCCATGAGCTAAGAGCTATACTTAGCCAGGACCTGCGCGACCTATCTTTCTTGCGACATAGACTCCAGGTCGTGGCCGAGCTAACACTGTATTGGAATGCCTCATCCTTTACTTTGCACAGCACGACTTAAGAAGGCTTCGACCTATGCTAGGTCGCTGGACGACCTATGACTTGTGAAATTCTGTGAAGACTTGGTTGAATTGAACTGGATTGTTTAATCTCGAATTCTGTTGCGCTTTGTTGTAGATTATCTCTAACGCTAATAACCTGTTAAACATAATATTTGCAGAAAACTGGGATGAATATACTGCCATTGACTGCCCACATCAAATGACAGATTAGTCGATAAAGAGTAATCAACTTACATGAACTGTGTGAATGAAATGCTGCGAACTAAAGAATTCAAGTGAAGTATTAAAGCAAAACTAAAACATCCAATTAAAGCCGATTCGTTTGCATTAACACTACACTTGAATTTTATATTAACAAGTCCTGAAATCTCACAATCGACGAATTGTCAACTAGCTTAATTTCAGTTATGTTTGCTTTCTGTTTTTGTTAGTTCTGCACAACACTTCACACTTTTTAGGAAACGTGCACCTTTTCATCTGAATCATCCAGTTGCTTATGTAGAATGACGTCTCAACAAGAACAAGAAGAGATGATAGAATATGCCGAAGGGACTTTCCCGATTGCTATTCCATTAGAAAACTCTCCAGAAAGAACTCCTACTCTTCTGAAAAAGCGGACACTTAATCAATTATGCGTTCAATTTGGCATTGCCGAGGCAGAAGTTTTACTTCCTGGACCAAATGATTTCGCTGATAGACCGCCTTATGGTTTTATTGCTATAAATCGCCAAATGTGCTTAAGTGGAGCAATTCCTCCTTTTAATGAATTTCTTCGACAAACCTTTCTCCGATTGACGATCTCTCCTTTCCAGTTGCACCCCAATGGCTATGCCATTTTGATGGGATTGTGCGTTTTGTTCAGGAGGACTCTTGACCGTCTTTCGAGTTTCGAGGAGATTTGTTACTTGTGTACTTTTGCAAAGAACAAGGACCACCCTTCAATTGTACTTGTAAGAGGTGCGAGGAACCGCAAGCTTATTTTAGATTTGCCGGAGAGTGCACATGGCTTCCTGAATCAATACTTCTACGTTCGTTGCTCCGCAGAATTTTACGCTGACTGGAGAGTAGGAAGTGAGATCTTTTTTCCTTCATTCTTCAATTTTACTCTAAGTCTTTCATGTTTCGTATTGCCAAGTGCTGATTCCATTTCTTATCTTTACAGCACTTCCTCCTCCATCTAGGGACCTAAGCCATAAGGCGATGTTTGAGAGATTGAGCGCTGTCCCTGCTGAAGAGAGGAGCGTTAAATTTCTATTAACGGATGAATTTCTTCATCAGTTCGGGCTTCTACATATTTCTCGTTCAATTCAAGCTCATGAAGCTCCGACGGAAGTTCCTGACTCTCCAGTGATAATTCCTGATCCCCTGGTCTCTACTGGAGAACACATACAAGGAGAAATTTCTACAAAAACTTCACTAATAAAGTGTTCTGTTCCAAGAGATGACATGGGGCCATCAATAAAACCCGCGCTTGCCCCCATAATTGAAGAAGAAGAGGAGCCCCCTTCCCAAACCAGGAAGAGTGCCGACAAAGGAGCTGATGGAGGGAATCAGGTTGGGCATGATGGTGATGACGTCTTTGGGGATTTAAGTGACATAATTGTCACTTCCCAAGAGCTCTTTAAAGATGACCCTGCCTGCGGCAAAACTGTACCCCCGATGATTGAAGCGACATCTGCCCTCCAACAGACTCCAACTCCTTTATCTCAAGAATTGTCACCGACAGTGAAACCTATCACTTCCCCCCAACTGAGGAGTGGTTCGTTAGTCCAACGCGAGTAGTTTGCACTTCACACACAACTAAGGATTTTCCAGCACATTTATGCACTTATCTTCTTATACTTTAAAGATTTCTAAAGCTTGTATTTTCTTATTTCAGATCTTTCAATGACACGCGGCGGATCATATTATCAGGACTTCCAACGCTACGAGGGGCGTGGTCAATATAATTATGGGCGCTACTTCACCTCCTATAGAGAGTCTGACGAAGAGAGGGCTGCTCGAAAGGCTCGTGAAAGGAGGGATGAAGAAGAGCGTCGTGAAAGAAGGGAGAGAGAAGAGCACCATGATTCTTGGCAAAAAGGCGATGACTCCCACAAGAGAAAATCTCATGACGATCGAGGAAAAGGTCACATGGGTGAAGACTTAAGCAAACGAGCCCGTTACAGTGAAAAGCAGGCCTCTACCACTCCTGAGAAAGTTACTACTCCTGCTTCGCTCGACATTCCTTCTGACTCTCCCGCTCTTGGGAAATCAGACATTCAAACGATAATTAGCAGGCCCAAATTTCAAGTTGGACCGGGTCCTGCCACTCTGCAGAGCCGGTTTCCTCAATGGTGCCTTAAGGGAGTGAGGTTCGACCTAGACTTGGTCCCCATCGACAAGTCTGCCATGCTAAGAAATCTCGACGCCGTCAAACTTGATATCGAGAGAATGTCAAACTGGCAGAAGCTTGTCGATGAGCTTCAAAGAGTTAACCGTGCCAACATAGAGGCCATGCTTACCATGGAAAACGATAAGGCCGAATGGCAAAAGGTCGTTGAGCAACACGACACCGAAATGAGGAACATTGCTTCTTACAATGAGGAGCTTGAAGCAAAAGTCGAGGAATTGAAACATGAGCTTGCTGCTTCCTCCACTTCCTATTCTCAAAAAGAAGAAGTGCTCCTGAAACAAGTGAGAGACGCTCACGCTAGCCAAAGGGATGCCGAAGACAGGCTCGAAGTACAAAAAAGAATCAGTGAAGGCTATGCTACTGATATTGCTGAGCTTCGAAAGAAAAACAACTCCCAGGAGGCGGAAATACAAATGCTTAAGCTTCAGCTTGCCAAAACTGAAAGGGAGCGTGATGAGGCTATCGCCGGCAAAATCGCAGCCGAAGAATCTCATGAGGCGACCAAAAACAGCTTCGGCTCAACATTATTCGACTTCTACTTGCATAGCGTCTTGGGGCGTGGAAGCCTCGCTTTTCTTGGTCCCAAGTATGAAATCACTTTAGCTGAAGTGTGGGAGGCCGCCCTTGAGATGCTTGGTGCTGAAGGTGCTGGTTATGACGAATCAGCCCTGGAAAGGCATTATCTTGATGATGACGCTCGCGCTGCCCTTGCCAAGGGAAAGGAACAACTTGCCAAATTAAGAACTGAAGTGACGGAAGGGGACCGGCTGGGAAAAACCACTTCAACTACTCTAGTCCAGCCACCTTCTTCGTCTGAAGTCGACATTATTGGTTCCAGTTCCCATCTTGCATCTCCCACCAAAGTTGCCACTGAAATTACAAGCATTCAAGGTGGAGACGAGGGTGACGAGAGCGCTGATGCGCAAGCTTATGAAGTCGATATCAGGAAACCAGCTCCTCCAGGTAACTTCACTGTTAATCTCGCTACTGTCAATTCTGCTCAAGCGGGTTACTCATTTATTTCGCATGAGTTTCATGAGCTCCTTGGCTATTTTCTCAACCTTGATGAGCCTTCATCCCCTCTCTTTACTGACTTTATTGGTGAACCTTCATCTCCTCTCTTTACTGACTTTAACCTCTTTTCTTCTGTAGAAAAAGTATCAAGCACCGCTCAAATCCCTACTTCTCCGGTAATCCCTCCTCCATCTCTTCAGGTGGCTCCTCCTTCTGCTTCGCAGCCTGGATCACAGGAGGAACAAATAGAGGCTCTCCATGGCCTGGATGATCCCATTGCTTCGCAAGAGCAGAAAGATGAGGGACTTGAGGGAGGCGACATATCTCCGGAGCGGACTCCTTCTGACGACATAACTCTATCTAAACTTGTCACTCCAGGAAGTGAGTCTTCCTCAAAGAGGAGAAAGAAGCAAGGAGCATCAAGGAGGAGAGGGAAGATAATCACTGCCACTGAAGAGGAGCCAGAAGTTGGGCCAGCTGCGCCTACCTCTCCTTCCTCCCTTATACCCACTGGCCGACCTGAAAAGCTGGTCATTCGGTCGGGTAAAGGGTCCAAAGGCAGTAAAAAGAAGTGAAGACTTTAGCTTTTTGTCTTTTGTATGAACTGGCCGAGAGTTGTGCGGGTACCGGCCCCCCGCTTTTATTTTGAAACCTGTATCTGCATTATAGTTGAATAAAGTGATTCTTCGTTTGTACAAACTTCTGTTTGAATTTGAGAATGCATTCACTATTTATTTTTTGCACAAGTTTATTTACACGATATTGCAGCGAGCTTATGGCATGTTACTTGAGCGTTACCTTTTGCTGGTTTGGCTATACCATATTGTGTGTAATTATACTATATTGCCCCCATTCCATAAGTTTGCTGCAATATTCTATACTTCGAGGGGACTTGCACTCATATTTGCTAAAGAATAATTATTTTATTCTTTAAAGAAAATTTTTGCAAAGTACAACCCTCTTCGTATAAGTTTCTGCGCTTTGACCTTTGAAGAAATCACTTCTTTTTTTTTTTGCTTAAGTACGTTTTTTACCAAGTGAATTCTTTTATGCGGTAAAGCGGATCTCTGAAGGGTACTTTAACCCCCTCTCTCTCTTTTTCTCTCTTTTTTTTTTATTTCGAGGAAGATTATTCCCCAGAATAGGTGAATTACTCTTTCTTCGGAAGTTAAAGTATGCCCCTGATGAGGATCTTTTTTTTTTATATAGAAAGTTGTACCTCTGAGGAGGGATTTTTTACGTTTCAACACTCGGAAGTTTTATTTCAATCTCGGTGAAACGTGTACCTCCAAAGAGTTTTGCCTTAGAAAGCCTTTTCACGTTTCAACACTTGGAAGTTTTATTTCAATCTCGGCGAAACGTGGGCTTCCGAAGAGGTCTTTCTTCTTGATTGTGCCTCCGAAGAGGTCTTTATTTTGTTTGTTTTTCAACTCTGGTGAAGTGAAATTCCGAAGAGCGGCTGTTACACTTCAACTCCTGGTGAAATATGCCTCCGAAGAGGTCTTTATTTTGTTTGCATTTCAACTTTGGTGAAGTGAAATCCGAAGAGCGGTTATAACACTTCAACTCCTGGTGAAATGGGCCTCCGAAGAGGGCTTTTATTTTGTTTGCATTTCAACTCTAGTGAAGTGAAATTCCGAAGAGCGGTTATAACACTTCAACTCCTGGTGAAATGTGCCTCAGAAAGGGTTTTCATTGCCTGGAAGTTACTCTCTCATGGTTGGAGGGTCATGACTCCTCCAATCTTTTTTGTTGAGTAGAGAACTTTCTTTTTTTATGGCATATGACCCACTAGAGGTCTTTTATCCTCCGAAGAGTTGTGCCTCTGAAGAGGACTTGTGCTGCCGATGATGGATTTTGGTTGTTTCCTTGTCTTCTTGCTTATGCCTTTTCACCGATCCTCTTTTTTTTTTTCTTTTTTCAAGTTTTCATTCCCCTTTTCTTGCAAGTAGCTTGTTTAATCCAAGGAAGTGTACTTCATTGTCAGGCAAGTTCGCGAGAACGGGCACTAGCTTCCTAATTGGATGTTTGTTTGTTCAAACAATCTCAATTTATCAGCAAGGGCTCGTTTCTATCGAAATCATTAGCCGTTCAATTGAAGTATTTCCTATCTAGGATTTGAATTCGGGGTCTTTGTGACTTGAAATTTGTTTGTTGAATGGTGGTGAGAATCGCTCGGTTTTATTATGAGCAAGTTTTATTTCCATTGTCTGCAAAAATTTAAATCGACATTTCAGCAATACATTTTATGTACTTTTATATCGAAAATAAAGCAAACATGTAATAAAAATAAGGAACACAAGATTTATAGTGGTTCGGCCAAGAATTTGGGCCTACATCCACTTTATATTCTTTCATTAATCACTTGCATCAGTTTTACAATTGCTTTCAATTGCAAGAATCATACGTTCACAATTCTTTTTACAATATTTCAACAAAGTTTTCAAGTAAAGTATGGACGCAAGTGATTGCTGTTCCATGCCCTTGGAATTTGATCTCCTTCAACAGTAGTGAGTTTGAATGTGCCGTCAAGAAGCTTCTGACCTATGACATATGGTCCTTCCCAATTTGGCCCAAACACACCTGTCGTTGTCATAATTCTTTTCAGGACTAGATCTTCGATTTCAAAGCTTCGTTGACGAACTTTGGAATTGAAATGTCTGGCTATCCTTTGCTGATGAGCTGCAATTCTGAGACTAGCCTCATCCCTTTTTTCATCAAGGAGATCCAGCGCTTCAAGTTGTAGCTTTTCATTTTCTGCTTGATTGAAATGGATTCTTCTGTGTGAAGGGACCTCAGTTTCAACCGGGATCATTGCTTCCGACCCGTATGCTAATGAAAAAGGAGTATGCCCAGTCGCAGTTTTGTGGGTAGTTCTGTATGCCCATAGTGCAAGTGGTAGCTTATCAACCCAACCACCTTTTGCTCTTTCAAGTTGCTTCTTGATGGTTGATTTGATGATCTTGTTTACTGCTTCCACTTGCCCGTTTGCCTGCGGATGAGCCACTGCTGAAAAGCTTTTCTGAATTTTGAATCGCTTGCAAAAACCCTGGAATTCTTCGCTTTCAAACTGAGTGCCATTGTCCGTAATTATTTTCTGAGGCACACCGTATCTGCAAATGATATTCTTGGTTACAAAACTTATCATTTTCTTAGAGGTGATAGTAGCCAATGGTTCAGCTTCAGCCCATTTAGTAAAGTAATCAACCGCAACAATAGCATATTTAATTCCTGATTTGGCAGTTGGTAGCGGCCCAATGAGATCCATTCCCCAAATCGCAAATGGCCATGGACTGACCATCTGTGTGAGTTCGGTAGAAGGTGCTCTAGGAATTTTGGCAAATCTTTGGCATCTGTCACATTTTCGGGAGTAATCTGCAGCATCTCGATTAATTTCTGGCCAAAAATATCTGTATCGGAGAATTTTCTTTGCTAATGTTTAACCACCTGAATGATCACCACATTCTCCTCCATGCACTTCAGTTAGGATTGTTTTGGACTCTTCCCGGGATACACATCGAAGCAATGGCATTGAGAATCCCCGTCTGTACAATCGGCCATCCTGAATTACATAGCGAGAGGCTTTCCTTAGTAGCTTTCGTCTTTCTATCGAATTTTCTGGCAGAGAACCTCTGAGTAGGTAGTCCAGTATTGGAGTCATCCATGACTCTTGTTCTTGGGATGCATTCATAATCCAGTCAATATCCATCTCGTCTATACTTGGTGCTGAGAGGACTTCTACGGGAACCAATCCCAATAGTTGAGCTTCACCAGAACTTGAATACTTTGCGAGGGAATCTGCCTTCGTATTCTCTTCCCGGGGAATATGGCTTATTGAATAATGATCGAGTTCACATAGGAGTTCCCAAGCTTTTGACAAGTAGGAAGGCAAGTTTCCACCTTTTGTTTGAAATTCCTTCTTGACTTGGCATACAATAAGCTGAGAATCACTGAAGATTTGTAATGCTCGAATGTTTAGCTCTTTAGCGATTTTCAGACCTGCAATAAGAGCTTCATATTCTGCTTCATTGTTTGTTGAAGGAAATTCCAGTCTTAGTGCATAACATAATGATCGACCTTCAGGAGTTTCAAGTACCACTCCGGCTCCAGAACAGTAGTCATTTCTTGCGCCATCAACATACATCTTCCACTGGATTGGGGAATCATTGATCGCTTCTTCCTCACTATTATCTTTCTCTGTGAATTTTGCAATGAAATCAGCTAAAGCTTGTCCATTGATTGCTTTTCGGGGATGATAAGTAATGTCATATTGACTGAGTTCAATGTTCCATTTTAGAAGGCGACCCGAAGTTTCAGGGCGAAATAGGACTTGCTTTAGAGGCTGATCAGTGAGTACTCTGATAGGATGAGCTTGGAAATATTGCCTCAGTTTCCTAGATGCAACTAGTAGGCAATAGGCGAGTTTTTCCAACTTGGAGTAATTCAGCTCTGCCCCAGTGAGTCCTTTGCTGATATAGTAAACCGGATGTTGAATCCTTTTGTCTTCCCGTATCAGCGCTGCACTTAGAGCATGAGATGATACTGCCAAGTATATAAGAAGATCCTCACCATTGCCTGGCCTAGAAAGTATCGGAGGCGTTTCCATATGACGGATCAACTCATCGAAGGCTTTTTGGCATTCGGAAGTCCATTCAAAATTCTTCTTTCCTTTCTTCAGGGCGTCAAAGAATGGGATGCATTTATCAGTGGCTTTGGAAATGAACCGACTCAGGGCGGCGACCTTTCCGTTGAGACTCTGCAATTCCTTCTTTGTTCTAGGAGCTTTAACTTCATTCAAGGCAGTAATTTGAGCTGGACTAGCCTCAATGCCCCTAGCACTGACGATGAAACCTAAGAACTTTCCGGACTCGACCCCAAATGTACATTTCAGAGGGTTAAGTTTCATTCTGTATTTCCGAAGGACTGCGAACATTTCTGCTAAGTGCTCAATGTGATCCGCTGCTTTCCTGGACTTCACTAACATGTCGTCGACGTAGACTTCCATAGTTTTGCCCAATTGCGGTTTGAACATAGCATTAACAAGTCTTTGGTAGGTTGCCCCTGCATTTTTCAATCCGAAGGGCATAACTCTGTAGCAATAAAGTCCAACATCTGTGATAAAGCTTGTATCCTCCTGATCCGGCTCGTGCATCATGATTTGGTTATAACCGGAGTAGGCATCCATGAAAGATAACAATTCATGTCCCGCAGTTCCGTCTACCAGTTGATCGATCCTGGGTAACGGGAAGCAATCTTTGGGGCAAGCCTTGTTTAGATCAGAAAAATCGATGCACACTCTCCATTTTCCATTAGCTTTCTTGACCAGCACAGGATTTGAAACCCAATTCGGATATGTAGATTCTTTGATGAAGTTATTTTCCATGAGTCGATCAACTTCTTCTTTTAATGCTGCTGACCTTTCTGGACCTTGGGTTCTTCTTTTCTGTTTAACTGGCGTAAACTTTGGGTCAATATTCAGAGCGTGTACTGCAACTTCTGGAGATATTCCACACATATCGGCATGAGTCCAAGCAAAGACATCCAGATTTGCTTTCAGGAAAGATATCAAGATATTCTGAATTGACACATTAAGCTGTGAACCCACATTCAACACCTTATTTGGGTCCTTCGGGTCAACAGGTACTGGAACTGTCGTCTCCACCGGTACCACTCTATTCTCCCCTGCACTGGCTTTTCTGGGATCCATTTCTTTCCGTGCCCCGCTGTGCTCTCCAGTGCAGGGTCCGCCCCGTAATTGCTACAAGGCTGGTTCCTTGATGCGGACTGGGGTTGCCGCATCCTTTCCCATTTCTCTTTTTCTTGACTCTCGCAGCTCTGTCAAATAATATTCTCGCGCAGCATTTTGATCCCCTTTTATAACTCCTACTCCATTGTCAGTAGGGAATTTAATAGTGAGGCACCACGGGGCTAGGATAGCTTTGAATGCTGCGAGTGTTGGACGGCCAAGAAAAGCATTATAAGCAGAAAACTCATCGACAATCACAAATGTTTGCTTGCGGATCACTTTCCTTTCTGCTTCCCCAAGTTCTACAAGCAGATCGATGGTCCCAATTGGTTGCTTTGGCTCCCCAGTGAAGCCAGCGATCTTCTGTGATGAGGCTTGTACATCGATCATAGGGATTTTCATCTGGTCAAATGTCTTCTTGAAGAGGATATTACATGATGCTCCGCAGTCAATGAGGACTCTTCTGACAATGGCCGGTCCAATACCAGCCGAGATGACCAAGGGATCTAGAGTAGGAGCTTCAATACCTGAGGAATCTCTGGCTCTGAAAACAATATCATCGCTGAAAGTTTTCTGTTGTTTCAGGGGCGTAGTGTCTTCTAAAACAAAGACGTCTTCTTCGGCTGGAGCATATTTCAAAGCCCTGGAATATCTCTCCATCTCACCCCAGCTCTTGCCAGCTGGGTGAGGCCCTCCTGTAATGACATTGATAACGGGCCTTCCAGATTCATGTCCCGTAGCTTTCTCACCTGTCCTAGGCTGATGAACAGGAACCTGTTTCCCCTGACTTGACGATGCAGGATTGTTGCTATTCTTCTTCACAAATTGCTGCAGTTTGTTTTCTCTTAGCAACTCTTCAATCAGATTTTTCAACTGGCGGCATTCATCAGTCTCATGACCGGGTTGATTGTGGAAGCGGCAGAATTTCCCACTCTGTATGGCTTTTTTCCCGGTTCTCAAAGGGATAGGTTTAGGGAAATCGACGGAATCTTTAGTGGCAAGGTAGATGTGCTCCGGCGTATGTGATAATGGAGTATATTCTGATGGCTTGAAGGATCGGGGCTTCTTCAGATTACCCTGTTTCTTCCCATTATTATTCTCCCTTTTTTGCCCCACCGATTCATTCTTGCGTGGAGCGACAGTGTTGTCTTCTGCTTTCTCCAACACTGTCTTTACTGGTAAAGGACGGCTTTCCAAGCGAATGAATTCATCTGCTTTTTTGTAGAACTTTTCGAGAGAGGTTGGCTCCTTCATATTTAACCATTTCCCAAATTCGCTTGACTTATCAATAGCCCTCATCAGATAAGTCAATATCATTCGTGGTTCAGCATTGTCCACCTCAGCCAGCGCTATATTAAAGCGGTTCAAGAAGGATCTGATAGACTCGCCAGGATTCTGCTCTAAACTCGATAGTGACATAATGTCCTTGGCCTTCGAAGCATATAGTCTGAACTGCTCCTTGAATTTTCTGGTCAAGTCTGAAAATTGATCGATAGATCGGACTGGCAACTTGGTGAACCATAGTAGAGCCACACCTTCCAGGTATACGGGGAAATATCGACACTTTATTTCGTCAGAGGCTCTGGCACCTGTCATGTGCCAATCATACTTATACAAGAACTCATTCGGATCACTTGTCCCTTTGTAAGCTGGAATAGTCGGAGGGACAAACTTCCTTGGAAATTCTGCCTTTAAGATTCTTTCAGTAAACGGAGTTTTGCTTGGGGCGAAACCCCATTCCTTCTCATCTTCAACCCTTTGCATACTTTCTTTCATGATCTGCCGGACCATTCCAGAAAGATATTCCTCATCATGCCGAATTCTAGATCCACCGGCCTCAGGTACTGCCTGCTCAAAGGGACTAGTAGCCCTTTCAGGAGCATTCCTTTCATTAACATCATGAACGTTGCCAGCATAATTCCTTTCATTACCAGCCGGTTGATTGTTTGCCCCAAGTAAGTCGTTCATCTTATTCAGAATCAGAGCATTCTGGGCACCTTGAGCCTCTAATTGTGCATTTTGGGCGTTTATCTGCTGGTTTATCCCTAGAATCACAGCATCTAGCTCCGCTTTCGTAACTCCAACAGATGGAGTGGGTTGATTAGGCACAGGGGAAGCGGAGGTTCCCTCTTGAATGTTTCCAGATCTGACAGATCTACTTTTCCTTCCAGGAGCCATAATCTCAGATAGACTTCTGGTTTTTAAAGAAATTCTTTCTACAAATCTCTGCGAAGCAATGATGACAGTTTTCCTGAGTTCAATTCTCAGTGAAAGCACCAAAAATGTTAACGCTAAGATTTGAACGCTAACACCCCGGTGTGTGAAATGTAGTTGTGAAAGCACCACCCGATAGATCGGGAATGAATTACAAGCAAGTAATAGCAGAAAAGCAGTAAACAACAACAATTTTATAGTGGTTCGGCTTAAGGGTACAGCCTACGTCCACTCTAAGTACTTTTATTAATAATCCCGTTACAAGCTGATACAATTCTTCTTAAGTACAATATACTTCAAGTTACAAGTGATTTGGAACAAGTCTTAAGCTTCAATGTCAATTCAAAGTCCTTAAATCCGTGTTGAAGATGTGTGGTTTCTTCGTGGAGTTCTTTGATGAATTCTTCTTATCTTGAAAGCTCTAAGTGTTGATGAAGTTCTCAATGCAGCAAGGTAACAGTGTATGAAGAGAATGTGCCAAAAGTCCTCTTGAAGTTGGAAGTGGTTGTCTATTTATAGGCGTGATTTTCTGGGCAGAATTCTCCAAGTGTTAGGTCGTCTTCGACCTAAAGTAGGTCGTAGGTCGGCAACGACTTATGGAGATCCGGCTTTCCTTTTTTATGAATGAGCGCATCTTTTTTCAACAAGTTCTAGGTCGTACGCGACCTTACTAGCAGCGGCACAGAAAGGGCGGCCTTCCAATGCAATGTCCTTAGGTCGTGAGCGACCTACCTTAGGTCGTGTGAGCTCTATAGGTCGCGGCGTCTCCTTAAATCGTTAGGTTGCGAAGTCTTTAAACCGCTAGGTCGCGGCCTTCCTTAGGTCGCTGAGAACCGTTAGGTCGCGGCCTTCCTTAGGTCGCTGAGAACCGTTAGGTCGCGGCCTTCCTTAGGTCGCTGAGAACCGTTAGGTCGCGGCCTTCCTTAGGTCGCTGAGAACCGCTAGGTCGCGGCCTTCCTTAGATCATAGGTCGTGACGGTGCTTAAATCTTTAGGTCGCATAATTGCTTTATGGAGTCAGGTCGTGCCCTTTCTTAAATTGCTAGGTCGCGTGTTAGGTCGCTGATGAAGAGCAGTTAACAAATACCATACAGATGAGGACCATTAAAATTAATAGGAGCTTTACTTACAACTATGAGTTGGATTAGTCATATCTAAATTGGTTGAAGACCGTGGTCATTAACCACCAGCGCGCGCTCACACGTGTGTGTGTGTGTGTGTGTGTGTGTGTTTGTGTGTGTGTATACATATATATACAAATATATTGTCTAGTATACGTATAGAATACAACAGCAAGATGATTAGGGAAAGGAGGTTAAAACATGGAATACATCAAAATGTAAGGACAGGTATGTTCTAAGGCTAGCAACAGTAAGTTATATATGTATATTTGTTCTTGTATTCAACCCTATACACGTTCAACACCACATACATACACCCAGACAAACAGCCGCACTCATGCACACACATCTACACATAAAGAATCACCTGCACTGCTTGAAACTGTCACACACATGTAACATTGAATAAAAGCAGCAAATCGAATTTAATATAGCCTATCCTACTACGCAGTTGGCATAAGGCTGATGACGTAATATATTTTTCTTTCAAATGACATAGGCATGCTAAATATGAGGCAAAAAGATTGCTGCTGTCATCTTTGATTTCTCATGCTGCAAGACTAAAGGCTGTATAAATGTAACACAGATAACGAGTTCAAAAATCAACATCACAACACAAGCATGTAAAATTCAAAGATTATAACTTTTAGACATAAATATGTTCGTGTTTACTCAGCTAAAACTTAGTTACCCTTTTTGCATTCCAAGCAGTGGAAGCAGTATCTCCAGTCAACAAAAGCAGAGGCTACATGATTTTCAGGCAGCTACATGACATTTGTGATGACAATAGATTGTTTGATGGAAGTGCAATTTAGTTCACCATCATCTAACATTGGTAAATTTAAATAAAGATTACAGTAATAAACAAGATTCAAAAACAAATAAGAACAAAAGAAATGGGTGGATCGCTTATAACTGATAACTTTGGTCATACCCATCCATATATACATGTTTATGCAAGTCAAAATTCTTCATAGGGAATTCAAGTAACTTAAAGAGTTATAACCCACAGGAAATCCTAATGATGGGTGGTACATGGTTTATCAGCCATGAAAGTTAAACGTTTATCAACTACTATGTATCGCTCTAATATTACATTTGTTCGACCTTGCTTAACTATTCTTGTGCTTAACTATTGGACGACATGATAAATATAAGCGATAGTTGATTTTGTGAACCAAAAGGAAATACACAATACTGATGGCCCAAAACTCAAAGGCCAATGTACTGACTACATACATACTAATCATGTTATGTTAGACAAAACAGGTATAAGGAAATACACATTAAACCGTGGTACATCAAGTTATGACTTTTTATACTAATACAACAATTTTGAGGCATTACAACAATCACTGACTAACAGTAATTTTGATAGAACCCGTACTGCAGCAATTACTACAATTTCCATCATACAATGGAAAAAAATGAACCCATTAAATACAAAAACCAACTACGGCTCATTAATTAAGCAAGTACATAATGATCTAACATATATATTGTAATGATCCACATTTATCCAAAATGACATGAAGTTCTAATATTCCCAGTTTAGAAAAAATCAATTAAAGCTTATTGTATGTTAAAGTGAAATTAATGTTAAAGTGGTGATTATAGTTTAGGAAAATTAAGGTTGCACTGTTTACTATAGAAAAGGCACCATTACTCAACAGGTTCCATAAGAATCAGACTTAGAGTACTCAGCCTTTTCAACCAAAGTAACACATACATATACAAACATCCTTGATCATCAATTTATAGATCAATTCGTAAATAGAAGCTTACCTTCATAAGTATCACAAGTATGGACCTTTGGCATACAAATATAAAAGAGAGCATATTGAGGCCTCTAATAGAGCAGATCCAGATTTGAACTCATGAATTTTAGATCTAGTGGCTTCATATATTTTTTAGGCATCAGCTTTAGATTTAGTTTCGAATTTTAGTGGATATCCAAGCACAAGCACCAGAGATGTATATATACTAGTATTTGGAGCGATATTCCCGCATATTATTGTGGATGAGACCCTATGTTCTCCGCATAATAACGGATGGCCCTATATAACGTGATATCCCCGTCGAAGTGGGATTGGTATTTTTATGTTGTATTAACATCTGTGGATGTAGGAAAATAGGTTGGAGGGATCCAACTAGATTCCTCAAATATATTGTTTATTTTTCATATATAGTGATATATGATGTGTAACGACCCGTAATTTAGCTATTTTAAATTATTGAATTTAATGTAATTATTAAATAAAAATGGTTAAAAATAAAAATATAATGATTTTGAATATAAGTTCTGGATATAAACTTGAGTAAAATTTTGAAATAAACTAATTTAAGTAATAGCAAGCATTGAAAGGTAATGTTGTGTATTGGATGTGTTTACAATCAATAATTGGATTAAATAATAAATGTTGGACTCATTAGATATAAATAAAGTAATTGATTAATAATTAGAATTCATTTAAAATCAAATATTGAAATTTGTTGAATATTGAACAATTAAATTGTTTAAATTTAATATTGGAAATTATTTGAATAATTGAATTTTGAATTTAATATGATTAAAATTGATATCGGAAGTTAATTTAATTTTTATTTAGACAACCATGAAGATTGTTAACATTTAAGATTGGATTTAAAAGTGAATAATTATAAATTTAAAATTTTACATTCTAATCGAGACGTTGAAATAGCGTTTGGGGCACAGTCCTAGATTTCGACAAAACTAGTTCCATTAGATCTACAATAGTGTATTATTATCGAATATCAAATTTTGCAATGTTTGGAGTTATTATTTGGTCGTACTGTATATAAACGCGTTTAAATTAATATCGAAAATTCAATTTAATAATTCGATTCAAAAGGCTGTCTTCTCCATACGATCGAATTGGAACTCGAAACATGTTTCATTGTGTCCAAATAGGGGTAAAACATTATAGACGCCGGGTGGCATGCATCGTTTGGAGTTCGTTTGGGAAAAGCTGAAAACAATATTAAAGTAATATATATATACATGTATATATACTCGAATGCTCATTAAACCCTAGATCCTGTATGTAACGACCCTGAATTTTGGCCCCTGTTATTTTAATAAATATTTAATCTAAATTAAATAAAATGTAAATTGATCATATAAAAATGATTATGATTTGGAGATACTGTCAATTTATTTATTTAAATTGTATTCTAAAAAAAAGGAATTGGACTTTGGGAATTCAAAATAAATCTTTGATAATATTATAATAAAATTTATTTTTACATAATTGAATTAAAATACTTTACTTTGTTTACATCTGATAAATATACATATGAATAATAATAACTCTAATTTAAATGAAATACAAGCTTTTCAAATTATAAACTGAAGAGATCTCAACCATTTACCAGTTATGCATGTGACTGTAAAGAAAATCTTTAAAATTGTTTAAAACAAAATCTTTCTTATTGAATTAAAAAGTTCAATATTTTCATATTTTATAATATATGTATGCATATCTAATTGTAGAACTTTAAATAATAATGATATGGGTATTAAATATGGAAATTTAAAACTTAAGTATAAAACAATATGAATGGTTATAAACATATACATACAAGACAAGTATAAATCATAATTATGAACATAAGCATAACATACAATTATAAAATATAAGATGTAACTAAAGATACAAATATGCAAACATAAGTTATAACTAGAAAGATAAAATACAAGTATCAAAGATTTGGTACTTTAAATTATTAATAGGATAAATATAAGCCTTTAGAACAAATCTACCTGCAAGTATGAAATAACACCTGACAACATATGTATGTTATAGTTCAAACTAGAAAAGCAATAAAGCAAATATTTATTAATAAGTAGCTTCTTATTCAATCCATAAGTTAACTGCAAGGTGAACAAGTTTATACAAATATCTAGTTGTACAGATAGACATAATAAGTATGTATACAGTTATTCAAGCTAGGAAATAATAAAAATAAAATAACAACCATATCTACATAAACAATGTAAGCTAGAAGATAATAAATGTTTTACAAATAGCTTCATACACAAGCTAAATGTTTACCTGCATAAGTACATGTTTGCAGGTATTATCTTCACACAGCAAGGCAAAATGATAGTCATGTAAACATAATTATAGTATGTAAGCCTATTAAGAAAACAGAGCATTAAATTTCTATCATTTCAGCCAACCTTTGTCAACTCAAAAATGTTTACAAAATCTATACAATTAAGAAAAAAAATCTGTTTGAACAGAACAAAGCTAAGGGAAAACAACTGCACTAGTTACCCCTTCCCTTATTCAACTGTCCTTTTCTTACATATATATGAATACGACTAGCCATTCTAGTTCGTTCAACAATCATATAGCAAAGTCTGAGAAATAAAAGAAGAGAAAAAGAAGTAAAATCGAAATTTAATTCAAAACTGCAGACAGTTTCAAGGAGGGTAATAACTACAGGCTTCAAGTGGGAATCAAGAAATTTTTCTCGGTTTTACAAAATTTGGCTGGTGAGTAAACGAAATTCTAAAACTTTAAGTTGATTTAAAGGCAGTGCAAGTTTTAGATGAGCTGGTTATATACTTCAGTTTGCATATGAAATTGTAATATACTGTACTTCCTTGAAATAGATATGAAGTACATATTTGAATTCAAATTCAAAGTTATTTTTATCAAAAACATTATTAAATCAGTAAGTTTTCAATTAAAGAAATATGTTTTAACTTAAATATAGGTTTCTAAAAAAAAAGAAAACTGATTAAACTTGATGTAAGTATAAGTACTATAAATTTTTGTTTACAGGAATCAAATGATAATTAGATAAAAGAAATTGTTTGTTGTAAAATAAAAATTCATGATCATGGATTGAATCGATACTTGAATTCATGATTTTTAAAACAAGATTGAAGAATTTTCATATCATATTTAAGGAGCAGTTTGAAGGTTAACTTATGTTGCAATTCTTTCTATTTCAAGCAATCAACTCAATTCTAATTGATGAGATTTAAATTGAAGTTAGTTTATCCATCTACAATTTTGGGAAAAATGTGAAAACAATTGTTTATTTCGTGAATTAAGAAATTAAGGCTATTTTAGGGTTTTATTTGTAGTTTTGTTCATCACTGTAAACGCAACGAACTCATCGTCTATACGGGTTCGAGCTTCACGTGATTCATGAGGGAGGAAGCTTATTGCGTCGTGGTGGTCTGGCGGAGGTTCGAGCTAGTCTGGCGATTGGTGCGTCATTCGCGAGGCTTGATTGTCGAGAGTCTTGCTTTGCAGTTTCCATGAAACTGTAAATTTTCGATTTCGATCTTTATTTGTCGAATGGATTGTGATTTTCGTACCTATGCGTGATTTGCGACTTGTCTGCGACTTTGGGGTTCGCCAGAGAAGGATTGCGCCGCCGTGCACGTGCATGGCGGCGGTGATTTGGTGACAGCGCAGAGGGGATTTAGGTGGCTCGTGTCGTGCTCGTGTAATATGGGTGTTGCACCGGGTCGAGCTCGTGTTTTTGAAAGTCTCGTTCCAGTTTAGATTTAGGCCTAACTTTAACAATGTAATATAAGTAAGAAGAAGCTAGAATCAGTAAGAAGAAGAAGAACAAGGTAGGAAGAGGGACGCGAGAATAAGAGCAGGGGGAAACGTGTTTTACTCGAGTAAAACAAAGAAATGCTCGGAAATTCTCGCGAGTTTAACTTACCAGTTTTTATATATAAAGGCAGGGAGTAACTCGGGTGATTTGAGTATTTAAACCGTAATTAATTATTTTAATTAACTAATTACTTTAGTTAAGACTTGACTATATTTTGAAACTTTGTTAATACCTTAATTAAGTAATAAACGAAGTCAATAACATCTTGATGTTGTAGTAGTAAATTTGATATCCATTTTTAAGCACTTTGAAGATTTGGATTCTAGTTATGATAATTTTATTTAATACGTGACGATGTTTTGAAACACCAAATTATTATTTTAATTGAGCACTTAATCTAAGTTAAGTATAAGATAATTAACATTTAAGTGGTGTAGTTAATAATAAATTATATTTCAAGTTAAGAAAAAAATTTCTTATTAAATGTTAATTAAGATGAATCATTGATATTAATTAAGTATTTTTGAAAAGTGGTTGAGAATAATTACTTTATAATCAGAGATCGAGTTATAATTAAGAAAAGGGGTAAATTTGAAATTAATTACTTAAAGTCAATTTAGGAATGATTAATACTTAATTAATCGAGTAATTTAATTAAGAATAAATAAATGGTTAAGTAAGTAATTAGCAGTAATTAAATGGGTAATTAAGTTTGATTAATAATTAAGACGGTTAATTAAAAGATTAATTAAAGTAAATAACTAGGTTAAGGAGTAATTAAGTAAATGATAGTGTGAAATTAAACAATTATGTAATTAAGACTTAAGGATTAATTGAGAAATCATTTATTAAACAATTTGAAATGAAATAAGTAATTAATTATTAATTAATGATTAATTAAATAGAGTTAAGTAATTGACTCTCAGGTAATTAATTCTAAAATTGAGTTAATTACAAATAAGATTTAAGGGTAATTGCTTATGGATTGTTGAGTAGAATATCTGCTTGTGATATTGATTTGATGATATTCTGTGATGCTCTGTGATATGTTATGTTATATCTATGATGCTTGTATATGTTTTATCTGTGATAAATGCTATGTTAATTCAATCGATGAATTTAAATTATTTAAACTGTTTAAGTTAATTAGACAACTTGGCCCTTAAAATGGCATTTGGATTTCGATGAGACCGGGATCGGAAGAATCAATTTTGATTCTTCGAAAACCACATCGATCCAATTTAAACGTTAGGTCGTGAATCCTGAATGAAGATCGAGATGGTGTTTTCAGATTGCAAGGGTTATCGTCGTTGACTCCGAGGGTGATTCCAAAATGAGTGTGACGAGATAATGCCTTCGGTTTCGTTCGAACCCGGAATGAACTTGTATGGATTGAATGCTTTCAGCACATTGTCAGGCGGACGATGAGCATTCTAAGTGATATGTTCTGTAGAGGTAATCGCAGCCTTAAGCCTCATCAACCGGGAATGGCTAAAACAGGGGAGATGCAGCAAGGTTAGGTGGGTCATGCCCAAGCAGGACAAGATATTTCCCCTGTCTAGATGTCCCTTTTATATTTCGGCTGTGTGGGCGGTTGCTAGCTACAACCGCGGGGTTTATCTTGTTCGGGGCTGTTCAGTAAGGAATTGTTCCGGCCTTGTGTTGTAGGGGGTCGGGAGTGATCCTCGGTATGGTGATCTATGCCCCGTACTGTGACGGGTGGTACCCCAGTAGCCCTGCCATTGTTGGAAATCCATTTTCCCGACGAGACCCTACGGTTTTGATTTGTATTACCCACTTTTGTGGCTAGTAGCTGGAATTTAATCATGTCACAATTTCGGCTATTTTCTATTTACTTGAAAACCCTAGACACTATTGTAATATCACTGGATTTCCGATGAAATGTTTTGGTTAGCGTAAGGTAAAAACTTACCCGTATTTATTTGTGAAGAGTCTTACGTGATACCTTTATTTTCAAATGTTTTTCAAAGTTAAACAACTTTAAACCGTTTACTCATACCAGACCCATGTCTGACCCGGAGTTTATATTTTGTTTTTCATAAACTCTTGGGTACTCAAATTTTTATGAGTAGCCAAGTGATAGGTCTCGGACTTGATTTCTGAAGGAGCTTGGAGCAGGAGATTTCAGACGTGTATAGCTATTTTAGTAGTTTCGCTGTGTTAGTTGATGTGTATTGTATCTCTGATGTATATTGTGATAGATGTATGTATGGCTGTCATATATATTGTATAACTCTAATATTTGAAATAACTATGTAATAGTTATATGATATATTATATTTTGTTCCATTCCGCTGTGAGATTCTGATATTGTTGTTCTTTTCTTCTCTTTCTTTTCTATTTCTGTCCCTTTCTTTCTTAATAATGATACGTCTTTCTGGTAGTAGAAGGGCGGGTCGTCACAGTTGGTATCAGAGCATAGGTTGGTGATAACCTTGGCTCTGGTGGGAATTACTCATAGAATAGTGTTTGTAGAACTCTAGAATGAGTTTGAGTGTATTAATAGATATGAGCGCGTACTTGTTAGTGAATATAAAATTGTTTTTATATTGTGTTGATTTATCTGTTGAGTGTTTATGAATTCTAGTCGATGTGTGGGATGCCATTTCATCAATAGGGATTTCTAAACTCTTAAACAAGGTAGACCGACACAGTATTGTTTTTTTTTAAAGTAGGGTAAATGAAATAATTTTACCCAAAATTACATTTTGATATAAAAGAAATATTTTTTGAAATTATTATATATATATATTTGAATGTGTGGTTGTTAATACTACAACCAAATAAAAATTTAAAATTTGAGTGGCTTATAACCAAATAAGATTGTCTAATAAAAGGAATATAACTAAAATTAGATTAAAATAGAATTTAAGTCCCGGAAATTTGAAGGGTGTTTAAATGAATTTAAACAAAAAGGATTTGGGGAATTTGAAATCTTGGGAACGTTTGAAATGTGTTTTTCCAAAGATTTGAAGGCAATAATGGAATATTGTTTTGGAAAAAATATTGTTGAATGAAAATTGTTTTGGGAGGACTTTGTGGAAATAAGGAAGCATTGAACTCACTTCAAGTCGCTGGAAAATAATCCTGATGGTGTTGGCCACATCATGAGTATACATTTTCGAGTTTCTTAAGTGATGAATTGCTACCAGGATAGTTGGTTATGATATTGTTTGGGCTTGTTGGGTATACAAGTTGTTTTGGGAATTTTCAAAAAGAGAAAATTTGTTTTGGTGAAAACAAGTGTTTAGAATTTGAAATTTTGATTTGACACCAAGTGGGTAAGTATAGTTATCCTTTCAAAATGGTTTTGGAAATGAAAACCGGGCAATTGAATTCTAAGAAATTCTATTTAAATAATGTGAAAGTTTAAATAAATCAACTATTGAACTTATAAGGAAAAGTTGATATTAATAAGATGAAATTGGGAATTTTAATCCAGGAATTAAAATTTAATTTAAGTAAATAAAAGTGAAGAAAATGTACTTGAGTTTAACCTGAGATAAGTTGAATGGAATTGAAGTTCAAAATGAACTTAATTGGATATAAAATTTGAAGGAAAAATGATTGTAATTGTAAGGTGAAAATTTATACCTTAAGATACTAAGTGTTATATATATATATATATATATATATATATATGTATGTAATCTGAAATTGTGATTATAAGATAAAATGACCCAAATGAGCAATATAAGCTTTTAAGTAAACAAATAAGTTTTGAGCTCATATATTGAGAAATAAAATTTAAAGATTGGTAAGTGGCTAGATTTAACTGAAGTTGAGTCGGAATAAAACTGAATTTAAATGAGTTCAATCGAGTTATGGATAATATTGAATGAAATGAAATTCTTAAGTAAATAAGTAATGAATTGAATTAAAACAGAATTGGTGTGAGTATAAACAAATCTAACTCAAGCATAAATTGAATGACTTTATAAATAAATTCAATAATGAATGGTTAATTTTTTTTATTAAAATGTAAAAATGGATAAGAGAATAAACTAATCAGTAAATAATTGGGATTTGATTAAAGGAAAATCAAATCAAAGATTTGAATGGAAATGGGTGAAATAGGATAAACTTAAGTTATTGGGTAGAACAGTTTGAAGAAAATAAATGACATGAGTAAATTGTGAGATGATTATTTAAAATATTGGTTGTCGAGTTGAATAAAATGGTTTAGAATCAAACTTTTGAAATAAAATAAAATGCAATGTAGAGATTGTGAATAAATTAATTGTGATGGACTCAAGTGTAAATTGAGTTGAAATCAATTTAAGATTCATTATAAAGCTCAAGTGATTGTTTATACACAATAGTATTGTCAAATTGCATATAGAAATGAGTTGTTTTAAAGTAAACAAGATCAGATAAAATTCTATGAATTATTGGAAGCAAAATAGGATGATTTTGAATATGAGTTTGTTTTGCTTAAGCAAGTAAGTTGTAAATCACTAAAACTGAAGAGAATGATTTGAGAATTAGTTAAAAGTAATTGTGATAAGGATTGAAACTATACATATGTGCTTATGAAAATATGTAATGCTAAACAATGGAGACTCTGCCAAAACTTTTCTAAATTTGAAACTATAAAAAAAAAATAGCAACAAAACAATTTCAAATTGGAAATTAAAAGTAAATTAGTAGATGAAAATTAATTTAAAATAATAATAGAAATCAGTTATAAATGGAGGACGATCAATAAAAATTCAATATTCAGAGTTGAAGATAAAATTGAATTTATATGGAATTAGAAATTCAAATTGGAAATAAGAAGATATAAAGGTTAAGGTGGTAGAGTAATGATGTGAGAGATATATAATGCTCATATTAAACTTAAGAAATGAAGAGTGAAATTCTTAAGTAAATTTGATATTGAAGGAATTCTTTCCAAGTGAATAGAAATCAAATCATGTGAATAAAAGAAAATTGATATGGTTGATAATCAATGGATATAAATATGTAGGATGAACGCATATTATTTTATTCGCATAACAATTTGATTCAGATTCGAACATAGAATTTCGAGATAATTATATATCGATCCGAGTTAGGATTTTTCACTCGATTTTCGACGATGAACCATGAATTTGGATTTTGATTCATTCTGGAAATTCTTTATCATAGTTGTGACTATGCAAAGAGAATATCTATTTCTGATCAAGAAACCAGTTCTAAGTCCGCACTAGGAAGTCGGGTGGACGATACTAGTTCGGAAGTGAAATTATGTGATCGAGCAAGCGATTGAATTTGATATTGCGTACGAAGGTTTTATGTATATAGTACGGCTTTATTGAATAAATATTGAAATTCTGTAAAGAAATCGATAAAATTTGGAAAGAATTGATACTGTAGATTTCAGAATTGAATTGCCAGAGTGGATATCTGGAATTTATTGTGTATTCTGTATATCCCATCTTAGAAATTTGTCATGATTCATTAGTTGTTAAACTAGTAATTCAGGAATTTGGAAGTTGAATTAAATTTAACTGTGGTCAGGAATCCAGTTTGGATTGCTAATCATCGAGAGACGAACTCTCGATAATTTTAGGAAAGTTTATCCGGATTTATGTTCGGATAACTAGTGTTGTTAGTTAGGATACACTGTTTGGTTGTTTGCTAATGAATGAATGATATCTATGTTGAATGGTTGGTATAACAGCTTTTAAAATTATCTTTGTTTTAAATTTCGGGGACGAAATTCGTTTAAGGGGGGAGGAATGTAACGACCCTGGATTTTGGCCCCTGTTATTTTAATAAATATTTAATCTAAATTAAATAAAATGTAAATTGATCATATTAAAATGATTATGATTTGGAGATACTGTCAATTTATTTATTTAAATTGTATTCTAAAGAAAAGGAATTGGACTTTGGGAATTCAAAATAAATCTTTGACAATATTATAATAAAATTTATTTTTACATAATTGAATTAAAATACTTTACTTTGTTTACATCTGATAAATATACATATGAATAATAATAACTCTAATTTAAATGAAATACAAGCTTTTCAAATTATAAACTGATGAGACCTCAACCATTTACCAGTTATGCATGTGACTGTAAAGAAAATCTTTAAAATTGTTTAAAACAAAATCTTTCTTATTGAATTAAAAAGTTTAATATTTTCATATTTGACAATATATGTATGCATATCTAATTGTAGAACTTTAAATAATAATCATATGGGTATTAAATATGGAAATTTAAAACTTAAGTATAAAACAGTATAAATGGTTATAAACATATACATACAAGACTAGTATAAATCATAATTATGAACATAAGCATAACATACAATTATAAAATATAAGATGTAACTAAAGATAGAAATATGCAAACATAAGTTATAACTAGAAAGATAAAATACAAGTATCAAAGAATTGGTACTTTAAATTACTAATAGGATAAATATAAGCCTTTAGAAAAAATCTACCTGCAAGTATAAAATAACACCTGACAACATATGTATGTTATAGTTCAAACTAGAAAAGCAATAAAGAAAATATTTATTAATAAGTAGCTTCTTATTCAAGCCATAAGTTAACTGCAAGGTGAACAAGTTCATACAAATATCTGGTTGTACAGATAGACATAATAAGTATGTATATAGTTATTCAAGCTAGGAAATAATAAAAATAAAATAACAACCATATCTACATAAACAATGTAAGCTAGAAGATAATAAATGTTTTACAAATAGCTTCATACACAAGCTAAATGTTTACCTGCATAAGTACATGTTTGCAGGTATTATCTTCACACAGCAAGGCAAAATGATAGTCATGTAAACATAATTATAGTATGTAAGCCTATTAAGAAAACAGAGCATTAAATTTCTATCATTTCAGCCAAACTTTGTCAACTCAAAAATGTTTACCAAATCTATACAATTCAGAAACAAAATCTGTTTGAACAGAACAAAGCTAAGGGAAAACAACTGCACTAGTTACCCCTTCCCTGATTCAACTGTCCTTTTCTTACATATATATGAATACAACTAGCCATTCTAGTTCGTTCAACAATCATATAACAAAGCCTGAGAAATAAAAGAAGAGAAAAAGAAGTAAAATCAAAATTTAATTCAAAACTGCAGACAGTTTCAAGGAGGGTAATAACTGCAGGCTTCAAGTGGGAATCAAGAAATTTTTCTCTGTTTTGCAAAATTTGGCTGGTGAGTAAACGAAATTCTAAAACTTTAAGTTGATTTAAAGGCAGTGCAAGTTTTAGATGAGCTGGTTATATACTTCAGTTTGCATATGAAATTGTAATATACCGTACTTCCCTGAAATAGATATGAAGTACATATTTGAATTCAAATTCAAAGTTATTTTATCAAAAACATTGTTAAATCGGTAAGTTTTCAATTAAAGAAATATGTTTTAACTTAAATATAGGTTTCTAAAAAAAAGAGAACAGATTAAACTTCATGTAAGTATAAATAGTGTAAATTTTTGTTTACAGGAATCAAATGATAATTAGATAAAAGAAATTGTTTGTTGTAAAATAAAAATTCATGATCATATATTGAATCCATACTTGAATTCATGATTTTTAAAACAAGATTGAAGAATTTTCGTGTCATATTTAAGGAGCAGTTTGAAGTTGAATTTATGTTGCAATTCTTTCTATTTCAAGCAATCGACTCAATTTTAATTGATGAGATTTAAATTGAAGTTAGTTTATCCATCTATAATTTTGGGGAAAATGTGAAAACAATTGTTTATTTCGTGAATTAAGAAATTAAGGCTATTTTAGGGTTTTATTTGTAGTTTGTTCATCACTGTAAACGCAACGAACTCATCGTCCATACGGGTTCGAGCTTCACGTGATTCATGAGGGTGGAAGCTTATTGCGTCGTGGTGGTGTGGCGGAGGTTCGAGCTCCTCTGGCGATTGGTGCGTCATTCGCGAGGCTTGATTGTCGAGGGTCTTGCTTTGCAGTTTCCATGAAATTGTAAATTTTCGATTTCGATCTTTATTTGTCAAATGGGTTGTGATTTTCGCACCTATGCGTGATTTGCGACTTGTCTGCGACTTTGGGGTTCGCCAAAGAAGGATTGCGCCGCCGTGCACGTGCACGGCGGCGGTGATTTGGTGACAGCGCAGAGGGGATTTAGGTGGCTCGTGTCGTGCTCGTGTAATATGGGTGTTGCACCGGGTCGAGCTCGTGTTTTTGAAAGTCTCGTTCCAGTTTAGATTTAGGCTTAACTTTAACAATGTAATATAAGTAAGAAGAAGTTAGAATCAGTAAGAAGAAGAAGAACAAGGTAGGAAGAGGGACGCGAGAATAAGAGCAGGGGGAAACGTGTTTTACTCGAGTAAAACAAAGCAATGCTCGGAAATTCTCGCGAGTTTAACTTACCAGTTTTTATATATAAAGGCAGGGAGTAACTCGGGTGATTTGAGTATTTAAACCGTAATTAATTATTTTAATTAACTAATTACTTTAGTTAAGACTTAACCATATTTTGAAACTTTGTTAATACCTTAATTAAGTAGTAAATGAAGTCAATAACATCTTGATGTTGTAGTAGTAAATTTGATTTCCATTTTTAAGCACTTTGAAGATTTGGATTCTAGTTATGATAATTTTATTTAATACGCGACGATGTTTTGAAACACCAAATTATTATTTTAATTGAGCACTTAATCTAAGTTAAGTATAAGATAATTAGCATTTAAGTGGTGTAGTTAATAATAAATTGATTTTCAAGTTAAGAAAAAAAATTCCTATTAAAATTATAGTTAAGATGAATCATTGATATTAATTAAGTATTTTTGAAAAGTGGTTGAGAATAATTACTTTATAATCAGAGATCGAGTTATAATTAAAAAAAGGGGTAAATTTGAAATTAATTACTTAAAGTCAATTTAGGAATGATTAATATTTAATTAATCGAGTAATTTAATTAAGAATAAATAAATGGTTAAGTAAGTAATTAGTAGTAATTAAATGGGTAATTAAGTTTGATTAATAATTAAGATTGTTAATTAAATGATTAATTAAAGTAAATAACTGGGTTAAGGAGTTATTAAGTAAATGATTGTGTGAAATTAAGCAATTATCTAATTAAGACTTAAGGATTAATTGAGAAATCATTAATTAAACAATTTGAAATGAAATAAGTAATTAATTATTAATTAATGATTAATTAAATAGAGTTAAGTAATTGACTCTCAGGTAATTAATTCTAAAATTGAATTAATTACAAATAAGATTTAAGGGTAATTGCTTATGGATTGTTGAGTAGAATATCTGCTTGTGATATTTATTTGATGATATTTTGTGATGCTCTGTGATATGTTATGTTATATATATGATGCTTGTATATGTTTTATCTTTGATAAATGCTATGTTAATTAATTGATGAATTTAAATTATTTAAACTGTTTAAGTTAATTAGACAACTTGGCCCTTAAAATGGCATTTGGATTTCGATGAGACCGGGATCGGAAGAATCAATTTTGATTCTCCGAAAACCACATCGATCCAATTTAAACGTTAGGTCGTGAATCCTGAAATGAAGATCGAGATGGTTTTTTCAGATTGCAAGGGTTATCGTCGTTGACTCCGAGGGTGATTCCAAAATGAGTGTGACGAGATAATGCCTTCGGTTTCGTTCGAACCCGGAACGAACTTGTATGGATTGAATGTTTTTAGCACATCGTCAGGCGGACGATGAGCATTCTAAGTGATATGTTCTGTAGAGGTAATCGCAGCCTCAAGCCTCATCAACCGGGAATGGCTAAAACAGGGGAGATGCAGCAAGGTTAGGTGGGTCATGCCTAAGCAGGACAAGATATTTCCCCTGTCTAGATGTCCCTTTTATATTTCGGCTGTGTGGGCAGTTGCTAGCTACAACCGTGGGGTTTATCTTGTTCGGGACTGTTCAGTAAGGAATGGTTCCGGCCTTGCGTTGTAGGGGGTCGGGAGTGATCCTCGGTACGGTGATCTAGGCCCCGTATTGTGACGGGCGGTACCCCAGTAGCCCTGCCATTGTTGGAAATCAATTTTCCCTACGAGACCCTACGGTTTTGATTTGTATTACCCACTTTTGTGGCTAGTAGCTGGAATTTAATCATGTAACAATTTCGGCTATTTTCTATTTACTTGAAAACCCTAGACACTATTATAATATCACTGGATTTCCTATGAAATGTTTTGGTTAGCGTAAGGTAAAAACTTACCCGTATTTATTTGTGGGGAGTCTTACGTGATACCTTTATTTTCAAATGTTTTTCAAAGTTAAACAACTTTAAACCGTTTACTCATACCAGACCCATGTCTGACCCGGAGTTTATATTTTGGTTTTCATAAACTCTTGGGTACTCAAATTTTTATGAGTAGCCAAGTGATAGGTCTCGGACTTGATTTCTGAAGGAGCTTGGAGCAGGAGATTTCAGACGTGTATAGCTATTTTAGTAGTTCCGCTGTGTTAGTTGATGTGTATTGTAGCTCTGATGTATATTGTGATAGATGTATGTATGGCTGTCATATATATTGTATAACTCTAATATTTGAAATAACTATGTAATAATTATATGATATATTATATTTTGTTCCATTCCGCTGTGAGATTCTGATATTGTTGTTCTTTTCTTCTCTTTCTTTTCTATTTCTATCCCTTTCTTTCTTAATGATGATACGTCTTTCTGGTAGTAGAAGGGTGGGTCGTCACACTGTAGCCGCGCCACCATCTCATTTTAATGGCCGAAACTAAGCGACCTTTCTACCTCTAAATCTCTCAATCCACGCCCCTATGGCCTTCGACCTGAGCTAGTGAAATGTCGGCAACGTCGAGCTCTTGCATTTCGACGGTGGAGATCTTGTTTAGTCGACGAACGGAGGTGCTAGAAGGCCACGCTCTTGTAGTTTTTGTGGAGTTTTTCATGGCACAGATGGAGTCGAGCTTGATGGAATTTGGGGCGGAGGTGCATAGAGTTCATGCGCTTCATGTGGTGGTCTTCGATTGACCTCTAGTGACTCGGCGAAGGAGCAGTGATCGATGAAGGAGGCATTGTGTTGGGTTTGTGGTACGTGAGTTATCTGGGAAGAAGATGGTGAAGTAACGACCTTGATTTCCTAAACCAACGTACGGTCCAGATTTGTTCGGTATAAAAAAATTGTTTTTATAAATTGAATTCAAACTTACAAAATGCATATCTTGGTCATGCGAGGTCTGAATTGGACGAAACAAGCGGCGATGGGATCGTGGCGACAAGCCCTGCGCTCTGGAACTTATTTGGGGACGTTTAGAGCTAGATCAAATTTTAGGTTAAATCGAACGTATTTCTATTTGATTTAAAATCGAAACTCAAGGTGAGTGTTTTATAACGCTCACAACGTACTAGAATATTTTTGTGCCAGTTAAATTTGATATTATGAATTAAGATTGAATTAACTATTAAAAATTAAGATTGAATTAGCTATTAAAAATTAAGATTGAATATCATATTGAAATTGAGATCTAATTGCTAGTAAATTACCTGATATTGACAACTATGAAATTGCCATGAATTATATTGACGGTTTGAATGATTGTTTGTGATGAGTGCTATTGGTTGATATTTTGGATGGTTTGGATGGTATTTATTTTGATATATCCTATTATCACCCTATATATTATTTACAGTGTATTAAACTGTAAATTGAATTATTCCGATTAACTTAAGAAAAGGGTTGAAATGATATATACCTGTGACACTGTGATTTGGATTGAAATGATATATTTCCATCCTTGGAATTAAATTGGAATAACTGGTCACTTTGACATAGGATAGAAAACTTTATACGGACACCGAATTGGTTAAATTGAATGATTTTAAAATTTATGATTTGAAATTTATTTAAATGATTTTAATTTAAAAGAAATAAAAACCAAATTTATAGAAATCAAATTATTTTCGAACTTGAGCTTAGAATGCTGAAGTTTAAATTTGGTAAACGAATTTTTTAAATAATCGAAGTTGTGAAATTTTGAGGTTATAATCAAAATATAATTTGAATTTTTGGAAATCGATTTGTTTTCAAAAGATTGAAATTTTTTTCGTACTTTGAATATTACTAAGTAAAAGTGATATAATAAAACAAAAAAACAAAAAAAAAACGATATTTCGTAAATGAGCTCGGAATTGAATTATATTTGAAGATTGGGATTCTAAACCGAATATTGGTGGATAATTTGATTTAAATGTTTTGAATCGATATTTGAAAATCGAGCTCGAAGTTGATAAATTGAAATCGAAATTGAATCGATTGAACGGAAATTGAAATTAATTTGAATTAGAAAATTGGAATTGAATCGGTTTGACTTTGAAACTTGTTTCAAAATAAATTATTTAATATAAAATTATTTAAAAGCCATCTTCTTAAATATGATAATTAATTTGATGTACCAAATTATTTTACTATATAAACCATTTTAATATTTTAAACTGATTTATATTAAACTTTAACTGTTTAAAATATTTTTAACTATATTTAACCCTTTACACTATTTTAACTATTTTAAATATTTTAAACTACTCAAACTATTTTCTATTAAACTATTTAACTATTTTAAAACTATTCAAACTATTTTTGAAAAATTCAAACTGGTCAAGGGGTGAAATGTTTATAATTAAAGCGTGGAATTAAATACGAATTGGGTTAAATGAAGTTATAACCCAAATTGGAATTCAAAAAGATTTTGGAAGCGAAATTGTGATATTAAGGCCAAAATGATTTTGAACCGAAGTAGTATATTTTGAGTAAATATGATGATTTCGAAACAGATTGATTTTGAAGCGAATATGGTATTTTGGTATCAAGTATGAAATGTTTTCAAAAAATAAAAGTACCAATCGGTGTGTAAAACGACGTTTGATTTAAAGAGTCCGGGGCTGAATATGGGCGTACTCTCTGTCGATACTGGAACCACTTTAACAACAGTGTACATGGAGGGGACTGCAGAACGAAGTGGTTGGATTTGGCCGCGATTGCTGGATTTGAAGAAAGAGAACGATGATGAATAGACCCCGGCACTTGTGCCAATTTGAAATGACTAAAACAGGATGGCTTTATAGGGCCAATTGGGCTAATTACCCCCGAACATACGTTCTTCGATGTTCTTGGACTCGGTTCATATTATTGCTTTTGTTGTTGGTATTGATTAGTGCACCTTGATTTGGGATAGTGTCCCTTTAACTCGATATGGGATGGATGGACGCGGTGGGCTGTCATGGCTATGATGCGTTACCACCAGCCCTGCGACCCGAACTAGTAGTATTCTACCTAGGGCATTGCCTCACGTGCCTTACCATACTTTTATCCTTAAACAAGACCCATATGATTTTGGTTTAGTGTTGTCGTATCATGGCGCATCCTTATCCACCGACCGTTTAACTGGTGTTTTATGTGCAAACTGTACGACAATGCTTAAAAACGCGTTAAGGGGGATCAATATAAAGCCTTAATGCTAAGAAAAATATTTATTTTATTGATTAGACATTACATATATAGCGTATTCTACTACATATAAATGTCTTGACGGATCTTTAGGAGATGGAAAATCCCGTAACATCTCTTGAGTTATTGCACGCACGTTATACACTGGATAGGAGATGTGAAATCTCATAAACATCTCTGACGCTATTACATTAATGTTATAGGTGATATTAATTTGACTTACATAAGGATATTTTAGTCCTGCTCGAGTGTTTTGTCTTTTCATTACGCTCGGGTCAGTCCTGAGTTTTTTAGCTTACTAAAGACTTACTCTGAAGGACGAAGACTTGGTATATTACTACTATTATTATTCCTACATCATGTTCTTTGCTGCATTATTTATTTTTTCCTGATGTATATATAGCTCTGATAAATGTTGTATAGATTATAATCAAATGTATTGTATAAACAGCTTCATGAACTGTTGTTTGATTATTGTATTTTGCCGTTCTGCTACGAGATTCTTTGTTTATTTTCTTCTTCTTTTCTCTTATTTTCTTATTTAACCCCATTAACAATTCACCCTTTTGAATGGTTTGAGTTGATATGTGTGATTTATTGTTGATTTAAACTATCTAAAAAGGTGGATTTTTACAGTTGGTATCAGAGTTTTGGTTTAGCGATAACTTTAGCTTTGTAGGGGTAACTCATTAGAGGTAGGGTCAGTAGCACCCTAGAATGAGTTTGAGTGTATTAATAGATATAAGCGCGTATTTGTTAGTGAATATAAAAATTGTTTTATATTGTGGTGGTTGATTTGTTGAGTGACTTATGGATTCTGCTCAATACGAGTAATTAACGTTATTGATAGGGATCTCTAAACACTTGAACGTAGCAACTCGACATAATATTGTTTTGAAATTGGGTAAATGAAATAATTTTACCCTGATTATATTTTTATATAAAGGAATAATTTTCAAAAATTATTATGGTACATATAGTGTGTTAGGTTGATAGAAATAATAATATTGATCATTATCATTTATTGATTGATTAGTCAATATTCCTAAATTATTAGCTATTATATGGTTAGAAGACAATAAAATTATATAAATGTGATTTGTAAAATATAATCTACAAGTAAATGAAAAAGGAAAAAAATAGAATTTGAGAGATTTAAATTCCGGCGTTTCTGAAAATGGTTTTCCAAGTTTTGGAAAAATCTAGTGGTATTAGTTCAAAAATATTTATGAAAAAATATTTTTAAAAAAGGACTTTAAAAGGAACGAATTCAGTACTCCTCTCTTCTGTCGCTGGAAAATAATTTCGGTGATGACTGTGTAGCATCATCGACGTTCATTTTCGAGTCTCAAAGTGGGGGAGACTTTTGAGAAGTTGTGCTTCAAAATTGTTTTGATAAACAGATTTTGGTTTAAACTCCAAAGGTATGATTAGGTATATATAAAAGATCTAAGTATATATACTTATTTCAAATGATTAGAAATGAACCGGGTATTTAAAAATTTTAAGTTGTGTTAATTAATAATCTTCAAATTATTTGGATAAAATGAAATATTTGAGTAACCAGAACTCTTAAAATAAGAGAATTAAGAAATCTAAACTAAAGTTTTTGAGAATCTTTAGAGTTGAAGTTTGAAGTTCGTAAATTGAAATTAAAGAAAATTTTAACAAGTTGAAATAGTGAACATTCTGATTAAGTAAAAATGAATCAATTAATTTGCATAATACAAAAATTGCGTTCCAATAGCGTATAATAAGACTTACCAAATGCTAAAAGTTAAAATGATGATTTGGAGATGTAAAAGGATATTATACAAGTAAACAAACTTAAAAGTAATTAAAATGTATATAAATGGAAATTTAGTTGTAATAATAAATGTATATATTCTTAAGTATATTATGAAATGATTAATGACTAAATGGAATAAGTAAGTTAACTTAAGATAGCAGACAGATGAATCAAATAATATCTATGTGAATTAGTTACAGAAATAAATATTAATTTGCAAAGAAATTATGAAATTGAATTTGTAACTTTTGAGATAATTGTAAACTTAGATAAAGTCACATATAATAAATTAGACTTTTATAGAATGATTATAAACTAAAGTGATGATTAACAAAATGTTTCACAAATAAATTTGTTACAAATGAAATTTTGGAAATAAAGTAAACATAAACAAAGGAATGTGGTGTAACTAGAAATCTATCGAAAGTAAATATATAAGTTGTACATAATTATTTTATTCGCTTAACGATTTGATCCAGATTTTAGCATAGAATTTCGACATAATCTATATTAATCTGAGTTAGAATATTTCATTCGATTCTCGATGGCGAACCCTAGATATGGATTTTTGATTGATTCTGAAATTCTCTATCATCGTATATGGCTATGCAAGGAGAATGACGGTTTTCAATCAAGGAACCAGATCTGAGCCCGCACTAGAGAGTCGTGTGAATGATACTAGTTTGAAAGTGAAATTGTGTGATCGAGTGAGTGGTCAGATTTGATGCTGCGTGCGGATGATTTATGTGCATCGTACTGGCTTAAGGAAAACAAATGTTGGAAATTGAAAATATAAAATAGAAATTGATTTTAAATTATATGATTGGATATCATTGGTAAATAAGATGCGGGTATTAAATCAAGAAAAACTGGATTGACCAACAAAAAGGTACATGTTTATTTTGTCATTAGATTTGGCGATTGTTTTTTATTGAGCCACTTGTCTTTTGGTTTCTTTTGTTGGTTTGGGGCTAGAGGCATTTGGTAGTTGTGCCGATCGAGCTACGAAAAGGAGACTCTGCCGAAATTTTCTGTAAATCAGGGTGTTAGAATTTTTTTGAAGTTTTAAAATTTTTATAACTTGTTTTGATAATTAACTTGTACTTTCCGTAAGCCGATCAGAGTAGCGTTGTAGAAACGTATGAATGGTTTTACAAATGAAATTTTAATGTTTTATAAGTTGATAATTTTGAATAAAATATATCAAATGTTAAATTCTTTAGTTAACGCCTTTTCGATGATGAAAAGTTTTAAGTGGGGGATATTGTGACGATCCATATTTTAACTATTTTAAATTATTAAATTTGGTGTAATTAAATAAAAATGGTTAAAAATAAAAATTTAATGATTTTGAATGTAAGTTTTGGATATGAGCTTGAGTAAAATTTTAAAATAAACTAATTTTGAACATTTAAGTAATAACAAGTATTGAAAGGTAATGTTGTGTACTGGATGTGTTTACAATCAATAGTTGGATTAAATAATAAATATTAAATTCATTAGATATAAATAAGGTAATTGATTGATAAACAAAATTCATTTAAAATCTAATATTGAAATTTGTTGAATATTGAACAATTAAATTGTTTAAATTTAATATTGGAAAATATTTGAATAATCGAATTCTGAACTTAATATGATTAAAATTGATGTCAGAAGTTAATTTAATATTTATTTAAACAACCATTAAGATTGTTAACATTTAAAATTAGATTTAAAAGTGAATAACTATAAATTGGAATTTTTGCATTCTAATCGAGACGTTGAAATAGTGATCCGAGGCACAGTCTTGGATTTCGACGAATCCAGTTCCGTTGTGTATATCGAATCCAGGTCGTACTGTATATAAACGCGTTGAAATTAATATCGAAAATTCAATTTAATAATTCGGTTCAAAAGGCTATCTTCTCCATACGATTGAATTGGAACTCAAAATATGTTCCATTGTGTCCGAAATAGGGGTAAAACATTATAAATGCTAGGCGACACGCCTCGTTTGGAGTTTGTTTGGGAAAAGTTGGAAGTAATATTAAAATAATATATATACACGTATATATACTCGAATGCACAGTAAACCCTAGATCCTATAGCCGTGCCTCATTCTCATTTTAATGGCCAAAAATAAGCAATCTTTCTTCCTTTAAATCTCTCGATTCATGCCCCTATGGCCTTCGACCTCAACTAGCGAAATGTCGGCGACGTCGAGCTCTTGCATTTCAACGGTGGAGATCTTGTTTAGTCGACGATCGAAGGTGCTGGATGGCCGCGTTCATGCAGTTTTGGTGGCGTTTTTCACGACGCGGGTAGGTCCGAGCTTAATGGAATTTGGGGTGGAGGTGCATGGTGTTCATGCGCTTCGTATGGTTGCCTTTGATTGACCTCTGGTGACTCGGCAGAGAAGCGACGACCGATGAAGGAGGCGTCGTGTTGGGTTTGTTGTACGTGAGTTATCTGGAAAGAAGATGGTGATGCAACGACCTTGATTTCCTGAAGCAACGTACGACCCAGATCTGTGCGGTATTAAAAAAAATTGTTTTTATAAATTGAATTCAAACTTACAAAATGCATATCTTGGTCATACGAGGTTCGAATTGGACGAAACAAGCGGCGATGAGATCTTGGCGACAAGCATTACGCTCTAGAACTTATTTGGAGACATTTGGAGCTAGTTAAAATTTTAGGTTAAATCGAACGTCGTTTGACTTGATTTAAAATCGAAACTCAATGTGAGTATTTTATAACGCTCACAACGTACTAGAATATTTTTGTGCTAGTTAAATTTGATATTATGAAGTGATGTAAATTTTATTGGTCGTTGTTTGATATATTTAATTGTCATCTAGATTGTCATTGAATTAACTGTTAAAAATTAAGATTGACAATCAAATTGAACTTGAGATATAATTGCCAATAAAATACCTGATATTGACAACTATGAGACTGTTGTGAATTATATTGACGGTTTGGATGATTGTTTGCGATGGGTGCTATTGGTTGATATTTTGGATGATTTGGATGGTTATTTATTCTGATATATCCTATTATCACCTTGTATATTATTTATGTAAATTGAATCATTTCGATTAACTTAAGAAATAGGTTGAAATGGTATATACCTATGACACTGTGATTTGGATTGAAATGATATATATCCATTCTTGGAATTAAATTGGAATACTGATCACTCGGCCATAGGACAGAAAATTTTATGCGGAAACCAGATTGGTTAAACTAAATGATTTTAAAATATACGATTTTAAATTTATTTAAATGATTTTAATTTAAAAGAAATGAAAACCAAATTTATAGAAATCAAATTATTTTCGAACTTGAGCTTAGAATGTTGAATTTAAATTTGGTAAACGAATTATTTAAATAATCTAAGTTGAGATTTGAAGTATAATCGAAATATAATTTGAATTTTTGGAAATTGATTTGTTTTCAAAAGATTGAACTTTTATTCGAACTTTGAATATTTCTAAGTAAAAGTGATGTAAAAAAACAATATTTCGAAATTGAGCTTGGAATTGAATTATATTTGAAGATTGGGATTCTAAACTGAATATTGAAGGATAATTTTATTTAAACGTTTTTAATCGATATTTGAAAATCGAGCTCGAAACCAATGAATAAAAATCGAAATTGAATTGATTGAATGGAAATTGGAACTGATTTGAATTGGGAAATTGGAATTGAATTGGTTTGACTTTAAAACTAATTTCAAAATAAATTATTTAATATAAAACTATTTAAGAGATATCTTCTTAAATATGAAAATTATTTTGATTTTCCAAACTATTTTACTGTATAAACCATTCTAATATTTCAAACTATTTAATATACCGTGAAGATGATAAAGACAGTGATTTTGTTTCTCCAAACCCAGGGCAACTTGTATGGGCGAATGCTATTAGAAAATCACCATTGGAGGACGATGAGCATTCTATGTAGAATTGTTCTTGAAAGGTAACGCTTAGCCTCGAACCTCATCAACCGGGAATGACTAAAATAGGGGAAATGCACCAAGGCTAAGTGGGTCGCACCCAATTAGGATATGTTATCACTTTTCTAAATGTCATCGGAAACCTATTTATTTTGGATATGGTTATGCGTGAAAGAAGGAGCTCTCGATGGTAAGGGTGGGAACACCCGTGTGATAACATATTCAATCTATCCAGGTTAGGGGTAGGCCGGTCTTGTGTAGCAGTAGATCCCAGCGAGGTCCTCGGTACATTGTTCTAGAGGTATACGGTGATGGGCGGTACCCCAGTGGCATGATCATTCATTGGAATCCATTCCCCAATACAAGCTTACAATTTTGTTTGTAGAGCCTAGTATGCTCGAATTTAATTTAATGTGACAATTTCATCTATTTGAATAAGTATTTGTATTTAGACACTATTATAATATCACTGGATTTTCTATAAAATGTTTTGGTTATAGAAGGGGAAAATCCATCTTGTTTATGTGTGACACGGTCTTACGAGATGCCTTTGTTTTTCAAAGGATTTTAATAACTCTAATAATTCAAATTGAGTGTGTTTTCACAAGCTGGTATTCCAGACTGACCCGGGTGTTATTTTATTATAATACTAGGGTCAGACCGAGTATTATAGATTCAGGATGGTGTGCTATGGAGCTCAGAAGACGAGCTGGATGACAGAGACTGACTTGGGTTAGTGAATATAAATGGTTTTATATTATGTTAATTTATTTGTTGAGTGGTATATAAATTCTGTTCGAGTAGTGGGACACTGCTAAATTGATAGGAGTTTCTAAACACTTAAATAGAGTAATTCGACACAATATGATTTAAAGTGGGTAAATGAATAATTTTACCTAAACTATATTTTGATGCAAAAGGAATAATTTTCTAGATATTATTATAGTAGATTGATGCGTTTGGTTATTATTATATAACCAAAATAAGATTTTAAAATTTGTGATAGTTATATAACGAAATAGAGATTGTATGAGTATGAATTGTACAAATGAGAAAAAAAATCCAGGTCGTTACACATCCTCTCGCAATGATTTGCCTCCAACATCCTCTGGACCAACTTCCCCTCTAAAGGAGGAAACTGCTCCCATTCACAGGTATGGAATTCCCTGTTTAAATATATTCCACTTCGAAGATAATAATTAGTGATAAATCATCCGTCTTAGATAAAGAAGAAGTCAAACATTCCATATAGCACAAAACTTGAGAGAAAACGGGCGGAGATTAACAAGTTATGTATGGAGTTAGACAAATAGTAAAGGAACACAATGCCCTATCTCAGAAATATAACAGTCTGGATAGGATTACCTTCGCCTTAACATCTTTTAAATATAAGAGGGCAGATCCTTCACTAAAGAAAGCATGTACCAGTTACAACGCCTTCTTGAAAGAAAATAGAGAGTTAACAACTCTATTCAGATGATAATGGAAGAGAGAGATATTTCAATTAATTTTTTGTATAAAAGATATTGTAGACACTCAATCGTAGATTTTTCGTATTTAGGCGAATCCAGCGGGGGTCGACTCAAATGTTTTCACAAGAGTTTCTTAAATGAATTTGGTTCTAACCCGCATCCCAGAGCGTACTGGAATTTGCCACGGGTCAGATCGATTCCACAAGATCTCCCCCTTGAAAAGCTTAAGTATTATAAGGATGAATTTGTTTCTAAGTTTTTCTTTAAGTCCATTTTGTATGAACCTGATGAGTAATTGTTAACATGTAATAGATGGTCGGTTTATGAATACATGTTTTTGCAATGCTCCTTATACTTAGCTTCTTTTTGCTATGCTATTTCAAAATATCAGTTCTTTAGGTCATGTCGTACCAAGAGATGATCTAAGTCAATATGTTAAACCAAGAAGGTTTTACTCTAAAAATGCACTACTCTTAAAGACTTGAAAGTTAGCAAAATATTGCTTTCTTTAGGATTTACAAAAATTATATCTGGTATACCCTCGTCTTCGCTTCGACTTTCTTGGTGAAGAGAAGGAAATATTCTTAAAAGAAACCAAAAATTTCCAAACAAGTTAATTTGTGATCGCGACAGTCCACCTATCGGAAAATGGGATTAAAGTAAATGTCCGTCGGTTATTACCCCTGAAGGAGTTACTATAACTTTTGAATCAGTAGTCAAGCTTTCTGCTAATACTCTAGACAAAGTTAGGAATGTTGCCTCTCAACTTTAGATGTAATGGAAGTGTTTGTTGTTCCTTTTAAATTTGTGGCTACTTGATTGTAATTCATTAATATAGTAATGAAGATATCTTTTATCTCAATTCTGATTTTATTTCTTTTCTTTAAGTAAGAACCACATTCGTCTACAACCTCTCTTGCTCAAAGCCTAATATACCATGTCGACGTAATCATAGAGAGGCTATTGAAAGAGATTGGAACAATTGTCATTCAGGATGAAGTATTATTAGAACATTTTGGTGGAAATGTTGGTGCCGTAAAATGGTACAAAAGATACCTTATTCAAAAAACCATAGCCAGCAACCATAAGGATCACACTGACTATCTTAATTCTGAAATTAAGAGAAAGGATGAAGCGGTTATCATGCTTAAACGACAAGTGAAGTCAAATCCCACAATCGACTTTAACGAAAAGATGTCTAAGCTCATCCAATGAATAGGCAATTTAGAGTAAAAACTAAAAGATAGTCAAGCATAATGTGCTTCTTTAGAATTCCTCATAGAGGAAAAGACACCGAATGATGATCTTCTGGTCCTTTAAATAGCCCCTCTAATCGTCAGGCCAACTAGGTCAAAACTTCTCGCAGCTCGGAAATTTCCAACTATGCGGAACCCTTCTCCGGGTTTAAATGACAATGTAGTTGGAAATTGGTGCCGAAGGGTGAAGTTTGAAATTGCCAAGTATTTCGATGAGAAATAGAAAATCAAGTATTCCCAAACTATTAATGAATAAGCTGTTGGGAATCAAAAGCTTGAGCATGATAATTACTTGCTTGACAAGCATATTGCTGAGTTGGAAAGGGAAAATAAAACCCTTAAAGCTGCAAGCTGGGCCTTTAATCGTGCCCTAAAAACTAATATCGACGCCATCGACGATGAGAATATAATTAGGAGAAAGGAGAAAAGGCTTAAGGAAGTCCTCACGTAGTAATTAATCATGTAGTAAATCCTTCAGTGGCGGAGGCTCTCAATAAAGAAGCCATGGATTTGTAGTTGATATATTCGGGCCACGTAAATTTATCTTGTACATAACTATGTTATTTTAAATTACTTCATTACTTATGTAAATTATGGAAATTTTGTAAGTGTCACCTGATTTATGATCTCTCTTTCTTTTCTAGTGTAACTTTTAACATGCCTTTGAATCACTCATTCAACGACCCTTTTGCTTGCTGAGTCTTTTGTTATCCCTTATCACTCTGACTTTCCTAGACTCGGGTGTCAACGATAGAGTCTCATAAGTTGTCATCGGACCTAGATTCGGGTAATAGTAAATCGAAAACAAGTTAAGAATCATCTATTGGGATAGCAATGCTTGTCGTTAGAATAAATCCAAAAACTCGAGTCTGATGATAAGTCCATAATGCCAATCTAATAATAGATGACCAGAAATCCCCTTTTGGCAATAAGTGGCGGGTGATTAGAGCTATAATTTTACTAAAAGAATAGCACAACACCCTTCTTGGTAATAAATAACAGAAACCTAGAATACCCTTTTTGGTAATGAATAATAAGAGGTTAGGAAATCATATCTGCTGATCTGGTATAAATAATAGAAGACCAAAAGACCATTTTCAGCCATAAGTACCAGAAGACCAAAAAACCAATCTAGAAAAAAGTAATAGAGGACTAGAGAATCAATCTGGCAATAAGTAATAGAAGACCAGAATACACTTCTAGTAATAAGTAGTAGAAGACCAGAATACCATTTCTAGTAATAAGTAGTAGAAGACTAGAAAACCATTCCTGGTAATAAGTAGTAGAAGCCAGAATACCATTTCTGGTAATAAGTTGTAGAAGACCATAATACCATTTTTGGTGATAAGTTGTAGAAGACCAGAATACCATTATTGGTAATAAGTAATGGAAGACCAGAATACCATTTCTGGTAATAAGTAATAGAAGACCAGAAAACAATTTTTGATAATGTAACGACCCGTTAAATTAATAATATTAAATGAGTTAAATTAATATAATTTCTAACCTGATTTAGAAAAAAAAAGGGCTTTAAGATTTATTTGAGAAAATGTAGTAATTTGTTATAGTAATTGGAATTTAATGTAACAATTTAATTTTTATGACAATAGTTTTGGATAATGTAATTGTCACACTTTGTTAAAAGTTAATGTTAAGAAACCAATAAATGTTGAATTAGTGAATATTAATAAAATATTTACTAGAATGGGATTCATTTAATATTAAAATAAATAGTAGGATTGTTTCATTTGGTGACCGTTGAATAAACCAATGCAATAAGTGTAGATAAATTTTTTTATGAATATTGTTCGATAATGAATGTACTTAAAAACGGTAATAAACTTAATATAAGAAAACAAAGGCAAATTGTGTATTAATTAATGAATTCATGAATCAGTGTATGGACTTAGTGTAACTATACGTAAATGTACGCAATAAGGTTGTGAAATACCAATGATTTGGATTTCCAATTTATATTAAACATAATGTTGGTAGAAATTGGAATTCACTGTTGTGTGAAATATATGAGAAATCAGGTCAAATGTAAATTATACCGTAGATGATATACTCTTTTAAATAGTAGGATTTTTAAATAAATAAACGTTTCACTTAGGTTTCAATTGGATAACTTATGTAGTTTAATGGAGAATCAATTGCAATTAATTGCCATAAATTAGTGATGATAGGGTAGTTTGATTTGGCCTTTAAGAAGCAAAGAAAAAGAAAGCCAAGATTTATGAATTCATTTGCAATGTGAAATGCAAATCTTGTGGATTGTTTTTTTTTTTCAAATGGAATTAATATTTAACCATTACGTTAGTGGAGTCTGATAAGTTAAGGTAGATAATCAATGGTAATTTACCTAATTCAAAGGATATATTAATATAAATATGGGTAAAATGAGGTTAGACCAAGGATATAATATTAATTGATTTTTAAGGCTTAATTAATACGTGAAATAGACAAGATTCTACATTCAAACATTTATACAAAGCTAAGTTGTAAATAGAAGTACCAATGTAATATAATGTAAATAGATGGGAATCAACATTTATTTATTTATTTAATGGAATTTAATTTCTATAGTATGATAATCGCAATTAAATGAAATTGAAATAGCTAATTTATACGTTAGTTGAAATTTAGCTGGAATATGAGGATTTTTAATGAAATAGTGAAATCAAATGGAAATATGGTTTCAATTATACATTGGAATTTATATTCACCATAAAAGGTTAATTGAAAACCAAAGGAGTTAATAAAGGAATCAAGCTTTATCTATTAATTTGGATTTAAGATATGGTAAATTGGATTTATTGCAATAATTAATTCTATAAGATGAGGTTAATACTTATTCTATTTATAATTAGACCAAATTGTTGATATAGATTTTTGAAAGCAGAATCTATAAATCAATTTGAGTATCAAATTCAATAATTGCGCTTATTGCATAAATAAAGGGAATTTAACGTTAAATATTACGTTACTGAAATTTAAAATGAACTTTAAGAATAATATTGTGAATCATGAACCAAAGTATGTGGCATCCCTATTTGGATAAAGAATGAGTATATAAAAGTTAAAATCTAATATACGGGGTTTTGAGCATTTAATTTTATAATTCTTAAATATAGGAAAGTGCAGAAATTAACACTGCAAATTGATATACTTATAATTTTAATTCACATCCAAGCTTGTTAAATCATTTGAAATTGATTAAATTATATAAGTAATAAAATTTGGACAATTTTAGAATATAATATAAAATTTGGATTTTTGTAATTTATTTTGATTTATTTAATGAATATAAAAATAGCCTTTTTTTGTCACGGACTCAGATTTCGATGAAACCAGTTTCATCGGATCCGTATCGGTGAATTATTATAGGGTTTCAAGTTTCGTATCGATCGGACTTGTCGTTTGATCGTACGGGCGTGAAACGCCTTGAAATCAAATTTAATTAAAATCAATTTGAATCAATTTGGAAATTTTGTTTTCAGCATAACTTCTTCATACGATCAAATTTGGACGTGAAACTTTTTCCATCGCGTTCAGAATATTTTAAATTACCTATTTGGATATATAGATTTAATAAATTCGGTTCCGGAGGCATAGCGGGCTTTTTGGGCCATAGTTTGTTCCGCACGTTCATTCTACGGTCTATCTACTCTATCTCTAACCCCTCTATATAAACCTAGCTACAAGCCCTAGCCTCCACCTAATTTCTTTTCATCTGAGCGTATACTTTCTTCAAGCTTCTCTTCTTCTTCAATGGGTGCTAACCCTAGATCCAGTCAGTTCAAAAAAAAAATTCAAATTTAAAAAAAAAAAAAAATTTCGGATCTGCAGTAGCTTCTGGTCGCGCTTCGGGTTTCAGGGGAGAAAATCCTAGAGCAACTTCGGGTCAGGAAGAAAATGACTTGGGTCGCTCCGGGTCGTTTTGGCGAAAACTCCAAGCAAGCACCGGGGAATTGAGGCGGCGCACCGAAGTCGAACCCGAAGTCGACCCAGGACCAGAATTTTTCCATTTTTCAAATTTCCATAACTTTTGCATACGAGCTCGGATTCACGCGCGGTTTGTTTTGCTGGGATCGTATCGGAATTTCTGACGTTTTGACGCTTGTTTGGATGGATTTGGAGACCGTCAAAATTTTGAGTTTAAATTGAATTTAAATTCGATTTAAATTCCAAAGGTGAGTGTTTTAACCCACTCACAACTACTAGAAGCTTTTATGTTTGATAAATTAATTTTAGAAATGAATAGAAATTTATTTATGAGTATTTGACATGTTTATTTCATCATAGCTGTTGAATTGCATTTATTGAATTTAACTGTTAATTTAATTTATTTATTGCGTATTAATTTACAGTTAGAATTTATTTGTTTGCCTATAAACTGCTAGTTAACAGTTATATAAATTATTACTGAATATCAACTGTTAGATTTATAGTTGTTAAATTTAATCTGAATAAAATTGCCAGTTATTACCTGTTATATATTATCAAATATAAATTGTTATTGATTGATATTGCTTGATGATTGTGATTGGATGATGGATGATGTTGATGGATGTTTATTGAATATCATAAAATTGCAAATTATCATGCATATTTCATTTCATTCGGGATTGTGGTTTGAAATGATATACAACCGCAAAATTTTATATCTTTTAAATTGCGGATTGAAATGATAAATATCCGTATCACTTGACCATATGATAGAAAATTATATACAGGCACCGCGGTCTATATATAACTATTTTTACGAGATTTCTATGGTTTGGATGGAATACGGTTTATAATAATCTTAAATTTTATATTGTATAAATATTCTTCCATATATATACATATGAAGTTGAAAATTTTGAAAAAAAAGGGTGTATAAATCTCTTTATTAAAAATGAAAAAGTTTAAGAAAATGGAGTTTGATAATTTATATCATATGTTTAAATGTTAAGTTTGGAAATTTTAAGATATGATATTTATAATTGAATTTTTCCCAAGATAAATTGAATAAATATTCTAGTATAATTTAAATTGAAAAAAATATATTTAATTACTAGAAATTGGAGATTTTATCTATTTATGGATTTTATGTGAATATTCAAGACTAATTAATAGAACAATTGATCTGTTGAAAGAATAAAATCCAATTTTAGTTTGAAATATTGTTACTCAAAATGGATATACGTATATATAAATAAATTGAAGTGGTTTTGGAACTTGAGAGAGATAATATAAATTTTGGTTTAGACTTTAATAAAGAAATGTATTTGTAAAGCCATGAGAACTATTTTCTTTACAAAGTAACATTTAAGTTAAACCATTTAATTCATATACCGTTGAATGTCCAAACCATTCAAGTTTTTTTTTTATAGAAGTTATGGTTTTAAATTATGATTTTCAAAATACTATGCTTTAAAAATATTTGATTTTCAGACGATATGAAGTTAAAGCATTTTGATTTTGGAAAAGAATTATATTTGGGATAAGTGATAAAATATGGTTTTGGGTTTTGAAATGATATCGTATTCATGGTTATGAAATGGAATGTTTATTCTGATTTTTAAAGTATAACCTATTTTTAAATGACCGCTGTGTTATAATAACGATGGGTTGGCAAAGAGACCGGGATCGGATATGGACATACTCTCTGTCGATACCGAAAACCACTTTGACTAACCGTGTAAGCGGTGGAGATTCCAGAATGAAGTAGGTGGTGGCGACGTTTCCTGTAAGGTAAATACGTGGACCCGACTCCCGTGAGTTGGCATAAGGTGGCTAAAACAGGAGCGATTCTCAGGCCAATGAGGTCATTCCTCTGATCGGACCCTCCTCTTCGATATTATACTTTGATTTTGGATTGATTCAGTGGCCACTTCTATATTTTGATTTTGGGGAGTTAGTCCGAGGTGGGCGGTAACTGCGGCTACGCGTTTCCACCAGCCTGGATAGCAATTGGTATATCTACCCTGGCATTGCCTAGTTGTGCCGTGTCACCTACCATACCGAGCCTTTACTACGAGTTTCTATTTGTGTCGTACCTATGGAGTATCCTCTGGTAGCTTCCCGATCAGGAGGTATTACGGTACTGTATAGACTATTGGCATTATTTGTGTTAAGGGCTATATGGGTAACCCCTTAACGCTATTTAAAAGTAAGTTTATTTTATAAATAGACACTATTATAATAGCGCAATATACTACATAGTAAATAGTTTAACGGATCCTTAGGAGATGTAAATCCCGAACATCTCTTGAGTTACTGTACTCATATTTATTTCTGTTAATTTAACTCACATAAGATCTTTTAGTCTGACTCGAGTGTTTTTGTCTTTTCAAATTCGCTCGGGTCAGTCCGAGCGTTTCAGGATCGAAGACTTTAGCTTTGAAGGACGAAGACGAAGGAGTCGTATTATTATTATCTATAGTATTGCACCACACTCTAAATTTCCGCTGCATTGATTGTATTGGTATGTGTAACTCTGATATTCATTGTATAAGTAAAATAAATATTTTGTAAACAGTTATCATGAACTGTATATTGATTATTATATTTTATCCTTCCGCTGTGAGATTCTATTTTGTTTTATTTCTTCTCTGTTTTTCTTATTTACCCCATAACAATCCGCCCTTGCGTATGCTTTGAATTGGCACGTGTGTCGGCTTAAAGTGTGCGAAAAGGCGGGATGTTACAGTTGGTATCAGAGCTTTGGTTTAGCGATAAACCTTGGTTTTGTGGGGTTTGACTCTTTGTTAATAGGGTAGTAATACCCTATGGGAGTCGCTGAGTGTATATATATGAGAGAGCGTATTTGTTAGTGTTAATAAAGATTTTGATATTGTGTTAATCTGTTCCGCTTTGTATTTATAAATTCTGGTTGATGCATGGGACGCTATGACATCAATAGGGATTTCTAAACACTTAATAGGACAGACCGACATAATATTTGTTTTTAATATAGGTGAATGAAATAATTTTGCCTATTATATTTTCTATATATAAAAATATTTTTATAAAAATATATATATATATATTTGGTTGCTATAGATTGGGTGTTATGAAATAAAAATATTTATAACAATTGAAGCTTAGTTGAAATTATAATAAATCAAATTGGAGATTTTAGAACTTAAGTCCGGGATTTTTGAAAATCTTCTTTCAAAGGATTTGTGAAATATAATGATTTGGTTTATAGGTAATTTCTTATATAAATGTTTAGTATAATTCGGAAGAATTGTTTTAAAAGAGGATTTTGGAGAAAATAAATTTTGTACTTTCCTCTCTGTCGCTAGAAAATAATTTCGGTGATGGCGGCCGCATCATCGACTTTCATTTTCGAGTTTCGTAGGGGAAAGGCCACTGTAGTAAATTCTACTGCAGATTTATTTTGAAATTATCTAAAATTTTAAATTGTTTCAAATATAAATTGAGATATAAGTTGTAGAACTCATTTATCTATTATTTTTAAAATAAAATTGAAATTTGACCCGGTATTTAATTCTAAAATTTTCCACTAATTAATGGTTTAAATTATTTTTAGGGAAATATAAAGTAAGTAATAAATGGATTGAAACCTCTAATTTAAGTAAGAAAATTAATGCTAGGTATAAAGGAAGTTAAAATTTTAACTGATAAATAATGGTAAAGATTTATTGAAAATCAACGAATTAAAAGGGTTGAGATTAAACTTGTATAAGTTCTTTTGCTTTTTCTTTAACATAAATAACTTACCAAGTATAAAAAGTTGAAATGTGAATTAAGAGTGGAACAGAATATTATGCAAGTAGAATTTTTGGAAATAATGAAGTATTCAATAAATTACCGTTATAAATAAGAATTTAATGGTATTAACTTAAGTGATGATTGGAATTTTACTAAAATTAAAGGTTGTATTATTAATAGGTGATTTTAACCTTAAGAAAGTAAAAATGAAATTCCTTAATTTATAAAGTTTGATTGTAGGGTTATTAACTTAAGTACGCCTTAATTTCCCCCTATTCTAATATAATAGAAAGTAAGTAATATATAAATGACTATAAACCCTAAGTAATTAATTAATAAAATTCCTTATTTTTAAGAATGAAGGTTAAAGGGTTAATAATTTAAGTGTAATTAAAAAGGTTTACTGTAATTAAATATAATAGAAAGTGGGTAATTAAATTGTTACTACTATTAAATATAATAGAAACTTCAACATTAAATAAATGAATGAAATTAAAGGTAAGTTGAAATTGTAATTTATAAAACAAATATATATTAATTTAAGGAATTGAGAAGAAACTTGTAAATTTTCACTTACATTCTTAAAACATACATAACTTACCATATAATAAAAGTTGCAATGTTAGTAAGAAAATGTAAGGGGAATTCTTACAAGTGAAGCTTGAGGTAATAAAGGTATTCAATAAATTTGCTGTTATTAATGAGAATTAATTGTATAAACTTAAGTTAAATTGGAAATTTTACTATATAAGTAAAGGTAAGTAGTATAAATAGATGATATAAACTTTAGTCAATAAATTGGAATGCAAATATAATGAATTTTGTAATAAATGGAAAACGAAAATTGTAAGAAATAAAGAAATCCCTCCATAAATGAAAGAAAGAAAATCAAACCACTGAAGCATGAAATAAATGTATAATAGGCTAATTTGGTTGTTGGTTTGAATTGTATTGTTTGATTTATGATTGTGGGGTAAGGAACTTGAAGTTGTTGGATGAATAAATAATCTATCTTTGTTCCATCTAAGACTGTTCAGTAAAGGATGCACTTGATAGTTAATTTCATTTCATACAAATTTCAAGTTTGAACCCAAACAACTATTTGTTTGATGGATTAAATGATTGCTTTGTGTGTGTATGTATGTTGTTTGTAAGGTTGATGGTTGTTGAATTGTTTGGTTGATTAATGATTGAATCCACTTGAATAGTTCACTTTAAAATAAATATTTAACCTTTTAGATTTTATAAGTGAAATGCAGGCTATGGAAGCCACTGCTACTGCTCTGGTTCCCTAATAATAAGCGTATTGCCCGACAAATAGGTACGTTTTCGGATTACGTCTAAAGCGCTATTTTATAATTTTGCCCGTGTTGGGATAATATTTTGATAATATATGTAATATATTTGTATATTTTGATATTATATTTTCTCCAGAGTCTCTCCGTACAAAGGAGACTCTGCCAAAAATTTTCGTAAATTTTGGACTTAGAATTTTGTTGAATATTTTCCAAACTTTAATGATTTAAGTATAAAAGGTTATAATGACTATAAAACGGGCATATCTCATTTAAGGAAATTAATTTAGTAAATTATTGTTTATAAGTTAATATTTGAAATAAGATGTAATGTTTTATTCTTCCTTCTCCCTTCTTTTTCCTTTTCGGGGACGAAAAGTTTTGAGTGGGGGAGATTGTAACGACCCGTTAAATTAATAATATTAAATGAGTTAAATTAATATAATTTCTAACCTGATTTAGAAAAAAAAAAGGGCTTTAAGATTTATTTGAGAAAATGTAGTAATTTGTTATAGTAATTGGAATTTAATGTAACAATTTAATTTTTATGACAATAGTTTTGGATAATGTAATTGTCACACTTTGTTAAAAGTTAATGTTAAGAAACCAATAAATGTTGAATTAGTGAATATTAATAAAATATTTACTAGAATGGGATTCATTTAATATTAAAATAAATAGTAGGATTGTTTCATTTGGTGACCGTTGAATAAACCAATGCAATAAGTGTAGATAAATTTTTTTATGAATATTGTTCGATAATGAATGTACTTAAAAATGGTAATAAACTTAATATAAGAAAACAAAGGCAAATTGTGTATTAATTAATGAATTCATGAATCGGTGTATGGACTTAGTGTAACTATACGTAAATGTACGCAATAAGGTTGTGAAATACCAATGATTTGGATTTCCAATTTATATTAAACATAATGTTGGTAGAAATTGGAATTCACTGTTGTGTGAAATATATGAGAAATCAGGTCAAATGTAAATTATACCGTAGATGATATACTCTTTTAAACAGTAGGATTTTTAAATAAATAAACGTTTCACTTAGGTTTCAATTGGATAACTTATGTAGTTTAATGGAGAATCAATTGCAATTAATTGCCATAAATTAGTGATGATAGGGTAGTTTGATTTGGCCTTTAAGAAGCAAAGAAAAAGAAAGCCAAGATTTATGAATTCATTTGCAATGTGAAATGCAAATCTTGTGGATTGTTTTTTTTTTTCAAATGGAATTAATATTTAACCATTACGTTAGTGGAGTCTGATAAGTTAAGGTAGATAATCAATGGTAATTTACCTAATTCAAATGATATATTAATATAAATATGGGTAAAATGAGGTTAGACCAAGGATATAATATTAATTGATTTTTAAGGCTTAATTAATACGTGAAATAGACAAGATTCTACATTCAAACATTTATACAAAGCTAAGTTGTAAATAGAAGTACCAATGTAATATAATGTAAATAGATGGGAATCAACATTTATTTATTTATTTAATGGAATTTAATTTCTATAGTATGATAATCGCAATTAAATGAAATTGAAATAGCTAATTTATACGTTAGTTGAAATTTAGCTGGAATATGAGGATTTTTAATGAAATAGTGAAATCAAATGGAAATAAGGTTTCAATTATACATTGTAATTTATATTCACCATAAAAGGTTAATTGAAAACCAAAGGAGTTAATAAAGGAATCAAGCTTTATCTATTAATTTGGATTTAAGATATGGTAAATTGGATTTATTGCAATAATTAATTCTATAAGATGAGGTTAATACTTATTCTATTTATAATTAGACCAAATTGTTGATATAGATTTTTTGAAAGCAGAATCTATAAATCAATTTGAGTATCAAATTCAATAATTGCGCTTATTGCATAAATAAAGGGAATTTAACGTTAAATATTACGTTACTGAAATTTAAAATGAACTTTAAGAATAATATTGTGAATCATGAACCAAAGTATGTGGCATCCCTATTTGGATAAAGAATGAGTATATAAAAGTTAAAATCTAATATACGGGGTTTTGAGCATTTAATTTTATAATTCTTAAATATAGGAAAGTGCAGAAATTAACACTGCAAATTGATATACTTATAATTTTAATTCACATCCAAGCTTGTTAAATCATTTGAAATTGATTAAATTATATAAGTAATAAAATTTGGACAATTTTAGAATATAATATAAAATTTGGATTTTTGTAATTTATTTTGATTTATTTAATGAATATAAAAATAGCCTTTTTTTGTCACGGACTCGGATTTCGATGAAACCAGTTTCATCGGATCCGTATCGGTGAATTATTATAGGGTTTCAAGTTTCGTATCGATCGGACTTGTCGTTTGATCGTACGGGCGTGAAACGCCTTGAAATCAAATTTAATTAAAATCAATTTGAATCAATTTGGAAATTTTGTTTTCAGCATAACTTCTTCATACGATCAAATTTGGACGTGAAACTTTTTCCATCGCATTCAGAATATTTTAAATTACCTATTTGGATATATAGATTTAATAAATTCGGTTCCGGAGGCATAGCGGGCTTTTTGGGCCATAGTTTGTTCCGCACGTTCATTCTACGGTCTATCTACTCTATCTCTAACCCCTCTATATAAACCTAGCTACAAGCCCTAGCCTCCACCTAATTTCTTTTCATCTGAGCGTATACTTTTTTCAAGCTCCTCTTCTTCTTCAATGGGTGCTAACCCTAGATCCAGTCAGTTCAAAAAAAAAAAAATCAAATTTAAAAAAAAAAAAAAAAAATTCGGCTCTGCAGCAGCTTCTGGTCGCGCTTCGGGTTTCAGGGGAGAAAACCCTAGAGCAACTTCGGGTCAGGAAGAAAATGACTCGGGTCGCTCCGGGTCGTTTTGGCGAAAACTCCAAGCAAGCACCGGGGAATTGAGGCGGCGCACCGAAGTCGAACCCGAAGTCGACCCAGGACCAGAATTTTTCCATTTTTCAAATTTCCATAACTTTTGCATACGAGCTCAGATTCACGCGCGGTTTGTTTTGCTGGGATCGTATCCGAATTTCTGACGTTTTGACGCTTGTTTGGATGGATTTGGAGACCATCAAAATTTTGAGTTTAAATTGAATTTAAATTCGATTTAAATTCCAAAGGTGAGTGTTTTAACCCACTCACAACTACTAGAAGCTTTTATGTTTGATAAATTAATTTTAGAAATGAATAGAAATTTATTTATGAGTATTTGGCATGTTTATTTCATCATAGCTGTTGAATTGCATTTATTGAATTTAACTGTTAATTTAATTTATTTATTGCGTATTAATTTACAGTTAGAATTTATTTGTTTGCCTATAAATTGCTAGTTAACAGTTATATAAATTATTACTGAATATCAACTGTTAGATTTATAGTTGTTAAATTTAATCTGAATAAAATTGCCAGTTATTACCTGTTATATATTATCAAATATAAATTGTTATTGATTGATATTGCTTGATGATTGTGATTGGATGATGGATGATGTTGATGGATGTTTATTGAATATCATAAAATTGCAAATTATCATGCATATTTCATTTCATTCGGGATTGTGGTTTGAAATGATATACAACCGCAAAATTTTATATCTTTTAAATTGCGGATTGAAATGATAAATATCCGTATCACTTGACCATAGGATAGAAAATTATATACAGGCACCGCGGTCTATATATAACTATTTTTATGAGATTTCTATGGTTTGGATGGAATACGGTTTATAATAATCTTAAATTTTATATTGTATAAATATTCTTCCATATATATACATATGAAGTTGAAAATTTTGAAAAAAAAGGGTGTATAAATCTCTTTATTAAAAATGAAAAAGTTTAAGAAAATGGAGTTTGACAATTTATATCATATGTTTAAATGTTAAGTTTGGAAATTTTAAGATATGATATTTATAATTGAATTTTTCCCAAGATAAATTGAATAAATATTCTAGTATAATTTAAATTGAAAAAAAATATATTTAATTACTAGAAATTGGAGATTTTATCTATTTATGGATTTTATGTGAATATTCAAGACTAATTAATAGAACAATTGATCCGTTGAAAGAATAAAATCCAATTTTAGTTTGAAATATTGTTACTCAAAATGGATATACGTATATATAAATAAATTGAAGTGGTTTTGGAACTTGAGAGAGATAATATAAATTTTGGTTTAGACTTTAATAAAGAAATGTATTTGTAAAGCCATGAGAACTATTTTCTTTACAAAGTAACATTTAAGTTAAACCATTTAATTCATATACCGTTGAATGTCCAAACCATTCAAGTTTTTTTTATAGAAGTTATGGTTTTAAATTATGATTTTCAAAATACTATGCTTTAAAAATATTTGATTTTCAGACGATATGAAGTTAAAGCATTTTGATTTTGGAAAAGAATTATATTTGGGATAAGTGATAAAATATGGTTTTGGGTTTTGAAATGATATCGTATTCATGGTTATGAAATGGAATGTTTATTCTGATTTTTAAAGTATAACCTATTTTTAAATGACCGCGGTGTTATAATAACGATAGGTTGGCAAAGAGACCGGGATCGGATATGGACATACTCTCTGTCGATACCGAAAACCACTTTGACTAACCGTGTAAGCGGTGGAGATTCCAGAATGAAGTAGGTGGTGGCGACGTTTCCTGTAAGGTAAATACGTGGACCCGACTCCCGTGAGTTGGCATAAGGTGGCTAAAACAGGAGCGATTCTCAGGCCAATGAGGTCATTCCTCTGATCGGACCCTCCTCTTCGATATTATACTTTGATTTTGGATTGATTCAGTGGCCACTTCTATATTTTGATTTTGGGGAGTTAGTCCGAGGTGGGCGGTAACTGCGGCTACGCGTTTCCACCAGCCTGGATAGCAATTGGTATATCTACCCTGGCATTGCCTAGTTGTGCCGTGTCACCTACCATACCGAGCCTTTACTACGAGTTTCTATTTGTGTCGTACCTATGGAGTATCCTCTGGTAGCTTCCCGATCAGGAGGTATTACGGTACTGTATAGACTATTGGCATTATTTGTGTTAAGGGCTATATGGGTAACCCCTTAACGCTATTTAAAAGTAAGTTTATTTTATAAATAGACACTATTATAATAGCGCAATATACTACATAGTAAATAGTTTAACGGATCCTTAGGAGATGTAAATCCCGAACATCTCTTGAGTTACTGTACTCATATTTATTTCTGTTAATTTAACTCACATAAGATCTTTTAGTCTGACTCGAGTGTTTTTGTCTTTTCAAATTCGCTCGGGTCAGTCCGAGCGTTTCAGGATCGAAGACTTTAGCTTTGAAGGACGAAGACGAAGGAGTCGTATTATTATTATCTATAGTATTGCACCACACTCTAAATTTCCGCTGCATTGATTGTATTGGTATGTGTAACTCTGATATTCATTGTATAAGTAAAATAAATATTTTGTAAACAGTTATCATGAACTGTATATTGATTATTATATTTTATCCTTCCGCTGTGAGATTCTATTTTGTTTTATTTCTTCTCTGTTTTTCTTATTTACCCCATAACAATCCGCCCTTGCGTATGCTTTGAATTGGCACGTGTGTCGGCTTAAAGTGTGCGAAAAGGCGGGATGTTACAGATAATAAGTAATAGAAGACCAGAAAACCAATCTGGCGGATATTCATGAGGAGAAGTCAGTGAATTCTTTTCGTTTCTCTTATCGAATGCGCCATCTCTAAGCTTTGATGATATTTTACATGCATTTTCTTTCTTGGGCCCAAGTTTCTTTGTTCTTTTGTTTTGGCCTATTTTTGGCAGGGATTCTTTTATCTAGTTCTTATGGTTATTTAAGTAGTTGCCATTTTAGGCGGTGCCAATTTCTGGCATTGCTCATTTCAGGCAGGGACTTTTCTTAGTCTTTAGACATTTCATCCGGGTTTTCGATGCGCTCGGCAAGCTTATTCTCAAGCAGGGCCCGAGGACTTACCCGACCTCCCTCCAGGATGCACCTTAACCTGGCCATAGTGTGACGTAGCTAAGGGCTTGTTTGGTACCTTGGCAAGGCCATAGTGTGGCGGGACCAAGGGATTACCCCTCCTCCCTCGAGGACGTGCCTTATCATGGCCATAGAGTGACATGGATAAGGGCTTGTGCTGCTTTAACCTGGCCATTTCTGACTTTGGCGTGGCTAAAGGCTTACGTCCTTCCTCCAGGAGGTGCCTTGACCAGGCCATCTTGGCGCGACCAAGGTCTTTCTACCATTATTTGTAGCCTACCATTTTAGGTAGTCCAAGTTCAAGAAGAATTTTACTTCCGACCATGTAGATTTCTCTTATTTTGAGAATAAATCTTTCATTCCATAACTTGTTCAATCCTTTACAAATTATTTAAGTTTTCCTTGTCTTAGAAAAGGTAGGACCATCTTTTCAAGTACCTTACATTGTTTTGTATCATGTCCATTTATCAAATGAAAGTTGCAATATAACCCCTTAAGTTTCCTTTCAAATCCTGGATTCTTTTTCTAAGAAGGCTAATATTTCAGTTCTTCATTGGTTCAGATATATATGTCTTCGGTCAAGGTAGTAAGATTATATTCTCCATTTTTTTTTAATTTTTGAGCCATCTTTAGATAACGTTTAATTCTTTTGTGGCTTGGTGCAAGCACTTCTTCTAAAGGGGTAGGTTTCCTTTTCATTGTCCATTGATCCTCTTCCAAGGGCCTTTTGTTTAATCCTATAGTTTTGGACGAATATTTCTTGGTAATCTTTATATTTCCACTTGGAATTTCCTTTATTATACTAAGTTCTTCGGTTGTGGATTATTCTATGTGTTCATGGTTTTCCCTTGAATGGTGAGCCTCATTTATAATCTTACTCCATTTATGTGTAAAACTGTCAAAATCCTTTATCATTATTTCCTTCTCAAAGACATTCCCATGGGAATATGACTGAATGGTCCGTCTCATTTGATTAAAGATGTTGTCACTTCCATTTGTTCTCCTTCCAAGTGCAAAGATTGAGGTAGGGACAACATGAAAGGGGTTTAGACTCCATTTCTCAGGATCATAAGATTCTACTTTCTTTTTATTTATAATCCTTAAGGCTTTGAGCCTTAGTCCTTATTCTTCATCCTGTTTGGAGTTTTTGATGTCTACTTAGGAGTATCTTGTCAAGTATGGTTCAGAAGACAGTTGTTCAGATGTCTCAAATTTTTTGGCCATGATCAAACCAAATGAGTGAACTTGACGTGGAGTTGATCCAATGGGGGCTAGAGAATAGCAGTGTTAGGGGGCGAACCAAGTCAGAGGTTAAAGCCCTCCTTTTAGCGCCAAAATGTTAACAAGATTTCTTGTCAACGCCCCAAAGTTATTTAAAGTAGCATGATTAGTCTAATTTGAATGGAGGTCTTGATACTCTTAAGGATTGCCTTTGTATTTTCACTTGTAAATATCCTTCGAATCTGACCTTTTGACGTCGTCGAAAGGTTTTGATGCTTGGTTGTAAAACCTCACGACTTCATTGAGTTAGTGTGATAATTTATTCAATGGTTTCCATCTTGGTTTTAGATTGAATTCCCTTGGATCTACTCTAATCTAGTGCTTACTTCCATCCAAGATTGAAGATCAAATCGAAGATCCAAGAGCCAAGTTGAAGATCTCCATCCATCGAAGAAAGATTTCATCATTTAAAGGGAAACCTTGTCGGATCAAGCTAGATCCTTTGCTGTCCAGATCTGGAGTTTGTTGTTTTTGAGGTGTTTAGGTGATTCGGTGAGTGATGATTATCTCTCACACGGACCCAAAGGAGTATATTGGACCGGTGGTTTGTTTGTGTGTTAAAGATAGTGATTTTATGCATTTTCCTCAAGTCTACATGTAGATCTATTGTTCATGAAGTTTTGACATCTACTTTACTACATGTTAACCTATGCTAGTTCATTCATCAAGATGTTACTTAGAATTCATGATTGTTAGATTTAGATTCTTTATTTACGAAATTGCCATTATTGTTATAACTGTTTATTTAGATCTTATTTGAATGATTGATTACTTGGATGAATGATTGATTTGATTGATTAGTTGATTTGTGATTGAATTTGGACAAGTTGGTCGAAGATGATTCAAAAGCTAAGTGGAAATACTCTTGAATAAGGAAAGCTGCTCGTGGCATATGAAGCGGATGATAAAGCTCATATGGATAGATTTGATCATGATATTGAGATGGGACTTTGCTATGATGTGATGAGGCAAAGCATGATATTGAGATGGGACTTTGCTATGATGCGATGAGGCAAAGCATGATATTGAGATGGGACTTTGCTATGATGTGATGAGGCAAAGCATGATATTGAGATGGGACTTTGCTATGAGAAAGCCTTGGTTTAATCCAGACGGGATCATTCCAAGCATGTTGATAACTCGGTGATGTGGTTCGAGTTTGTTGATAATGGTTGGCTCGAGAGGCGCTTGAGCTAGTATATGAATAGTCGTCGAGGAGGATGACTAGAAGGCTGAGATCTCATCGTTATTGAAGGTTCTAGCATGCTCAAAGCAAGAGTACGTTGGAACGGGTCACGATGACGTTCCAGGCACGGGCTGCGACGACGTGCTAAGTACTCTGGGCAGATTCGATAGTCCTAGGCACGGGCTGCGACGACGTGCGGAGTTATGTCTAGAACCGGGGATACCATTAGCCCTTGACGGACGGATGAAAGAATGAGTCGGTCATTCAATTAACGGTGATATCGAGGCAATGATAACAGTGATAGCCAGAGTCATGGATGTTTGGATGTTTGGTTGTATCGTCACTCAGTCTAAAGAGCGATGTTTTGTGGGTGCTTATCTGATCTTGGTTTAGGCCTTGGAAGTTTGTACTTAGAAAACATCGACCTTGACTCGAGTGATAATTGCTTTACTTTAATTGTCTGTTTTGCTATGTTTGTTTCTGCTTAGTGTGTCTGGGGGCTATCACTGTAGAAAGAGGTGGAGTGGGATGGTTGGGTTCCTATTCCTTTGTACCCTTTATGCTCTTTTGGTATGTTTGATAGATGATTTACTGCTCACTAAGACTTTTGTCTGACTCAAGGTTTTATGTTTAACTCTTATTACCTTGGGTTGTTCATCCATGTTGGGATGGGCAGACTAGGAAGCAGGTGACAGGTGCTGTTCTTAGTGACTAACGTTGTTGATGACGAAGACGAGCTGGAGGCTTTTGCATATTGTTTTCTTACTATATGTACTGGGTTTTCCGCTGTTTGTATGATTCTCCGAGTGTTATGTAGTGAGGCTTGATGTATTGGCTATTCAGATGTTTGTATCAAATTGTTATGAGCTTATATGATGAGAATTCTATTCTATAGAGCTTCACCATGTATACTTTCTATTGTATTTTATCCATGCGCTGTGAGTAATACTATAGATTCTGCGATTTTATTCTTACCATGACTATCGTCCATGGCTGCCTGGCACACTTTCAGCGCACTATTTCCTTGTTTTGGTGCGGGAGTCATGGGCGGTCGTCACATTTGGTATCAGAGCTTTGGTTAATCGATTTTAGCCAACGCTCGCTGACGTAACTACGTATGAGAGACGTAATTGTAATTTCGATGGATGATTACTATATATATAATATAGTAGCTTAGAAGGATTTGAACTTCTTATGCAGTTGTTCTCAGGGTATATTAATCATTTCTTTTATATATTAGGAATGAGTCGAAGAGGGAGACCAGCTGCTAGGGGAGGCCATGATGTTGAGGGGGCTGCTGATTATGCTTTTATGTTCGAGGCTATGATGACTTCGATCATGAGAAGGATGCCAGCTCCGGGGCCATCAGTAGATGTTGGAGTTCAGGTTCAAGCCACAAGACCAGTGGATTTTGCTAAGTTGTGTAAGGACTATACTGCTCTTGGAGGAAAGGTTTTCTTGGGAACAGAATCAACCATAGAAGTTCAGAGATGGATAGTCGCTTGTAGAAGGATCTTTGGTGATTTGGGAATTGAGGATGCAACTAAGAGGAAGCTTGCATCAAGACGGCTTCAGGGAAGAGCTTCTGATTGGTGGAACTCTATCACCATTGATACTCCGGAGGAAGAGATCACTTGGGAGCAATTCCAAGTCAGATTTGAAGCTAAGTTCATTTCTACAGCTCAGAAATCTGTTCTGTTCAAGAAGTTTGTGGAACTCAAGCAAGGTGGAAGACCAGTTCTTGAGTATGTTTCTGAGTTTGAAGCTTTGTCCAAGTATGCTCGGTCGTATATTGAATCTCCTTATCGGAAGAATGAGAAGTTTGTGACAGGCTTGGACACTTATCTTGGGAGGCAGTTGGTGGATCATTTGGACGATCCATTTGAGAAGCTTGTGGAGAAAGCTCTCAGGCATGAGAATCTGTTTCCTAAGGAAGGATCTGTTGTTGCTGTGACCAAGGAGCAAAGTGGAAACAAGAAGAGGAAGCAGTAGCAACAGAAGGGTAAGGATGGCCAAAAGAAGCCGAAGGGTGAAATGACCTGCTATAATTGCCAGCAGAAGGTCCATCTCTCCAGGGATTGTAAGAATCAGAAGGCGCCGACGAAGTGCCACAACTGTGATAAGCCGGAGCATTTCAGGAAGAATTGTCCGGAACCGAGGAAGGACAAGCAGATTGTGCAAGCTTATGCTTTGGGGGCTGTTCCATCATCTTTGAAAGCTCCTACTACAGAAGAGAAGGGGAAGAGTGTGGTGGTTCAAGGTACTCTTTCCATTTGTGGTCTTCCAGTTAGAGTGTTGTTCGATACTGGGGCGTCGCATTCGTTTGTTTGTGATGAACTTGTAGGCCGGTTAGGTTTGGAACCGGATATTGTTGATAGACCATTGGTCGTGACTAATCCAGTTGGGGGTTCGTCTTGTTTGTGTATGGTATGCCGTGGTCTAGTTGTATCGAGTCATGATTGCTCTTTTGTTTGTGATTGTTTTGTTCTGAACTTTGCGGGGTTCGGAATTATTTTGGGAATGGACTGGCTTAGGAAGTATGCGGCAAGGGTTGATTGTAAGAGGCTGAAGGTGACAGTCGAGAATGTGGAGGGGCGAAAGGTTGTGATACGATGTAAGCATGAAGAAGGCGTCTTCATGAGCTTCATGTATTCGCTGGTTGTTCCACGAGATGGATTGTCATCGGTGCCTATCGTGAATAGATTTGAGGATGTCTTTGACGAGGTCAAAGGTTTACCGCCGCATAGAGAGATCGAGTTTCGTATCGATCTAGTTGAAGGAGCCAGACCTGTTGTGATGCCGCTTAGGCGAATGGCGCCTAGGTAACAGCAAGAGTTGAAGGTGCAAGTTGATGACCTTTTACGGAAAGGATTCATTCGGCGTAGTGTGTCCGAATGGGGTGCACCAGTTGTGTTTGCAACCAAAGCGGATGGATTGTTGAGGTTGTGTGTGGATTATCGTGAGCTGAATAAAGTGACTAAGAAGAACAATTATCCATTGCCGAGAATAGATGACTTGTTTGATCAGCTTCACGAAGCTAAGGTGTTTTCTCAGATGGATTTGGCAACGGGATTTCACCAGTTGAGAGTGGCAAAGGATAGTGTACCGAAGATTGCTTCCAGGACACCATCCGGTTTCTATGAGTGGCAGGTAATGCCGTTTGGATTGACTAATGCACCAGCATATTTTGTGGATCTTATGAATAGAATATTCAGGGATCAGTTGAACAAGTTCGTACTTGTGTTCGTGGATGATATTATGATTTATTCCAGAACTGAAGAAGAGTACAAGACGCGCTTACGTGTTGTTTCGGAAATCTTGCGGAAACATCGGCTGAAGGCTAAGTTTTCGAAGTGTCACTTCTGGAAGAGTGAAGTGAGGTTCTTAGGCCATGTTATCTCTGGAAATGGAATAACATTTGATCTCGCCAAGGTGGCAGCAATACAGGATTGGGTTAGACCTAAGAATGCATCTGACGTGAGAAGTTTTCTTGGATTAGCAGGATACTATCGTCGGTTTATCAAAGACTTTTCCAAGATAGCTGCACCATTAACAGGATTGACGAAAAAGAACCAAGAGTTCAAGTGGGATGCTAAGTGTGAGCAAGCTTTCAGAATCCTGAAAGAACGACTAACAAGTGCTCATGTTTTGACTATTCCAAGTGGGAATGACGAGATGGTGGTTTACACTGATGCATGTGGTACTGGACTTGGAGCAGTACTGATGCAAAAGGATAAAGTTGTTGCATATGCAAGTCGACAACTGAAGCCGCATGAAAGGAATTATCCGACTCATGATTTGGAGTTAGCGGCGATTGTTTTTGCTCTGAAGATGTGGAGACATTATCTATTGGGAGTTCGATTCGAGTTGTTTACAAATCATAAGTCGTTGAAGTATCTGTTCTCCCAAAAGGATTTGAATCTTCGACAGCAACGATGGCTAGAGTTTTTAGCATCATATGATTTTGGTATAGCCTATACTCCGGGAAAAGGTAACGCAGTGGCAGATGCGTTAAGTCGAAGACATGCAGGTTTAGGAGCCATGTTTTCAGAATGGAAGAATCTCGAGTATTTAGCTGGATTTGACTTCAGGCCTAGATGTGAATTGGAACCTGAGAAGTTGGCAAACTTATCGATAAGACCTACTCTAGTGGAAAGAATGGGCGAGGGCCAAAAGCGAGACGATAAGCTTGTCAAGATTATCCGAGATTTGGAATCTGGATCAGACCCAGAAAAGGATAAAGGATTTGAAGTCGATCGAGAGGGTTGGCTTCGGAAGCAAGGACGACTAGTTGTTCCCGATATAGATGGATTGAGAGATGAAGTTCTTAAGGAAAGTCATCACTCGAAGTTGACAATTCATCCAGGTGGAAATAAGATGTATAGGGATATGAAGAGGACCTATTACTGGGAAGGTATGAAGAAAGATGTTGGAAATTTTATTTCCAAATGTATGAACTGCCAGTTGGTAAAAGCCGAGCAGAAGAAGCCAAGTGGATTGCTTCAGCCATTAGAAGTTCCTACATGGAAGTGGGAACAAATATCGATGGATTTTATCGATGGTCTACCTAGAACCAGGGCAGGAAATGAAGGGATTTGGGTCATCGTAGATCGTTTGACTAAAAGTGCAAGATTCATTCCTGTTAGATCAACTAGGACTGCATCGAAATTGGCTGAGTTATATGTTAAGTGGATAGTTCGATTCCATGGTATTCCGAAGAGTATAGTGAGCGATCGAGATCCATTGTTCACTAGTGAATTTTGGAAGAGCTTCCAGGAAGTTTTGGGAACCGAGTTGTGTTTGAGTACAGCTTATCACCCCCAAACAGATGGTCCGACCGAGAGAGTCAACCGAGTTTTGGAAGATCTTCTCAGAGCATGTGTTTTGGACTTCGGAGGATCATAGGAAGATCATCTTCATTTGGTGGAATTTTCATATAATAACAGTTACCAGTCAAGTATTGGTATGGCACCATATGAGGCATTGTATGGAAGACCGTGTAACTCTCCGACATGTTGGTTGGAAACTGGAGAAAAGCTGATACTTGGGCCCGAAATGATTCAACAGACTTCAGATTGTATAGAGACCATTCAGCGACGAATGAAGGCAGCCCAAGATCGTCAGAAAAGTTATGCCGATAAGCGTCGAAAAGATTTGGAATTCGACGTAGGAGATATGGTTTTTGTGAAGATTTCTCCACTGAAGAATGTTATTCGATTCGGGAAGAAAGGAAAGTTGACTCCGAGATTTGTTGGACCATTCCCGATCATTGAGCGAATTGGAAAGCTCGCCTATAAATTGGAGTTACCAAAAAAGATGTTGGGTGTGCACAATGTTTTTCATATATCGTATCTACGGAAGTATGTGCACGACCTAAGTACAGTGGTTTCTGCTGATAGCTGTGAAGATTTGGAGGTTGATCCAGTTATTATGAGACCTCGTAAGCCGCTTCGTGTTGTTGAAACCGACACGAAACAGCTTAGGAGGAAGACGATTAAGTTGCTCAAGGTACAATGGAGTGATGATGTCAACGACTGTACATGGGAGGAGGAAGAGAGGATGAAGGCAGCTCATCCTGAACTCTTCGAGGTATGACCCTAAGGTGTCGTGGCATCTCATGAATTTGTAACTTGTTCTAGTCTTAGAATTCTGCATGCTAGGCTAGTAATTGGATGCATGGTTTGTTGATTGCTATGGATGGTAGGCATGCAGAATAGTTTTGGTTGCTCTTGTTTGTTTGGAATTTCGGGGGCGAAATTCCTAAGGAGGAGAGAATGTAACAACCCGTATTTTACGTGTCGATAAATCGTGGAATAATTATCATTAGGTCATTGTTATTCTTAAGCCATCTAGAGTTTAAGTCGTTCAAGGTAGAAATGGATCGACTTGGAGAAGTGAACGACCTAAGGAGATAGGCCGTATGATAGTTAAGTTGTTAGTGTTGGTTGAGTCGTGTAGTGGTTAACTCGAGTGATGCTTAAGTCGTGGACGAGTTAAGGGTTAGCTCGTGTGATGTTTAGGTCGTGTGGAAGTTAGGTCGGTTGAGCGATCTAAGGGGTGACCGACCTAAGGAAGAAGAGCGACTTAAGACAGTACGACCTAGTAGTTAGCAAGTGGCGACTTATAGGATGTTACGACCTAAGAGAGTGACCGACCTAATGGCAGTTAGCGACCTAAGATAGTGAGCGACCTATAGAATAGTGGCTTAGGTCGGTAGGACGAGTTAAAGATAGGTCGTGTCTATCGCTAGGTCGTGTGAAGGAGTTGTGGTTAGGTCGTGAGCGACTTATGATAGGTCGTTAGGTTGCGTGTGTGTTGAGTCGTTAGATTGTATACCAGTTAGGTCGCGTAAGGACTTAAGCCGTTGGATCGTGAGTACGTTAGGTCGTGGATGCGCATACGCAGTAGGTCGTGGGAAGTCTTAGGTCGGGGAAGACTCATGGGGTAGGTCGTGGACGACTTATAGGGGCAGCGACTTAAGGATTCAGCCTATAAATAGAGGGCTTTGGTTCACTTTTTGGCACCGGATTTTGAAGCGACGAAGTGCTGCTATTTTGAGAGCTCGACTACAACACTTCTTCACTTCTTTTCTCTACTCTAATCTAGTGCTTACTTCCATCCAAGATTGAAGATCAAATCGAAGATCCAAGAGCCAAAGTTGAAGATCTCCATCCATCGAAGAAAGATTTCATCATTTGAAGGAAAACCTTGTCGGATCAAGCTAGATCCTTTGCTGTCTAGATCTGGAGTTTGTTGTTTTTGAGGTGTTTAGGTGATTCGGTGAGTGGTGGTTATCTCTCACACGGACCCAAAGGAGTATATTGGACCGGTGGTTTGTTTGTGTGTTAAAGATAGTGATTTTATGCATTTTCTTCAAGTCTGCATGTAGATCTATTGTTCATGAAGTTTTGACATCTACTTTACTACATGTTAACCTATGCTAGTTCATTCATCAAGATGTTTCTTAGAATTCATGATTGTTAGATTTAGATTCTTTATTTACGAAATTGCCATTATTGTTATAACTGTTTATTTAGATCTTATTTGAATGATTGATTACTTGGATGAATGATTGATTTGATTGATTAGTTGATTTGTGATTGAATTTGGACAAGTTGGTCGAAAATGATTCAAAAGCTAAGTGGAAATGCTCTTGAATAAGGAAAGCTGCTCGTGGCATATGAAGCGGATGATAAAGCTCATATGGATAGATTTGATCATGATATTGAGATGGGACTTTGCTATGATGTGATGAGGCAAAGCATGATATTGAGATAGGACTTTGCTATGAGAAAGCCTTGGTTTAATCCAGACAGGATCATTCCAAGCATGTTGATAACTCGGTGATGTGGTTCGAGTTTGTTGATAATGGTTGGCTCGAGAGGCGCTTGAGCTAGTATATGTATAGTCGTCGAGGAGGATGACTAGAAGGCTGAGATCTCATCGTTATTGAAGGTTCTAGCATGCTCAAAGTAAGAGTACGTTGGAACGGGTCACGATGACGTTCCAGGCACGGGCTGCGACGACGTGCTAAGTACTCTGGGCAGATTCGATAGTCCTAGGCACGGGCTGCGACGACGTACAGAGTTATGTCTAGAACCGGGGTTACCATTAGCCCTTGACGGACGGATGAAAGAATGAGCCGGTCATTCAATTAACGGTGATATCGAGGCAATGATAACAGTGATAGCCAGAGTCATGGATGTTTGGATGTTTGGTTGTATCGTCACTCGGTCTCAAGAGCGATGTTTTGTGGGTGCTTATCTGATCTTGGTTTAGGCCTTGGGGGTTTGTACTTAGAAAACATCGACCTTGACTCGAGTGATAATTGCTTTACTTTAATTGTCTGCTTTGCTATGTTTGTTTCTGCTTAGTGTGTCTGGGGGCTATCACTGTAGAAAGAGGTGGAGTGGGATGGTTGGGTTCCTATTCCTTTGTACCCTTTATGCTCTTTCGGTATGTTTGATAGATGATTTACTGCTCACTAAGACTTTTGTCTGACTCAAGGTTTTATGTTTAACTCTTATTACCTTGGGCTGTTCATCCATGTTGGGATGGGCAGACTAGGAAGCAGGTGACAGGTGCTGTTCTTAGTGACTAACGCTGTTGATGACGAAGACGAGCTGGAGGCTTTTGCATGTTGTTTTCTTACTATATGTACTGGGTGTTCCGCTGTTTGTATGATTCTCTGAGTGTTATGTAGTGAGGCTTGATGTATTGGTTATTCATATGTTTGTATCAAATTGTTATGAGCTTATATGATGAGAATTCTATTCTATAGAGCTTCACCATGTATACTTTCTATTGTATTTTATCCATGCGCTGTGAGTAATACTATAGATTCTGCGATTTTATTCTTACCATGACTATCGTCCATGGCTGCCTGGCACACTTTCAGCGCACTATTTCCTTGTTTTGGTGTGGGAGTCATGGGCGGTCGTCACAACATTCGTCTACAACCTCTCTTGCTCAAAGCCTAATATACCATGTCGACGTAATCATAGAGAGGCTATTGAAAGAGATTGGAACAATTGTCATTCAGGATGAAGTATTATTAGAACATTTTGGTGGAAATGTTGGTGCCGTAAAATGGTACAAAAGATACCTTATTCAAAAAACCACAGCCAGCAACCATAAGGATCACACTGACTATCTTAATGCTGAGATTAAGAGAAAGGATGAAGCGGTTATCATGCTTAAACGACAAGTGAAGTCAAATCCCACAATCGACTTTAACGAAAAGGTGTCTAAGCTCATCCAATGAATAGGCAATTTAGAGTAAAAACTAAAAGATAGTCAAGCTTAATGTGCTTCTTTAGAATTCCTCATAGGGTAAAAGACACCGAATGTTGATCTTCCGGTCCTTTAAATAGCCCCTCTAATCATCAGGCCAACTAGGTCAAAACTTTTCGCAGCTCGGAAATTTCCAACTATGTGGAACCCTCCTCCGGGTTTAAATGACAATGTAGTTGGAAATTGGTGCCGAAGGGTGAAGTTTGAAATTGCCAAGTATTTCGATGAGAAATAGAAAATCAAGTATTCCCAAACTATTAATGAATATGCTGTTGGGAATCAAAAGCTTGAGCATGATAATTACTTGCTTGACAAGCATATTGCTGAGTTGGAAAGGGAAAATAAAACCCTTAAAGCTGCAACCAGGGCCTTTAATCGTGCCCTAAAAACTAATATCGACGCTATCGACGATGAGAATATAATTAGGAGAAAGGAGAAAAGGCTTAAGGAAGTCCTCACGTAATAATTAATCACGTAGTAAATCCTTCAGTGGCGGAGGCTCTCAATAAAGAAGCCATGGATTTGTAGTTGATATATTCGGGCCACGTAAATTTATCTTGTACATAACTATGTTATTTTAAATTACTTCATAACTTATGTAAATTATGGAAATTTTGTGAGTGCCACCTGATTTGTGAACTCTCTTTCTTTTCTAGTGTAACTTTTAACATGCCTTTGAATCACTCATTCAACGACCCTTGTGCTTGCTGAGTCTTTTGTTATGCCTTATCACTCTGACTTTCCTAGACTCGGGTGTCAACGATAGAGTCTCATAAGTTGTCATCGGACCTAGATTCGGGTAATAGTAAATCGAAAACAAGTTAAGAATCATCTATTGGGATAGCAATGCTTGTCGTTAGAATAAATCCAAAAACTCAAGTCTGGTGATAAGTCCATAATGCCAATCTAATAATAGATGACCAGAAATCCCCTTTTGGCAATAAGTGGCGGGTGACTAGAGCTATAATTTTACTAAAAGAATAGCACAACACCCTTCTTGGTAATAAATAACAGAAACCTAGAATACCCTTTTTGGTAATGAATAATAAGAGGTTCGGAAATCATATCTTCCGATCTGGTATTAATAATAGAAGACCAGAAGACCATTTTCAGCCATAAGTATCAGAAGACCAAAAAACCAATCTAGAAAAAAGTAATAGAGGACTAGAGAATCAATCTGACAATAAGTAATAGAAGACCAGAATACACTTCTAGTAATAAGTAGTAGAAGACCAGAATACCATTTCTGGTAATAAGTAGTAGAAGACTAGAAAACCATTCCCGGTAATAAGTAGTAGAAGCCAGAATACCATTTCTGGTAATAAGTTGTAGAAGACCATAATACCATTTTTGGTGATAAGTTGTAGAAGACCAGAATACCATTATTGGTAATAAGTAATGGAAGACCAGAATACCATTTCTGGTAATAAGTAATAGAAGACCAGAAAACAAATTTTGGTAATAAGTAATAGAAGACTAAAAAACCAATCTGGCGGATATTCATGAGGAGAAGTCAGTGAATTCTTTTCGTTTCTCTTATCGAATGCGCCATCTCTAAGCTTTGATGATATTTTACATGCATTTTCTTTCTTGGGCCCAAGTTTCTTTGTTAATTTGTTTTGGCCTATTTTAGGCAGGGATTCTTTTATATAGTTCTTATGGTTATTTAAGTAGTTTCCATTTTAGGCGGTGCCGATTTCTGGCATTGCTCATTTCAGGCAGGGACTTTTCTTAGTCTTTGGACATTTCATTCGGGTTTTCGATGCGCTTGGCAAGCTTATTCTCAAGCAGGGCCCGAGGACTTACCCGACCTCCCTCCAGGATGCACTTTAACCTGGCCATAGCGTGACGTAGCTAAGGGCTTGTTTGGTACCTTGGCAAGGCCATAGTGTGGCGGGACCAAGGGATTACCCGTCCTCCCTCGAGGACGTGCCTTATCATGGCCATAGAGTGACATGGATAAGGGCTTGTGCTGCTTTAACCTGGCCATTTCTGACTTTGGTGTGGCTAAAGGCTTACGCCCTTCCTCCAGGAGGTGCCTTGACCAGGCCATCTTGGCGCGACCAAGGGCTTTCTACCATTATTTGTAGCCTACCATTTTAGGTAGTCCAAGTTCAAGAAGAATTTTACTTCCGACCATGTAGATTTCTCTTATTTTGAGAATAAATCTTTCATTTCATGACTTGTTCAATCCTTTACAAATTATTTAAGTTTTCCTTGTCTTAGAAAGGGTAGGACCATCTTTTCAAGTACCTTACATTGTTTTGTATCATGTCCATTTATCAAATGAAAGTTGCAATATAACCCCTTAAGTTTCCTTTCAAATCCTGGATTCTTTTTCTAAGAAGGCTAATATTTCAGTTCTTCATTGGTTCAGATATATATGTCTTCGGTCAAGGTAGTAAGATTATGTTCTCCAAATTTTTTTAATTTTTGAGCCGTCTTTAACTAACGTTTAATTCTTTTGTGGCTTGGTGCAAGCACTTCTTCTAAAGGGGTAGGTTTCCTTTTCATTGTCCATTGATCCTCTTCCAAGGGCCTTTTGTTTAATCCTATAGTTTTGGACGAAAATTTCTTGGTAATCTTTATATTTCCACTTGGAATTTCCTTTATTATACTAAGTTCTTCGGTTGTGGATTATTCTATGTGTTCATGGTTTTCCCTTGAATGGTGAGCCTCATTTATAATCTTACTCCATTTATGTGTAAAACTGTCATAATCCTTTATCATTATTTCCTTCTCAAAGACATTCCCATGGGAATATGACTGAATGGTCCGTCTCATTTGATTAAAGATGTTGTCACTTCCATTTGTTCTCCTTCCAAGTGCAAAGATTGAGGTAGGGACAACATGAAAGGGGTTTAGACTCCATTTCTCAGGATCATAAGATTCTACTTTCTTTTTGTTTATAATCCTTAAGGCTTTGAGCCTTAGTCTTTATTCTTCATCCTGTTTGGAGTTTTTGATGTCTACTTAGGAGTATCTTGTCAAGTATGGTTCAGAAGACAGTTGTTCAGATGTCTCAAATTTTTTGGCCATGATCAAACCAAATGAGTGATCTTGACGTGGAGTTGATCCAATGGGGGCTAGAGAATAGTAGTGTTAGGGGGCGAACCAAGTCAGAGTTTAAAGCCCTCCTTTTAGCGCCAAAATGTTAACAAGATTTCTTGTCAACGCCCCAAAGTTATTCAAAGTAGCATGATTAGTCTGATTTGAATGGAGGTCTTGATACTCTTAAGGATTGCCTTTGTATTTTCACTTGTAAATATCCTTCGAATCTGACCATTTGACGTCGTCGAAAGGTTTTGATGCTTGGTTGTAAAACCTCACGACTTCATTGAGTTAGTGTGATAATTTATTCAATGGTTTCCATCTTGGTTTTAGATTGAATTCCCTTGGATTTGTCCTTATGAGGTTGTATTTTATCCTATTGAAGGGTTAGGATGATTGCCTTCTTTGGTTTTATTAGAATATCAAACTCCTTTGTAGATATACAGAAGCTTTCGACCTTGTCGAAAGTTTGACTACTTATGTGGTGTATCTTGATTCTTGTTGAAAAGTACGGAACAGTTTCTTACAAAATTAGCCTTGTAAACAAAAGTATTTATACTTAAAGGACAGTCTTAGGACAGTCTTTTCTCTTGTCAAATGGTTAAACCACATGGATTATATCTTCGAAAGGTTACTGATATTTTATAGCACGAACACTTTTGACCTTGCCAAAATGGTTTAAGCTGTGAAGTTGAAGGCCTCGAAAGTTTACAGTGACTAATTGAACCGGATGTGTTATCGACCTTGTCAACAAGAACCCTTTGGTGGTATTGAACCTAAAATTAGCAGATATCTAACAAAGTTTAAGCAAAACGATAAAGAAATTGATAGAACACAAGACTTCCCTTTGTATTCATGACAAACTCTGTATTATTAAATCCCCAAATAATAACCCAATTAAGCAATGTCTTGATTAGAAAAATTCAAGATTAGAATGAGAGAATTCGAATCCCTAAAACAGGGCCCCTTGGGTCTTATTTATAGATGTTGGCGGCCTTCCTTTCGACCCCATGCTCTCAACTGGACCGGAAGGTCTCCCTTCTATATGCAGTTGTGAACCTTTCGACTCTGTCGAAAGGTTTGCCTTCCGTCTGCTATTATTAACCTTTTGACTTTACTGATAGATTTGTTATTCTATATGTCTTTATGAACCTTTCAGCCTTGTTGGAAGGTTGCTCTTTTCTTGGTTGTTTTGAACCCTTCAACCTTGAAGAAAGGTTGCACTTCATTTGATTATTGTCGAGAGTTATAATTCCTTTCGACATTCTCGAAAGGTTTTCTTTCATTCTTTGCTGACTTATGAGTGTTGTTTTCCTCATAACCTTTTGACATTGTCGAAAGATATCTTGGATGTGTTCCAACCAGTTCAAAAGGCTTGTTATGCTTTCGAAAAGGTCATTATAGAGTTGCATGCACTTGCTTTGACTCCTCCACCCTCTTTGAAAGGTAAGAACTCTTTTAATGTTGAGAGATGAAACTTCCATCCTCTCCGAAAGGCCTGGGACTGCAATACCCTATTAATTGCATCCCTTCGACTCATTCAAAACGTTGGATTTGAACTCCTTTTCTTTAATCTTCGTTAAAAGATCTTCCGACGTAGTTGAAAGGTGGATTTTTTGAGTAACATTTTATTTGAAGAGCCTCCTCTTGGGCTGGGACATCTCAATCCATTGATTGATGATCCTTTTCTTAGGCTTGGATATCTTAGTCCATTACTTGATGGGCCTCTTCCTAGTTCTGGACATCTTAGTTCGTTGTTTGATGGGTCTCTTCTTGGACCTCGACATCTTAGTCCATTGTTGTCCGGTGCTCTTGGTTAGCTAATCTTAGAGGCTAGAACCAAGGACTTGCCCGACCTCCCTCCATGAAGCGCCTTGCCGCGGCCCTTGTGTGGCGCGAACAGGGGCTTGTTCACTACTTTACCTTGGTCCTCTTATGGCGCAGATAAAGGCATACTCCATCCTCCTTCCAAGAGATGCCTTACTCTAGCATAGCATGGCGTGGATTAGGGCTTGTTCAAAGCTTTGACTGACCATCTTATGAAGAGGCTAAAGGCTTACTTCATCCTCCCTCCAGGAGGTGCCTTGACCTGACCATAGGCTTGGCCAAGGGCTTGTCCACTGCTTTAACCTAGCCATCTTATGGCATGGCTAAAGGCTTACTCGCCCTTCCTTCAGGAGGTGCTCTGCGCTGGCCATCTCGGCATGGACAGAGGCATTTCTACCATCTTTGGTAGGCTACCATATTAGGTAGTATCCAAGTATAAGGTGCATTTCACTCCTAAACATGTAAATGTTTTTTTGGAGAAAGTGATGTTTTATTCATTCATTTTCGGAAAATATGGCCTCAAATGTTCGACATTCCATATTCTTGGAACCATGTTTGGTCGCTACAGTTTCTAAGCTCCCGAGGGATTATTTTGCAAATTATTAGCGGTCCTTCCCGGTTTGGCCCCCAAGGGTCCATATGCAGGATTTTTGGCATTGGCCATCACTCTTTGGAGTGCTAGATCCCCCTCGTGAAATGATCGAGTTCTTACTCTTGAATTGTAATACTTTGAGATCCTTCTTTGGTACTCTGCAATTTTCTTACCGCTGCTTCATCCCTCAGTTCATGTATCAAATCTAAGGATTATTTTTTCAACTCTTTATTATTATGTAATGCATAGGCGATTCTTCGGTATGAGGGTATCTCAATCTCAATTGGTAACATCGCCTCACACTCATATGCCAAAGAGTAGGGAGTATGTCCCGCCACCCTTTTAGTGGATGTTCGATATGCCCATAACATAAGTGGAAATTCTTCTACCCATTTTCCTTTTTCCTTGTTCGGCCGTTTTTCAGAATTGACTTTATGGTTTTATTCGCAACCTCAACTACCCCATTCGCTTTTAGGTGTGCGACTGATGAAAAACATTTAATAATTCCATTCTTGTAGCAAAAGCAAGAGAGTTCATCACTCTTAAATTGTGTTTCATTGTCAGAAATTATCTTTATAACGAATTCTGAATCACTCCTAAATTGGGGAAGTATAAATCTGGTTATGATATTCTTTAAAACGAATCTGAGCATCTTCCCAGAAGTAATCTTTGGAAGTGGCTCCGCTTCAAATCATTTGGTAAAATAGTCTATGGTAACTACAACATATTTTTCCTCTCCTTTAGAATTTGGCAATTGGTCGATTAAATTTATTCCCCACACATCAAAGGGTCATGGACTTGTAATTGGGGTAAATTGACTAGGGGGAAATCTAGGAATCTTTGAGTATTTCTGACACTTTTTGTATCTTTCACATACTTGATGGCTTGGCTTACCATATATGGCCAGTAAAATCCCTACCTCATTATTTTCTTTTCTATCTTTGGTCTATTTGAATGATCCCCACAGAATCCTTCATGTACTTCGGCCAATTCCATCATTCATGCTTACATATCTTAGATAGGGAAGAGCATATCCCTTTTTATAGAGGATTCCATCCATCATTATGAAGATTGGAGCTTGTCTCCTGATTTTCCTTGCTTCTCCTTTATTAGATGGGAGTATCCTTTTAACAAGGCACTCAACAATGGGTGGCATCCATGTGTCATTATATATGTTACTTGATCTTGGTTGTTCAACCCTTTTATCAGATATTTCTTTACCACTTTCTCTTCTATCTTCCCCTTGTGTTTTAGTTTTAGACCATGTCAGGACTAACAATTCCTTCCTTTGTTTGGATGCTTCTTTTAAGATACTTGGAATTTCGTGATATTCCATTAGGACAATATGTGTCTCTGGGGCTCCTCTTGAGATTGCCAGCTTTGTTAGGGAGTCTGCCTGTGAATTTTCTGCCCTTAGGACTTGGTGTATTAAGAAACCTTCAAACAAAGAAAGCTTCCTAAAATTTTCTTTGCATATAAGGATAGCTTGGGGTCTTTTGTCTGATTAATCTATTTCACTTGGTTCACCATTAGCTGAGAATTGCTAAAAATCTGTATTCATGGAATCTTGAGTTCTAATGCCTAGGCTAATCCCGCTGCCATAGATTCATAAAGTGCCACATATTTGTTGCAGGGAATCCAAATTTCCTGGCATAATGCAATCGGTGTCCATATAGTGTTATGATTATATATGATTATATATCTTGCACTGGCCCCTTTTGATGCTCCATCAATAAATAATTGTCATATAGGCTTCTGATCTTTCTCTTTTTCTGATTGGTCCCCAATAAAGCTTGTGCACTCATTAATAACATCCGTTAATGCTTGTCCCATGAATGCGGTTCGTGGTTGAAACTCTATGTCATATTGATTGAGCTCCATCCCCCATTTTACCGATGTTCCTGAAGTTATTGGTTTACTAAAGACTTTCTTTTAGGGGAAACTGGTCAATACCCTTATCAGATGTGCCTAAAAGTATGCTCTAAGCTTTTGAGCCATGAGAATTAAGCAATAGACTAACTTTTCCATAACAGGATATATCGAACCTCTGCATCCTTAAACCGTCTACTTAAATAAAATACTGGGAGTTGTGCCCCACTTGCTTCCCTAATAAGTACTGATCTGACTGCATGTTCTGAGGCTGCCATATATAGGTACAGGGTTTCCTCGTTCTTGGGACCATAAAGTATCGATGGTTTTTCCAAATGACTTTTTAATTCTTGAGAGGCTTTCCTGTAATCCTCTCCCCATTCGAAGTTCTTCTTCTTCTCGATCACATCAAAGAAGGGTATACACTTATTAATAGCATTAGAAATGAATTTGCTTAGAGCAGCTACTCTTCTTTTCAAACTCATCTTCGCTTTCCTGGTTTTGGGTTCAACCACGTCCTTAATGGCTTGAGTTTGATCAAAACTTGCTTTGATACTTGTACAGTTAAAAAGTAGCCTAAAAACTTCCCATAATGGACTTTAAAAGAACCATTTTTGTGGGTTCAGTTTCATGTGATATTTCTGCAATATCCTTAACATTTCTTCCAGATCTTTAAGATGATTCTCAGGCTCTCCAGACTTCATCAACATATCATTTACATAAACCTCCATGTTTCGACCAATTTGTTCTTTAAACATTCGGTTAACCAATCTTTGATATGTTGCCCTTGCATTCTTGAGCCCAAACGACATTAACTTGTAGCAATAGTTTCCCCGCTCAGTTATAAAGATGGTATGTTCCTTATCTGGCTTGAACACTAATGCCCGGTTGTATCCAAAATAGGCATCCATAAATGATAACAACTTGCGCCCGTTTGTCGCATCCACTAACTGATCTATTCGCGACAACGGGAAGCAATCCTTTGGGCATGCCTTGTTCAAGTCTATGTAGTCAATGCAAATTCTCCATTTCTGATTTGATTTCCTTACCAGGACTGGGTTGGCTAACCTCTTTGGATAGTATATTTCCCAAATAAATCCAATTTCTAGGAGTCTGTCAACCACTTCTTTTAAAGCGTCCGATCGCACTTTGTCCAACTGTCTCTTTTTATGCCTTATGGGGGTTACTCCTGGATTGATGTTAAGCGCATGACACATGACCGTTGGGTCAATCCCCACCATATCACAATGTGACCAGGCATATACATCTTTATTGACCTTGAGAAACTGTATTAAATCCTTCTTTAAGTCATCATTGAGATCCTTTCTGACCTTGACTACCTTGGTAACATCATCTGAATCTACGCAAGCTTATTAAGGTCTTCTATGGGTTTTATCCTTTCAGTCTTAGCTCAGCAGTCGAACTCTGTGATTATAGGGCTTTCTTCCGCTAAGTTGGCATTGACACTTTCTCTTGCTTCTAGAAGGAATGTACCTTTCATATATACATTTGTTTTGCTTCGAACGTTGGATGTGAAAATCCATCATACGAAGGCTGTAAAATAGTTGTAGAATCAAAGTAAGCAAAATACTTCCTTTTATACTGGTCAAGAGTTGCAAAATACATTTCCAGGAAGCTAAACTGCTCTCCTCGGACAGTTCTCCAGCCATGCTTCATTAGAAATTTTACCATGAGATATTTCGAGAAAACAAAAGCATTAATCTCATAAAGAACTGGCCTGTCGAAGAAGGCGTTGTAGTAGGAGGGTTGACTGATTATCATGAATATAGTTTCGAATGTTCTATAGGTCAGTGGCACTCCCAATTTTACCAGTAGGTTTATCTATCCCACTGGAGCTGATCCTTTGTTGTTGAATCCAAATATGGGCTCCATGCTTGGCTCCAGCTTATCATTGGAATGTTCATCTAATCGAAGGCGTGCTAAAAGAATACATTGACTACACTGCCCGTGTCAACCAGAACTTTAGAGATGATAGATAATCTAATCTGTACGTTAATCATCAAAGGGTCATTATGAGGATGGTGAACCACTTTTCTTTACTCTTGTGGAGTGACAGCTAGGTCAGGAATCTGAATGTTAAGGCGTGGGTTTTTCATTGGGAGTTCTTCTAGGACAGAGTAGATCCCTTCTTTTGCTTCTTTAATGTACTTGCTTCAGGCCTCCTTGTCGTTTCCTGCTGGATGTGGCCCACCGTGGATCACATCATTTCTATTTATTGGCGGGCTCAAGCTTAAGGGGTCCTTATCTTCCAACACATTCATAGAATTGCCTGGACGTTTCTATGGTCCACTCTCTATTCGCTAAGTTTTTTGCTGATCTTGAACAAACTCCTTCAAATGACCTTCCCGTTTCAGCTTTTGGATAATTCCAACCAGAACCCTGCACTCATTAGTTTTGTGGCCAATGGCTTTGTGATAAGCGCAATAGTCTCCTTCCTTTTTCTATTCAGGGTTGTTCTTGGCTTTGAAGGAGGTTGGAAAGTTGACTCTTTCCTTGGTTACAGTGTACACGTAAGACAATGGCTTGTTTAAAGCGACTGCATTAGCAATCAGCTCTTCCCATCTTGTCCTCTTGTGGCCACGGTCTTGGCCAAATCTTCACCCTCTTTCCTAGGGATAGTTTTCTTCTTAGCATAATAAATCTCATCCATCCGGATGAACTTGTCAGCTTGAAAATGGAAGTCTTGTAAGTCTTTGCAACCGTTGACAAAGAGCTGCATCTAGAAGTGGATATTTTCAATTAAATCAAAAAAAAAAGCTATAAGCTTATTTCTATCTTTGGCTTTTAAAGCTTCAGCATTGAATCTTCTCAGGTAATCTCCTAAGGACTCTCCCTGTCTTTGTTTTATATGCCAAGACTGTGTAGTCGATCGTGGGATCTTTGCGAATGTAGAATTAGGCAGAGAACTTATAAGAGAATAGCTTTAATGAGTATATGGTCTTCTTCCAGTACTGCCTATACCATTTTACTGCTGCTCTCTTGAGGGTGACGGGGAACAATTGGCACCCGACAGCTCCATATGCATTGTACAAGTCCATTTGACTGTCAAAAGTCATTAGATGATCATCAGGGCCTGTAACCCCATGATACTTCATGGATGGGATCTTGACAAATGGCAGGATAAGTGTATCCATGATTTCATCAGTAAAGGGTGGTACCCTTTCATTGTCATTGACATTTTCATCCATTGTTCTCTTCCGTTTTGAATTCGTAGCATCATTTATCGCCTCAGTGGCATCCTTTAGGTAGCTTCAACATTGCCATGATTTTTCTATGGGCAATATTCTTTTGACATTGAACTCCCAGACTGTTCAAGTGATTTGTCGAGAACTCTTCCCTGATGGTTAGTTTTTGATTAGGGGAGTTCCTTCTTCATTGAGGACGTCAGATCGTCGGATCCACTCTGCCTTTATACTCATTTGAATTAGCTTTTAAATACCTCCTATGGGAGCCACCTATTCTCGGTGAGTTTGTTTTGGAGACTTCGAAGATTTTTGAGATAGGGTCATCTTAAGTAGCTCCTGCATTTCCTGCAGCTGCTGTTCCAAGTATTTGATTTTGACGTATTCTCGTCTTGTTGTGCTGGTGATGAAGTCTATGTAGGAATGATCCCATCTTGATTAAAATATAGAGTTATATTCTCTTCAATAGAGGTGGTTTGTATTGCTCATCCATCAATTGCACTTAATCGCTTTGATCTCATTTTTCTTATGCAAGTGAAATGAGCCACAGTTAGTCCGTAATACAACGACAAGGTCGGAGGTTTGAGCCTTCCATCTAGCGTAAAAAATGTTAACAAGAAAACTTGTCAACATCTCCAATTCCATGTGAAAGGTAATTAGGTTCAAATGAAACCAACTTGTTGAAAAGATCCCCTCCTTTGAAAGCACCCCTTTCAACCAGATTGACATAGCCGAATGGGCTTTAAGGTGATTGCCCTACCTTTCGACCATATTGGATTAATCGAAAGAGTCAAAAGAGCTATCGTTACCTTTCGATCAGGCTGACCTAAATGAAAGGCTTCAAAGAGATAGTTCAAGGATATGATCAAAAAAGGTAGCTTCTGATTGTGTCCTTTCCTTTGTGTGGGTTGAAAGTAGTTGATCATTCTAACTTTTCATTCCTTTCGACCATGTCGAAAGGTAACATCCTGGTCCTTCCATTTGTGTCGAAAGGGATGTACATTTTAGTAACTTGATACAGTTGCTTTCGACCCTATGGCTTCGTTATATTTGTTGTGGAACTCCTTCGAAAGGGTTGTAGGTGTCACTGGGGATAGTCCCTTTCGAATGCGTTCCTCTCTGATAAACTGTTGGTCAGTTATAAACTGAGATCCACTTCAAAACGCCCTTTCCGATTATGTCGAAAGGGGTTTTAATCATTCAAAACGATTCTAGCTTGTAGCTTTCTATGATTCACTTTGATTTCCTTGTATAAGATCGAACTAGGTATTCCCCCAGTTTCATAAATCATCATGGTCGAAACCTCATCATCACCTTGTTTTCATGGACAAGTGTTGGTTTCGATGACGATGTGTTTTGACTAAATATACCAAAGTCGATCATATGCATCGTATAGACAAAAAGAAGTTAAGGGAACATGTTAGAATCATATGCAATGGATCATTAGTCTAGCTAATGATCTAAATGATCTTTCTCATCGTCAAAATCCCAAGCCATCTCCCTTTTATTCATAATCTAAAATGAGTTACAAGATATAGAGTTTTTCACCCAATTTGATTTAGAGTTTTCTTGATTGCAACTAAGAAAGTAGAGTAAAAGAAATAAATTTGGCATTCCAAAATTCAGTCCTTAAAAATGAATCCCTTAGATCTTATTTATAAATGCAGACCGGCCCTCTTCCGCGCTTGTTCTTTCGGGTCGGTCGAAAGGACCCCTCTTTATATGCCGCTTCAAGCCTTTCGACGTGGTCGAAAGCCATGACTCCTTTCGACGCCCTCGAAAGGTATCTTCTTATTCTTTCTGATTTACTTCTATGCTTCCTTATCCTTCCTCAGACCTTTTGACTAAGTCGAATGGGTCCTTTATCTACCATTTGCCTCTATTGAATATCGAGTACTGCTTTTTTCACAACACCTTTTAACGTTGTCGAAAGGTTTCCAAATGCGCTTTCTCCTCCATGTTGCCTTATTGTTTCTAGAAGTAAGAATGAAGCCTCCGACTCTGTCGATAGGTTGCTCATATTGGTTTTGAAGATATTTAAGTATTATTGGTTTCGATGATGTTAAATAGCCTTTGAATTTTGCCTAAGGATGGAGGTGGAACTTTCCCTTAACGTGGTTAGAATAAACAGTGAATTACAATGATTCATTCGGTAAGCCTACAAATTCAAGTTACATGCTTAAAAAATACTTTTAGAAAAATTAACATTTTGGCACTCTTTTATTTTAACTTTGTGCAAAAAATGAATTTTAAGATTATATAATAAAGTAATAACGTTTTCTTGTTAAAAATAATTTTGTTATAATGCTTGCCTATATGGAAAGAGGTTTAGGGGTCGTCAAGCTGAGGGCGCACGTGCAACATCTCATTCAGTGACGTTCATATTGGTCGGTCAGGCCTTGGGGTTTGGATAGGTGTCACCCAATAAGTTGTGGACGAAGACCCTGATAAGAGAAGGTAAAGGTTATTAATGTTAGTTTTCGATTTTACATGAAATATCATATATATCAATCATAAACATTTAAAAATTCATTTAAACATTTTACCTTTAATTAATTAAAAAAAGAAAAATCATTTCTCTGGTACAAATACTTCGGTTATATCTAACTTAAGTAACAACATTTAAATAGTTTGAAGAAACACTATTATAATCATGTAAATACTTTAATTTTTTTTTTGAACTGGTACTTTATATACAACAAATCATTGGGACAACATATCTCATGTCAAATAAACGTTCGAAAGCAAGTTTCGAACTTGTGACATCCTGCACCAAAGCCGAATCAATTAACCACTTGGACAAAGGTGCTTGTTTTAAATGCTTTAATTTTTTTTTAACTAATCGTATTGGAGACTGATATGTAAAAAGTTTGTGGCGGTAATGTACCAAATTTCCTTACTCTAATTGGTATGAGAAATGAACGAAGGATGTCAGACGCATCTTGCCAAGTGAAAAAAGCTTAGATTGCGGTTGGTTTACCATTTTTAGTTTTTAATTTTTGCCCATATAAAAATATGCACGATGCATGTATATTGTAAAAAAACAACCAATTTAGAAAACAAAGTTAACATATAAAATAACAATTTTTTTATTCTTTCCGTTTTGGAAAATAACGAAAGAATGAGAGACAATCTATTTTTTCATCGTTCCTTCATTCTCTCTGTCATTTCTTCTATCTTTCTTCCACCTCATTCGCCATTCTCATATTTTATAATGAATGTTAAAAACCTAAAACACAAAATACAAAATAAACCAAAAGGACGTTTAGTATTTTGTTACAGTGAACGATACTTTACAAAATTTTGCTTAAAGATTTTGATTATTGGTTGCTTTAGATACTAACATGACCGCATTATTAAAAACTCCCAGATTGGGGTTTCCAGTTTTTCCCTTATTAAAATACTTCTAACGTAAAACATAAACGGTGAAGGTTGTAATATATTTTTGAACTTCGAGTGTATTGTTGTTACTTTGAGCTGAAACTTCCGCATTTTGAAATAGGAGCCGTCGTCAGAGAAATGAAGATCCGATCGTTGCCCATGTCTGAAATGTTGTTCTAAATGTAATCGCACAGAAGTTGACGACGACGAATTGAAACGAGTACTGGATTGTGTTAAACCTATTTGGATTTTGTCACGTCTCGACTATACTAAATCAGAGTTAGCCTAATGGATACGAAGGTACGATAGTAGGCAAATGACATTTTTGAAAATCCTGAAGGAAGCGGTTGAAATTAGTTCACGGAGTTATCATTATTAGTGGTAAAGAGTAGGTATTATTATTATTATTATTATTATTATTACTATTACTATTATTATTACTATTATTATTATTATTATTGACCCGATCGGAAATTGTATAGCATAGTTGAAGGCCCTTCGAACCCAGCAGAGTCTTCAATTTGCAAATGAAATCTCCAGCACATTCACAGTAATTCCATTGACTTATGGGGCCGTAACTCCAATGCATAAAATTGCTTGTGAGCCCATACAGATCTCCTTCCTCATCAATTCCATTAGCACCTATCCTTCCAGTATCTTCTGACAGCATATTTTACCCATGCTTTGTCCATTGTCAATGCTGATTTTTATAGCAAAACCAGTAGAAATCTCTTTGGAAATACTATTTTGGTTCATAAGTAATAATCAACACATGAATATGTTAGAAATGAATGAACATTGTAGATGTGAAGGCATTTCATGTTTGGAAGATGAATAGTAGGCAAAGGGCATCTTTGAAAATTCAAAAAGACGCGGTCGAAATTAGTTCATCGAGTTATCATTACTATTAGTAGAGATGGTTAACATGCAAGTTCATCTTAATAGCAATTCTCAATTGTTCATTAGAAAATTGTCATTTTTGATATTACTTGGTAGGTTTTTGATTTTATCCATGTGTAGTGTCAGCATGTTTTATAATAAGATATTGATTTTAAATACACATAAGATGAAGAAAAAAGAACTATCATTAATGAACCAATGTTACTACGGAACTGAATTGCGTTTATGATTTAGATTTGCATTGTATAAACGATTAGAAAATATATGCACGACTCCATTGATTTGATTAATCGAATCATCAGAACTTCAAGACGTTAGAGTTGGACACATATGTTATTATTCGACACAGGTTACAGGCATACGTTCAGCCAGTTCACTATAAAGAATGCGTGTACGAATATTGTCCTTTAGGAATCAGTAGATCACGACAAGGGTAATGTGGTACATTCTTGTTTTTCCATCAGCGAGACAAAACCCTAACTCATCCTTATAAATTACGTGATTCTAGTCATCCAAATCACCATTACTGTCTGCACTGATCTCTAAACCGTTGTCACCAAACTAATCCCTAGCTCATCCTCACCCTACAAATTCTAGTCAGTCGAGTCACCGTCACTCTATGAGTCGGAGGCACCGTACGAATCCTAACCGATAGTCACTGTACGAAACTCAAATTAATCGTCACTATACGGATCCCAGTCATTGCTGTTGATAAGCTGAGGTAGAATATCTATTTATCCATTTCAACGTTTCAAATTAAACGCTGTTGCTGTTATTATTACTACTACAAATTTGTATTCCCATATATTTATCGAATAAAATAAACTTAAAAAATCAGTCCAGAGCAGCATTTAAGTCAGGCTATTTCAAATCCTAGCTACTGGGCTAATTTATGTTTAGTGTAGTTCATTATACCATCCCGACATTACGTTACAGTTATTGATTATTCGAAATTTGATTGGGCTGTATTTTGTTTTGACTATTTTTTGCTGGTATAGTCATAGTTTGATTCATTATCTGTTCATGTTGAAATAAAGCTTCTTCTCTTTTCGATTGAACTGCGTAAGGCCCTAAAATTATTATTTAGTATATTTTGAAGTTGTTAGCGATTATTAATATTTAATTTGCTATTATTTTATGATGTGTACTCAATGGAGCAAGCTAAACAATATTTGCATATTCCTAAGTGAACATCATATATAAAGCTATTGAGTATTGATGGAATTTTGTATGAAATTCCTCTGCTTATAAGCGGTCTCATATTCCATTGCCTTCGGTAGCGGCATTGCTGCAGTGATATGCTTGGACTGGCCATGAGACATACAACTCGATTTTTTTACTAAGATCATTTCTTGCCTCGATTATTTTAGTAAGATTATTTCTTACCAATCAATTGGAAATGCAAATAATTTAGGTTGAATATATTATACTGAAATGTATATTCCTTATTCAGTTGTTGAACTTCTTTTGGGAAGATTTTGGTTACTTTTGCTGTATTGATTTGAATTTGATATATTACTTGAAGATCGCATACCTATACTTACTCAGTGGAGATTACCAAAATATTTGTATACTCCCGAGTCCTTAGTATATGTCAAATATAGAACCTTTTAGTGTCCCATTTTGTTTTTGGAAGTTTGCTTGCTAAAATGGGTCTCATATTCCACCATTCCGTTGTGGCATTGCTGCATTAATCAGTTTGTCATCATTCTTGTTTGGTTTACTATTAATCTGTTGTACTGGTTTATATTTGGTATATTAATTGTAGTTCATATATTTATACACCGCAGTGTGAACTAGATCTCTCTGAGTAAATTTTGTCGGCTTTTGCTCTGTAGCTTTAAACTTTTATCTATCTAATGCATTTTGCATATTAATGAGTAATGGACAAATATAGAACTTTATTGGTGTTGTAATTTCTTTGGTAGTTTTTTCCGCTTGGCGGAGGTCTCAAATCTCCTTGCCCTTCTATTATGGCATTGCTGCACTAATCAGTTTGTTATTATTATTATTTGGTTTACTGTTATTATAAGATTATGGGTAGGGACTCAATGGAGCAAACTGAACTATGTTTGCATATTCCTGCATCAACATCATATATAAAGCTATTGAGCATGTATGATGGTTTGTTTGAAATTTCTCTGCTGGTAAGCGGTCACATACTCTTTGCCTTTGGTAGCGACATTGCTGCGATGATCTGATTGGATAGGCCATGTGACATACAACTGAAATTTGTTACTAATTCATACCCCTATTTATTTGAAATGTAATTTATTTGTGTAGGATATATTATTAAAAAAGTGTTGTTTTGTGAAGTACAAATTGCTTTTGTTGTTTTCTACTATAGTGTTGCCATTTTTATATTAGACCATCAATCAAATACCAAACCCTGCATGTTGAGAAGCAGCGTTGGTTTTTGAATTTGCCATAACAAAAACCAAACCCTAATTCATACTATTTAGTTCTTATATACTACATAATTCTGGCCAGGGTCATTACCACTGTACCGTTCTGGTCATCTGAGCCACCATCACTGAATGAATCCAAGTTTCCTTGCTTATCCCTAGCTCATTGTCAATGTACGGATCTGAGTTACTATACTCATCCCTAGCTCATCGTCACTCTTTGGTAGTGGTTGCTGCTGTGACTGCCCATGAGGCATACAACTCAATTTTTTTTTTACTAAGATTCTTTTTTGACCTTTTTTTTAAATGTCAATGACTTGTGTTGAATATAATACAGTGAATCATAGTTATGAAAGTCTCGCCCCATGAGCAAGGCATGGTGCAGTGATATGTGTTTTTTAACCCCAAGGTGCACATGAAAAGGTTCACCAAATGATGCAAATGGTGCACATGGAGCCAAAAAGGTGTGCTTTTTCAATGTTTTGTTATTTTCTATAAAAGTTTCATTTGCACAACCCAAAAATGCAAATAAAACATACACTTCTTTTTTATGTCTCATTCTCAAAGCAAGTTGTAATATAACACTGATCATGTATATAAAAAAAATATTGATGTTTGAATGAATTATATGTTCTATACATACAGTAATATGATTATGCTTTCTATTTAGATACATTTACATATGAACGAATTGAAGTTAGGTGCAAGTTTATAAACTTTTGTAGTTTGATATGATCAAAATATACTAAAATGTTACAAAATTATAAAGCAAAAACATAGAGTACAGATAAACACAATAATTGAACTGAATTTACTAGAATGAACCAAATCGATGCAATAACTGAATATAAACCAAATAAAATTATTTAACAAACCCAATATCAACCGAGAGATTAGAAAGACGTTGAAGTTTTTGAATATGGTGCTATATGTTGATCGGGGGAATGTAATAAATTAATCAGATTCAAATTTATAGTTTATTTGTTCCATGTACTATTATTTTGGATTTTGACTATTAAAAGGACTATTGTACCTGAAATTTATGCTTGTGACATCATGTTTAATGATGTTTTACCAAAATGATTATAAAAAATTCTTTGTGGATATGTTTTAGTAAAAGAAATATTAATTATGTTGGACTTTTAATTAATTGTGATGTATAATAAATTTGTAGTTTTTTTATCAGACCTTAGTAGTAAATAAAAAATGCAAGCTTCGTTTATTGTGCCGTGCGGCAAGGTTTTGGGGAGATTTTGTTTCTTTTTGCGTTGTACGTCTTTAATAACTATGGAATGAAGTGCGTTGTTTATAATTTCATTCATTTGTTGAATTCTTATGAAAGATTTGGGTTAATTTAGTTTGGTTTGAATTTGGTCTATTATGTTGAAGGTTATATGCTTAGACATATCCATGGAATAAACTAGGTTTCTAACAGTAAATTCTGTTGATGGTTTTGCCGTATTATTTTAAACTTTTGTTATTTTTCCTGTGATTGGACTGGACATGAGACATACAACTGGACTTTGTTGCTAAGATTCATTCCTACCCCTTCATATTTGAAATGTAATTTATTTGTTTTGGATAATATTACACAAAAGTGTGTTTTTGAAATATAAATCGTTTGTGTTGTTCTCCACTACAGTGTTGCCATTTTGTAATCTAACCATTGATCAAATACGAAAACCTGCATATTCAAAAGCAGCATTAGATTTTGAAGTTTCCACAACGAAAACCAAACCCTATTTCATACTCCATATAAAGTATAAACTACCTAATTCTGTTCATTGAGTCATCATCACTGTACAGATTATAGTCATCTGAGCCACCATCACTGTACAGATTATAGTCATCTTAGCCACCATCACTGTATGAATCTAGGTCACTTTACTTATCCTTAGCTCATTATCAGTGTACGAACCCGATTCACTGTACATATCCCTAGCTCATAGTCACTGTTTGAATCCGAGTTACCACTGTTGCGGAGATGAGGTTATTTCTTTGTTTATCCGTATCAAGATGTTAATCCGAGTTACCAGTGTATTGGTTTTCTTCCTCATTTGCTATACTAGTTTCATATCTAATGTAGTTCATTATATCATCCTAAATTACATAACAAGGAATAACTTGATTAATTTGTATTTTTGTCTGATTAAACTATTATTTTCGTTTGATTAAAACTGTATTTTAGTTTAATTACACTGCTTTGATTTATTTTCCGTGTTGTGGTCGTAACATTGTTTTTTATTCAACTCTGTCTCTGCCTATGTGGAACTAAGACATTAAGCTAATCTTTGATTAGTTTTTTTTATTGATCTACGCAAGATCCTAAGATTTTTGTTTATTATTTTGAATTTGTTTGTGATTAATATTATCATTTGTTTTACTATTATTCTGTGATGGGTACTTGATGGAGCAAACCAAATTATGTTTGCATATTCCTAAGTGAACGTCATACATAAAGCTGTTGAGAATTGATGGAATTTTGTATGAAATTTCTCTGCTTCTAAGCGGTCTCATATTCCATTACCTTTGGTAGTGGCATCGCTGCAGTGACCTGCTTGGACTGGCCATGAGACATACAACTCAAATTTGTTACTATGATTTCTTCCCCCTTTCCTTAACTTTGAAATGCTTATTACCTTTTTTGAATATATTATACTGTAGTGTGTTGTATAAAATTGTGTTCAACTGTTAATCTTTTCTTAAAGATTATGTTACTTTATTTTTATTGGTTTGAATTTGAATTATTGATTGAAGATTTTTTGATGGTTTTGTGATATAGCATCTAACTATTATCGGTTTAAGAGGCACTCAATGGAGCATGCTCAATTATTTGGTTTGCTCTTATTTTATGATGATGAGCACTCAATGGAACAAACTCAATTATGTTTGCATATTCCTCAATTAACAGCATATGTGAAGCTATTGAGTGTTGATGGAACTTCGTTTAAATATCTCCACTTGTAAGCGGTCTCATATTCGATTGCCTTTGGTAGTAGTATTTCTATAGTAATCTATTTGGACTCGCCATGAGACATACAACTCAAACCGTAACCGACATCCATTCTTACTTTTTTTTCAGAAGTGTAAATGATTTGTGTTGAGTATGTTATACTCAAGCATGTTGTATTTTTGAAATGTAAATGATTTATTCTGTTTTTCATTACAGTGCTGCCATTTTTATTTTTAATCCATTAGTCAAAATACCAAAAGCATCCTTGGTTTCCAGAATTTGTAAAATAAGGAAACAAAATCAAAGGTGCAGGCTGTAGCTGATCACTGCCTCCATCTCCCAAAATTAACAACTCCATTGAATTTGTCTACACAGTAACAGTAATACTCTTATCTCCAATTCAAACGTCTCTCACTTCTGATGGACCCACTGTAGCCACATCAGGTGCAACTATCATTTGCTTGATGGCTGCCTCTCCCTTGCATAGATGGGCCAAGGTGATCTTTATGAGTATTGTGAATCAGTATATTGTAGGTGCTTAGTTGATCATAAATTGTAAATAAGTATTTATCAAGTCTAACCCTTAAAAAGGAGCATGCTATCTTTTATTTTGAAAATATACCTTATATGTGAATTTTGTTTGATTAGTTTCTTACATCTTTATGTATAAACGAAAAGAGGAAAATGACCCTGTGTTCATAGTATAATCAACTAGCCGTGTTCGTTGGTCCAACTCAAAAATTTTCGATGTGACCTGAACTAAATCTTTATAGCTCACATCACTCAATCATTCTTTTATCTCGCTCATCTGAATTGGAAGTTTTTTACTATATAAACAAGATGGAGCAAAGTAATGTCTTCACGAGGGTGAAATAGTTTGATTTGGGCTAAACTACACAGCTAATTAGCTTACCGCGAACACAGAATCATTTTCCTCTAATGAAAAAGATGTTTTTCTTTTCCTAGGTAAACCTTTATGCAAAAAGCAGATCAAATCCTCTGTCCCCTTCTGTCTGGCACTAAATTCTATAATAATCTCAGTCATTCATTTTCTATCATCCACCATTCATCAAATATGACTCGTCCAGCAAATTAATCAATTTACTGTACTGAATGATTGAAATTCTTTGTGGCACCGAGGACATGAGATATGAGGATAGGGGATTTGGTCTCTTTAAAAAGGTGCATGCAGCATGTTCTGTTGAGCGTACAGCCTCCAAAAATATCATGTCAGGCTTTGATGATAACTATGGCTTATAAACAAAAGTTAAGAAGCCTAGCTATGACTTATAAATAAAAGCTAAGAAGCCGTCATCTGATGATACATGTTTATGTACAAACTACAAATGCATTTCGTAGATTGCTAAACACTAATTAGTAACTGATGTTGACATTCCAACTGATTGGATAATATATTCTAAATCATATTTTTGTGAAGGTCCAGGGAATGGTTGTTTGCACCCTTCAAGCAGCAAATGGTATGCATTCAATTTATTCTCACACAATGCACCACTACAGTTTAGCGGATATAATGGATAGGAAATGAAGCTCTTGAAAGTAACAAGAAAAATTTGGAATGACAACCATGACCTTAGGGCGACATCAACTTTGCATAAGGGTTCCTGTGATGAAAGTGTCAATCTGCAGTTTAATAATCCATTTGATGAGGAAACAGCAAAGGGACTCCTTAGAGAAGCTGCTGGAGTCATTATAATTAATGATAGAGCGTCTAATTGTTTGCTTACACCACTTGAGGGAGGTGAGAATATGCACATTGATTTATGGAGGACAAAAAAAACAAAGCATAAATGTTAGACCGCATTCCAGTTTTGTAGTTAACCATTTTTATTTTGTACATGTATCAAATAAATATGATATAGCAGTTGGTGGTATTCATGAAGATTTAACCAAGTCTGCAAATCATGGGCTGGATATTTTGGATGCGGAGATCAGGTATGAATAGGAGCTGCTTTGAAATGCTGCACGGATTGCTGTTTTAGTTCAATCTATTCTCTCTTCCAGTACATTAATTACTCCATTTTTTTGAAAATTATTTAAACTTTTTTAAGATATTTATCCCTTTTATTGATAGTAAATTATGATCTCCAGTGTGACTATATTTCAGCAATATTGTCATTACTTGCTATATGTATTGAGATGAAAATATTTATTTTGTACTTTTAGAAATTAAACAAACCAGTTCAAATATTTTCTACAAATATAAACTTGAATTCATGTACATGTTGAACTTTTTTTTTGAAAATTTAGGTTACTTACATTTGTAATATTTGTTTGGATTTGATCTATATATCGAACACTTAATACATTTCCAGAGAATGCAGCAACCTACTCACCGACACCGGTAACACTTAATACCTTCAGTCTTGTGCACTCTCTGTCCCATATGTTCACATCACCAGAGCAACACAGAAACTCTTCTCATTCATTTTGTCCAATTTTAAGCTACTAACGGAGGGAAGAGTCTATATATATGTATTGTTCAATTGACCGAAATGGGGCTTATTGATTCTAGTCATTTAGATTCTACTTGTTTATGCCACCTTTATTTAGGGTAAGCTGGCAAGCAAAGTATTGATGGGCTATAGAAAGAGAAACTTAGCTGGTTGTGTTTGCTAGCCAAAGTTGTGTTTTTCTGAGAGTTCTGTTCTTAAGAAGTAAAATTGTCACTTTTGATTTTGGTAGGCGTACACTGGTTTATAGTGTGTTCATTACAGATATGAGAGGTTCACACAAGTTGCGTTACTAGGTAGATTTTTAAGGTGTAGCTGCAGGGCCGGCCCAAAATTTTTGTTGCCAAAGCCCATATACACATTTTTCAAAGAAAGTTCATGCCTGCAGCCGGCTTTGAACCCAGACCAGTAGTAGTCACTTCAATAACCTAACCACTAAACCAAATATTGGCTAAACTCTACTCAAGTTTACAATTTATATAAAAGCAAGTATTTTTTTAATTTTTTGCCCCCAGCCCAGTGGGCTGCCCTAGCCCAAGGGCTTGGTGGGCTGCCCTCAGGGCCGGGCCTGTAGCTGGTGTAGACGGTCAAGAGTACCTTTCAGTTCCTACCGTCGGCCAGCAAACAGATTTCGATGATCAGGAGTATGAAATCGAAGAATCAACTAAATAGAGTTTCAGTTGGGTTGATATTGCGCTGATTAGAGCTGGTAGGGTTGGTTAATAAGTTGATAATAGTAATAGCGGTTAAGAAAGGTGTTTGGGAGGAATTGAATAATGCTCTGCATTTAAAATGGATACGAATATGCCATTTATTAATCCGCAGGTGAATGCAGAATCCATGAGAGATGTGAGGATGGGTAAAGGTGCAATTAAACCCTAATTGTTCCTTCTATCACCTTAAGATGGAAGTGCCGATTCTTGATTCCCTGCACATCTTAAACTAGTGATGAATGTATTGCATATACTATCATAAGTTGTATTCAAATCCTTATTTAACTGCTCTAAATTTTTGATAGATTGCTCGCCTGCATCTTTTGAAAGACGAGGGTCAGAAATATACTCATCTTGGGGCTCTGATACCATTATGTAAGGCGCTGGTGGGTACGATCTTGGTTTCATGGTGGAATGTGGTGTTTGTGGAGGATGGCAGCGTTAACAATTTGTAGGAATAAGAACCAGAATGGTAAAATGTGCAGGAATTTGAAGAATAGGGAATAAATGCAAGAATTAACAAGAAGGACTGAAAATAAGCTTTATAATTGGAAATGTAATTTTGTAGAAATATGAACAAGAACAAATATGAAGAAGATAGTTGTAATGATCTGGCGGTTGCATGAAACAAGAACTGAAATGAAATAGCAAGTAATATAAGAACTGAAATGAAATATAATAAGAAATTTAAATGCAGAAATAAAGAACAGGAAATTAAATTGCAAAGATGAACAAGAATGAACTGTAATTGAATTAAGATTGCAACTAGCAATTGAATAAACTAAGTACGAATCAAAGAAGGAAAGAACTGATCTAAAGATTGCAACTAAACTGAAATGAAAAAAAAAATGAAGATGAATTGCTTTCAGATTCTTAACTGGAAATGATAATTGCAAAAAATAAAATGAACAAGAAGGACTAGAATTAAGTCAATCTATAACTAGTAATTGATACAAGTGATTGTAGAAGAATGAACTAAGTACCAAAGATTTGCAATAGAACTGAAAAATGAAAAAGAATTTGATATTCAGATTTCTTCACACACTTACAAATGCATATACAATCATATATATAGGTTCATGCAAATGCTTAAATGGACTCAATTCATTACATAGCCATTACAACCCCTTGACATATTCAACATACAACCAACTATACATGACTTAATCAACAAACTGCATAAGCCAACAACAACCGATAGCAAGAATTCATCCTTCATTATGTGTGCATGTGCACACAATGATACATGTTAATATCTTCCTCCCTGAGCTGTGTCATCACCATCTACAACCTCTGACATTTGACTTACGTCCAAGAGCTCCACCTCTGATGATCTCCAGGCTACCTCTGATGAACAAATTCTGGTGGCAGAGGTCTTTTTTTTCCCTCTGCTTGTTCACAGCAGTTCTTCAATTCCAAAACCATGGCTTTCAAGCTATGGTTGTTACATGTATTCATTTAATTTTAACTTTTAAATGGTTTAGCTTCATGTTTTCATCACTTTTTACTTGCTTTCGATTATTGTTGAAATGGATTATTAGGTGGATATATTTGACGATTTTTATTCATCTTGGGAATTCAGGTTCATCATCTTCTTGTTAATTTACTTTAGTTTTCAACATTTCTGTAGTTTATGTTTCCAAAATAATTAGCTGTTCTTGGGAATTCGGGTTCATCACTTTTTATATTCTTGTGAATTCGGCTTCATCATCTTCTTGTGAATCTTAAAGAACCCGAAAGTTAGCATGCACAAGCGACAGATTAAGTTTATGTTTTTTATTTCACATTGGTTGTAATGGTCGAGTCAAAACGAATAGGGCTAAACAAAATAAACGTGAAAGCTGTTTACATCAACTAGCTTGTTGAAGAACAGTGAAGGTTCTTCTAGTAAGCGAATTCCTACAAAGATTAAACACAAAAGAAAATAAAAGTAAATGCGTGATCTGTATCATTATCTCAACTGAACATATCTAAAATAATCAGCTATTATGATGATAGGTATGTAGAAACTTGAGATGTTCCAATTTGTGCTAGAAGCAGAACAAGAAATGAGAGCAGTAGTAGTTGTGCTGATTTCATTTTTCACTGAAAGAAAAATAATGGAATTTTGTCCTTCTTCTTACTGAAATTGTACGAGCTCGTGACATACTTTTATACGTTGTTGTGTCCCTACATACTGTCCTGTTTTAATATAGATAAATGTCTCATATGGTTGATTAATTGTTTACATTATTTTGAAGTTGGAAGTGTATATTTTAGTGAATATTTGTCGTTCATTAAGGAAAAATGTTACATGTTAATTTGAGAATTGTTTGCTCATGCCTCGGTGCTATTACACTAACTATACTTGGCCTTTGAGTAGGGGTTTTAGCCTACATCTTCAATACGTTCTAGATTGATCTATGAATTTTAACGTATATACAGAAAATATAAAAATAAAAAAGCTAGCAAAAAACATCAATTAAGCTGAACCAAGATCTTCGGTTTGACAATGAAAATTAATCAATAAATGGTCAGATGTTCCTTTGGTTGCGGAAAAAGCTGCTAATAGTCTATCTTGTTTGTAAATTTTCAAATTATTGTTGCGAATTGGAGTGCATACATAATGTAAATTTTTTTAAAAAAGCTAAAGGTTTATTATGTGCACCTACATGAAATGTACCTTGTACTTGCAAAACTACCGACCATTTCTTTAAGTCCCAAATCTGAATAAATTTGCGAATTTTTGTTTGGGACATGTTCAATATTATATTTGCGAATTCTTGTTTGAGACATGTCCAATTAGAATGTCCAACTCGACTGCGATGGCAATATATAGCTCCAAGTTGCAGCTAGGGTACAGCCACAGACATCTTTAGTCTTTATTTTGATGATTCAATTGATCGTTCTATGATTGATATACTCCATATTAGGATAGTAGTCTTTATTAGGATATTATGTTTCAATTGGTTTGCATAGTGTCAAATATAATCCATGTATGCTTTTTTTTATTTTATTATTATTGTATGTCTGTCCTGACCTTAGCTATTCAGGTTTTAGTTTGATGATCCATGCTTTTAGGCATTTAGACATTAATTTTCAACTACTTGCATTTAGGCTTGATGTAGAACAATTTACATAAGATTTCATTGTATAGTTATTGCATGCATTCTCCAATTAATAATTATGAATTACATACATTTTTGAAAGCTACGAATTTGACCTATTTGCGTGTATAAGCAACAATCTAAACTCATTGGCCTTTTTAGTTTGCATTTGATTATACTCAATTATATATATTATGTTACTATTAAACAACTGAAGTATATTGCACATTTTATTTGTATGATTTGCATGTTTCAATCACTTGTACATTTCATTGTTCTCGCATGTGTGTACTGTTCTTGGTTGTTCAGATGTTATTTTGGCGGTTCATGCCATCAATTAGTTAGGTATTAAATATTAAATGCTTACGTTTTGGCTTTAGGTAGAACAATTCATATAAGATTCAATGTTCAGTGGGTGTTTGTTTCAATTAGTTTGTCATTTTATGCATATATACTATAAACTAAACTAAATGAAAAGGGAATTTCATGGCTTTATTCACTTGCAAATCTCATTAAGGTTGCAACTCTTTCAAAAAATCAGGACTCTTGTCTGTTGTTTATGGTCATATTTCACTTAGCATTGCTGATGGAATGCTACACATTTTTCAGTGAAAAATATACTAAGAGTGTAGCAAATGATTTGAACAGTTAATGATAAGCAGCAGTGCCTTGATCAAATCCAATATGGATCACTTACTATATTTTATTATGGTATGCACACATTTTTACATATCTCTAAATCAGGCTTATCAAATACCAGGTAAAACCAAGGTTCTAACTTCCGGGCGGCGTGACGAAATCTCGTCGTTTCTGTTCCGATTTTGACATGGACTGGGCCGGAAGTTCATCAAAATCTCGTTTCGGGATTTATTTAAAAAGCAAGAAGAGTAAGAAAAAAAGTTTACAATAAGAAAATAAGTTAAGAATGAACTTTGAATTTCGAAATTACCTAGCTTTGGTAACCTATTTTGAGCTGCAAATCGAAATTAAACTCTGACACCGTTTTTCTCTTCGTCGATTTCAAGCATCCATCAGTAATTTGTTTTTTCCCTTTTTGGAACTAAAATGAAAATCGATTTTGATTCACACAATGGCATGAGTTTAGATGGGGTTGAGGAAGAAAGGGGTGAGGCAAGAGAAGGAAGAAGGGTTCGTTTTTTTAATTTGATGTTTCTTTTAATGCTGCGCTAGCTGAGCAAATATTTGGGTAAGGTTGGTATAAAATAATTTATTTAAAATAACTTACATAAACCTAGTTATACAAGTAAACTTAGTTAATGTTTTTTATAGGGATATTACGAAGTTAGGATAATAATATAATTTTTAATTTTTTATATATATTTTGGTTTTCTATTCATGCACCTAGATGTTTATAAATTATAAAATAATACCGGAATCTGTAAAACCGAAACTAAAGCGGAATTTTCAAAACTACCAAAACGGAACCGAAATTTCTAAATTTTGTGAAGACCGGACGAAAAACGGAATTCTGAACCTTAGGTAAAACAGGCTTTTTATTCAAGTATACTGATGGCTCTGTTTTCTTATACACAGTTAAGACTAGTGATGGGTAAATAGACCGGTTCTTGGCAATTTGGACTTATCAATTTTAACGCAGAATAGCTGACCTTCCTTTCAATTTTTTGGCAGAAGTTAACAAATACTTAGTGCTGCTTCTTCAAGTGGATTAATCCCCATAACAATCAAAATTAAGGAATCATAGGTCAATACTTAATTTTTTTCAGTTATAAGGAGATTGAAACCTATTTGAATCCTAAATAAATAGGATGCTTGCAAGTTGCAATAAATAGATTATTCTGAACAAAAATAATGATTAACTATTGTTGATATTAGTTTTCCATTTTATTCTTAATTTCATTTTTTTTTCTTTGCAAATTCCGTTCTTTGTGGTAATAGCATGGATGATGGGAAAGCCATTGGATTTGAACTTTCATCTTTTTGAAACTGCCTCGCTCTTCCTCACAGTATTGGTTGTTGCATTTATGCTTCAGGTACTGGCTTCTTTATATAATGTATCGGCAGTAGCATGCCATAGATGTCATGAACCACTCATATTAAATCGGTTTCTAGTAAATAACAACCCCATCATTTTATCGCATATAAGACAACACACGATTAAGAATGAGTAATAAGTGTGTGTACACACACACACTTTCTAATATCAAATAAGCAAGCTTTAAATTGTTTTATATATATATGCCTATATGTGTATATATATGTCTATCATATATTAATGTTTAAGTATGATTATTTTAACTTTTGTCTAAATATAAATATAAATAAATATCTCTTAAATATAAAGTTCAATTATGAATGCAGTGAATTATAGTAATTTATTGATTCCAGATTCCAAAGTTCATAGCTACCGGTAAAAATTTAAAATATGTAAACACTTCTCTAATCTAAGCATATGATAAATAGGTAGGTAAGTGGACTCGCAATAGAAGCTAGACTAAACATGTTCAAGTACTTGAATGCACTATCACGTGCAAAACAGGGGAGAACAAAGAAAGCAATAATTTTTTTTAATAAAAAAGTAAATCGGGCCCAGCCCACTAATACAAAGAGAACGGGTAAATGAACCCGATACAACTTCAAATACATGAAAACCCTAGAACATCATAGCACCGACTCAATATTTCTCAAATCACGTCTTCTCCTCATCCAAAGAAAACAATGGCGACTCGACCAAAACTTAAGCTTCGTTCTCTCCCTTCTTAACTCCGCCAGCCTTTCCTATTTCCCAATACGACAAACCTTCGTTAAATTTACCTCTCATGCCTTCAGTCTCCTTGTCTGTGAAAATATTTCTCTGGTTAGGGTTAAACCAAGGGAAATTAACAGATCTGTAGTCAACACGACTCAGATCTGTTGATTCTACCTTCTGAAGGACAGCACGATCTCGATTTATGGCACTTTCAAAAATATGATCATCAGAGATATGATTACTGGAATGATATCCAGATTTGTGGTCAATATACCTCCGGTCTGTTAAATCAACGCTCCTTAGAGCAAACTGAGCTCTATTTGAGGCACTATCCGAAGTATAATCTTCAGATAGATGAATGCTCGTCTGTATACTCTTTAGGTAGGCTAAAAATTGTTCCAAATGCTTACTGCTTGCTTCGATACATCTTCAGCTAAATTTGCGAATTTGGTTTGACCTTTCACTTTTTTCTTTGATTTATGAAGCAGAATTTCACTGTCTGTTTCAATGAGTAACCATTTCTGCTCTTTAATATTGCTTGTTTTATTATGAGTACGTGCATTTCTTTCACTTCAAATATGGTAGACAGTGGTAGTAATTAAAATGTGAGTTAGGTCTCTTCCAATAGATTTTCCTTTGAACTTGATATTTATGAGATGAATAGCTTGCTTGTGGTCCATGTGGTTACTGTTTTGAATACCCAGTTTAGCTTGAATGCGATTCCAGATAAAATATGAGTAACTGCATTCAAAAAACAGATGAGAATAGCTCTCATTTTCTAGATTTCATAAGGAATATAATGAACTAGAACTATTACACCATTTGTTAATTTTGTCCCAAGTTGGCAATCTGTTATGTAAAGTAAAAAAGTATAGAATGCCATCTTGAGCTTTGTTCCAAATGCAATCATACCAATCAACATTGTGACTTTATTTCTAACAGCATTCCATGTATTTTTAAAGGAAAACTTCCTTTTATTGCTTGCTTTCCATACGTAGTAATCACTGCCTGCACTAAAGTCAAGATGAATTTACATATATCATCTTTGTGTGGGTTAGTAATAGGGTGAATTTGAGGTTGCCATTGATTGTTTATAATAATAGAAGACACTGTTGCATTGGAATCTCCAAAAATAACTAAATTACTCCATCCAACTTTATTGACAAAGGAGTCATTATTGAACCAAGGGTCAAACCATCACTACAAGAAAACTGCGGTTTACCTACGCCAATATGGCGTAAGCGGGGCGTAGGTAAATACAGCAATTACGTAGCCCCTACGCTAATACTGCCGTGGGTAAAATCTACGTAGGTAATAAAATACCTACATCTTATCTACACCGTCCGTGGAGTTGTTTCCTACGTCTTTCCTACGCCATAATTTTTCTACGCCTTCTCCACACCATTTTATTCCTACGTTTTTGTTACGACATTTTTACTTCTGTAGCTACTCGCATCTTTCCTACGTCATTCGTTTACCTACATCTTCCCTACGTCGAGTTTTCCTACGATTTCCCTACGCCATTCTTACATTTCACGTTTCCTACGTCTTTTCTACGTTATTCATTTATCCACGGTTTACCTACGCCTGTGTTTTTAATGTTTTTCCTACGCCATGCACACGACTTTTTGTTGTATTAATATTCGATTTACCTACGCCTTCCCTACGTCTTTTCTGAAGTAATTTTGATATATTACTATTGTATTTCATTTCACCACATTAAATAGAAACTAAAATCAACTTATTTTATATATATACATGTTCCAACAAAAAGATTAACATCAAACCATTCATCTTTAATTCAAAAAACAAATATCTCATTCATAGTACAAAGTCAAACAATATTAATCAAGTTTCTATATGTCAAAATAATACGATAATATGTTCATGATACATGACATCATACCACCACTAAGAAAGTTTTCAATATCCTCATCCCTCACGACGATCGTTCGGCTCTCCATCAAATCTCTGTTGAAGCATCTCGGTGAGTTATTCATACTGCATCTTCAGCATTTGAATCTCCCCTTCTTGACGCTCCACCTTTTCCTCTAGTTTGGCTATAGTCCGTACTTCTCCCTTATTGATGCTATAAGTGGCGTCTTTGTATTTCTGCATTTTATCAAATATTGCATCAATTTCTACATTTTTAAACTAACTAAAATAATGTTTTGTTAAAGTTTAAATACTTACTCCAGGGATATTGCCATAATATGGCCTACGATCCTTTCTTTTAGCTATAGCACCGTTAAGCATGTCGAATACTTCTTCCTCGACTTCATATGAAATTATTGTGCCTTGACTTTTCAACTCTTTGATTCTAGCTTGATATTGTGGCTGTATTTGTAATTGTTCAAATAAATTTTATTACATAGATGTATAAGTCAAGATGTGGTGTAGGACAGCTAAGTGCATACTTTAAATCTACATACTCCGTTTTGCACAGTATCTTAGATGTCAATGATAACTTAACATGGGAATACGTCCGATTAGATACGTAATCAAATCAATTTTGGTATATCCAACACAAAACTAATTGACAATTTATAAATTTCACGGTTTGCAACATGCAGGTATATGCTTTTTTCTCATGTATATGCTAAAGCATGATATTACCCTTTCATCTCCAATATATTGGATAGTTATAAGTCTTTGATTATAAAATGATTCATCATTCAGAATTTTGGTTATAAAAACTAAAATGATAACGAACAAATAAGCAATGTAAAAATGACATACCCGGCTTTTCTTTGTAGGAATGGTCGTGTTTCTGTTATTAATCTAGTGATGTTGATTAATCTAGTGAAGATGCCACCAAGGGTTTCAATACCCAGAGACAAAGGAGTGACATCCAATGTTCCATTTTGGTTTTCTCTGCTGCTTCACGGAGCTTTTGTAAAGCTAGTCTGTCTTTGAGAGGTCAATTCCTTCGGTACGCTTGTATTCACTCACTAAGTAATCAAGAAGGAGTTATCAAAATCTTCTTCTCCCAGGAAAGTGTCACCGTTGGTTGCTTTGACCTAAAACAAAACAGTGCATGGTATAATTCAAGAAACTTATAATATCCTTTATCATTTCTAACGTAGCACGCACATTAAGTTAATCAACCAATAATATTTATAGGGGATCTTTTTTTTCTCTCCCTTTTTCAACTCCTTGAATCTGCAAGTCCATCTCAATATCCAAACACCATACTACTTCCAGCGTATGGGATCTGATTCAACATGTACACATTTTCATGCACCCAGTAGTTTACATGGTATCCACAATCAATTTGTGCAGACGTGTCTGTGTGAAATTTTGGTTAAGCTTCTTTAACGCCAAGGGTCATTAAAAAACACTTAGATCCCGTTGGTAGTATGTAGTAAAATACAGCAGGGTTTTACGTACACTTATATCAATCAATAGCATGTGGTGTTTTACTAACAAAAATTGCAAGTGTATGTGTTAAAAATAGTATGAAAATATAAATAACTGCATTGATATCTCCGAAAAATGGAAACATGGCAGCGATCAATGTTGCTACTGTGACTGACAGTGATCTAGATATCAAACTGGGCACTACATTCCTCACAGAGTTCTGTCTTTTTACTGGATCAAAAAGCATTCCTTCTAATACTTCATTTGTAGGTTGCAGATATACTTGTAATTGAATTTTGAATTTTTAAAACTACAAATATATGTGAAATACATTTGTTGAAGGTGCGAATGATAATTACCACGCTGACCGCTGAGAGTTGAAAAAGGGTGAAAATGTTGGTGCTCATGAGGAACCATTTGGGAACCAAAGTGTTGTTACCCACCATGAAGTTTGTGAGAATGGAGCCATGGACTTGATTGCCGAAAGCCCAGTGACCCGATATGGATACGCTGAAGAAGGTTGCTACTGCTACTGCATAGCATAGGCACAGCCCTTTGAACATCTTTCTTGTTACTGGAGGTGCTGCCATTGCCTTATATGAAAATTATATTAGTTTTCAAATTAGTGGCAAATATTTGCATATACACTTAACACAGCATATGTTGTGGGTTGGCATATTTTTCCTTGTGAGTTTAAGTGAAATATTTGCAGATATTAAAGTGAAATAAACCTGAATCTCAGGAATGATTCCATTTCCATATGTAGTTGCCTATGATTGCAATAGCATTGAAGGCTCCAAATACACGATCTTGATGATCACCTAAAATCGTATAATCTTTAGCTGGTGCTCGACTGGATTGTCCTGTAAACTGATAAATGAAACATGTAGTCAGAATAAATACTGAAAAAAAGTAGGGAAATTACGCATGAAATTAGCAGAAGGTTATATATGTTTTGCCTGCATAAATGGCTCCAATTTTAGAGCAGGCGCTGTAAACAAGACAGTGGAGCAGGGAAATAAGATTGATATGCCTTAAGGAATGGAAGGATGGAATTTGAGCTAAAATTAGAAGGAATGCTCCAAATATGAGCACAAATTCATAGAGCTTTGTCGACCCATCTGGATTTGGTATCAAGTACATTGACTACAAGCAACAATTTGGTTAAAGATACCTGAAAAAATAATAGTGAGATGATGATGAAGAAAAAATAGAGTTACCTTCATAGTTTGACCGGCAAGCAAAGTAGAACCGACTAGTACCCCGAAACGGACTAGAAACTGAATAAGACCAATGTAGTAGCGACCCCATTTTGGTCCTGTAGCAACGAGTAAAAACTCACTTTTTAGATAAAGACTGATGATAACCATTTAAAACAAGTCGTTTGAGATTATTAGTTGAACTGTTAATATTAGATGCATTCTGGGTTGTATGCAACAAGAGAAAAACAATCCCTCTCTTCTGCTAGTATTTAAGTGACAATCTGATCTCAATATTGATGTCAGACTGTGTGAACATAAGTTGTTGGACAGTAGTTTCCGTTGTTCTGTCCCTTTTGAATTAACTTGCTAGATAACCAGTATAGTTTATGCGAAGGAAGTACAACGATAATCATATTTCATTCAGCAGTTTGAAAAAAATCACTAGTTGTACATATGTATAAAGGATGCCATGAAATCTTGGTTGGTTAGAATGAAAATTTGTCCTCTTTGGTGTGAGTGGACTTACATGACTAAAGTTAATACATATCCAGTTTCTGTTAAATTATGGAAGGAGAACCCATATTTCTCTGTTACAAAAAAATGAATATATATATATATATATATATATATATATATATATGATAAAATAGCACATTTTAATCGATTATAAACTTACGTATGCACTAATAAAATCTCATTCATGGCGCGGACTTTAATAGAAAACGTTGACAATGTTCAAAAGAAACAAAATACACTGACTACACCAATTAACATCTACAAGGCGTAAAGAATGAATCTAAAGCCGGATACATTGACTGTAAACTCATCGGTAAGTCTAATTAAGTCTGCCTTTTATTAGAAGAAAAAACGAACAAGCATCTTTATATTTTTTGTAATCTAACATTCAGCAGCAATCGCCTGATCAAAATGTAAAAAAACAGCATAAAAAAGGTATTATTTACCAAGAATATGAAAAGCCACGCCACGAAATCGAAGCTGGCGGTTGTCGTGCTGCTAATGATGCTCGAGCACAAGGGAAAGCAAATTATAGGAATAGAAAGTGACTGCAGCTCCAAGGATCAAGCACAAGATTCCTGACACCCATCCAAGTGATGCAAATGCAAATGGCAAACTCAGAAACGCTGGAGCTACGATTGATGTAGTGCCCAGGTTGATATCTAGATCACTGTCAGTCGTAGTAGCAACATTGATCGCTGCCATGTTTCCATTTTTCGGAGATTTCAAATATAACTTAATCTCATGCGGTGGTATCAGAATATGCATGAAAATTAATAAAACAAAGAGGGTTTATTTATATTTTCATACTATTTTTAGTTTTACATTTTATAATTAAAAACTAAGTTATATGCACAAACATTTTTCATCCCATTCTTTTGGATATTTTACCTACTTTGCTGCAACCCTTTACCTATCAATGGACAGAAAATTCATCTGAGCAGCAGCTACATCTCTTTATATGTACACTATGTCATGACCACATCTTAGCCCAAAGTTCATCAATGCATCTCCTTTCCTTGGTCAGCAACAACTTGAAACTTGTCTGGATAAGCAACAATAAGTTACATTGAACTAAATCAACATTTGAACCGTTTTGAAGTAAATCAACAGGCACAAATTGGTACTATGCATAACAATTTTCTTCACTTTCAATGTTACATCACTCACTAACAAAAAAATACATTGTACCATGACAACTATTTGCTTCAATTACACTGAGCAGGAATTGAAAATTTATGATATTAACTAACAAATAAAAGTTGGCACACACATGTCATTAAAACACCAATTATGGAACACTATATAGAAAACACAGACAAATAAATACAATGGATACGATTACATTATTTTAGCACCTCACTAAAATCTATCTTTAACAGATTCAAACATAGTGTTAACTGTATAACCATCACATACTATAGTTTACAATCGGTAGTCTTTTGATTTCGTTAAAAACCAAACTTGATAACAAAAATTAGCATTGATTCCAAAATTATATCCATAGATATATAGCTGGATTTGCATTTAATCAATTATCAAACCATTTTGTGCATTTGCACTACACCGAAGACAAATACAAAAGGAGAATCGGAGACTAAAACAAAATTTTGATAAACCTTACCAAAATTCACAAGAGAATTTGACGCTCCAAACATGTCTTTCATGATCTGTTGGACTTGCTCGGAGATTTTATTAAAGATTGGAGCATTGATTTTTATTCAAAGGTGAGGAGGTCGGGTCAATGGCGGCAACTGGTAAGTAGGAAATCGACGGGACGGGAAAGCTAGGGTCAGTAGCATGCGATGGCTAGGAGGAGGCATAGGCGAAGGCGGCGAGGAGGAGAACTAAATCTTCGATCTTGGAGTTTGAACCTTCAATTGGAGATTGGATTTGTAAATTCGCGTCAATCATCGTGCTTAGCTTTATAACTAATAGATTATGAAGATGAAATAGGAAGATTAGGGCTTTGAAAGAGAGGGATTTACGAGTTACAGAGAGGGAGCTGACAACGAAACAAGCAGAGTACAGGTGCGAACCAAGACGAAATTATCTGAAATTTCAGCGTCCAAAATGATCAACGATCATAGAATTAGGTTTTTTTTCGTCTTGAATGGGGAAAAACTGAGGTTAGGAGAATGGAAGCATGTAAAAATAAAAAAAACTATTTTTTTCGTAGTGCATGTGTAGGGATGATGTGAGAAATTTTCTACGCCTTCCTTACGCTAGTTTGAAATCGTAGAAAATTAACAATGACGTAGAAATGACGTAGGAGATTATTTACATTTTTTCTACGGCATAATTTTAGCGTAAGAAATTTCCCACGCCTTTCCTACGCCAATGTGGAATTGTATAAAATTAACAAAGGTGTGAAAATGACGTATGAGATTATCTACGTCTTTTCTACAGTATCATTTTAGTGTAGGCGATTTCCTACACCTTTCCTACGTCTCGATTTTTTTTCTACGTATTGAAGTTGATGTAGGAGAGGCGTAGGAAATTTCCTTACGTCTTCCCTACACCTTAACCTCTTTCGACCAGTTTCCTACGCCTATCCTACGTCCCGCCTTTTGGCGTAGGAAAGACGTCGGAAACTTTGTATAGGAAACCGCAGTATTTTCTAGTAGTGACTCATTTCAGCAGGAAAGAATGCACTCATTGAAATCAAACAGCGGCAGAAAGATTTATATGTATAAGCTCCATCACAAACACACATACCCAGAACAAATGCATGCACGTACTCCACTGACTCAAGCTCACAAAAACAAATGTGCACGAAAGTGAATAGGCGAAGGCACTCAACCATCTGCCGCAACCACCAGGTGACCGACCGCTAGCCATAGTTGCCAGTAATTCGCCAGTTAACATGTCTCTCTCTCTCTAAGTCGACCAATTCCAGTTTACTTTAAGGTAATTTCCAACCAAGCATCAACCAATTCATAAGTATATATATACATATATATTCATACATGCATACATAAGTATATATACACATATATGCATACATGTGTGTGTATCAGTACATATCTTTAAACATGGTTTACGTCAGTGGAATACTCACCTATACAACACCATCTTCTTCTTACGTTCGAACACATGCAATATGGCTCTCCAAGACAACGTTGCGCGAGCCTCTCTATCAGATGTAGATGCATACACGCTTGGAGATACATATATTAATATTCTGCATTTTATTTTGATTTCTACAATATACGCTTGAATTTTAAAGTTAAGAGAATTTGGTTTTTGATGGCTTCAAGAAGAAGGCGGAAAAATAACATTTATGTAGTGTTTTGAATATAAAAAATAAAAGTAAAATTAGTATAAGATGATGTACTAAAAGGAATTTAGGGAATGTAAACTATCTCTAGAAAATAGCAAGATGGCAAAGAAAAAAAAATGATAGAGCATTTATTATTTAAAACAGTAAACTAGAAACAAAGCTTGCTAACTTGGACCATCTGGATTTTAGATAAAATCTTGATTGGCAAGTACCGGCCCAAAACTGTCAAAACTGGTCCAAAATGTGGTTTTATGCTCAAAAACCAGTGAGAAAAAGTGCAATGTTAAGCTCTTTTTTTAATATTAAGTGCAATTCAATCACATAGCTTAGGTAAACCAAGTGCACAGTAAATCAAAACTGATACAACAGAAACATAAAATGCACAAAAAAAAACAGAAATGCAATATGAGTTTTTTTAAATAAAATAAGAACACAATGCAATGAGAATGAACTGAAATAAGAACAGCAACTAAAAAAAGTGAACAAATCATGTGTTATCATTTTGATTACTAGTTGTCGTTCTTTTTAGTATAAATTTCAATTTATTATTGTATTGAATGCATGTAGGCATTTGTAGAAGAAGTAGAAGAAAAAAAGAAATTGGATGGTAGTTCTAGTGGTGATGGTGAAGTAGAAGATCTTGAAAACGATCCAATTGCAGAAGTTTTTGGTTTCGATAGAAAGAAAATTTTTTGTCGAGCGGTTAGATCTGCTTCTTCTATAAAACAGCAAATAAAATTTATTGCCTCAATTATTGTCTTATCTTTTGTTATTGCAATTTGATATTAGTGTGGAATTGGCAAACTATGTATTGGTAAACTTAACTATGTATTGAACTTCTCTTTTGTTAACTGATGCTCTATTTTATTACCATGATTATGAATATTGTTTATTGATATTGATTGATTTATAATTAAAATTAAGATAATATTTCATATTAAATACAATTTCCATTATATCTTTCAACATTCACATTACCAATAAGTGGTTATTTGTTTGTAGATACTTGTAACACTTATAAGTGATGAGAGATATTTTTCGCCAACGCTTATAAGCGTTAGAAGATATTTTTCTCCAACGTTTATAAGCGTTACAAATAAATGTTCACACCCCTATAGCAATACATAAAAGTGTTACTGAAATTCTTGGCAACGTTTACACTCGTTGGAAATTTTCTGTTTTGATGTAGCGAATATTGATACACATACAATAGTGGACGTAGAGATTTGAATAAATAGGAGCAGGACATTAGAAAAAAAATCTTTACTATTAATTAAGAGAATTCGTTGAATATATTTACTCGGTGTCCTTTTGAAATTTCAAATATACCCTTTTACATCTCATAGAAAAATATGGGGATGTAGCCTGTTTTTTTCAAAGTACATTGTTAATCACCATGGTGAACTATAGTATACATTCATAAGCTGAAGCATCTCGGTGTTTCATATTGTCTATAATTTGTACGAGTGTTCATCGGTCGAAATCTCGCTCGATTCCTAGTTAGTATGAAAATGTTGTTGCCACTATTAAAATAATAGTAAATAGCGATGGAGGCTTTGGACATCCGTCGACGGCTGTTTTTGATGGTTAGCGATGATTGTTGTTCTCTGTGGCGTTTTCGTCAATAAAATATAATAGCCGTCGCAAGCCGTCAAAAATTGAAGTAAACTTGCCGTCGGCGGACGTCGCTAGCCGTCGAAAATTATCATATATACAGCCCCCGTTTGGCAAGTATTGTTTACGATCGTTGTTTGGATATTCGTTTTTATCACAAAACAGACATTTGTATTCATCCGATACAAAATTTATCGGATTTGTCCCAGTATTGGAAAGTTAGAAACACAATATAGTAATTATATTTTGCAAACCATTACATTATAAACGGTTTACAAAATTTCGACAACACTTTCTTTTTGTTCCCTGTGTACGATATGGGGAACAAAATGGAAGTGCTGTCGAAATTTTGTTAAATGGTTTAAAATTAAAGTGATTTGCAAAATATAATTACTGCTACGTTTGTAATGGAAAGTAGGATGTGATGACCAACCTCAAAGTGTAAAACAATAATCTAAAAATTATAGATTATATTCATATAATAATTTTTGTAAATCCATTTGAAAATAAAATTAAATAGAATAATATTATATATTTGCGAAAATTTAAATGTATGATTTAATTGAAAAATAAAATGTCAATACGTAAATGATTAATACGTTTTTATGTTTTAAAGAAGAAAAAATGGTCAATTATTGTGTCTATCGGAGCTGGATGTACCAAGAAAGAAAAGAAATTGGAGGCTCAATAAGTGAACATTTTCAAAATATTGTACACGTCTTTATTGATTTTTCTTTAAATAATAATGGGAACGACGAAGAAATCCATACCCATTGTAATGACCGGCCATTTCGAACTATTCAAATTGACAATAATTCACACATGTCGGACTTGAATTGCTCAAAACAACAGATTGTTAATTTATATTTGACAAAACATAGCATATATGGTAAATAAATCAATCACAAAATCACAGACATAGAGTAATGTAACAATAAGCAGCGTAATAGATAAACAGTAGTTCATGAAGCTACTACATAAAATAAGAGTCTGAAACAAAATACAACAGAAATCCAAATACAAGAAGTCTTTAATACAAAGCAAATGACAAGTCTGAACATCATCAGCTGGGAATAACTACAGTAACTGAGAAAGCTAAACGGATGAAAGACAGATCTCCAAGCAAAGCTGCAAGCTCCAAAGGTAAGTCTCAAATGCTGTGACACTCAGGCTTAGCCAAGCATAAAGCAAAACACTAAACGCTCGAGTCAGGATTAACATTCTTATGCAAGTAAATTGACTCAAATGAAAAGTCCAAGTGAAATGCAATATAACTTAGAGGATGTTTAGGATTTTATCCCTTGAGGATCCACGGAACTATCTACATATATAGTACAATACGCTACATAGATAATGTCTATAGTATAGTATAATATTAAAATAGCATTAAGGCGTTACCCATATCCTCCTTAACATATTTTTATGTAAATATCGTAGTATATACAGTACTGTAATTCCTCCTTAAACTGGAAGGATATCAGAGGACACTTCATAGTATACGACCCAAACAAAACTTATATAGGGTGCGATAAGGCGTATGACAAGGCACGCGAGGCAATGCCTAGTGTAGGATACTACCATTTTGTGGATTCGGACTGGTGGTAACGATAGCAGCTACTAACATCCACCTTGAGACACACTCTCATAATCATAGTGGTGCACCCAATCAAATCACAAAGTAATAGAATGATAACGAAGAAGCATGCTCGATCGGAGGTGCACTACAACAAAATTACCCTTTCACAACTGCCAAAAACAGTTGTAATAGGTCTATAACAACTGGCGCCCGTCAGTCCTTATATCCGCAATTGTAATAGAGTTGAATTATTTTACAATGGGTACGTACAATTGCAGAAGCAGTTGTAAAAATTCGTTTTACAACTACAAGTAGCAGTTGTAAAAGAATTATTTACAACTGCTTTCGACGGTTGTTATAAGACTCTTTTGCAACTATCGGCGGCTGTTGTAATAGAATCTTTTACAACTGCTTTTGGCAGTTGTAAAAGACTTATTTACAACTGTTTACGACAGCTATAATAAATATTCTAACAACTGTTTATGCCTGTTGCGTTAACATTTTATAAGTTTGTAATGGCTGTAGTAGGATCTACTACAACTTGTGCTTACAGTTGCAACAAATATTTTTACAACTGGTACAAACTACTATAATTCATCTTTTCACAATTGGTATTAACCATAAATTTCATGATATTATAATTAAAATGTATATTTCATTAATAATAACCGCAGTCATTCATATGCTTGAAACAACACGATTCATTAACATTCAAAAACAATTTAAATTTACACCATTTATGAATTCATAACTTTGTTCCAAAACATAACTAAATCGATAACATAAGTCGGTAAAAGTACATATACGTATTAATCAAAAGAGATAAATTCTTTCTATCAAACGATAGGTGTCCCAATTGCTTGTCCAATAGTATAGATATCTGAAGTAGGCCTAAATAGAAGAGCTTCAGATCCACCACCGCATCGACCCAAACTTTCCAAGTATCTGCTCGTTCTTGCCTATAGATCCAACCAGTTCAAGCTTCTTTCTCCAAGTGATCAACCTATAAAAAAAATCATAAAATGTAAAAAGAATTAACATTATACTAATTAGTATATGACTTTTTTGATATGTAATGACTATGTATAATATCAAAAAAAATTATGAAAACAAACATATGTGATACGATGTATAATTGCTTTAATACACTTCTATTAAAAAATCGAGTAAATCAATATGTGATTTGACAAGTTGTATCTTTTTTATACAAAGAGAAATTTATTACGAGGCTTATATTGATCGATATTTATGAACATTTTTCATACACGCACTCTATGTCCTTCATGATGTACATATATCCATAATTCATTGCTTATCCATCATTTTGCACTTCAAATATGCACCTATCATCTCAATGCATGCTCTTGTATCTTACCGTTTACTAATTACTTTCAGTTTCATTAATTTCTCTCATCTTCTATTAAGTGGTGAGTTATTAGCTATAACATGTTTGATCAATTGTATTCTAAGTCAAACAATAAACATTAGAATACCGTCCATAATTTTCGTGTTAGGGCATGACAACGTACAGTTCCTTTATCATCAATTGTATTCTATCTAAATCAAACACTGAACATTAGGACATCATCGATTTTGGACCTTAAAGTATCAAGTACTGAATAGTACCATAAAATGAATTGTCAAAAGATACACAATTGCAAATAAGAGTTCAAGAAATCGAAAACTATGAACGATAAACATAGTTGTTTCGCCAGATAATTTAGTTTTTCTTGTACATAACATGAAATCATAATCATTTTTAACGTGAATAAATGATGAATTACATCCAATCAAGTTGTTTTTAGGTACAAAGAAAAATATTTTTAAAATATGTGTTTTATTATGTGATTATCCAACTTTAGATCATCATTCAGTGCATAAGGCTTCTTCTAGCCTATGCGGAATCTAAAGTCGGCAACTTGTATGTGGTCTTTGCCCCCTCGTTATCAATAAATCAAACATTCATACAAGAAAACGAAGATAGGTAAGTAAAACTCGCATTTGGGTTATTAAAAAGTAATTAATTAGTACTGTAAGCTCATTAATTATGTTAGGAAATGAGAGGCAGATTCAAAATCCAATCCATTGAATCATACCAGTATAAAATGGTTGGGTTAGACCTACAAACCATCAAATGCGTTTTATACGTTATGTGGCTTGCAAGCGGGGAAAAGTTGATAAATAAAACCAAATAAAAAAGCATTCAAAGAAACTGAAAACAAAATCATCATGGTTATTCATGTGGAAACATGAACAAGCATTCGCCTGTGGGACAATTTTTATTTGTAGTGGAGCTTACTAGCCTTTGCTTCTGCCTCCACACCTTCGCATGCATAAATCTAAGCATTAATCCTTTTCCTTATTTACATCATTATTTATTAGTTTATAAATCATGGAAGTATAGGAGTCCAAAATCTAACACCTTTCATTTGATTTCAAATCTTGATGTGTTATGATCTAACCATATTGATCGTTATATAAACTTCGTTGGTTATTAAAAATTGAAACTTTATGACTGGGAGTGAAACGCTTGTTTTATGAGAGAGAAGATGGATTGGAAATAGATGATCCACAGAAAAAAAAATAACCGACCAAAAATTGGGATGGAGCAAAGAGAGAAAGAGACCCACAGTTTCCTATATTGAGAAGCAAATGTAATATTCTGAACATTCGTTTGCTTTCGAAAATAGAAGGCGAAACAATACATGCACAGTTATTATATATTAAAGTGAAATATCAGCATTAACAATGAGGGCAACAATACCATACAGATGAGGACCATTAAAATTAATAGGAGCTTTACTTACAACTATGAGTTGGATTAGTCATATCTAAATTGGTTGAAGACCGTGGTCATTAACCACCAGCACGCGCTCACACGTGTGTGTGTGTGTGTGTGTTTGTGTGCGTGTATACATATATATACAAATATATTGTCTAGTATACGTATAGAATACAACAGCAAGATGATTAGGGAAAGGAGGTTAAAACATGAAATACCTCAAAAAGTAAGGACAGGTATGTTCTAAGGCTAGCAACAGTAAGTTATATATGTATATTTGTTCTTGTATTCAATCCTATACACGTTCAACACCACATACATACACCCAGACAAACAGCCGCACTCATGGACACACATCTACACATAAAGAATCACCTGCACTGCTTGAAACTGTCACACACATGTAACATTGAATAAAAGCAGCAAATCGAATTTAATATAGCCTATCCTACTACGCAGTTGGCATAAGGCTGATGACGTAATATATTTTTCTTTCAAATGACATAGGCATGCTAAATATGAGGCAAAAAGATTGCTGCTGTCATCTTTGATTTCTCATGCTGCAAGACTAAAGGCTGTATAAATGTAACACAGATAACGAGTTCAAAAATCAACATCACAACACAAGCATGTAAAATTCAAAGATTATAACTTTTAGACATAAATATGTTCGTGTTTACTCAGCTAAAACTTAGTTACCCTTTTTGCATTCCAAGCAGTGGAAGCAGTATCTCCAGTCAACAAAAGCAGAGGATACATGATTTTCAAGCAGCTACATGACATTTGTGATGACAATAGATTGTTTGATGGAAGTGCAATTCAGTTCACCATCATCTAACATTGGTAAATTTAAATAAAGATTACAGTAATAAACAAGATTCAAAAGCAAATAAGAACAAAATAAATGGGTGGATCGCTTAACTGATAACTTTGGTCATACCCATCCATATATACATGTTTATGCAAGTCAAAATTCTTCATAGGGAATTCAAGTAACTTAAAGAGTTATAACCCATAGGAAATCCTGATGATGGGTGGTACATGGTTTATCAGCCATGAAAGTTAAACGTTTATCAACTACTATGTATCGTTCTAATATTACATTTGTTCGACCTTGCTTAACCATTCTTGTGCTTAACTATTGGACGACATGATAAATATAAGCGATAGTTGATTTTGTGAACCAAAAGGAAATACACAATACCGATGGCCCAAAACTCAAAGGCCAATGTACTGACTACATACATACTAATCATGTTATGTTAGACAAAATAGGTATAAGGAAATACACATTAAACCGTGGTACATCAAGTTATGACTTTTTATACCAATACAACAATTTTGAGGCATTACAACAATCAGTAACTAACAGTAATTTTGATAGAACCCGTACTGCAGCAATTACTACAATTTCCATCATACAATGGAAAAAAATGAACCCATTAAATACAAAAACCAACTACGGCTCATTAATTAAGCAAGTACATAATGATCTAACATATATATTGTAATGATCCACATTTATCCAAAATGACGTGAAGTTCTAATATTCCCAGTTTACAAAAAATCAATTAAAGCTTATTGTATGTTAAAGTGAAACTAATGTTAAAGTGGTGATTATAGTTTAGGAAAATTAAGGTTGCACTGTTTACTATAGAAAAGGCACCATTACTCAATAGGTTCCATAAGAATCAGACTTAGAGTACTCAGCCTTTTCAACCAAAGTAACACATACATATACAAACATCCTTGATCATCAATTTATAGATCAATTCGTAAATAGAAGCTTACCTTCATAAGTATCACAAGTATGGACCTTTGGCATACAAATATAAAAGAGAGCATATTGAGGCCTCTAATAGAGCAGATCCAGATTTGAACTCATGAATTTCAGATCTAGTGGCTTCATATATTTTTTAGGCATCAGCTTTAGATTCAGTTTCGACTTTTAGTGGATATCCAAGCACAAGCACCAGAGATGTATATATACTAGTATTTGGAGCGATATTCCCGCATATTATTGTGGATGAGACCCTATGTTCTCCGCATAATAACGGATGGCCCTATATAATGTGATATCCCCGTCGAAGTGGGATTGATATTTTTATGTTGTATTAACATCTGTGAATGCAGGAAAATAGGTTGGAGGGATCCAACTAGATTCCTCAAATATATTGTTTATTTTTCATATATAGTGATATATGATGTGTAACGACCCGTAATTTAGCTATTTTAAATTATTAGATTTAATGTAATTATTAAATAAAAATGGTTAAAAATAAAAATATAATGATTTTGAATATAAGTTCTGGATATGAACTTGAGTAAAATTTTGAAATAAACTAATTTAAGTAATAGCAAGCATTGAAAGGTAATGTTGTGTATTGGATGTGTTTACAATCAATAATTGGATTAAATAATAAATGTTGGACTCATTAGATATAAATAAAGTAATTGATTGATAATTAGAAATCATTTAAAATCAAATATTGAAATTTGTTGAATATTGAACAATTAAATTATTTAAATTTAATATTGGAAATTATTTGAATAATTGAATTTTGAATTTAATATGATTAAAATTGATATCGGAAGTTAATTTAATTTTTATTTAGACAACCATGAAGATTGTTAACATTTAAGATTGGATTTAAAAGTGAATAATTATAAATTTAAAATTTTACATTCTAATCGAGACGTTGAAATATCGTCTGGGGCACAGTCCTAGATTTCGACAAAACTAGTTCCATTAGATCTACAATAGTGTATTATTATCGAATATCAAATTTTGCAGCGCTTGGAGTTATTATTTGGTTGTACTGTATATAAACGCGTTTAAATTAATATCGAAAATTCAATTTAATAATTCGATTCAAAAAGCTGTCTTCTCCATACGATCGAATTGGGACTCGAAACATGTTTCATTGTGTCCAGATAGGGGTAAAACATTATAGACACCGGGTGGCATGCATCGTTTGGAGTTCGTTTCGGAAAAGCTGAAAACAATATTAAAGTAATATATATACATGTATATATACTCGAATGCTCATTAAACCCTAGATCCTGTATGTAACGACCCTGGATTTTGGCCCCTGTTATTTTAATAAATATTTAATCTAAATTAAATAAAATGTAAATTGATCAAATTAAAATGATTATGATTTGGAGATACTGTCAATTTATTTATTTAAATTGTATTCTAAAAAAAAGGAATTGGACTTTGGGAATTCAAAATAAATCTTTGATAATATTATAATAAAATTTATTTTTACATAATTGAATTAAAATACTTTACTTTGTTTACATCTGATAAATATACATATGAATAATAATAACTCTAATTTAAATGAAATACAAGCTTTTCAAATTATAAACTGAAGAGATCTCAACCATTTACCAGTTATACATGTGAGTGTAAAGAAAATCTTTAAAATTGTTTAAAACAAAATCTTTCTTATTGAATTAAAAAGTTCAATATTTTCATATTTTATAATATATGTATGAATATCTAATTGTTGAACTTTAAATAATAATCATATGGGTATTAAATATGGAAATTTAAAACTTAAGTATAAAACAATATAAATGGTTATAAACATATACATACAAGACAAGTATAAATCATAATTATGAACATAAGCATAACATACAATTATAAAATATAAGATGTAACTAAAGATATAAATATGCAAACATAAGTTATAACTAGAAAGATAAAATACAAGTATCAAAGATTTGGTACTTTAAATTATTAATAGGATAAATATAAGCCTTTAGAACAATCTACCTGCAAGTATGAAATAACACCTGACAACATATGTATGTTATAGTTCAAACTAGAAAAGCAATAAAGCAAATATTTATTAATAAGTAGCTTCTTATTCAATCCATAAGTTAACTGCTAGGTGAACAAGTTTATACAAATATCTAGTTGTACAGATAGACATAATAAGTATGTATACAGTTATTCAAGCTAGGAAATAATAAAAATAAAATAACAGCCATATCTACATAAACAATCTAAGCTAGAAGATAGTAAATGTTTTACAAATAGCTTCATACACAAGCTAAATGTTTACCTGCATAAGTACATGTTTGCAGGTATTATCTTCACACAGCAAGGCAAAATGATAGTCATGTAAACATAATTATAGTATGTAAGCCTATTAAGAAAACAGAGCATTAAATTTCTATCATTTCAGCCAACCTTTGTCAACTCAAAAATGTTTACAAAATCTATACGATTCAGAAAAAAAAATCTGTTTGAACAGAACAAAGCTAAGGGAAAACAACTGCACTAGTTACCCCTTCCCTTATTCAACTGTCCTTTTCTTACATATATATGAATACAACTAGCCATTCTAGTTCGTTCAACAATCATATAACAAAGTCTGAGAAATAAAAGAAGAGAAAAATAAGTAAAATCGAAATTTAGTTCAAAACTGCAAACAGTTTCAAGGAGGGTAATAACTACAGGCTTCAAGTGGGAATCAAGAAATTTTTCTCGGTTTTACAAAATTTGGCTGGTGAGTAAACAAAATTCTAAAACTTTAAGTTGATTTAAAGGCAGTGCAAGTTTTGGATGAGCTGGTTATATACTTCAGTTTGCATATGAAATTGTAATATACTGTACTTCCTTGAAATAGATATGAAGTACATATTTGAATTCAAATTCAAAGTTATTTTATCAAAAACATTGTTAAATCAGTAAGTTTTCAATTAAAGAAATATGTTTAACTTAAATATAGGTTTCTAAAAAAAAGAAAACTGATTAAACTTGATGTAAGTATAAGTACTGTAAATTTTTGTTTACAGGAATCAAATGATAATTAGATAAAAGAAATTGTTTGTTGCAAAATAAAAATTCATGATCATGGATTGAATCGATACTTGAATTCATGATTTTTAAAACAAGATTGAACAATTTTCGTATCATATTTAAGGAGCAGTTTGAAGGTTAACTTATGTTGCAATTCTTTCTATTTCAAGCAATCAACTCAATTCTAATTGATGAGATTTAAATTGAAGTTAGTTTATCCATCTACAATTTTGGGAAAAATGTGAAAACAATTGTTTATTTCGTGAATTAAGAAATTAAGGCTATTTTAGGGTTTTATTTGTAGTTTTGTTCATCACTGTAAACGCAACGAACTCATCGTCTATACGGGTTCGAGCTTCACGTGATTCATGAGGGAGGAAGCTTATTGCGTCGTGGTGGTGTGGCAGAGGTTCGAGCTCCTCTGGCGATCGGTGCGTCATTCGCGAGGCTTGATTGTCGAGAGTCTTGCTTTGCAGTTTCCATGAAACTGTAAATTTTCGATTTCGATCTTTATTTGTCAAATGGATTGTGATTTTCGTACCTATGCGTGTTTTGCGACTTGTCTGCGACTTTGGGGTTCGCCAGAGAAGGATTGCGCCACCGTGCACGTGCATGGCGGCGGTGATTTGGTGACAGCGCATAGGGGATTTAGGTGGCTCGTGTCGTGCTCGTGTAATATGGGTGTTGCACCGGGTCGAGCTCGTATTTTTGAAAGTCTCGTTCCAGTTTACATTTAGGCTTAACTTTAACAATGTAATATAAGTAAGAAGAAGTTAGAATCAGTAAGAAGAAGAAGAACAAGGTAGGAAGAGGGACGCGAGAATAAGAGCAGGGGGAAACGTGTTTTACTCGAGTAAAACAAAGAAATGCTCGGAAATTCTCGCAAGTTTAACTTACCAGTTTTTATATATAAAGGCAGGGAGTAACTCGGGTGATTTGAGTATTTAAACCGTAATTAATTATTTTAATTAACTAATTACTTTAGTTAAGACTTAACTATATTTTGAAACTTTGTTAATACCTTAATTAAGTAATAGACGAAGTCAATAACATCTTGATGTTGTAGTAGTAAATTTGATTTCCATTTTTAAGCACTTTGAAGATTTGGATTCTAGTTATGATAATTTTATTTAATACGTGACGATGTTTTGAAACACCAAATTATTATTTTAATTGAGCACTTAATCTACGTTAAGTATAAGATAATTAACATTTAAGTGGTGTAGTTAATAATAAATTAATTTTCAAGTTAAGAAAAAAATTTCTTATTAAATGTTAATTAAGATGAATCATTGATATTAATTAAGTATTTTTGAAAAGTGGTTGAGAATAATTACTTTATAATCAGAGATCGAGTTATAATTAAGAAAAGGGGTAAATTTGAAATTAATTACTTAAAGTCAATTTAGGAATGATTAATACTTAATTAATCGAGTAATTTAATTAAGAATAAATAAATGGTTAAGTAAGTAATTAGCAGTAATTAAATGGGTAATTAAGTTTGATTAATAATTAAGACGGTTAATTAAATGATTAATTAAAGTAAATAACTAGGTTAAGGAGTAATTAAGTAAATGATAGTGTGAAATTAAACAATTATGTAATTAAGACTTAAGGATTAATTGAGAAATCATTAATTAAACAATTTGAAATGAAATAAGTAATTAATTATTAATTAATGATTAATTAAATAGAGTTAAGTAATTGACTCTCAGGTAATTAATTCTAAAATTGAATTAATTACAAATAAGATTTAAGGGTAATTGCTTATGGATTGTTGAGTAGAATATCTGCTTGTGATATTGATTTGATGATATTCTGTGATGCTCTGTGATATGTTATGTTGTATCTATGATGCTTGTATATGTTTTATCTGTGATAAATGCTATGTTAATTCAATCGATGAATTTAAATTATTTAAACTGTTTAAGTTAATTAGACAACTTGGCCCTTAAAATGGCGTTTGGATTTCGATGAGACCGGGATCGGAAGAATCAATTTTGATTCTCCGAAAACCACATCGATCCAATTTAAACGTTAGGTCGTGAATCCTGAATGAAGATCGAGATGGTGTTTTTAGATTGCAAGGGTTATCGTCGTTGACTCCGAGGGTGATTCCAAAATGAGTGTGACGAGATAATGCCTTCGGTTTCGTTCGAACCCGGAACGAACTTGTATGGATTGAATGCTTTCAGCACATTGTCAGGCGGACGATGAGCATTCTAAGTGATATGTTCTGTAGAGGTAATCGCAGCCTTAAGCCTCATCAACCGGGAATGGCTAAAACAGGGGAGATGCAGCAAGGTTAGGTGGGTCATGCCCAAGCAGGACAAGATATTTCCCCTGTCTAGATGTCCCTTTTATATTTGGGCTGTGTGGGCGGTTGCTAGCTACAACCGCGGGGTTTATCTTGTTCAGGACTGTTCAGTAAGGAATTGTTCCGGCCTTGTGTTGTAGGGGGTCGGGAGTGATCCTCGGTACGGTGATCTAGGCCCCGTACTGTGACGGGTGGTACCCCAGTAGCCCTGCCATTGTTGGAAATCCATTTTCTCGACGAGACCCTACGGTTTTGATTTGTATTACCCACTTTTGTGGCTAGTAGCTGGAATTTAATCATGTCACAATTTCGGCTATTTTCTATTTACTTGAAAACCCTAGACACTATTGTAATATCACCGGATTTCCGATGAAATGTTTTGGTTAGCGTAAGGTAAAAACTTACCCGTATTTATTTGTGAGGAGTCTTACGTGATACCTTTATTTTCAAATGTTTTTCAAAGTTAAACAACTTTAAACCGTTTACTCATACCAGACCCATGTCTGACCCGGAGTTTATATTTTGTTTTTCATAAACACTTGGGTACTCAAATTTTTATGAGTAGCCAAGTGATAGGTCTCGGACTTGATTTCTGAAGGAGCTTGGAGCAGGAGATTTCAGACGTGTATAGCTATTTTAGTAGTTTCGCTGTGTTAGTTGATGTGTATTGTATCTCTGGTGTATATTGTGATAGATGTATGTATGGCTGTCATATATATTGTATAACTCTAATATTTGAAATAACTATGTAATAGTTATATGATATATTATATTTTGTTCCATTCCGCTGTGAAATTCTGATATTGTTGTTCTTTTCTTCTCTTTCTTTTCTATTTCTATCCCTTTCTTTCTTAATAATGATACGTCTTTCTGGTAGTAGAAGGGCGGGTCATCACAGTTGGTATCAGAGCATAGGTTGGTGATAACCTTGGTTCTGGTGGGAATTACTCATAGAATAGTGTTTGTAGAACTCTAGAATGAGTTTGAGTGTATTAATAGATATGAGCGCGTACTTGTTAGTGAATATAAAATTGTTTTTATATTGTGTTGATTTATCTGTTGAGTGTTTATGAATTCTAGTCGATGTGTGAGATGCCATTTCATCGATATGGATTTCTAAACTCTTAAACAAGGTAGACCGACACAGTATTGTTTTTTTTAAAGTAGGGTAAATGAAATAATTTTACCCAAAATTATATTTTGATATAAAAGAAATATTTTTTGAAATTATTATATATATATATATTTGAATGTGTGGTTGTTAATACTACAACCAAATAAAAATTTAAAATTTGAGTGGCTTATAACCAAATAAGATTGTCTAATAAAAGGAATATAACTAAAATTAGATTAAAATAGAATTTAAGTCCCGGAAATTTGAAGGGTGTTTAAATGAATTTAAACAAAAAGGATTTGGGGAATTTGAAATCTTGGGAACGTTTGAAATGTTTTTTTCCAAAGATTTGAAGGCAATAATGGAATATTGTTTTGGGAAAAATATTATTGAATGAAAATCGTTTTGGGAGGAATTTGTGGAAATAAGGAAGCACTGAACTCACTTCAAGTCGCTGGAAAATAATCCTGATGGTGTTGGCCACATCATGAGTATACATTTTCGAGTTTCTTAAGTGATGAATTGCTACCAGGATAGTTGGTTATGATATTGTTTGGGCTTGTTGGGTATACAAGTTGTTTTGGGAATTTTCAAAAAGAGAAAATTTGTTTTGGTGAAAACAAGTGTTTGGAATTTGAAAATTTGATTTGACACCAAGTGGGTAAGTATAGTTATCCTTTCAAAATGGTTTTGGAAATGAAAACCGGGCAATTGAATTCTAAGAAATTCTATTTAAATAATGTGAAAGTTTAAATAAATCAACTATTGAACTTATAAGGAAATGTTGATATTAATAAGATGAAATTGGGAATTTTAATCCAGGAATTAAAATTTAATTTAAGTAAATAGAAGTGAAGAAAATGTACTTGAGTTTAACCTGAGATAAGTTGAATGGAATTGAAGTTCAAAATGAACTTAATTGGATATAAAATTTGAAGGAAAAATGATTGTAATTGTAAGGTGAAAATTTATACCTTAAGATAGTAAGTGTTATATATATATATATATATATATATATATATATGTAATCTGAAATTGTGATTATAAGATAAAATGACCCAAATGAGCAATATAAGCTTTTAAGTAAACAAATAAGTTTTGAGCTCATATATTGAGAAATAAAATTTAAAGATTGGTAAGTGGCTAGATTTAACTGAAGTTGAGTCGGAATAAAACTGAATTTAAATGAGTTCAATCGAGTTATAGATAATATTGAATGAAATGAAATTCTTAAGTAAATAAGTAATGAATTGAATTAAAACAGAATTGGTGTGAGTGTAAACAAATCTAACTCAAGCATAAATTGAATGACTTTATAAATAAATTCAATAATGAATGGTTAGTTTTTTTATATTAAAATGTAAAAATGGATAAGAGAATAAACTAATCAGTAAATAATTGGGATTTGATTAAAGGAAAATCAAATCAAAGATTTGAATGGAAATGGGTGAAATAGGATAAACTTAAGTTATTGGGTAGAACAGTTTGAAGAAAATAAATGACATGAGTAAATTGTGAGATGATTATTTAAAATATTGGTTGTCGAGTCGAATAAAATGGTTTAGAATCAAACTTTTGAAATAAAATAAAATGCAATGTAGGGATTGTGAATAAATTAATTGTGATGGACTCAAGTGTAAATTGAGTTGAAATCAATTTAAGATTCATTATAAAGCTCAAGTGATTGTTTATACACAATAGTATTGTCAAATTGCATATAGAAATGAGTTGTTTTAAAGTAAACAAGATTAGATAAAATTCTACGAATTATTGGAAGCAAAATAGGATGATTTTGAATATGATTTTGTTTTGCTTAAGCAAGTAAGTTGTAAATCACTAAAACTGAAGAGAATGATTTGAGAATTAGTTAAAAGTAATTGTGATAAGGATTGAAACTATACATATGTGCTTATGAAAATATGTAATGCTAAACAATGGAGACTCTGCCAAAACTTTTCTAAATTTGAAACTATAAAAAAAAATTAGCAACAAAACAATTTCAAATTGGAAATTAAAAGTAAATCAGTAGATGAAAATTAATTTAAAATAATAATAGAAATCAGTTATAAATGGAGGATGATCAATAAAAATTCAATATTCAGAGTTGAAGATAAAATTGAATTTATATGGAATTAGAAATTCAAATTGGAAATAAGAAGATATAAAGGTTAAGGTGGTAGAGTAATGATGTGAGAGATATATAATGCTCATATTAAACTTAAGAAATGAAGAGTGAAATTCTTAAGTAAATTTGATATTGAAGGAATTCTTTCCAAGTGAATAGAAATCAAATCATGTGAATAAAAGAAAATTGATATGGTTGATAATCAATGGATATAAATATGTAGGATGAACGTATATTATTTTATTCGCATAACAATTTGATTCAGATTCGAACACAGAATTTTGAGATAATTATATATCGATCCGAGTTAGGATTTTTCACTCGATTTTCGACGATGAACCATGGATTTGGATTTTGATTCATTCTGGAAATTCTTTATCATAGTTGTGACTATGCAAAGAGAATATCAGTTTCTGATCAAGAAACCAGTTCTAAGTCCGCACTAGGAAGTCGGGTGGACGATACTAGTTCGGAAGTGAAATTATGTGATCGAGCAAGCGATCGAATTTGATATTGCGTACGAATGGTATATGTATATAGTACGGCTTGATTGAATAGATATTGAAATTCTGTAAAGAAATCGATAAAATTTGGAAAGAATTGATACTGTAGATTTCAGAATTGAATTGCCAGAGTGGATATCTGGAATTTATTGTGTATTCTGTGTATCCCATCTTAGAAATTTGTCATGATTCATTAGTTGTTAAACTAGTAATTCAGGAATTTGGAAGTTGAATTAAATTTAACTGTAGTCAGGAATCCAGTTTGGATTGTTAATCATCGAGAGACGAACTCTCGATAATTTTAGGAAAGTTTATCCGGATTTATGTTCGGATAACTAGTGTTGTTAGTTAGGATACACTGTTTGGTTGTTTGCTAATGAATGAATGATATCTATGTTGAATGGTTGGTATAACAGCTTTTAAAATTATCTTTGTTTTAAATTTCGGGGACGACATTCGTTTAAGGGGGGAGGAATGTAACGACCCTGGATTTTGGCCCCTGTTATTTTTAATAAATATTTAATCTAAATTAAATAAAATGTAAATTGATCATATTAAAATGATTATGATTTGGAGATACTGTCAATTTATTTATTTAAATTGTATTCTAAAAAAAAGGAATTGGACTTTGGGAATTCAAAATAAATCTTTGACAATATTATAATAAAATTTATTTTTACATAATTTAATTGAAATACTTTACTTTGTTTACATCTGATAAATAAACATATGAATAATAATAACTCTAATTTAAATGAAATACAAGCTTTTCAAATTATAAACTGATGAGATCTCAACCATTTACCAGTTATGCATGTGACTGTAAAGAAAATCTTTAAAATTGTTTAAAACAAAATCTTTCTTATTGAATTAAAAAGTTCAATATTTTCATATTTGATAATATATGTATGCATATCTAATTGTAGAACTTTAAATAATAATCATATGGGTATTAAATATGGAAATTTAAAACTTAAGTATAAAACAATATAAATGGTTATAAACATATACATACAAGACTAGTATAAATCATAATTATGAACATAAGCATAACATACAATTATAAAATATAAGATGTAACTAAAGATATAAATATGCAAACATAAGTTATAACTAGAAAGATAAAATACAAGTATCAAAGATTTGGTACTTTAAATTACTAATAGGATAAATATAAGCCTTTAGAAAAAATCTACCCGCAAGTATAAAATAACACCTGACAACATATGTATGTTATAGTTCAAACTAGAAAAGCAATAAAGCAAATATTTATTAATAAGTAGCTTCTTATTCAAGCCATAAGTTAACTGCAAGGTGAACAAGTTCATACAAATATCTGGTTGTACAGAAAGACATAATAAGTATGTATATAGTTATTCAAGCTAGGAAATAATAAAAATAAAATAACAACCTTATCTACATAAACAATGTAAGCTAGAAGATAATAAATGTTTTACAAATAGCTTCATACACAAGCTAAATGTTTACCTGCATAAGTACATGTTTGCAGGTATTATCTTCAGACAGCAAGGCAAAATGATAGTCATGTAAACATAATTATAGTATGTAAGCCTATTAAGAAAACAGAGCATTAAATTTCTATCATTTCAGCCAAACTTTGTCAACTCAAAAATGTTTACAAAATCTATACAATTCAGAAACAAAATCTGTTTGAACAGAACAAAGCTAAGGGAAAACAACTGCACTAGTTACCCCTTCCCTGATTCAACTGTCCTTTTCTTACATATATATGAATACAACTAGCCATTCTAGTTCGTTCAACAATCATATAACAAAGCCTGAGAAATAAAAGAAGAGAAAAAGAAGTAAAATCGAAATTTAATTCAAAACTGCAAACAGTTTCAAGGAGGGTAATAACTGCAGGCTTCAAGTGGGAATCAAGAAATTTTTCTCTGTTTTGCAAAATTTGGCTGGTGAGTAAACGAAATTCTAAAACTTTAAGTTGATTTAAAGGCAGTGCAAGTTTTAGATGAGCTGGTTATATACTTCAGTTTGCATATGAAATTGTAATATACTGTACTTCCCTGAAATAGATATGAAGTACATATTTGAATTCAAATTCAAAGTTATTTTATCAAAAACATTGTTAAATCGGTAAGTTTTCAATTAAAGAAATATGTTTTAACTTAAATATAGGTTTCTAAAAAAAAGAGAACAGATTAAACTTCATGTAAGTATAAGTACTGTAAATTTTTGTTTACAAGAATCAAATGATAATTAGATAAAAGAAACTGTTTGTTGTAAAATAAAAATTCATGATCATATATTGAATCCATACTTGAATTCATGATTTTTAAAACAAAATTGAAGAATTTTCGTGTCATATTTAAGGAGCAGTTTGAAGTTGAATTTATGTTGCAATTCTTTCTATTTCAAGCAATCGACTCAATTTTAATTGATGAGATTTAAATTGAAGTTAGTTTATCCATCTACAATTTTGGGGAAAATGTGAAAACAATTGTTTATTTCGTGAATTAAGAAATTATGGCTATTTTAGGGTTTTATTTGTAGTTTGTTCATCACTGTAAACGCAACGAACTCATCGTCTATACGGGTTCGAGCTTCACGTGATTCATGAGGGTGGAAGCTTATTGCGTCGTGGTGGTGTGGCGGAGGTTCGAGCTCCTCTGGCGATTGGTGCGTCATTCGCGAGGCTTGATTGTCGAGGGTCTTGCTTTGCAGTTTCCATGAAATTGTAAATTTTCGATTTCGATCCTTATTTGTCAAATGGGTTGTGATTTTCACACCTATGCGTGATTTGCGACTTGTCTGCGACTTTGGGGTTCGCCAAAGAAGGATTGCGCCACCGTGCACGTGCACGGCGGCGGTGATTTGGTGACAGCGCAGAGGGGATTTAGGTGGCTCGTGTCGTGCTCGTGTAATATGGGTGTTGCACCGGGTCGAGCTCGTGTTTTTGAAAGTCTCGTTCCAGTTTAGATTTAGGCTTAACTTTAACAATGTAATATAAGTAAGAAGAAGATAGAATCAGTAAGAAGAAGAAGAACAAGGTAGGAAGAGGGACGCGAGAATAAGAGCAGGGGGAAACGTGTTTTACTCGAGTAAAACAAAGAAATGCTCGGAAATTCTCGCGAGTTTAACTTACCAGTTTTTATATATAAAGGCAGGAAGTAACTCGGGTGATTTGAGTATTTAAACCGTAATTAATTATTTTAATTAACTAATTACTTTAGTTAAGACTTAACCATATTTTGAAACTTTGTTAATACCTTAATTAAGTAATAAATGAAGTAAATAACATCTTGATGTTGTAGTAGTAAATTTGATTTCCATTTTTAAGCACTTTGAAGATTTGGATTCTAGTTATGATAATTTTATTAATACGCGACGATGTTTTGAAACACCAAATTATTATTTTAATTGAGCACTTAATCTAAGTTAAGTATAAGATAATTAACATTTAAGAGGTGTAGTTAGTAATAAATTGATTTTCAAGTTAAGAAAAAAATTCTTATTAAAATTATAGTTAAGATGAATCATTGATATTAATTAAGTATTTTTGAAAAGTGGTTGAGAATAATTACTTTATAATCAGAGATCGAGTTATAATTAAAAAAAAGGGTAAATTTGAAATTAATTACTTAAAGTCAATTTAGGAATGATTAATATTTAATTAATCGAGTAATTTAATTAAGAATAAATAAATGGTTAAGTAAGTAATTAGTAGTAATTAAATGGGTAATTAAGTTTGATTAATAATTAAGACTGTTAATTAAATGATTAATTAAAGTAAATAACTGGGTTAAGGAGTTATTAAGTAAATGATTGTGTGAAATTAAACAATTATGTAATTAAGACTTAAGGATTAATTGAGAAATCATTAATTAAACAATTTGAAATGAAATAAGTAATTAATTATTAATTAATGATTAATTAAATAGAGTTAAGTAATTGACTCTTAGGTAATTAATTCTAAAATTGAATTAATTACAAATAAGATTTAAGGGTAATTGCTAAGGATTGTTGAGTAGAATATCTGCTTGTGATATTTATTTGATGATATTTTGTGATGCTCTGTGATATGTTATGTTATATATATGATGCTTGTATATGTTTTATCTTTGATAAATGCTATTTTAATTAATTGATGAATTTAAATTATTTAAACCGTTTAAGTTAATTAGACAACTTGGCCCTTAAAATGGCTTTTGGATTTCGATGAGACCGGGATCGGAAGAATCAATTTTGATTCTCCGAAAACCACATCGATCCAATTTAAACGTTAGGTCATGAATCCTGAAATGAAGATCGAGATGGTTTTTTCAGATTGCAAGGGTTATCGTCGTTGACTCCGAGGGTGATTCCAAAATGAGTGTGACGAGATAATGCCTTCGGTTTCGTTCGAACCCGGAACGAACTAGTATGGATTGAATGTTTTTAGCACATCGTCAGGCGGACGATGAGCATTCTAAGTGATATGTTCTGTAGAGGTAATCGCAGCCTCAAGCCTCATCAACCGGGAATGGCTAAAACAGGGGAGATGCAGCAAGGTTAGTTGGGTCATGCCCAAGCAGGACAAGATATTTCCCCTGTCTAGATGTCCCTTTTATATTTCGGCTGTGTGTGCAGTTGCTAGCTACAACCGCGGGGTTTATCTTGTTCGGGACTGTTCAGTAAGGAATGGTTCCGGCCTTGCGTTGTAGGTGGTCGGGAGTGATCCTCGATACGGTGATCTAGGCCCCGTATTGTGACGGGCGGTACCCCAGTAGCCCTGCCATTGTTGGAAATCAATTTTCCCTACGAGACCCTACGGTTTTGATTTGCATTACCCATTTTTGTGGCTAGTAGCTGGAATTTAATAATGTAACAATTTCGGCTATTTTCTATTTACTTGAAAACCCTAGACACTATTATAATATCACTGGATTTCCTATGAAATGTTTTGGTTAGCGTAAGGTAAAAACTTACCCGTATTTATTTGTGGGGAGTGTTACGTGATACCTTTATTTTCAAATGTTTTTCAAAGTTAAACAACTTTAAACCGTTTACTCATACCAGACTCATGTCTGACCCGGAGTTTATATTTTGGTTTTCATAAACTCTTGGGTACTCAAATTTTTATGAGTAGCCAAGTGATAGGTCTCGGACTTGATTTCTGAAGGAGCTTGGAGCAGGAGATTTCAGACGTGTATAGCTATTTTAGTAGTTCCGCTGTGTTAGTTGATGTGTATTGTATCTCTGATGTATATTGTGATAGATGTATGTATGGCTGTCATATATATTGTATAACTCTAATATTTGAAATAACTATGTAATAGTTATATGATATATTATATTTTGTTCCATTCCGCTGTGAGATTCTGATATTGTTGTTCTTTTCTTCTCTTTCTTTTCTATTTCTATCCCTTTCTTTCTTAATGATGACACGTCTTTCTGGTAGTAGAAGGGTGGGTCGTCACACTGTAGCCGCGCCACCATCTCATTTTAATGGCCGAAACTAAGCGACCTTTCTACCTCTAAATCTCTCAATCCACACCCCTATGGCTTTCGACCGGAGCTAGTGAAATGTCGGCAACGTCGAGCTCTCGCATTTCGACGGTGGAGATCTTGTTTAGTCGACGATCGGAGGTGCTAGAAGGCCGCGCTCTTGCAGTTTTTGTGGAGTTTTTCATGGCGCAGATGGAGTCGAGCTTGATAGAATTTGGGGCGGAGGTGCATAGAGTTCATGCGCTTCATGTGGTGGTCTTCGATTAACCTCTAGTGACTCGGCGAAGGAGCAGTGATCGATGAAGGAGGCGTTGTGTTGGGTTTGTGGTACGTGAGTTATCTGGGAAGAAGATGGTGAAGCAACGACCTTGATTTCCTAAACCAACGTACGGTCCAGATTTGTTCGGTATAAAAAAATTGTTTTTATAAATTGAATTCAAACTTACAAAATGCATATCTTGGTCATGCGAGGTCTGAATTGGACGAAACAAGCGGCGATGGGATCGTGGCGACAAGCCCTGCGCTCTGGAACTTATTTGGGGACATTTAGAGCTAGATCAAATTTTAGGTTAAATCGAACGTATTTCGATTTGATTTAAAATCGAAACTCAAGGTGAGTGTTTTATAACGCTCACAACGTACTAGAATATTTTTGTGCCAGTTAAATTTGATATTATGAATTAAGATTGAATTAACTATTAAAAATTAAGATTGAATTAGCTATTAAAAATTAAGATTGAATATCATATTGAAATTGAGATCTAATTGCTAGTAAATTACCTGATATTGACAACTATGAAATTGCCATGAATTATATTGACGGTTTGAATGATTGTTTGTGATGAGTACTATTGGTTGATATTTTGGATGGTTTGGATGGTATTTATTTTGATATATCCTATTATCACCCTATATATTATTTACAGTGTATTAAACTGTAAATTGAATTATTCCGATTAACTTAAGAAAAGGGTTGAAATGATATATACCTATGACACTGTGATTTGGATTGAAATGATATATTTCCATCACTGGAATTAAATTGGAATAACTGGTCACTTTGACATAGGATAGAAAACATTATACGGACACCGAATTGGTTAAATTGAATGATTTTAAAATTTATGATTTGAAATTTATTTAAATGATTTTAATTTAAAAGAAATAAAAACCAAATTTATAGAAATAAAATTATTTTCGAACTTGAGCTTAGAATGCTGAAGTTTAAATTTGGTAAACGAATTTTTTAAATAATCGAAGTTGTGAAATTTTGAGGTTATAATCAGAATATAATTTGAATTTTTGGAAATCGATTTGTTTTCAAAAGATTGAAATTTTTTTCGTACTTTGAATATTACTAAGTAAAAGTGATATAATAAAACAAAAAAACAAAAAAAACAATATTTCGTAAATGAGCTCGGAATTGAATTATATTTGAAGATTGGGATTCTAAACCGAATATTGATGGATAATTTGATTTAAATGTTTTGAATCGATATTTGAAAATCGAGCTCGAAGTTGATAAATTGAAATCGAAATTGAATCGATTAAACAAAAATTGAAATTAATTTGAATTAGAAAATTGGAATTGAATCGGTTTGACTTTGAAACTTGTTTCAAAATAAATTATTTAATATAAAATTATTTAAAAGCCATCTTCTTAAATATGATAATTAATTTGATGTACCAAATTATTTTACTATATAAACCATTTTAATATTTTAAACTATTTTATATTAAACTTTAACTGTTTAAAATATTTTTAACTATATTTAACCCTTTACACTATTTTAACTATTTTAAATATTTTAAACTACTCAAACTATTTTCTATTAAACTATTTAACTATTTTAAAACTATTCAAACTATTTTTGAAAAATTCAAACTGGTCAAGGGGTGAAATGTTTATAATTAAAGCGTGGAATTAAATACGAATTGGGTTAAATGAAGTTATAACCCAAATTGGAATTCAAAAAGATTTTGGAAGCGAAATTGTGATATTAAGGCCAAAATGATTTTGAACCGAAGTAGTATATTTTGAGTAAATATGATGATTTCAAAACAGATTGATTTTGAAGCGAATATGGTGTTTTGGTATCAAGTATGAAATTTTTTCAAAAAATAAAAGTACCAATCGGTGTGTAAAACGACGTTTGATTTAAATAGTCCGGGGCTGAATATGGGCGTACTCTCTGTCGATACTGGAACCACTTTAACAAAAGTGTACATGGAGGGGACTGCAGAACGAAGTGGTTGGATTTGGCCGTGATTGCTGGATTTGAAGAAAGAGAACGATGATGAATAGACCCCGGCACTTGTGCCAATTTGAAATGACTAAAACAGGATGGCTATATAGGGCCAATTGGGCTAATTACCCCCGAACATACGTTCTTCGATTTTCTTGGACTCGGTTCACATTATTGCTCTTGTTGTTGGTATTGATTAGTGCACCTTGATTTGGGATAGTGTCCCTTTAACTCGATATGGGATGGATGGACGCGGTGGGCTGTCATGGCTATGATGCGTTACCACCAGCCCTGCGACCCGAACTAGTAGTATTCTACCTAGGGCATTGCCTCACGTGCCTTACCATACTTTTATCCTTAAACAAGACCCATATGATTTTGGTTTAGTGTTGTCGTATCATGGCGCATCCTTATCCACCAACCGTTTAACTGGTGTTTTATGTGCAAACTGTACGACAATGCTTAAAAACGCGTTAAGGGGGATCAATATAAAGCCTTAATGCTAAGAAAAATATTTATTTTATTGATTAGACATTACATATATAGCGTATTCTACTACATATAAATGTCTTGACGGATCTTTAGGAGATGGAAAATCCCGTAACATCTCTTGAGTTATTGCACGCACGTTATACACTGGATAGGAGATGTGAAATCTCATAAACATCTCTGACGCTATTACATTAATGTTATAGGTGATATTAATTTGACTTACATAAGGATATTTTAGTCCTGCTTGAGTGTTTTGTCTTTTCATTACGCTCGGGTCAGTCCTGAGTTTTTTAGCTTACTAAAGACTTACTCTGAAGGACGAAGACGGAGACTTGGTATATTACTACTACTATTATTCCTACATCATGTTGTTTGCTGCATTATTTATTTTTTCCTGATGTATATATAGCTCTGATAAATGTTGTATAGATTATAATCAAATGTATTGTATAAACAGCTTCATGAACTGTTGTTTGATTATTGTATTTTGCCGTTCTGCTACGAGATTCTTTGTTTATTTTCTTCTTCTTTTCTCTTATTTTCTTATTTAACCCTATTAACAATTCACCCTTTTGAATGGTTTGAGTTGATATGTGTGATTTATTGTTGATTTAAACTATCCAAAAAGGTGGATTTTTACAGTTGGTATCAGAGTTTTGGTTTAGCGATAACCTTAGCTTTGTAGGGGTAACTCATTAGAGGTAGGGTCAGTAGCACCCTAGAATGAGTTTGAGTGTATTAATAGATATAAGCGCGTATTTGTTAGTGAATATAAAAATTGTTTTATATTGTGGTGGTTGATTTGTTGAGTGACTTATGGATTCTGCTCAATACGAGTAATTAACGTTATTGATAGGGATCTCTAAACACTTGAACGTAGCAACTCGACATAATATTGTTTTGAAATTGGGTAAATGAAATAATTTTACCCTGATTATATTTTTATATAAAGGAATAATTTTCAAAAATTATTATGGTACATATAGTGTGTTAGGTTGATAGAAATAATAATATTGATCATTATCATTTATTGATTGATTAGTCAATATTCCTAAATTATTAGCTATTATATGGTTAGAAGACAATAAAATTATATAAATGTGATTTGTAAAATATAATCTACAAGTAAATGAAAAAGGAAAAAAAATAGAATTTGAGAGATTTAAATTCCGGCGTTTCTAAAAATGGTTTTCCAAGTTTTGGAAAAATCTAGTGGTATTAGTTCAAAAATATTTATGAAAAAATATTTTTAAAAAGGGATTTTAAAAGGAACGAATTCAGTACTCCTCTCTTCTGTCGCTGGAAAATAATTTCGGTGATGACCGTGTAGCATCATCGACGTTCATTTTCGAGTCTCAAAGTGAGGGAGACTTTTGAGAAGTTGTGCTTCAAAATTGTTTTGATAAACAAATTTTGGTTTAAACTCCAAAGGTATGATTAGGTATATATAAAAGATCTAAGTATATATACTTATTTCAAATGATTAGAAATGAACCGGGTATTTAAAAATTTTAAGTTCTGTTAATTAATAATCTTCAACTTATTTGGATAAAATGAAATATTTGAGTAACCAGAACTCTTAAAATAAGAGAATTAAGAAATCTAAACTAAAGTTTTTGAGAATCTTTAGAGTTGAAGTTTGAAGTTCGTAAATTGAAATTAAAGAAAATTTTAACAAGTTGAAATAGTGAACATTCTGATTAAGTAAAAATGAATCAATTAATTTGCATAATACCAAAATTGCATTCCAATAGCGTATAATAAGACTTACCAAATGCTAAAAGTTAAAATGACGATTTGGAGATGTAAAAGGATATAATACAAGTAAACAAACTTAAAAGTAATTAAAATGTATATAAATGGAAATTTAGTTGTAATAATAAATGTATATATTCTTAAGTATATTATGAAATGATTAATGACTAAATGGAATAAGTAAGTTAACTTAAGATAGAGACAGATGAATCAAATAATATCTATGTGAATTAGTTACAGAAATAAATATAAATTTGCAAAGAAATTATGAAATTGAATTTGTAACTTTTGAGATAATTGTAAACTTAGATAAAGTCACATATAATAAATTAGACTTTTATAGAATGATTATAAACTAAAGTGATGATTAATAAAATGTTTCGCAAATAAATTTGTTACAAATGAAATTTTGGAAATAAAGTAAACATAAACAAAGGAATGTGGTGTAACTAGAAATCTATCGAAAGTAAATATATAAGTTGTACATAATTATTTTATTCGCTTAACGATTTGATCCAGATTTTAGCATAGAATTTCGACATAATCTATATTAATCTGAGTTAGAATATTTCATTCGATTCTCGATGGCGAACCCTAGATATGGATTTTTGATTGATTCTGAAATTCTCTATCATCGTATATGGCTATGCAAGGAGAATGACGGTTTTCAATCAAGGAACCAGATCTGAGCCCGCACTAGAGAGTCGTGTGAATGATACTAGTTTGAAAGTGAAATTGTGTGATCGAGTGAGTGGTCAGATTTGATGCTGCGTGCGGATGATTTATGTGCATCGTACTGGCTTAAGGAAAACAAATGTTGGAAATTGAAAATATAAAATAGAAATTGATTTTAAATTATATGATTGGATATCATTGGTAAATAAGATGTGGGTATTAAATCAAGAAAAACTGGATTGACCAACAAAAAGGTACGTGTTTATTTTGTCATTAGATTTGGCGATTGTTTTTTATTGAGCCACTTGTCTTTTGGTTTCTTTTGTTGGTTTGGGGCTAGAGGCATTTGGTAGTTGTGCCGATCGAGCTACGAAAAGGAGACTCTGCCGAAATTTTCTGTAAATCAGGGTGTTCGAATTTTTTTGAAGTTTTAAAATTTTTATAACTTGTTTTGATAATTAACTTGTACTTTCCGTAAGCCGATCAGAGTAGCGTTGTAGAAACGTATGAATGGTTTTACAAATGAAATTTTAATGTTTTATAAGTTGATAATTTTGAATAAAATATATCAAATGTTAAATTCTTTAGTTAACGCCTTTTCGAGAATGAAAAATTTTAAGTGGGGGATATTGTGACGATCCATATTTTAACTATTTTAAATTATTAAATTTGGTGTAATTAAATAAAAATGGTTAAAAATAAAAATTTAATGATTTTGAATGTAAGTTTTGGATATGAGCTTGAGTAAAATTTTAAAATAAACTAATTTTGAACATTTAAGTAATAACAAGTATTGAAAGGTAATGTTGTGTATTGGATGTGTTTACAATCAATAATTGGATTAAATAATAAATATTAAATTCATTAGATATAAATAAGGTAATTGATTGATAAACAAAATTCATTTAAAATCTAATATTGAAATTTGTTGAATATTGAACAATTAAATTGTTTAAATTTAATATTGGAAAATATTTGAATAATCGAATTCTGAACTTAATATGATTAAAATTGATGTCAGAAGTTAATTTAATATTTATTTAAACAACCATTAAGATTGTTAACATTTAAAATTAGATTTAAAAGTGAATAATTATAAATTGGAATTTTTGCATTCTAATCGAGATGTTGAAATAGTGATCCGGGGCACAGTCTTGGATTTCGACGAATCCAGTTCCATTGGATCTGTAATAGTGTATTATTATATGATTTCAAATTTCGTAGCATTTGGAGTTATCGTTTGGTCGTACTGTATATAAACGCGTTGAAATTAATATCGAAAATTCAATTTGATAATTCGGTTCAAAAGGCTATCTTCTCCATACGATCGAATTGAAACTCAAAATATGTTCCATTGTGTCCGAAATAGGGGTAAAACATTATAAATGCTAGGCGGCACGCCTCATTTGGAGTTCGTTTGGGAAAAGTTGGAAGTAATATTAAAATAATATATATACACGTATATATACTCGAATGCACAGTAAACCCGAGATCCTATAGCCGTGCCTCATTCTAATGGCCAAAAATAAGCAATCTTTCTTCCTTTAAATCTCTCGATTCATGCCCCTATGGCCTTCGACCTCAACTAGCGAAATGTCGGCGACGTCGAGCTCTTGCATTTCAACGGTGGAGATCTTGTTTAGTCGACGATCGAAGGTGCTGGATGGCCGCGTTCATGCAGTTTTGATGGCGTTTTTCACGACGCGGGTAGGTCCGAGCTTAATGGAATTTGGGGTGGAGGTGCATGGTGTTCATGCGCTTCGTATGGTTGCCTTTGATCGACCTCTGGCGACTCGGCAGAGAAGCGACGATCGATGAAGGAGGCGTCGTGTTGGGTTTGTTGTACGTGAGTTATCTTGAAAGAAGATGGTGATGCAACGACCTTGATTTCCTGAAGCAACGTACGACCCAGATCTGTGCGGTATTAAAAAAAATTGTTTTTATAAATTGAATTCAAACTTACAAAATGCATATCTTGGTCATACGAGGTTCGAATTGGACGAAACAAGCGGCGATGGGATCTTGGCGACAAGCATTACGCTCTGGAACTTATTTGGAGACATTTGGAGCTAGTTAAAATTTTAGGTTAAATCGAACGTCGTTCGACTTGATTTAAAATCGAAACTCAATGTGAGTGTTTTATAACGCTCACAACGTACTAGAATATTTTTGTGCTAGTTAAATTTGATATTATGAAGTGATGTAAATTTTATTGGTCGTTGTTTGATATATTTAATTGTCATCTAGATTGTCATTGAATTAACTGTTAAAAATTAAGATTGACAATCAAATTGAACTTGAGATATAATTGCCAATAAAATACCTGATATTGACAACTATGAGACTGTTGTGAATTATATTGACGGTTTGGAGGATTGTTTGCGATGGGTGCTATTGGTTGATATTTTGGATGATTTGGATGATTATTTATTCTGATATATCCTATTATCACCCTGTATATTATTTATGTAAATTGAATCATTTCGATTAACTTAAGAAATAGGTTGAAATGATATATACCTATGACACTGTGATTTGGATTGAAATGATATATATCCATTCTTGGAATTAAATTGGAATACTGATCACTCGGCCATAGGACATAAAATTTTATACGGAAACCAGATTGGTTAAACTAAATGATTTTAAAATATACGATTTTAAATTTATTTAAATGATTTTAATTTAAAAGAATGAAAACCAAATTTATAGAAATCAAATTATTTTCGAACTTGAGCTTAGAATGTTGAATTTAAATTTGGTAAACGAATTATTTAAATAATCTAAGTTGAGATTTGAAGTATAATCGAAATATAATTTGAATTTTTGGAAATTGATTTGTTTTCAAAAGATTGAACTTTTATTCGAACTTTGAATATTTCTAAGTAAAAGTGATGTAAAAAAAACAATATTTCGAAATTGAGCTTGTAATTGAATTATATTTGAAGATTGGGATTCTAAACTGAATATTGAAGGATAATTTTATTTAAATGTTTGGAATCGATATTTGAAAATCGAGCTCGAAACCAATGAATAAAAATCGAAATTGAATTGATTGAATGGAAATTGGAACTGATTTGAATTGGGAAATTGGAATTGAATCGGTTTGACTTTAAAACTAATTTCAAAATAAATTATTTAATATAAAACTATTTAAGAGATATCTTCTTAAATGTGAAAATTATTTTGATTTTCCAAACTATTTTACTGTATAAACCATTCTAATATTTCAAACTATTTAATATACCGTGAAGATGATAAAGACAGTGATTTTGTTTCTCCAAACCCAGGGCAACTTGTATGGACGAATGCTATTAGAAAATCATCATTGGAGGACGATGAGCATTCTATGTAGAATTGTTCTTGAAAGGTAACGCTTAGCCTCGAACCTCATCAACCGGGAATGACTAAAATAGGGGAAATGCAGCAAGGCTAAGTGGGTCGCACCCAATTAGGATATGTTATCACTTTTCTAAATGTCATCGGAAACCTATTTATTTTGGATATGGTTATGCGTGAAAGAAGGAGCTCTCGATGGTAAGGGAGGGAACACCCGTGTGATAACATATTCGATCTATCCAGGTTAGGGGTAGGCCGGTCTTGTGTAGCAGTAGATCCCAGCGAGGTCCTCGGTACATTGTTCTAGAGGTATACGGTGATGGGCGGTACCCCAGTGGCATGGTCATTCGTTGGAATCCATTCCCCAATACAAGCTTACGATTTTGTTTGTAGAGCCTAGTATGCTCGAATTTAATTTAATGTTACAATTTCATCTATTTGAATAAGTATTTGTATTTAGACACTATTATAATATCACTGGATTTTCTATAAAATGTTTTGGTTATAGAAGGGGAAAATCCATCTTGTTTATGTGTGACGCGGTCTTACGAGATGCCTTTGTTTTTCAAAGGATTTTAATAACTCTAATAATTCAAATTGAGTGTGTTTTCTCAGGCTGGTATTCCAGACTGACCCGGGTGTTATTTTATTATAATAGTAGGGTCAGACCGAGTATTATAGATTCAGGATGGTATGCTACGGAGCTCAGAAGACGAGCTGGATAACAGAGACTGACTTGGGTTAGTGAATATAAATGGTTTTATATTATGTTAATTTATTTGTTGAGTGGTATATAAATTCTGTTCGAGTAGTGGGACACTGCTAAATCGATAGGAGTTTCTAAACACTTATATAGAGTAATTCGACACAATATGATTTAAAGTGGGTAAATGAATAATTTTACCTAAACTATATTTTGATGCAAAAGGAATAATTTTCTAGATATTATTATAGTAGATTGATGCGTTTGGTTATTATTATATAACCAAAATAAGATTTTAAAATTTGTGATAGTTATATAACGAAATAGAGATTGTATGAGTATGAATTGTACAAATGAGAAAAAAAATCCAGGTCGTTACACATCCTCTCGCAATGATTTGCCTCTAACATCCTCTGGACCAACTTCCCCTCTAAAGGAGGAAACTGCTCCCATTCACAGGTATGGAATTCCCTGTTTAAATATATTCCACTTCGAAGATAATAATTAGTGATAAATCATCCGTCTTAGATAAAGAAGAAGTCAAACATTCCATATAGCACAAAACTTGAGAGAAAACGGGCGGAGATTAACAAGTTATGTATGGAGTTAGACAAATAGTAAAGGAACACAATGCCCTATCTCAGAAATATAACAGTCTGGATAGGATTACCTTCGCCTTAACATCTTTTAAATATAAGAGGGCAGATCCTTCACTAAAGAAAGCATGTACCAGTTACAACGCCTTCTTGAAAGAAAATAGAGAGTTAACAACTCTATTCAGATGATAATGGAAGAGAGAGATATTTCAATTAATTTTTTGTATAAAATATATTGTAGACACTCAATCGTAGACTTTTAGTATTTAGGCGAATCCAGCGGGGGTCGACTCAAATGTTTTCACAAGAGTTTCTTAAATGAATTTGGTTCTAACTCGCATCCCAGAGCGTACTGGAATTTGCCGCGGGTCAGATCGATTCCACAAGATCTCCCCCTTGAAAAGCTTAAGTATTATAAGGATGAATTTGTTTCTAAGTTTTTCTTTAAGTCCATTTTGTATGAACCTGATGAGTAATTGTTAACATGTAATAGATGGTCGGTTTATGAATACATGTTTTTGCAATGCTCCTTATACTTAGCTTCTTTTTGCTATGCTATTTCAAAATATCAGTTCTTTAGGTCATGTCGTACCAAGAGATGATCTAAGTCAATATGTTAAACCAAGAAGGTTTTACTCTAAAAATGCACTACTCTTAAAGACTTGAAAGTTAGCAAAATATTGCTTTCTTTAGGATTTACAAAAATTATATCTGGTATACCCTCGTCTTCGCTTCGACTTTCTTGGTGAAGAGAAGGAAATATTCTTAAAAGAAACCAAAAATTTCCAAACAAGTTAATTTGTGATCGCGACAGTCCACCTATCGGAAAATGGGATTAAAGTAAATGTCCGTCAGTTATTACCCCTGAAGGAGTTACTATAACTTTTGAATCAGTAGTCAAGCTTTCTGCTAATACTCTAGACAAAGTTAGGAATGTTGCCTCTCAACTTTAGATGTAATCAAAGTGTTTGTTGTTCCTTTTAAATTTGTGGCTACTTGAGTTGTAATTCATTAATATAGTAATGAAGATATCTTTTATCTCAATTCTGATTTTATTTCTTTTCTTTAAGTAAGAACCACATTCGTCTACAACCTCTCTTGCTCAAAGCCTAATATACCATGTCACGTAATCATAGAGAGGCTATTGAAAGAGATTGGAACAATTGTCATTCAGGATGAAGTATTATTAGAACATTTTGGTGGAAATGTTGGTGCCGTAAAATGGTACAAAAGATACCTTATTCAAAAAACCATAGCCAACAACCATAAGGATCACACTGACTATCTTAATTCTGAGATGAAGAGAAAGGATGAAGCGGTTATCATGCTTAAACGACAAGTGAAGTCAAATCCCACAATCGACTTTAATGAAAAGATGTCTAAGCTCATCCAATGAATAGGCAATTTAGAGTAAAAACTAAAAGATAGTCAAGCTTAATGTGCTTCTTTAGAATTCCTCATAGGGGAAAAGACACCAAATGTTGATCTTCCGGTCCTTTAAATAGCCCCTCTAATCGTCAGGCCAACTAGGTCAAAACTTCTCGCAGCTCGGAAATTTCCAACTATGCGGAACCCTCCTCCGGGTTTAAATGACAATGTAGTTGGAAATTGGTGCCGAAGGGTGAAGTTTGAAATTGCCAAGTATTTCGATGAGAAATAGAAAATCAAGTATTCCTAAACTATTAATGAATAAGCTGTTGGGAATCAAAAGCTTGAGCATGATAATTACTTGCTTGACAAGCATATTGCTGAGTTGGAAAGGGAAAATAAAACCCTTAAAGCTGCAAGCTGGGCCTTTAATCGTGCCCTAAAAACTAAAATCGACGCTATCGACGATGAGAATATAATTAGGAGAAAGGAGAAAAGGCTTAAGGAAGTCCTCACGTAGTAATTAATCACGTAGTAAATCCTTCAGTGGCGGAGGCTCTCAATAAAGAAGCCATGGATTTGTAGTTGATATATTCGGGCCACGTAAATTTATCTTGTACATAACTATGTTATTTTAAATTACTTCATAACTTATGTAAATTATGGAAATTTTGTAAGTGTCACCTGATTTGTGATCTCTCTTTCTTTTCTAGTGTAACTTTTAACAAGCCTTTGAATCACTCATTCAACGACCCTTGTGCTTGCTGAGTCTTTTGTTATCCCTTATCACTCTGAGTTTCCTAGACTCGGGTGTCAACGATAGAGTCTCATAAGTTGTCATCGGACCTAGATTCGGGTAATAGTAAATCGAAAACAAGTTAAGAATCATCTATTGGGATAGCAATGCTTGTCGTTAGAATAAATCCAAAAACTCGAGTCTGGTGATAAGTCCACAATGCCAATCTAATCATAGATGACCAGAAATCCCCTTTTGGCAATAAGTGGCGGGTGATTAGAGCTATAATTTTACTAAAAGAATAGCACAACACCCTTCTTGGTAATAAATAACAGAAACCTAGAATACCCTTTTTGGTAATGAATAATAAGAGGTTAGGAAATCATATCTGCTGATCTGGTATTAATAATAGAAGACCAAAAGACCATTTTCAGCCATAAGTACCAGAAGACCAAAAAACCAATCTAGAAAAAAGTAATAGAGGACTAGAGAATCAATCTGGCAATAAGTAATAGAAGACCAAAATACACTTCTAGTAATAAGTAGTAGAAGACCAGAATACCATTTCTAGTAATAAGTAGAAGAAGACTAGAAAAGCATTCCTAGTAATAAGTAGTAGAAGCCAGAATACCATTTCTGGTAATAAGTTGTAGAAGACCATAATACCATTTTTGGTGATAAGTTGTAGAAGACCAGAATACCATTATTGGTAATAAGTAATGGAAGACCAGAATACCATTTCTGGTAATAAGTAATAGAAGACCAGAAAACAATTTTTGGTAATAAGTAATAGAAGACCAGAAAACCAATCTGGCGAATATTCATGAGGAGAAGTCAGTGAATTCTTTTCGTTTCTCTTATCGAATGCGCCATCTCTAAGCTTTGATGATATTTTACATGCATTTTCTTTCTTGGGCCCAAGTTTCTTTGTTAATTTGTTTTGGCCTATTTTAGGCAGGGATTCTTTTATATAGTTCTTATGGTTATTTAAGTAGTTTCCATTTTAGGCTGTGCCGATTTCTGGCATTGCTCATTTCAGGCAGGGACTTTTCTTAGTCTTTGGACATTTCATCCGGGTTTTCGATGCGCTTGGCAAGCTTATTCTCAAGCAGGGCCCGAGGACTTACCCGACCTCCCTCCAGGATGCACCTTAACCTGGCCATAGCGTGACGTAGCTAAGGGCTTGTTTGGTACCTTGGCAAGGCCATAGTGTGGCGGGACCAAGGGATTACCCGTCCTCCCTCGAGGACGTGCCTTATCATGGCCATAGAGTGACATGGATAAGGGCTTGTGCTGCTTTAACCTGGCCATTTCTGACTTTGGCGTGGCTAAAGGCTTACGCCCTTCCTCCAGGAGGTGCCTTGACCAGGCCATCTTGGCGCGACCAAGGGCTTTCTACCATTATTTGTAGCCTACCATTTTAGGTAGTCCAAGTTCAAGAAGAATTTTACTTCCGACCATGTAGATTTCTCTTATTTTGAGAATAAATCTTTCATTTCATGACTTGTTCAATCCTTTACAAATTATTTAAGTTTTCCTTGTCTTAGAAAGGGTAGGACCATCTTTTCAAGTACCTTACATTGTTTTGTATCATGTCCATTTATCAAATGAAAGTTGCAATATAACCCCTTAAGTTTCCTTTCAAATCCTGGATTCTTTTTCTAAGAAGGCTAATATTTCAGTTCTTCATCGGTTCAGATATATATGTCTTCGGTCAAGGTAGTAAGATTATGTTCTCCAAATTTTTTTAATTTTTGAGCCGTCTTTAACTAACGTTTAATTCTTTTGTGGCTTGGTGCAAGCACTTCTTCTAAAGGGGCAGGTTTCCTTTTCATTGTCCATTGATCCTCTTCCAAGGGCCTTTTGTTTAATCCTATAGTTTTGGACGAAAATTTCTTGGTAATCTTTATATTTCCACTTGGAATTTCCTTTATTATACTAAGTTCTTCGGTTGTGGATTATTCTATGTGTTCATGGTTTTCCCTTGAATGGTGAGCCTCATTTATAATCTTACTCCATTTATGTGTAAAACTGTCATAATCCTTTATCATTATTTCCTTCTCAAAGACATTCCCATGGGAATATGACTGAATGGTCCGTCTCATTTGATTAAAGATGTTGTCACTTCCATTTGTTCTCCTTCCAAGTGCAAAGATTGAGGTAGGGACAACATGAAAGGGGTTTAGACTCCATTTCTCAGGATCATAAGATTCTACTTTCTTTTTGTTTATAATCCTTAAGGCTTTGAGCCTTAGTCTTTATTCTTCATCCTGTTTGGAGTTTTTGATGTCTACTTAGGAGTATCTTGTCAAGTATGGTTCAGAAGACAGTTGTTCAGATGTCTCAATTTTTTTGGCCATGCTCAAACCAAATGAGTGAACTTGAAGTGGAGTTGATCCAATGGGGGCTAGAGAATAGTAGTGTTAGGGGGCGAACCAAGTCAGAGGTTAAAGCCCTCCTTTTAGCGCCAAAATGTTAACAAGATTTCTTGTCAACGCCCCAAAGTTATTCAAAGTAGCATGATTAGTCTGATTTGAATGGAGGTCTTGATACTCTTAAGGATTGCCTTTGTATTTTCACTTGTAAATATCCTTCGAATCTGACCTTTTGACGTCGTCGAAAGGTTTTGATGCTTGGTTGTAAAACCTCACGACTTCATTGAGTTAGTGTGATAATTTATTCAATGGTCTCCATCTTGGTTTTAGATTGAATTCCCTTGGATCTACTCTAATCTAGTGCTTACTTCCATCCAAGATTGAAGATCAAATCGAAGATACAAGAGCCAAAGTTGAAGATCTCCATCCATCGAAGAAAGATTTCATCATTTAAAGGGAAACCTTGTCGGATCAAGCTAGATCCTTTGCTGTCCAGATCTGGAGTTTGTTGTTTTTGAGGTGTTTAGGTGATTCGGTGGGTGGTGGTTATCTCTCACACGGACCCAAAGGAGTATATTGGACCGGTGGTTTGTTTGTGTGTTAAAGATAGTGATTTTATGCATTTTCCTCAAGTCTGCATGTAGATCTATTGTTCATGAAGTTTTGACATCTACTTTACTACATGTTAACCTATGCTAGTTCATTCATCAAGATGTTACTTAGAATTCATGATTGTTAGATTTAGATTCTTTATTTACGAAATTTCCATTACTGTTATAACTGTTTATTTAGATCTTATTTGAATGATTGATTACTTGGATGAATGATTGATTTGATTGATTAGTTGATTTGTGATTGAATTTGGACAAGTTGGTCGAAGATGATTCAAAAGCTAAGTGGAAATGCTCTTGAATAAGGAAAGCTGCTCGTGGCATATGAAGCGAATGATAAAGCTCATATGGATAGATTTGATCATGATATTGAGATGGGACTTTGCTATGATGTGATGAGGCAAAGCATGATATTGAGATGGGACTTTGCTATGATGCGATGAGGCAAAGCATGATATTGAGATGGGACTTTGCTATGATGTGATGAGGCAAAGCATGATATTGAGATGGGACTTTGCTATGAGAAAGCCTTGGTTTAATCCAGACGGGATCATTCCAAGCATGTTGATAACTCGGTGATGTGGTTCGAGTTTGTTGATAATGGTTGGCTCGAAAGGCGCTTGAGCTAGTATATGAATAGTCGTCGAGGAGGATGACTAGAAGGCTGAGATCTCATCGTTATTGAAGGTTCTAGCATGCTCAAAGCAAGAGTACGTTGGAACGGGTCACGATGACGTTCCAGGCACGGGCTGCGACGACGTGCTAAGTACTCTGGGCATATTCGATAGTCCTAGGCACGGGCTGCGACGACGTGCGGAGTTATGTCTAGAACTGGGGTTACCATTAGCCCTTGACGGAAGGATGAAAGAATGAGCCGGTCATTCAATTAACGTTGATATCGAGGCAATGATAACAGTGATAGCCAGAGTCATGGATGTTTGGGTGTTTGGTTGTATCGTCACTCAGTCTAAAGAGCGATGTTTTGTGGGTGCTTATCTGATCTTGGTTTAGGCCTTGGGGGTTTGTACTTAGAAAACATCGACCTTGACTCGAGTGATAATTGCTTTACTTTAATTGTCTGTTTTGCTATGTTTGTTTCTGCTTAGTGTGTCTGGGGGCTATCACTGTAGAAAGAGGTGGAGTGGGATGGTTGGGTTCCTATTCCTTTGTACCCTTTATGCTCTTTTGGTATGTTTGGTAGATGATTTACTGCTCACTAAGACTTTTGTCTGACTCAAGGTTTTATGTTTAACTCTTATTACCTTGGGTTGTTCATCCATGTTGAGATGGGCAGACTAGGAAGTAGGTGACAGGTGCTGTTCTTAGTGACTAACGCTGTTGATGACGAAGACGAGATGGAGGCTTTTGCATATTGTTTTCTTACTATACGTACTGGGTGTTCCGCTGTTTGTATGATTCTCTGAGTGTTATGTAGTGAGGCTTGATGTATTGGCTATTCAGATGTTTGTATCAAATTGTTATGAGCTTATATGATGAGAATTCTATTCTATAGAGCTTCACCATGTATACTTTCTATTGTATTTTATCCATGCGCTATGAGTAATACTATAGATTCTGCGATTTTATTCTTACCATGACTATCGTCCATGGCTGCCTGGCACACTTTCAGCGCACTATTTCCTTGTTTTGGTGCGGGAGTCATGGGCGGTCGTCACATTTGGTATCAGAGCTTTGGTTAATCGATTTTAGCCAACGCTCGCTGACGTAACTACGTATGAGAGACGTAATTGTAATTTCGGTGGATGATTACTATATATATAATATAGTAGCTTAGAAGGATTTGAACTTCTTATGCAGTTGTTCTCAGGGTATATTAATCATTTCTTTTAGATATTAGGAATGAGTCGAAGAGGGAGACCAGCTGCTAGGGGAGGCCATGCTGTTGAGGGGGCTGCTGATTATGCTTCTATGTTCGAGGCTGTGATGACTTCGATCATGAGAAGGATGCCAGCTCTGGGGCCATCAGTAGATGTTGGAGTTCAGGTTCAAGCCACAAGACCAGTGGATTTTGCTAAGTTGTGTAAGGACTATACTGCTCTTGGAGGAAAGGTTTTCTTGGGAACAGAATCAACCATAGAAGTTCAGAGATGGATAGTTGCTTGTAGAAGGATCTTTGGTGATTTGGGAATTGAGGATGCAACTAAGAGGAAGCTTGCATCAAGACAGCTTCAGGGAAGAGCTTCTGATTGGTGGAACTCTATCACCATTGATACTCCAGAGGAAGAGATCACTTGGGAGAAATTCCAAGTCAGATTTGAAGCTAAGTTCATTTCTACAGCTCAGAAATCTGTTCTGTTCAAGAAGTTTGTGGAACTCAAGCAAGGTGGAAGACCAGTTCTTGAGTATGTTTCTGAGTTTGAAGCTTTGTCCAAGTATGCTCGGTCGTATATTGAATCTCCTTATCAGAAGAATGAGAAGTTTGTGACAGGCTTGAACACTTATCTTGGGAGGCAGTTGGTGGATCATTTGGACGATCCATTTGAGAAGCTTGTGGAGAAAGCTCTCAGGCATGAGAATCTGTTTCCTAAGGAAGGATCTGTTGTTGCTGTGACCAAGGAGCAAAGTGGAAACAAGAAGAGGAAGCAGCAGCAACAGAAGGGTAAGGATGGCCAAAAGAAGCCGAAGGGTGAAATGACCTGCTACAATTGCCAGCAGAAGGGCCATCTCTCCAGGGATTGTAAGAATCAGAAGGCGCCGGCGAAGTTCCACAACTGTGATAAGCCGGGGCATTTCAGGAAGAATTGTCCGGAACCGAGGAAGGACAAGCAGATTGTGCAAGCTTATGCTTTGGGGGCTGTTCCATCATCTTTGAAAGCTCCTACTACGGAAGAGAAGGGGAAGAGTGTGGTGGTTCAAGGTACTCTTTCCATTTGTGGTGTTCCAGTTAGAGTGTTGTTCGATACTGGGGCGTCGCATTCGTTTGTTTGTGATGAACTTGTAGGCCGGTTAGGTTTGGAACCGGATATTGTTGATAGACCATTGGTCGTGACTAATCCAGTTGGGGGTTCGTCTTGTTTGTGTATGGTATGCCGTGGTCTAGTTGTATCGAGTCATGATTGCTCTTTTGTTTTTAATTGTTTTGTTCTGAACTTTGCGGGGTTCGGAATTATTTTGGGAATGGACTGGCTTAGGAAGTATGCGGCAAGGGTTGATTGTAAGAGGCTGAAGGTGACAGTCGAGAATGTGGAGGGGCGAAAGGTTGTGATACGATGTAGGCGTCTTCATGAGCTTCATGTATTCGCTGGTTGTTCCACGAGATGGACTGTCATCGGTGCCTATCGTGAATCGATTTGAGGATGTCTTTGACGAGGTCAAAGGGTTACCGCCGCATAGAGAGATCGAGTTTCGTATCGATCTAGTTGAAGGAGCCAGACCTGTTGTGATGCCGCTTAGGCGAATGGCGCCTAGAGAACAGCAAGAGTTGAAGGTGCAAGTTGATGACCTTTTACGGAAAGGATTCATTCGGCGTAGTGTGTCCGAATGGGGTGCACCAGTTGTGTTTGCAACCAAAACGGATGGATTGTTGAGGTTTTGTGTGGATTATCGTGAGCTGAATAAAGTGACTAAGAAGAACAAGTATCCATTGCCGAGAATAGATGACTTGTTTGATCAGCTTCACGAAGCTAAGGTGTTTTCTCAGATGGATTTGGTAACGGGATTTCACCAGTTGAGAGTGGCAAAGGATAGTGTACCGAAGACTGCTTTCAGGACACCATCCGATTTCTATGAGTGGCTGGTAATGCCGTTTGGATTGACTAATGCACCAGCATATTTTGTGGATCTTATGATAGAATATTCAGGGATCAGTAGAACAAGTTCGTACTTGTGTTCGTGGATGATATTATGATTTATTCCAGAACTGAAGAAGAGCACAAGACGCACTTACGTGTTGTTTTGGAAATCTTGCGGAAACATCGGCTGAAGGCTAAATTTTCGAAGTGTCACTTCTGGAAGAGTGAAGTGAGGTTCTTAGGCCATGTTATCTCTGGAAATGGAATAGCGGTTGATCCCGCCAAGGTGGCAGCAATCCAGGATTGGGTTAGACCTAAGAATGCATCTGACGTGAGAAGTTTTCTTGGATTAGCAGGATACTATTGTCGGTTTATCAAAGACTTTTCCAAGATAGCTGCACCATTAACAGGATTGACGAAAAAGAACCAAGAGTTCAAGTGGGATGCTAAGTGTGAGCAAGCTTTTGGAATCCTGAAAGAACGACTAACAAGTGCTCATGTTTTGACTATTCCAAGTGGGAATGACGAGATGGTGGTTTACACCGATGCATGTGGTACTGGACTTGGAGCAGTACTGATGCAAAAGGATAAAGTTGTTGCATATGCAAGTCGACAACTGAAGCCGCATGAAAGGAATTATCCGACTCATGATTTGAAGTTAGCGGCGATTGTTTTTGCTCTGAAGATGTGGAGACATTATCTACTGGGAGTTTGATTCGAGTTGTTTACAGATCATAAGTCGTTGAAGTATCTATTCTCCCAAAAGGATTTGAATCTTCGACAGCAACGATGGCTAGAGTTTTTAGCATCATATGATTTTGGTACAGCCTATACTCCGGGAAAAGGTAACGCAGTGGCAGATGCGTTAAGTCGAAGACATGCACGTTTAGGAGCCATGTTTTCAGAATGGAAGAATCTCGAGTATTTAGCTGGATTTGACTTCAGGCCTAGATGTGAATTGGAACCTGAGATGCTGGCAAACTTATCGATAAGACCTACTCTAGTGGAAAGAATTGGCGAGGGCCAAAAGCGAGACGATAAGCTTGTCAAGATTATCCGAGATTTGGAATGTGGATCAGACCCAGAAAAGGATAAAGGATTTGAAGTCGATCGAGAGGGTTGGCTTCGGAAGCAAGGACGACTAGTTGTTCCCGATATAGATGGATTGAGAGATGAAGTTCTTAAGGAAAGTCATCACTCGAAGTTGACAATTCATCCAGGTGGAAATAAGATGTATAGGGATATGAAGAGGACCTATTACTGGGAAGGTATGAAGAAAGATGTTGGAAATTTTATTTCCAAATGTATGAACTGCCAGTTGGTAAAAGCCGAGCAGAAGAAGCCAAGTGGATTGCTTCAGCCATTAGAAGTTCCTACATGGAAGTGGGAACAAATATCGATGGATTTTATCGATGGTCTACCTAGAACAAGGGCAGGAAATGAAGGGATTTGGGTCATCGTAGATCGTTTGACTAAAAGTGCAAGATTCATTCCTGTTAGATCAACTAGGACTGCATCGAAATTAGCTGAGTTATATGTTAAGTGGATAGTTCGATTCCATGGTATTCCGAAGAGTATAGTGAGCGATCGAGATCCATTGTTCACTAGTGAATTTTGGAAGAGCTTCCAGGAAGTTTTGGGAACCGAGTTGTGTTTGAGTACAGCTTATCACCCCCAAACAGATGGTCAGACCGAGAGAGTCAACCGAGTTTTGGAAGATCTTCTCAGAGCATGTGTTTTGGACTTCGGAGGATCATAGGAAGATCATCTTCATTTGGTGGAATTTTCATATAATAACAGTTACCAGTCAAATATTGGTATGGCACCATATGAGGCATTGTATGGAAGACCGTGTAACTCTCCGACATGTTGGTTGGAAACTGGAGAAAAGCTGATACTTGGGCCCGAAATGATTTGACAGACTTCAGATTGTGTAGAGACCATTCAGCGACGAATGAAGGCAGCCCAAGATCGTCAGAAAAGTTATGCCGATAAGCGTCGAAAAGATTTGGAATTCGACGTAGGAGATATGGTTTTTGTGAAGATTTCTCCACTGAAGAATGTTATTCGATTCGGGAAGAAAGGAAAGTTGACTTCGAGATTTGTTGGACCATTCCCGATCATTGAGCGAATTGGAAAGCTCGCCTATAAATTGGAGTTACCAGAAAAGATGTCGGGTGTGCACAATGTTTTTCATATATCGTATCTACGGAAGTATGTGCACAACCTAAGTACAGTGGTTTCTGCTGATAGCTGTGAAGATTTGGACGTTGATCCAGTTATTACGAGACCTCGTAAGCCGCTTCGTGTTGTTGAAACCGACACGAAACAGTTTAGGAGGAAGACGATTAAGTTGCTCAAGGTACAATGGAGTGATGATGTCAACGACTGTACATGGGAGGAGGAAGAGAGGATGAAGGCAGCTCATCCTGAACTCTTCGAGGTATGACCCTAAGGTGTCGTGGCATCTCATGAATTTGTAACTTGTTCTAGTCTTAGAATTCTGCATGCTAGGCTAGTAATTGGATGCATGGTTTGTTGATTGCTATGGATGGTAGGCATGCAGAATAGTTTTGGTTGCTCTTGTTTGTTTGGAATTTCGGGGGCGAAATTCCTAAGGGGGAGAGAATGTAACGACCCGTATTTTACGTGTCGATAAATCGTGGAATAATTATCATTAGGTCATTGTTATTCTTAAGCCATCTAGAGTTTAAGTCGTTTAAGGTAGAAATGGATCGACTTGGAGAAGTGAACGACCTAAGGAGATAGGTCGTATGATAGTTAAGTTGTTAGTGTTGGTTGAGTCGTGTAGTGGTTAACTCGAGTGATGCTTAAGTCGTGGACGAGTTAAGGGTTAGCTCGTGTGATGTTTAGGTCGTGTGGAAGTTAGGTCGGTTGAGCGATCTAAGGGGTGATCGACCTAAGGAAGAAGAGCGACTTAAGACAGTATGACCTAGTAGTTAGCAAGTGGCGACTTATAGGATGTTACGACCTAAGAGAGTGACCGACCTAATGGGAGTTAGCGACCTAAGATAGTGAGCGACCTATAGAATAGTGGCTTAGGTCGGTAGGACGAGTTAAAGATAGGTCGTGTCTACCGCTAGGTCGTTTGAAGGAGTTGTGGTTAAGTCGTGAGCGATTTATGATAGGTCGTTAGGTTGCATGTGTGTTGAGTCGTTAGATTGTATACCAGTTAGGTCGCGTAAGGACTTAAGCCGTTGGATCGTGAGTACGTTAGGTCGTGGATGCGCATACGCAGTAGGTCGTGGGAAGTCTTAGGTCTGGGACGACTCATGGGGTAGGTCATGGACGACTTATAGGGGCGGCGACTTAAGGATTCAGCCTATAAATAGAGGGCTTTGGTTCACTTTTTGGCACCGGATTTTGAAGCGACGAAGTGCTGCTATTTTGAGAGCTCGACTACAACACTTCTTTACTTCTTTTCTCTACTCTAATCTAGTGCTTACTTCCATCCAAGATTGAAGATCAAATCGAAGATCCAAGAGCCAAAGTTGAAGATCTCCATCCATCGAAGAAAGATTTCATCATTTGAAGGGAAACCTTGTCAGATCAAGCTAGATCCTTTGCTGTCTAGATCTGTAGTTTGTTGTTTTTGAGGTGTTTAGGTGATTCGGTGAGTGGTGGTTATCTCTCACACGGACCCAAAGGAGTATATTGGACCGGTGGTTTGTTTGTGTGTTAAAGATAGTGATTTTATGCATTTTCCTCAAGTCTGCATGTAGATCTATTGTTCATGAAGTTTTGACATCTACTTTACTACATGTTAACCTATGCTAGTTCATTCATCAAGATGTTACTTAGAATTCATGATTGTTAGATTTAGATTCTTTATTTACGAAATTGCCATTATTGTTATAACTGTTTATTTAGATCTTATTTGAATGATTGATTACTTGGATGAATGATTGATTACTTGGATGAATGATTGATTTGATTGATTAGTTGATTTGTGATTGAATTTGGACAAGTTGGTCGAAGATGATTCAAAAGCTAAGTGAAAATGCTCTTGAATAAGGAAAGCTGCTCGTGGCATATGAAGCGGATGATAAAGCTCATATGGATAGATTTGATCATGATATTGAGATGGGACTTTGCTATGATGTGATGAGGCAAAGCATGATATTGAGATGGGACTTTGCTATGATGCGATGAGGCAAAGCATGATATTGAGATGGGACTTTGCTATGATGTGATGAGGCAAAGCATGATATTTAGATGGGACTTTGCTATGAGAAAGCCTTGGTTTAATCCAGACGGGATCATTCCAAGCATGTTGATAACTCGGTGATGTGGTTCGAGTTTGTTGATAATGGTTGGCTCGAGAGGCGCTTGAGCTAGTATATGAATAGTCGTCGAGGAGGATGACTAGAAGGCTGAGATCTCATCGTTATTGAAGGTTATAGCATGCTCAAAGCAAGAGTACGTTGGAACGGATCACGATGACGTTCCAGGTACAGGCTGCGACGACGTGCTAAGTACTCTGGGCAGATTCGATAGTCCTAGGCACGGGCTGCGACGACGTGCGGAGTTATGTCTAGAACCAGGGTTACCATTAGCCCTTGACGGACGGATGAAAGAATGAGCCGGTCATTCAATTAACGGTGATATCGAGGCAATGATAACAGTGATAGCCAGAGTCATGGATGTTTGGATGTTTGGTTGTATCGTCACTCGGTCTCAAGAGCGATGTTTTGTGGGTGCTTATCTGATCTTGGTTTAAGCCTTGGGGGTTTGTACTTAGAAAACATCGACCTTGACCCGAGTGATAATTGCTTTACTTTAATTGTCTGCTTTGCTATGTTTGTTTCTGCTTAGTGTGTCTGGGGGCTATCACTGTAGAAAGAGGTGGAGTGGGATGGTTGGGTTCCTATTCCTTTGTACCCTTTATGCTCTTTTGGTATGTTTGATAGATGATTTACTGCTCACTAAGACTTTTGTCTGACTCAAGGTTTTATGTTTAACTCTTACTACCTTGGGCTGTTCATCCTTGTTGGGATGGGCAGACTAGGAAGCGGGTGACAGGTGTTGTTCTTAGTGACTAACGCTGTTGATGACGAAGACGAGCTGGAGGCTTTTGCATATTGTTTTCTTACTATATGTACTGGGTGTTCCGCTGTTTGTATGATTCTCTAAGTGTTATGTAGTGAGGCTTGATGTATTGGCTATTCAGGTGTTTGTATCAAATTGTTATGAGCTTATATGATGAGAATTCTATTGTATAAAGCTTCACCATGTATACTTTCTATTGTATTTTATCCATGCGCTGTGAGTAATACTATAGATTCTGCGATTTTATTCTTACCATGACTATCGTCCATGGCTGCCTGGCACACTTTCAGCGCACTATTTCCTTGTTTTGGTGTGGGAGTCATGGGCGGTCGTCACAACATTCGTCTACAACCTCTCTTGCTCAAAGCCTAATATACCATGTCGACGTAATCATAGAGAGGCTATTGAAAGAGATTGGAACAATTGTCATTCAGGATGAAGTATTATTAGAACATTTTGGTGGAAATATTGGTGCCGTAAAATGGTACAAAAGATACCTTATTCAAAAAACCATAGCCAGCAACCATAAGGATCACACTGACTATCTTAATGCTGAGATTAAGAGAAAGGATGAAGCGGTTATCATGCTTAAACGACAAGTGAAGTCAAATCCCACAATCGACTTTAACGAAAAGGTGTCTAAGCTCATCCAATGAATAGGCAATTTAGAGTAAAAACTAAAAGATAGTCAGGCTTAATGTGCTTCTTTAGAATTCCTCATAGGGTAAAAGACACCGAATGTTGATCTTCCGGTCCATTAAATAGCCCCTCTAATCGTCAGGCCAACTAGGTCAAAACTTCTCGCAGCTCGAAAATTTCCAACTTTGTGGAACCCTCCTCCGGGTTTAAATGACAATGTAGTTGGAAATTGGTGCCGAAGGGTGAAGTTTGAAATTGCCAAGTATTTCGATGAGAAATAGAAAATCAAGTATTCCCAAACTATTAATGAATATGTTGTTGGGAATCAAAAGCTTGAGCATGATAATTACTTGCTTGACAAACATATTGCTGAGTTGGAAAGGGAAAATAAAACCCATAAAGCTGCAAGCAGGGCCTTTAATCGTGCCCTAAAAACTAATATCGACGCTGTCGACGATGAGAATATAATTAGGAGAAAGGAGAAAAGGCTTAAGGAAGTCCTCACGTAATAATTAATCGCGTAGTAAATCCTTCAGTGGCGGAGGCTCTCAATAAAGAAGCCATGGATTTGTAGTTGATATATTCGGGCCACGTAAATTTATCTTGTACATAACTATGTTATTTTAAATTACTTCATAACTTATGTAAATTATGGAAATTTTGTGAGTGCCACCTGATTTGTGATCTCTCTTTCTTTTCTAGTGTAACTTTTAACATGCCTTTGAATCACTCATTCAACGACCCTTGTGCTTGCTGAGTCTTTTGTTATCCCTTATCACTCTGACTTTCCTAGACTCGGGTGTCAACGATAGAGTCTCATAAGTTGTCATCGGACCTAGATTCGGGTAATAGTAAATCGAAAACAAGTTAAGAATCATCTATTAGGATAGCAATGCTTGCCGTTAGAATAAATCCAAAAACTCAAGTCCGGTGATAAGTCCATAATGCTAATCTAATAATAGATGACCAGAAATCCCCTTTTGGCAATAAGTGGCGGGTGATTAGAGCTATAATTTTACTAAAAGAATAGCACAACACCCTTCTTGGTAATAAATAACAGAAACCTAGAATACCCTTTTTGGTAATGAATAATAAGAGGTTCGGAAATCATATCTTCTGATCTGGTATTAATAATAGAAGACCAGAAGACCATTTTCAGCCATAAGTATCAGAAGACCAAAAAACCGATCTAGAAAAAAGTAATAGAGGACTAGAGAATCAATCTGGCAATAAGTAATAGAAGACCAGAATACACTTCTAGTAATAAGTAGTAGAAGACCAGAATACCATTTCTGGTAATAAGTAGTAGAAGACTAGAAAACCATTCCTGGTAATAAGTAGTAGAAGCCAGAATACCATTTCTGGTAATAAGTTGTAGAAGACCATAATACCATTTTTGGTGATAAGTTGTAGAAGACCAGAATACCATTATTGGTAATAAGTAATGGAAGACCAGAATACCATTTCTGGTAATAAGTAATAGAAGACCAGAAAACAATTTTTGGTAATAAGTAATAGAAGACTAGAAAACCAATCTGGCGGATATTCATGAGGAGAAGTCAATGAATTCTTTTCATTTCTCTTATCGAATGCGCCATCTCTAAGCTTTGATGATATTTTACATGCATTTTCTTTCTTGGGCCCAAGTTTCTTTGTTAATTTGTTTTGGCCTATTTTAGGCAGGGACTTTTTTATATAGTTCTTATGGTTATTTAAGTAGTTTCCATTTTAGGCGGTGCCGATTTCTGGCATTGCTCATTTCAGGCAGGGACTTTTCTTAGTCTTTGGACATTTCATCCGGGTTTTCGATGCGCTTGGCAAGCTTATTCTCAAGCAGGGCCCGAGGACTTACCCGACCTCCCTCCAGGATGCACCTTAACCTGGCCATAGCGTGACGTAGCTAAGGGCTTGTTTGGTACCTTGGCAAGGCCATAGTGTGGCGGGACCAAGGGATTACCCGTCCTCCCTCGAGGACGTGCCTTATCATGGCCATAGAGTGACATGGATAAGGGCTTGTGCTGCTTTAACCTGGCCATTTCTGACTTTGGCGTGGCTAACGGCTTACGCCCTTCCTCCAGGAGGTACCTTGACCAGGCCATCTTGGCGCGACCAAGGGCTTTCTACCATTATTTGTAGCCTACCATTTTAGGTAGTCCAAGTTCAAGAAGAATTTTACTTCCTACCATGTAGATTTCTCTTATTTTGAGAATAAATCTTTCATTTCATGACTTGTTCAATCCTTTACAAATTATTTAAGTTTTCCTTGTCTTAGAAAGGGTAGGACCATCTTTTCAAGTACCTTACATTATTTTGTATCATGTCCATTTATCAAATGAAAGTTGCAATATAACCCCTTAAGTTTCCTTTCAAATCCTGGATTCTTTTTCTAAGAAGGCTAATGTTTCAGTTCTTCATCGGTTCAGATATATATGTCTTCGGTCAAGGTAGTAAGATTATGTTCTCCAAATTTTTTTAATTTTTGAGCCGTCTTTAACTAACGTTTAATTCTTTTGTGGCTTGGTGCAAGCACTTCTTCTAAAGGGGCAGGTTTCCTTTTCATTGTCCATTGATCCTCTTCCAAGGGCCTTTTGTTTAATCCTATAGTTTTGGACGAAAATTTCTTGGTAATCTTTATATTTCCACTTGGAATTTCCTTTATTATACTAAGTTCTTCGGTTGTGGATTATTCTACGTGTTCATGGTTTTCCCTTGAATGGTGAGCCTCATTTATAATCTTACTCCATTTATGTGTAAAACTGTCATAATCCTTTATCATTATTTCCTTCTCAAAGACATTCCCATGGGAATATGACTGAATGGTCCGTCTCATTTGATTAAAGATGTTGTCACTTCCATTTGTCCTCCTTCCAAGTGCAAAGATTGAGGTAGGGACAACATGAAAGTGGTTTAGACTCCATTTCTCAGGATCATAAGATTCTACTTTCTTTTTGTTTATAATCCTTAAGGCTTTGAGCCTTAGTCTTTATTCTTCATCCTGTTTGGAGTTTTTGATGTCTACTTAGGAGTATCTTGTCAAGTATGGTTCAGAAGACAATTGTTCAGATGTCTCAATTTTTTTGGTCATGATCAAACCAAATGAGTGAACTTGACGTGGAGTTGATCCAATGGGGGCTAGAGAATAGTAGTGTTAGGGGGCGAACCAAGTCAGAGGTTAAAGCCCTCCTTTTAGCGCCAAAATGTTAACAAGATTTCTTGTCAACGCCCCAAAGTTATTCAAAGTAGCATGATTAGTCTGATTTGAATGGAGGTCTTGATACTCTTAAGGATTGCCTTTGTATTTTCACTTGTAAATATCCTTCGAATCTGACCTTTTGACGTCGTCGAAAGGTTTTGATGCTTGGTTGTAAAACCTCACGACTTCATTGAGTTAGTGTGATAATTTATTCAATGGTTTCCATCTTGGTTTTAGATTGAATTCCCTTGGATTTGTCCTTATGAGGTTGTATTTTATCCTATTGAAGGGTTAGGATGATTGCCTTCTTTGGTTTTATTAGAATATCAAACTCCTTTGTAGATATACAGAAGCTTTCGACCTTGTCGAAAGTTTGACTACTTATGTGGTGTATCTTGATTCTTGTTGAAAAGTACGGAACAGTTTCTTACAAAATTAGCCTTGTAAACAAAAGTATTTATACTTAAAGGACAGCCTTAGGACAGTCTTTTCTCTTGTCAAATGGTTAAACCACATGGATTATATCTTCGAAAGGTTGCTGATATTTTATAGCACGAACACTTTTGACCTTGCCAAAATGGTTTAAGCTGTGAAGTTGAAGGCCTCGAAAGTTTACAGTGACTAATTGAACCGGATGTGTTATCGACCTTGTCAACAAGAACCCTTTGGTGGTATTGAACCTAAAATTAGCAGGTATCGAACAAAGTTTAAGCAAAACGATAAAGTAATTGATAGAACACAAGACTTCCCTTTGTATTCATGACAAACTCTGTATTATTAAATCCCCAAATAATAACCCAATTAAGCAATGTCTTGATTAGAAAAATTCAAGATTAGAATGAGAGAATTCGAATCCCTAAAACAGGGCCCCTTGGGTCTTATTTATAGATGTTGGCAGCCTTCCTTTCGACCTCATGCTCTCAACTGGACCGGAAGGTCTCCCTTCTATATGCAGTTGTGAACCTTTCGACTCTGTCGAAAGGTTTGCCTTCCGTCTGCTATTATTAACCTTTTGACTTTACTGATAGATTTGTTATTCTATATGTCTTTATGAACCTTTCATCCTTGTTGGAAGGTTGCTCTTTTCTTGGTTGTTTTGAACCCTTCAACCTTGAAGAAAGGTTGCACTTCATTTGATTATTGTCGAGAGTTATAATTCCTTTCGACATTCTCGAAAGGTTTTCTTTCATTCTTTGCTGACTTATGAGTGTTGTTTTCCTCGTAACCTTTTGACATTGTCGAAAGATATCTTGGATGTGTTCCAACCAGTTCAAAAGGCTTGTTATGCTTTCGAAAAGGTCATTATAGAGTTGCATGCACTTGCTTTGACTCCTCCACCCTCTTTGAAAGGTAAGAACTCTTTTAATGTTGAGAGATGAAACTTCCATCCTCTCCGAAAGGCCTGGGACTGCAATACCCTATTAATTGCATCCCTTCGACTCATTCAAAACGTTGGATTTGAACTCCTTTTCTTTAATCTTCGTTAAAAGATCTACCGACGTAGTTGAAAGGTGGATTTTTTGAGTAACATTTTATTTGAAGAGCCTCCTCTTGGGGTGGGACATCTCAATCCACTGATTGATGATCCTTTTCTTAGGCTTGGATATCTTAGTCCATTACTTGATGGGCCTCTTCCTAGTTCTGGACATCTTAGTTCGTTGTTTGATGGGCCTCTTCTTGAACCTCGACATCTTAGTCCATTGTTGTCCGGTGCTCTTGGTTAGCTAATCTTAGAGGCTAGAACTAAGGACTTGCCCGACCTCCCTCCATGAAGCGCCTTGCCGCGGCCCTTGTGTGGCGCGAACATGGGCTTGTTCACTACTTTACCTTGGTCCTCTTATGGCGCAGATAAAGGCATACTCCATCCTCCTTCCAGGAGGTGCCTTACTCTAGCCATAGCATGGCGTGGATTAGGGCTTGTTCAAAGCTTTGACTGACCATCTTATGAAGAGGCTAAAGGCTTACTTCATCCTCCCTCCAGGAGGTGCCTTGACCTGACCAGAGGCTTGGCCAAGGGCTTGTCCACTGCTTTAACCTAGCCATCTTATGGCATGGCTAAAGGCTTACTCGCCCTTCCTTTAGGAGGTGCTCAGAGCTGGCCATCTCGGTATGGACAGAGGCATTTCTACCATCTTTGGTAGGCTACCATATTAGGTAGTATCCAAGTATAAGGTGCATTTCACTCCTAAACATGTAAAATTTTTTTTGGAGGAAGTGATGTTTTATTCATTCATTTTCGGAAAATATGGCCTCAAATGTTCGACATTCCTTATTCTTGGAACCATGCTTGGTCGCTACAGTTTCTAAGCTCCCGAGGGATTATTTTGCAAATTATTAGTGGCCCTTCCCGGTTTGGCCCCCAAGGGTCCATATGCAGGATTTTTGGTATTGGCCATCACTCTTTGGAGTGCTAGATCCCCCTCGTGAAATGATCGAGTTCTTACTCTTGAATTGTAATACTTTGAGATCCTTCTTTGGTACTCTGCGATTTTCTTACCGCTGCTTCATCCCTCGGTTCATGTATCAAATCTAAGGATTATTTTTTCAACTATTTATTATTATGTAATGCATAGGCGATTCTTCGGTATGAGGGTATCTCAATCTCAATTGGTAACATCGCCTAACACTCATATGCCAAAGAGTAGGGAGTATGTCCCGCCACCCTTTTAGTGGATGTTCGATATGCCCATAACATAAGTGGAAATTCTTCTACCCATTTTCCTTTTTCCTTGTTCGGCCGTTTTTCAGAATTGACTTTATGGTTTTATTCGCAACCTCAACTACCCCATTCGCTTTTAGGTGTGCGACTGATGAAAAACATTTAATAATTCCATTCTTGTAGCAAAAGCAAGAGAGTTCATCACTCTTAAATTGTGTTTCATTGTCAGAAATTATCTTTATAACGAATTCCGAATCACTCCTAAATTGGGGAATTATAAATCTGGTTATGATATTCTTTATAACGAATCTGAGCATCTTCCCATAAGTAATCTTTGGAAGTGGCTCCGCTTCAACTCATTTGGTAAAATAGTCTATGGTAACTACAACATATTTTTCCTCTCCTTTAGAATTTGGCAATTGGTCGATTAAATTTATTCCCCACACATCAAAGGGCCATGGACTTGTAATTGGAGTAAATTGACTAGGGGGAAATCTAGGAATCTTTGAGTATTTCTGACACTTTTTGCATCTTTCACATACTTGATGGCTTGGCTTACCATATATGGCCAGTAAAATCCCTACCTCATTATTTTCTTTTCTGACTTTGGTCTATTTGAATGATCCCCACAGAATCCTTCATGTACTTGAGCCAATTCCATCATTCATGCTTACATATCTTAGATAGGGAAGAGCATATCCCTTTTTATAGAGGATCCCATCCATCATTATGAAGATTGGAGCTTGTCTCCTGATTTTCCTTGCTTCTCCTTTATTAGATGGGAGTATCCTTTTAACAAGGCACTCAACAATGGGTGGCATCCATGTGTCATTATATATGTTACTTGATCTTGGTTGTTCAACCCTTTTATCAGATATCTATTTACCACTTTCTCTTCTATCTTCCCCTTGTGTTTTAGTTTTAGACCATGTCAGGACTAACAATTCCTTCCTTTGTTTGGATGCTTCTTTTAAGATACTTGGAATTTCGTGATATTCCATTAGGACAATATGTGTCTCTGGGGCTCCCCTTGAGATTGCCAGTTTTGTTAGGGAGTCTGCCTGTGAATTTTCTGCCCTTAGGACTTGGTGTATTAAGAAACCTTCAAACAAAGAAAGCTTCCTAAAATTTTCTTTGCATATAAGGATAGCTTGGGGTCTTTTGTCTGATTAATCTATTTCACTTGGTTCACCATTAGCTGAGAATTGCTAAACATCTGTATTCATGGAATCTTGAGTTCTAATGCCTAGGCTAATCCCGCTGCCATAGATTCATAAAGTGCCACATATTTGTTGCGGGGAATCCAAATTTCCTGGCATAATGCAATCGGTGTCCATATAGTGTTATGATTATATATGATTATATATCTTGCACTGGCCCTTTTTGATGCTCCATCAACAAATAATTGTCATATAGGCATCCGATCTTTCTCTTTTTCTGATTGGTCCCCAATAAAGCTTGTGCACTCATTAATAACATCCGTTAATGCTTGTCCCATGATTGCGGTTCGTGGTTGAAACACTATGTCATATTGACTGAGCTCCATCCCCCATTTTACCGATGTTCCTGAAGTTATTGGTTTACTAAAGACTTGCTTTTAGGGGAAACTGGTCAATACCCTTATCAGATGTGCCTAAAAGTATGCTCTAAGCTTTTGAGCCATGAGAATTAAGCAATAGACTAACTTTTCCATAACAGGATATATCGAATCTCTGCATCCTTAAACCGTCTACTTAAATAAAATACTGGGAGTTGTGCCCCACTTGCTTCCCTAATAAGTACTGATCTGACTGCATGTTCTGAGACTGCCATATATAGGTACAGGGTTTCCTCGTTCTTGGGACCATAAAGTATCGATGGTTTTTCCAAATGACTTTTTAATTCTTGAGAGGCTTTCCTGTAATCCTCTCCCCATTCGAATTTCTTCTTCTTCTCGATCACATCAAAGAAGGGTATACACTTATTAACAGCATTAGAAATGAATTTGCTTAGAGCAGCTACTCTTCTTTTCAAACTCATCTTCGCTTTCCTGGTTTTGGGTTAAACCGCGTCCTTAATGGCTTGAATTTGATCAAAACTTGCTTTGATACTTGTACAGTTAAAAAGTAGCCAAAAAACTTCCCATATTGGACTTTAAAAGAACCATTTTTGTGGGTTCAGTTTCATGTGATATTTCTGCAATATCCTTAACATTTCTTCCAGATCTTTAAGATGATTCTCAGGCTCTCTGGACTTCATCAACATATCATTTACATAAACCTCCATGTTTCGACCAATTTGTTCTTTAAACATTCGGTTAACCAATCTTTGATATGTTGCCCTTGCATTCTTGAGCCCAAATGACATTAACTTGTAGCAATAGTTTCCCCGCTCAGTTATAAAGATGGTATGTTCCTTATCTGGCTTGAACATTAACGCCCGGTTGTATCCAAAATAGGCATCCATAAATGACAACAACATGCGCCCGTTTGTCGCATCCACTAACTGATCTATTCGCGACAACGGGAAGCAATCCTTTGGGCATGCCTTGTTCAAGTCAATGTAGTCAATGCAAATTCTCCATTTCTGATTTGATTTCCTTACCAGGACTGGGTTGGCTAACCTCTTTAGATAGTATATTTCCCAAATAAATCCAATTTCTAGGAGTCTGTCAACCACTTCTTTTAAAGCGTCCGATCGCACTTTGTCCAACTGTCTCTTTTTATGCCTTATGGGATTGATGTTAAGCGCATGACACATGACCGTTTGGTCAATCCCCACCATATCACAATGTGACCAGGCATATACATCTTTATTGACCTTGAGAAACTGTATTAAATCCTTCTTTAAGTCATCATTGAGATCCTTTCTGACCTTGACTACCTTGGTAACATCATCTGAATCTACGCAAGCTTATTAAGATCTTCTATGGGTTTTATCCTTTCAGTCTTAGCTCAGCAGTCGAACTCTGTGATTATAGGGCTTTCTTCCGCTAAGTTGGCATTGACACTTTCTCTTGCTTCTAGAAGGAATGTACCTTTAATATATACATTTGTTTTGCTTCGAACGTTGGATGTGAAAATCCATCATCCGAAGGCTGTAAAATATTTGTAGAATCAAAGTAAGCAAAATACTTCCTTTTATACTGGTCAAGAGTTGCAAAATACATTTCCTGGAAGCTAAACTGCTCTCCTCGGACAGTTCTCCAGCCATGCTTCATTAGAAATTTTACCATGAGATATTTCGAGAAAACAAAAGCATTAATCTCATAAAGAACTGGCCTGTCGAAGAAGGCATTGTAGTAGGAGGGTTGATTGATTATCACGAATATAGTTTCGAATGTTCTATAGGTCAGTGGCACTCCCAATTTTACCAGTAGGTTTATCTATCCCACTGGAGCTGATCCTTTGTTGTTGAATCCAAATATGGGCTCCATGCTTGGCTCCAGCTTATCATTGGAATGTTCATCTAATCGAAGGCGTGCTAAAAGAATACATTGACTGCACTGCCCGTGTCAACCAGAACTTTAGAGATGATAGATAATCTAATATGTACGTTAATCATCAAAGGGTCATTATGAGGATGGTGAACCACTTTTCTTTACTCTTGTGGAGTGACAGCTAGGTCAGGAATCTGAATGTTAAGGCATGGGTTTTGCATTGGGAGTTCTTCTAGGACAGAGTAGATTCCTTCTTTTGCTTCTTTAACGTACTTGCTTCAGGCCTCCTTGTCGTTTCCTGCTGGATGTGGCCCACCGTGGATCACATCATTTCTATTTATTGGCGGGCTCAAGCTTAAGGGGTCCTTATCTTCCAACACATTCATAGAATTGCCTGGGCGTTTCTATGGTCCACTCTCTTTTCGCTAAGTTTTTTGCCGATCTTGAACAAACTCCTTCAAATGACCTTCCCGTTTCAGCTTTTGGATAATTCCAACCAGAACCCTGCACTCATTAGTTTTGTGGCCAATGGCTTTGTGATAAGCGCAATAGTCACCTTCCTTTTTCTATTCAGGGTTGTTCTTGGCTTTGAAGGAGGTTGGAAAGTTGACTCTTTCCTTGGTTACAGTGTACACGTAAGACAATGGCTTGTTTAAAGCGACTGCATTAGCAATCGGCTCTTCCCATCTTGTCCTCTTGTGGCCACGGTCTTGGCCAAATCTTCACCCTCTTTCCTAGGGATAGTTTTCTTCTTAGCATAATAAATCTCATCCATCCGGATGAACTTGTCAGCTTGAAAATGGAAGTCTTGTAAGTCTTTGCAACCGTTGACAAAGAGCTGCTTCTAGAAGTGGATATTTTCAATTAAATCAAAATAAACAGCTATAAGCTTATTTCGATCGTTCATATCTTTGGCTTTTAAAGCTTCAGCATTGAATCTTCTCAGGTAATCTCCTAAGGACTCTCCCTGTCTTTGTTTTATATGCCAAGACTGTGTAGTCGATCGTGGGATCTTTGCGAATGTAGAATTGGGCAGAGAACTTATAAGAGAATAGCTTTAATGAGTATATGGTCTTCTTCCAGTACTGCCTATACCATTTTACTGCTGCTCTCTTGAGGGTGACGGGGAACAATTGGCACTCGACAGCTCCATATGCATTGTACAAGTCCATTTGACTGTCAAAAGTCATTAGATGATCATCAGGGCATGTAACCCCATGATACTTCATGGATGGGATCTTGACAAATGGCGGGATAAGTGTATCCATGATTTCATCAGTAAAGGGTGGTACCCTTTCATTGTCATTGACATTTTCATCCATTTTTCTCTTCCGTTTTGAATTCGTAGCATCATTTATCACCTCAGTGGCATCCTTTAGGTAGCTTCGACATTGCCATGATTTTTCTATGGGCAATATTCTTTTGACATTGAACTCCCAGACTTTTCAAGTGATTTGTCGAGAACTCTCCCCTGATGGTTAGCTTTTGATTAGGGGAGTTCCTTCTTCATTAAGGACGTCAGATCGTCGGATCCACTCTGCCTTTATACTCATTTGAATTAGCTTTTAAATACCTCCTATGGGAGCCACCTATTCTCGGTGAGTTTGTTTTGGAGACTTCGAAGATTTTTGAGATAGGGTCATCTTAAGTAGCTCTTGCATTTCCTGCAGCTGCTGTTCCAAGTATTTGATTTTGACGTATTCTCGTCTTGTTGTGCTGGTGATGAAGTCTATGTAGGAATGATCCCATCTTGATTAAAAGATGGAGTTATATTCTCTTCAATAGAGTTGGTTTGTATTGCTCATCCATCAATTGCACTTAATCGCTTTGATCTCATTTTTCTTATGCAAGTGAAATGAGCCACAGTTAGTCCGTAATACAATGACAAGGTCAGAGGTTTGAGCCTTCCATCTAGCGTAAAAAATGTTAACAAGAAAACTTGTCAACATCTCCAATTCCATGTGAAAGGTAATTAGGTTCAAATGAAACCAACTTGTTGAAAAGATCCCCTCCTTTGAAAGCGCCCCTTTCAACCAGATTGACATAGCCTGTTAACCCTATCTCGGTTACGACTCAGCAGGTCTAGTACGTGGAGATGGCGCCGACTCAAGAGATGCCGACTCAGAAGAGTTGCCGACCTAACAACCCAAAGACTTTGCCGACCTAACCAATTAACAAGGTGGCCGACTTAGTTCGGTGCCGACCTAATTAGTTAAGAAACGCGCCGATCCAATGCTTTCCCATAGATACCGACCTAAGGCATGAAGAAATACCGACCTAAGGCATGAAGAGATGCCGGTCTAACGAGGCTATGCCGACCTAAGGAAAGTTCCGACCTAGTATGGAAGCCGACCTAGTGTATGCTCCGATCTAGCAACTCGAGGACTTTACCGACTTATAGTAAGTCGTAACCGATCTAAGGGTGTAAAGGATGGAGTAGCGGGGCAGTTTAGCATGTGACATACTAACTCGGTAGCGACCTAGCTTGTTTCCATTAAGTCGTAGGGCTTGACTCGTTAGATCGGCGAAGGGATAAGATAAGTCGGTCGCGACCTAGCTTGACCCGGTAACGACTTTGGACTTGTGCAAATTCAGCGAAGAAGGATCAACACAGCTTGACCATATCAGAGCTCCTATAAGCCGGCTGCGACTTAACTGGGTCGGTGAGGAGTTAAGACCGAGCCTAATCTTTGCCTATAAATGCCACCCTACCTTCAACATGAAGGGGACTTTTGCTCATTCTCTTCAAGCGCCATTACTCTGCCGAATTCCAGACTACTTCAAAGCTTGAGCCACTTGTTTTACATATCCTATAACTTGAAGTGTGTTGTAATTGAAAGATCATGTAAAGGATTGTAATCAAACTAGAGATAAAAAGATTAAAGTGGACGTAGGCTGGATTATAAGCCGAACCACTATAAATACTGTGTCTCTTACTGTTTTTCTGCATACTTTCTGCTTATTTCTGTTTCCCGTACGAACGGGTGGTGCTTTCACAATCACATCCTTTACACCAGGGTGTTAGCGTTCAAATTTTAGCGTTAACATTTTGGTGCTTTCACTGAGAATTGAACTCAGGACATCTATCATCATTGTTTCAGAAAGATTTGTAGATAGAGTTTCTTTAAGAACCAGAAGTCTATCCGAAATCATGGCTCCTGGAAGGAAAAGTAAATCTGTGAGATCTGCAAACATTCAAGAGGGAACCTCCGCTTCCCCAACACCAAATCAAGCCACTCCAGCTGTTGGAGTTTCAAAAGCGGAATTGGACGCTGCTATCTTTGGGTTGAATCAGCAAATAAATGCCCAGAACGCGCAATTGGAAGCTCAGAATGCTCAGAATGCTCTGATTCTGAATAGGTTAAACGATCTGCTCGGGGCAAACCGTCAACCTGCGAATAATGAAAGGAACTTTGTCGGTAATGTCCATGATGCTGAAACTAGAAACATTCCCGAAAGGGCTGCTAGCCCCTTTGAACAGACATTGCCTGAGGCTGGAGGATCCAGAAATAGGAATGACGAAGAATATCTTTCTGGTATGGTTCGACAGATTATGAAAGAAAGTATGCAAAGGGTCGAAGATGAGAAAGAGTGGGGTTTCGCTCCGAGCAAGACTCCGTTTACTGAAAAGATCCTAAAAGCTGAATTCCCAAGGAAGTTCGTCCCTCCGACCATTCCAGCTTACAAAGGGACAAGTGATCCAAATGAGTTCCTGTACAAATATGATTGGCACATGACAGGTGCCCGAGCCTCAGATGAAGTAAAATGCAGATACTTCCCCGTATATTTGGAAGGCGTAGCTCTGCTTTGGTTCACAAAGCTACCTGTCCGGTCCATCGATCAGTTTTCGGACCTAACCAGGAAATTTAAAGAGCAATTCAGGCTATATGCTTCAAAGGCAAAAGACATCATGTCGTTGTCCGGTTTGGAACAGAATCCGGGGGAAACTATCAAGTCTTTTTTAAATCGCTTTAATATAGCGTTAGCTGAGGTGGATAATGCAGAACCCCGCATGGTCTTGACCTATTTGATGAGAGCTATTGATAAGTCAAGTGAATTCGGAAAGTGGCTGAACATGAAGGAGCCAAATTCTCTGGAAAAGTTCTACAAAAAGGCGGATGAATTCATGCGTTTGGAAAGCCGTCCTGTCCCGGCAAAGGCAACAGTAGAGAAAGCTGAAGACAACACTGCTGCGCCACGCAAAAATGAGTCTGTGGGACAGAAGAGGGAGAACAATAATGGAAAACAACAGAATAATCAGAAGAAGCTTAGATCCTTCAAGCCATCAGAATACACACCTTTGTCAGATACTCCAGAACGAATCTACCTGGCTACCAAAGATTCAGTCAATTATCCTAAACCCCCAGTCTTGAGAACCGGGAAAAAAGCTGTGCAAAGTGGGAGGTTCTGTCGCTTCCATAATCAGCCCGGTCATGATACTGATGACTGCCGTCAATTGAAGAATCTAATTGAAGAATTGTTAAGGGAAAATAAACTACAACAATTTGTGAAGAAGAATGATAATAATAATCCTGCTTCGTCAAACCAAGGACAGCAAACTCCTGCTCGTCAATCTGGGACTAATGGCAAAGATGCAGGTTTTGAGTCTGGAAGGCCTGTTATCAATATCATTACAGGCGGACCTCACCCAGCGGGCAGAAGCTGGGGTGAGATGGAAAGGTATTCCCGGGCCCTGAAATATGCACCGGAGGAAGAAAATGTTTTTGTTCTAGAAGACACTACGCCTTTGAAGCAACGAAAGACATTCAATGATGACATTGTATTCAAAACCAGGGATTCCATTGGCATTGAAGCCCCAACCTTGGATCCTTTGGTCATCTCGGCTGGCATTGGGCCAGCCATCGTCAGAAGGATTCTTATCGACAGCGGCGCATCCTGTAATATCCTCTTTAAGAAAACCTTCGACCAGATGAAGATTCCTATGGTTGAAGTGCAGGCATCATTGCAAAAAATTGCTGGCTTTGCAGGGGAGCCAAAGCAACCAGTAGGAACCATTGACTTGCTTGTGGAACTCGGAGAAGGAGAAAGAAAAGTAGTTCGCAAGCAGACTTTTGTGATAGTAGATGAATTTTCTGCTTATAATGCTTTCTTTGGTCGACCTATTCTTGCTGCATTCAAAGCTGTCCTTGCCCCATGGTGTCTTACTATTAAATTCCCTACAGACAATGGGGTAGGAGTTATTAAAGGAGACCAGAACGCTGGGCGAGAATGTTATATGACAGAGCTGCGAGAAACAAGGAAGAGAGAAATGGGAAAAGATGCGGCAACCCCAATCCGCATCAAAACACCAACCCTATAGCAACTACAGGGCGGACCCTGCACTGGCGAGCATAGCGGGGCACGAAAAGTGATGGATCCTAGAAAGGCCAGTGCGGGGGAGAGTAGGGTGGTACCAGCAGAAACAACGATACCGGTGCCCGTTGATCTGAAGGACCCAAACAAGGTGCTGAATGTGGGTTCACAACTTAATGTGTCAGTTCAGAATGCCTTGATATCTTTTTTGAAAGCAAACCTGGATGTTTTCGCTTGGACCCATGCCGATATGTGCGGAATATCCCCAGAAGTTGCGGTACATGCTCTGAATATTGACCCAAAGTTCACGCCAGTAAAGCAGAAAAGAAGAATCCAAGGTCTAGAAAGGTCGACAGCATTGAAAGAGGAAGTTGACCGGCTCATGGAGAATAATTTCATCAGAGAATCTACCTATCCAAATTGGGTTTCAAATCCAGTGCTAGTTAAGAAAGCCAATGGTAAATGGAGAGTGTGCATCGACTTTTCAGATCTAAACAAGGCCTGTCCCAAAGACTGCTTCCCATTACCCAGGATCGATCAACTGGTAGATGGAACAGCGGGTCATGAATTGTTGTCTTTTATGGATGCCTACTCCGGATATAATCAGATCATGATGCATGAGCCAGATCAGGAGGACACAAGCTTTATCACCGATGTCGGTCTTTACTGTTACAGAGTTATGCCCTTTGGGTTGAAGAATGCGGGGGCAACATACCAAAGACTGGTAAATGCTATGTTCAAACCGCAGTTGGGAAAGACTATGGAAGTTTACGTTGATGACATGCTAGTAAAATCTAAGAAAGCAGTGGATCACATCGAACACTTAGCAGAAATGTTCGCAATTCTCCGAAGATACGGAATGAAGCTTAACCCTTTAAAATGTTCTTTCGGGGTAGAATCTGGGAAGTTCTTGGGTTTCATCGTGAGCGCTAGGGGCATTGAAGCTAGTCCAGCTCAAATCACTGCTCTAAAAGAAGTCAAAGCTCCTAAAACAAAGAGGGAATTGCAAAGTCTCAATGGAAAAATTGCCGCCTTAAGTCGGTTCATATCCAAAGCTACTGATAAATGCATTCCATTCTTCGACGCTCTAAAGAAAGGAAAGAAAAACTTTGACTGGACTCCCGAATGCCAGAAAGCTTTTGAAGAATTGATTCAACATATGGAAACGCCTCCAATACTTTCCAGGCCCGGCGATGGCGAGGATCTTCTTATATACTTGGCAGTTTCATCTCATGCTTTAAGTGCAGCGCTGGTACGGGAAGACAAAAGGATTCAACATCCAGTTTACTATATCAGCAAAAGACTCACTGGGGCAGAAATGAATTACTCCAAGTTGGAAAAACTCGCCTATTGTCTATTGATTGCCTCAAGAAAGTTGAGGCAATATTTCCAGGCTCATCCTATCAAAGTCCTCACTGATCAACCTTTAAAGCAAGTCTTGTTTCGCCCTGAGACTTCGGGCCGCCTTTTAAAGTGGAATATTGAATTGAGCCAATATGACATCACTTATCATCCTAGAAAAGCGATCAACGGACAAGCTTTGGCAGATTTTATTGCAGAATTTACAGACAAGGGAAACAGCGAGGAAGAAACAATCGAGAACTCCCCAACCCAATGGAAGTTATTTGTAGATGGCGCAAGAAATGATTACTGTTCAGGTGCTGGAATTGTTCTTGAAACTCCTGAAGGCCGGTCATTATGCTATGCGCTAAGATTAGAATTTCCTTCAACAAACAATGAAGCAGAATATGAAGCTCTGATCGCTGGTTTGAAAATTGCTAAAGAACTAAATATTCGAGCGTTACAGATCTTCAGTGATTCGCAGCTTATAGTATGTCAAGTCAAGAAGGAGTTTCAAACGAAAGGAGGAAATCTGCCCGCTTATGTGTCAAAGGCTTGGGAACTTTTATGTGAATTCGACCATTACACGATAAGTCATATTCCTCGAGAAGAAAACATGAAAGCAGATTCTCTCGCAAAATACTCAAGTTCTGGCGAAGCCCAATCCTTAGGGTTAGTTCCAGTGGAAGTTTTGTCAAATCCGAGCATTGATGAAATGGATATCGATTGGGTTATGAGTATGTCGCAAGAGCAAGAATCATGGATGACTCCAATAACAAAGTATCTACTCAATGGCTCTTTACCAGAAAACTCTAAAGAACGACAAAAGCTACTGAGAAAAGCTTCTCGATATATAATCCAGGATGGTCAATTATACAGACGAGGATTCTCAATGCCATTGCTTCGATGTGTATCCAAAGAAGAAGCCAAAATAATCCTATCAGAGGTACATGGAGGAGAATGTGGGGATCATTCAGGTGGTCAAACTTTAGCAAAGAAAATTCTCCGATATGGATATTTTTGGCCAGAAATTAATCGAGATGCTGCAGATTACTCTCGAAAATGTGACAGATGTCAAAGATTTGCCAAAATTCCTAGAGCACCTTCTACTGAGCTCACACAAATGACCAGTCCGTGGCCGTTTGCGATTTGGGGAATAGATTTGATCGGACCTTTACCAACCGCCAAATCTGGAATCAAATATGCCATTGTTGCTGTAGATTATTTCACTAAATGGGCTGAAGCTGAACCATTGGCAACTATCACCTCCAAAAAGATGATAAATTTTGTGACTAAGAATATCATTTGCAGATACGGTGTGCCTCAGAAAATAATCACAGACAATGGTACTCAGTTTGAAAGCGAGGAATTCCAGGATTTTTGCAAGCGATTCAAAATCCAGAAAAGCTTTTCGGCAGTAGCTCATCCGCAGGCAAACGGGCAAGTGGAAGCAGTGAACAAGATCATCAAATCAACCATCAAAAAGCAACTCGAAAGAGCAAAAGGTGGTTGGGTCGATAAACTACCGCTTGCACTATGGGCATACAGAACTACTCACAAAACTGCAACTGGGCATACTCCTTTTTCGTTAGCATACGGATCGGAAGCAATGATCCCGGTTGAAACAGAGGTCCCTTCACACAGAAGAATCCATTTCAATCAAGCAGAAAATGAAAAGCTGCAACTTGAAGCGCTGGATCTCCTTGATGAAAAAAGAGATGAAGCTAACCTCAGAGTTGCAGCTCATCAGCAAAGGATAGCCAGACATTTCAATTCCAAAGTTCGTCAACGCAGCTTTGAAATTGGAGATCTAGTCCTAAAAAGAATTATGACAGCGACAGGTGTGTTTGGGCCAAATTGGGAAGGACCGTATGTGATAGGTCAGAAACTTCTTGACGGCACATTCAAGCTCACCACAGTTGATGGAGATCAAATTCCAAGGGCATGGAACAGCAATCACTTGCGTCCATACTTTACTTGAAAATTTTGTTGAAACATTGTAAAAAGAATTATGAATGTATGATTCCTGTAATTGAAAGCAATTGTGAAACTGATGCAAGTAAATAATGAAAGAATATAAAGTGGATGTAGGCCCAATTTCATGGCCGAACCACTATAAATCTTGTGTTCCTTATTATCATTATATGTTTGCTTTGTTTTCGATATAAAAATACACAAAATGTATTGCTGAAATATCGATTTAAATTTTTGCAGACAGTGGAGATAAAACTTGCGCATAATAAGACCGAGCGATTCTCACCATCATTCAACAAACAAATTTCAAGTCACAAAGACCCCAAATTCAAATCCTAGATAGGAAATGCTTCAATTGAACGGCTAATGATTTCGATAGGAACGAGCCCTTGCTGATAAATTGAGATTGTTTAAACAAACAAACATCCAATTAGGAAGCTAGTGCCCGTTCTCACGAACTTGCCTGGCAATGAAGTACACTTCCTTGGATTAAACAAGCCACTTGTGAGAAAAAGGGGATGAAAACTTGAAAAGAAAGAAGAAAAAAAAAAAAAAAAAAAAAAAAAAAAAAAAAAAAGGATCGCTGAAAAGGCATAAGCAAGTGAACAGAGGAACAACCAAAGCTACCATCAGCGGCACAAGTCCTCTTCGGAGGCGCAACTCTTCGGAGGATAAAAAGACCTCTAATGGGTCATACGCCACAAAAAAGAAAGTTCTCTACTCAACAAAAAAAAAAAAAGATTGGAGGAGTCATGACCCTCCAACCATGAGAGAGTAACTTCCAGGCGATGAAAACCCTCTCTGAGGCACATTTCACCAGGAGTTGAAGTGTTATAACCGCTCTTCGGGATTTCACTTCACCAGAGTTGAAATGTAAACAAAATAAAAGCCCTCTTCGGAGGCCCATTTCACCAGGAGTTGAAGTGTTATAACCGCTCTTCGGGATTTCACTTCACCAGAGTTGAAATGTAAACAAAATAAAAGCCCTCTTCGGAGGCCCATTTCGCCAGGAGTTGAAGTGTTATAACCGCTCTTCGGGATTTCACTTCACCAGAGTTGAAATGTAAACAAAATAAAAGCCCTCTTCGGAGGCCCATTTCGCCAGGAGTTGAAGTGTAGCAACCGCTCTTCGGAATTTCACTTCACCAAAGTTGAAATGCAAAAACAAAGACCTTCTTGAAAGCACACGTTTCACCGAGATTGAAATAAAACTTCCAAGTGTTGAAACGTGAAAAGGCTTTCTTCAAAGGCACAACTCTTTGGGGGTACACGTTTCACCAAGATTGAAATAAAACTTCCAAGTGTTGGAACGTGAGAAATCCCTCCTCAGAGGTACAACCCCCTCCCGGGAACACAATTAAGAAGAAAGACCTCTTTGGAAACCCACGTTTCACCGAGATTGAAATAAAACTTCCAAGTGTTGAAACGTGAAAAGGATTTCTAAAGCATAACTCTTTGGAGGTACACGTTTCACCGAGATTGAAATAAAACTTCCAAGTGTTGAAACGTGAAAAAATCCCTCCTCAGAGGTACAACTTTCTATATAAAAAAAAAAATCCTCATCAAAAGCGTACTTTAACTTTCAAAGGAAAAGTAATTTGCCTACTATGGGAAATGATCGTAAAAAGAAAAGAAGTTAAAGTACCCTTCGGAGGTCCGCTTTACCACATAGAGGAATTCACTTGATGAAATATGCACATAAGCAAAAGAAAAAAGTGATTTCTTCGAACGGCCAAGCGTAAAAACTTATACGAAGGGAGTTGTACTCTATAAAAATTTTCTTTAAAGAATAAAATAATTATTCTTTAGCAAATAAGAGTGCAAGTCCCCTCGAAGTATAAAATATTGCAGCAAGCTTAAGGTATGGGGGCAACATGGTATAGTAGTATAGATGCATCAGTAGAGTAATACTCAAGCAACATACCATAAGCCCGCTGCAACACTATATAAACAAACTTGTGCAAAAATAAATAGTAAATGCATTCTCAAATTCAAACAGAAGTTTGTACAAACGAAGAATCATTTTATTCAACTATAATGCAGATACAGGTTCTCAAAATAAAAGCGGGGGCCGATACCCGCACAACTCTCGGCCAGTTCATACAAAAGACAAAAAGCTAAAGTCTTCACTTCTTTTTACTGCCTTTGGACCCTTTACCCGACCGAATGACCAGCTTTTCAGGTCGGCCAGTGGGTATAAGGGAGGAAGGAGAGGTAGGCGCAGCTGGCCCAACTTCTGGCTCCTCTTCAGTGGCAGTGATTATCTTCCCTCTCCTCCTTGATGCTCCTTGCTTCCTTCTCCTCTTTGAGGAAGACTCACTTCCTGGAGTGACAAGTTTAGATAAAGTTATATCGTCAGAAGGAGTCCGCTCCGGAGATATGTCACCTCCCTCAAGTCCCTCATCTTTTTGCTCTTGCGAAGCAATGGGATCATCCAGGCCATGGAGAGCTTCTATTTGTTCTTCTTGTGACCCAGGTTGCGAGGCAGAAGGAGGCGCCACTTGAAGAGATGGAGGAAGGATCACCGGGGGAGAAGAAGCTTGAGTTTGACTCGGTGCTTTCTCTACAAAGGAGAAAAAACTTAAAATATCAGTATCTTTCGAAAAGAGAGGGGATGACGGCTCGTCAAAAGTCGGGAATTCATTAACATTTGAGGAATAATCAAAAGTCGGGAATTCATTGACATTTGAAAAATAATCAAGAAGATCGTCAAGTTCACAAGGAGCGAACGAGCAGTTCACCACTTGGGCTGGTCCGGTGTCAAGTTTACCTGGGGCAGTTGGATCTCTGAGGCTGATTTCATATCGCTGTGCTTCGTTGCTTTCACCACCTTCATCCCCGCCTTGTGCACTTGTAGTTTCAGTTACTGTCTTAGTTGCAGGCGGAGTAGAGGAGCTAGAACCCGTGATGTCAACCACAGGAGAAACTGGAGGTTGGACAGAGGAAGTAAGCGTTAATTCCTTTCCAGAACGTTCCTCTTCCGCCATTCCAGTTCTCATCCTGGCAAGTTGTTCTCGCCCCTTCGCAAGAGCAGCGCGAGCTCCCTCATCCAGGTAACGCGCCTCAAAATCTTCATCGCCATACCCGGCGTCTTTAAACATGTTAAGAGCAGCTTCCCACACCTCGGCCAGGGTGATTTCATACTTAGGACCAAGAAAAGAGAGGCTGCCGCGTCCCAAGACACAATGTAAATAAAAATCGAATAAAGTCAAATTGATATCGTCTTCCATGGTCTGAGCAGTTTCTTCGGCTGCAATTTTGCCAGCCATGGCCTCATCTCGATCTTTTTCGGTCTGAGCAAGTTGGGCTTTTAGCGCTTCAATCTCCATGTCCCGGGCGCTCAGTTTATTCTGCAGCTGGGTGACATCAGTGCGGTGGTTCTCTACAGCTTGTTCCAACCTCTCAGCTTTAGCTTCAGCGTCCCTCTGGCTGGCGTGCGCATCTCGCACTTGTTTTTGCAATACCTCTTCTCTTTGGGTGTAAGTATTAGTAGAAGAGGCAAGATCATCTTTGAGCTGCTTTACTTCAGCTTCGAGTTTTTCATTGTATTCGGCTATCTCCTTCATCTCAGTGTTGTGTTGATCAAGAATCTTCTGCCATTCTGATTTGTCATTTTCCATGGTCAGCATTGCTTCGATGTTAGCCCGATTAACTCTTTGAAGTTCATCAACCAGCTTTTGCCATCCAGACATTCTATCGATATCAAGCTTGACAGCATCGAGATTTCTGTACATAGCTTCTTTGTCGATGGGGACCAAATCAAGGTCGAAGCGTACCCCCCTCAAACACCAGTTCGGGAATCGGCTCTGCAAAGTCGGGGGGCCCCTTTCAACATGGTATGAAGGCCTGTTGAGAAGTGTTTGGATGGCACTTCCTTCAAGAGCAGGAGATTTGGAAGGGATGTCAATAGAAACTGAGGCACCAGGTCTCTCAGATGTCACGGGCACGTGCTCCTCGCCAAGTTTGGTCCGCTTTCTCGAATCCTCAATATGGCTCTTCCCCCTATCATCGTGCGTTTTACGTTTATGGGAATCATCATCCCTTGGGAAAGATTCATGTCGCGTGCCCGCTCCCTCATGACGTTCTTCATACCTTCTCCTCTCTTCAGCTTTTCGCGCAGCTCTCTGCTCATTGGTCTCTCTGGGATCGGTATAGTATTGCTTGTAATCATAGCTGCCACGCCCTCCATAGCGTCGAAAGTCTTTGTAATAAGAACCGCTGCCGCTGCGCCCCATAGAGGAATCTGAAAAGGCAAAAATAGCAAGTCTTAGAAACTTCCGGAGAAAAGAAGTTAAATGTGAACAAATGCCAAAAAATCCTAAGTGTTGTGTGATGTGCAAGCTACGCGCATTAAGCTACAAACCACTCATTGGTGTAGAGGTGATGATAGCTTGGGTATGAGGAGTTGGTGTTTGTGTTGGTGTTAGTCGAAGAAGGGACGTCGCCTCAACTATAGGAGAGATAGTTTTAGACACGTCATCTCTAAAAAGCTCCTGTGAGGTCACTATTATGTCGCTCAACCCATCATAAACATCGTCACCATCATGCTCGGTGAGACTTGTTTTCTCAGTTCCTACATCAGCTAATCCCCCGAGAGGCTGTGAAGGTTCTTCTTCTTCCTCAATCGGGGCAAGTGCCGTCTTACTAGATGACCCCATAATGTCGGTAGGGGTGGAACATTTCACCAATGAAGCTTCGATGTTAGACTCTTTTGATGAGGGTTGTTCGATAGTAACGGGGGCATCCGATGCTTCAGTCGGGGAATCGGGAACTTCAGTCGGAGCTTCACAAAGCTGAGTATAGCGAGAAGGGTGGAGAAGTCCGTATTGATGTAGAAATTCGTCGCTTAGTAGAAACTTGATACTTCTCTCTTCTGCGGCTACAGCGCTCAGTCTATCAAAAGTCTGCCTATGTATCGGATCTCTAGAGGGAAGGGGAAGTGCTGAAAAAAGCAAAGAATGAGATTAGCAATTTGGACCCCGAAAAGAGTTAAGAAAGAAAGTGGAAAGACGGAAATAAATGATCTTACTTCCTACTCTCCAAGAAGCATAAAACTCTGGGGGACTGCGGGCAAAGAAAAATTGGTTTAAAAATCCATGGACACTTTCAGTAAGATCAAGAATGAGCTTGCGGTTTCTTGCACTTCTCACAATGATAAGAGAAGGATGGTCTTTGCTCTTTGCAAACGAGCATAAGTAGCGAATTTCTTCGAAGCTCGGCAGTCGGTCAAGATTTCTTCTGAACAAAACACCCAACCCCATCAAGATAGCGTAACCATTAGGATGAAGTTGGAACGGAGAAATTGACATCCGAAGAAGAAGAATTCGAAGAAAGTCATTGAAAGGTGGGATCGCCCCACTTAAGCACATTTGACGATTAACCGCGACAAAACCATAGGGAGGTCTGTCAGCAGTATCATTCGGTCCAGGAAATATGACATCATCTTCAGCAAAGCCGAATTGAGTACGCAACTGAATAAATGTTCTCGAAGATAGAATAGTCGAAGTTCTTTCCGGAGGATTCTCTATAGGAACAGCTATCGGGAAAGTTTCTTCTTCTTGACTTGCTGCTTCTTCTCCTTGATGGGAAGTCATTCTACACAAGCAATTGGATATTCAAACATGAAGGTGCACGTTTCCTAAAGTGTGTGAAGTGTTGTACAAGTATCAATCAAACAATAAGCAAAGGTAACTGGAATAAAACCTAGCAAACATTTGTTAGTTATAAAAACCAGGAATCTTTGTTTTGAGTTTGAATATGCAAATACAATGTTGATGCAAACAAATCAGTTCAAATTGTTGATACTTTGCATTAATATTCTACTTTAGTCAATTAATTTACAACATTTCATGCAATATGTTCATATCTCTTATCTTGTCTTAACTAATCTGTCATTTGATATGGGCAGTCAATGGCAGTATGTGCGCCTTGGTTTTCTTTGTTTGTATGTTATTATCAACAGGTTTACAGCTCAAAAGTGAGAATGATATGTGAAGTGACACAATGACATTCAAACAAATTTAAAGTTGGGGCATTTCAAATCTTAATCCCGGTTCAAGGTTTATTCAATTTAGTTCGGTAGTCCGGGTTAAAATACTTGAAGAAGGCCTATGTTTCTAAGTGTCAATACGTCCAGAGCCCAAGTGTTAGCTCGGCTACGATTCAAAAATTCTCATGCGAGATAAGACTGAGTCGGTAACGGGTCAAAATCTAGGTGGTTCAGCTTGGCGACTCATTTCCTCTAGTTCGCACGGGGGAGATAAGAAGGCAAGCTCCAAGTCGAAAGGCAGGAATTCCTCCAAGTCTTAACTCGGTCACGATCTAAGCTTTAATGTTTAGGTCGGCGAGATTCTTTCAAGCATTATCTCAACCACGATTTAAGGTCGTGTAAGAGCTAGATCGGTCGAAGGCTAAGCCACCTAAACCCACTAACTCGCCTTCGAGCCAACATCCCATAGCATTAAACCCGATAACCCAATAGCCATTTCTTCAACAGCAGCCTTTCATTCAAGCTATCGGATCATCCAATAAAACAGCTCCAAATCGCATAAGTCCGTTGCTCTGCCTTCAGAGATCATTGAACCTGAGTGATAAAACCTTCTTCATCATCTCAACGATCATCTGAAGCCAAAATCGAGTAACCTAAACTTCATCGACTACAGGTATAGTGGGATTCGTGATGGAATGTTGCGCGAAGAGACAATTCGTATTCAAGTGACAGAATTCATGAACCAATAGCAATCTATGATCGAGAAGGGGACGGATTCACTTACGCTCTGAATAGTAGGAATTGCTGGTGATCAGGTAGGATGGAATCGCCTTAAAGAACTCAAGAGAATTTTAATGGCGGAGTTAAGAGAGCAGGTAATGAGAAAGAAGAAGGGGATATGATTTATACCTCGTAGTGAAAGGAACTGAAGCGGCAATTCGCCGGCTTAACATTTGGACCGTGCCCGATCTAATAACGTGCCGACTCAGTGAAGGGCCGAGATAAGAGATGTTTCGAAGCACACGACTTAAGCCTAAGGCGTATACTTCGAGGGGCAAATGTTAACCCTATCTCGGTTACGACTCAGCAGGTCTAGTACGTGGAGATGGCGCCGACTCAAGAGATGCCGACTCAGAAGAGTTGCCGACCTAACAACCCAAAGACTTTGCCGACCTAACCAATTAACAAGGTGGCCGACTTAGTTCGGTGCCGACCTAATTAGTTAAGAAACGCGCCGATCCAATGCTTTCCCATAGATACCGACCTAAGGCATGAAGAAATACCGACCTAAGGCATGAAGAGATGCCGGTCTAACGAGGCTATGCCGACCTAAGGAAAGTTCCGACCTAGTATGGAAGCCGACCTAGTGTATGCTCCGATCTAGCAACTCGAGGACTTTACCGACTTATAGTAAGTCGTAACCGATCTAAGGGTGTAAAGGATGGAGTAGCGGGGCAGTTTAGCATGTGACATACTAACTCGGTAGCGACCTAGCTTGTTTCCATTAAGTCGTAGGGCTTGACTCGTTAGATCGGCGAAGGGATAAGATAAGTCGGTCGCGACCTAGCTTGACCCGGTAACGACTTTGGACTTGTGCAAATTCAGCGAAGAAGGATCAACACAGCTTGACCATATCAGAGCTCCTATAAGCCGGCTGCGACTTAACTGGGTCGGTGAGGAGTTAAGACCGAGCCTAATCTTTGCCTATAAATGCCACCCTACCTTCAACATGAAGGGGACTTTTGCTCATTCTCTTCAAGCGCCATTACTCTGCCGAATTCCAGACTACTTCAAAGCTTGAGCCACTTGTTTTACATATCCTATAACTTGAAGTGTGTTGTAATTGAAAGATCATGTAAAGGATTGTAATCAAACTAGAGATAAAAAGATTAAAGTGGACGTAGGCTGGATTATAAGCCGAACCACTATAAATACTGTGTCTCTTACTGTTTTTCTGCATACTTTCTGCTTATTTCTGTTTCCCGTACGAACGGGTGGTGCTTTCACAATCACATCCTTTACACCAGGGTGTTAGCGTTCAAATTTTAGCGTTAACATAGCCGAATGGGCTTTAAGGTGATTGCCCTACCTTTCGACCATATTGGATCAATCGAAAGAGTCAAAAGAGCTATCGTTACCTTTCGATCAGGCTGACCTAAATGAAAGGCTTCAAAGAGATAGTTCAAGGATATGATCAAAAAAGGTAGCTTCTGATTGAGTCCTTTCCTTTGTATGGGTTGAAAGTAGTTGACATTCTAACTTTTCATTCCTTTCGACCATGTCGAAAGGTAACATCCTGGTCCTTCCATTTGTGTCGAAAGGGATGTACATTTTAGTAACTTGATACAGTTGCTTTCGACCCTATGGCTTCGTTATATTTGTTGTGGAACTCCTTCGAAAGGGTTGTAGGTGCCACTGGGGATAGTCCCTTTCGAATGTGTTCCTCTCTGATAAACTGTTGGTCAGTTATAAACTGAGATCCACTTCAAAACGCCCCTTCCGATTATGTCGAAAGGGGTTTTACTCATTCAAAACGATTCTAGCTTGTAGCTTTCTATGATTCACTTTGATTTCCTTGTATAAGATCGAACAAGGTATTCCCCCAGTTTCATAAATCATCATGGTCGAAACCTCATCATCACCTTGTTTTCATGGACAAGTGTTGGTTTCGATGATGATGTGTTTTGACTAAATATACCAAAGTCGATCATATGCATCGTATAGACAAAAAGAAGTTAAAAGAACATGTTAGAATCATATGCAATGGATCATTAGTCTAGCTAATGATCTAAATGATCTTTCTCATCGTCAAAATCCCAAGCCATCTCCCTTTTATTCATAATCTAAAATGAGTTACAAGATATAGAGTTTTTCACCCAATTTGATTTAGAGTTTTCTTGATTGCAACTAAGAAAGTAGAGTAAAAGAAATAAATTTGGCATTCCAAAATTCAGTCCCTAAAAATGAATCCTTTAGATCTTATTTATAAATGCAGACCGGCCCTCTTCCGTGCTTGTTCTTTCGGGTCGGTCGAAAGGACCCCTCTTTATATGCCGCTTCAAGCCTTTCGACGTGGTCGAAAGCCATGACTCCTTTCGACGCCCTCTAAAGGTATCTTCTTATTCTTTCTGATTTACTTCTGTGCTTCCTTATCCTTCCTCAGACCTTTCGACTAAGTCGAATGGGTCCTTTATCTACCATTTGCCTCTATTGAATATCGAGTACTGCTTTTTTCACAACACCTTTTAACGTTGTCGAAAGGTTTCCAAATGCGCTTTCTCCTCCATGTTGCCTTATTGTTTCTAGAAGTAAGAATGAAGCCTCCGACTCTGTCGATAGGTTGCTCATATTGGTTTTGAAGATATTTAAGTATTATTGGTTTCGATGATGTTAAATAGCCTTTGAATTTTGCCTAAGGATGGAGGTGGAACTTTCCCTTAATGTTATTGGCCCTGACAAGTTCGAAAGACTTGTATATGCTTTTGAAAGGGTTGTGATAGGTGCGAAATCTTTAGTTCCGAAAGGTTTGGCGCATAAGTGAGAGATAACTTTCTATTGCTTTCGAAAGCGTTTCCGAAGCTGTCTTTTCTTGTTCATCCGTGTCGAAAGGTTTGAAGTGGAGGAAGGGTATGCCTGTTTTTATCCGAGTCAAAAGCCTTCACATTGTATGAGCAACCGGTGCCTTCGATTCCTTTGAAAACTTCTTGAGGCCTTCAAAACGCCTTCTTATGACCTTTGCGAAACCCATGCCTGTTACTTCATCGCAACCTCATTCTTATTGACCTTCTTTCATACTTCTACTATTGAGTAGATTTTATGGCTAACAGTTTGGGTTGATACCCGTATATTCTTACTGTATTTACTAGTATATATGCACGCTTATGCATGCCTTTGCTCAATATGGGCATTCTACGATTGGCTTTTATTTTTGTTGTCCAGCTTCAAGAAACAAATTTGTTCGAACAATGTTTTTATGTTTATTTGTTAGTTGTAAAATCTTTAATGATGTTTGTTATTCGTATTTGTAAAATAACTTGAAAAAATTTGAAGATATATTATTCGAAGTTATGATACTACTTCTGTCTACTTATTTTCATATGCAGGCTTTGTGGAAAACAACTTAAGAGAGCATGTATTATACATAAATATGTACACACATACAATCATTTGGCGGATGATGCATTTTTAAGCTGCAAGCGAAGTATTTAAGATAAATTATTCATTTTGTAAATTGTCGTTGTTAAATTATAATTTTAAATAACGTGGTTAGAATAAACAGTGAATTACAATGATTCATTCGGTAAGCCTACAAATTCAAGTTACATGCTTAAAAAATACTTTTAGAAAAATTAACATTTTGGCACTCTTTTATTTTAACTTTGTGCAAAAAATGAATTTTAAGATTATATAATAAAGTAATAACGTTTTCTTGTTAAAAATAATTTTGTTATAATGCTTGCCTATATGGAAAGAGGTTTAGGGGTTGTCAAGCTGAGGGCGCACGTGCAATATCTCATTCAGTGACGTTCATATTGGTCGGTCAGGCCTTGGGGTTTGGATAGGTGTCACCCAATAAGTTGTGGACGAAGACCCTGATAAGAGAAGGTAAAGGTTATTAATGTTAGTTTTCGATTTTACATGAAATATCAGATACATCAATCATAAACATTTAAAAATTCATTTAAACATTTTACCTTTAATTAATTAAAAAAAGAAAAATCATTTCTCTGGTACAAATACTTCGGTTATACCTAACTTAAGTAACAACATTTAAATAGTTTGAAAAAACACTATTATAATCATGTAAATACTTTAATTTTTTTTGAACTGGTACTTTATATACAACAAATCATTGGGACAACATATCTCATGTCAAATAAACGTTCGAAAGCAAGTTTCGAACTTGTGACATCCTGCACCAAAGCCGAATCAATTAACCACTTGGACAAAGGTGCTTGTTTTAAATACTTTATTTTTTTTAACTAATCGTATTGGAGACTGATATGTAAAAAGTTTGTGGCGGTAATGTACCAAATTTCCTTACTCTAATTGGTATGAGAAATGAACGAAGGATGTCAGACGCATCTTGCCAAGTGAAAAAAGCTTAGATTGCGGTTGGTTTACCATTTTTAGTTTTTAGTTTTCGCCCATATAAAAATATGCACGATGCATGTATATTGTAAAAAAACAACCAATTTAGAAAACAAAGTTAACATATAAAATAACAATTTTTTTATTCTTTCCGTTTTGGAAAATAACGAAAGAATGAGAGACAATCTATTTTTTCGTCGTTCCTTCATTCTCTCTGTCATTTCTTCTATCTTTCTTCCACCTCATTCGCCATTCTCATATTTTATAATGAATGTTAAAAACCTAAAACACAAAATACAAAATAAACCAAAAGGACGTTTAGTATTTTGTTACAGTGAACGATACTTTACAAAATTTTGCTTAAAGATTTTGATTATTGGTTGCTTTAGATACTAACATGACCACATTATTAAAAACTCCCAGATTGGGGTTTCCAGTTTTTCCCTTATTAAAATACTTCTAACGTAAAACATAAACGGTGAAGGTTGTAATATATTTTTGAACTTCGAGTGTATTGTTGTTACTTTGAGCTGAAACTTCCGCATATTGAAATAGGAGCCGTCGTCAGAGAAATGAAGATCCGATCGTTGCCCATGTCTGAAATGTTGTTCTAAATCTAATCGTACAGAAGTTGACGACGATGAATTGAAACGAGTACTGGATTGTGTTAAACCTATTTGGATTTTGTCACGTCTCGACTATACTAAATCAGAGTTAGCCTAATGGATACGAAGGTACGATAGTAGGCAAATGACATTTTTGAAAATCCTGAAGGAAGCGGTTGAAATTAGTTCACGGAGTTGTCATTATTAGTGGTAAAGAGTAGGTATTATTATTATTATTGTTATTATTATTATTATTATTATTATTATTATTATTGACCCGATCGGAAATTGTATAGCATAGTTGAAGGCCCTTCGAACCCAGCAGAGTCTTCAATTTGCAAATGAAATCTCCAGCACATTCACAGTAATTCAATTGACTTATGGGGCCGTAACCCCAATGCATAAAATTGCTTGTGAGCCCATACAGATCTCCTTCCTCATCAATTCCATTAGCACCCATCCTTCCAGTATCTTCTGACAGCATATTTTACCCATGCTTTGTCCATTGTCAATGCAGATTTTTATAGCAAAACCAGTAGAAATCTCTTTGGAAACACTGTTTTGGTTCATAAGTAATAATCAACACATGAATATGTTAGAAATGAATGAACATTGTAGATGTGAAGGCATTTCATGCTTTGGAAGATGAATTGTAGGCAAAGGGCATCTTTGAAAATTCAAAAAGACGCGGTCGAAATTAGTTCATCGAGTTATCATTACTATTAGTAGAGATGGTTAACATGCAAGTTCATCTTAATAGCAATTCTCAATTGTTCATTAGAAAATTGTCATTTTTGATATTACTTGGTAGGTTTTTGATTTTATCCATGTGTAGTGTCAGCATGTTTTATAATAAGATATTGATTTTAAATACACATAAGATGAAGAAAAAAGAACTATCATTAATGAACCAATGTTACTACGGAACTGAATTGCGTTTATGATTTAGATTTGCATTGTATAAACGATTAGAAAATATATGCACGACTCCATTGATTTGATTAATCAGAACTTCAAGACGTTAGAGTTGGACACATATGTTATTATTCGACACAGGTTACAGGCATACGTTCAGCCAGTTCACTATAAAGAATGCGTGTACGAATATTTTCCTTTAGAAATCAGTAGATCACGACAAGGGTAATGTGGTACATTCTTGTTTTTCCATCAGCGAGACAAAACCCTAACTCATCCTTATAAATTACGTGATTCTAGTCATCCAAATCACCATTACTGTCTGCACTGATCTCTAAACCGTTGTCACCAAACTAATCCCTAGCTCATCCTCTCCCTACAAATTCTAGTCAGTCGAGTCACCATTACTATATGAATCGGAGGCACCGTACGAATCCTAACCGATGGTCACTGTATGAAACTCAAAATAATCGTCACTATACGGATCCCAGTCATTGCTGTTGATAAGCTGAGGTAGAATATCTATTTATCCATTTCAACGTTTCAAATTAAACGCTGTTGCTGTTATTATTACTACTACAAATTTGTATTCCTATATATTTATCGAATAAAATAAACTTAAAAAATCAGTCCAGAGCAGCATTTAAGTCAGGCTATTTCAAATCCTAGCTACTGGGCTAATTTATGTTTAGTGTAGTTCATTATATCACCCCGACATTACGTTACAGTTAATGATTATTCGAAATTTGATTGGGCTGTATTTTGTTTTGACTATTTTTTGCTGGTATAGTCATAGTTTGATTCATTATCTGTTCATATTGAAATAAAGCTTCTTCTCTTTTCGATTGAACTGCGCAAGGCCCTAAAATTATTATATAGTATATTTTGAAGTTAGCGATTATTAATATTTAGTTTGCTATTATTTTATGATGTGTACTCAATGGAGCAAGCTAAACAATATTTGCATATTCCTAAGTGAACATCATATATAAAGCTATTGAGTATTGATGGAATTTCATACAAAATTCCTCTTCTTATAAGCGGTCTCATATTCCATTGCCTTCGGTAGCGGCATTGCTGCAGTGATATGCTTGGACTGGCCATGAGACATACAACTCGATTTTTTACTAAGATCATTTCTTGCCTCGATTTTTTACTAAGATCATTTCTTGCCTCGAAATTGGAAATGCAAATAATTTAGGTTGAATATATTATACTGAAATGTATATACCTTATTCAGTTGTTGAACTTCTTTTGGGTAGATGTTGGTTACTTTTGCTGTATTGATTTGAATTTGATATATTAGTTGAAGACCGCATACCTATACTCAGTGGCGTAGCCAGGATTGGAAGCTGGCGGGGGCACAATTATGTAACTATTGAATGCTTCATTCTACATTGAATGCAGCTCAAAGACACCGCCATTTAACAACAGTTTTCAAAAATTATTAATAAAAACAGTGAATTCATTTTACTGAATTAATGTAAAATATAATTAACAACAGTTTTGTGTATGCAGCTCAAAGACAGTGAATTAAAAACAGTGAATGCAACTTAAAGACAGTGAATTAAAAACAGAGAAAGACAGCTCAAAGTTTGGTGTATGCAGCTTAAAGACAGTGAATTAAAAACAGTGAATGCAACTCAAAGACACCGCCATTTTACTATAGGAAATTACCGCCATTTAACAACAGTTTTCATTTTATGATTCATTCTAGAACATCAAACAAGCACAAAATATAATTATATAACAATAATTCATTACAAAAATATCAACTATTGATGTTTCAAACTAAAATAACAATACATATTTACTATTAGTTTAAAGTTGCCCACGTCGAGTTCTCATATTTGAAAGCGGTCGAGAATTGCATCATTGTTAATCTCCTTGAATATATCTTTCTCGATGTATGCAACACAACTATCACTCAACCATTCATCTCCCATTCGATTTCGTAGGTCGTTTTTCACTATATTCATGGCAGAAAATGCTCTCTCCACAGTTGCGGTTGAAACCGGTAAGATAAGTGATAAGGTTATGAGCTTGTAAACCAAATTGTACACAATATTTTTTTTCGTCAATACCATCTTCCTAGCCAAATCACCAATTGATTTCACATCTTTAGACATATCATTGGACTTCATATCAATTTCATAAATATGCAATTGATTATAAAGATCCATACGCTCTGCTTCAGAAAAATCATCGGGGTAAAATTCACATAAACGAACCAACTTTACTTTATCAAAAGAGGCAAATGAATCAACTGGACTGAGAGAGGACATACAAAGAAGTAATTCTGAATTTACCTCATCGAAGCGATTATTAAGCTCAACAATCTGCTTATCTAGACAAAGATAAAACAAATCAACTCGATAATGATGTAAATTTGTAATCATTGATCCTCTCCTTGATCTACCTAAAAGAAGATAATTATCATTCATATTTGAAATAGGAATTTGTTGTTTGATGCAGAAAGAGCCAACTTCATTTAGAAGAGTGTCCCATCCACTTGCTCGCATATTATTTAACCGTTCTTTAGATACTTTTACCAACATCAAAGCATTTACTATATCTTGATCTTTTCGTTGTAGTGCTTTGGAAAGATCATTAGTAATTGCAAGAACATTTTTCATCAAATGCAAAATAAATATGAAATCATAAGATTGCAATACTTTTATCAAATTTAAAGGTTTTCCTTTTTTATCACCCGAAATATCTTCTACTAGATCTGTAAGGACATCAATAACCGAAGGGAACATAACTATCAAATTGATTAGTGTACCATAATGTGAACCCCATCGTGTGTCCCCCGGTCGTTTCAAACTACGCTCTTGATTTAACCCTCGACCACTAGATAGTTCACCACTCTCGAGTTGACTAAATATTCTATTGGCTTCTTTTTCTCTAAGAATATCTCGACGCTTGCATGATGCTCCAGCAAGGTTTACCAAATTATTAACTAAGTAAAAAAACTCAGAAATGTGGTCTATATCTTTGGCGACACGAACAAGTGCTAATTGAAGTTGATGTGCAAAACAATGAACATAGAAAGCAGACTTATTCTCATGTAGAACAAGTGTTTTAAGACCATTAAATGCACCCTGCATATTACTTGCACCATCATAACCTTGGCCTCGTAACTTTGACATGCTCAATTTATGTTTGCTAAAAAAAGCATCAAGTGATGTTTTAAGAGAAATTGATGTTGTGTTAGGAACATGTACCATGCCTACAAACCTTTCGATAACACTTCCTGTCTCATCCACAAATCGCAAAACAATTGCCATTTGCTCTTTAATTGATGTATCACGAGCTTCGTCGATTAATAGTGTAAATAGTCCTCAAGAAAGATGTAAATGTTGTAGGATAACATCTATAATTTCCACCGCAATACAATTGACAATATCTTTTTGAATTTCAGGCGATGTCATCTTATTATTTAGTGGTGCATTTTTCAGAACAACGACATCAACCGAAGGCTTTTTATGAGCAAGCAAATGCAGAAGTTCAAGAAAATTTCCTTTATTCATTGATTCTTCGGATTCATCGTGACCGCGAAAAGGCAGACCTTGATGTAATAGATATCGAATGCACACAAGGCTTGAATTTAATCGATGTCGGTAATTAATTTTGCTTTGAGTTGATTGTCTCTCAATTACCATTGTAATATGTTGATTTTGGTTCATTAAATTCTCTGCCTTTGTATATGCTGCTCTATGAACATCTGAATTAGCATGTTCTCGAAGCCTTTGATTATGTTTCCAATTTCTAAACCCGCCTCGAATAAATGCATCGCTTGTATTTCTACTTATCGATTGGGGGCGAAATAAGTAGCATAGTAAACAATATACTGCATCTTCTTTCACACTATACTCCAACCAATTCTTATAATCGGTAAACCATGATTGACTGAAACGTCTAACCCTTCCACCAATTATTGTTTGTGGAAATATTTGCAAAGAAGGCTGACATGGACCATTTTGTAAATATGCTCTTCTAACTATATCTTGGTCATTTGGATCGTAGTCCAAAATTTGATGTCGTAGACTAGGATCAGATGGAAGATTCGATAAATCAACTTGAATACGACTTCGAGTTACCAAGTTTGGAATAATTTTGTTTTGATTATCATCATTCACCGTGTTATTAAAAGGTGCAGAAGCTCCAATTTCTGTGGAAATATCTTCGATGGTTCTCTTAAAATATCTCCGCATATCTAAGATTAAAAAAAATATTTTCATTAATAATAAAATTTTCATTATCTATAGCGATTGTCTTTTTATTTTCAATAATACAAAAACTGCAATTGTCTACGGTAAATTTAAAACAAACTGAATACTAAAGTTGAATACAAAATGAATACTAAAATCGTCTTTTTATCTACAAAATGAATACAATCCTGATGCTATTATTAATAAAGTCCTTATGCCAATTCCTCCTGGCCATACACACCACAACCATACATTCGAACCAACTCTGAAAACTGTCTACCATTTCAGCCTTCATACACACCACATCCACTTCTTCATTGAATCTCCACTTCCATCTCAACATACTACTGTCTGACTAGAACCATTTTCCATCCATCACAACCACTGTCCCCCTAGTGTCATACCAATACAACAACCACCATATCACAAAAAAAGACTTGCCACACTGCCTACTTCATATCTATGCAATTCAGCCACTGTGCACATACAGTGCACATCACCAAAAAAAACTGTGCCAACACTAGCCACCACTTTCATTTCCTTACTTCCTTCACTCTGCCACCTCAAACATCTCCCCCTACACATTGTTGCCTTTGCCTTTACACATCTAAAAAAACCAAAACAACACCTACATATTTCTACACTCATTTCTGTTTTGACCCTGCACAGGCTGCACTTCAACCTTGTCTGCAAATCATATCAGTGCACTGTCTCCCTAGTCATCATAACCGCTGAAAAACTGATAACCCACTCACCATTGCCATATCACCCGCTGCCCCTAACAAAAGCTTAAACACTATAGCAACACTCCTATGTACATCACTGCTTACAACACCACTCCCCAAATCAGCTTTCAGCGCCCCTGCTACAACCATCAGACTAAACTGCTGCTACAAACAAATTTATCTTCATCCACAAACCTTCTGCATCATCAAACACTGCTTCGAACTACCACTTCCCCCACACAACCAACCTTCACTGCTATCCCCATTCTACAGCAAATTCCGTCCTACAGGCTACAGCAAATCCTGATGCTATTATTTTAGTATGCGAATCTAAGTAGTCGAATTAGTCGAATTCAATCAATCGATTCAATCCTGAATCTAAGTAGTCGAATTCAATCAATTGATTTAATCTTGAATCTAAGTAGTCGAATTAAGCAAATTCATTAAATCAAAATCACTCACCACCCATTTCGAAGCTTTGATGCGAAGGAGGTTGATTGGTGAAGGAGACGACAGCGACGCAGAGGAGTTGCGCTTGTTGCGGTCCTGCGGAGGAGTTGCGGTGGGTTGCGCTTGCGCCTTGCGCCTGTTGCGACTGAGCGACTTGCGCTTGCGAGTTGCGACTGAGCGACTTGCGCTTGCGTCTGTTGCGGAGGCTACAGCGAGCGACAAATTGCGATTTAATGCCGATTAGGGTTTTCCTTTTTTTGATCGCGTGTTATGTTGTAGACTTTTTTTCTGTTTTTTTTCGTTTTTTACTTTCCTGGGAGGGTCACGTGCCCAGGCCAGGAATAAAGTGGCTCCGCCACTGCCTATACTTACTCAGTGGAGATTACCAAAATATTTGTATACTCCTGAGTCCTTAGTATATGTCAAATATAGAACCTTTTAGTGTCCCATTTTGTTTTTGGAAGTTTGCTTGCTAAAATGGGTCTCGTATTCCACCATTCCGTTGTGGCATTGCTGCATTAATCAGTTTGTCATCATTATTATTTGGTTTACTATTAATCAGTTGTACTGGTTTATATTTGGTATATTAATTGTAGTTCATATATTTATACACCGCAGTGTGAACTAGATCGCTCTGAGTAAATTTTGTCGGCTTTTGCTCTGTAGCTTTAAACTTTTATTTGTCTAATGCATTTTGCATATTAATGAGTATTGGACAAATATAAAACTTTATTGGTGTTGTAATTTCTTTGGTAGTTTTTTCTGCTTGGCGGAGGTCTCAAATCTCCTTGCCCTTCTATTATGGCATTGCTGCACTAATGGTGCTATATGGTGCTATGGTTTTTGAATATGGTGCTATATGTTGATCGGAGGAATGTAATAAATTATCAGATTCAAATTTATAGTTTATTTGTTCCATGTACTATTATTTTGGATTTTGACTATTAAAAGGACTATTGTACCTGAAATTTATGCTTATGACATCATGTTTAATGATGTTTTTCCAAAATGATTATAAAAAATTCTTTGTGAATATGTTTTAGTAAAAGAAATATTAATTATGTTGGACTTTTAATTAATTGTGATGTATAATAAATTTGTAGTTTTTTTTATCAGACCTTAGTAGTAAATAAAAAATGCAAGATTCGTTTATTGTGCCGTGCGGCAAGGTTTTGGGAAGATTTTGTTTCCTTTTGCGTTGTACGTCTTTAATAACTATGGAATGTGCGTTGTATATAACTTCATTCATTTGTTGGATTCTTATGAAAGGTTTGGGTTAATTTAGTTTGGTTTGAATTTGATCTATTATGTTGAAGGTTATATGCTTAGACATATTTACGGAATAAACTAGGTTTCTAACAGTAAATTCTGTTGATGGTTTTGCTGTATTATTTTAAACTTTTGTTGTTTTTCCTGTGGTTGGACTGGACATGAGAATACAACTGGACTTTGTTGCTAAGATTCATTCCTTCCCCTTCATATTTGAAATGTAATTTATTTGTTTTGGATAATATTATACAAAAGTGTGTTTTTGAAATATAAATCGTTTGTGTTGTTCTCCACTACAGTGTTGCCATTTTTTAATCTAACCATTGATCAAATACGAAAAGCTGCACATTCAAAAGCAGCATTAGATTTTGAAGTTTCCACGATGAAAACCAAACCCTATTTCATACTACATATAAACTACCTAATTCTGTTCATTGAGTCATCATCACTGTACAGATTATAGTCATCTGAGCCACCATCACTGTATGAATCTAGGCCACTTTACTTATCCTTAGCTCATTATCAGTGTACGAACCCGAGTCACTGTACATATCCCTAGCTCATAGTCACTGTTTGAATCTGAGTTACCAATGTTGCGGAGATGAGGTTATTTCTTTGTTTATCCGTATCAAGATGTTAATCCGAGTTACCAGTGTATTGGTTTTCTTCCTCGTTTGCTATACTAGTTTCATATCTAATGTAGTTCATTGTATCATCCTAAATTACATAACAAGGAATAACTTGATTAATTTGTATTTTTGTCTGATTAAACTATTATTTTCGTTTGATTAAAACTGTATTTTAGTTTAATTACACTGCTTTGACTTATTTTCCGTGTTGTAGTCGTAACATTGTTTTTTATTCAACTCTATCTCTGCCTATGTGGAACTAAGACATTAAGCTAATCTTTGATTAGTTTTTTTATTGATCTACGCAACATCCTAACATTTTTGTTTATTATTTTGAATTTGTTTGTGATTAATATTATCATTTGTTTTACTATTATTCTGTGATGGGTACTTGATGGAGCAAACCAAATTATGTTATGCATGTTCCTAAGTGAACATCGTACATAAAGCTGTTGAGAATTGATGGAATTTTGTATGAAATTTCTCTGCTTCTAAGCGGTCTCATATTCCATTACCTTTGGTAGTGGCATCACTGCAGTGACCTGCTTGGACTGGCCATGAGACATACAACTCAAATTTGTTACTACGATTTGTTCCCCCTTTCCTTAACTTTGAAATGCTTATTACCTTTTTTGAATATATTATACTGTAGTGTGTTGTATAAAATTGGGCTCAACTGTTAATCTTTTCTTAAAGATTATGTTACTTTATTTTTATTGGTTTGAATTTGATTTATTGATTGAAGATTTTTTGATGGTTTAGTGATATTGCATCTAACTATTATCGGTTTAAGAGGCACTCAATGGAGCATGCTCAATTATTTGATTTGCTCTTATTTTATGACGATGAGCACTCAATGGAACAAACTCAGTTATGTTTGCATATTCCTCAATTAACAGCATATGTGAAGTTATTGAGTGTTGATGGAACTTCGTTTAAATATCTCCACTTGTAAGCGGTCTCATATTCGATTGCCTTTGGTAGTAGTATTTCAATAGTAATCTATTTGGACACGCCATGAGACATACAACTCAAACCGTAACCGACATCCATTCTTACTTTTTTTTCAGAAGTGTAAATGATTTGTGTTGAGTATGTTATACTCAAGCATGTTGTATTTTTGAAATGTAAATGATTTATTCTGTTTTTCATTACAGAGCTGCCATTTTTATTTTTAATCCATTAGTCAAAATACCAAAAGCATCCTTGGTGTCCAGAATTTGTAAAATAAGGAAACAAAATCAAAGGTGCAGGCTGTAGCTGATCATTGCCTCCATCTCCCAAAATTAACAACTCCATCGAATTTGTCTACACAGTAACGGTAATACTCTTATCTCCAATTCGAACGTCTCTCACTTCTGATGGACCCACTGTAGCCACATCAGGTGCAACTATCATTTGCTTGATGGCTGCCTCTCCCTTGCATAGATGGGCCAAGGTGATCTTTATGAGTATTGTGAATCAATATATTGTAGGTGCTTAGTTGATCATAAATTGTAAATAAGTATTTATCAACTCTAACCCTTAAACAGGAGCATGCTATCTTTTATTTTGAAAATATACCTTATATGTGAATTTTGTTTGATTAGTTTCTTACATCTTTATGTATAAACGAAAAGAGGAAAATGACCCTGTGTTCATAGTATAATCAACTAGCCGTGTTCGTTGGTCTAACTCAAAAATTTTCGATGTGACCCGAACTAAATCTTTATAGCTCACATCACTCAATCATTCTTTTATCTCGCTCATCTGAATTGGAAGTTTTTTACTATATAAACAAGATGGAGCAAAGTAATGTCTTCACGAGGGTGAAATAGTTTGATTTGGGCTAAACTACACAGCTAATTAGCTTACCGCGAACACAGAATCATTTTCCTCTAATGAAAAAGATGTTTTTCTTTTCCTAGGTAAACCTTTATGCAAAAAGCAGATCAAATCCTCTGTCCCCTTCTGTCTGGCACTAAATTCTATAATAATCTCAGTCATTCATTTTCTATCATCCACCATTCATCAAATATAACTCGCCCAACAAATTAATCAATTTACTGTACTGAATGATTGAGATTCTTTGTGGCACCGAGGACATGAGATATGAGGATAGGGGATTTGGTCTCTTTAAAAAGGTGCATGCAGCATGTTCTGTTGAGCGTACAGCCTCCAAAAATATTGTCAGGCTTTGATGATAACTATGGCTTATAAACAAAAGTTAAGAAGCCTAGCTATGACTTATAAATAAAAGCTAAGAAGCCGTCATCTGATGATACATGTTTATGTACAAACTACAAATGCATTTCGTAGATTGCTAAACACTAATTAGTAACTGATGTTGACATTCCAACTGATTGGATAATATATTGTAAATCATATTTTTGTGAAGGTCCAAGGAATGGTTGTTTGCACCCTTCAAGCAGCAAATGGTATGCATTCAATTTATTCTCACACAATGCACCACTACAGTTTAGCGGATATAATGGATAGGAAATGAAGCTCTTGAAAGTAACAAGAAAAATTTGGAATGACAACCATGACCTTAGGGCGACATCAACTTTGCATAAGGGTTCCTGTGATGAAAGTGTCAAATCTGCAGTTTGATAATCCATTTGATGAGGAAACAACAAGGGGAATCCTTAGAGAAGCTGCTGGAGTCATTATAATTAATGATAGAGCGTCTAATCGTTTGCTTACACCACTTGAGGGAGGTGAGAATATGCACATTGATTTATGGAGGACAAAAAAAGCAAAGCATAAATGTTAGACCGCATTCCAGTTTTGTAGTTAACCATTTTTATTTTGTACATGTATCAAATAAATATGATATAGCAGTTGGTGGTATTCATGAAGATTTAACCAAGTCTGGAAATCATGGGCTGGATATTTTTGGATGCGGAAATCAGGTATGAATAGGAGCTGCTTTAAAATGCTGCACGGATTGCTGTTTTAGTTCAATCTATTCTCTCTTCCAGTACATTAATTACTCCATTTTTTGAAAATTATTTAAACTTTTTTAAGATATTTATCCCTTTTATTGATAGTAAATTATGACCTCCAGTGTGACTATATTGCAGCAATTTTGTCATTACTTGTTATATATATTGAGATGAAAATATTTATTTTGTGCTTTTAGAAATTAAACAAACCAGTTCAAATATTTTGTACAAATATAAACTTGAATTCATGTACATGTTGAACTTTTTTTTGAAAATTTAGGTTACTTACATTTGTAATATTTGTTTGGATTTGATCTATATATCGAACATTATATGCTTATACATTTCCAGATAATGCAGCAACCTACTCACCGACACCGCTAACACTTAATACCTTCGGTCTTGTGCACTCTCTGTCCCATATGTTCGCATCACCAGAGCAACACAGAAACTCTTCTCATTCATTTTGTCCAATTTTAAGCCACTAACGGAGGGAAGAGAGGGAAGAGTCTATAGATATGTATTGTTCAATTGACGGAAATGGGGCTTATTGATTCTAGTCATTTAGATTCTGCTTGTTTATGCCACCTTTATTTAGGGTAAGCTGGCGGGCAAAGTATTGATGGGCTATAGAAAGAGAAACTTAGCTAGTTGTGTTTGCTAGCCAAAGTTGTGTTTTTCTGAGAGTTGTGTTCTTAAAAAGTAAAATTGTCACTTTTGATTTTGGTAGGCATACACTGACAGAGTTTTTATAGTGTGTTCATTACAGATATGAGAGGTTCACACAAGTTGCGTTACTAGGTAGATTTTTAAGGTGTAGCTGGTGTAGACGGTCAAGAGTACCTTTCAGTTCCTACCGTCGATCAGCAGGCAGATTTCGATGATCAGGAGTACGAAATCTAAGAATCAACTAAATAGAGTTTCAGTTGGGTTGATATTGCGCTGATTAGAGCTGGTGGATTGGTTAATAAGTTGATAATAGTAATAGCGGTTAAGAAAGGTGTTTGGGAGGAATTGAATAATACTCTGCATTTAGAATGGATACGAGTATGCCATTTATTAATCCGCAGGTGAATGCAGAATCCACGAGAGATGCGAGGATGGGTAAAGGTGCGATTAAACCCTAACTGTTCCTCTATCATCTGTTTGCCACTCCATTGCATGATCGGGTGCTCAATTTAACATAGACTATGAATCGTTATAACTCAAGTCCAACCCCTAAATAGGTATCATGCTCAAGTAACAGATTAAAGAAAAGAGAGATTTAGCCCACCGCTAATTAGGAAGTTTGCCTAAGCAAAGTTCTTGGGTTCAGTTCTTGGTCTATCATAGCTAAATTGGAAAGAATTGACATCGTGGGTCCCTACAATGGTCACATAAAAACCATATCAAGACCAAATACTTTAAAATTCCTTGTAGATTTGTCTCAAATGCACAAAACCTTTTTTTATAAGGATGATATATTTTTTGTGTGAATATTCTTTGATTAGTTTTTTACATTGATTTGCATGATGCAATGAGGAAAACAACCGTGTTCGTTATTCAGCTAAACTAGCATTATTGTCGAGTCCAGCTCATATTTTTCAACTCATATCAACTGAACAAAATATTTTCACTTATTTTTCAATCACTTTAATCCAACTCATTTGAGTTTTAAGCTTTGTTAGTATATATGCGCATCTCCAACGGTGCAAAATCGATGTTTTATATCGAGGAACTTGTACAAACACTCCTCAGCGGACAATTTTGAATAATCCTAAATTGGTCCGGACGCGTATTAAATAGACGTCTAAAGTTAATGCATCTAATTGATAGACGTCTGATATCAGACGCCTATTAAAATGCATTTAAAAATCTTTTATTAAATAAAAGACTAATTATCAGGTAGATTTGTCAAATGACTTGGATTGGATCAGAATGAGTTGGGTCGAGTTTGATCCAACACATTTATGATTCATTCTTTTTAATCCATTTATAATCTAACTCATTTATGACCCACCCAAGCCATTTAATAAGTGAGTTACTCATTTAAGATTTAAATTTGATTTGACTAAAAAAATTAATGGATATAAAATAATTTTAATTCTAATTTTTAAATATTGAATTTTGCTAATATTCAAAATTTGAAATTTGAAATTTAAAATTTAAATTCTAATTTTCATTAAATTTTGTCTGCAGTTTGTTATATTTTAAACGCAACCGTTTATCACCATGAAGAACTACAGCATGCGTTCATAAGATAAAGTATCCAGGTGTTCCATGTTGTCCGTAGTTTAGGTGGGAGTTTATCGGTCGAAATTTCACCTGATTCTGAGTTAGCATGAAGAAGTTATTGCAGTATGGACAAAAAAATAACGGCTTCTGCTTAGGCTGAGTTCAAATATGGGGATGAAGGGGCCTGTTATTTTCTAAGTACAACTGTTAGCCACCATGAAGAACTATAGTGTGAGTTCATAGGATGAAGTATCCGGGTGTTCCATATTATTCATAATTTAAGTGTGAGTTCAACGGTCGAAGTTTACTCTGATTTCGAATTAGTACGAAGAGGCTACTACAGTCCGAATGAAAAAAATAACGACTTCTGTCTAGGTGGAGTTCAAATATGGGATATAGCATATTATTTTTAAGTAAAACTGTTAGTCATCACAGAGAACTATCATGTGCGTTCACAAGACGAAGTATCCAAGTGTTTCATATTGTCCGTAATTTTGGTGGGAGCTCAGTGGTCGAAATCTCGTTTGATTCCGTGATTCCGACTTAGTAAGAAGAAGTTACTGTAGTCTTCTGCCTAGGCGGAGTTCAAATATGGTGGTGTTGTTTGTTATGTTCTAAGTACAACTGTTAGTCTCCATGGAGATCTACAACGTGTGTTCAATATTCTTATTTTACAAATTTATATTTTCAAATTTTACATTTTTCATAATGGGTAAATGAGTTATCCAATTATAACTCTTTTAAAAATGAATCAACTCAACCCTTAACTCGTTTTATAAAATTCATAAATGAATTGACTCAACTCATGTCTCCATGGAGATCTACAGCGTGTGATCGAAATTCTTATTTTACAAATTTATATTTTCAAAATTTACATTTTTAATAATGGATAAATGAGTTATCCAATTATAACTCTTTTAAAAATGAATCAACTCAACCCTTAACTCATTTTATAAAATCCATAAATGAATTGACTTAACCCATTTATAAGTAGGCTAAATGAATCGGATTAATGAGTTTGATCATATTTTGACAGGTCTATTGTCAGGTGCCTATTTAATAGTCGTCTTACTTAAGACTCCCGTTAAATAAACGCTTGGATTTAGGTGCATGAATGTTATCCTGATTAGGTCTGTTGGAAAGTGTTTGTGCAAGCTGATGAATGTAAAGCATTGATTTTGCACTTTTGGTGATGCTCGTGTATATTAAAAATACTTCCGATTCAGATGAGTTTAATTAAAGAATGATTAAAAATTTGGAGAAAGATTTAGTTCAGTTGATATGAATTGAAAAATGTGAGCTGGACTCGATAACAAAGCTAGTTTGGATGTATAATGTACGGAGTTGTTTTTCTCATTCCATCATGCAAAATAATGTAAGATCCCAAAAGCAATTCATACAATTAATAGATTATTTTTATAATATATTGCAGCAGACAATTTTTTTCACGTTTCAGACAAATCTACGAAGGTTTTTACAGTATTTGGTCTTGTCATGATTTTTATGTTATCGTTGTGGGTTAAACACAATTGAAAAAAAATGCGTTCGACTTTTGGAAATTTCACCCAAATTCAGCCCTTAATAAGCCTGTATATCAAGGGCTTTAGAAGTTGGAGATGCTCTACGCAAGCTAGAGCAAAGTGATGTCTTCACGCGGGTGAAACAGTTTGATTTATGTTAAATTACACTGTTGCACCATGAACACCAAATAGGGCCGCCAAACATGTTGGGCTAAGTATAAATGGGTTGGTTTGAAATTAACCCAACCTGTTTAAAACAAAAACATATACAACGCATTAGATCCATTTACTAAATTAGCAAACCTGACCCAGCCTGTATATTTAACGGGTCGAATCACCCAGCCCGTCGAGCCCATATAGTAAAAACAACAGTATAGAAACAAAGAGCAATGGTAGTAGCAACCGACTTAATATAGTAGGTAGAATATCATTCCATCGGACAAAATAGTGGTATAGAAATATCAACAATTGCATTCCATTCCCACCCGTTTTTCACATATAGAACCGTAGCATATAAAGTAAAAATATCATTCAAAACTGCAACATTTAATCAGCAATAATTAAAATATCGTTAAAGAACCGCAACATTTGCAGAGTTTAATACTACATTTATCAAAATATCATTCGAAAACTACATAAAAACATAAATGAATGCATAATTATCATCATAACAGAGGGCAATTTTTTTTTTTTAATTCCTCGTATAATAATCTTAAACATTTACCTAGGCCTATTAACGGATACTTTCAGATGCAGATAGTGTCATATCTGTATCCGTATCCGAAACTATTCTTCAAGTTCCTGCACGTTTACCATTCTGGTTCTTATTCCTACAAATTGTTAACGCTACCATCCTCCACAAACACCACATTCCACCGTGAGACCAAGATCGTACCCACCAGCGCCTTACATAATGGTATCAGAGCCTCAAGATAAGTATATTTCTGACCCTCGTCTTTCAAAAGATGCAGGCGAGCAATCTATCAAAAATTTGGAGCAGTTAAATAAGGATTTGAATACAACTTATGATAGTATATGCAATACACTCATCACCTTAAGATGGAAGTGCCGATTCTTGATTCCCTGCACATCTTGAACTAAGGTGATGAATGTATTGCATATACTATCATAAGTTGTATTCAAATCCTTATTTAACTGCTCTAAATTTTTGATAGATTGCTCGCCTGCATCTTTTGAAAGACGAGGGTCAGAAATATACTCATCTTGGGGCTCTGATACCATTATGTAAGGCGCTGGTGGGTACGATCTTGGTTTCATGGTGGAATGTGGTGTTTGTGGAGGATGGCAGCGTTAACAATTTGTAGGAATAAGAACCAGAATGGTAAAATGTGCAGGAATTTGAAGAATAGGGAATAAATGCAAGAATTAACAAGAAGGACTGAAAATAAGCTTTATAATTGGAAATGTAAATTTGTAGAAATATGAACAAGAACAAATATGAAGAAGATAGTTGTAATGATCTGGCGGTTGCATGAAACAAGAACTGAAATGAAATAGCAAGTAATATAAGAACTGAAATTAAATATAATAAGAAATTTAAATGCAGAAATAAAGAACAGGAAATTAAATTGCAAAGATGAACAAGAATGAACTGTAATTGAATTAAGATTGCAACTAGCAATTGAATAAACTAAGTACGAATCAAAGAAGGAAAGAACTGATCTAAAGATTGCAACTAAACTGAAATGAAAAAAAAAATGAAGATGAATTGCTTTCAGATTCTTAACTGGAAATGATAATTGCAAAAAATAAAATGAACAAGAAGGACTGGAATTAAGTCAATCTATAACTAGTAATTGATACAACTGATTGTAGAAGAAAGAACTAAGTACCAAAGATTTGCAATAGAGCTGAAAAATGAAAAAGAATTTGATATTCAGATTTCTTCACAAACTTACAAATGCATATACAATCATATATATAGGTTCATGCAATTGCTTAAATGGACTCAATTCATTACATAGCCATTACAACCCCTTGACATATTCAACATACAACCAACTATACATGACTTAATCAACAAACTGAATAAGCCAACAGCAACCGATAGCAAGAATTCATCCTTCATTATGTGTGCACGTGCACACAATGATACATGTTAATATCTTCCTCCCTGAGCTGTGTCATCACCATCTACAACCTCTGACATTTGACTTACGTCCAAGAGCTCCACCTCTGATGATCTCCAGGCTACCTCTGATGAATAAAGTCTGGTGGAAGAGGTCTTTTTTTTCCCCTCTGCTTGTTCACAGCAGTTCTTCAATTCCAAAACCATGGCTTTCAAGCTATGGTTGTTACATGTATTCATTTAATTTTAACTTTTAAATGGTTTAGCTTCATGTTTTCATCACTTTTTACTTGCTTTCGATTATTGTTGAAATGGATTATTAGGTGGATATATTTGACGATTTTTATTCATCTTGGGAATTCAGGTTCATCATCTTCTTGTTAATTTACTTTAGTTTTCAACATTTCTGTAGTTTATGTTTCCAAAATAATTAGCTGTTCTTGGGAATTCGGGTTCATCACTTTTTACATTCTTGTGAATTCGGCTTCATCATCTTCTTGTGAATCTTAAAGAACCCGAAAGTTAGCATGCACAAGCGACAGATTAAGTTTATGTTATGGTTGTAATGGTCGAGTCCAAACGAATAGGGCTAAACAAAATAAACGTGAAAGCTGTTTACATTAACTAGCTTGTTGAAGAACAGTGAAGGTTCTTCTAGTAAGCGAATTCCTACAAAGATTAAACACAAAAGAAAATAAAAGTAAATGCGTAATCTGTATCATTATCTCAACTGAACATATCTAAAGTAATAAGCTATTATGATGATAGGTATGTAGAAACTTGAGATGTTCCAATTTGTGCTAGAAGCAGAACAAGAAATGAGAGCAGTAGTAGTTGTGCTGATTTCATTTTTCACTGAAAGAAAATGATGGAATTTTGTCCTTCTTCTTACTGAAATTGTACGAGCTCGTGACATACTTTTATACGTTGTTGTGTCCCTACATACTGTCCTGTTTTAATATAGATAAATGTCTCATACGGTTGATTAATTGTTTACATTATTTTGAAGTTGGAAGTGTATATTTTAGTGAATATTTGTCGTTCATTAAGGAAAAATGTTACCTGTTAATTTGAGAATTGTTTGCTCATGCCTCGGTGCTATTACACTAACTATACTTGGCCTTTGAGTAGGGGTTTTAGCCTACATCTTCAATACGTTCTAGATTGATCTATGAATTTTAACGTATATACAGAAAATATAAAAATAAAAAAGCTAGCAAAAAACATCAATTAAGCTGAACCAAGATCTTCGGTTTGACAATGAAAATTAATCAATAAATGGTCAGATGTTCCTTTGGTTGCGGAAAAAGATGCTAATAGTCTATCTTGTTTGTAAATTTTCAAATTATTGTTGCGAATTGGAGTGCATACATAATGTAATTTTTTTTTAAAAAGCTAAAGGTTTATTATGTGCACCTACATGAAATGTACCTTGTACTTGCAAAACTACCGAGCATTTCTTTAAGTCCCAAATCTGAATAAATTTGCGAATTTTTGTTTGGGACATGTTCAATATTATATTTGCGAATTCTTGTTTGAGACACGTCCAATTAGAATGTCCAACTCGACTGCGATGGCAATATATAGCTCCAAGTTGCAGCTAGGGTACAACCACAGACATCTTTAGTCTTTATTTTGATGATTCAATTGATCGTTCTATGATTGATATACTCCATATTAGGATAGTAGTCTTTATTAGGATATTATGTTTCAATTGGTTTGCATAGTGTCAAATATAATCCATGTATGCTTATTATTATTATTTTATTATTATTGTATGTCTGTCCTGACCTTAGTTATTCAGGTTTTAGTTTGATGATCCATGCTTTTAGACATTTAGACATTAATTTTCAACTACTTGCATTTAGGCTTGATGTGGAACAATTTACATAAGATTTCATTGTATAGTTATTGCATGCATTCTCCAGTTAATAATTATGAATTACATACATTTTTGAAAGCTACGAATTTGACCCATTTGCGTGTATAAGCAACAATCTAAACTCATTGGCCTTTTTAGTTTGCATTTGATTATACTCAATTATATATATTATGTTACTATTAAACAACTAAAGTATATTGCACATTTTATTTGTATGATTTGCATGTTTCAATCACTTGTACATTTCATTGTTCTCGCATGTGTGTACTGTTCTTGGTTGTTCAGATGTTATTTTGGCGGTTCATGCCTTCAATTAGTTAGGTATTAAATATTAAATTCTTACGTTTTGGCTTTAGGTAGAACAATTCATATAAGATTCAGTGTTCAGTGGGTGTTTGTTTCAATAAGTTTGTCATTTTATGCATATATACTATAAACTAAACTAAATGAAAAGGGAATTTCATGGCTTTATTCACTTGCAAATCTCATTAAGGTTGCAACTCTTTCAGAAAATCAGGACTCTTGTCTGCTGTTTATGGTCATATTTCACTTAGCATTGCTGATGGAATGCTACACATTTTTCAGTGAAAAATATACTAAGAGTGTAGCAAATGATTTGAACAGTTAATGATAAGCAACAGTGCCTTGATCAAATTGGCACTTACTATATTTTATTATGGTATGCACACATTTTTACATATCTCTAAATCAGGCTTATCAAATACCAGGTAAAACCAAGGTTCTAACTTCCGGGCGGCGTGACGAAATCTCGTCGTTTCTGTTCCGGTTTTGACATGGACTGGGCCGGAAGTTCATCAAAATCTCGTTTCAGGATTTATTTAAAAAGTAAGAAGAGTAAGAAAAAAAGTTTACAATAAGAAAATCAGTTAAGAATGAACTTTGAATTTCGAAATTACCTAGCTTTGGTAACCTATTTTGAGCTGCAAATCGAAATTAAACTCTGACAGCGTTTTTCTCTTCGTCGATTTCAAGCATCCATCAGTAATTTGTTTTTTCCCTTTTTGGAACTAAAATGAAAATCGATTTTGATTCACACAATGGCATGGGTTTAGATGGGGTTGAGGAAGAAAGGGGCGAGGCAAGAGAAGGAAGAAGGGTTCATTTTTTTAATTTGATGTTTCTTTTAATGCTGCGCTAGCTGAGCAAATATTTGGGTAGGGTTGGTATAAAGTAATTTATTTAAAATAACTTACATAAACCTAGTTATACAAGTAAACTTAGTTAATGTTTTTTATAGGGATATTACGAAGTTAGGATAATAATATAATTTTTAATTTTTTTTAATATATTTTGGTTTTCTATTCATGCACCTAGATGTTTATAAATTATAAAATAATACCGGAATCTGTAAAACCGAAACTAAAGCGGAATTTTCAAAACTACCGAAACGGAACCGAAATTTCTAAATTTTGTGAAGACCGGACGAAAAACGGAATTCTGAACCTTAGGTAAAACAGGCTTTTTATTCAAGTATACCGATGGCTCTGTTTTCTTATACACGGTTAAGACTAGTGATGGGTAAATAGACCGGTTCTTGGCAATTTGGACTTATCAATTTTAACGCAGAATAGCTGACCTTCCTTTCAATTTTTTGGCAGAAGTTAACAAATACTTAGTGCTGCTTCTTCAAGTGGATTTATCCCCATAACAATCAAAATTAAGGAATCATAGGTCAATACTTAATTTTTTTCAGTTATAAGGAGATTGAAACCTATTTGAATCCTAAATAAATAGGATGCTTGCAAGTTGCAATAAATAGATTATTCTAAACAAAAATAATGATTAACTATTGTTGATATTAGTTTTCCATTTTATTCTTAATTTCATTTTTTTTTCTTTGCAGATTCCGTTCTTTGTGGTAATAGCATGGATGATGGGAAAGCCATTGGATTTGAACTTTCATCTTTTTGAAACTGCCTCGCTCTTCCTCACAGTATTGGTTGTTGCATTTATGCTTCAGGTAATGGCTTCTTTATATAATGTATCGGGAGTAGCATGTCGTAGATGTCATGAACCACTTATATTAAATCGGTTTCTAGTAAATAACAACCCCATCGTTTTATAGCATATAAGACAACACACGATTAAGAATGAGTAATAAGTGTGTGTACACACACACACACTTTCTAATATCAAATAAGCAAGCTTTAAATTGTTTTATATATATGCCTATATGTGTATATATATGTCTATCATATATTAATGTTTAAGTATGATTATTTTAACTTTTGTCTAAATATAAATATAAATATCTCTTAAATATAAAGTTCAATTATGAATGCAGTGAATTATAGTAATTTATTGATTCTAGATTCCAAAGTTCATAGCTACCGGTAAAAATTTAAAATATGTAGACACGTTCTCTAATCTTAGCATATGATAAATAGGTAGGTAAATGGACTCGCAATAGAAGCTAGACTAAACTTGTTCAAGTACTTGAATGCACTATCACGTGCAAAACAGGGGTGAACAAAGAAAGCAATATTTTTTTTAATAAAAAAGTAAATCGGGCCCAACCCACTAATACAAAGAGAACGGGTAAATGAACCCGATACAACTTCAAATACATGAAAACCCTAGAACATCATAGCACCGACTCAATATTTCTCGAATCACGTATTCTCCTCGTCCAAAGAAAACAATGGCGACTCGACCAAAACTTAAGCTTCGTTCTCTCCATTCTTAACTCCGCCAGCCTTTCCTATTTCCCAATACGACAAACCTTCGTTAAATTTACCTCTCATGCCTTCAGTCTCCTTGTCTGTGAAAATATTTCTCTGATTAGGGTTAAACCAAGGGAAATTAACAGATCTGTAGTCAACACGACTCAGATCTGTTGATTCTACCCTCTGGAGGACAGCACGATCTCGATTTATGGCATTTTCAAAAATATGATCATCAGAGATATGATTACTGGAATGATATCCAGATTTGTGGTCAATATACCTCCGGTCTGTTAAATCAACGCTCCTTAGAGCAAACTGAGCTCTATTTGAGGCACTATCCGAAGTATAATCTTCAGATAGATGAATGCTCGTCTGTATACTCTTTAGGTAGGCTAAAAATTGTTCCAAATGCTTACTGCTTGCTTCGATACACCTTCAGCTAAATTTGCGAATTTGGTTTGACCTTTCACTTTTTTCTTTGATTTATGAAGCAGAATTTCACTGTCTGTTTCAATGAGTAACCATTTCTGCTCTTTAATATTGCTTGTTTTATTATGAGTACGTGTATTTCTTTCTCTCCAAATATGGTAGACAGCTGTAGTAATTAAAATGTGAGCTAGGTCTCTTTCAATAGATTTTCCTTTGAACTTGATATTTATGAGATGAATAGCTTGCTTGTGGTCCATGTGGTTACTGTTTTGAATACCCAGTTTAGCTTGAATGCGATTCCAGATAAAATATGAGTAACTGCATTCAAAAAACAGATGAGAAGAGCTCTCATTTTCTAGATTTCATAAGGAATATAATGAACTAGAACTATTACACCATTTGTTAATTTTGTCCCAAGTTGGCAATCTGTTATGTAAAGTAAAAAAGTATAGAATGCCATCTTGAGGCTTTGTTCCAAATGCAATCATACCAATCAACATTGTGACTTTATTTCTAACAGCATTCCATGTATTTTTAAAGGAAAACTTCCTTTTATTGCTTGCTTTCCATACGTAGTAATCAATGCCTGCACTAAAGTCAAGATGAATTTACATATATCATCTTTGTGTGGGTTAGTAATAGGGTGAATTTGAGGTTGCCATTGATTGTTTATAATAATAGAAGACACTGTTGCATTGGAATCTCCAAAAATAACTAAATTACTCCATCCAACTTTATTAACAAAGGAGTCATTATTGAACCAAGGGTCAAACCATCACTACAAGAAAACTGCGGTTTACCTACGCCAATATGGCGTAAGCGGGGCGTAGGTAAATACAGCAACTACGTAGCCCCTGCGCTAATTCTGCCGTGGGTAAAATCTACGTAGGTAATAAAATATTTACATCTTACCTACGCCGTCCGTGGAGTTGTTTCCTATGTCTTTCCTATGCCATAATTTTTCTACGCCTTCTCCACGCCATTTTATTCCTACGTTTTTGTTACGATATTTTTACTTCTGTAGCTACTCGCATCTTTCCTACGTCATTCGTTTACCTACATCTTTCCTACGCCGAGTTTTCCTACGATTTCCCTACGCCATTCTTACATTTCACGTTTTCTATGTCTTTTCTACGTTATTCATTTATCCACGGTTTACCTACGCCTGTGTTTTTAATGTTTTTCCTACGCCATGCACACGACTTTTTGTTGTATTAATATTCGATTTACCTACGCCTTCCCTACGTCTTTTCTGAAGCAATTTTGATATATTACTATTGTATTTCATTTCACCACATTAAATAGAAACTAAAATCAACTTATTTTATATATATACATATTCCAACAAAAAGATTAACATCAAACCATTCATCTTTAATTCAAAAAACAAATATCTCGTTTATAGTACAAAGTCAAACAATATTAATCAAGTTTCTATATGTCAAAATAATACGATAATATGTTCATGATACATGACATCATACCACCACTAAGAAAGTTTTCAATATCCTCATCCCTCACGACGATCGTTCGGCTCTCCATCAAATCTCTGTTGAAGCATCTCAGTGAGTTATTCATACTGCATCTTCAGCATTTGAATCTCCCCTTCTTGACGCTCCACCTTTTCCTCTAGTTTGGCTATAGTCCGTACTTCTCCCTTATTGATGCTATAAGTGGCGTCTTTGTATTTCTGCATTTTATCAAATATTGCATCAATTTCTACGTTTTTAAACTAACTAAAATAATGTTTTGTTGAAGTTTAAATACTTACTCCAGGGATATTGCCATAATATGGCCTACGATCCTTTCTTTTAGCTATAGCACCGTTAAGCATGTCGAATACTTCTTCCTCGACTTCAGATGAAATTATTGTGCCTTGACTTTTCAACTCTTCGATTCTAGCTTGATATTGTGGCTGTATTTGTAATTGTTCAAATAAATTTTATTACATATATGTATAAGTCAAGATGTGGTGTATGACAGCTAAGTGCATACTTTAAATCTACATACTCCGTTTTGCACAGTATCTTAGATGTCAATGATAACTTAACATGGGAATACGTCCAATGTCAAATCAATTTTGGTATATCCAACACAAAACTAATTGACAATTTATAAATTTCACGGTTTGCAACATGCAGGTATATGCTTTTTTCTCATGTATATGCTAAAGCATGATATTACCCTTTCATCTCCAATATATTGGATAGTTATAAGTCTTTGATTATAAAATGATTCATCATTCAGAATTTTGGGTATAAAAACTAAAATGATAACGAACAAATAAGCAGTGTAAAAATGACACACCCGGCTTTTCTTTGTAGGAATGGTCGTGTTTCTGTTATTAATCTAGTGATGTTGATTAATCTAGTGAAGATGCCACCAAGGGTTTCAATACCCAGAGACAAAGGAGTGACATCCAATGTTCCATTTTGGCTTTCTCTGCTGCTTCACGGAGCCTTTGTAAAGCTAGTTTGTCTTTGAGAGGTCAATTCCTTCGGTACGCTTGTATTCACTCACTAAGTAATCAAGAAGGCATTATCAAAATCTTCTCCTCCCAGGAAAGTGTCATCGTTGGTTGCTTTGACCTAAAACAAAACAGTGCATGATATAATTCAAGAAACTTATAATATCCTTTATCATTTCTGACATAGCACGCACATTAAGTTAATCAACCAATAATATTTATAGGGGATCTTTTTTCTCTCTCCCTTTTTCAACTCCTTGAATCTGCAAGTCCATCTCAATATCCAAACACCATACTACTTCCAGCGGATGGAATCTGACTCAACATGTACACATTTTCATGCACCCAGTAGTTTACATGGTATCCACAATCAGTTTGTGCAGACGTGTCTGTGTGAAATTTTGGTTAAGCTTCTTTAACGCCAAGGGTCATTAAAAAACACTTAGATCCCGTTGGTAGTATGCAGTAAAATACAGCAGGGTTTTACGTACACTTATATCAATCAATAGCATGTGGTGTTTTACTAACAAAAATTGCAAGCGTATGTGTTAAAAATAGTATGAAAATATAAATAACTGCATTGATATCTCCGAAAAATGGAAACATGGCAGCGATCAATGTTGCTACTGTGACTGACAGTGATCTAGATATCAAACTGGGCACTACATTCCTCACAGAGTTCTGTCTTTTTACTGGATCAGAAAGCATTCCTTCCAATACTTCATTTGTAGGTTGCAGATATACTTGTAATTGAATTTTGAATTTTTAAAACTATAAATATATGCGAAATACATTTGTTGAAGGTGCGAATGATAATTACGACGCTGACCGCTGAGAGTTGAAAAAGGGTGAAGATGTTGGTGCTCATGAGGAACCATTTGGGAACCAAAGTGTTGTTACCCACCATGAAGTTTGTGAGAATGGAGCCATGGACTTGATTGCCGAAAGCCCGGTAACCCGATGTGGATACGCTGAAGAAGGTTGCTACTGCTACTGCATAGCATAGGCACAACCCTTTGAACATCTTTCTTGTTACCGGAGGTGCTGCCATTGCCTTATATTTTTATGAAAATTATATTAGTTTTCAAATTAGTGGCAAATATTTGCATATACACTTAACACAGCATATGTTGTGGGTTGGCATATTTTTCCTCGTGAGTTTAAGTGAAATATTTGCAGATATTAAAGTGAAATAAACCTGAATCTCAGGAATGATTCCATTTCCATATGTAGTTGCCTATGATTGCAATAGCATTGAAGGCTCCAAATACACGATCTTGATGATCACCTAAAATCGTATAATCTTTAGCTGGTGCTCGACTGGAATGTCCTGTAAACTGATAAATGAAACATGTAGTCAGAATAAATACTGAAAAAAAGTAGGGAAATTACGCATGATATTAGCAGAAGGTTATATATGTTTTGCCTGCATAAATGGCTCCAATTTTCGAGCAGGCGCTGTAAACAAGACAGTGGAGCAGGGAAATAAGATTGATATGCCTTAAGGAATGGAAGGATGGAATTTGAGCTAAAATTAGAAGGAATGCTCCAAATATGAGCACAAATTCATAGAGCTTTGTCGACCCATCTGGATTTGGTATCAAGTACATTGACTACAAGCAATAATTTGGTTAAAGATACCTGAAAAAATAATAGTGAGATGATGATGAAGAAAAAATAGAGTTACCTTCATAGTTTGACCGGCAAGCAAAGTAGAACCGACTAGTACCCCGAAACAGACTTGAAACTGAATAAGACCAATGTAGTAGCAACCCCATTTTGGTCCTGTAGCAACGAGTAAAAACTCACTTTTTAGATAAAGACTGATGATAACCATTTAAAACAAGTCGTTTGAGATTATTAGTTGAACTGTTAATATTAGATGCATTCTGGGTTGTATGCAACAAGAGAAAAACAATCCCTCTCTTCTGCTAGTATTTAAGTGACAATCTGATCTCAATATTGATGTCAGACTGTGTGAACATAAGTTGTTGGACAGTAGTTTCCGTTGTTCTGTCCCTTTTGAATTAACTTGCTAGATAACCAGTATAGTTTGTGCGAAGGAAGTACAACGATAATCATATTTCATTCAGCAGTTTGAAAAAAAATCACTAGTTGTACATATGTATAAAGGATGCCATGAAATCTTGGTTGGTTAGAATGAAAATTTTTCCTCTTTGGTGTGAGTGGACTTAAATGACTAAAGTTAATACACGTCCAGTTTCTGTTAAATTATGGAAGGAGAACCCATATTTCTCTGTTACAAAAAAATAAATATATACATATATATATATGATAAAATAGCACATTTTAATCGATTATAAACTTACGTATGCACTAATAAAATCTCATTCATGGCACGGACTTTAATAGAAAACGTTGACAATGTTCAAAAGAAACAAAATACACTGACTACACCAATTAACATCTACAAGGCGTAAAGAATGAATCTAAAGCCGGATACATTGACTGTAAACTCATCGGTAAGTCTAATTAAGTCTGCCTTTTATTAGAAGAAAAAACGAACAAGCATCTTTATATTTTTTGTAATCGAACATTCAGTAGCAATCGCCTGATCAAAATGTAAAAAAACAGCATAAAAAAGGTATTATTTACCAAGAATATGAAAAGCCATGTCACGAAATCGAAGCTGGCGGTTGCCGTGCTGCTCATGATGCTCGAGCACAAGGGAAAGCAAATTATAGGAATAGAAAGTGACTGCAGCTCCAAGGATCAAGCACAAGATGCCTAGCACCCATCCAAGCGATGCAAATGCAAATGGCAAACTCAGAAACGCTGGAGCTACGATTGATGTAGTGCCCAGGTTGATATCTAGATCACTGTCAGTCGTAGTAGCAACATTGATCGCCGCCATGTTTCCATTTTTCGGAGATTTCAAATATAACTTAATCTCATGTGGTGGTATCAGAATATGCATGAAAATTAATAAAACAAAGAGGGTTTATTTATATTTTCATACTATTTTTAGTTTTACATTTTATAATTAAAAACTAAGTTATATGCACAAACATTTTTCATCCCATTCTTTTGGATATTTTACCTACTTTGCTGCAACTCTTTACCTATCAATGGACAGAAAATTCAGCTGAGCAGCAGCTACATCTCTTTATATGTACACTATGTCATGACCACATCTTAGCCCAAAGTTCATCAATGCATCTCCTTTCCTTGGTCAGCAACAACTTGAAACTTGTCTGGATAAGCAACAATAAGTCACATTGAACTAAATCAACATTTGAACCGTTTTGAAGTAAATCAACAGGCACAAATTGGTACTATGCATAACAATTTTCTTCACTTTCAATGTTACATCACTCACTAACAAAAAGATACATTGTACCATGACAACTATTTGCTTCAATTACACTAAGCAGGAATTGAAAATTTATGATATTAACTAAGAAATAAAAGTTGGCACACACATGTCATTAAAACACCAATTATGGAACACTATATAGAAAACACAGACAAATAAATACAGTGGATACGATTACATTATTTTAGCACCTCACTAAAATCTATCTTTAACAGATTCAAACATAGTGTTAACTGTATAACCATCACATACTATAGTTTACAATCGGTAGTCTTTTGATTTCGTTAAAAACCAAACTTGATAACAAAAATTAGCATTAATTCCAAAATTATATCCATAGATATATAGCTGGGTTTGCATTTAATCAATTACCAAACCATTTTGTGCATTTGCACTACACCGAAGACAAATACAAAAGGAGAATCGGAGACTAAAACAAAATTTTGATAAACCTTACCAAAATTCACAAGAGAATTTGACGCTCCAAACATGTCTTTCATGATCTGTTGGACTTGCTCGGAGATTTTATTAAAGATCGGAGCATTGATTTTTATTCGAAGGTGAGGAGGTCGGGTCAATGGCGGCAACTGGTAAGTAGGAAATCGACGGGACGGGAAAGCTAGAGTCAGTAGCATGCGATGGCTAGGAGGAGGCATAGGCGAAGGCGGCGAGGAGGAGAACTAAATCTTCGATCTTGGAGTTTGAACCTTCAATTGGAGATTGGATTTGTAAATTCGCGTCAATCATCGTGCTTAGCTTTGAAACTAATAGATTATGAAGATGAAATAGGAAGATTAGGGCTTTGAAAGAGAGGGATTTACGAGTTACAGAGAGGGAGCTGACAACGAAACAAGCAGAGTACAGGTGCGAACCAAGACGAAATTATCTGAAATTTCAGCGTCCAAAATGATCAACGATCATAGAATTAGGTTTTTTTTCCGTTCTTGAATGGGGAAAAACTGAGGTTAGGAGAATGGAAGCATGTAAAAATAAAAAAAACTATTTTTGTCGTAGTGCATGTGTAGGGAGGATGTGAGAAATTTTCTACGCCTTTCTTACGCTAGTTTGAAATCGTAGAAAATTAACAATGACGTAGAAATGACGTAGGTGATTATTTACATCTTTTCTACGGCATAATTTTAGCGTAAGAAATTTCCCACGCCTTTCCTACGCCAATGTGGAATTGTATAAAATTAACAGAGGTGTGAAAATGGCGTAGGAGATTATCTACGTCTTTTCTACAGTATCATTTTAGTGTAGGCGATTTCCTACACCTTTCCTACGCCTCGATTTTTTTTCTACGAATTGAAGTTGATGTAGGAGAGGCGTAGGAAATTTCCTTACGTCTTCCCTACACCTTTACCTCTTTCGACCAGCTTCCTACGCCTACCCTACGTCCCGTCTTTTGGCGTAGGAAAGACGTCGGAAACTTTGTGTAGGAAACTGCAGTATTTTCTAGTAGTGAATCATTTCAGCAGGAAAGAATGCACTCATTGAAATCAAACAGCAGCAGAAAGATTTATATGTATAAGCTCCATCACAAACACACATACCCAGAACAAATGCATGCACATACTCCACTGACTCAAGCTCACAAAAACAAATGTGCACGAAAGCGAATAGGCGAAGGCACTCAACCATCTGCCGCCACAACCAGGTGACCGACCGCTAGCCATAGTTGCCAGTAATTCGCCAGTTAACGTGTCTCTCTCTCTCTCTCTAAGCCGACCAATTCCAGTTTACTTTAAGGTAATTTCCAACCAAGCATCAACCAATTCATAAGTATATATATACATATATATTCATACATGCATACATAAGTATATATACACATATATACATACATGTGTGTGTATTAGTACATATCTTTAAACATGGTTTACGTCAGTGGAATACTCACCTATATAGCACCATCTTCTTCTTACGTTTGAACACATGCAATATGGCTCTCCAAGACAACGTTGTGCGTGCCTCTCTATCAGATGCAGATGCATACACGCTTGGAGATACATATATTGATATTCTGCATTTTATTTTGATTTCTACAATATACGCTTGAATTTTAAAGTGAAGAGAATTTGGTTTTTGATGGCTTCAAGAAGAAGGCGGAAAAATAACATTTATGTAGTGTTTTGAATATAAAAAATAAAAGTAAAATTAGTATAAGATGATGTACTAAAAGGAATTTAGGGAATGTAAACTATCTCTAGAAAATAGCAAGATGGCAAAGAAAAAAAAATGATAGAGCATTTTTTATTTAAAACAGTAAACTAGAAACAAAGCTTGCTAACTTAGACCATCTGGATTTTAGATAAAATCTTGATTGTCAAGTACCGGCCCAAAACTGTCAAAACTGGTCCAAAATGTGGTTTTATGCTCAAAAACCAGTGAGAAAAAGTGCAATGTTAAGCTCTTTTTTTAATATTAAGTGCAATTCAATCACATAGCTTAGGTAAACCATATGCACAAGTGCACAGTAAATCAAAACTGATACAACAGAAACACAAAATGCACAAAAAAAACAGAAATGCAATATGAGTTTTTTAAATAAATAAGAACACAATGCAATGAGAATGAACTGAAATAAGAACAGCAACTAAAAAAAGTGAACAAATCATGTGTTATCATTTTGATTACTAGTTGTCGTTCTTTTTAGTATAAATTTCAATTTATTATTGTATTGAATGCATGTAGGCATTTGTAGAAGAAGTAGAAGAAAAAAGGAAATTGGATGGTAGTTCTAGTGGCGATGGTGAAGTAGAAGATCTTGAAAACGATCCAATTGCAGAAGTTTTTGGTTTCGATAGAAAGAAAATTTTTTGTCGAGCGATCAGATCTGCTTCTTCTATAAAACAAGTAAATAAAATTTATTGCCTCAATTATTGTCTTATCTTTTGTTATTGCAATTTGATATTAGTGTGGAATTGGCAAACTATGTATTGGTAAACTTAACTATGTATTGAACTTCTCTTTTGTTAACTGATGCTCTATTTTATTACCATGATTATGAATATTGTTTATTGATATTGATTGAGTTATAATTAAAATTAAGATAATATTTCATATTAAATACAATTTCCATTATATCTTTCAACATTCACATTACCAATAAGTGGTTATTTGTTTGTAGATACTTGTAACACTTATAAGTGATGAGAGATATTTGAGAGATATTTTTCGCCAACGCTTATAAGCGTTAGAAGATATTTTTCTCCAACGTTTATAAGCGTTACAAATAAATGTTCACACCCCTATAGCGATACATATAAGTGTTACTGAAATTCTTGGCAACGTTTACACTCGTTGGAAATTTTCTATTTTGATGTAGCGAATACTGATACACATAAAATAGTGGACGTAGAGATTTGAATAAATAGGAGCAGGACATTAAAAAAAAAAATCTTTACTATTAATTAAGAGAATTCGTTGAATATATTTACTCGGTGTCCTTTTGAAATTTCAAATATACCCTTTTACATCTCATAGAAAAATATGGGGATGTAGCCTGTTTTTTTCAAAGTACATTGTTAATCACCATGGAGAACTATAGTATACATTCATAAGCTGAAGCATCTCGGTGTTTCATATTGTCTACAATTTGTACGAGTGTTCATCGGTCGAAATCTCGCTCGATTCCTAGTTAGCATGAAAATGTTATTGCCACTATTAAAATAATAGTAAATAGCGATGGAGGCTTTGGACATCCGTCGACGGCTGTTTTCGATGGTTAGCGATGATTGTTGATCTCTGTGGCGTTTTCGTCAATAAAATATAACAGCCGTCGCAAGCCGTCAAAAATTGAAGTAAACTTGCCGTCGGAGGACGTCGCTAGCCGTCGAAAATTATCATATATACAGCCCCCGTTTGGCAAGTATTGTTTACGATCGTTGTTTGGATATTCGTTTTTATCACAAAACAGACATTTGTATTCATCCGATACAAAATTTGTCGGATTTGTCCCAGTATTGGAAAGTTAGAAACACAATATAGTAATTATATTTTGCAAATCATTACATTATAAACGGTTTACAAAATTTCGACAACACTTTCTTTTTGTTCCCTGTGTACGATATAAGGAACAAAATGGAAGTGCTGTCGAAATTTTGTTGAGTGGTTTAAAATTAAAGTGATTTGCAAAATATAATTACTGCTACGTTTGTAATGGAAAATAGGATGTGATGACCAACCTCAAAGTGTAAAACAATAATCTAAAAATTATAGATTATATTCATATAATAATTTGTGTAAATCCATTTGAAAATAAAATTAAATAGAATAATATTATATATTTGCGAAAATTTAAATGTATGATTTAATTGGAAAATAAAATGTCAATACGTAAATGATTAATACGTTTTTATGTTTTAAAGAAGAAAAAATGGTCAATTATTGTGTCTATCGGAGCCGGATGTACCAAGAAAGAAAAGAAATTGGAGGCTCAATAAATGAACATTTTCAAAATATTGTACACGTTTTTATTGATTTTGCTTTAAATAATAATGGGAACGACGAAGAAATCCATACCCATTGTAATGACCGGCCATTTCGAACCATTCAAATTGACAATAATTCACACATGTCGGACTTGAATTGCTCAAAACAATAGATTGTTAATTTATATTTGACAAAACATAGCATATATGGTAAATAAATCAATCACAAAATCACAGACATAGAGTAATGTAACAATAAGCAGCGTAATAGATAAATAGTAGTTCATGAAGCTACTACATAAAATAAGAGTCTGAAACAAAATACAACAGAAATCCAAATACAAGGAGTCTTTAATACAAAGCAAATGACAAGTCTGAACATCATCAGCTGGGAATAACTACAGTAACTGAGAAAGTTAAACGGATGAAAGACAGATCTCCAAGCAAAGCTGCAAGCTCCAAAGGTAAGTCTCAAATGCTGTGACACTCAGGCTAACCCAAGCATAAAGCAAAACACTAAACGCCCGAGTCAGGATTGACATTCTTATGCAAGTAAATTGACTCAAATGAAAAGTCCAAGTGAAATGCAATATAACTTAGAGGATGTTTAGGATTTCATCCCTTGAGGATCCACAGAACTATCTACATACATAGTACAATACGCTACATAGATAATGTCTATAGTATAGTATAATATTAAAATAGCATTAAGGCGTTACCCATATCCTCCTTAACATATTTTTATGTAAATGTCGTAGTATATACAGTGTCGTAATTCCTCCTTAAACTGAAAGACTATCAGAGGACACTTCATAGTATACGGCCCAAACAAAATTATATAGGGTGCGATAAGACATATGACAAGGCACGCGAGGCAATGCCTAGTGTAGGATACTACCATTTTATGGATCCGGACTGGTGGTAACGATAGCAGCTACTAACATCCACCTTGAGGCACACTCTCATAATCATAGTGGTGCACCCAATCAAATCACAAAGTAATAGAATGATAACGAAGAAGCATGCTCGATCGGAGGTGCACTACAACAAAATTACCCTTTCACAACTGCCAAAAACAGTTGTAATAGGTCTATAACAACTAGCGCCCGTCAGTCCTTATATCCGCAATTGTAATAGAGTTGAATTATTTTACAATGGGTACGTACAATTGCAGAAGAAGTTGTAAAAGAATTATTTACAACTGCTTTCGACGGTTGTTATAAGACTCTTTTGCAACTATCGGCGGCTGTTGTAATAGAATCTTTTACAGCTGCTTTTGGCAGTTGTAAAGGACTTATTTACAACTGTTTACGACAGCTATAATAAATATTCTAACAACTGTTTATGCCTTTTGCGTTAACATTTTATAAGTTTGTAATGGCTGTAGTAGGATCTACTACAACTTGTGCTTACAGTTGCAACAAATATTTTTACAACTGGTACAAACTACTATAATTCATCTTTTCACAATTGGTATTAACCATAAATTTCATGATATTATAATTAAAACGTATATTTCATTAATAATAACCGCAGTCATTCATATGCTTGAAACAACACGATTCATTAACATTCAAAAACAATTTAAATTTACACCATTTATGAATTCGTAACTTTGTTCCAAAACATAACTAAATCGATAACATAAGTCGGTAAAAGTACATATACGTACTAATCAAAAGAGATAAATTCTTTCTATCAAACGATAGGTGTCCCAATTGCTTGTCCAATAGTATAGATATCTGAAGTAGGCCTAAATAGAAGAACTTCAGATCCACCACCGCATCGACCCAAACTTTCCAAGTATCTGCTCGTTCTTGCCTATAGATGCAACCAGTTCAAGCTTCTTTCTCCAAGTGATCAACCTATAAAAAAAATCATAAAATGCAAAAAAAAATTAACATTATACTAATTAGTATATGACTTTTTTGATATGTAATGACTATGTATAATATCCAAAAAAGTTATGAAAAAAAACATATGTGATACGATGTATAATTGCTTTAATACACTTCCATCAAAAAATCGAGTAAATCAATATGTGATTTGATAAGTTGTATCTTTTTGATACAAAGAGAAATTTATTACGAGGCTTATATTGATCGATATTTATGAACATTTTTCATACACGCACTCTATGTCCTTCATGACGTACATATATCCATAATTCATTGCTTATCCATCATTTTGCACTTCAAATATGCACCTATCATCTCAATGCATGCTCTTGTATCTTACCGTTTACTAATTACTTTCAGTTTCATTAATTTCTCTCATCTTCTATTAAGTGGTGAGTTATTAGCTATAACATGTTTGATCAGTTGTATTCTAAGTCAAACAATAAACATTAGAATACCGTCCATAATTTTCGTGTCAGGGCATGACAACGTACAGTTCCTTTATCATCAATTGTATTCTATCTAAATCAAACACTGAACATTAGGACATCATTGATTTTGGACCTTAAAGGTATCAAGTACTGAATAGTACCATAAAATGAATTGTCAAAAGATACACAATTGCAAATAAGAGTTCAAGAAATCGAAAACTATGAACGATAAACATAGTTGTTTCGCCAGATAATTTAGTTTTTCTTGTACATAACATGAAATCATAATCATTTTCAACGTGAATAAATGATGAATTACATCCAATCAAGTTGTTTTTAGATACAAAGAAAAATATTTTTGAAATATGTGTTTTATTATGTGATTATCCAACTTTAGATCATCATTCAGTGCATAAGGCTTCTTCTAGCCTATGTGGAATCTAAAGTCGGCAACTTGTATATGGTCTTTGCCCCCTCGTTATCAATAAATCAAATATTCATACAAGAAAACGAAGATAGGTAAGTAAAACTCACATTTGGGTTATTAAAAAGTAATTAATTAGTACTGTAAGCTCATTAATTACGTTAGGAAATGAGAGGCAGATTCAAAATCCAATCCATTGAATCATACCAGCATAAAATGGTTGGGTTGGACCTACAAACCATCAAATGCGTTTTATACGTTATGTGGCTTGCAAGCGGGGAAAAGTTGATAAATAAAACCAAATAAAGAAAGCATTCAAAGAAACTGAAAACAAAATCATCATGGCTATTCATGTGGAAACATGAACAAGCATTCGCCTGTGGGACAATTTTTATTTGGAGTGGAGCTTACTAGCCTTTGCTTCTGCCTCCACACCTTCGCATGCATAAATCTAAGCATTAATCCTTTTCCTTATTTACATCATTATTTATTCGTTTATAAATCATGGAAGTATAGGAGTCCAAAATCTAACACCTTTCATTTGATTTCAAATCTTGATGTGTTATGATCTAACCATATTGATCGTTATATAAACTTCGTTGGTTATTAAAAATTGAAACTTTGTGACTGGGAGTGAAACGCTTGTTTTATGAGAGAGAAGATGGATTGGAAATAGATGATCCACAGAAAAAAAATAACCGACCAAAAATTGGGATGGAGCAAAGAGAGAAAGAGACCCACAGTTTCCTATATTGAGAAGCAAATGTAATATTCCGAACATTCGTTTTCTTTCGAAAATAGAAGGCGAAACAATACGTGCACAGTTATTATATATTAAAGTGAAATATCAGCATTAACAATGAGGGCAACAATACCATACAGATGAGGACCATTAAAATTAATAGGAGCTTTACTTACAACTATGAGTTGGATTAGTCATATCTAAATTGGTTGAAGACCGTGGTCATTAACCACCAGCGCGCGCTCACACGTGTGTGTGTGTGTGTATACATATATATACAAATATATTGTCTAGTATACGTATAGAATACAACAGCAAAATGATTAGGGAAAGGAGGTTAAAACATGAAATACCTCAAAAAGTAAGGACAGGTATGTTCTAAGGCTAGCAACAGTAAGTTATATATGTATATTTGTTCTTGTATTCAACCCTATACACGTTCAACACCACATACATACACCCAGACAAACAGCCGCACTCATGCACACACATCTACACATAAAGAATCACCTGCACTGCTTGAAACTGTCACACACATGTAACATTGAATAAAAGCAGCAAATCGAATTTAATATAGCCTATCCTACTAGGCAGTTGGCATAAGGCTGATGACGTAATATATTTTTCTTTCAAATGACATAGGCATGCTAAATATGAGGCAAAAAGATTGCTGTTGTCATCTTTGATTTCTCATGTTGCAAGACTAAAGGCTGTATAAATGTAACACAGATAACAAGTTCAAAAATCAACATCACAACACAAGCATGTAAAATTCAAAGATTATAACTTTTAGACATAAATATGTTCGTGTTTACTCAGCTAAAACTTAGTTACCCTTTTTGCATTCCAAGCAGTGGAAGCAGTATCTCCAGTCAACAAAAGCAGAGGCTACATGATTTTCAGGCAGCTACATGACATTTGTGATGACAATAGATTGTTTGATGGAAGTGCAATTTAGTTCACAATCATCTAACATTGGTAAATTTAAATAAAGATTACAGTAATAAACAAGATTCAAAAACAAATAAGAACAAAAGAAATGGGTGGATCGCTTATAACTGATAACTTTGGTCATACACATCCATATATACATGTTTATGCAAGTCAAAATTCTTCATAGGGAATTCAAGTAACTTAAAGAGTTATAACCCATAGGAAATCCTGATGATGGGTGGTACATGGTTTATCAGCCATGAAAGTTAAACGTTTATCAACTACTATGTATCACTATAATATTACATTTGTTCGACCTTGCTTAACCATTCTTGTGCTTAACTATTGGACGACATGATAAATATAAGCGATAGTTGATTTTGTAAACCCAAAGGAAATACACAATACTGATGGCCCAAAACTCAAAGGCCAATGTACTGACTACATACATACTAATCATGTTATGTTAGACAAAACAGGTATAAGGAAATACACATTAAACCGTGGTACATCAAGTTATGACTTTTTATACTAATACAACAATTTTGAGGCATTACAACAATATCAAACTAACAGTAATTTTGATAGAACCCGTACTGCAGCAATTACTACAATTTCCATCATACAATGGAAAAAAATGAACCCATTAAATACAAAAACCAACTACGGCTCATTACTTAAGCAAGTACATAATGATCTAACATATATATTGTAATGATCCACATTTATCCAAAATGACGTGAAGTTATAATATTCCCAGTTTACAAAAAGTCAATTAAAGCTTATTGTATGTTAAAGTGAAATTAATGTTAAAGTGGTGATTATAGTTTAGGAAAATTAAGGTTGCACTGTTTACTATAGAAAAGGCACCATTACTCAACAGGTTCCATAAGAATCAGACTTAGAGTACTCAGCATTTTCAACCAAAGTAACACATACATATACAAACATCCTTGATCATCAATTTATAGATCAATTCGTAAATAGAAGCTTACCTTCATAAGTATCACAAGTATGGACCTTTGGCATACAAATATAAAAGAGAGCATATTGAGGCCTCTAATAGAGCAGATCCAGATTTGAACTCATGAATTTCAGATTTAGTGGCTTCATATATTTTTTAGGCATCAGCTTTAGATTCAGTTTCGACTTTTAGTGGATATCCAAGCACAAGCACCAGAGATGTATATATACTAGTATTTAGAGCGATATTCCCGCATATTATTGTGGATGAGACCCTATGTTCTCCGCATAATAACGGATGGCCCTATATAACGTGATATCCCCGTCGAAGTGGGATTGGTATTTTTATGTTGTATTAACATCTGTGGATGCAGGAAAATAGGTTGGAGGGATCCAACTGGATTCCTCAAATATATTGTTTATTTTTCATATATAGTGATATATGATGTGTAACGATCCGTAATTTAGCTATTTTAAATTATTAAATTTAATGTAATTATTAAATAAAAATGGTTAAAAATAAAAATATAATGATTTTGAATATAAGTTCTGGATATGAACTTGAGTAAAATTTTGAAATAAACTAATTTTGAAGATTTGAGTAATAGCAAGCATTGAAAGGTAATGTTGTGTATTGGATGCGTTTACAATCAATAATTGGATTAAATAATAAATGTTGGACTCATTAGATATAAATAAAGTAATTGATTGATAATTAGAATTCATTTAAAATCAAATATTGAAATTTGTTGAATATTGAACAATTAAATTGTTTAAATTTAATATTGGAAATTATTTGAATAATTGAATTTTGAATTTAATATGATTAAAATTGATATCGGAAGTTAATTTAATTTTTATTTAGACAACCATGAAGATTGTTAACATTTAAGATTGGATTTAAAAGTGAATAATTATAAATTTAAATTTTTACATTCTAATCGAGACGTTGAAATAGCGTCTGGGGCACAGTCCTAGATTTCGACAAAACTAGTTCCATTACATCTACAATAGTGTATTATTATCGAATATCAAATTTTGCAGCGTTTGGAGTTATTATTTGGTCGTACTGTATATAAACGCGTTTAAATTAATATCGAAAATTCAATTTAATAATTCGATTCAAAAAGCTGTCTTCTCCATACGATCGAATTGGGACTCGAAACATGTTTCATTGTGTCCAAATAGGGGTAAAACATTATAGACGCCGGGTGGCATGCATCGTTTGGAGTTCGTTTGGGAAAAGCTGAAAACAATATTAAAGTAATATATATACATGTATTTATACTCGAATGCTCATTAAACCCTAGATCCTATATGCAACGACCCTGGATTTTGGCCCCTGTTATTTTAATAAATATTTAATCTAAATTAAATGAAATGTAAATTGATCATATTAAAATGATTATGGTTTGGAGATACTGTCAATTTATTTATTTAAATTGTATTCTAAAAAAAAGGAATTGGACTTTGGGAATTCAAAATAAATCTTTGATAATATTATAATAAAATTTATTTTTACATAATTGAATTAAAATACTTTACTTTGTTTACATTTGATAAATATACATATGAATAATAATAACTCTAATTTAAATGAAATACAAGCTTTTCAAATTATAAACTGATGAGATCTCAACCATTTACCAGTTATGCATGTGACAGTAAAGAAAATCTTTAAAATTGTTTAAAACCAAATCTTTCTTATTGAATTAAAAAGTTCAATATTTTCATATTTGATAATATATGTATGCATATCTAATTGTAGAACTTTAAATAATAATCATATGGGTATTATATATGGAAATTTAAAACTTAAGTATAAAACAATATAAATGGTTATAAACATATACATACAAGACAAGTATAAATCATAATTATGAACATAAGCATAACATACAATTATAAAATATAAGATGTAACTAAAGATATAAATATGCAAACATAAGTTATAACTAGAAAGATAAAATACAAGTATCAAAGATTTGGTACTTTAAATTATTAATAGGATAAATATAAGCCTTTAGAACAAATCTACCTGCAAGTATAAAATAACACCTGACAACATATGTATGTTATAGTTCAAACTAGAAAAGCAATAAAGCAAATATTTATTAATAAGTAGCTTCTTATTCAATCCATAAGTTAACTGCAAGGTGAACAAGTTTATACAAATATCTAGTTGTACAGATAGACATAATAAGTATGTATACAGTTATTCAAGCTAGGAAATAATAAAAATAAAATAACCATATCTACATAAAAAATGTAAGCTAGAAGATAATAAATGTTTTACAAATAGCTTCATACACAAGCTAAATGTTTACCTACATAAGTACATGTTTGCAGGTATTATCTTCACACAGCAAGGCAAAATGATAGTCATGTAAACATAATTATAGTATGTAAGCCTATTAAGAAAACAGAGCATTAAATTTCTATCATTTCAGCCAACCTTTGTCAACTCAAAAATGTTTACAAAATCTATACAATTCAGAAACAAAATCTGTTTGAACAGAACAAAGCTAAGGGAAAACAACTGCACTAGTTACCCCTTCCCTTATTCAACTGTCCTTTTCTTACATATATATGAATACAACTAGCCATTCTAGTTCGTTCAACAATCATATAACAAAGCCTGAGAAATAAAAGAAGAGAAAAAGAAGTAAAATCGAAATTTAATTCAAAACTGCAGACAGTTTCAAGGAGGGTAATAACTGCAGGCTTCAAGTGGGAATCAAGAAATTTTTCTCGGTTTTACAAAATTTGGCTGGTGAGTAAACGAAATTCTAAAACTTTAAGTTGATTTAAAGGCAGTGCAAGTTTTAGATGAGCTGGTTATATACTTCAGTTTGCATATGAAATTGTAATATACTGTACTTCCTTGAAATAGATATGAAGTACATATTTGAATTCAAATTCAAAGTTATTTTATCAAAAACATTGTTAAATCAGTAAGTTTTCAATTAAAGAAATATGTTTTAACTTAAATATAGGTTTCTAAAAAAAAAGAAAACTGATTAAACTTGATGTAAGTATAAGTACTGTAAATTTTCGTTTACAGGAATCAAATGATAATTAGATAAAAGAAATTGTTTGTTGTAAAATAAAAATTCATGATCATGATTGAATCGATACTTGAATTCATGATTTTTAAAACAAGATTGAAGAATTTTGGTGTTATATTTAAGGAGCAGTTTGAAGGTTAACCTATGTTGCAATTCTTTCTATTTCAAGCAATCGACTCAATTCTAACTGATGAGATTTAAATTGAAGTTAGTTTATCCATCTACAATTTTGGGAAAAATGTGAAAACAATTGTTTATTTCGTGAATTAAGAAATTAAGGCTATTTTAGGGTTTTATTTGTAGTTTTGTTCATCACTGTAAACGCAACGAACTCATCGTCTATACGGGTTCGAGCTTCACGTGATTCATCAGGGAGGAAGCTTATTGGGCCGTGGTGGTGTGGCGGAGGTTCGAGCTCCTCTGGCGATCGGTGCGTCATTCGCGAGGCTTGATTGTCGAGAGTCTTGCTTTGCAGTTTCCATGAAACTGTAAATTTTCGATCTCGATCTTTATTTGTTGAATGGGTTGTGATTTTCGCACCTATGCGTGATTTGCGACTTGTCTGCGACTTTGGGGTTCGCCAGAGAAGGATTGCGCCGCCGTGCACGTGCACGGCGGCGGCGATTTGGTGACAGCGCAGAGGGGATTTAGGTGGTTCGTGTCGTGCTCGTGTAATATGGGTGTTGCACCGGGTCGAGCTCGTGTATTTGAAAGTCTCGTTCCAGTTTAGATTTAGGCTTAACTTTAACAATGTAATATAAGTAAGAAGAAGTTAGAATCAGTAAGAAGAAGAAGAACAAGGTAGGAAGAGGGACGCGAGAATAAGAGCAGGGGGAAACGTGTTTTACTTGAGTAAAACAAAGAAATGCTCGGAAATTCTCGCGAGTTTAACTTACCAGTTTTTAAATATAAAGGCAGGGAGTAACTCGGGTGATTGAGTATTTAAACCGTAATTAATTATTTTAATTAACTAATTACTTTAGTTAAGACTTACTATATTTTGAAACTTTGTTAATACCTTAATTAAGTAATAAACGAAGTCAATAACATCTTGATGTTGTAGTAGTAAATTTAATTTCCATTTTTAAGCACTTTGAAGATTTGGATTCTAGTTATGATAATTTTATTTAATACGTGATGATGTTTTGAAACACCAAATTATTATTTTAATTGAGCACTTAATCTAAGTTAAGTATAAGATAATTAACATTTAAGTGGTGTAGTTAATAATAAATTGATTTTCATGTTAAGAAAAAAATTTCTTATTAAATGTTAGTTAAGATGAATCATTGATATTAATTAAGTATTTTTGAAAAGTGGTTGAGAATAATTACTTTATAATCAGAGATCGAGTTATAATTAAGAAAAGGGGTAAATTTGAAATTAATTACTTAAAGTCAATTTAGGAATGATTAATACTTAATTAATCGAGTAATTTAATTAAGAATAAATAAATGGTTAAGTAAGTAATTAGCAGTAATTAAATGGTAATTAAGTTTGATTAATAATTAAGACGGTTAATTAAATGATTAATTAAAGTAAATAACTGGGTTAAGGAGTTATTAAGTAAATGATAGTGTGAAATTAAACAATTATGTAATTAAGACTTAAGGATTAATTGAGAAATCATTAATTAAACAATTTGAAATGAAATAAGTAATTAATTATTAATTAATGATTAATTAAATAGAGTTAAGTAATTGACTCTCAGGTAATTAATTCTAAAATTGAATTAATTACAAATAAGATTTAAGGGTAATTGCTTATGGATTGTTGAGTAGAATATCTGCTTGTGATATTTATTTGATGATATTCTGTGATGCTCTGTGATATGTTATGTTATATCTATGATGCTTGTATATGTTTTATCTGTGATAAATGCTATGTTAATTCAATCGATGAATTTAAATTATTTAAACTGTTCAAGTTAATTAGGCAACTTGGCCCTTAAAATGGCGTTTGGATTTCGATGAGACCAGGATCGGAAGAATCAATTTCGATTCTCCGAAAACCACATCAATCCAATTTAAACGTTAGGTCGTGAATCCTGAATGAAGATCGAGATGGTGTTTTCAGATTGCAAGGGTTATCGTCGTTGACTCCGAGGGTGATTCCAAAATGAGTGTGACGAGATAATGCCTTCGGTTTCGTTCGAACCCGGAACGAACTTGTATGGATTAAATGCTTTCAGCACATTGTCAGGCGGACGATGAGCATTCTAAGTGATATGTTCTGTAGAGGTAATCGCAGCCTTAAGCCTCATCAACGGGGAATGGCTAAAACAAGGGAGATGCAACAAGGTTAGGTGGGTCATGCCCAAGCAGGACAAGATATTTCCCCTGTCTAGATGTCCCCTTTATATTTCGGCTGTGTGGGCGGTTGCTAGCTACAACCGCGGGGTTTATCTTGTTCGGGACTATTCAGTAAGGAATGGTTCCGGCCTTGTGTTGTAGGCGGTCGGGAGTGATCCTTGGTACGGTGATCTAGGCCCCGTACTGTAACGGGCGGTACCCCAGTAGCCCTGCCATTGTTGGAAATCCATTTTCCCTACGAGACCCTACGGTTTTGATTTGTATTACCCACTTTTGTGGCTAGTAGCTGGAATTTAATCATGTCACAATTTCGGCTATTTTCTATTTACTTGAAAACCCTAGACAATATTGTAATATCATTGGATTTCCTATGAAATGTTTTGGTTAGCGTAAGGTAAAAACTTACCCGTATTTATTTGTGAGGAGTCTTACGTGATACCTTTATTTTCAAATGTTTTTCAAAGTTAAACAACTTTAAACCGTTTACTCATACCAGACCCATGTCTGACCCGGAGTTTATATTTTGTTTTTCATAAACTCTTGGGTACTCAAATTTTTATGAGTAGCCAAGTGATAGGTCTCGGACTTGATTTCTGAAGGAGCTTGGAGCAGGAGATTTCAGACGTGTATAGCTATTTTAGTAGTTCCGCTGTGTTAGTTGATGTGTATTGTATCTCTGTTGTATATTGTGATAGATGTATGTATGGCTGTCATATATATTGTATAACTCTAATATTTGAAATAACTATGTAATAGTTATATGATATATTATATTTTGTTTCATTCTGCTGTGAGATTCTGATATTGTTGTTCTTTTCTTCTCTTTCTTTTCTATTTCTATCCCTTTCTTTCTTAATGATGATACGTCTTTCTGGTAGTCGAAGGGCGGATCGTCACAGTTGGTATCAGAGCATAGGTTGGTGATAACCTTGGCTCTGGTGGGAATTACTCATAGAATAGTGTTTGTAGAACTCTAGAATGAGTTTGAGTGTATTAATAGATATGAGCGCGTACTTGTTAGTGAATATAAAATTGTTTTTATATTGTGTTGATTTATCTGTTGAGTGTTTATGAATTCTAGTCGATGTGTGGGACGTCATTTCATCGATAGAGATTTCTAAACTCTTAAACAAGGTAGACCGACACAGTATTGTTTTTTTTAAAGTAGGGTAAATGAAATAATTTTACCCAAAATTATATTTTGATATAAAAGAAATATTTTTTGAAATTATTATATATATATTTGAATGTGTGGTTGTTAATACTACAACCAAATAAAAATTTAAAATTTGAGTGGCTTATAACCAAATAAGATTGTCTAATAAAAGGAATATAACTAAAATTAGATTAAAATAGAATTTAAGTCCCGGAAATTTGAAGGGTGTTTAAATGAATTTAAACGAAAAGGATTTGGGGAATTTGAAATCTTGGGAATGTTTGAAATGTGTTTTTCCAAAGATTTGAAGGCAATAATGGAATATTGTTTTGGGAAAAATATTGTTGAATGAAAATTGTTTTGGGAGGAATTTGTGGAAATAAGGAAGCACTGAACTCACTTCAAGTCGCTGGAAAATAATCCTGATGGTGTTGGCCACATCATGAGTATTCATTTTCGAGTTTCTTAAGTGATGAATTGCTACCAGGATAGTTGGTCATGATATTGTTTGGGCTTGTTGGGTATACAAGTTGTTTTGGGAATTTTCAAAAAGAGAAAATTTGCTTTGGTGAGAACAAGTGTTTGGAATTTGAAAATTTGATTTGACACCAAGTGGGTAAGTATAGTTATCCTTTCAAAATGGTTTTGGAAATGAAAACCGGGCAATTGAATTCTAAGAAATTCTATTTAAATAATGTGAAAGTTTAAATAAATCAACTATTGAACTTATAAGGAAAAGTTGATATTAATAAGATGAAATTGGGAATTTAATTCCAGGAATTAAAATTTATTTTAGGTAAATAAAAGTAAAGAAAATGTACTCGAGTTTAACCTGAGATAAGTTGAATGGAATTGAAGTTCAAAATAAACTTAATTGGATATAAAATTTGAAGGAAAAATGATTGTAATTGTAAGGTGAAAATTTATACCTTAAGATAGTAAGTGTTATATATATATATATATATATATATATATATATATATATATATATATATATATATATGTATGTATGTATGTAATCTGAAATTGTGATTATAAGATAAAATGACCCAAATGAGCAATATAAGCTTTTAAGTAAACAAATAAGTTTTGAGCTCATATATTGAGAAATAAAATTTAAAGATTGGTAAGTGGCTAGATTTAACTGAAGTTGAGTCGGAATAAAACTGAATTTAAATGAGTTCAATCGAGTTATAGATAATATTGAATGAAATAAAATTCTTAAGTAAATAAGTAATGAATTGAATTAAAACAGAACTGGTGTGAGTGTAAACAAATCTAACTCAAGCATAAATTGAATGACTTTATAAATAAATTCAATAATGAATGGTTAATTTTTTTTTATTAAAATGTAAAAATGGATAAGAGAATAAACTAATCAGTAGATAATTGGGATTTGATTAAAGGAAAATCAAATCAAAGATTTGAATGGAAATGGGTGAAATAGGATAAACTTAAGTTATTAGGTAGAACAGCTTGAAGAAAATAAATGACATGAGTAAATTGTGAGATGATTATTTAAAATATTGGTTGTCGAGTTGAATACAATGGTTTAGAATCAAACTTTTGAAATAAAATAAAATGCAATGTAGAGATTGTGAATAAATGAATTGTGATGGACTCAAGTGTAAATTGAGTTGAAATCAATTTAAGATTCGTTATAAAGCTCAAGTGATTGTTTATTCACAATAGTATTGTCAAATTGCATATAGAAATGAGTTGTTTTAAAGTAAACAAGACTAGATAAAATTCTATGAATTATTGGAAGCAAAATAGGATGATTTTGAATATGAGTTTGTTTTGCTTAAGCAAGTAAGTTGTAAATCATTAAAACTAAAGAGAATGATTTGAGAATTAGTTAAAAGTAATTGTGATAAGGATTGAAACTATACATATGTGCTTATGAAAATATGTAATGCTAAACAATGGAGACTGCCAAAACTTTTCTAAATTTGAAACTATAAAAAAAAAATTAGCAACAAAACAATTTCAAATTGGAAATTAAAAGTAAATTAGTGGATGAAAATTAATTTAAAATAATAATAGAAATCAGTTATAAATGGAGGATGATCAATAAAAATTCAATATTCAGAGTTGAAGATAAAATTGAATTTATATGGAATTAGAAATTCAAATTGGAAATAAGAAGATATAAAGGTTAAGGTGGTAGAGTAATGATGTGAGAGATATATAATGCTCATATTAAACTTAAGAAATGAAGAGTGAAATTCTTAAGTAAATTTGATATTGAAGGAATTCTTTCCAAGTGAATAGAAATCAAATCATGTGAATAAAAGAAAATTGATATGGTTGATAATCAATGGATATAAATATGTAGGATGAACGTATATTATTTTATTCGCATAACAATTTGATTCAGATTCGAACACCGAATTTCGAGATAATTATATATCGATCCGAGTTAGGATTTTTCACTCTATTTTCGACGACGAACCATGGATTTGGATTTTGATTCATTCTGGAAATTCTCTATCATAGTTGTGACTATGCAAAGAGAATAACAGTTTCTAATCAAGAAACCAGTTCTAAGTCCGCACTAGGAAGTCGGGTGGACAATACTAGTTCGGAAGTGAAATTGTGTGATCGAGCGAGCGATTGAATTTGATATTGCGTACGAATGGTATATGTATATAGTACGGCTTGATTGAATAGATATTGAAATTATGTAAAGAAATCGATAAAATTTGGAAAGAATTGATACTGTAGATTTCAGAATTGAATTGCCAGAGTGGATATTTGGAATTTATTGTGTATTCTGTATATCCCATCTTAGAAATTTGTCATGATTCATTAGTTGTTAAACTAGTAATTCAGGAATTTGGAAGTTGAATTAAATTTAACTGTGGTCAGGAATCCAGTTTGGATTGTTAATCATCGAGAGGCGAACTCTCGATAATTTTAGGAAAGTTTATCCGGATTTATGTTCGGATAACTAGTGTTGTTAGTTAGGATAGACTGTTTGGTTGTTTGCTAATGAATGAATGATATCTATGTTGAATGGTTGGTATAACAGCTTTTAAAATTATCTTTGTTTTAAATTTGGGGGACGAAATTCGTTTAAGGGGGAGGAATGTAACGACCCTGGATTTTGGCCCCTGTTATTTTAATAAATATTTAATCTAAATTAAATAAAATGTAAATTGATCATATTAAAATGATTATGATTTGGAGATACTGTCAATTTATTTATTTAAATTGTATTCTAAAAAAAAAGGAATTGGACTTTGGGAATTCAAAATAAATCTTTGACAATATTACAATAAAATTTATTTTTACATAATTGAATTAAAATACTTTACTTTGTTTACATCTAATAAATATACATATGAATAATAATAACTCTAATTTAAATGAAGTACAGGCTTTTCAAATTATAAACTGATGAGATCTCAACCATTTACCAGTTATGCATGTGACTGTAAAGAAAATCTTTAAAAATGTTTAAAACAAAATCTTTCTTATTGAATTAAAAGTTCAATATTTTCATATTTGATAATATATGTATGCATATCTAATTGTAGAACTTTAAATAATAATCATATGGGTATTAAATATGGAAATTTAAAACTTAATTATAAAACAATATAAATGGTTATAAACATATACATACAAGACTAGTATAAATCATAATTATGAACATAAGCATAACATACAATTATAAAATATAAGATGTAACTAAAGATATAAATATGCAAATATAAGTTATAACTAGAAAGATAAAATACAAGCATCAAAGATTTGGTACTTTAAATTACTAATAGGATAAATATAAGCCTTTAGAAAAAATCTACCTGCAAGTATAAAATAACACCTGACAACATATATATGTTATAGTTCAAACTAGAAAAGCAATAAAGCAAATATTTATTAATAAGTAGCTTCTTATTCAAGCCATAAGTTAACTGCAAGGTGAACAAGTTCATACAAATATCTGGTTGTACAGATAGACATAATAAGTATGTATATAGTTATTCAAGCTAGGAAATAATAAAAATAAAATAACAACCATATCTACATAAACAATGTAAGCTAGAAGATAATAAATGTTTTACAAATAGCTTCATACACAAGCTAAATGTTTACCTGCATAAGTACATGTTTGCAGGTATTATCTTCACACAGCAAGGCAAAATGATAGTCATGTAAACATAATTATAGTATGTAAGCCTATTAAGAAAACAGAGCATTAAATTTCTATCATTTCAGCCAACCTTTGTCAACTCAAAAATGTTTACAAAATCTATACAATTCAGAAACAAAATCTGTTTGAACAGAACAAAGCTAAGGGGAAACAACTGCACTAGTTACCCCTTCCCTGATTCAACTGTCCTTTTCTTACATATATATGAATACAACTAGCCATTCTAGTTCGTTCAACAATCATATAACAAAGCCTGAGAAATAAAAGAAGAGAAAAAGAAGTAAAATCGAAATTTAATTCAAAACTGCAGACAATTTCAAGGAGGGTAATAACTGCAGGCTTCAAGTGGGAATCAAGAAATTTTTCTCCGTTTTGCAAAATTTGGCTGGTGAGTAAACGAAATTCTAAAACTTTAAGTTGATTTAAAGGCAGTGCAAGTTTTAGATGAGCTGGTTATATACTTCAGTTTGCATATGAAATTGTAATATACTGTACTTCCCTGAAATAGATATGAAGTACATATTTGAATTCAAATTCAAAGTTATTTTATCAAAAACATTGTTAAATCAGTAAGTTTTCAATTAAAGAAATATGTTTTAACTTAAATATAGGTTTCTAAAAAAAAGAGAACTGATTAAACTTCATATAAGTATAAGTACTGTAAATTTTTGTTTACAGGAATCAAATGATAATTAGATAAAAGAAATTGTTTGTTGTGAAATAAAAATTCATGATCATAGATTGAATCCATACTTGAATTCATGATTTTTAAAACAAGATTGAAGAATTTTCGTGTCATATTTAAGGAGCAGTTTGAAGTTGAACTTATGTTGTAATTCTTTCTATTTCAAGCAATCGACTCAATTTTAATTGATGAGATTTAAATTGAAGTTAGTTTATCTATCTACAATTTTGGGAAAAATGTGAAAACAATTGTTTATTTCGTGAATTAAGAAATTAAGGCTATTTTAGGATTTTATTTGTAGTTTGTTCATCACTGTAATCGCAACTAACTCATCGTTTATACGGGTTCGAGCTTCACGTGATTCATGAGGGTGCAAGCTTATTGCGTCGTGGTGGTATGGCGGAGGTTCGAGCTCCTCTGGCGATTGGTGCGTCATTTGCGAGGCTTGATTGTCGAGGGTCTTGCTTTGCAGTTTCCATGAAATTGTAAATTTTCGATTTCGATCTTTATTTGTCAAATGGGTTGTGATTTTCGCACCTATGCGTGATTTGCGACTTGTCTGCGACTTTGGGGTTCGCCAGAGAAGGATTGCGCCACCGTGCACGTGCACGGCGGCGGTGATTTGGTGACAGCGCAGAGGGGATTTAGGTGGTTCGTGTCGTGCTCGTGTAATATGGGTGTTGCATCGGGTCGAGCTCGTGTATTTGAAAGTCTCGTTCCAGTTTAGATTTAGGCTTAACTTTAACAATGTAATATAAGTAAGAAGAAGTTAGAATCAGTAAGAAGAAGAAGAACAAGGTAGGAAGAGGGACGCGAGAATAAGAGCAGGGGGAAACGTGTTTTACTCGAGTAAAACAAAGAAATGCTCGGAAATTCTCGCGAGTTTAACTTACCAGTTTTTATATATAAAGGCAGGGAGTAACTCGAGTGATTTGAGTATTTAAACCGTAATTAATTATTTTTATTAACTAATTACTTTAGTTAAGACTTAACCATATTTTGAAACTTTGTTAATACCTTAATTAAGTAATAAATGAAGTCAATAACATCTTGATGTTGTAGTAGTAAATTTGATTTCCATTTTTAAGCACTTTGAAGATTTGGATTGTAGTTATGATAATTTTATTTAATACGTGACGATGTTTTTAAACACCAAATTATTATTTTAATTGAGCACTTAATCTAAGTTAAGTATAAGATAATTAACATTTAAGTGGTGTAGTTAATAATAAATTGATTTTCAAATTAAGAAAAAAATTCTTATTAAATGTTAGTTAAGATGAATCATTGATATTAATTAAGTATTTTTGAAAAGTGGTTGAGAATAATTACTTTATAATCAGAGATCGAGTTATAATTAAAAAAAAGGGGTAAATTTGAAATTAATTACTTAAAGTCAATTTAGGAATGATTAATATTTAATTAATCGAGTAATTTAATTAAGAATAAATAAATGGTTAAGTAAGTAATTAGCAGTAATTAAATGGGTAATTAAGTTTGACTAATAATTAAGACTGTTAATTAAATGATTAATTAAAGTAAATAACTGGGTTAAGGAGTTATTAAGTAAATGATAGTGTGAAATTAAACAATTATGTAATTAAGACTTAAGGATTAATTGAGAAATCATTAATTAAACAATTTGAAATGAAATAAGTAATTAATTATTAATTAATGATTAATTAAATAGAGTTAAGTAATTGACTCTCAGGTAATTAATTCTAAAATTGAATTAATTACAAATAAGATTTAAGGGTAATTGCTTATGGATTGTTGAGTAGAATATCTGCTTGTGATATTTATTTGATGATATTTTGTGATGCTCTGTGATATGTTATGATATATCTATGATGCTTGTATATGTTTTATCTGTGATAAATGCTATGTTAATTAATTGATGAATTCAAATTATTTAAACTGTTTAAGTTAATTAGACAACTTGGCCCTTAAAATGGCGTTTGGATTTCGATGAGACCGGGATCGGAAGAATCAATTTTGATTCTCCGAAAACCACATCGATCCAATTTAAACGTTAGGTCGTGAATCCTGAAATGAAGATCGAGATGGTTTTTTCAGATTGCAAGGGTTATCGTCGTTGACTCCGAGGGTGATTCCAAAATGAGTGTGACGAGATAATGCCTTCGGTTTCGTTCGAACCCGGAACGAACTTGTGTGGATTGAATGCTTTCAGCACATCGTCAGGCGGACGATGAGCATTCTAAGTGATATGTTCTATAGAGGTAATCGCAGCCTCAAGCCTCATCAACCGGGAATGGCTAAAACAGGGAGATGCAGCAAGGTTAGGTGGGTCATGCCCAAGCAGGACAAGATATTTCCCCTGTCTAGATGTCCCTTTTATATTTCGGCTGTGTGGGCAGTTGCTAGCTACAACCGTGGGGTTTATCTTGTTCGGGACTGTTCAGTAAGAAATGGTTCCGGCCTTGTGTTGTAGGGGGTCGGGAGTGATCCTCGGTACGGTGGTCTAGGCCCCGTACTGTGACGGGCGGTACCCCAGTAGCCCTGCCATTGTTGGAAATCCATTTTCCCTACGGGACCCTACGGTTTTGATTTGTATTACCCACTTTTGTGGCTAGTAGCTGGAATTTAATCATGTAACAATTTCGGCTATTTTCTATTTACTTGAAAACCCTAGACACTATTATAATATCATTGGGTTTCCTATGAAATGTTTTGGTTAGCGTAAGGTAAAAACTTACCCGTATTTATTTGTGGGGAGTCTTACGTGATACCTTTATTTTCAAATGTTTTTCAAAGTTAAACAACTTTAAACCGTTTACTCATACCAGACCCATGTCTGACCCGGAGTTTATATTTTGTTTTTCATAAACTCTTGGGTACTCAAATTTTTACGAGTAGCCAAGTGATAGGTCTCGGACGTAATTTCTGAAGGAGCTTGGAGCAAGAGATTTCAGACGTGTATAGCTATTTTAGTAGTTCCGCTGTGTTAGTTGATGTGTATTGTATCTCTGATGTATATTGTGATAGATGTATGTATGGCTGTCATATATATTGTATAACTCTAATATTTTAAATAACTATGTAATAGTTATATGATATATTATATTTTGTTCCATTCCGCTGTGAGATTCTGATATTGTTGTTCTTTTCTTCTCTTTCTTTTCTATTTCTATCCCTTTCTTTCTTAATGATGATACGTCTTTCTGGTAGTAGAAGGGTGGGTCGTCACACTGTAGCCGCGCCACCATCTCATTTTAATGACCGAAACTAAGCGACCTTTCTACCTCTAAATCTCTCAATCCACTCCCCTATGGCCTTCGACCTGAGCTAGTGAAATGTCGGCAACGTCGAGCTCTTGCATTTCGACGGTGGAGATCTTGTTTAGTCGACGATCGGAGGTGCTAGAAGGCCGCGCTCTTGCAGTTTTTGTGGAGTTTTTCATGGCGCAAGTGGAGTCGAGCTTGATGGAATTTGGGGAGGAGGTGCATAGAGTTCATGCGCTTCATGTGGTGGTCTTCGATTGACCTCTAGTGACTCGGCGAAGGATCAGTGATCGATGAAGGAGGCGTTGTGTTGGGTTTGTGGTACGTGAGTTATCTGGGAAGAAGATGGTGAAGCAACGACCTTGATTTCCTGAACCAATGTACGGTCCATATTTATTCTGAAATTCTCTATCATCGTATATGGCTATGCAAGGAGAATGACAGTTTTCAATCAAGGAACCAGATCTGAGCCCGCACTAGAGAGTCGTGTGAATGATACTAGTTTGAAAGTGAAATTGTTTGATCGAGTGAGTGGTCAGATTTGATGCTGCGTACGGATGATTTATGTGCATCGTACTGGCTTAAGGAAAACAAATGTTGGAAATTGAAAATATAAAATATAAATTGATTTTAAATTATATGATTGGATATCATTGGTAAATAAGATGCGGGTATTAAATCAAGAAAAACTGGATTGACCAACAAAAAGGTACGTGTTTATTTTGTCATTGGATTTGGCGATTGTTTTTTATTGAGCCACTTGTCTTTTGGTTTCTTTTGTTGGTTTGGGGCTAGAGGCATTTGGTAGTTGTGCCGATCGAGCTACGCAAAGGAGACTCTGCCGAAATTTTCTGTAAATCAGGGTGTTAGAAATTTTTTGAAGTTTTAAAATTTTTATAACTTGTTTTGATAATTAACTTGTACTTTCCGTAAGCCGATCAGGGTAGCGTTGTAGAAACGTATGAATGGTTTTACAAATGAAATTTTAATGTTTTATAAGTTGATAATTTTGAATAAAATATATCAAATGTTAAATTCTTTAGTTAACGCCTTTTCGAGGATGAAAAGTTTTAAGTGGGGGATATTGTGACGATCCATATTTTAACTATTTTAAATTATTAAATTTGGTGTAATTAAATAAAAATGGTTAAAAATAAAAATTTAATGATTTTGAATGTAAGTTTTGGATATGAGCTTGAGTAAAATTTTAAAATAAACTAATTTTGAACATTTAAGTAATAACAAGTATTGAAAGGTAATGTTGTGTATTGGATGTGTTTACAATCAATAGTTGGATTAAATAATAATTGTTAAATTCATTAGATATAAATAAGGTAATTGATTGATAAACAAAATTCATTTAAAATCTAATATTGAAATTTGTTGAATATTGAACAATTAAATTGTTTAAATTTAATATTGGAAAGTATTTGAATAATCGAATTCTGAACTTAATATGATTAAAATTGATGTCAGAAGTTAATTTAATATTTATTTAAACAACCATTAAGATTGTTAACATTTAAAATTAGATTTAAAAGTGAATAATTATAAATTGGAATTTTTGCATTCTAATCGAGACGTTGAAATAGTGATCCGGGGCACAGTCTTGGATTTCGACGAATCCAGTTCCGTTGGATCTGTAATAGTGTATTATTATCTGATTTCAAATTTCGTAGCATTTGGAGTTATCGTTTGGTCGTACTGTAAATAAACGCGTTGAAATTAATATCGAAAATTCAATTTAATAATTCGGTTCAAAAGGCTATCTTCTCCATACGATCGAATTGGAACTCAAAATATATTCCATTGTGTGCGAAATAGGGGTAAAACATTATAAATGCTAGGCGGCACGCCTCGTTTGGAGTTCGTTTGGGAAAAGTTGGAAGTAATATTAAAATAATATATATACACGTATATATACTCGAACGCACAGTAAACCCTAGATCCTATAGTCGTGCCTCATTCTCATTTTAATGGCCAAAAATAAGCAATCTTTCTTCCTCTAAATCTCTCGATTCATGCCCCTATGGCCTTCGACCTCAACTAGCAAATGTCGGCGACGTCGAGCTCTTGCATTTCAACGGTGGAGATCTTGTTTAGTCGACGATCGAAGGTGCTGGATGGCCGCGTTCATGCAGTTTTGGTGGCGTTTTTCACGGCGCGGATAGGTACGAGCTTAATGGAATTTGGGGTGGAGGTGCATGGTGTTCGTGCACTTCGTATGGTTGCCTTTGATCGACCTCTGGCGACTCGGTAGAGAAGCGACGATCGATGAAGGAGGCGTCGTGTTGGGTTTGTTGTACGTGAGTTATCTGGAAAGAAGATGGTGATGCAACGGCCTTGATTTCCTAAAGCAACGTACGACCCAGATCTGTGCGGTATTAAAAAAAATTGTTTTTATAAATTGAATTCAAACTTACAAAATGCATATCTTGGTCATACCTGGTTCGAATTGGACGAAACAAGCGGCGATGGGATCTTGGCGACAAGCATTACGCTCTGGAACTTATTTGGAGACATTTGGAGCTAGTTAAAATTTTAGGTTAAATCGAACGTCGTTCGACTTGATTTAAAATCGAAACTCAATGTGAGTGTTTTATAACGCTCACAACGTACTAGAATATTTTTGTGCTAGTTAAATTTGATATTATGAAGTGATGTAAATTTTATTGGTCGTTGTTTGATAAATTTAATTGTCATATAGATTGTCATTGAATTAACCGTTAAAAATTAAGATCGACAATCAAATTGAAATTGAGATATAATTGCCAATAAATTACCTGATATTGACAACTATGAAACTGTTGTGAATTATATTGACGGTTTGGATGATTGTTTGCGATGGGTGCTATTGGTTGATATTTTGGATGATTTGGATGGTTATTTATTCTGATATATCCTATTATCACCCTGTATATTATTTATGTAAATTGAATCATTTCGAATAACTTAAGAAATATGTTGAAATGATATATACCTATGACACTGTAATTTGGATTGAAATGATATATATCCATTCTTGGAATTAAATTGGAATACTGATCACTCGGCCATAGGACAGAAAATTTTACACGGAAACCAGATTGGTTAAACTAAATGATTTTAAAATTTACGATTTTAAATTTATTTAAATGATTTTAATTTAAAAGAAATGAAAACCAAATTTATAGAAACCAAATTATTTTTGAACTTGAGCTTAGAATGTTGAATTTAAATTTGGTAAACGAATTATTTAAATAATCTAAGTTGAGATTTGAAGCATAATCAAAATATAATTTGAATTTTTGGAAATTGATCTGTTTTCAAAAGATTGAACTTTTATTCGAACTTTGAATATTTCTAAGTAAAAGTGATGTAAAAAAACAATATTTCGAAATTGAGCTTGGAATTGAATTATATTTGAAGATTGGGATTCTAAACTGAATATTGAAGGATAATTTGATTTAAATGTTTTGAATCGATATTTGAAAATCGAGCTCGAAATCAATGAATAAAAATCGAAATTGAATTGATTGAATGGAAATTGGAACTGATTTGAATTGGGAAATTAGAATTGAATCGGTTTGACTTTAAAACTAATTTCAAAATAAATTATTTAATATAAAACTATTTAAGAGATATCTTCTTAAATATGAAAATTATTTTGATTTTCCAAACTATTTTACTATATAAACCATTCTAATATTTCGAACTATTTAATATACCGTGAAGATGATAAAGACGGTGATTTTGTTTCTCCAAACCCAGGGCAACTTGTATGGACGAATGCTATTAGAAAATCATCATTGGAGGACGATGAGCATTCTATGTAGAATTGTTCTTGAAAGGTAACGCTTAGCCTCGAACCTCATCAACGGGGAATGACTAAAATAGGGGAAATGCAGCAAGGCTAAGTGGGTCGCACCCAATTAGGATATGTTATCACTTTTCTAAATGTCATCGGAAACCTATTTATTTTGGATATGGTTATGCGTGAAAGAAGGAGCTCTCAATGGTAAGGGAGGGAACACCCGTGTGATAACATATTCGATCTATCCAGGTTAGGGGTAGGTCGGTCTTGTGTAGCAGTAGATCCCAGCGAGGTCCTCGGTACATTGTTCTAGAGGTATGCGGTGATGGGCGGTACCCCAGTGGCATGGTCATTCGTTGGAATCCATTCCCCAATACAAGCTTACGATTTTGTTTGTAGAGCCTAGTATGCTCGAATTTAATTTAATGCGACAATTTCATCTATTTGAATAAGTATTTGTATTTAGACACTATTATAATATCACTGGATTTTCTATAAAATGTTTTGGTTATAGAAGGGGAAAATCCATCTTGTTTATGTGTGACGCGGTCTTACGAGATGCCTTTTTTTCAAAGGATTTTAATAACTCTAATAATTCAAATTGAGTGTGTTTTCTCAGGCTGGTATTCCAGACTGACTCGGGTGTTATTTTATTATAATACTAGGGTCAGACCGAGTATTATAGATTCAGGATGGTATGCTATGGAGCTCAGAAGACGAGCTGGATGACAGAGACTGACTTGGGTTAGTGAATATAAATGGTTTTATATTATGTTAATTTATTTGTTGAGTGGTATATAAATTCTGTTCGAGTAGCGGGACACTGCTAAATCGATAGGAGTTTCGAAACACTTAAATAGAGTAAGTCGACACAATATGATTTATAGTGGGTAAATGAATAATTTTACCCAAACTATATTTTGATGCAAAAGGAATAATTTTCTAGATATTATTATAGTAGATTGATGCGTTTGGTTATTATTATATAACCAAAATAAGATTTTAAAATTTGTGATAGTTATATAACGAAATAGAGATTGTATGAGTATGAATTGTACAAATGAGAAAAAAAATCCAGGTCGTTACACATCCTCTTGCAATGATTTGCCTCCAACATCCTCTGGACCAACTGCCCCTCTAAAGGAGGAAACTGCTCCCATTCACAGGTATGGAATTCCCTATTTAAATATCTTCCACTTCGAAGATAATAATTAGTGATAAATCATCCGTCTTAGATAAAGAAGAAGTCAAACATTCCATATAGCACAAAACTTGAGAGAAAACGGGCGGAGATTAACAAGTTATATATGGAGTTAGACAAATAGTAAAGGAACACAATGCCCTATCTCAGAAATATAACAGTCTGGATAGGATTACCTTCGCCTTAACATCTTTTAAATATAAGAGGGCAGATCCTTCACTAAAGAAAGCATGTACTAGTTACAACGCCTTATTGAAAGAAAATAGACAGTTAACAACTCTATTCAGATGATAATGGAAGAGAGAGATATTTCAATTAATTTTTTGTATAAAATATATTGTAGACACTCAATCGTAGATTTTTCGTATTTAGGCGAATCCAGCGGGGGTCGACTCAAATGTTTTCACAAGAGTTTCTTAAATGAATTCGGTTCTAACCCGCATCCCAGAGCGTACTGGAATTTGCCGCGGGTCAGATCGATTCCACAAGATCTCCCCCTTGAAAAGCTTAAGTATTATAAGGATGAATTTGTTTCTAAGTTTTTCTTTAAGTCCATTTTGTGTGAACCTGATGAGTAATTGTTAACATGTAATAGATGGTCGGTTTATGAATACATGTTTTTGCAATGCTCCTTATACTTAGCTTCTTTTTGCTATGCTATTTCAAAATATCAATTCTTTAGGTCATGTCGTACCAAGAGATGATCTAAGTCAATATGTTAAACCAAGAAGGTTTTACTCTAAAAATGCACTACTCTTAAAGACTTGAAAGTTAGCAAAATATTGCTTTCTTTGGGATTTACAAAAATTATATCTGGTATACCCTCGTCTTCGCTTCGACTTTCTTGGTGAAGAGAAGGAAATATTCTTAAAAGAAACCAAAAATTTCCAAACAAGTTAATTTGTGGTCGCGACAGTCCACCTATCGGAAAATGGGATTAAAGTAAATGTCCGTCAGTTATTACCCCTGAAGGAGTTACTATAACTTTTGAATCAGTAGTCAAGCTTTCTGTTAATACTCTAGACAAAGCTAGGAATGTTGCCTCTCAACTTTAGATGTAATGGAAGTGTTTGTTGTTCCTTTTAAATTTGTGGCTACTTGAGTTGTAATTCATTAATATAGTAATGAAGATATCTTTTATCTCAATTCTGATTTTATTTCTTTTCTTTAAGTAAGAACCACATTCGTCTACAAGCTCTCTTGCTCAAAGCCTAATATACCATGTCGGCGTAATCATAGAGAGGCTATTGAAAGAGATTGGAACAATTGTCGTTCAGGATGAAGTATTATTAGAACATTTTGGTGGAAATGTTGGTGCCGTAAAATGGTACAAAAGATACCTTATTCAAAAAACCATAGCCAGCAACCATAAGGATCACACTGACTATCTTAATTCTGAGATTAAGAGAAAGGATGAAGCGGTTATCATGCTTAAACGACAAGTGAAGTCAAATCCCACAATCGACTTTAACGAAAAGATGTCTAAGCTCATCCAATCAATAGGCAATTTAGAGTAAAAACTAAAAGATAGTCAAGCTTAATGTGCTTCTTTAGAATTCCTCATAGGGGAAAAGACACCGAATGTTGATCTTCCGGTCCTTTAAATAGCCCCTCTAATCGTCAGGCCAACTAGGTCAAAACTTCTCGCGGCTCGGAAATTTCCAACTATGCGGAACCCTCCTCCGGGTTTAAATGACAATGTAGTTGGAAATTGGTGCCGAAGGGTGAAGTTTGAAATTGCCAAGTATTTCGATGAGAAATAGAAAATCAAGTATTCCCAAACTATTAATGAATATGCTGTTGGGAATCAAAAGCTTGAGCATGATAATTACTTGCTTGACAAGCATATTGTTGAGTTGGAAAGGGAAAATAAAACCCTTAAAGCTGTAAGCAGGGCCTTTAATCGTGCCCTAAAAACTAATATCGACGCTATCGACGAAGAGAATATAATTAGGAGAAAGGAGAAAAGGCTTAAGGAAGTCCTCACGTAGTAATTAATCACATAGTAAATTCTTCAGTGGCGGAGGCTCTCAATAAAGAAGCCATGGATTTGTAGTTGATATATTCGGGCCACGTAAATTTATCTTGTACATAACTATGTTATTTTAAATTACTTCATAACTTATGTAAATTATGTAAATTTTGTAAGTGTCACCTGATTTGTGATCTCTCTTTCTTTTCTAGTGTAACTTTTAACATGCCTTTGAATCACTCATTCAACGACCCTTGTGCTTGCTGAGTCTTTTGTTATCCCTTATCACTCTGACTTTCCTAGACTCGGGTGTCAACGATAGAGTCTCATAAGTTGTCATCAGACCTAGATTCGGGTAATAGTAAATCGAAAACAAGTTAAGAATCGTCTATTGGGATAGCAATGCTTGTCGTTAGAATAAATCCAAAAACTCGGGTCTGATGATAAGTCCATAATGCCAATCTAATAATAGATGACCAGAAATCCCCTTTTGGCAATAAGTGGCGGGTGATTAGAGCTATAATTTTACTAAAAGAATAGCACAACACCCTTCTTGGTAATAAATAACAGAAACCTAGAATACCCTTTTTGGTAATGAATAATAAGAGGTTAGGAAATCATATCTGCTGATCTGGTATTAATAATAGAAGACCAGAAGACCATTTTCAGCCATAAGTATCAGAAGACCAAAAAACCAATCTAGAAAAAAGTAATAGAGGACTAGAGAATCAATCTGGCAATAAGTAATAGAAGACCAGAATACACTTCTAGTAATAAGTAGTAGAAGACCAGAATACCATTTCTAGTAATAAGTAGTAGAAGACTAGAAAACCATTCCTGGTAATAAGTAGTAGAAGCCAGAATACCATTTCTGGTAATAAGTTGTAGAAGACCATAATACCATTTTTGGTGATAAGTTGTAGAAGACCAGAATACCATTATTGGTAATAAGTAATGGAAGACCAGAATACCATTTCTGGTAATAAGTAATAGAAGACCAGAAAACAATTTTTGGTAATAAGTAATAGAAGACCAGGAAACCAATCTGGCGGATATTCATGAGGAGAAGTCAGTGAATTCTTTTCGTTTCTCTTATCGAATGCGCCATCTCTAAGCTTTGATGATATTTTACATGCATTTTCTTTCTTGGGCCCAAGTTTCTTTGTTCATTTGTTTTAGCCTATTTTAGGCAGGAATTCTTTTATCTAGTTCTTATGGTTATTTAAGTAGTTGCCATTTTAGGCGGTGCCGATTTCTGGCATTGCTCATTTCAGGCAGGGACTTTTCTTAGTCTTTGGACATTTCATCCGGGTTTTCGATGCGCTCGGCAAGCTTATTCTCAAGCAGGGCCCGAGGACTTACCCGACCTCCCTCCAGGATGCACCTTAACCTGGCCATAGTGTGACGTAGCTAAGGGCTTGTTTGGTACCTTGGCAAGGCCATAGTGTGGCAGCACCAAGGGATTACCCGTCCTCCCTCCAGGACGTGCCTTATCATGGCCATAGAGTGACATGGATAAGGGCTTGTGCTGCTTTAACCTGGCCATTTCTGACTTTGGCGTGGCTAAAGGCTTACGTCCTTCCTCCAGGAGGTGCCTTGACCAGGCCATCTTGGCGCGACCAAGGGCTTTCTACCATTATTTGTAGCCTACCATTTTAGGTAGTCCAAGTTCAAGAAGAATTTTACTTCCGAGCATGTAGATTTCTCTTATTTTGAGAATAAATCTTTCATTCCATAACTTGTTCAATCCTTTACAAATTATTTAAGTTTTCCTTGTCTTAGAAAGGGTAGGACCATCTTTTCAAGTACCTTACATTGTTTTGTATCATGTCCATTTATCAAATGAAAGTTGCAATATAACCCCTTAAGTTTCCTTTCAAATCCTGGATTCTTTTTCTAAGAAGGCTAATATTTCAGTTCTTCATTAGTTCAGATATAGATGTCTTCGGTCAAGGTAGTAAGATTATATTCTCCTATTTTTTTTAATTTTTTAGCCGTCTTTAGCTAACGTTTAATTCTTTTGTGGCTTGGTGCAAGCACTTCTTCTAAAGGGGTAGGTTTCCTTTTCATTGTCCATTGATCCTCTTCCAAGGGCCTTTTGTTTAATCCTATAGTTTTGGATGAATATTTCTTGGTAATCTTTATATTTCCACTAGGAATTTCCTTTATTATACTAAGTTCTTCGGTTGTGGATTATTCTATGTGTTCATGGTTTTCCCTTGAATGGCGAGCCTCATTTATAATCTTACTCCATTTATGTGTAAAACTGTCATAATCCTTTATCATTATTTCCTTCTCAAAGACATTCCCATGGGAATATGACTGAATGGTCCATCTCATTTGATTAAAGATGTTGTCACTTCCATTTGTTCTCCTTCCAAGTGCAAAGATTGAGGTAGGGACAACATGAAAGGGGTTTAGACTCCATTTCTCAGGATCATAAGATTCTACTTTCTTTTTGTTTATAATACTTAAGGCTTTGAGCCTTAGTCTTTATTCTTCATCCTGTTTGGAGTTTTTGATGTCTACATAGGAGTATCTTGTCAAGTATGGTTCAGAAGACAGTTGTTCAGATGTCTCAAATTTTTTGGCCATGATCAAACCAAATGAGTGAACTTGATGTGGAGTTGATCCAATGGGGGCTAGAGAATAGTAGTGTTAGGAGGCGAACCAAGTCAGAGGTTAAAGCCCTCCTTTTAGCGCCAAAATGTTAACAAGATTTCTTGTCAACGCCCCAAAGTTATTCAAAGTAGCATGATTAGTCTGATTTGAATGGAGGTCTTGATACTCTTAAGGATTGCCTTTGTATTTTCACTTGTAAATATCCTTCGAATCTGACCTTTTGACGTCGTCGAAAGGTTTTGATGCTTGGTTGTAAAACCTCACGACTTCATTGAGTTAGTGTGATAATTTATTCAATGGTTTCCATCTTGGTTTTAGATTGAATTCCCTTGGATTTGTCCTTAGGAGGTTGTATTTTATCCTATTGAAGGGTTAGGATGATTGCCTTCTTTGGTTTTATTAGAATATCAAACTCCTTTGTAGACATACAAAAGCTTTCGACCTTGTCGAAAGTTTGACTACTTATGTGGTGTATCTTGATTCTTGTTGAAAAGTACGGAACAGTTTCTTACAAAATTAGCCTTGTAAACAAAAGTATTTATACTTAAAGGACAGTCTTTTCTCTTGTCAAATGGTTAAACCATATGGATTATATCTTCGAAAGGTTACTGATATTTTATAGCACGAACACTTTTGACCTTGCCAAAATGGTTTAAGCTGTGAAGTTGAAGGCCTCGAAAGTTTACAGTGACTAATTGAACCGGATGTGTTATCGACCTTGTCAACAAGAACCCTTTGGTGGTATTGAACCTAAAATTAGCAGATATCTAACAAAGTTTAAGCAAAACGATAAAGTAATTGATAGAACACAAGACTTCCCTTTGTATTCATGACAAACTCTGTATTATTAAATCCCCAAATAATAACCCAATTAAGCAATGTCTTGATTAGAAAAATTCAAGATTAGAATGAGAGAATTCGAATCCCTAAAACAGAGCCCCTTGGGTCTTATTTATAGACGCTGGCGGCCTTCCTTTCGACCCCATGCTCTCAACTGGACCGGAAGGTCTCCCTTCTATATGCAGTTGTGAAACTTTCGACTCTGTCGAAAGGTTTGCCTTCCGTCTGCTATTATTAAACTTTTGACTTTACTAATAGATTTGTTATTCTATATGTCTTTATGAACCTTTCGGCCTTGTTGGAAGGTTGCTCTTTTCTTGGTTGTTTTGAACCCTTCAACCTTGAAGAAAGGTTTCTCTTCATTTGATTATTGTCGAGAGTTATAATTTCTTTCGACATTCTCGAAAGGTTTTCTTTCATTCTTTGCTGACTTATGAGTGTTGTTTTCCTCATAACCTTTTGACATTGTCGAAAGATATCTTGGATGTGTTCCAACCAGTTCAAAAGGCTTGTTATGCTTTCGAAAAGGTCATTATAGAGTTGCATGCACTTGCTTTGACTCCTCCACCCTCTTTGAAAGGTAAGAACTCTTTTAATGTTGAGAGATGAAACTTCCATCCTCTCCGAAAGTCCTGGGACTGCAATACCCTATTAATTGCATCCCTTCGACTCATTCAAAACGTTGGATTTGAACTCCTTTTCTTTAATCTTCGTTAAAAGATCTTCCGACGTAGTTGAAAGGTGGATTTTTTGAGTAACATTTTATTTGAAGAGCCTCCTCTTGGGCTGGGACATCTCAATCCATTGATTGATGATCCTTTTCTTAGGCTTGGATATCTTAGTCCATTACTTGATGGGCCTCTTCCTAGTTCTGGACATCTTAGTTCGTTGTTTGATGGGCCTCTTCTTGGACCTCGACATCTTAGTCTATTGTTGTCCGGTGCTCTTGGTTAGCTAATCTTAGAGGCTAGAACCAAGGACTTGCCCGACCTCCCTCCATGAAGCGCCTTGCCGCGGCCCTTGTGTGGCGCGAACAGGGGCTTGTTCACTACTTTACCTTGGTCCTCTTATGGCGCAGATAAAAGCATACTCCATCCTCCCTCCAGGAGGTGCCTTACTCTAGCCATAGCATGGCGTGGATTAGGGCTTGTTCAATGCTTTGACTGACCATCTTATGAAGAGGCTAAAGGCTTACTTCATCCTCCCTCCAGGAGGTACCTTGACCTGACCAGAGGCTTGGCCAAGGGCTTGTCCACTGCTTTAACCTAGCCATCTTATGGCATGGCTAAAGGCTTACTCGCCCTTCCTTCAGGAGGTGCTCTGCGCTGGCCATCTCGGCATGGACAGAGGTATTTCTACCATCTTTGGTAGGCTACCATATTAGGTAGTATCCAAGTATAAGGTGCATTTCACTCCTAAACATGTATTTTTTTTTGGAGAAAGTGATGTTTTATTCATTCATTTTCGGAAAATTGGCCTCAAATGTTCGACATTCCATATTCTTGGAACCATGTTTGGTCGCTACAGTTTGTAAGCTCCCGAGGGATTATTTTGCAAATTATTAGTGGTCCTTCCCGGTTTGGCCCCCAAGGGTCCATATGCAGGATTTTTGGTATTGGCCATCACTCTTTGAAGTGCTAGATCCCCCTCGTGAAATGATCGAGTTCTTACTCTTGAATTGTAATACTTTGAGATCCTTCTTTGGTACTCTGCAATTTTCTTACCGCTGCTTCATCCCTCAGTTCATGTATCAAATCTAAGGATTATTTTTTCAACTCTTTATTTTTATGTAACGCATAGGCGATTCTTCGGTATGAGGGTATCTCAATCTCAATTGGTAACATCGCCTCACACTCATATGCCAAAGAGTAGGGAGTATGTCCCGCCACCCTTTAGTGGATGTTCGATATGCCCATAACATAAGTGGAAATTCTTCTACCCATTTTCCTTTTTCCTTGTTCGGCCATTTTTCAGAATTGACTTTATGGTTTTATTCGCAACCTTAACTGCCCCATTCGCTTTTAGGTGTGCGACTGATGAAAAACATTTAATAATTCCATTCTTGTAGCAAAAGCAAGAGATTTCATCACTCTTAAATTGTGTTTCATTGTCAGAAATTATCTTTATAACGAATTCCGAATCACTCCTAAATTGGGGAATTATAAATCTGGTTATGATATTCTTTATAATGAATCTGAGCATCTTCCCAGAAGTAATCTTTGGAAGTGGCTCCGCTTCAAATCATTTGGTAAAATAGTCTATGGTAACTACAACATATTTTTCCTCTCCTTTAGAATTTGGCAATTGGTCGATTAAATTTATTCCCCACACATCAAAGGGTCATGGACTTGTAATTGGAGTAAATTGACTAGGGGGAAATCTAGGAATCTTTGAGTATTTCTGACACTTTTTGCATCTTTCACATACTTGATGGCTTGGCTTACCATATATGGCCAGTAAAATCCCTACCTCATTATTTTCTTTTCTAACTTTGGTCTATTTGAATGATCCCCACAGAATCCTTCATGTGCTTCGGCCAATTCCATCATTCATGCTTACATATCTTAGATAGGGAAGAGCATATCCCTTTTTATAGAGGATTCCATCCATCATTATGAAGATTGGAGCTTGTCTCCTGATTTTCCTTGCTTCTCCTTTATTAGATGGGAGTATCCTTTTAACAAGGCACTCAACAATGGGTGGCATCCATGTGTCATTATATATGTTACTTGATCTTGGTTGTTCAACCTTTTTATCAGATATTTCTTTACCACTTTCTCTTCTATCTTCCCCTTGTGTTTTAGTTTTAGACCATGTTAGGACTAACAATTCCTTCCTTTGTTTGGATGCTTCTTTTAAGATACTTGGAATTTTGTGATATTCCATTAGGACAATATGTGTCTCTGGGGCTCCCCTTGAGATTGCCAGCTTTGTTAGGGAGTCTGCCTGTGAATTTTCTGCCATTAGGACTTGGTGTATTAAGAAACCTTCAAACAAAGAAAGCTTCCTAAAATTTTCTTTGCATATAAGGATAGCTTGGGGTCTTTTGTCTGATTAATCTATTTCACTTGGTTCACCATTAGCTGAGAATTGCTAAACATCTGTATTCATGGGATCTTGGGTTCTAATGCCTAGGCTAATCCCGCTACCATAGATTCATATTCTACCACATATTTGTTGCGGGGAATCCAAATTTCCTGGCATAATGCAATCGGTGTCCATATAATGTTATGATTATATATGATTATATATCTTGCACTAGCCCCTTTTGATGCTCCATCAACTAATAATTGTCATATAGGCTTCTGATCTTTCTCTTTTTCTGATTGGTCCCCAATAAAGCTTGTGCACTCATTAATAACATCCGTTAATGCTTGTCCCATGATTGCGGTTCGTGGTTGAAACTCTATGTCATATTGACTGAGCTTCATCCCCCATTTTACCGTTCTTCCTGAAGTTTTTGGTTTACTAAAGACTTGCTTTTAGGGGAAACTGGTCAATACCCTTATCAGATGTGCCTAAAAGTATGCTCTAAGCTTTTGAGCCATGAGAATTAAGCAATAGACTAACTTTTCCATAACAGGATATATCGAACCTCTGCATCCTTAAACCGTCTACTTAAATAAAATACCGGGAGTTGTGCCCCACTCGCTTCCCTAATAAGTACTGATCTGACTGCATGTTCTGAGACTGCCATATATAGGTACAGGATTTCCCCGTTCTTGGGACCATAAAGTATTGATGGCTTTTCCAAATGACTTTTTAATTCTTGAGAGGCTTTCCTGTAATCCTCTCCCCATTCGAAGTTCTTCTTCTTCTTGATCACATCAAAGAAGGGTATACACTTATTAATAGCATTAGAAATGAATTTGCTTAGAGCAGCTACTCTTCTTTTCAAACTCATCTTCGCTTTCCTGGTTTTGGGTTCAACCGCGTCCTTAATGGCTTGAATTTGATCAAAACTTGCTTTGATACTTGTATAGTTAAAAAGTAGCGTAAAACTTCCCTTAATGGACTTTAAAAGAACCATTTTTGTGGGTTCAGTTTCATGTGATATTTCTGCAATATCCTTAACATTTCTTCCAGATCTTTAAGATGATTCTCAGGCTCTCCAGACTTCATCAACATATCATTTACATAAACCTCCATGTTTCGACCAATTTGTTCTTTAAACATTCGGTTAACCAATCTTTGATATGTTGCCCTTGCATTCTTGAGCCCAAATGACATTAACTTGTAGCAATAGTTTCCCCGCTCAGTTATAAAGATGGTATGTTCCTTATCTGGCTTGAACATTAATGCCCGGTTGTATCCAAAATAGTCATCCATAAATGACAACAACTTGGGCCCGTTTGTCGCATCCACTAACTGATCTATTCGCGACAACGGGAAGCAATCCTTTGGGCATGGCTTGTTCAAGTCTATGTAGTCAATGCAAATTCTCCATTTCTGATTTGATTCCCTTACCAAGACTGGGTTGGCTAACCTCTTTGGATAGTATATTTCCCAAATAAATCCAATTTCTAGGAGTCTGTCAACCACTTCTTTTAAAGCGTCTGATCGCACTTTGTCCAGCTGTCTCTTTTTATGCCTTATGGGGGTTACTCCTGGATTGATGTTAAGCGCATGACACATGACTGTTGGGTCAATCCCCACCATATCACAATGTGACCAGGCATATACATCTTTATTGACCTTGAGAAACTGTATTAAATCCTTCTTTAAGTCATCATTGAGATCCTTTCTGACCTTGACTACCTTAGTAACATCATCTGAATCTACGCAAGCTTATTAAGATCTTCTATGGGTTTTATCCTTTCAGTCTTAGCTCAGCAGTCGAACTCTGTGATTATAGGGCTTTCTTCCGCTAAGTTGGCATTGACACTTTCTCTTGCTTCTAGAAGGAATGTACCTTTGATATATACATTTGTTTTGCTTCGAACGTTGGATGTGAAAATCCATCATCCGAAGGCTGTAAAATAGTTGTAGAATCAAAGTAAGCAAAATACTTCCTTTTATACTGGTCAAGAGTTGCAAAATACATTTCCTGGAAGCTAAACTGCTCTCCTCGGACAGTTCTCCAGCCATTCTTCATTAAAAAAATTACCATGAGATATTTCGAGAAAACAAAAGCATTAATCTCATAAAGAACTGGCCTGTCGAAGAATGCGTTGTAGTAGGAGGGTTGATTGATTATCACGAATATAGTTTCGAATGTTCTATAGGTCAATGGCACTCCCAATTTTACCAGTAGATTTATCTATCCCACTGGAGATGATCCTTTGTTGTTGAATCCAAATATGGGCTCCATGCTCGGCTCCAGCTTATCATTGGAATGTTCATCTAATCGAAGGCGTGCTAAAAGAATACATTGACTGCACTGCCTGTGTCAACCAGAACTTTAGAGATGATAGATAATCTAATCTGTACGTTAATCATCAAAGGGTCATTATGAGGATGGTGAACCACTTTTCTTTACTCTTGTGGAGTGACAGCTAGGTCAGGAATCTGAATGTTAAGGCGTGGGTTTTTCATTGGGAGTTCTTCTAGGACAGAGTAGATCCCTTCTTTTGCTTCTTTAATGTACTTGCTTCAGGCCTCCTTGTCGTTTCCTGCTGGATGTGGCCCACCGTGGATCACATCATTTCTATTTATTGGCGGGCTCAAGCTTAAGGGGTCTTCCAACACATTCATAGAATTGCCTGGCCGTTTCTATGGTCCACTCTCTGTTCGCTAAGTTTTTTGCTGATCTTGAACAAACTCCTTCAAATGACCTTCCCGTTTCAGCTTTTGGATAATTCCAACCAGAACCCTGCACTCATTAGTTTTGTGGCCAATGGCTTTGTGATAAGCGCAATAGTCTCCTTCCTTTTTCTATTCAGGGTTGTTCTTGGCTTTGAAGGAGGTTGGAAAGTTGACTCTTTCCTTGGTTACAGTGTACACGTAAGACAATGGCTTGTTTAAAGCGACTGCATTAGCAATCGGCTCTTCCCATCTTGTCCTCTTGTGGCCACGGTCTTGGCCAAATCTTCACCCTCTTTCCTAGGGATAGTTTTCTTCTTAGCATAATAAATCTCATCCATCTGGATGAACTTGTCAGCTTGAAAATGGAAGTCTTGTAAGTCTTTGCAACCGTTGACAAAGAGCTGCTTCTAGAAGTGGATATTTTCAATTAAAAATCAAAATAAACAGCTATAAGCTTATTTCGATCGTTCATATCTTTGGCTTTTAAAGCTTCAGCATTGAATCTTCTAAGGTAATCTCCTAAGGACTCTCCCTGTCTTTGTTTTATATGCCAAGACTGTGTAATCGATCGTGGGATCTTTGCGAATGTAGAATTGGGCAGAGAACTTATAAGAGAATAGCTTTAATGAGTATATGGTCTTCTTCCAGTACTGCCTATACCATTTTACTGCTGCTCCCTTGAGGGTGACGGGGAACAATTGGCACCCGACAGCTCCATATGCATTGTACAAGTCCATTTGACTGTCAAAAGTCATTAGATGATCATCAGGGCCTGTAACCCCATGATACTTCATGGATGGGATCTTGACAAATGGCGGGATAAGTGTATCCATGATTTCATCAGTAAAGGGTGGTACCCTTTCATTGTCATTGACATTTTCATCCATTGTTATCTTCCGTTTTGAATTCGTAGCATCATTTATCGCCTCAGTGGCATCCTTTAGGTAGCTTCGACATTGCCATGATTTTTCTATTTTGGGCAATATTCTTTTGACATTGAACTCCCAGACTGTTCAAGTGATTTGTCGAGAACTCTTCCCTGATGGTTAGCTTTTGATTAGGGGAGTTCCTTCTTCATTGAGGACGTCAGATCGTCAGATCCACTCTGCCTTTATACTCATTTGAATTAGCTTTTAAATACCTCTTATGGGAGACCACCTATTCTTAGTGAGTTTGTTTTGGAGCCTTCGAAGATTTTTGAGATAGGGTCATCTTAAGTAGCTCCTGCATTTCCTGCAGCTGCTGTTCCAAGTATTTGATTTTGACATATTCTCGTCTTGTTGTGCTGGTGATGAAGTCTATGTAGGAATGATCCCATCTTGATTAAAAGATGGAGTTATATTCTCTTCAATAGCGGTGGTTTGTATTGCTCATCCATCAATTGCACTTAATCGCTTTGATCTCATTTTTCTTATGCAAGTGAAATGAGCCACAGTTAGTCCGTAATACAATGACAAGGTCGGAGGTTTGAGCCTTCCATCTAGCGTAAAAAATGTTAACAAGAAAACTTGTCAACATCTCTAATTCCATGTGAAAGGTAATTAGGTTCAAATGAAACCAACTTGTTGAAAAGATCCCCTCCTTTGAAAGCACCCCTTTCAACCAGATTGACATAGCTGAATGGGCTTTAAGGTGATTGCCCTACCTTTCGACCATATTGGATTAATCGAAAGAGTCAAAAGAGCTATCGTTACCTTTCGATCAGGCTGACCTAAATGAAAGGCTTCAAAGAGATAGTTCAAGGATATGATCAAAAAAGGTAGCTTCTGATTGAGTCCTTTCCTTTGTGTGGATTGATAGTAGTTGATCATTCTAACTTTTCATTCCTTTCGACCATGTCGAAAGGTAACATCCTGGTCCTTCCATTTGTGTCGAAAGGGATGTACATTTTAGTAACTTGATACAGTTGCTTTCGACCCTATGGCTTCGTTATATTTGTTGTGGAACTCCTTCGAAAGGGTTGTAGGTGTCACTGGGGATAGTCCCTTTCGAATGCGTTCCTCTCTGATAAACTGTTGGTCAGTTATAAACTGAGATCCACTTCAAAACGCCCCTTCCGATTATGTCGAAAGGGGTTTTACTCATTCAAAACGATTCTAGCTTGTAGCTTTCTATGATTCACTTTGATTTCCTTGTATAAGATTGAACTAGGTATTCCCCCAGTTTCATAAATCATTATGGTCGAAACCTCATCATCACCTTGTTTTCATGGACAAGTGTTGGTTTCGATGATGATGTGTTTTGACTAAATATACCAAAGTCGATCATATGCATCGTATAGACAAAAAGAAGTTAAGAGAACATGTTAGAATCATATGCAATGGATCATTAGTCTAGCTAATGATCTAAATGATCTTTCTCATCGTCAAAATCCCAAGTCATCTCCCTTTTATTCATAATCTAAAATGAGTTACAAGATATAGAGTTTTCCACCCAATTTGATTTAGAGTTTTCTTGATTGCAACTAAGAAAGTAGAGTAAAAGAAATAAATTTGGCATTCCAAAATTCAGTCCCTAAAATTGAATCCTTTAGATCTTATTTATAAATGCAGACCGGCCCTCTTCCGCGCTTGTTCTTTTGGGTCGGTCGAAAGGACCCCTCTTTATATGCCGCTTCAAGCCTTTCGACGTGGTCGAAAGCCATGACTCCTTTCGACGCCCTCGAAAGGTATCTTCTTATTCTTTCTGATTTACTTCTGTGCTTCCTTATCCTTCCTCAGACCTTTCGACTAAGTCGAATGGGTCCTTTATCTACCATTTGCCTCTATTGAATATCGAGTACTGCTTTTTTCACAACACCTTTTAACGTTGTCGAAAGGTTTCCAAATGCGCTTTCTCCTCCATGTTGCCTTATTGTTTCTAGAAGTAAGAATGAAGCCTCTGACTCTGTCGATAGGTTGCTCATATTGGTTTTGAAGATATTTAAGTATTGTTGGTTTCGATGATGTTAAATAGCCTTCGAATTTTGCCTAAGGATGGAGGTGGAACCTTCCCTTAATGTTATTGGCCCTGACAAGTTCGAAAGACTTGTATATGCTTTTGAAAGGGTTGTGATAGGTGCGAAATCTTTAGTTTTGAATGGTTTGGCGCATAAGTGAGAGATAACTTTCTATTGCTTTCGAAAGCGTTTCCGAAGCTGTCTTTTCTTGTTCATCCGTGTCGAAAGGTTTGAAGTGGAGGAAGGGTATGCCTGTTTTTATCCGAGTCAAAAGCCTTCACACTATATGAGCAACCGGTGCCTTCGATTCCTTTGAAAACTTCTTGAGGCCTTCAAAACGCCTTCTTATGACCTTTGCGAAACCCATGCCTGTTACTTCATCGGAACCTCATTCTTATTGACCTTCTTTCATACTTCTACTATTGAGTAGATTTTATGGCTAACAGTTTGGGTTGATACCCGTATATTCTTACTGTATATTACTAGTATATATGCACGCTTATGCATGCCTTTGCTCAATATGGACATTCTACGATTGGCTTTTATTTTTGTTGTCCAGCTTCAAGAAACAAATTTGTTCGAACAATGTTTTTATGTTTATTTGTTAGTTGTAAAATCTTTTATGATGTTTGGTATTCGTATTTGTAAAATAACTTGAAAAAATTTGAAGATATATTATTCAAAGTTATGATACTACTTCTGTCTACTTATTTTCTTATGCAGGCTTTGTGGAAAACAACTTAAGAGAGCATGTATTATACATAAATATGTACACACATGCAATCATTTGGCGGATGATGCATTTTTAAGTTGCTTGCGAAGTATTTAAGATAAATTATTCATTTTGTAAATTGTCGTTGTTAAATTATAATTTTAAATAACGTGGTTAGAATAAACAGTGAATTACAATGATTCATTCGGTAAGCCTACAAATTCAAGTTACATGCTTAAAAAAAATACTTTTAGAAAAATTAACATTTTGGCACTCTTTTATTTTAACTTTGTGCAAAAAATGAATTTTAAGGTTATATAATAAAGTAATAACGTTTTCTTGTTAAAAATAATTTTGTTATAATGCTTGCCTATATGGAAAGAGGTTTAGGGGTTGTCAAGTTGAGGGCGCACGTGCAACATCTCATTCAGTGACGTTCATATTGGTCGGTCAGGCCTTGGGGTTTGGATAGGTGTCACCCAATAAGTTGTGGACGAAGACCCTGATAAGAGAAGGTAAAGGTTATTAATGTTAGTTTTTGATTTTACATGAAATATCAGATATATCAATCATAAACATTTAAAAATTCATTTAAACATTTTACCTTTAATTAATTGAAAAAAGAAAAATCATTTCTCTGGTACAAATACTTCGGTTATATCTAACTTAAGTAACAACATTTAAATAGTTTGAAAAAACACTATTATAATCATGTAAATTCTTTAATTTTTTTTTTGAACTGGTACTTTATATACAACAAATCATTGGGACAACATATCTCATGTCAAATAAACGTTCGAAAGCAAGTTTCGAACTTGTGACATCCTACACCAAAGCCGAATCAATTAACCACTTGGACAAAGGTGCTTGTTTTAAATACTTTAATTTTTTTTAACTAATCATATTGGAGACTGATATGTAAAAAGTTTGTGGCGGTAATGTACCAAATTTCCTTACTCTAATTGGTATGAGAAATGAACGAAGGATGTCAGACGCATCTTGCCAAGTGAAAAAAGCTTAGATTGCGGTTGGTTTACCATTTTTAGTTTTTAGTTTTCGCCCATATAAAAATACGCACGATGCATGTATATTGTAAAAAACAACCAATTTAGAAAACAAAGTTAACATATAAAATAACAATTTTTTTATTCTTTCCGTTTTGGAAAATAACGAAAGAATGAGAGACAATCTATTTTTTCGTCGTTCCTTCATTATCTCTGTCATTTCTTCTATCTTTCTTCCACCTCATTCGCCATTCTCATATTTTATAATGAATGTTAAAAACCTAAAACACAAAATACAAAATAAACCAAAAGGACGTTTAGTATTTTGTTACAGTGAACGATACTTTACAAAATTTTGCTTAAAGATTTTGATTATTGGTTGCTTTAGATACTAACATGACCGCATTATTAATAACTCCCAGATTGGGGTTTCCAGTTTTTCCCTTATTAAAATACTTCTAACGTAAAACATAAACGGTGAAGGTTATAATATATTTTTGAACTTCGAGTGTATTGTTGTTACTTTGAGCTGAAACTTCCGCATTTTGAAGTAGGAGCCGTCGTCAGAGAAATGAAGATCCGATCGTTGCCCATGTCTGAAATGTTGTTCTTTATCTAATCGTACAGAAGTTGACGACGACGAATTGAAACGAGTACTGGATTGTGTTAAACCTATTTGGATTTTGTCACGTCTCGACTATACTAAATCAGAGTTAGCCTAATGGATACGAAGGTACGATAGTAGGCAAAGGAAAATTTTGAAAATCCTGAAGGAAGCGGTTGAAATTAGTTCACGGAGTTATCATTATTAGTGGTAAAGAGTAGGGATTATTATTATTATTATTATTATTATTATTATTATTATTATTATTATTGACCCGATCGGAAATTGTATAGCATAGTTGAAGGCCCTTCGAACCCAGCAGAATCTTCAATTTGCAAATGAAATCTCCAGCACATTTGTTATCCCATTTTTGGTCAAAACTGGAATATCAATGTTGTGTGCATTTCCGTCACGACCGAACCAAGAAGAAGCAGCCAGTAAGCGTATATAAGTCTGAGATTTCACTCATGATTCAAGTATAAAAGTCCATTCGGTATCAAAGGTTTAAAGTTTCATTCAGCAATGTAGAGCGAAATCTCATTCGGCATTCAAGACGCCTTGGTTCATCCGGCATTCCCAATACAAGAGCTCATTCGGCACTCCCAAATATAGAAGTTCATTCGGCATTCCCAACTCACTGCCGAACCAAGTACACCCCTTAAATACCGAACCAACTCGTCTCCCCCGTCCTGCCAAACCAACTGCCACCGAACCACAACTCCAACAACCCACTACTGGACGAGAACCAACACCGGACCACCCTACGCCGAACCAGGTGACCGCCGAACCAAAGCTTCTCCATCCTTCTCTCCAAGCACGGCCGAACCAAGGAACGCCGAACCAGATGTGCCAGGCCAGATTGCTTCAGCCCAGGCCCACCAGCAGCTATAAACATCCAAGACCCCTGCCCCCAACCTCACTCTATAAATAGAGGGGAAGGGGTACAACAATGGCAGACAAGCTTGAGAGCTCAAGCACGGACGGAACTTAAAAACAACATTCACATCCTTGTATACAAAGCTTTGTACTTGTAATCTGAAGTAAAAGAGGAGAATAACATATAAAGTGGACGTAGGCACGTTCTGGCCGAACCACTATAAATCTGTGTGTCTTTTACATTTTAGTCCATGCTTTTTACATATTTGCATAAATCATCCAAATCACTAAGAACAACATATAATCAACTAAATCGTACGACTTTGAGGTGTTTGCCCCTTTTTTGCACAAACATTTTTGGTGCTTTCACTGAGAACTGAACTCAAGGATTCTACCGCTTGGAATTTGAATATGAGAGTTTAGAGATTCAGATTGGAAGAGTCATGGCGAGACAATCAAGCAGAAGGCCAAGGCCAGAGGGATGTGAACATGAAGGAAAATCAAGAGGCTTCTTCAGAAGCTAATCAGGCATCGATCCTGCATGGGGGCACCACACTTGGAGCATTTTGATCCAATCCCAGAGAGAGAGATAGGGGCCTCTGAGCAACCTGGTAAGGAATGAACGCTCATCCAGAGGGCAGGTAAAATTCCCTCCTGAACTCGGGGGAGGGGGGGCAGGTCGAAAGAGATGAACAAGTCGCAAACCTCTCACTAACACGGTTAGATCATTTACACATGTAAGCGATCGCGCACGATCCATAGGCATGCTCTGAATGACTACTGACCGCACCATAGTAAGAGTTTACACTTTGACATCCTCGTCTTGCTCTTGCTTTGATCTTGACTTGAACATTCCTGTTGTGGAATTCGTATGATTATTGCTTTGATATTTGCAAATTTACTTGTATGCCCGTTGGATCGCGAACGGTCCACAAGCACCTCTTGTATGGCGATGAACCGCCAAAGTATTTGATTCAGAAACTCCCCCGAACATGAAATCTGGCAAACGATCCAGGGACCCACTCGAACGTGAACCTGGTATCAACAATACCAAGCCCCTGCGGGCACACTTATTCGCCTCCAACAGGCACATAAACGATCCAGGAACTCACCCGAACGTGACCCTGGCATCGATAATACCAAGCCCTCCCGGGCACATTTTCTTGCCTCGAATGGCACCCGACCGCGAACGGTCACAACTCGCCTCGAACGGCACCCGACCTCAAACGATCACAATTCGCCTCGAACGGAACCGGACCTCGAACGTTCACAATTCGCCTCGAACGGCACCCGACCTCGAACGGTCACAGTTCGCCTCGAACGGCACCCGACCGCGAACGGTCACAGCTCGCCTCGAACGGCACCCGACCTCGAACGGTCACAATTCGCCTCGAACGACACCCGACTTCGAACGGTCACAAACTCACCTCGAACGGCACAACTCATCTCGCCACAAATGGCTCGATCGCGAAAGGTCGCCATTTGAGGTCCACCCCCTGACTGCCAACAGTCGCACCTTACCACGAATGGCTCGATCTCGAACAATCGTCATCCGAAGTAAGGCGCTTGACCGCGAACGGTCCCATTTCATCTTTTGCCGCGCACGGCACCGGCCGTGAACGGTCACATTTCACCCCAAGTGGCTTGATCGCGAACGGTCGCCATTTGAGGTCCGACCTCTGACCGGGCTCGGTCGCACTTTACCTCGAATGGCTCGATCCCGAACGGTCGTCATTTGAAGTAAAGCGCTTGACCATGAACGATCACATTCCACCACAAATGACTCGATCTCGAACGATCGTCGCATGGATTTAGACGCTTGACCGCGAACGGTCGCACTTCACCTCAAATGACTCGATCGCGAACGGTCGTCATTTGAAGTTAGGCGCTTGACCATGAACGGCCGCGCTTTATCCCAAATAGCTCGATCCCGAACGATCGTCATTTGGGGCCATATAAAATATCAAGCTCTTTACAGGTTGTCAACAGGATATGAACATCCAGCTCATGGCATTACAAAACACGCCTTCCTACCGCAAGGACATCAACATGATATGAACATCCAGCTCATGGCATTACAAAACACGCCTTCCTATCGCAAGGCATGTTTTGGGGGGCAAAGTGTTATCCCATTTTTGGTCAAAACTGTAATATCAATGTTGTGTGCATTTCCGCCACTACCGAACCAAGAAGAAGCAGCCAGCAAGCGTATATAAGTCTGAGATTTCACTCATGATTCAAGTATAAAAGTCCATTCGGTATCAAAGGTTTAAAGTTTCATTCGGCAATGTAGAGCGAAATCTCATTCGGCATTCAAGACGCCTTGGTTCATCCGGCATTCCCAATACAAGAGCTCATTCGGCACTCCCAAATATAGAAGTTCATTTGGCATTCCCAACTCACTGTCGAACCAAGTACACCCCTTCAATACCGAACCAACTCGTCTCCCCCGTCCTGCCAAACCAACTGCCACCGAACCACAACTCCAACAACCCACTACCGGACGAGAACCAACACCAGACCACCCTACACCGAACCAGATGGCCGCCGAACCAAAGCTTCTCTATCCTTCTCTCCAAGCACGGCCGAACCAAGGAACACAGAACCAGATGTGCCAGGCCAGATTGCTTCAGCCCAGGCCCACCAGCAGCTATAAACATCCAAGACCCCTGCCCCCAACCTCACTCTATAAATAGAGGGGCAGGGGTAAAACAATGACAGACAAGCTTGAGAGCTCAAGCACGGACGGAACTTAAAAACAACATTCACATCCTTGTATACAAAGCTTTGTACTTGTAATCTGAAGTAAAAGAGGAGAATAACATATAAAGTGGACGTAGGCACGTTCTGGCCGAACTACTATAAATCTGTGTGTCTTTTACAGTTTAGTCCCTGCTTTTTACATATTTGCATAAATCATCCAAATCACTAAGAACAACATATAATCAACTAAATCGTACGACTTGGAGGTGTTTGCCCATTTTTTGCGCAAATAACATTCACAGTAATTCCATTGACTTATGAGGCCGTAACTCCAATGCATAAAATTGCTTGTGAGCCCATACAGATCTCCTTCCTCATCAATTCCATTAGCACCCATCCTTCCAGTATCTTCTGACAGCATATTTTACCCATGCTTTGTCCATTGTTAATGCTGATTTTTATAGCAAAACCAGTAGAAATCTCTTTAGAAACACTGTTTTGGTTCATAAATAATAATCAACACATGAATATGTTAGAAATGAATGAACATTGTAGATGTGAAGGCATTTCATGCTTCGGAAGATGAATAGTAGGCAAAGGGCATCTTTGAAAATTCAAAAAGACGCGGTCGAAATTAGTTCATCGAGTTATCATTACTATTAGTAGAGATGGTTAACATGCAAGTTCATCTTAATAGAAATTCTCAATTGTTCATTAGAAAATTGTCATTTTTGATATTACTTGGTAGGTTTTTGATTTTATCCATGTGTAGTGTCAGCATGTTTTATAATAAGATACTGATTTTAAATACACATAAGATGAAGAAAAAAGAACTATCATTAATGAACCAATGTTACTACGGGACTGAATTGCGTTTATGATTTAGAATTGCATTGTATAAACGATTAGAAAATATATGCACGACTCCATTGATTTGATTAATCGAATCATCAGAACTTCAAGACGTTAGAGTTGGACACATATGTTATTATTCGACACAGGTTACAGGCATACGTTCAGCCAGTTCACTATAAAGAATGCGTGTACGAATATTGTCCTTTAGGAATCAGTAGATCACGACAAGGGTAATGTGGTACATTCTTGTTTTTCCATCAGCGAGACAAAACCCTAATTCATCCTTATAAATTACGTGATTCTAGTCATTCGAATCACGATTACTGTCTGCACTGATCTCTAAACCGTTGTCACCAAACTAATCCCTAGCTCATCCTCTCCCTACAAATTCTAGTCAGTCGAGTCACCGTTACTATATGAATCGGAGGCACCATACGAATCCTAACCGATAGTCACTGTACGAAACTCAAATTAATCGTCACTATACGTATCCCAGTCATTGCTGTTGATAAGCTGAGGTAGAATATCTATTTATCCATTTCAACGTTTCAAATTAAACGCTTTTGCTGTTATTATTACTACTACAAATTTGTATTCCTATATATTTATCGAATAAAATAAACTTAAAAAATCAGTCCAGAGCAGCATTTAAGTCAGGCTATTTCAAATCCTAGCTACTGGGCTAATTTATGTTTAGTGTAGTTCATTATACCATCCCGACATTACGTTACAGTTGATGATTATTCGAAATTTGATTGGGCTGTATTTTGTTTTGACTATTTTTTGCTGGTATAGTCATAGTTTGATTCATTATCTGTTCATATTGAAATAAAGCTTCTTCTCTTTTCGATTGAACTGCGCAAGGCCCTAAAATTATTATTTAGTATATTTTGAAGTTGTTAGCGATTATTAATATTTAGTTTGCTATTATTTTATGATGTGTACTCAATGGAGCAAGCTAAACAATATTTGCATATTCCTAAGTGAACATCATATATAAAGCTATTGAGTATTGATGGAATTTTGTATGAAATTCCTCTGCTTATAAGCGGTCTCATATTCCATTGCCTTCGGTAGCGGCATTACTGCAGTGATATGCTTGGACTGGCCATGAGACATACAACTCGATTTTTTTACTAAGATCATTTCTTGCCTCGATTATTTTAGTAAGATTATTTCTTACCTCTTAATTGGAAATGCAAATAATTTAGGTGGAATATATTATACCGAAATGTATATTCCTTATTCAGTTGTTGAACTTCTTTTGGGAAGATTTTGGTTACTTTTCCTGTATTGATTTGAATTTGATATATTAGTTGAAGATCGCATACCTATACTTACTCAGTGGAGATTACCAAAATATTTGTATACTCCTGAGTCCTCGGTATATGTCAAATATAGAACCTTTTAGTGTCCCATTTTGTTTTTGGAAGTTTGCTTGCTAAAATGGGTCTCATATTCCACCATTCCGTTGTGGCATTGCTGCATTAATCAGTTTGTCTTCATTCTTATTTGGTTTACTATTAATCAGTTGTACTGGTTAATATTTGGTATATTAATTGTAGTTCATATATTTATACACCGCAGTGTGAACTAGATCTCTCTGAGTAAATTTTGTCGGCTTTTGCTCTGTAGCTTTAAACTTTTATTTGTCTAATGCATTTTGCATATTAATGAGTAATGGACAAATATAAAACTTTATTGGTGTTGTAATTTCTTTGGTAGTTTTTTCTGCGTGGCGGAGGTCTCAAATCTCCTTGCCCTTCTATTATGGCATTGCTGCACTAATCAGTTTGTTATTATTATTATTATTTGGTTTACTGTTATTATAAGATTATGGGTAGGTACTCAATGGAGCCAACTGAACTATGTTTGCATATTCCTGCGTCAACATCATATATAAAGCTATTGAGCATGTATGATGGTTTGTTTGAAATTTCTCTGCTGGTATGCGGTCACATACTCCTTTGTCTTTGGTAGCGGCATTGCTGCGATGATCTGATTGGATAGGTGTTTGCGCAAAAAATGGGCAAACACCTCAAAGTCGTACGATTTAGTTGATTATATGTTGTTCTTAGTGATTTGGGTGATTTATGCAAATATGTAAAAAACAAGGACTAAACTGTATAAGACACACAGATTTATAGTGGTTCGGCCAGAACGTGCCTACGTCCACTTTATATGTTATTCTCCTCTTTCTCTTCAGATTACAAGTACAAAGCTTTGGTTACAAGTATATGAAAGTTCTTTGAAAGTTCTTTCCGTGCTTGAGCTCTCAAACTTGTCTGCCATTGTTGTACCCCTGCCCCTTTATTTATAGAGTGAGGCTGGGGGTAGAGGTCTTGGATGTATATAGCTGCTGGTGGACCTGGGCTGATGCAATCTGGACTGGCAATTTTGGTTCGGCAAGGGCTTGGTTCGGTAGTTCATGGAAGTGGAGTTGGTCCGGTGGGACGTTGGTTCGGTGAAGGTGTATCCGGCGGTGAGTGGATGGAGCTTGGTTCGGCTATGCAGGGAGTGGTGTTGGGCCGGTAGGGCTTTGGTCCGGTGGTAGGAGTATGGTGGTTCGGCAAGGGCTCGTGTACTTTGGTTCGGCAGTGGCTAAGGTCTGGCTCGGTGGAAGATGGAGAAGCTTTTGGACCGGTGGTGCCTTCCTCCTGGATCGGTGGTGTGTAGTAGGTGGAGTGCCGAATGAACTATGCCGAATGAGATATGTGATGTACTACCGAATGAATCTTTAAGCCTTTGATACCGAATGGACTTTTATATTTGAGTCATGAGTGAAACCCCAGACTTATATACCTTGTTGGTTGCTTCTTTTTGGTTCGGTCGTGGTGGAAACGCACACAACATTGATATTCCAGTTTTAACCAAAAATAGGATAACACTTTGCCCCCCAAAACATGCCTTGCGATAGGAAGGCGTGTTTTGTAATGCCATGAGCTGGATGTTCATATCCTGTTGATGTCCTTGCGGTAGGAAGGCGTATTTTGTAATGCCATAAGCTGGATGTTGATATCCTGTTGACAACCTGCAAAGAGCTTGATATTTTATATGGCCCCAAATGACGACCGTTCGGGATCGAGCTATTTGGGATGAAGCGCGGCCGTTCATGGTCAAACGCCTAACTTCAAATGACGACCGTTCGCGATCGAGTCATTTGAGGTGAAGTGCGACCGTTCGCGGTCAAGCGTCTAAATCCATGCAACGATCGTTCGAGATCGAGTCATTTGCGGTGGAATGTGATCGTTCACGGTCAAGCGCTTTACGTCAAATGACGACCGTTCGTGATCGAGCCATTCGAGGTAAAGTGCGACCGAGCCCGGTCAGAGGGCGGACCTCAAATGGCGACCGTTCGCGATCAAGCCACTTGGGGTGAAATGTGACCGTTCACGGCTGGTGCCGTTCGCGGCAAAAGATGAAATGGGACTGTTCGCGGTCAAGCGCCTTACTTCGGATGACGATCGTTCGAGATCGAGCCATTCGTGGTAAGGTGCGACTGTTGGCGGTCAGGGGGTGGACCTCAAATGGCGACCTTTCGCGATCGAGCCATTTGTGGCGAGATGTGTTGTGCCGTTCGAGGCGAATTGTGACTGTTCGAAGTCGGGTGCCGTTCGAGGCGAATTGTGACTGTTCGAAGTCGGGTGTCGTTCGAGGCGAATGAGTGTTCCCGGGGGGGACTTAATAATATCAGTGCCGGAGTTATTGTTTGGGGGAGTTTCCGAATCAAAGACTTCGGCAGTTCGCTGCCATGCAAGAGGTGCTCGTGGACCGTTCGCGATCCACGGGCATACAAGTAACTTTTCCATAGAATTGTAAATGTTAAAGCAATAATCATATGAACCTTACAGCAGACATGTCCAAACAGGAAGAATTTAAATGTTCAAATCAAAATTAAAGCAAAGAGTAGAATGAAGATGTCAAAGCGTAAACTCTTACTATAACGCGGCTGGTAGTCATTCAGAGCATGCCTATGGATCGTGCGCGATCGCTCACATGTGTAAATGATTTAACCGTGTTAGCTAGAGGTTTACAACTTATTCATCGTTATTTTAATCAAGCAATCAATGGATAATCAAACGGTGCCCCGATCCAGGGTCACCTCTAGCCGATGTAGACGGTGGTCACTCTGGCTCCACAGCTGGAGTTCGCCTCCTCACATACTGAAGGAGCATACCGTTCCTGATATGCCCTTCCACCTCGTCCTTCAAATGCCTACAATCATTAGTGTTATGACCGTTTAATTCATGGAATACACAAAACTTATCTGATTTTCTTTCGTCAGAGGTTGGATCCCTTCGTATTGGTCTACGATACGGAACATGCTCCTTGGTATCCTGATAAATTCGTTCCAGACTCTCATTCAGCTCAGTGTGAGTGGTGAATCGCGGCTCCCTCCGTTGCCGCTTTGTCCTGTCATCATTATCCTCAGCCTTTCTCTTTCCTTTGCTAGTCTCCGCACCCTTTCCAGGTGGGTTTCCGCTCTTGATTGCGTAAACGTCATCTTCTTCCTCTCTTTTTGCACTAGCATTTTCCAAACGCAGAAACTTTTCTGCCTCATGATAGAACTCCCGCAGATTCATAGGCGGATCCTTAGTTAACGAATTCTTGAACTCTGTACTATCAGCTATTCCAGGTACAGCCGCCATCATGATCACGGATGGATCTGGCCGATCCACTGATGCTGCTGCCGCATTAAATCGCGTTAGAAAACTCCTCAAAGTCTCTCCAGTTTTCTGCTTCAAGGTTGCCAAAGTCATCACATTCTTGGGTCTCGCAATATAAACCCTGAATTGCCTCATGAATCTCTCAGTTAAATCTTCCCATGTTCCTATGGAGCCGATCTCCAGTTGCCTAAACCATAACGCTGCAATGTCCGTTAAATACAGTGGAAAGCACCGGGCCATGATCTCCTGTGATGCCCCCAGCACTTCCATGTGCCTCATATACTTAGTAAGATGGACCGCATGGTCTGTCCTCCCGTCGTACATTTCTATTGATGGTAGCTTGAACTCTGGTGGGTTCCTAACCATCCTAATCGCAGAAGAAAAAGGACTTCTATTTACATCTTCCAAGTCTCTGTTTACTAAACCGCCTCTCATAGCTCTTCTAACCATCTCTGCTAATCTGTCATTGTCTCCAAGCTGTAGTCCTCGCTCACTGCTTTCGACCTGCCCCCGAGTCCGCGAGAGTTTTCATGTGTATGCCTCCCTGGCTGAACGTTCATTCCTCTATTGCTACCAGGTGGCTCAGATGCCCCCATCTCTCTTCCCGGGGTCGGATCAACATGCTCTGCGTGAGTATCCCCTAGCTCTGGTGCTATGCCAGATGGTCATGCTCCGTTCTGAACTCCAGTTGCTCCTTGGTTTTGTGCTCCAAGTTGCCCAATTTGCTGAAGCAAGTTCTGGATCATCTCTTCTTGTCTTCTCATCATAGCCTCCATCTCATCCCTGGTGATGAAGGCTGAAGCTTGGTTTGCTCCCGAGGAAGCCTCTTGACTCCCTTCCTGTTGACTCTGCTCTGGCCTTGGCCTTCTGCTTGATTGTCTCGTCATGACTCTTCCAAATCTGAATCTCTAAACTTTCAAATTCAACTTCCAAGCGGTAGAATCCTTGAGTTCAATTCTCAGTGAAAGCACCAAAAATGTTTGCGCAAAAAGTGGGCAAACACCTCAAAGTCGTACGATTTAGTTGATTATATGTTGTTCTTAGTGATTTGGGTGATTTATGCAAATATGTAAAAAACAAGGACTAAACTGTAAAAGACACACATATTTATAGTGGTTCGGCCAGAACGTGCCTACGTCCACTTTATATGTTATTCTCCTCTTTCTTTTCAGATTACAAGTACAAAGCTTTGGTTACAAATATATGAAAGTTGTTTGAAAGTTCTTTCCGTGCTTGAGCTCTCAAACTTGTCTGCCATTGTTGTACCCCTGCCCCTTTATTTATAGAGTGAGGCTGGGGGTAGAGGTCTTGGATGTATATAGCTGCCGGTGGACCTGGGCTGATGCAATCTGGACTGGCAACTTTGGTTCGGCAAGGGCTTGGTTCGGTAGTTCATGGAAGTGGAGCTGGTCCGGTGGGACGTTGGTTCGGTGAAGGTGTATCCGGCGGTGAGTGGATGGAGCTTGGTTCGGCTATGCAGGGAGTGGTGTTGGGCCGGTAGGGCTTTGGTCCGGTGGTAGGAGTATGGTGGTTCGGCAAGGGCTCGTGTACTTTGGTTCTGCAGTGGCTAAGGTCTGGCTCGGTGGAAGATGGAGAAGCTTTTGGACCGGTGGTGCCTTCCTCCTGGATCGGTGGTGTGTAGTAGGTGGAGTGCCGAATGAACTATGCCGAATGAGATATGTGATGTACTACCAATGAATCTTTAAGCCTTTGATACCGAATGGACTTTTATATTTGAGTCATGACTGAAACCTCAGACTTATATACGCTTGCTGGCTGCTTCTTCTTGGTTCGGTCGTGGTGAAAACGCACACAACATTGATATTCCAGTTTTGACCAAAAATGGGATAACAATAGGCCATGTGACATACAACTAAAATTTGTTACTAATTCATACCCCTATTTATTTGAAATGTAATTTATTTGTGTCGGGTATATTATTAAAAAAGTGTTGTTTTGTGAAGTGCAAATTGCTCTTGTTGTTTTCTACTATAGTGTTGCCATTTTTATATTAGACCATCAATCAAATACCAAACCCTGCATGTTGAGAAGCAGCGTTGGATTTTGAATTTGCCATAACAAAAACCAAACCCTAATTCATGCTATTTAGTGCTTATATACTACATAATTCTGGCCAGGATCATTATCACTGTACCGTTCTGGTCATCTGAGCCACCATCACTGAATGAATCCAAGTCACCTTGCTTATCCCTAGCTCATTGTCAATGTACGGATCTGAGTTACTTTATTCATCCCTAGCTCATCGTCACTCTTTGGTAGTGGTTGCTGCTGTGACTGCCCATGAGGCATACAACTCAAATTTTTTTTACTAAGATTCTTTTTTGACCTTTTTTTAAAATGTCAATAACTTGTGTTGAATATAATACAGTGAATCATAGTTATGAAAGTCTCGCCCCATGAGCATGACATGGTGCAATGATATGTGTTTTTAACCCCAAGGTGCACATGAAAAGGTTCACCAAATGATGCAAGGTGCACATGGAGCCATAAAGGTGTGCTTTTTCAATGTTTTGTTATTTTCTATAAAAGTTTCATTTGCACAACCCAAAAATGCAAATAAAACATACACTTCTTTTTATGTCTCATTCTCAAAGCAAGTTGTAATATAACACTGATCATGTATATAAAAAATATATTGATGTTTGAATGAATTATATATTCTATACATACAGTAATATGATTATGCTTTTTATTTAGGTACATTTACATATGAACGAATTGAAGTTAGGTGCAAGTTTATAAACTTTTGTAGTTTGATATGATCAAAATATACTAAAATGTTACAAAATTATAAAGCAAAAACATAGAGTACAGATAAACACAATAATTTAACTGAATTTACTAGGATGAACCAAATCGATGCAATAACTGAATATAAACCAAATAAAATTATTTAACAAACCCAATATTAACCGAGAGATTAGAAAGACGTTGAAGTTTTTGAATATGGTGCTATATGTTGATGGGGGGAATGTAATAAATTAATCAGATTCAAATTTATAGTTTATTAGTTCCATGCACTATTATTTTGGATTTTGACTATTAAAATGATTATTGTACCTGAAATTTATACTTATGACATCATGTTTAATGATGTTTTTCCAAAATGATTATAAAAAATTCTTTGTGGATATGTTTTAGTAAAAGAAATATCAATTATATTGGACTTTTAATTAATTGTGATGTATAATAAATTTGTAGTTTTTTTAATCAAACCTTAGTAGTAAATAAAAAATGCAAGCTTCGTTTATTGTGCCGTGCGGCAAGGTTTTGGGAAGATTTTGTTTCTTTTTGCGTTGTACGTCTTTAATAACTATGGAATGAAGTGCGTTGTTTATAACTTCAATCATTTGTTGAATTCTTATGAAAGATTTGGGTTAATTTAGTTTGGTTTGAATTTGATCTATTATGTTGAAGGTTATATGCTTAGACGTATCCACGGAATAAACTAGGTTTCTAACAGTAAATTCTGTTGTTCTGCTGTATTATTTTAAACTTTTGTTATTTTTACTGTGGTTCGACTGGACATGAGACATACAACTGGACTTTGTTGCTAAGATTCATTCCTACCCCTTCATATTTGAAATGTAAATTATTTGTTTTGGATAATATTATATAAAAGTGTGTTTTTGAAATATAAATCGTTTGTGTTGTTCTCCACTACAGTGTTGCCATTTTTTAATCTAACCATTGATCAAATACGAAAACCTGCATATTAAAAAGCAGCATTAGATTTTGAAGTTTCCACAACGAAAACCATACCCTATTTCATACTCCATATAAAGTACCTAATTCTGTTCATCGAGTCATCATCACTGTACAGATTATAGTCATCTGAGCCACCATCACTGTATGAATCTAGGTCACTTTACTTATCCTTAGCTCATTATCAGTGTACGAACCCGAGTCACTGTACATATCCCTAGCTCATAGTCACTGTTTGAATCCGAGTTACCACTGTTGCGCAAATGAGGGTTATTTCTTTGTTTATCCGTATCAAGATGTTAATCCGAGTTACCAGTGTATTGGTTTTCTTCCTCATTTGCTATACTAGTTTCATATCTAATGTAGCTCATTATATCATCCTAAATTACATAACGAGGAATAACTTGATTAATTTGTATTTTTGTCTGATTAAACTATTATTTTCGTTTGATTAAAACTGTATTTTAGTTTAATTACACTGCTTTGACTTATTTTCCGTGTTGTAGTCGTAACATTGTTTTTTATTCAACTCTGTCTCTGCCTATGTGGAACTAAGACATTAAGCTAATCTTTGATTAGTTTTTTTATTGATCTACGCAACATCCTAACATTTTTGTTTATTATTTTGAATTTGTTTGTGATAAATATTATCATTTGTTTTACTATTATTCTGTGATGGGTACTTGATGGAGCAAACCAAATTATGTTATGCATATTCCTAAGTGAACATCATACATAAAGCTGTTGAGAATTGATGGAATTTTGTATGAAATTTCTCTGCTTCTAAGCGGTCTCATATTCCATTACCTTTGGTAGTGGCATCGCTGCAGTGACCAGCTTGGACTGGCCATGAGACATACAACTCAAATTTGTTACTATGATTTCTTCCCCCTTTCCTTAACTTTGAAATGCTTATTACCTTTTTTGAATATATTATACTGTAGTGTGTTGTATAAAATTGTGTTCAACTGTTAATCTTTTCTTAAAGATTATGTTACTTTATTTTTATTGGTTTGAATTTGAATTATTGATTGAAGATTTTTTGATGGTTTAGTGATATAGCATCTAACTATTATCGGTTTAAGAGGCACTCAATGGAGCATGCTCAATTATTTGGTTTGCTCTTATTTTATGATGATGAGCACTCAATGGAACAAACTCAATTATGTTTGCATATTCCTCAATTAACAGCATATGTGAAGCTATTGAGTGTTGATGGAACTTCGTTTAAATATCTCCACTTGTAAGCGGTCTCATATTCGATTGCCTTTGGTAGTAGTATTTCTATAGTAATCTATTTGACTCGCCATGAGACATACAACTCAAACCGTAACCGACATCCATTCTTACTTTTTTTTTCAGAAGTGTAAATGATTTGTGTTGAGTATGTTATAGTCAAGCATGTTGTATTTTTGAAATGTAAATGATTTATTCTGTTTTTCAGTACAGTGCTGCCATTTTTATTTTTAATCCATTAGTCAAAATACCAAAAGCATCCTTGGTTTCCAGAATTTGTAAAATAAGGAAACAAAATCAAAGGTGCAGGCTGTAGCTGATCACTGCCTCCATCTCCCAAAATTAACAACTCCATCGAATTTGTCTACACGGTAACAGTAATACTCTTATCTCCAATTCGAACGTCTCTCACTTCTGATGGACCCACTGTAGCCACATCAGGTGCAACTATCATTTGCTTGATGGCTGCCTCTCCCTTGCATAGATGGGCCAAGGTGATCTTTATGAGTATTGTGAATAAGTATTTATCAAGTCTAACCCTTAAACAGGAGCATGCTATCTTTTATTTTGAAAATATACCTTATATGTGAATTTTGTTTGATTAGTTTCTTACATCTTTATGTATAAACGAAAAGAGGAAAATGACCCTGTGTTCATAGTATAATCAACTAGCCGTGTTCGTTGGTCCAACTCAAAAAATTTCGATGTGACCCGAACTAAATCTTTATAGCTCACATCACTCAATCATTCTTTTATCTCGCTCATCTGAATTGGAAGTTTTTTACTATATAAACAAGATGGAGCAAAGTAATGTCTTCACGAGGGTGAAATAGTTTGATTTGGGCTAAACTACACAGCTAATTAGCTTACCGCGAACACAGAATCATTTTCCTCTAATGAAAAAGATGTTTTTCTTTTCCTAGGTAAACCTTTATGCAAAAAGCAGATCAAATACTCTGTCCCCTTCTGTCTGGCACTAAATTCTATAATAATCTCAGTCATTCATTTTCTATCATCCACCATTCATCAAATATAACTCGCCCAGCAAATTAATCAATTTACTGTACTGAATGATTGAGATTCTTTGTGGCACCGAGGACATGAGATATGAGGATAGGGGATTTGGTCTCTTTAAAAAGGTGCATGCAGCATGTTCTGTTGAGCGTACAGCCTCCAAAAATATTGTCAGGCTTTGATGATAACTATGGCTTATAAACAAAAGTTAAGAAGCCTAGCTATGACTTATAAATAAAAGCTAAGAAGCCGTCATCTGATGATACATGTTTATGTACAAACTACAAATGCATTTCGTAGATTGCTAAACACTAATTAGTAACTGATGTTGACATTCCAACTGATTGGATAATATATTGTAAATCATATTTTTGTGAAGGTCCAGGGAATGGTTGTTTGCACCCTTCAAGCAGCAAATGGTATGCATTCAATTTATTCTCACACAATGCACCACTACAGTTTAGCGGATATAATGGATAGGAAATGAAGCTCTTGAAAGTAACAAGAAAAATTTGGAATGACAACCATGACCTTAGGGCGACATCAACTTTGCATAAGGGTTCCTGTGATGAAAGTGTCAATCTGCAGTTTGATAATCCATTTGATGAGGAAACAGCAAGGGGAATCCTTAGAGAAGCTGCTGGAGTCATTATAATTAATGATAGAGCGTCTAATCGTTTGCTTACACCACTTGAGGGAGGTGAGAATATGCACATTGATTTATGGAGGACAAAAAAAGCAAAGCATAAATGTTAGACCGCATTCCAGTTTTGTAGTTAACCATTTTTATTTTGTACATGTATCAAATAAATATGATATAGCAGTTGGTGGTATTCATGAAGATTTAACCAAGTCTGCAAATCATGGGCTGGATATTTTGGATGCGGAGATCAGGTATGAATAGGAGCTGCTTTAAAATGCTGCACGGATTGCTGTTTTAGTTCAATCTATTCTCTCTTCCAGTACATTAATTACTCCATTTTTTTGAAAATTATTTATACTTTTTTAAGATATTTATCCCTTTTATTGATAGTAAATTATGATCTCCAGTGTGACTATATTTCAGCAATATTGTCATTACTTGCTATATGTATTGAGATGAAAATATTTATTTTGTACTTTTAGAAATTAAACAAACCAGTTCAAATATTTTCTACAAATATAAACTTGAATTCATGTACATGTTGAACTTTTTTTTTGAAAATTTAGGTTACTTACATTTGTAATATTTGTTTGGATTTGATCTATATATCGAACACTTAATACATTTCCAGAGAATGCAGCAACCTACTCACCGACACCGGTAACACTTAATACCTTCAGTCTTGTGCACTCTCTGTCCCATATGTTCACATCACCAGAGCAACACAGAAACTCTTCTCATTCATTTTGTCCAATTTTAAGCTACTAACGGAGGGAAGAGTCTATATATATGTATTGTTCAATTGACCGAAATGGGGCTTATTGATTCTAGTCATTTAGATTCTACTTGTTTATGCCACCTTTATTTAGGGCAAGCTGGCAAGCAAAGTATTGATGGGCTATAGAAAGAGAAACTTAGCTGGTTGTGTTTGCTAGCCAAAGTTGTGTTTTTCTGAGAGTTCTGTTCTTAAGAAGTAAAATTGTCACTTTTGATTTTGGTAGGCGTACACTGATAGAGTTTTTTATAGTGTGTTCATTACAGATATGAGAGGTTCACACAAGTTGCGTTACTAGGTAGATTTTTAAGGTGTAGCTGCAGGGCCGGCCCAAAATTTTTGTTGCCAAAGCCCATACACACATTTTTCAAAGAAAGTTCATGCCTGCAGCCGGCTTTGAACCCAGACCAGCAGTAGTCACTTCAATAACCTAACCACTAAACCAAATATTGGCTAAACTCTACTTAAGTTTACAATTTATATAAAAGCAAGTATTTTTTTAATTTTTTGCCCCCAGCCCGGTGGGCTGCCCTAGCCCAAGGGCTTGGTAGGCTGCCCTCAGGGCCGGGCCTGTAGCTGGTGTAGACGGTCAAGAGTACCTTTCAGTTCCTACCGTCGATCAGCAGGCAGATTTCGATGATCAGGAGTACGAAATCTAAGAATCAACTAAATAGAGTTTCAGTTGGGTTGATATTGCGCTGATTAGAGCTGGTGGATTGGTTAATAAGTTGATAATAGTAATAGCGGTTAAGAAAGGTGTTTGGGAGGAATTGAATAATACTCTGCATTTAGAATGGATACGAATATGCCATTTATTAATCCGCAGGTGAATTCAGAATCCACGAGAGATGCGAGGATGGGTAAAGGTGCGATTAAACCCTAACTGTTCCTCTATCATCTGTTTGCCACTCCATTGCATGATCGGGTGCTCAATTTAACATAGACTATGAATCGTTATAACTCAAGTCCAACCCCTAAATAGGTATCATGCTCAAGTAACAGATTAAAGAAAAGAGAGATTTAGCCCACCGCTAATTAGGAAGTTTGCCTAAGCAAAGTTCTTGGGTTCAGTTCTTGGTCTATCATAGCTAAATTGGAAAGAATTGACATCGTGGGTCCCTACAATGGTCACATAAAAACCATATCAAGACCAAATACTTTAAAATTCCTTGTAGATTTGTCTCAAATGCACAAAACCTTTTTTTATAAGGATGATATATTTTTTGTGTGAATATTCTTTGATTAGTTTTTTACATTGATTTGCATGATGCAATGAGGAAAACAACCGTGTTCGTTATTCAGCTAAACTAGCATTATTGTCGAGTCCAGCTCATATTTTTCAACTCATATCAACTGAACAAAATCTTTTCACTTATTTTTCAATCACTTTAATCCAACTCATTTGAGTTTTAAGCTTTGTTAGTATATATGCGCATCTCCAACGGTGCAAAATCGATGTTTTATATCGAGGAACTTGTGCAAACAATCCTCAACGGACAATTTTGAATAATCATAAATTTGTCCGGACGCGTATGAAATAGACGTATAAAGTTAATGCATCTAATTGATAGACGTCTGATATCAGACGCCTATTAAAATGCATTCAAAAATCTTTTATTAAATAAAAGATTAATTGTCAGGTAGATTTGTCAAATGGCTTGGATTGGATCAGAATGAGTTGGGTCGAGTTTGATCCAACTCATTTATGATTCATTCTTTTTAATCCGTTTATAATCCAACTCATTTATTAAATGACCCAACCCATTTAATAAATGAGTTACTCATTTAACATTTAAAATTTGATTTGACTAAAAAAATTAATGGCTATAAAATAATTTTAACTCTAGTTTTTAAATATTGAATTTTGCTAATAATCAAAATTTAAAATTTGAAATTTAAATTTTTAATTCTAATTTTCATTAAATTTCGTGTATGCAGCTTGTTATTTTTAACGCAACCGTTTGTCACCATGAAGAACTACAACATGCGTTCATAAATAATTTTAACTCTAGTTTTTAAATATTGAATTTTGCTAATAATCAAAATTTAAATTTTGAAATTTAAATTTTTAATTCTAATTTTCATTAAATTTCGTGTATGCAGCTTGTTATTTTTAACGCAACCGTTTGTCACCATGAAGAACTACAACATGCGTTCATAAGATAAAGTATCCGGGTGTTCCATGTTGTCCGTAGTTTAGGTGAAAGTTTATCGGTCGAAATTTCACCTGATTCTGAGTTAGCATGTAAAAGTTATTGCAGTATGAACAAAAAAATAGCGGCTTCTGCTTAGACAGAGTTCAAATATGGGGATGAAGTAACATGTTATTTTCTAAGTACAACTGTTAGCCACCATGGAGAACTGTAGTGTGAGTTCATAGGATGAAGTATCCGGGTGTTTCATATTATCCATAATTTAAGTGTGAGTTCAACGGTCGAAGTCTACTCTGATTTCGAATTAGTATGAAGAGGCTACTACAGTCCGAATGAAAAAAATAACGGCTTCTGTCTAGGTGGAGTTCAAATATGAGATATAACATATTATTTTTAAGTAAAACTGGTAGTCATCACGGAGAACTACCATGTGCGTTCACAAGACGCAGTATCCAAGTGTTTCATATTGTCTGTAATTTTGGTGGGAGTTCATTGGTCGAAGTCTCATTTGATTCCGAGTTAGTAAGAAGAAGTTACTATAGTCTTCTGCCTAGGCGGAGTTCAGATATGGTGTTGTTGTCTGTTATGTTCTAAGTACAACTGTTAGTCTCTATGGAGATCTACAGCGTGTGTTCAAAATTCTTATTTTACAAATTTATATTTTCAAAATTTACATTTTTAATAATGGGTAAATGAGTTATCCAATTATAACTTTTTTAAAAATGAATCAACTCAACCCTTAACTCATTTTATAAAATTCATAAATGAATTGACTCAACTCATGTCTCCATGGAGATCTACAGCGTGTGTTCAAAATTCTTATTTTACAAATTTATATTTTCAAAATTTACATTTTTAATAATGGGTAAATGAGTTATCCAATTATAACTTTTTAAAAATGAATCAACTCAACATTTAACTTATTTTATAAAATTCATAAATGAATTGACTCAACCCATTTATAAGTAGGCTAAATGAATCGAGTTAATGAGTTTGATCATATTTTGACAGGTCTATTGTCAGGTGCCTATTTAATAGTCGTCTTACTTAAGATGTCCGTTAAATAAACGCTTGGATTTAGGTGCATGAATGCTATCCTTATTAGGTCCGTTGGAAAGTGTTTGTGCAAGCTGATGAATGTAAAGCATTGATTTTGCACTTTTGGTGATGCTCTTGTATATTAAAAAGACTTCCGATTCAGATGAGTTTAATTAAAGAATGAATAAAAAATCTGGGGAAAGATTTAGTTCAGTTGATATGAATTGAAAAATGTGAGCTGGACTCGATAACAAAGCTAGTTTGGATGTATAATGTACGGAGTTGTTTTTCTCATTCCATCATGCAAAATAATGTAAGATCCCAAAAGCAATTCATACAATTAATAGATTATTTTTATAATAAATTGCAGCAGACAATTTTTTTCACGTTTCAGACAAATCTACGAAGGTTTTTATAGTATTTGGTCTTGTCATGATTTTTATGTTATCGTTGTGGGTTAAACACAATTGAAAAAAAATGCGTTCGACTTTTGGAAATTTCACCCAAATTCAGCCGGCTTTAGAAGTTGGAGATGCTCTAAGCAAGCTAGAGCAAAGTGATGTCTTCATGCGGGTGAAACAGTTTGATTTATGTTAAATTACACAGCTGATTAGCTGCACCATGAACACCAAATAGGGCCGTCAAACATGTTGGGCTAAGTATAAATGGGTTGGTTTGAAATTTACCCAACCCGTTTAAAAAAAACATATACAACGCATTAGATCCATTTACTAAATTAGCAAACCTGACCCAACCTGCATATTTAACGGGTCGAATCACCCGGCCCGTTGAGCTCATATAGTAAAAACAACAGTATAGAAACAAAGAGCAATGGTAGTAGCAACCGACTTAATATAGTAGGTAGAATATCATTCTATCGGACAAAATAATGGTATAGAAATATCAACGATTGCATTCAATTCCCACCCGTTTTTCACATATAGAAACGTAGCATATAAAGTAAAAATATCATTCAAAACTGCAACATTTAATCAGCAATAATTAAAATATCGTTAAAGAACCGCAACATTTGCAGAATTTAATACTACATTTATCAAAATATCATTCGAAAACTACATAAAAACATAAACGAATGCATAATTATCATCATAACAGAGGGCAAAAGTTTTATTTTAATTCCTCGTATAATAATCTTAAACATTTACCTAGGCCTATTAACGGATACTTTCAGATGCAGATAGTGTCATATCTGTATCCGTATCCGAAACTATTTTCAGATATCAGTATCCACAGATATGGACAGATATCATATAAATTATTCTATCTGCTAACGATCATTAAATCAAGAAACATAAATGAAACCTTTTAATTTAACATTAACTTTTTTCAATCTCATTGATTATTAAAGTGTTAAAAATAAACACATAATATGAAAATAAATAATTTTAAACAGTTCATATGCAGTTACTATGTAAAATATGAACTTCTAACTTAACAAACCAATAAATAAATACTTTTCATTGTACTAAAATGCACATAATCCAAACTATAATCTTAAAAAAACCAAATGAATAATTTTCGAATGCGGATGTTTTCATATTCTTACTCGCTTCCATTTTGTTGGTATTTATCTGCTTTTCGGATACGGATGCAGAAAAATTTCGGGTTTTGTAGGTATCCATTGACGGCCCTACATTTACCTACTTGACAGCCATTCTGCGGTTAACCACCATTTTACTTGTAAACAGCAGCAATGCAACAACAACAGAGCCATTATTCTCAAACAAGTTGGAATCGACTAGAGATGAAATTCGAAACTAAATGACAAAAGTAATTAAAAGGTTATAACAATAACAATAACAATATCAGTAATAAAATTAAGTCCAATAGGTAAATTAATAATAATAGTAACTAAGTAAAATAAAGGAGTTACCAAAAAATAAACATTTACATTTTTAAATATGCCAATACTTTTTTGCATTGGAAGACCAGGTTGAATTGAATTTAACTGGAATGTACCGGGGAAAAATAGTAAACGAGCACATTAACTTACACATTGCCCTTTCCAAAGCTTTCACAATCTAATCAGAACTCCTCCGTATTTTCGATCCGCCATACAAAATTTCGATCACCCCTCCAAAATTTCGATCTCTCCTCGATTTATCGATCGATTCCGGCAGTTTTTATTTCAAGCTGATTTGCTGCTTACTGGTTTATCTCTTTGTATTGCAACAACCATAGCTTGAAAGCCATGGTTTTGGAATTGAAGAACTGCTGTGAACAAGCGGGGGAAAAAGGACCTCTGCCACCAGACTTTGTTCATCAGAGGTAGCCTGGAGATCATCAGAGGTGGAGCTCTTGGACGTAAGTCAGAGGTTGTAGATGGTGATGACACAGCCCAGGGAGGAAGATATTAACATGTGTCATTGTGTGCACGTGCACGCATAATGAAGGATGAATTCTTGCTATCGGTTGCTGTTGGCTTATGCAGTTTGTTGATTAAGTCATGTATAGTTGGTTGTATGTTGAATATGTCAAGGGGTTGTACTGGGCTATGTAATGAATTGAGTCCATTTAAGCATTTGCATGAACCTATATATATGAGTGTATATGCATTTGTAAGTGCGTGAAGAAATCTGAATATCAAATTCTTTTTCATTTTTCAGTTCTATTGCAAATCTTTGGTACTTAGTTCTTTCTTCTACAATCAGTTGTATCAATTACTAGTCATAGATTGAATTGATTCCAGTTCTTCTTGTTCTTTTTATTTTTTGCAATTATCATCTCCAGTTAAGAATCTGAAAGCAATTCATCTTCATTTTTTTTCATTTCAGTTTAGTTGCAATCTTTAGATCAGTTCTTTCCTTCTTTGATTTGTACTTAGTTTATTCAATTGCTAGTTGCAATCTTAATTCAATTACAGTTCATTCTTGTTCATCCTTGCAATTTAATTTCCTGTTCTTTATTTCTGCATTTAAATTTCTTGTTATATTTCATTTCAATTCTTATATTACTTGCTATTTCATTTCAGTTCTTGTTTCATGCAACCGCCAGATCATTACAACTATCTTCTTCATATTTGTTCCTGTTCATATTTCTGCAAATTTACATTTTCAGTTATAAAGCTTATTTTCAGTCCTTCTTGTTAATTCTTGCATTTATTCCCTATTCTTCAAATTCGTACACATTTACCATTCTTGTTCTTATTCCTACAAATTGTTAATGCTGCCATCCTCCACAAACACCATATTCCACCATGAAACCAAGATCGTACCCACCAGTGCCTTATATAATGGCATCAGAGCCTCAAGATGAGTATATTTCTGACCCTCGTCTTTCAAAAGATCCAGGCGAGCAATCTATCAAAAATTTGGAGCAGTTAAATAAGGATTTGAATACAACTTATGATAGTATACGCAATACACTCATCACCTTAGTTCAAGATGTCCAGGGAATCAAGAATCAACACTTCCATCTTTTTCCACAACAGCCTACACCACCACTACATTCCTCAAACTACAACAGCCTACACCACCACTACATTGCATTTTGAGGAATGTAGTGGTGGTGTAGGCTGTTGTGGAAAAAGATGGAAGTGTGGATTCTTGATTCCCTGGACATCTTGAACTAAGGTGATGAGTGTATTGCATATACTATCATAAGTTGTATTCAAATCCTTATTTAACTGCTCCAAATTTTTGATAGATTGCTCGCCTGGATCTTTTGAAAGACGAGGGTCAGAAATATACTCATCTTGAGGCTCTGATACCATTATGTAAGGCGCTGGTGGGTACGATCTTGGTTTCATGGTGGAATGTGGAGTTTGTGGAGGATGGCAGCATTAACAATTTGTAGGAATAAGAAACAAAATGGTAAATGTGCAAGAATTTGAAGAATAGGGAATAAAGGCAAGAATTAACAAGAAGGACTGAAGCTAAGCTTTATAATTGGAAATGTAAATTTGTAAAAATACGAACAAGAATAAATATGAAGAAGATAGTTGTAATGATCTGGCGGTTGCATGAAACAAGAACTGAAATGAAATAGCAAGTAATATAAGAACTGAAATGAAATATAACAAGAAATTTAAATGCAGAAACAAAGAACAGGAAATTAAATTGCAAAGATGAACAAGAATGAACTGTAATTGATTAAGATTGCAACTAGCAATTGAATAAACTAAGTACGAATCAAAGAAGGAAAGAACTGATCTAAAGATTGCAACTAAACTGAAATGAAAAAAAAATGAAGATGAATTGCTTTCAGATTCTTAACTGGAAATGATAATTGCAAAAAATAAAACGAACAAGAAGAACTGGAATCAATTCCATCTATAACTAGTAATTGATACAACTGATTGCAGAAGAAAGAACTAAGTACCAAAGATTTGCAATAGAACTGAAAAATGAAAAAGAATTTGTATTCAGATTTCTTCACACACTTACAAATGCATATACACTCATATATATAGGTTCATGCAAATGCTTAAATGGACTCAATTCATTACATAGCCCAGTACAACCTCTTGACATATTCAACATACAACCAACTATACATGACTTAATCAACAAACTGCATAAGCCAACAGCAACCGATAGCAAGAATTCATCCTTCATTATGCGTGCACGTGCACACAATGATACATGTTAATATCTTCCTCCCTGGGCTGTGTCATCACCATCTACAACATTTGACTTACGTCCAAGAGCTCCACCTCTGATGATCTCCAGGCTACCTCTGATGAACAAAGTCTGATGGCAGAGGCTTTTTTTTCCCTCTGCTTGTTCACAGCAGTTCTTCAATTCCAAAACCATGGCTTTCAAGCTATGCTTGTTACATGTATTCATTTAATTTTAACTTTTAAATGGTTTAGCTTCATGTTTTCATCACTTTTTTACTTGCTTTCGATTGTTGTTGAAATGGATTATTAGGTGGATATGTTTGACGATTTTTATTCATCTTGGGAATTCAGGTTCATCATCTTCTTGTTAATTTACTTTAGTTTTCAACATTTCTGTAGTTTATGTTTCCAAAATAATTAGCTGTTCTTGGGAATTCGGGTTCATCACTTTTTACATTCCTGTGAATTCGGGTTCATCATCTTCTTGTGAATCTTAAAGAACCCGAAAGTTAGCATGCACAAGCGACAGATTAAGTTTATGTTTTTTATTTCACATTGGTTGTAATGGTCGAGTCAAAACGAATAGGGCTAAACAAAATAAACGTGAAAGCTGTTTACATTAACTAGCTTGTTGAAGAACGGTGAAGGTTCTTCTAGTAAGCGAATTCCTACAAAGATTAAACACAAAAGAAAATAAAAGTAAATGCATGATCTGTATCATTATCTCAACTGAACATATCTAAAATAATTAGCTATTATGATGATTAGAAACTTGAGATGTTCCAATTTGTGCTAGAAGCAGAACAAGAAATGAGAGCAGTAGTAGTTGTGCTGATTTCATTTTTCACCAAAAGAAAATAATGGAATTTTGTCCTTCTTCTTACTGAAATTGTATGAGCTTGTGACATACTTTTATATGTTGTGTCCCTACATACTGTCCTGTTTTAACATAGATAAATGTCTCATATGGTAGATTAATTGTTTACGTTATTTTGAAGTTGGAAGTGTATATTTTAGTGAATATTTGTCGTTCATTAAGGAAAAATGTTACCTGTTCATTTGAGAATTGTTTGCTCATGCCTCGGTGCTATTACACTAACTATACTTGGCCTTTGAGTAGGGGTTTAAGCCTACATCTTCAATACGTTCTAGATTGATCTATGAATTTTAACGTATATACAGAAAATATAAAAATAAAAAAGCTAGTAAAAAACATCAATTAAGCTGAACCAAGATCTTCGGTTTGACAATGAAAATTAATCAATAAATAGTCAGATGTTCCTTTGGTTGCAGAAAAAGCTGCTAATAGTCTATCTTGTTTGTAAATTTTCAAATTATTGTTGCGAACTGGAGCGCATAGATAATGTAAAATTTTTTTAAAAAGTTAAAGGTTTATTATATGCACCTACATGAAATGTACCTTGTACTTGCAAAACTACCGACCATTTCTTTAAGTCCCAAATCCGAATAAATTTGCGAATTCTTGTTTGAGACATGTTCAATATGATATTTTCAAATTCTTGTTTGAGACATGTCCAATTAGAATGTCCAACTCGACTGCGATGGCAGTATATAACTCCAAGTTGCAGCTAGGGTACAACCACGGACATCTTTAGTCTTTATTTTGATGATTCAATTGATTGTTCTATGATTGATATACTCCATATTAGGATAGTAATCTTTATTAGGATATTATGTTTCAATTGGTTTGCATAGTGTCAAATATAATCCATGTATGCTTATTATATTTTTTTTATTATTATTGTATGTCTGTCCTGACCTTAGTTATTCAGGTTTTAGTTTGATGATCCATGCTTTTAGACATTTAGACATTAATTTTTAACTACTTGCATTTAGGCTTGATGTAGAACAATTTACATAAGATTTCATTGTATAGTTATTGCATGCATTCTCCAGTTAATAATTATGAATTACATACATTTTTGAAAGCTATGAATTTGACCCATTTGCTTGTATAAGCAACAACCTAAACTCATTGGCCTTTTTAGTTTGCATTTGATTATACTCAATTATACATATTATGTTACTATTAAACAACTGAAGTATATTGCACATTTTATTTGTATGATTTGCCTGTTTCAATCACTTGTACATTTTATTGTTCTCGCATGTGTGTACTGTTCTTGGTTGTTCAGATGTTATTTTGACGGTTCATGCCTTCAATTAGTTAGGTATTAAATATTAAATGCTTACGCTTTGGCTTTAGGTAGAACAATTCATATAAGATTCAATGTTCAGTGGGTGTTTGTTTCAATAAGTTTGTCATTTTATGCATATATACTATAAACTAAATGAAAAGGGAATTTCATGACTTTATTCACTTGCAAATCTCATTAAGGTTGCAACTCTTTCAAAAATACAGGACTCTTGTCTGCTGTTTATGGTCATATTTCACTTAGCATTGCTGATGGAATGCTACACATTTTTCAGTGAAAAATATACTGAGTGTAGCAAATGATTTGAACAGTTAATGATAAGTAGCAGTGCCTTGATCAAATCCAGTATGGACCCCTTACTATATTTTATTATGGTATGCACACATTTTTACATATCTCTAAATCAGGCTTATCAAATACCAGGTAAAACCAAGGTTCTAACTTTCGGGCGGCATGGCGAAATCTCGACGTTTCCGTTCCGGTTTTGGCATGGACTGGGCCGGAAGTTCATCAAAATCTCGTTTCAGGATTTATTTAAAAAGCAAGAAGAGTAAGAAAAAAAGTTTATAATAAGAAAATCAGTTAAGAATGAACTTTGAATTTCGAAATTACCTAGCTTTGATAACCTATTTTGAGCTGCAAATCGAAATTAAACTCTGACAGCGTTTTTCTCTTCGGCGATTTCAAGCATCCATCAGTAAAAAAATTTCTCCCTTTTTGGAACTAAAATGAAAATCGATTTTGATTCACACTATGGCACGGGTTTAGATGGGGTTGAGGAAGAAAGCGGTGAGGCAAGAGAAGGAAGAAGGGTTCCTTTTTTTAATTTGATGTTTCTTTTAATGCCGCGCTAGCTGAGCAAGTAGTTGGGTAGGGTTGGTATAAAATAATTTATTTAAAATAACTTACATAAACCTAGTTATACAAGTAAACTTAGTTAATGTTTTTTATAGGGATATTACGAAGTTGGGCGAATAATATAATTTTTAATTTTTTTATATACTTTGGTTTTCTATTCATGCACCTAGATGTTTATAAATTATAAAATAATACTGGAATCTGTAAAACCGAAACTAAAGTGGAATTTTCAAAACTACTGAAACGGAACTGAAATTTCTAAATTTTGTGAAGACCGGACGAAAAACGAAATTCTGAACCTTAGGTAAAACAGGCTTTTTATTTAAGTATACTGATGGCTCTGTTTTCTTATACACAGTTAAGACTAGTGATGGATAAATAGACCGGTTCTTGGCAATTCGGACTTATAATTTTAACGCAGAATAGCTGACCTTCCTTTCAATTTTTTGGCAGAAGTTAACAAATACTTAGTGCTGCTTCTTCAAGTGGATGTATCCCCATAACAATCAAAATTAAGGAATCATAGGTCAATACTTAATTTTTTTCAGTTATAAGGAGATTGAAACCTATTTGAATCCTAAATAAATAGGATGCTTGCAAGTTGCAATAAATAGATTATTCTGAACAAAAATAATGATTAACTATTGTTGATATTAGTTTTCCATTTTATTCTTAATTTCATTTTTTTTCTTTGCAGATTCCATTCTGTGTGGTAATAGCATGGATGATGGGAAAGCCATTGGATTTGAACTTTCATCTTTTTGAAACTGCCTGGCTCTTCCTCACAGTATTGGTTGTTGCATTTATGCTTCAGGTACTGGCTTCTTTATATAATGTATTGGCAGTAGCATGCCGTAGATGTCATGAACCATTTATATTAAATCGATTTCTAGTAAATAACAACCACATCATTTTATCGCATATAAGACAACACACGATTAAGAATGAGTAATAAGTGTGTGTACACACACACACACGTTCTAATATCAAATAAGCAAGCTTTAAATTGTTTTATATATATGCCTATATGTGTATATATATGTCTATTATATATTAATATTTAAGTATGATTATTTTAACTTTTGTCTAAATATAAATATAAATATCTCTTAAATATAAAGTTCAATTATGAATGCAGTGAATTATAGTAATTTATTGATTCCAGATTCCAAAGCTCATAGCTACTGGTAAAAATTTAAAATATGTAGACATGTTCTCTAATCTAAGCATAGGATAATAGATAGGTAAGTGGACTCGTAATAGAAGCTAGAATAAACATGTTCAAGGGCTTCAATGCACTATCACGTGCAAAACAGGGGAGAACAAAGAAAGCAATAAATTTTTTTAATAAAAAAGTAAATCGGGCCCAGCCCACTAATACAAAGAGAACGGGTAAATGAACCCGATACAACTTCAAATACACGAAAACCCTAGAACATCATAGCACCGACTCAATATTTCTCAAATCAAGTCTTCTCCTCATCCAAAGGAAACAATGGCGACTCGACCAAAACTTAAGCTTCGTTCTCTCCCTTCTTAACTCCGCCAGCCTTTCCTATTTCCCAATACGACAAACCTTCGTTAAATTTGCCTCTTATGCCTTCAATCTTCTTGTCTGCCTCTCATGCCTTCAATCTCCTTGTCTGTGAAAATATTTCTCTGATTAGGGTTAAACCAAGGGGAAATTAACAGATCTGTAGTCAATACGACTCAGATATGTTGACTCTACCCTCTGGAGCACAGCACGATCTCGATTTATGGCACTTTCAAAAATATGATCATCAGAGATATGATTACTGGAATGATATCCAGATTTGTGGTCAATATACCTCCGGTCTGTTAAGTCAACGCTCCTTAGAGCAAACTGAGCTCTATTTGAGGCACTATTCAAAGTATAATCTTCAGATAGATGAATGCTCGTTTGTATACTCTTTAGGTAGGCTAAAAATTGTTCCAAATGCTTATTGCTTGCTTCGATACACCTTCAGCTAAATTTGCGAATTTGGTTTGACCTTTCACTTTTTTCTTTGATTTATGAAGCAGAATTTTACTGTCTGTTTCAATGAGTAACCATTTCTGCTCTTTAATATTGCTTGTTTTATTATGAGTACGTGCATTTCTTTCTCTCCAAATATGGTAGACAGCAGTATTAATTAAAATGTGAGCTAGGTCTCTTTCAATAGATTTTCCTTTGAACTTGATATTTATGAGATGAATAGCTTGCTTGAGGTCCATGTGGTCACTGTTTTGAATACCCAGTTTAGCTTGAATGCGATTCCAGATAAAATATGAGTAACTGCATTCAAAAAACAGATGAGAAGAGCTCTCATTTTCTAGATTTCATAAGGAATATAATGAACTAGAACTGCTACACCATTTGTTAATTTTGTCCCAAGCTGGCAATCTGTTATGTAAAGTAAAAAAGTATAGAATGCCATCTTGAGGTTTGTTCCAAATGCAATCATACCAATCAACCTTGTAACTTTATTTCTAACAGCATTCCATGTATTTTTAAAGGAAAACTTCCTTTTATTGCTTGCTTTCCATACCTAGTAATCACTGCCTGCACTAAAGTCAAGATGAATTTTACATATATCATCTTTGTGTGGGTTAGTAATAGGGTGAATTTGAAGTTGCCATTGACTGTTTATAATAATAGAAGACACAGTTGCATTGGAATCTCCAAAAATAACTAAATTACTCCATCCAACTTTATTAACAAAGGAGTCATTATTGAACCAAGGGTCAAACCATCACTACAAGAAAACTGCGGTTTACCTACGCCAATATGGCGTAAGCGGGACGTAGGTAAATACAGCAACTACGTAGCCCCTATGCCAATTCTGCCGTGGGTAAAATCTGCGTAGGTAATAAAATACCTACATCTTACCTACGCCGTCCGTGGAGTTGTTTCCTACATCTTTCCTACGCCATAATTTTTCTATGCCTTTTCCATGCCATTTTATTCCTACGGTTTTGTTACGACAATTTTACTTATGTAGCTACTCGCATCTTTCCTACATCATTCGTTTACCTACGTCTTTACTGCGCCGAGTTTTCCTATGCTTTCCCTACGCCATTCTTACATATCACGTTTCCTACGTCTTTTCTACGTCATTCATTTATCCACGGTTTACTTACGCCTGTGTTTTTAATGTTTTTCCTACGCCATGAACACGACTTTTTGCTGTATTAATATTCGATTTACCTACGCCTTCCCTACGCCTTTTCTGAAGCAATTTTGATATATTACTATTGTATTTCATTTCATCACATTAAATAGAAACTAAAATCAACTTATTTTATATATATACACGTTCCAACAAAAAGATTAACATCAAACCATTCATCCTTAATTCAAAAAACGAATATCTCATTCATAGTACAAAGTCAAACAATATTAATCAAGTTCCTATATGTCAAAATAATACGATAATATGTTCATGATACATGACATCATACCACCATTAAGAAAGTTTTCAATACCGTCATCCCTCACGACGATCGTTCAGCTCTCCATCAAATCTCTGTTGAAGCATCTCAGTGAGTTATTCATACTGCATCTTCAGCATTTGAATCTCCCCTTCTTGACGCTCTACCTTTTCCTCTAGTTTGGCTAAAGTCCGTACTTCTCCCTTATTGATGCTATAAGTGGTGTCTTTGTATTTCTGTATTTTATCAAATATTGCATCAATTTCTACGTTTTTAAACTAACTAAAATAATGTTTTGTTGAAGTTTAAATACTTACTCCAGGGATATTGCCATAATATGGCCTACGATCCTTTCTTTTAGCTATAGCACCATTAAGCATGTCGAATACTTCTTCCTCGACTTCATATGAAATTATTGTGCCTTGACTTTTCAACTCTTCGATTCTAGCTTGATATTGTGGCTGTATTTGTAATTGTTCAAATAAATTTTATTACATATATGTATAAGTCAAGATGTGGTGTATGACAGCTAAGTACATACTTTAAATCTACATACTCCGTTTTGCACAGTATCTTAGATGTCAATGATAACTTAACATGGGAATACGTCCGATTAGATACGTAATCAAATCAATTTTGGTATATCCAACACAAAACTAATTGACAATTTATAAATTTCACGGTTTGCAACATGCAAGTATATGCTTTTTTCTCATGTATATGCTAAAGCATGATATTACCCTTTCATCTCCAATATATTGGATAGTTATAAGTCTTTGATTATAGAATGATTCATCATTCGAATTTTGGGTATAAAAAATAAAATGATAACGAACAAATAAGCAGTGTAAAAATGACACACCTGGCTTTTCTTTGTAGGAATGGTCGTGTTTCTATTATTAATCTAGTGATGTTGATTAATCTAGTGAAGATGCCACCAAGGGTTTCAATACCCAGAGACAAAGAAGTGACATCCAATGTTCCATTTTGGCTTTCTCTGCTGCTTCACGGAGCCTTTGTAAAGCTAGTCTGTCTTTTGAGAGGTCAATTCCTTCGGTACGCTTGTATTCACTCACTAAGTAATCAAGAAGGCAGTTGTCAAAATCTTCTCCTCCCAGGAAAGTGTCACCGTTGGTTGCTTTGACTTAAAACAAAACAATGCATGATATAATTCAAGAAACTTACAATATCCTTTATCACTTCTGACGTAGCACGCACATTAAGTTAATCAACAAATAATATTTATATGGGATCTTTTTTTTTCTCTCCCTTTTTTCAACTCCTTGAATTTGCAAGTCCATCTCAATATCCAAACACCGTACTACTCCCAGCGGATGGGATCTGATTCAACATGTACACATTTTCATGCACCCAGTAGTTTACATGGTATCCACAGTCAATTTGTGCAGATGTGTCTGTGTGAAATTTTGGTTAAGCTTCTTTAACGCCAAGGGTCATTAAAAAACACTTAGATCCCGTTGGTAGTATGCGGTAAAATGCAGCAGGGTTTTACGTACACTTATATCAATCAATAGCATGTGGTGTTAAACTAACAAAAATTGCAAGTGTATGTGTTAAAAATAGTATGAAAATATAAATAACTGCATTGATATCTCCGAAAAATGGAAACATGGCAGCGATCAATGTTGCTACTGCGACTGACAGTGATCTAGATATCAACCTGGGCACTACATTCCTCACAGAGTTCTGTCTTTTTATTGGATCAGAAAGCATTCCTTCCAACACTTCATTTGTAGGTTGCAGATATACCTGTAATTGAATTTTGAATTTTTAAAACTATAAATATATGTGGAATACATTTGTTGAAGGTGCGAATGATAATTACCACGCTGACCGCTGAGAGTTGAAAAAGGGTGAAGATGTTGGTGCTCATGAGGAACCATTTAGGAACCAAAGTGTTGTTACCCACCATGAAGCTTGTGAGAATGGAGCCATGGGCTTGATTGCCGAAAGCCCGGTAACCCGATATGGATACGCTGAAGAAGGTTGCTACTGCTACTGCATAGCATAGGCACAGCCCTTTGAACACCTTTCCTGTTACTGGAGGTGCTGCCGTTGCCTTATATTTTTATGAAAATTATATTAGTTTTCAAATTAGTGGCAAATATTTGCATATACACTTAACACAGCATATGTTGTGGGTTGTGCATATTTTTCCTCGTGAGTTTAAGTGAAATATTTGCAGATATTAAAGTGAAATAAACCTGAATCTCAGGAATGATTCCATTTCCATATGTAGTTGCTATGATTGCAATAGCATTGAAGGCTCCAAATACACGATCTTGATGATCACCTAAAATCGTATAATCTTTAGCTGGTGCTCGACTGGAATGTCCTGTAAACTGATAAATGAAACATGTAGTCAGAATAAATACTGAAAAAAGTAGGGAAATTATGCATGAAATTAGCAGAAGGTTATATATGTTTAGCCTGCATAAATGGCTCCAATGGTCGAGCAGGCGCTGTAAGCAAGGCAGTGGAGCAAGGAAATAAGATTGATATGCCTTAAGGAATGGAAGGATGGAATTTGAGCTAAAATTAGAAGGAATGCTCCAAATATGAGCACAAATTCATAGAGCTTTGTCGACGCATCTGGATGTGATATCAAGTACATTGACTACAAGCAATAATTTGGTTAAAGATACCTGAAAAAATAATAGTGAGATGACGATGAAGAAAAAATAGAGTTACCTTCGTAGTTTGACCAGCAACCAAAGTTGAACCGACTACTGCCCCGAAACAGACTAGAAACTGAATAAGACCAATGTAGTAGCGACCCCATTTTAGTCCTGTAGCAACGAGTAAAAACTCACTTTTTAGATAAAGGCCGATGATGACCATTTAAAACAAGTCGTTTGAGATTATTAGTTGAACTGTTAATATTGGATGCATTCTGGGTTGTGTGCAACAAGAGAAAAACAATCCCTCTCTTCTGCTAGTATTTAAGTGACAATCTGATCTCAATATTGATGTTGTGTGAACATAAGTTGTTGACAGTAGTTTCATTGTTCTGTCCCTTTTGAATTAACTTGCCAGATAACCAATATAGTTTGTGCGAAGGAAGTACAACGATAATCATATTTCATTCAGCAGTTTGAAAAAAATCACTAGTTGTACATATGTATAAAGGATGCCATGAAATCTTGGTTGGTTAGAATGAAAATTTGTCCTCTTTGGTGTGAGTGGACTCACATGACTAAAGTTAATACATGTCCAGTTTCTGTTAAATTATAGAAGGAGAACCCATATTTCTCTGTTACAAAAAAAAAGAATATATATATATGATAAAATAGCAAATTTTAATTGATTATAAACTTACGTATGCACTAATAAAATCTCATTCATGGCACGGACTTTAATAGAAAACGTTGACAATGTTCAAAAGAAACAAAATACACTGACTACACCAATCAACATCTACAAGGCATAAAGAATGAATCTAAAGCCGGATACATGACTGTAAACTCATTGGTTAGTCTAATTAAGTCCGCCTTTTATTAGAAGAAAAAACGAACAAGAATCTTTATATTTTTTGTAATCAAACATTCAGCAGCAATCTCCTGATCAAAATGTAAAAAAACATCATAAAAAAAGGTGTTATTTACAAAGAATATGAAAAGCCATGTCACGAAATCGAAGCTGGCGGTTGCCGTGCTGCTCATGATGCTCGAGCACAAGGGAAAGCAAATTATAGGAATAGAAAGTGACTGCAGGTCCAAGGATCAAGCACAAGATACCTGGCACCCATCCAAGTGATGCAAATGCAAATGGCAAACTCAACAACGCCGGAGCTACGATTGATGTAGTGCCCAGGTTGATATCTAGATCACTGTCAGTCGCAGTAGCAACATTGATCGCTGCCATGTTTCCATTTTTCGGAGATTTCAAATATAACTTAATCTCATGCGGTGGTATCAGAATATGCATGAAAATAAATAAAACAAAGAGGGTTTATTTATATTTTCATACTATTTTTAGTTTTACATTTTATAATTAAAAACTAAGTTATCTGCACAAACATTTTTCATCCCATTCTTTTGGATATTTTACCTACTTTGTTGCAACTCTTTACCTATCAATGGACAGAAAATTCAGCTGAGAAGCAGCTACATCTCTATATATGTACACTATGTCATGACCACATTTTACCCCAAAGTTCATCAATGCATCTCCTTTCCTTGGTCAGCAACAACTTGAAACTTGTCTGGATAAGCAACAATAAGTTACATTGAACTAAATCAACATTTGAACCGTTTTGAAGTAAATCAACAGGCACAAATTGGTATTATGCATAACAATTTTCTTCACTTTCAATGTTACATCACTCACTAACAAAAAATACATTGTACCATGTCAACTATTTGCTTCAATTACATTGAGTAGGAATTGAAAATTTATGATATTAACTAACAAATAAAAGTTAGCACACACATGTCATTAAAACACCAATTATGGAACACTATGTAGAAAAAACAGACAAATAAATACAATGGATTAGACTACATTATTTTAGCACCTCACTTAAATCTATCTTTAACAGGTTCAAATATAGTGTTAACTGTATAATCATCACATACTATAGTTTACAATTGGTAGTCTTTTGATTTCGTTAGAAACCAAACTTGGTAACAAAAATTAGCTTTAATTCCAAAATTATATCCATAGATATATAGCTGGGTTTGCATTTAATCAATTACCAAACCATTTTGTGCATTTGCACTACACCGAAGACAAATACAAAAGGAGAATCTGAGACTAAAACAAAATTTTGATAAACCTTACCAAAATTCACAAGGGAATTTGACGCTCCAAACATGTCTTTCATGATCTGTTGGACTTTCTCGGAGATTTTATTAAAGATCGGAGCATTGATTTTTATTCGAAGGTGAGGAGGTCGGGTCAATGGCGGCAACTGGTAAGCAGGAAATCGAGGGGACGGGAAAGCTAGGGTCAGTAGCATGCGATGGCTAGGAGGAGGCATAGGCGAAGGCGGCGAGGAGGAGGCATAGGCGGCGAGGAGAAGAACTAGATCTTCGATCTTGGAGTTTGAACCTTCAATTGGAGATTAGATTTGTAAATTCGCGTCAATCATCGTGCTTAGCTCTGAAACTAATAGATTATGAAGATGAAATAGGAAGATTAGGGCTTTGAAAGAGAGGGTTTTACGAGTTATAGAGAGGGAGCTGACAACGAAACAAGCAGAGTACAGGTGCGAACCAAGACGAAATTATCTGAAATTTCAGCGTCCAAAATGATCAACGATCGTAGAATTAGGTTTTTTTCGTTCTTGAATGGGGAAAAATTAAGGTTAAGAGAATGGAAACATGTAAAAATAAAAAAACTATTTTTTTCATAGTGCATGTGTAGGGATGGCGTGAGAAATTTTATACGCCTTCCTTACGCTAGTTTGAAATCGTAGAAAATTAACAAAGACGTAGAAATGACATAGGAGATTATTTACATCTTTTCTACGGCATAATTTTAGCGTAAGAAATTTTCTACGCCAATGTGGAATTGTATAAAATTAACAGAGGGGTGAAAATGGCGTAGGAGATTATCTACGTCTTTTCTATAGTATCATTTTAGTGTAGGCGATTTCCTACACCTTTCCTACGCCTCGATTTTTTTCTACGTATTGAAGTTGATGTAGGAGAGGTGTAAGAAATTTCCTTACGTCTTCCCTACGCCTTTACCTCTTTCGACCAGTTTTCTACGCCTATCCTACGCCCCACCTTTTGGCGTAGGAAAGACGTCGGAAACTTTGTGTAGGAAACTGTAGTATTTTCTAGTACTGAATCATTTCAGCAGGGAAGAATGCACTCATTGAAATCAAACAGTAGCCAAAAGATTTATATGTATAAGCTCCATCACAAACACACATATGAAGAACACACATACCCAGAACAAATGCATGCACATACTCCATTGACTCAAGCTCACAAAAACAAATGTGCACGAAAGTGAATAGGCGAAGGAACTCAATCATCTGCCACCACCACCAGGTGACCGACCGCTAGCCATAGTTGCCAGTAATTCGCCAGTTAACATGTCTCTCTCTCTCTCTCTAAGTCGACCAATTCCAGTTTACTTTAAGGTAATTTCCAACCAAGCATCAACCAATTCATAAGTATATACATACATACATACACACACACACACACAGATATATATATATATATATTCATACATGCATACATAAGTATATATACACATATATACATACATGTGTGTGTATCAGTACATATCTTTAAACATGGTTTACGTCAGTGGAATACTCACCTATACAACACCATCTTCTTCTTACATTCGAACGCATGCAATATGGCTCTCCAAGACAACGTTGCGCGAGCCTCTCTATCAGATGCAGATGCATACACGCTTGGAGATACATATATTGATGTTCTGCGTTTTATTTTGATTTCTACAATATACGCTTGAATTTTAAAGTGAAGAGAATTTGGTTTTTGATGGCTTCAAGAAGAAGGCGGAAAAATAACATTTATGTAGTGTTTTGAATATAAAAAATAAAAGTAAAATTAGTATAAGATGATATACTAAAAGGAATTTAGGGAATGTAAACTATCTCTAAAAAATAGCAAGATGGCAAAGAAAAAAAAATGATAGAACATTTATTATTTAAAACAGTAAACTAGAAACAAAGCATTGTAACGATCCTGAATTTTGAACAATTTAAATTGGAAATATTTAGTTCAATTTTAAATATTTGAATGATGATTTAAATTGAATTCCCAATGCTATATAAAACATAACTATGAATTTGGCGATTAAATTTTAGAATTTAATCTATTAAAAGTTGAATAAAAATTTGAATTTAACTTTGGAGTTGAAATTGAATATTAAATTTGTAATCGAAATTCAAACTAATGACTTAGAAGAAAAATAATTTGGATTTAAATTTGAATTGGGATTTATGAAAGATGTAAATATCTTTTAAATATGGATTACTTTGTAAACATGAAACAAGACAAAGTAGCAATTAATACAAGATCTGTAGTACACAACACTTTATCTCATCAGCCGAAATGATATGCATAAGCTTTTGAATAAGAAACAAAAAATTATAAAGCATTGTACCTTGGTAATAAATGCAGCCACCCTACAAGATAAAAAAAATGGATTGCAAAAAAAAAAAAATCTTTGGTTCACATTTCTATCATCTCAGCTGAAGTAAAAGATTGCAAAATCTCTAGTACACTGCTATGTATCCTCTCTCTGCAAAATCGCGTACCTTCAGCCACCCTACTCTGTACGCTTGCCATCGCGTACGTTGTCTCTTCCTTTTATTTTCGCCCTCCCTCCATCATTTCAGATTTCATACGGAAAAAAAAAGAAACAAAATTGGCTGCCGTTCCTTTTCGTTCGTTCCGCTTTGCAAAATTAGGGCTTTTCGAAATTGTGGGTTTCGGCTTCAATTTTGCTCGGCACCTCCTTCGCCTCGTCGGGGCTGCTCCAATTCGCTTCGACAGAGGTGAGTTTTCTCACGATTAATTTTATTTCAAGTTTTTAAATTTGTTTGAATTGGGGGTTTGGTTGCATGCTATGATTTGGGGTGTTATTTGTTATCATTTGCTCGGTCAATCCAATTTAAACTGATATGGACAAGATAAGTCACTGCATGTTGGTTGTTGGGTGTTATCTGTTATCATTTGCTCGGTTACTTGAATCTAAACTGATAAGAATAGATGCTTTAAACTGATAAGAACAGATGCTATTAGTAATTTGTTTTTAAATTGATAAGAACAGATGCTATACCAAATCCTTTTTCTCTGTTTACCTGTAAATAAATGACTTAGGCCTAGTGTGTGTTGTGATTTCTGGTTTGGTACCTGGAATTGTTTTGTATAAGTGATAATGTACATGTATGAATGTGAATCATTTTTGGCTTGTGAATGATTGCTATTAAGCTATGAATTATGGAAGTTAAGATGATGATATGGATGTAAATCTTATTTTTGAATGTTTATTTACAAAGTTTTCTGGCTTGGGTTTTAAAAATCTAGTCTCGGGTATAATTTGTGTTTAGTCTCAGATTTTGAAACCTGTAGTGTTTTGTTCTAAACAATTTTCGAATTAAGGTTCATTAAAGATATGAGTAAATGTTTTAAATTAAAGTTTAATCTAGAATTAAATTTAAATTGTATCCAATTTTGAAATGAGAAATTTTGTTTTTATTTTTATTTAAATTTTATTCATTTTTAACCTTAAATTTAAAAAGGAAATTTGGAAGTACTTGGAAGTGAATTGTTTCAATACTTATTGATCTCTGCTTGTGGTGTTCTTTGTTGTTTGCTGTGTATTATGCTTGCATGCCATATGTGAATGATTCCAGTTCAAAAGCCTGAGAAACCCAGTTTTTAAACCTCTGTAAAATGTCCTACATCCTGAAAATAACAAAATTTTCAAGCTTAAAACATTTCTTTGATGAATCTGATGCATTGCTAAAAAAAAAAAAATTCTTGAATCCATTATGTGATGCTCGAATGTTTGTTTAGGTATGGGATTGAAAGTATACATGCGAATATGAGTTTATGCATATACATGTTACTGTATATATTAAGTTACCTCTCTGTTGTAAATTGCTACGTCCAGATTCTTTTTGCTTCTTTAACCAGTGAGCAAACTCTTACACCCCTTTCTTTTACATTGTTTGGAATGTGGTTTATTTTGATTGTTTGTTTGTGAAATATAACTGCATGTCTGAGGTGAAGTTGAAAGTCACTTACATGAAAGCAAACCTTACCTTCTGATCTGATTTATAACTTGAATGCATATATTGAAATCATGATTTTCAAAACTAAAATCACATTTTTAATTTAGTATGGAGTGAGTATTGCTGGATTGATATGTGGGTGCTCCTGTACACTTATTTTCTCAAACTGTCTTGGGTCACTGTGTTGAACCCAGTTTCATTGTCTTGACTTGATCATTGCTTTGAGTTCACTGTCATACTCCCATGTATTCAGTTGAGTTGTCTGCACACTTGTGCTTTTTTTTGTTTGAACCCATGTATTTCATTTGAAGTAAGTTGAACTAGTTGCCTGAGTTGTTCAGGTGATATACTTGAGACTTTTAGACTTGATTTTGCTGTTGCATGCATTGGCGGTATCATATATATATATATATATATATATGTCCATGTACTTGAAACTACTTGATGCTGCACACTTGTGCTTTGCCTTGATCACTTCTGCTGTTGTCACTTTTGCAGTTTGGTCTTGCATTTGATGTTATTTATGTCTTCATGTTCATGTATGTCTTTCCATTCACTGGTATCTTTCATTTTTGTCTGCACTGTCCACTGCCCTTGCGTTGCTCATCATGTTGTTAATATTCACAGTGGAGTTCTGTTGCACTTGTACCATTCTGTTGCATTTGGAATTGATGTTTCTGGTCTGCATATTATTCAGTGCTTCATTGTTGCACTATGTTGGTATAACTGTTGCATTTGGGTTATTTTGTTGCACTCATTTGTAGTATGCACTACCATATATGTCATCATTAAGATTGTCATTAAGAGTTTTTGAATTTTGTTGCATTGGTGCATTTCTGTAGTTCCACTGCACTTTGTAGTTGCTGATCATTTTTACATACATTCATGTATGCTTGTCTTTGGTCTTTGTTGTATGCACTATTGTAGTTCTACTGCACTTTGCAATTGCCCTGCACTTGGGTGGCTCTGGCTTGATTATCTGGACTGTATTTAGTTTGTCATGTAGTTTCTTCTTGGCTTTGACATTGCTGAGTCTTTGCCTTTGATGCTATTTTGTGGTTTGCAACTGTGTCACTTGAGACTGCTGCCTGTACTTGTGTTCTTTGTTCATTGCACTGGCTGTTGTTGCGTACTGTACTTCTTTTGCTACTGTTTGGTTGATGACACTCGAACTTGATATGTAGCTGACTTTGTTTTGGTCTGATAGCTGTGGTTTTGTTTGGTGCACACGAGTTGGCGAGGCAGTGCACATGTGTATGAATATATGTGTGTACTGCAGCCACACAGGATTGACAGATTTTAAAAAAATTGAAGTTATTAATATGGAAATCCATAATAGATTTAAATTGATTCATGTGATTCATCATCTCTGTTGCATTGTTTACACACTGTAATTTGGGCTGTTACCATTTTATTTCAATTCATTGCAAATTTAATTACTGGAATTAAGATCAATCCTGACTCGAGTGTTTTTGTGTTTTGCAATAAACGCTTGGGTCAGACCGAGTATTTTTACAGCTTGGAGATTTTCTCGCAACGAAGTTAGAGAGAGAGGGGAAAGCACTTCACTAAAGTTTTTCAAGAGATTTTTCTTGTACTTAATAAAAGATTATATTCCGCTGTATTAAATGTAATTCATTGTATAACTCTGATATTTGTATATAAAAGAAAAGTTCATTTATGAGAAATATGATTATTATTCTGTGATTCTGTGACTGATTCTATTTAAATGTTATAAACTAAACAACAATCCGTCATTTTGAACGTTTCTAGTTGGTTAATTACCGACTAGGGGCGGTCAGAGCGGCGGGTCGTTACAAAAGTGGTATCAGAGCATTGGTTTACACAAAGCTTAGTTTATGGCGTTTAATATGAATAGCTACTAGAATCACTTTAAAGAAAGTGTTTTCAAATCTAAAGAAGTATAAATTGTTTTTTTGTTTTAAAAAATAAAAGGTATTTTGAAAATTAGAATCATTTTCGAAAATTCCCCTCTCTAAATTTAGGTTTGCGATAGTTCTCTTCGGTGAGGTCTCCTTAGATTTGAGTCTCGATCATTTGAAAACTCATTATCGAATTGTTGAGATTTATGAAAAATGAAATATAAGTTAAGTGAATTAACGAATTGGTTTAAATTGGTTTAAAACAAATATTTTAAATATCTCCAAAGTAATAATTGGGAAATAAAAGGACATGTTGATTTGGTTATAACCAAGAGAATAATTGAATTATAACTTGAGAATTTGATTTTGAATTCTTTTGAAAATTGATTTCTAATGTTGTGAAGAACGATTTAGTAAATAAACGGATTATAAGTATTTAACTTATAATATGGACTTTGGTATATAACTAAGTTATATAGATTGAATCAAATTAATAAAGGAGATTATAAATCGAAGTTTATAAATGGAAATGGAATTTGCAAAGAATGCTTATAAATTCCGCAAACGACTTATTTTGATAAGTAAATTGTTATAACTTATTTATGGAGTTATATCTATGATTTGAACAGTGAATAAGATATAAAAGGAATGTTTTTGGGAAGGAAATTTATTTGTCAACTTAACTGTATGAATAAAACCAGTTTTGATGTAAAGCTTATATTTCAAGTTTAGACTAATGCCTAAAATCGTTAATGCGGAAATATAAGATTTAATGGAACCAAGTTGATGAATGGCTTACTAAAGAACTAATTGATTATTTTCGGAAATAGAAAGCAAATGCAAAGTTTAAATGGAATTTAAATTTCAAATTTGAAGCTGTCAACTTGATAATCCATTATAGGTTTAATAAATTCAGTGATGAATTTGAATTTAAACGTGCGGAAATTTAAATTAAGTGAAAAACTTAATATTGAAAAGTTTGAAATTGGTTTAAAACTAATATTATGAAAAGTATGAGGAATCCAAACTATGAATTAAGTCGAAGTTGAAAAACTTAAATGGCAATGTTTTGGGGAAGCAATATTATGAAATGAAGTTAATCCATTTGAAGTTGTTTTAAAATGTGTTAAGAATCGAAAGCATAGATTTCAACATCCATTGTTGAAATAGACGTTTTCGAGAGAATAAAAGGAAATGGTGGACTATAACACTGTTGTTATAGTAAATGATTTCCAAAAGGAAATGTTTTATTTAGTATTGGGATTTATATATCTATCTTAAATTCGAATCCCTATACTAGTGATTTTGGGTCGTCGTAACGATGTTTTACGCAACATTCGTTTTGGCTCAAACAAATGTGTTTAAAAGAATGGTTTCCTTTAAGAATGAAATATATGCTTGATTATGATTTAAGTATATTGAATATTTTTCAAGTGTTGAAAATGAATGGATTTGTGAATTACTTATTATCTAAATAAGTATGGAAATGTTTTCCAATATGAAATGGAAAGTTTGAGATTTTATCTTTTAAAGATAAATTGAAAAATGAATATTTGAAATTTGTTTCAAACAGTTAAGTGTGGAAAATTATATATCTTGTAAAGATATTATTTTTGGGAAATTTTGAACGATTAGTTCAACATGGAAATTTTTCAAAAAGATTGAATTTTGAGTTAAATTGAGTTTAACTTTGACACCAAAAACAATATAAGTTGAGTTTTGAATTTTGGATAGTCGATTGGGATTGTATGTCTAACATTGTGAATTGATGACATATCAATTGATCTCTATTAAATATATATCTGTTGGTGGCGGAGAATTTATTCTTTTAGCTTAACACCCTTCTCTGAGACATACGAGCTTAGAGGTTATATATCGGTAGAAATCAATTATGTGTTGAGAATTGACGATGTAACGTGAAATCCAAATCGAATGTGAAGTCGAAAATAAAGCTTAGAGGTTATATATCAGTAGAAATCAATTATGTGTTGAGAATTGACGATGTAACGTGAAATCCAAATCGAATGTGAAGTCGAAAATAAATTGAATTATGAATGTGAATTGGGTTTGAAATAACCTTGAATTTTCAAATCGACTTAGAGGAAAATTTGAAATGGATAATGAAATGGAAAATTTTGGAATCCTCTATTTGTTATGGATATGAAATATTGTGGTTTTCAGAACGTATATATGAGAATACGATAAATTCGAAAACCATTAGTTTGGAAAGAAATTGTTATGGAAAGCTTATGTAAGTACATGAGTATGATATGTACGAACTATGAAATGAAGTACTATGTATGTATGATATTATGTTTTCCAAACTGAGGATATGGAAAAGTACCTTCCATTTGAAAATTGGTGAAGGTATTGGAACTCGATATGAGTGTACATTTGAAATTCGTAGCTACGTTGAATTTCCATATGTGGAATGTCCATTCGGACTAAAATCCCCCACGATGGATCATCGTGTTTGGGATCGAGAACTAGCGGAATTCGAGGGGCGAGATGCCTATGGGTACAAGCGATTCTACTGGGATAGTAGCGTAACCGCCGGGTATACCGCGATCTAGATGATATGAAATAGCGTAATTCGAGAGGCAAGATGCCTAGGTTTACAAGCGACTCTACTAGGATAGTAGCGTAACCGCCGTGTAAACCGCGATCTGATGGTATAGCGTAATTCGTGGGGCGAGATGCCTACAGTTACAAGCGATTCCACTGGGATAGTGGCGCACCGCCGAGTAAACTGCGATCTATGCAACAACCATGGAGAAATTCAAGAGATGTGAAATCTATAGTTTACAAGCGATTCTACTGGGATAGTAGCGGAACCGCCGGGTAAATTGTGATCCATGGGGGAACGTGCTTTCCATATCCATTTTTTTAAAAAGAATTTTTAAAAGTATTTTCACTGGAAATTGAAGCAAGTATATTTCGTACTTAGAGATTTTTAGTCCTGCGCCTGGCCAGCGTATGCCTAATGTCTGTAAGAACGACAATAGACTTGTTAAATTTCGAGTTAGCAAGTATTTTCAAACTTTAAATAGAAAATCAATTATCTGAAATTAAAATTACATAAACCCCAACTTAATAAACTAAGGAAGAGGATCTTTGAAATGTTTTGAAAGTCCACAGCTTTGGAAAAGATATAATATGTAAATGAAGTGTTTCAAGTTTAAATTTGAGTTTTGTAAGTCGAAATTTTAGTAAAGACTTTTGTGTCTTGATTTTAGAAAATAATGAACAAAGCTAATGAGATAAAACAAATAGAATGAATTCTAAACTTAATTATTTTTAATAAGTTTCAAACTTGATAAAAATTGAGTAGGGTATAAATATCAGAGAAATTTTAACAATCATTTTTCCTTACTTGTAATTTCGGGACGAAATTCTTTTAAGGAGGGGAGATTGTAACGATCTTGAATTTTGAACAATTTAAATTGGAAATATTTAGTTCAATTTTAAATATTTGAATGATGATTTAAATTGAATTCCCAATGCTATATAAAACATAACTATGAATTTGGCGATTAAATTTTAGAATTTAATCTATTAAAAGTTGAATAAAAATTTGAATTTAACTTTGGATATGAAATTGAATATTAAATTTGTAATCGAAATTCGAACTAATGACTTAGAAGAAAAATAATTTGGATTTAAATTTGTATTGGGATTTATGAAAGATGTAAATATCTTTGAAATATGGATTACTTTGTAAACATGAAACAAGACAAAGAAGCAATTAATACAAGATCTGTAGCACACAACACTTTATCTCATCAGCCGAAATGATATGCATAAGCTTTTGAATAAGAAACAAAAAAATTATAAAGCATTGTACCTTGGTATTAAATGCAGCCACCCTACAAGATAAAAAAAAATGGATTGCAAAAAAAAAAATCTTTGGTTCACATTTCTATCATCTCAGCCGAAGTAAAAGATTGCAAAATCTCTAGTACACTGCTATGTATCCTCTCTCTGCAAAATCGCGTACCGTCAGCCACCCTACTCTGTACGCTTGCCATCGCGTACGCTGTCTCTTCTTTTTATTTTCGCCCTCCCTCCATCATTTCAGATTTCATACGAAAAAAAAAGAAACAAAAATGACTGCCGTTCCTTTTCGTTCGTTCCGCTTTGCAAAATTAGGGCTTTTCGAAATTGTGGGTTTCGGCTTCAATTTTGCTCAACACCTCCTTCGCCTCGTCGCGGCTGCTCCAATTCACTTCGACAGAGGTGAGTTTTCTCACGACTAATTTTATTTCAAGTTTTTAAATTTTTTTGAATTGGGGGTTTGGTTGCATGCTATGATTTGGGGTGTTATTTGTTATCATTTGCTCGGTCAATCCAATTTAAACTGATATGGACAAGATAAGTCACTGCATGTTGGTTGTTGGGTGTTATCTGTTATCATTTGCTCGGTTACTTGAATCTAAACTGATAAGAATAGATGCTTTAAACTGATAATAACATATGCTATTAGTAATTTGTTTTTAAATTGATAAGAACAGATGCTATACCAAATCCTTTTTCTCTGTTTACCTGTAAATAAATGACTTAGGCCTAGTGTGTGTTGTGATTTCTGGTTTGGTACCTGGAATTGTTTTGTATAAGTGATAATGTACATGTATGAATGTGAATCATTTTTGGCTTGTGAATGATTGCTATTAAGCTATGAATTATGGAAGTTAAGATGATGATATGGATGTAAATCTTATTTTTGAATGTTTATTTACAAAGTTTTCTGGCTTGGGTTTTAAAAATCTAGTCTCGGGTATAATTTGTGTTTAGTCTCAGATTTTGAAACCTGTAGTGTTTTGTTCTAAACAATTTTCGAATTAAGGTTCATTAAAGATATGAGTAAATGTTTTAAATTAAAGTTTAATCTAGAATTAAATTTAAATTGTATCCAATTTTGAAATGAGAAATTTTGTTTTTATTTTTATTTAAATTTTATTCATTTTTAACCTTAAATTTAAAAAGGAAATTTGGAAGTACTTGGAAGTGAATTGTTTCAATACTTATTGATCTCTGCTTGTGGTGTTCTTTGTTGTTTGCTGTGTATTATGCTTGCATGCCATATGTGAATGATTCCAGTTCAAAAGCCTGAGAAACCCAGTTTTTAAACCTCTGTAAAATGTCCTACATCCTGAAAATAACAAAATTTTCAAGCTTAAAACATTTCTTTGATGAATCTGATGCATTGATAAAAAAAAAAAATTCTTGAATCCATTATGTGATGCTCGAATGTTTGTTTAGGTATGGGATTGAAAGTATACATGCGAATATGAGTTTATGCATATACATGTTACTGTATATATTAAGTTACCTCTCTGTTGTAAATTGCTACATCCAGATTCTTTTTGCTTCTTTAACCAGTGAGCAAACTCTTACACCCCTTTCTTTTACATTGTTTGGAATGTGGTTTATTTTGATTGTTTGTTTGTGAAATATAACTGCATGTCTGAGGTGAAGTTGAAAGTCACTTACATGAAAGCAAACCTTACCTTCTGATCTGATTTATAACTTGAATGCATATATTGAAATCATGATTTTCAAAACTAAAATCACATTTTTAATTTAGTATGGAGTGAGTATTGCTGGATTGATATGTGGGTGCTCCTGTACACTTATTTTCTCAAACTGTCTTGGGTCACTGTGTTGAACCCAGTTTAATTGTCTTGACTTGATCATTGCTTTGAGTTCACTGTCATACTCCCATGTATTCAGTTGAGTTGTCTACACACTTGTGCATTTTTTTGTTTGAACCCATGTATTTCATTTGAAGTAAGTTGAACTAGTTGCCTGAGTTGTTCAGGTGATATACTTGAGACTTTTAGACTTGATTTTGCTGTTGCATGCAGTGGCAGTTCGATATATATATATATATGTGTCCATGTACTTGAAACTACTTGATGCTGCACACTTGTGCTTTGCCTTGATCACTTCTGCTGTTGTCACTTTTGCAGTTTGGTCTTGCATTTGATGTTATTTATGTCTTCATGTTCATGTATGTCTTTCCATTCACTGGTATCTTTCATTTTTGTCTGCACTGTCCACTGCCTTTGCGTTGCTCATCATGTTGTTAATATTCACAGTGGAGTTCTGTTGCACTTGTACCATTCTGTTGCATTTGGACTTGATGTTTCTGGTCTGCATATTATTCAGTGCTTCATTGTTGCACTATGTTGGTATAACTGTTGCATTTGGGTTATTTTGTTGCACTCATTTGTAGTCTGCACTACCATATATGTCATCATTAAGATTGTCATTAAGAGTTTTTGAATTTTGTTGCATTGGTGCATTTCTGTAGTTCCACTGCACTTTGTAGTTGCTGATCATTTTTATACATACATTCATGTATGCTTGTCTTTAGTCTCTGTTGTATGCACTATTGTAGTTCTACTGCACTTTGCAATTGCCCTGCACTTGGGTGGCTCTGGCTTGATTATCTGAACTGTATTTAGTTTGTCATGTAGTTTCTTCTTGGCTTTGACATTGCTGAGTCTTTGCCTTTGATGCTATTTTGTGGTTTGCAACTGTGTCACTTGAGACTGCTGCCTGTACTTGTGTTCTTTGTTCATTGCACTGGCTGTTGTTGCGTACTGTACTTCTTTTGCTACTGTTTGGTTGATGACACTCGAACTTGATATGTAGCTGACTTTTTTTGGTCTGATAGTTGTGTTTTTGTTTGGTGCACACGAGTTGGCGAGGCAGTGCACATGTGTATGAATATATGTGTGTACTGCAGCCACACAGGATTGACAGATTTTAAAAAAATTGAAGTTATTAATATGGAAATCCATAATAGATTTAAATTGATTCATGTGATTCATCATCTCTGTTGCATAGTTTACACACTGTAATTTGGGCTGTTACCATTTTATTTCAGTTCATTGCAAATTTAATTACTGAAATTAAGATTAATCCTGACTCGAGTGTTTTTGTGTTTTGCAATAAACGCTCGGGTCAGACCGAGTATTTTTACAGCTTGGAGATTTTCTCGCAGCGAAGTTAGAGAGAGAGGGGAAAGCACTTCACTAAAGTTTTTCAAGAGATTTTTCTTGTACTTAATAAAAGATTATATTCCGTTGTATTAAATGTAATTCATTGTATAACTCTGATATTTGTATATAAAAGAAAAGTTCATTTATGAGAAATATGATTATTATTCTGTGATTCTGTGACTGATTCTGTTTAAATGTTATAAACTAAACAACAATCCGTCATTTTGAACGTTTCTAGTTGGTTAATTACCGACTAGGGGCGGTCAGAGCGGCGGGTCGTTACACAAAGCTTGCTAACTTGGACCATCTGGATTTTAGATAAAATCTTGATTGTCAAGTACCGGCCCAAAACTGTCAAAACTGGTCCGAAATGTGGTTTTATGCTCAAAAACCAGTGAGAAAAAGTGCAATGTTAAGCTCTTTTTTTAATATTAAGTGCAATTCAATCACAAAGCTTAGGTAAACCAAATGCACAAGTGCACAGTAAATCAAAACTGATACAACAGAAACACAAAATGCACAAAAAAACAGAAATGCAATATGAGTTTTTTTTAAATAAAATAAGAACACAATGCAATGAGAATGAACTGAAATAAGAACAACAACTAAAAAAAGTGAACAAATCATGTGTTATCATTTTGATTACTAGTTGTCATTCTTTTTAGTATAAATTTCAATTTATTATTGTATTGAATGCATGTTGGCATTTGTAGAAGAAGCAGAAGAAAAAAGGAAATTGGATGGTTGTTCTAGTGGTGATGGTGAAGTAGAATATCTTGAAAACGATCCAATTGCAGAAGCTTTTGGTTTCGATAGAAAGAAATTTTTTTGTCGAGCGGTTAGATCTGCTTCTTCTATAAAACGAGTAAAGAAAATTTATTGCCTCAATTATTGTCTTATCTTTTGTTATTGTAATTTGATATTAGTGTGGAATTGGCAAACTATGTATTGGTAAACTTAACTATGTATTGAACTTCTCTTTTGTTAACTGATGCTCTATTTTATTACCATGATTATGAGTATTGTTTATTGATATTGATTGAGTTATAATTAAAATTAAGATAATATTTCATATTAAATACAATCTCCATTATATCTTTCAACATTCACATTACTAATATGTGGTTATTTGTTTGTAGATACTTGTAACACTTATAAGGAATGAGAGATATTTGAGAGATATTTTTCGCCAACGCTTATAAGCGTTAGAAGATATTTTTGTCCAACGTTTATAAGCGTTACAAATAAATGTTCACACCCCTATAGCGATACATATAAGTGTTACTGAAATTTTTGGCAACGTTTACACTCGTTGGAAATTTTCTATTTTGATGTAGCGAATATTGATACACATACAATAGTGGACGTAGAGATTTGAATAAATAGGAGCAGGACATTAAAAAAAAATATCTTTACTATTAATTAAGAGAATTCGTTGAATATATTTACTCGGTGTCCTTTTGAAATTTCAAATATACCCTTTTACATCTCATAGAAAAATATGGGGATGTAGCCTGTTTTTTTCAAAGTACACTGTTAATCACCATGGTGAACTATAGTATACATTCATATGCTGAAGCATCTCAGTGTTTCATATTGTCCATAATTTGTATGGGTGTTCATCGGTCGAAATCTCCCTCGATTCCTAGTTAGTATGAAAATGTTATTGCCACTATTAAAACAATAGTAAATAGCGATGGAGGCTTCAGACATCCGCCGATGGCTGTTTTCGATGGTTAGCGATGATTGTTGATCTCTGTGGCGTTTTCGTAAATAAAATATAATAGCCGTCACAAGCCGTCAAAAATTGAAGTAAACTTGCCGTCGGCGGCCGTCGCTAGCCATCGAAAATTATCATATATACAGCCCCCGTTTGACAAGTATTGTTTACGATCGTTGTTTGGATATTCGTTTTTATCACAAAACAGACATTTGTATTCATCCGATACAATATTTGACAGATTTTTCCCAGTATTGGAAAGTTAGAAACACAATATAGTAATTATATTTTGCAAATCATTACATTATAAATGGTTTACAAAATTTCGACAACTCTTTCTTTTTGTTCCCTGTGTACGATATAGGGAACAAAATGGAAGTGCTGTCGAAATTTTGTTGAATGGTTTAAAATTAAAGTGATTTGCAAAATATAATTACTACTATGTTTGTAATGGAAAGTAGGATGTGATGACCAACCTCAAAGTGTAAAACAATAATCTAAAAATTGTAGATTATATTCATATAATAATTTGTGTAAATCCATTTGAAAATAAAATTAAATAGAATAATATTATATATTTGCGAAAATTTAAATGTATGATTTAACTGAAAAATAAAATGTCAATACGTAAATGATTAATACGTTTTTATGTTTTAAAGAAGAAAAAATGGTCAATTATTGTGTCTATCGGAGCTGGATGTACCAAGAAAGAAAAGAAATTGGAGGCTCAATAAGTGAACATTTTCAAAATATTGTACACGTCTTTATTGATTTTGCTTTAAATAGTAATGGGAACGATGAAGATATCGGTACCCATTGTAATGACCGGCCATTTCGAACCATTCAAGTTGATAATCATTCACACATGTCGGACTTGAATTGCTCAAAACAACAGATTGTTAATTTATATTTGACAAAACATAGCATATATGATAAATAAATCAATCACAAAATCACAGACACAGAGTAATGTAACAATAAGCAGCGTAATACATAAATAGTAGTTCATGAAGCTACTACATAAAATCAGAGTCTGAAACAAAATACAACAGAAATCCAAATACAAGAAGTCTTTAATACAAAGCAAATGACAAGTCTGAACTTCGTCAGCTGGGAATAACTACAGTAACTGAAAAAGCTAAACAGATGAAAGACAGATCTCCAAGCAAAGCTCCAAGCTCCAAAGGTAAGTCTCAAATGCTGTGATACTCACGCTAACCCAATCATAAAGCAAAACACTAAACATTCGAGTGAAGATTAACATTCTTATGCAAGTAAATTAACTCAAATGAAAAGTCCAAGTGAAATGCAATATAACTTAGAGGATGTTTAGGATCTCATCCCTTGAGGATCCACGGAACTATCTACATACATAGTACAATACGCTGCATAGATAATGTCTATAGTAAAGTATAATATTAAAATAGCATTAAGGCGTTACCCATATCCTCCTTAACATATTTTTGTATAAGTGCCGTAGTATATATAGTACCGTAATTCCTCCTTAAACTGGAAGGCTATCAGAGGACAGTTCATAGTATACGACGCAAACAAAACTCATAGAGGGTGCGATAAGGCGTATGACAAGGCACGCGAGGCAATGCCTAGTGTAGAATACTACCATTTTGTGGATCCAGACTGGTGGTAACGATAGCAGCTAGTAACGCCCACCTTGAAACACACTCCCATAATCATAGTGGTGCACCCAATCGAATCACAAAGTAATAGAATGGTAACGAAGAAGCATGCTCGATCGGAGGTGCACTACAACAAAATTACCTTTTCACAACTGCCAAAAACAGTTGTAATAGGTTTATAACAACTGGCACCCGTCAGTCCTTATATCCGCAATTGTAATAGAGTTGAATTATTTTACAACGGGTACGTACAATTGCAGAAGCAGTTGTAAAAATTCTTTTTACAACTGCAAGTATCAGTTGTAAAATAATTATTTACAACTGCTTTCGACGATTGTTATAAGACTCTTTTGCAACTATCGGCGGCTGTTGTAATGGAATCTTTTACAGCTGCTTTTGGCGGTTGTAAAAGACTTATTTACAACTGTTTACGACAGTTATAATTAATATTCTAACAACTGTTTATGCCTGTTGCGTTGACATTTTATAAGTTTGTAATGGCTGTAGTAGGATCTACTACAACTTGTGCTTACAGCTGCAACAAATAATTTTACAACTAGTACAAACTACTATAATTCATCTTTTCACAATTGGTATTAACCATAAATTTCATGATATTATAACTAAAACCTATATTTCGTTAATAACAACCACAGTCATTCAAATGCTTGAAACAACACGATTCATTAACATTCAAAAACAATTTAAATTTACACCATTTATGAATTCATAACTTCATTCCAAAAGATAACTAAATCCATAACATAAGTCGGTAAAAGTACATATACGTACTAATCAAAAAAGATAAATTCTTTCTATCAAACGATAGATGTGCCAATTGCTTGTCCAATCGTATAGATATATGAAGTAGGCCTAAATAGAAGAGCTTCAGGTCCACCACCGCATTGACCCAAACTTTCCAAGTATCTGCTCGTTCTTACCTATAGATGCAACAAGTTCAAGCTTCTTTCTCCAAGTGATCAACCTATAAAAAAAAAAAATCATAAAATGTAAAATAATTAACATTATACTAATTAGTATAGGACTTTTTTGATATGTAAAGACTGTGTATAATATCAAAAAAAAAAAATTATGAAAACAAACATATGTGATACGATGTATAATTGCTCTAATACACTTCTATCAAAAACTCTAGTAAATCAATATGTGATTTGATAAGTTGTAGCTTTTTGATACAAAGAGAAATTTATTGCGAGGCTTATATTGATCGATATTTATGAACATTTTTCATACACGCACTCTATGTCCTTCATGATGTACATATATCCATAATTCATTGCTTTATCCATCATTTTGCACTTCGAATATGCACCTATCATCTCAATGCATGCTCTTGTATCTTACCGTTTACTAATTACTTTCAGTTTCATTAATTTCCCTCACCTTCTATTAAGTGGTGAGTTATTAGCTATAACATGTTTGATCAATTGTATTCTAAGTCAAACAATAAACATTAGAATACCGTCCATAATTTTGGTGTCAGGGCATGACAACGTACAGTTCCTTTATCATCAACTGTATTCTATCTAAATCAAACACTGAACATTAGGACATCATTGATTTTGGACCTTAAAGGTATCAAGTACTGAATAGTACCATATAATGAATGGTCAAAAGATACGCAATTGCAAATAAGAGTTCAAGAAATCGGAAACTATGAACGATAAACATAGTTATTTCGCCAGATAATTTAGTTTTTCTTGTACATAGCATGAAATCATAATCATTTTTAATGTGAATAAATGTTGAATTACATCCAATCAAGTTGATTTTAGGTACAAAGAAAAATATTTTTAAAATATGGGTTTTATTATGTGATTATCCAACTTTAGATCATCATTCAGTGCATAAGGCTTCTTCTAGCCTATGCGGAATCTAAAGTCGGCAACTTGTATATGGTCTTTGCCCCCTCGTTATCAATAAATCAAACATTCATACAAGAAAACGAAGATAGGAAAGTAAAACTCGCATTTGGGTTATTATAAAGTAATTAGTTAGTACTATAAGCTCATTAATTATGTTAGGAAATGAGAGGAAGATTCAAAATCCAATCCATTGAATCATACCAGCATAAAATGGTTGGGTTGGACCTACAAACCATCAAATGTGTTTTATACGTTGTGTGGCTGGCAAGCGGGGAAAAGTTGATAAATAAAACCAAATAAATAAAGCATTCAAAGAAAATGAAAAAAAAATCATCATGGTTATTCATGTGGAAACATGAATAAGCATTCGCCTGTGGGACAATTTTTATTTGTAGTGGAGCTTACTAGCCTTTGCTTCTGCCTCCACACTTTCGCATGCATAAATCTAAGCATTAATCCTTTTCCTTATTTACATCATTATTTATTCGTTTATAAATCATGGAAATATAGGAGTCCAAAATCTAACACTTTTCATTTGATTTCAAATCTTGATGTGTTATGATCTAACCATATTGATCGTTATATAAACTTCGTTGGTTATTAAAAATTGAAACTTTGTGACTGGGAGTGAAACGCTTGTTTTATGAGAGAGAAGATGGATTGGAAATAGATGATGCACAGAAAAAAAAATAACCGACCAAAAATTGGGATGGAGCAAAGAGAGAAAGAGACCCACAGTTTCCTGTATTGAGAAGCAAATGTAATATTCCAAACATTCGTTTTCTTTGGAAAATAGAAGGCGAAGCAATACATGCACAGTTATTATATATTAAAGTTGAAATATCAGCATTAACAATGAGGGCAACAATACCATACAGATGAGGACCATCAAAATTAATAGGAGCTTTACTTACAGCTATGAGTTGGATTAGTCATATCTAAATTAGTTGAAGACTGTGGTCATTAACCACCAGCGCACGCTCACACGTGTGTGTGTATATGTATATACATATATATACAAATATATTGTCTAGTATACGTATAGAATACAACAGCAAGATGATTAGGGAAAGGAGGTTAAAACATGAAATACCTCAAAAAGTAAGGAAAGGTATGTTCTAAGGCTAGCAGCAGTAAGTTATATATGTATATTTGTTCTTGTATTCAACCCTATACACGTTCAACACCACATACATACACCCAGACAAACAGCCGCACTCATGCACACACATCTACACATAAAGAATCACCTGCACTGCTTGAAACTGTCACACGCATGTAACATTGAATAAAAGCAGCAAATCGAATTTAATATAGCCTATCCTACTAGGCAGTTGGCATGGGGCTGATGACGTAATATATTTTTCTTTCAAATGACATAGGCATGCTAAATATGAGGCAAAAAGATTGCTGCTGTCATCTTTGATTTCTCATGCTGCAAGACTAAAGGCTGTATAAATGTAACACAAATAACAAGTTCAAAAATCAACATCACAATACAAGCATGTAAAATTCAAAGATTATAACTTTTAGACATAAATATGTTCGTGTTTACTCAGCTAAAAATTAGTTACCCTTTTTGCATTCCAAGCAGTGGAAGCAGTATCTCCATTCAACAAAAGCAGAGGCTACATGATTTTCAGGCAGCTACATGACATTTGTGATGACAATAGATTGTTTGATGGCAGTGCAATTTAGTTCACCATCATCTAACATTGGTAAATTTAAATAAAGATTACAGTAATAAACAAGATTCAAAAACAAATAAGAACAAAAGAAATGGGTGGATCACTTATAACGGATAACTTTGGTCAGACCCATCCATATATACATGTTTATGCGAGTCAAAATTCTTCATAGGGAATTCAAGTAACTTAAAAAGTTATAACCCATAGGAAATCCTGATGATGGGCGGTACATGGTTTATCAGCCATCAATGTTAAACGTTTATCAACTACTATGTATCGCTCTAATATTACATTAACTGTTCGACCTTGCTTAACTATTCTTATGCTTAACTATTGGACGACATGATGAATATAAGCAATAGTTGATTTTGTGAACCAAAAGGAAATACACAATACTGATGGCCCAAAACTCAAAGGCCAATTGTACTGACTACATACATACTAATCATGTTATGTTAGACAAAACAGGTATAAGGAAATACACATTAAACCGTGGTACATCAAGTTATGACTTTTTATACTAATATAACAACTTTGAGGCATTACAACAATCACTAACTAACAGTAATTTTGATAGAACCCGTACTGCAGCAGTTACTACAATTTCCATCATACAATGGAAAAAATGAACCCATTAAATACAAAAACCAACTATGACTCATTAATTAAGCAAGTACATAATGATCTAACATATATATTGTAATGATCCACATTTATCCAAAATGACGTGAAGTTCTAGTATTCCCAGTTTACAAAAAATCAATTAAAGCTTATTGTATGTTAAAGTGAAATTAATGTTAAAGTGGTGATTATAGTTTAGGAAAATTAAGGTTGCACTGTTTACTATAGAAAAGGCACTATTACTCAACAGGTTCCATAAGAATCAGACTTAGAGTACTCAGCCTTTTCAACCAAAGTAACACATACATATACAAACATCCTCGATCATCAATTTATAGATCAATTCGTAAATAGAAGCTTACCTTCTAAGTATCACAAGTATGGACCTTCGGCACACAAATATAAAAGAGAGCATATTGAGGCCTCTAATAGAGCATATCCAGATTTGAACTCATGAATTTCAGATCTAGTGGCTTCATATATTTTTTAGGCATCAGCTTTAGATTCAGTTTCGACTTTTAGTGGATATCCAAGCACAAGCACCAGAGATGTATAGTGCAAGGCTCTTCGATAACAACAGCGGAGATTTAACTTGGTTATTTCAATTTCAAAACCCCAAACTGATAGCTGCGACATCGATTCAATCTTGAAGGAGAAGCTGTTTGGGAACACGAAAGTCTTTCTTTTCTCTTCGAAAGGAAACAGTGGCAAAGAAAATTAAGGATGAGAGAAGGGAAAACAAAAGTTTAGGTTATCAGTGGAGAGAGAGGAGGAGTGCTGATTATAGATAAAAAATTCGAGCCTAAAAATTTGGGTTTGGAGCCAAAAGGAATTTGGTTTGGGAGCCAAATTTAACATCCACTTAAAGAAGGCAAACTTCACCCTTAATCAAGTCAAATACCAGTACTAATTATACTGACACTATATAGTATTTAATCCAAATGTTAATTTCCTACGTTATATTACTTAGAAATGAATAATATATTAAACTCTAAACAAAACCAAACCTTAACCACTACCTTCATTGAATAAATTTCTACCAAAATAATCCAAAAGTAGAATATATTACTATAATTAATTCATTCAAAAGAAAAAACAACATCAATGGTAATTATTTCATATTTAAAAATAATTATTAATTATTATTATTTGAATTAAATTTTTAATTATTATTATTATTATTATCTAGCATTAAATTTTAACTTTTAATTATAATTATTTAATTAATTATTATTTTTTACAAATGTTTATTACTAATTATTAATTGTTAGCATTTAATCGTGAAATATATATAAATTATTAATTATATATTTAATATTTATTTATTTATTATTGATTATTAGATTATTAATTAATTATTACTGATTATTAATAGGAATTATTTCATATTTAAAATTAATTATCAATTTTTATTATATAATAATAATTATTAATATTTAAGTATTATGTATTTAATATTAAGTTTTTATTGATTATTAATTATTATTATTTTAATTAACTAATTATAATTATTATTACTTAATATTGATTTTTAACTTTTAATTATTATTTAATTTTTTTTAACTTTAATTATTAGTTTTCATTATAAAATTTGTTACATATTAATTATTAGTTACTATTATTTAATAGCGGTTATTATTTATAAATTATTAAACTTTAATTAAATATTTATTAATTATTGATATTAATTAATTAATTAATTATTAATTACTAATTAATTATTAATAGGAATTATTTCATATTTTAAATTAATTATTTATTTAATAGTAGTCATTAACTATTGTACATTAATATTTAATTATTATTATTATTTAAGTATTATTTATTGAAATATTAATTATCAGTTATTAAATTTTTTATTTATCAGTAATTATTTTAATAATTATCAAAAGTTAATTACCAATATTAAATATTACTTCTTAATTACTAATATTAATTCTTACTTAATATTAATGTTTGATAACTTTTATTATTATTTAATATATTATGTTTAACATTTAATTTTCATTTAATATAAAAATATTATTATATTAATTATTAGTTACTATTATTTAATTGTAATTATTATTTATAAATTATTAACTGTTAACTAAATATTAATTATACATTTATTGTTTATTAATATATCAGTTATTGATTATTTTTCATTAAGTTTTTAATTATTAATCATTATGTATGTGTTGTCGATTATTAATTATTCAATATTTAATAGTAATTTTTGAAAACTAATTACTATTTATTAATTATTTAATAATGATTATTAATTATTAATATTAATTATTATTAATTTTTAGGGTTATCATTAAGTATTGTTATTTATTAATTATTTAATAATAATAATTATTTATTAATTATCACATAGTGATTATTTATAATAATTATTCATATTTTCAGATTAATTATTTTTTTTTAATAGTAACTATTCTTATTAATAAAAAATTATTCATTGTTAATTAGTAAATACTAATTATTGAGTATTATTATTTAATTATAATTATTAATTAATTATTACAATGGCCAAACGAAAATGGTCGCAATAGACATCTATTACAACTGACAAAAAGAAGGGTTGTAAAAAATAGATATCTATTACAACTGGCAAACGAAAAAATTGTAATAGACATCTATTACAACTGACAAAAATGGAAAGTTGTTAAAAATATGTATCTATTACAACTGGCAAAAAAAACGTTGTAATAAGCACTTATTACAACTGGCAAAATAAAAGAGTTGTTGAATATAAGTTTATTACAACTTCCTGAAAAAAAGAGTTGTAAAAAAACCTTTTTTACAACTGCCGTTTTTTAGCAGTTGTAAAAATACAGTTGTAATATAGTCCTTTTGTTGTAGTGGTGTGACCTCGCTTGGCATGGCGTGGCTCTTGTTTTAGTCATATCAAGATGACCCAAAGGGGCCAGGGCTGCGTTCATACGTAATGCAGGCATTCGCCAAACCATCCTACTTCGTTCTGGATTCTTCACCACATGCACATTTGTTAAAGTGGTTTTCGATAGTTGTGGCTTCGGCTGACAAGAGGTGTTGCGTGGCTGCTTCAGTGAGTACGGCGGCAGTAGGAGAAAAGGTGGAGCAAGGCGCTGGTGCACGACAGTGGCTGAAGGCAAACAGAGGGAGAGTGTGGCGGAGGGATCTCGGTTACGTGTAGCTGCTGCGAGGCCTCGGCTATATGGGCAAGAAGGGTAAGGGTCGAGGAGTAAGGTTGCGTGTCAGTGTATGATGCATGGGCTGTTTGAGAGGGTGGGAGGCGAGCTATCACGGTGGTTGGTGAAGTGTGGCTGTGGCGTGATGAGCTGCTTATGTGGAGGTGTGAAAGTTGACTGTGTGGGCAGCGTAAGAGGATGGTGTGGTCGGAAAATGGAGGTGAACGGGTTAGGGTTGCGGTGTTTAGTAGGAACGGGTAGAGCGTTGGGAAGGCGGCTAAGGAGGAGGCTTGTGGCAGAGTAAGGGCGAGGGAAGGCGGTGGTTGTTGGGTGGAAGCGGCAGATGAAGAAAATGAGAGCAAGCAAGCAATGCAAATATATATGAATGCAACCTATATTTTTTTCTCAAATAAACAAGCAGAAAGAGAAGATTGAGATATACTGAAATAGAGCCCAGGGAAAATGGAATGAACCAGAAACTGTATTGAATAGGGAGATGGAAAACGTCAAATATTAAATTTCTTGGAATATTAAAAGTTAGTGGCCATTAGCTTCAACCGATGGACAAATTAATAGACATAGGAAGCCTAAAAGATTCAAATGCAGAAATGATATGGTTAATCATTTCGTCGATTTTGCCGTGTAACGGACTCCGAATTCACAAATGAATATACTACTGAGATCAGCATGACGAGATGAACAAAATGGTACACAGATACTAGAGTTACGACCATCCTATCGAAACTTGATTTTCGCTGCTAAAAATGCTATTAAATTTCCGAAAATAAGATAAACGGAACTAGAATAATCTAAATTTGACGAAACGATATACGACATCTCACTCAGAAATTGATTTACATTTTTTTATACAAAATATCCAGATTTCAAAAATATTTTATTTCCATCAAATTTAACCGATTTAAATTTTAAATTGAGATTTCTCAATTGAACAACTTATATATTTTCTGATGAAAATTTGACACTTATTATATTTAAATAGACTATTTCAAATATCAAATTTTCATTGCAAAATTTTATTATATATTTGCGTGAAAAATTTAGTTAATTACGTTATTTTAATCATTAAAATTTTTGGGTCATTACACTCTCTCCCACTCAAAACTTTTCATCTCCGAAAAGGAATGAGATAGGAGAATCTAAGCAATAGAAAGGAAAGATAGATTCGAAATACATAGTACCAGATACAACAATTAATTCAAAACCATATAAATTTCATTTTAGAGTGTTGACACTATACATATCATTACTTATTAACATCCATTTATTATTATCATTTTAATTAACTTACTTTCAATTAATTTACATTCACATCCAATTTATTTGCAGTATAAACATTTATTATAACCACTCAATTTTTATTTTTAAATTCCCTTAAAAAAATCCATTTTTGGACATCATATTACTTACATTTATATTGTATACTATTCAATTAAATGTTCTTATTATATTCAACATTCTCTAAGTAAGTTTTGTTAATGTTCCGAATGTAATTAAGGACTATACAAATTTACCTTTTATTTACCACATTTTTATTGAGCAAAAATTTAGTTTGGATACTTTTATTACTTAAGTTTTCTCTTGTATAATATTCAATTACATATTCACATTACATTTAACTTTTTAAATATTTCAGGTAAGTTATATATGTTTTAGAATGCAATTGAGTATAATAAAATAAATTTTATCCTAGTTCAACTGTTTCAAGCTAATTAATTCCATTTCTCATTTTGGACACTCCAATTATTCAAAAAAAAATTCTTCATTTCAATAATTGAAAACCATCACTTAACATAAAACTTAAGAGTTAAATTTTCGGTTTCACTTCAAACCATTTTGAAATATATATATATATATATATATATATATATATATATATATATATATATTACACATCAAATCGTACTCAAGAAATTCAAATCAAATCCATTTTCCATAACAAAAGTGTAGCAATGCTACTAGGTGGTCTCCCCACTTTGAGACTCAAAAATGAATGTCGATGATGCTGCGGCCATCACTGAAATTATTTTCCAACGACATAAGAGGAGAGTACCGACTTACTTCTTTATAAATTCTTTGGAAACAACTACCATTCGAAAATACTTTCAAATAATATTTTTTCAAAACTTTGAAAACCAAATTTTGAAAAGCACCAAAAATTAAATTCATTTCATTTGCAAATCAGATTTATAAACCATGTTTTAACATATTCATCTCCTTATAACATACAACAAAGGTTAATGGTTTATGAATGTGGACAAAACAATAAATGATAATCTAGTACTATCATTTCTAACAACCAATTCATTTAACTATCTGATTTCAGAAAATTATACTTTTATATAAAAAATATAATCATACATAAAATTATTTCATTTACCCATTTCGAAAACAATATTGTGTCAGTTTGCTATGTTCATGTGTTTTCGAATTCCTATCGATAGCATTAGCTAGACGAATCGATCGAAACCCAAAATTCAAACTTAACAACTCAAACAACACAATATAAAACATTTTCATATCGATTACAAATACGCTTCCTCATAGGATAATTCAAGAATGAATTTTAGAACAAAGATAGAGGTTCAAATTTATAGGAACCTTAATCAAAAAGAATTCTAACTAAGGAGATATGCTCGTAAGGAAGATAAGATAATTAAATCACAAAAGCGGAAAGGTGCATAAACTTTCATTAATCTCGGCGACCATAACTGGGTCAATCGAGACTCCATTTTCAGAAACAATATGCTCAAGGAATCAGACTTCATCCCTCTAGAAATGGAATTTAGAAAATTTGGCTTTCAACCGATGACTTCTAAGAGTTTCCAACACAGACCAAAGGTGACTCATATTCCTTCTCAGACTTAGAAAAGACGAGAATATCATCAACGAAAAAAGGACAAAATTGTTGAGAACATTGCAGGAAACAGCGATTCATGAGATCGACGAAGAAGGCGGAAGCATTGGTTAATCCGAAGGGCATGACTAACCATTCATAGAAACCATTCCCTGTTCAGAAAGATGTCTTGGGAAATCTCTCCTCAGCTACCCAAAGCTGGTGAAAATCGATATCAATATCGAGCTCAAGGAATAAGATCGTTGCATAATTCAATTTCCCGCTTAGGAGGTAGAGAAGCGAATTCAACAAACATTAGGATAATCCCTGACTATCGGGGTGGAGTCAAGATCATTATGTTGAGAATCAAGCAAAAAGATAAAACTGCTTGCATAATCCTGAGGCAATCAACATTTAACCACAAGAGAATTACCCTGGTCGTCTACTAAGGAAATGGTTCTGGCTTTGCAAGAAATAACCGCATCATACCGCTTTAACAAATCACTCCCAAGTAAGATATTAAATTCATCAAAACCGAGGACATAGACATCTTCAGTGAATCGATGCCTATTGTAAAGGAGTTTCACCCCTTTACAAATCATCCTAAGGTTAGTGGGAGCGCCGATGGAATTATTCACACATAAGGATGAAGTTTCCAATTGAGGTTGCCAGATTTGCTCAAATTTATTACAAAGATCAACAGAAATAAAGCTATGTGATGCTCCAATATCAAGGAGAACATGAACAGGAAAGGAAAAGAATGGATTTTAGAAAGGTAAAGCTCCAAAATTCAAAAGAAATAATAATCAATGAGGATCCGAACAAAGAATTTCAAGCTCGAACGAAGATGACTCCATGATTAATATTACGCATTCTAGGGTATTACTACCCTATCTCTGATGAGTTTATACTCCATATGTTAAGTTTTGCCTAAACCAGAGCTCTGATACCACATGTAACGACTGGCCATTTCGAACCATTCAAATCGATAATATTCCACACATGTCAGACTTGAATTGCTCAAAGCAACAAACTGTTAATTTATATTTGGCAAAACTTAACATATACAGTAAATAAATCAATCATAGAATTATAAATACAGAATAATACAAAAATAAGCAATGGAATAGATAAATAGTAGTTCATGAAGCTACTACATAAAATTAGATTCTGAAACAAAATACAACAGAAATCCAAATATAAAGAGTCTTTAATACAAAGCAAATGACAAATCTGAACATAAACAATTGGGAATAGCTGCAATAATTGAAAAAGCTGAATAGATGCAAGCAAAGCTCTAAGCCCCAAAGGTGAGTCTCATATGCTGTGACACTTAGGTTGACCGGAGCATAAAGCGAAACACAAAACACTCGAGTCAGGATTATCATTCTTATGCAAGTAAATTAACTCAAGTGAAAAATCCAAGTGAAATGCAATATAAATTAGAGGATGTTTGGGATTCCATCTCTCGAGAATCCGTGGAACTATCTACATACATAGTACAATACGCTACATAGATAATGTCTACAGTAAATTAAAATATTAAATAGCGTTAAGGCGTTACTCATATCCTCCTTAACACATTTTTATATAAATGACGTAGTCTATATAGTATGTAATTCTTCCGTAAACTGGGGGGCTTCAGAGGGCACTCCGTAGTGTACAACATAAACCAAACTCGTAAAGGGCGCGGTAAGGCATATGACAAGGCACGCGAGGCAATGTCCAGGGTAGGATACTACCGCTTTGCAGATCCGAACTGTGGTAACGCATAGCAACTACTACCACCCACCTTGAGATCCACTCCTATAGTCAAAGTGCACCCAATCAAATCATAATGTAATATAATGGTATCGAAGAAGCATGCTCGATCGGAGGTGCAACCTCACTTAGCCCGACATGACTCTTGTTTTAGTCATATCAAGCTGACCCGAGAGGGTCAGGGCTGCGTTCAAACCTCATACAGACGTTCGCCAAACCATCATACTTCGTTCTGGATTCTCCACCACGTGCACAGTTGTTCAAGCGGTTTTGGGTAGTTGTGGCTTCGGCTGACAGGGGGTTGTTGGGTGACTGCTTCGGTGAGTACGACGGCAGTGGGAGAAAAGGCGGAGTAAGGCACTGGTGCATGGCATTGGATGAAGGCAAACAGAGGGAGAGTTTGGTGGAGGGATCTCGGCTACGTGTGGCTACTACAAGGCCTCGGCTATAGGCTCAAGGAGGCGAAGGGTCGGGGAGGAAGGCTGCGTGTCAGTGTATGATGCGTGGGCTGTTTGAGAGGGTGGGAGGCAAGTTGTCACAATGGCTGGTGAAGTGTGGCTATGGCATGATGAACTGCTGACGTGGAGGTGTAGAAGTTGGCTGTGTGGGAAGCGTAGGAGGAGGGTGTGGTTGGAAAATGGAAGGGAACGGGTCTGGGTTGCAGTGTTTAATAGGAAAGGGTTTAGCATGGGGATGGTGACAAGGGAGGAAGCTTGCGGTGGACTAAGGGTGACGGGAGGCGGTGGGTACTGGGTGGAAGCGGCATATGAAGGGAATGGGAACGAGCAGGCAATGCAAGTATATGAATGCAACCTACATTTTTTTTCTCTCAAATAAACGAGCAAAAAGAGAAGATTGAGATATATTGAAATAAAACCCAGAGAAAATGGTCAGAAATTACATTGAATAGTGGGATGGCAAAAGTCAAACATTAAATTTTTGGGAATATTAAAAGTTAGTGGCCATTAGCTTCAGCCGATGGATAAATGAATAGACACAGAAAGCCCAAAAGAATCAAATGTGGAACCAATACGGCTAATCATTTCGTAGATTTCGTCGTGTATCGGACACCGAAATGCACAAGTGAATATACTATGGAGATCAACACGACAAGATGAACAGAATGGTATAAACATTAAAGATATGACCATCTTATCAAAACTTGATTTTCACTGCCAAAAATGCTGCCAAATCGTCGAAAATAAGATAAATGGGGCTAGAACAGTCCAAATCTGGCGAAATGAAATATGACGTTTCACTTAGAAAATGATTTACATTTTTCTTATATAAAAATATTTAGGTTTCAAAAATATTTTATTTCCATCAAATTTAACCGATTTAAAATTTAAATTGAGATTTCACAACTGAACAAACTTACATATTTTCTGATGAAAATTTGTCACTTGCTATGCTGAAATAGACGTATTCCAAACATTAAATTTTTATTTCAAAATTTTGTTATATATTTTCCTGAAAAGTTTAGTTAATTACGTTATTTAAATTGTTAAATTTTTTGTATCGTTACATCCTTGTAGTAGGTGAAAATTATTGAAGCATTTGATATCGGATATGGTAATAGTTCATTTGTGCCAATATGGTTTCATGCCGAATTATTTGGTGTCGGGTCATCGTGGAGAACTTGAGCACCTAATCCCATACATTTAGAGGAGGAGGTGGATGCCGAAACTGTTTCAACGAATCTCATAGAAGATATGGGTTGAAGATGCATCATGTTTAATTTTCCGTACTATTGAAGATGCACCACGGTATGTATGATCATATACGATATAACTGTATTTGGACTTATTCTAAAAGACTAGAAGCCAGCTCAATCTAGTCAAACCCAATTGTAAAGGCAATGTAACCATATACGGTATTATTCTGTAAAGGCAATATAACCATATATGGTATTAATCTACTAGTTAATGTTGTTTTTGGCATATTTTAGTCAAGTGTTACTACTGTCGCATCAACCGGCTCGTTTATACAATAAGATATTTCTAATCTTTAGTACTACGTTGGTCGCTCCACACTAGAAGAGTATGCTCGGGTTTCACTAGCAATTGTAGTTCATAATCATCTTATTTTAATGCGCAAAGGAAAGAAGAATTCGAGAATACTTTATAGTAATGCTTTAATGTGGTTTGCTGCATCACTGTCAGGGTCGGCTGGCAAGGAAACAACAGACATATCAACAGTTTGATCAACATTTGGATCAGCTCGATACCCATGGATAATTCCAAGTTTTCCTCTCAATATTGCTGCTTTTGTCGCACTCTGAAATTCCATCCCCTAGAATGAGATAAAAAGTAGATTTGCTATTGAGGTATCGAACATTAGCCATGAATTCATGTGCTTTTGCGTGTATTACTATTGTAGGAACCTTTAGATTATCACTTGCTCCTTGTGTATTTTTCTTTCTACCATCAAAATCAGATGATGTATTCTTTTACTTTAAGACTAGTTAATTCGGTGTTGTTTATATGGTGTTTGATGATGCTCAACTTGGATTAGTCATTGAAATGTCCAATTCAAGTTTATCAAAGTTAAACACTTGATGTTTGTCGAATACAATAGGTAAATGAAAATTTGCAGTTTTATATAAATATATGAGCAACTTGTTAGAATATAGTTTAATATAATGCTCACGCTATAATATATTCTAGTAAGCTCAATTATAGTTTAATGTAATGTCCTTCAACTTATGAATAACGGTACCCTTATATGGATTGAAGAGGTCAGCATTAGCCCGCTGAAACTGTAATATTCAGTATGTCCTTGTTGAAAAATCGAGAGTTAAACAGTGTTAAAACACAAAAATGCATAATGAACTATACAAATCAGAAATAAAACATCCTTATTAAAATATTTTACAATAACAATTAACTTCATTAAATGTGATGTACTTTAAGATATCGAACAAAAATCATTAGATGCAAAATATTTTACAATTTTACCAAAACTTTTTTCTTTGGAACATGAAATTACAACATCAAGTTGAAGTTATTACACGATTTTAAACATAATATTCACATTTTGTTGTCTTTATTTAGACCTTTAACAATGCCATATAAAAGCTATAAAGCGTGCTTGTGAAATTGTTACTAGAATATTGATGAAATTGGAGAATTTACAGCATCAACCATAGGTTGTTAAATTTAATGTCGGCAACAATGTAAAGTAAACATTGTCCTTAATATGAATTGTGATAACATTATGCATATGTTGTAAAATAAAAATAAATAGAGCTTATAACTGTTTTTTGTTGTTGTTTTTCTTCGAGTTTTTAACATTTGATAAATATTGTTTAATCCTATAAATTTATAATGTTTAAAAAACGTTTTTTTACTCACATGTTTCTATAACATTATACATGTGCGAAAAAGTAATCATAATACAATGTAAGAAAGTCATTGTTAAAAGTTGTTTTTATGACATTTAAACAAACATTGTAGATAGTTTTTGTTTTACAACATTTGTACATAAAATGTTGTTTAGAAAAAATCTATTACAACGTTTTCCTTAACAATTATTGTGAAAAATCTACCTTTTTTACAGCACTTTGGTGAACTGTTGCAGAATCAGTATTGTAAAATGATATTTTTGTTGTAGTATTTCTATACAATTCATTAACTTACACTGCTTTTAGGTTTATTGTTATCGATATTTTCAAATGACTTTTGTTTTCAACCAAATAAATATGGTTTCGAGAATAAAATCTTTCTTAAGATTTATGAATATACTTATACAATTGAGACAAGTATTTGGGTACAATTTCTAGGTATTAGAAATGTTTTGTTTGTGTATATTCTTTTACCATTGATATAAGTATGTGGAAAAGTTTTCTAGGTATTTAAAAAGCAAAATGGTTTATGAATATGCTTATATCGTCGCGATAAGTATATGAATATTTTCTAAGTATCGAAAGAGTAGAGGAGACTTGTTATCTTTCTAAAAGTATTTTGATACACGTATTTACAAAGTGGTTTTAATCAATGAAGTGATTAATTAGAGAGATTTAGTGGTTTCTTTGTGGTTAATCATGCTTGATTATATCTATGGTTGAATTGTTTGTTTATTTGATAATTAAATAACCGACCATCAAATTTTGGCCAGTTTTAAAACTATCATAATCGGTTCGGAGAGATCAGGATCATATATGTTATTGGAAAACCATTTTTAACTGGCATAAGCGTTTGAATTGAAGATATCTTAAAGATGATCAAAGATGGAGTTCTTTAAAGTGCAAAGGCTACTCACTACTAATCCTGAGGCTGATTCCAAAATAGATGCAGTAGAAGTGATGCCCTCTATTTGTTCATATCCTGAACAACTTATATGGACAAATGCTAGCATTGCATTGTTGCCTGGAGAGAGAGTGTTAGCATTCCAAGTAGAATTTGCTAAGAAGGTAAAATGTATCCTCTAGCCTCATGACCATGATTGACTAAAATCATCGGGGATGCAGCAGCCTATGTGGGTCGCACCCATTAGAATATCTCATCAAACTTATATATATATATATATATATATATATATATATATATATGGATTTGGTCTCTTGGGAAAATGTTGCAAAGCAACCGAGGTGATGAAATATTCGGTACTATCCAGTAAAGGGTAGGCCGATCCTATGTAGCAAGGATGCCACATGTTCTTCTTGACCTTGGCACATTCTTTTAAAGGTGTATTATGACAAGTGGTACCCGGGTGCCTTGTCGCTGATGGAATCCATTCTCCAATAAGTGCCCTTCGGACTTATTTGTATACCTTCTATGTTGAAATTTAATTAATGTAATAATTTTGACTATGATTTCATATTTATTTTAAACCCGGATATTATTGTAATATCACAAGATTTTTTATGAAATGGTTTGATTATCGTAAGGTAAAATCGGTCTGTGTTTATATGCGGAATGGTTTTACGAGATACCTTTATTTTGGAAGGTTCTATAACATTAAAATCCATTTGAGTTATGTTTCTCACGTAGGTTTACTAGACAGATTTGGGAGTTATTTTTTATATAATGCTCGAGTCAGCCTAAGCATGTTTTCTTTACTTAGTTCAGATGCTTTGGTGCTTCAGAAGACTAACAAGATGCCTCTAAGACGTATTCACTTATATTTTGTTTCCGCTACATTGGTTGTTTATATTTGTCAGCATCTACGAGGACAGGTTGTTATAACTTTACAAGTTGATGATAAATTAGTTTACTCTAATTAATGTATGTATATTACTGTTTTCTTTTGTAAAGATCTGTTGTATATTATATATTACTCGTCACAATGTGAGATTATGTTCTGTCTTTTCTTTCCTTTCCCCCAACAATCTGTATTTCCGGCACTTGGATGCTCGGCATGTAAGTATTTTGGATGTATTATTATCGACTTTTGAGGCTCGAAAAGGCGGAACATCACATTATTGCTTTACTTTATATCTATTACGGATGTTTTGTGTTAAAATTTTGAATGTGAAATTATGGGGTAGTTTGGAATGTCAACAGGTGATAATTTTGGTACGATAATTTCTTTACAGTGATTTTAGTTGGTGCAAAACATATTTTCAATCAAAGTGGTAACAGTACCGTTATTTCCATAAGGAGTTCGTATTGAAGATGCCTTGATTGTATATTCTAGAAATGCTTTTTCCGCCTTCCCCGTTTTGGAATATTTAGCATGAAAGCAATAAAAATCCATCCACCTTTTAGAATTCACTTTTCTAGATACTAAATTTTAAATTCTTATTTTATTGCGTAATTTTAGAAATTTAAAAATAAATGGGAATTTCACTAAAACGAACTCTTTAACTTTAGTTTAATTTGAACAAAAATAATTTCTTCCTCTTTTTAGCCAATATAGAATATAAAAAACATACGTTTGAATACAAGGTTTATCAAACTGAACATTAGGAGGTTTGTCTATTGTAAGGAGTCAAAATAAAATAGCGTGAAGCCCAAATTTTCAGTAAATAGACCATTTTCTTTTCGCATGTATTTAGTCATCCGTTATCATTTTAGTTAAATCATGACACTTTCGAAACTCAATTGTTGTCCTCTTACTTTCTCAATGCTTCAATACAACCCTAAATCCGACATATTTCAAATCGTCGATATTTTATTAATGTAACTTCACAATGCCTATCGTCCATGCTTGTAGAAAATCCCTAAACCCAATATTTCATTCCCCTCGAATTTCGAAGGATGTTCTTTGAGTATCCTAGTTTTTTCTATTTGTCATACCAATATTCGTTTTTTCGTATACGTTGATCTTTGATTTAGAAACGATTTGATTTTTGAAGTTTATGGTTTTGGTCTCAATCCAAATTCCTTTATCCTTAGAAATATCGAATTTGAGTTTGTAGTTTTCAAAACTCAATTGCAAATTCACCGTTTTGTCCGCAAAGAAATCAAGTGATTTTCAGAATTTGTTATATTATATGAGACCTATAGCTAAAATGGCAAAGTAACCTGAATTTCAATCTGTAGTGCTATTTTTATAAAATCAATCTGGTAGCTTTGAATAAATAATATAATTTATAATTTAACATAGATTGTAAAAATATTATAAAGCTTCACTTAACTCAATTTAAACCCCGGTATCATTTTCTTTTTGTCCAAAAACTAATAAATTAAATATTCATTTTTATTATTATACAGCACTTTCGATATTCTTTCAGTTATATGCATATTAAATATGTAAATAACTACTAACCATAAGAATAAGGTTTTAGTTTTTTTTTTGAAAAGTTGGCAAACACAGCCCAAAGCCCAAAAGTAAAAAAATAAAACCGGGTAAATGATCACCACAACGCCACAATCCAGTTAATAAACACCCCGCCGCACAAAGCCCTTGTTCTCAAAAACAAAAAGAAAGATCGTAAACCCTAATAAAAATTAGGGTAGATCAAATTTCTCTCAAATCCAGCTTACGAGGGTTCTCCTTGTTGAAATTACTTCTGTCTAAGAGCGGATCTGATGAGCTTTATCCAGATTTGATCGAAAAATCATGTTCTATTTTAGTTTTTATTAATATTTCACACAACTAAAATACATCTAATCAGAGACTGCAAATTAAAGATTGAACATTTTCAGTCCTTAATTAATGGCAAATAAAAAACTAAAAAAAAATCAGTCTTTAGTTTAAAAAATTGGCGACTTAACTCCAGCTTCAACCGGGTTGCAAAAACTTTAAAATATTAAAAGACCAAATGTCAGTCTATAATTTGGTCACTAAATGAATGTACAACTCCTGAGATTTTTGTTCCATTTTAAAATCTAAAGGTTGAATTTAATCACCCACGTGGTATGCTCCAAGACTATTAAAAATTGAATTATTTACTAATTTTAATAAACGACAAATTTTCAAAGTAGGCTAATTTTTGAAACAAATCGCGATAGTAGTCAGTTTTTAAACTTATTACCAAATAGTGCTAGTTCAGCCCAGTCAGTAGTCCAGTCAGCGTTTGTCTAAATGCCAGATCAACGCGCAACTATAAGTTGCGCATAGATTTAATATTTTCGATGGCGCAACTCTTAGATGCGCATAGACGTATGTTTGATTTTTTTTATTATGCGCAACTGTTAGTTGCTCAACTTAATTTTTCCCTGTGCGCAACTAACAGTTGTGCAAAAGGCAATGTAACAGGTAGGCGCAACACATAGTTGCGCCTACTTTAAACTCGTGCAGGCACAACTATGAGTTGCACCTACACAGGTAGTTGCTGTAAAACAGAGACAACAGCTATCCTTTCCCTCATAACTCAAAAATATTTCAAAACCTTCAACCTCTTTTTCTATGCCCGAATCCATTGCTCCAAACCCAATGTTTAGCCATTTTGTACCAAAATATCACAAATTTTTTAAATTTCTTCTTCATTCTTCGATTAAACCAAAACTACAACAATGGATGCGGGATCCTCTTCGACACAAATAGATTTTCGTAATTTCCAAAGCCATAGTTCTTTTGATTAAGTTCTAATTTGCTTATAGTTTGGTTGTATTTGCTAGAAATATCGTCAATTAGCTTGTTTTACCAATTAATAATCCAATTTGAAGCATTAAATCACTACTTAATTTTAAACGATTTGTAAAATTTGTTTTTTTTGGCATGTACTTTGAAGAACCAGAAAGGAACCAGTAGACAGTAGCGTGCTTTATATGCAGGAGAATCACCGCTCTAATATTGAAGAGTTAATGAGGGTAATATTATCTATTTTTTAGATATAGTAAATTTTTGTAAGCTTTTTCGCATTTTGAATTAACTATAAGTTATAATTCTTTTTTTGCAGAGTATAAAACCTGTAACGACCCAGAATTTTATTTAATTAAAATTTGAATATTTAATTTATTTTAAATATTAATGAGTGAAATTTATAAGTCGAATAAATTTTTATTTGAATTATTGGATTTAATTGGATAATTAAATCGATAATTTAATATGTTAAATTATGGAAATAATTGAAAATTGGGTTAAATATGATTGAAAATGATTTGTAAAATTTTATTTTATCATGTTGGAGTTAGAACGATATTTTAGAACTTTTAAAATCGAATTAAAAGTTTATTTGTGAAAATTGAATATTTTAATATTTAATCGACTAGTGAAAATAGCCAATTTTTGAACAGTCTCAGAATTGAACGAAACCAGTTCCATTGGATCCGTAATAGTTATTTATTACCGGATTTCAATTTTCGTGTCAATCGGAGTTATCGTTTGATCGTGGCAGCTCGAAACGCATCGAATTGTTTTTAATATTAATTTGGCGAGTTAAAATAGCCATTTTTCAAACTGTCTCGGATTTCGACGAAACTAGTTTCATCGGATCTGTAATGTGGTATTATTGTAAGGTTTCAAATTTCGTGTCAATTGGATTTACCGTTTGTCCGGTACAAATTAAAACGCCTAGAAATCGATTTAAATCGGTTTAATTTAAATTGAACGTTTGTTGCCATAACTCGCACATATGATCGAATTAGCTTCCGAAACCTTTTCCATTGTGTCCGGAACGCGAGATAAACCCTAGGAACGTCAGTTTCGGCGCGTAAATCGGAGTTTGGAAAATCGGGATGAATAGTGTTCGTTCAAAACTCTATAAATAGCCCACCATTCTCACAAATAAAAAAAAAAATTTAAAAACCCTAATTATAAACTACAGCCGCCACCATGGATTCAAGGGCTGAAAACTCACAATCTTTCTTCCCCCAAATCTCTTAATCCACTCAATATTACAACAAACTTCCAACATGAATATTGTAGAGGGCTGTGAGTACTACAATCTCAACGGTGGAGATCGCGACTGGCTTCACGGATCATCGGCAAAATGGGTTTCAAGGGGGCGCGTTCAAGGTCGTTTTCTGGAGGATTGGGGTGCCGGAGCTCCACCTTGTCGCAGCCGAAGGTGGCTCTTGGCATGGCGCTTCAAACGGTTGTGGAATGATGGAGTATCGATCAACGGTGGAGGCGCGGCATCTAACCCTAGTTTGGGCTCCTATGGGTTGCGTGCGTGTTTTAATTACTGGAGAAAATTGCGTGAACGTGGGAGAAGGGGGGAAGGTGCGTGCGGTCTTGATGGAGTGGTAGGAGATCAACGGCCAATATTAGCTAGGTTATAAATTATAAAGTTTAGTTGTAAAATTTTATAAATAAAATCGTGTAACTTCAAATATTCATAACTTTTTCATACGAGGTCGAAAACGCGCGAAACCAGTTGCGTTGGAATCGTATGGACGAGCACTACGCGATGAAAATGGATTAGAGTCGTTTGGAGTTAGTGAGAATTTTGGGTAAAATTAAACGCGCGTTTAATTTTATTCGAAATAAATCGCTAAAACGAAATTGAAATCAAGGTGAGAACTTCTCACTCAATCGAATCGGTTTCGATTTTATTTTAAATAGTTAGATTTAAAATATTTGAATGCATGTTTGAATGATGATTGTTATCTATTGATTGTTAAAATAGACATTATGCGCCGTTAGTAAGCGGATGTTATTTAATAAAAACATATACCGCGAATATTTCATAAACAATGAAATTGGTATTATATATAATATCAATATATATATATTGGCATATGTATATATTGCAGTTGTTGATTTCCCCACATTTTTTAGCGGATGAGACCCTATTGCGCCGTTATTAAGCGAATAATATTATTAAAAACATATACCGCGATAATTTCGTACTGGAGCGAAATTGGTATTGTGCTAATGTTTGTGGATGCAGGAAAACAGGTTGGAGGGATCCAACTGGATTCCTCAACAGTATTTATTTGATTTCAGATATTTTGATATTTGATGGATTATCATATCGATATATGATATCGTTGTAGTCGTGATTGGCTATTTGGTGTGTAGCATCACTAGGCCAAATTTTGGAATTTTAAAAATGATTTTTAAAGTGATTTTTGAAAATATACTATATTTTTGGAATTGATCCATTTTAAATAAATAACGATATAATTTTTAATGTTATAAAAATTATGATTTTTGAGAGATATAGTTAAAGATTGATTTTTGAGAAATATGGATTAATGATTTTATAAAATGGTTTAAATTGGATTTCTGAATTTATTGTAAAAAGTTTAAATATAGAATTTATAAAATTTGACTATTTTATAAATCAAAGAAAATGGTGAAATTATTTAGTAGTTTAAAGACATTTTAAATATTAATATAAATTGATTTATATTAAGAGATTTATAAATGGATATTTATAAATTGAAATATTGACATTATAAAACGAGTTTTTTATAAGTGTTTGAATGAAGTGAAAATGAATTTTGTAAGTGAATGAAATTTATAGGATTATAAACAATGAAGTTATAAATGGAATTTTATAAACAGTAGATTTATAAAATTTATAAAGTTATTGAAAGAATGGATTTTTGATAAATAAACAAATCTTATGAGTTATAAGATTTATAAATTGGGAAGTTCAAAGGAACGTTTTTGCAAACAAATAAAATATAAGTATTTAACTTATAACGTGAACCTTTGGTATATAATTGAGTTATAAATTGAATAGGTTAATAAAAGGAATTTATAAATGTTGTTTTATAAATTCACCAACGACTTATTTTGATAAGTAAATTGTTATAACTTATAAATGGAGTTATATTCACGTTTTAGACAGTGAATAATACTTTAAGTTAAAAAGAATAGAAATGATGAAATTTGTTAACGAAGTATATTCACGTTTTTGAATAGTGAATAACATGTTAAAGAAATTGTTTTAGATATGATGTTTTAAATAGAATTAAAACTATCTAACGATGTTTTTAAAAGGTGTTGAGATTCGAAACCATAGATTTCAACATTCATTGTTGAAATAGACATTTTCGAGAAATAAAAGGAAATGGTGGACTATAACACTGTTGTTATAGTAAATGATTTCCGAAAGGAAATGTTTTGTATAGTATTGAGATTTATATATCTATTTTAATTTCGAATCCCTATACTAGTGATTTTGGGTTGTCGTAACGATGTTTTACGTAACATTCGTTTTGGCCCAAATAAATATGTTTAAGAGAATGATTTCCTTAAAGAATGAAATATATACTTAATTTCGATTTAAGTATATTGAATATTTTCCAAAGGTTGAAAATAAATAAAATTTGTAAATTACTTATGAATAAATAAGTATGGAGATGTTTTTCCAATGTGAAATGAAACGTTTTGAGAATTTATCTTTTTGAAGATAAATTGAAATGAATAATTGAAATCATATTCATAAATATTTTGGAATATAAATTCACTATGGAATTTATAAAAGAAAGTGGGATTGGTTTAGAAAAAATAAATATTGATTTATTTTTGAAGTGTTGAAATTATATATCTTGTAAAGATATTTTGGAAAGTAAATAATTTGGAAAATTATTTGGAATCTGGTGATGTGTGCATATCCATTGATAGTTCAATAGCCGACTATCAATATTTCCCTTTGAATGGGTATTTGATGTGATTTGTTTGATTTTGAATGCCACACTTATTTTTGAATAAGCGCTCACTATTCGGGTTAACCGGGAAAGGACCATGGGGTCGTATAACCCATTCCGAATATGTGATACGTCGTTATGAATTGCATTTGAAGATTGGTGTTGAAGACCTGATATTTGCGAGAGCGATAGGATGACCTATCGATTGTCTCTGCACTGGGTAGCTCCTGGTATAGAGATTCCCTAAGTGATGGGAAATCCGATCAAGATTGTGGATATCCGGATTGCAAGGACTTCTTTGTAAGTGCCTTCGGTTTTGTTCGAGCCCGGAACAGACTTGTATGGATTGTATGTCTGACATTACAATTTGAGATATAAAGCCGATTTCTTTCAAATATATTTCTGTTGGTGGCGGAGAATTTATTCTCTTAGCTTAACACCCTTCTCTGAGACGTACGAGCTCAGAGGTTATGTAGTTGAAGTTATCAGCGATATATTCCCAATTTGGTAATGTGACATGCTGAGTGTTGCTGTGAAATGATCATTGTGTTGATTATTTGTGATAGGATCATTTGTTTGATCGTCTATCTTGGTGATCATTTCTATGATCATTTGTTGACCCAAAGCATGGCTTTTGTATAAAGTACGTTTTTGTGGACGTGACTTCGTCGAGCCTCACACCCCGGAAATGGTCGAAACAGGAATTGTGCGGCAAAGTTTTCAGGGATCGCTTCCCTAGGGTGTGACCATTCCTTCTGGAAAAGGGTAGTATCATGGTATAGAGCCCAGATACTTACTCATGTTGAAACACTTATTATTATGGTGTGATGTTGGTTAGAGAGCTCTCGTTTAAAGGTCCCAAAGGACCGGGGGTGGCATATCTGAGGGTTTGTAATATTCCTTGGGAAAAGGGATTCCCGGCTTTGTTTGGCAGAGAACAGTTTGGTTCTCGGGGCGTCCTTCCAGAGGCGTTTCCATATGGCAATGGAAAGTTCCTTGGCCTGACCATCTGTTGGAAAAAAATCCATTCATCTAATACGAGACTTGTACGGTATTAGTTATATAACCTGCCATGGAATGTGGCGGTAACCTGCTATTGAACATGGTAGCTATAGTAGGCATACGATAATGGTCGTATGTTGGTTAGGATTTATATCTTTATTTTCGAAATGATTTGTTAACACTATGCACTAGTAATAATATCAAATGTTATTTTAAATGCGTATCAAGCATCTTTGACTATCATAAGGAGAAATCTCCTCCGATTCTGCGTTTGCATGTGTGTGTGTGCGGGATGCCTTATGGTAGTCTCATTTTTAAAAGCATTGCGAATTGAATTTAAAAATATCTCTCTATTTTGATTTTAAAGTTAAATAAACTGTTTTGAGTTCTCACACCAGTCACATGACTGACTCGGAGTTTATTGTTTTCCTTCCTAAACTCTGGGTGCCCACCAATTTCCACACGGGCAGTCAAGAGTTAAGATTTATCAGGATATTCTGGATATTCTGGAGTTGCTGGAGGCAAGCTGGATGGCATGGCGTATTACTAGTATATAGTATTTCTTTTCCGCTGTTTGATGTTGTATGATATTGTACACTCTGATGATGATGTAATGTAATGTAATAACTGATAGTTCTTTGTTTAAAGATTATTCATTTATCTATTATATGTTGTTCCGCTACGATTGTGAGATTCTGTTGTTGTTCTGTTGTTTCCTTTCTGTCCGTTCTATTTTCTATTTTCTGTATTCTTTTCTCTCTATTTTCTATCTTCTTATCTCTCCTTCTGTCTTTTTTTTTTAAAACCCTAACTATTCGATTTTTCAGCAACGAAAAATCGATGACGTTACATTTGTTATCAGAGCATATGGTTAAGCGACAACCATGGTTCTGTTGGGTATTACTCATTAGAGATAGAGTCAGTAGTACTCTAGAATGAGTTTGAGTGTAATAATATCTATGAGAGCGTATATGTTAGTGAATATAAAATTGTTTTATATTGTGATGATTGATTTATTGAGTGGCATATGAACCTTCGTCAGCACAGTATGTACAACTATGCCGAAGGGGTTTCTAAACACTTGTATAGAACAATTCGACACAGTATTGTTTAAATTGGGTAAATGAAGTAATTTTACCTTGATTATATTTTATATATAAAGAAATAATTTTTTAGAATTATTAAAGTGTATATAAGTTGATTGTTTGGTTGTTGAATAAGTTGTTTGAAAAATCTAAGTAAAAGAATAATTGTATAAGCAAAAAAAATTATAAGAATTGAATTATAATTAAAGTGATTTACAATTGTGAAATAAACTTATATATATAAGAAGTGAAACTATATGAATATATATTTATGAATATGAGTTGTAAATAAAAATGAATTTAAAGTTAAATGGAAATTTACTTTAGAATTGAAATCTGAATTTATTTACAAGTAGGAATTTAAGTTATGTAAAACCAAATAATGTTAAATGGAATATAACTTAAGTGTTATTGAATGGAATTGATTTTGGTATCGAAGTAAATAATCAAGTGGATTAAATAAATGTGAACTTAAGTTATGTGAATGAAATTCAACTTTTGTAATTGAATTGAATGAATGGATTGAATGATAATCAATTAAATGTAAATCAAGTTGATATGGAATAATGAATATAAGTGTTAATTCATTAAAATCAAATGTTATTGGAAGTAGAAAGATTGAATGCAAAATCAATTTAATTAAACCAAGATGAATATGAGCAAAGGAATTTGGTTTTAATTAATATACATTGGTTGATATATGATTGTTAGTTGATTGTATATAATTCATTAAGAGTTAATGAAATTGGAAGCTAAAGTAATTGAAATTCAATTGGAAGTTAAGTGAATCTTAAATAGAATTGAATTTGATTGGGAGTGAACCAACTTGAATATGAATTAGTGAATATAACTAATTGAAAATGAATGTTAGTAAAAACATACACTGTTAATGAATCAAATGTGATTTAAATTGAAAACCAATTCATTAAATATGAATGAGAATATGAATGAATATTTATTGGTTATGGATGTTAGTTGGTTGATGGTTGAATATATATTGCATTTGTTGTTTAGTTGCATTTGCTATGTGACATATATAGTTGTTATGGAGATATATGTTGTATATTGAGATTATTTTCATATATGCATGTTCTCATGTTGTTTGTTGAGTGTTTAGTAGGTGCGGATCGCGTTTGCTTCGCATTTGGAGCTCGCTTTCACGCTATATTAGCCGTATATGCTCGCTAATAAAATATAAGGTACATATCTCGAATTAAATATCGTACTTTTATACTTTTTCCCCTTCAGGATGCCTCATTACTTGATGAGATGTAAATTTGCGATATATATACTGTCATTTTTTTTTCGGATCGAGCCGCGCAAAGGAGACTATGGCGATTTTTTTCGGAAATTTAAGGAGTTAGAAAAATTTGAGAAAATTTGGAAAATTTTGAAAACTTTAACTTTGATTTTTGAAGTTGAAAGTTAAACAATAGTAATTGTTTCTGAAAAGATAACTAAGTATGATTTGAAAACTTAGTAAGTTATTGTAAGAAGTTTAACTATGAATTTTGGAAAATTAATAGATTCTGTAACTTTTCTTACTTGGTAATTTCGAGGACGAAATTCTTTTAAGGGGGGAAGATTGTAACGACCCAGAATTTTATTTAATTAAAATTTGAATATTTAATTTATTTTAAATATTAATGAGTGAAATTTATAAGTCGAATAAATTTTTAATTGAATTATTGGATTTAATTGGATAATTAAATCGATAATTTAATATGTTAAATTATGGAAATAATTGAAAATTGGGTTAAATATGATTGAAAATGATTTTTAAAATTTTATTTTATCATGTTGGAGTTAGAACGATATTTAAAACTTTTAAAATCGAATTAAAAGTTTATTTGTGAAAATTGAATATTTTAATATTTAATCGACTAGTGAAAATAGCCAATTTTTGAACGGTCTCAGAATTAAACGAAACCAGTTCCATTGGATCCGTAATAGTTATTTATTACCGGATTTCAATTTTCGTGTCAATCGGAGTTATCGTTTGATCGTGGCAGCTCGAAACGCATCGAATTGTTTTTAATATTAATTTGGCGAGTTAAAATAGCCATTTTTCAAACTGTCTCGGATTTCGACGAAACCAGTTTCATCGGATCCGTAATGTGATATTATTGTAAGGTTTCAAATTTCGTGTCAATTGGATTTACCGTTTGTCCGGTACAAATTAAAACGCCTAGAAATCGATTTAAATCGGTTTAATTTAAATTGAACGTTTGTTGCCATAACTCGCACATATGATCGAATTAGCTTCCGAAACCTTTTCCATTGTGTTCGGAACGCGGGATAAACCCTAGGAACGTCAGTTTCGGCGCGTAAATCAGAGTTTGGAAAATCGGAATGAATAGTGTTCGTTCAAAACTCTATAAATAGCCCACCATTCTCACAAATAAAAAAAAAAAATTTAAAAACCCTAATTATAAACTACAGCCGCCACCATGGATTCAAGGGCTGAAAACTCACAATCTTTCTTCCCCCAAATCTCTTAATCCACTCAATATTACAACAAACTTCCAACATGAATATTGTAGAGGGCTGTGAGTACTACAATCTCAACGGTGGAGATCGCGAATGACTTCACGGATCATCGGCAAAATGGGGTTGAAGGGGACGCGTTCAAGGTCGTTTTCTGGAGGATTGGGGTGGCCGAGCTCCACCTTGTCGCAGCCGAAGGTGGCTCTTGGCATGGCGCTTCAAACGGTTGTGGAATGATGGAGTATCGATCAACGGTGGAGGCGCGACATCTAACCCTAGTTTGGGCTCCTATGGGTTGCGTGCGTGTTTTAATTACTGGAGCAAATTGCGTGAACGTGGGAGAAGGGGGGAAGGTGCGTGCGGTCTTGATGGAGTGGTAGGAGATCAACGACCAATATTAGCTAGGTTATAAATTATAAAGTTTAGTTGTAAAATTTTATAAATAAAATCATGTAACTTCAAATATTCATAACTTTTTCATACGAGGTCGAAAACGCGCGAAACCAGTTGCGTTGGAATCGTATGGACGAGCACTACGCGATGAAATTGGATTAGAGTCGTTTGGAGTTAGTGAGAATTTTGGGTAAAATTAAACGCGCGTTTAATTTTATTCGAAATAAATCGCTAAAACGAAATTGAAATCAAGGTGAGAACTTCTCACTCAATCGAATCGGTTTCGATTTTATTTTAAATAGTTAGATTTAAAATATTTGAATGCATGTTTGAATGATGATTGTTATCTATTGATTGTTAAAATAGACATTATGCGCCGTTAGTAAGCGGATGTTATTTAATAAAAACATATACCGCGAATATTTCATAAACAGTGAAATTGGTATTATATATAATATCAATATATATATATTGGCATATGTATATATTGCAGTTGTTGATTTCCCCGCATTTTTTAGCGGATGAGACCCTATTGCGCCGTTATTAAGCGGATAATATTATTAAAAACATATACCGCAATAATTTCGTACTGGAGCGAAATTGGTATTGTGCTAATGTTTGTGGATGTAGGAAAACAGGTTGGAGGGATCCAACTGGATTCCTCAACAGTATTTATTTGATTTCAGATATTTTGATATTTGATGGATTATCATATCGATATATGATATCGTTGTAGTCGTGATTGGCTATTTGGTGTGTAGCATCACTAGGCCAAATTTTGGAATTTTAAAAATGATTTTTAAAGTGATTTTTGAAAATATACTATATTTTTGGAATTGATCCATTTTAAATAAATAACGATATAATTTTTAATGTTATAAAAATTATGATTTTTGAGAGATATAGTTAAAGATTGATTTTTGAGAAACATGGATTAATGATTTTATAAAATGGTTTAAATTGGATTTCTGAATTTATTGTAAAAAGTTTAAATATAGAATTTATAAAATTTGACTATTTTATAAATCAAAGAAAATGGTGAAATTATTTAGTAGTTTAAAGACATTTTAAATATTAATATAAATTGATTTATATTAAGAGATTTATAAATGGATATTTATAAATTGAAATGTTGACATTATAAAACGAGTTTTTTATAAGTGTTTGAATGAAGTGAAAATGAATTTTGTAAGTGAATGAAATTTATAGGATTATAAACGGTGAAGTTATAAATGGAATTTTATAAACAGTAGATTTATAAAATTTATAAAGTTATTGAAAGAATGGATTTTTGATAAATAAACAAATCTTATGAGTTATAAGATTTATAAATTGGGAAGTTCAAAGGAACGTTTTTGCAAACAAATAAATTATAAGTATTTAACTTATAACGTGAACCTTTGGTATATAATTGAGTTATAAATTGAATAGGTTAATAAAAGGAATTTATAAACGTTGTTTTATAAATTCACCAACGACTTATTTTGATAAGTAAATTGTTATAACTTATAAATGGAGTTATATTCACGTTTTAGACAGTGAATAATACTTTAAGTTAAAAAGAATAGAAATGATGAAATTTGTTAACGAAGTATATTCACGTTTTTGAATAGTGAATAACATGTTAAAGAAATTGTTTTAGATATGATGTTTTAAATAGAATTAAAACTATCTAACGATGTTTTTAAAAGGTGTTGAGATTCGAAACCATAGATTTCAACATTCATTGTTGAAATAGACATTTTCGAGAAATAAAAGGAAATGGTGGACTATAACACTGTTGTTATAGTAAATGATTTCCGAAAGGAAATGTTTTGTATAGTATTGGGATTTATATATCTATTTTAATTTCGAATCACTATACTAGTGATTTTGGGTTGTCGTAACGATGTTTTACGTAACATTCGTTTTGGCCCAAATAAATATGTTTAAGAGAATGATTTCCTTAAAGAATGAAATATATACTTAATTTCGATTTAAGTATATTGAATATTTTCCAAAGGTTGAAAATAAATAAAATTTGTAAATTACTTATGAATAAATAAGTATGGAGATGTTTTTCCAATGTGAAATGAAACGTTTTGAGAATTTATCTTTTTGAAGATAAATTGAAATGAATAATTGAAATCATATTCATAAATATTTTGGAATATAAATTCACTATGGAATTTATAAAAGAAAGTGGGATTGGTTTAGAAAAAATAAATATTGATTTATTTTTGAAGTGTTGAAATTATATATCTTGTAAAGATATTTTGGAAAGTAAATAATTTGGAAAATTATTTGGAATCTGGTGATGTGTGCATATCCATTGATAGTTCAATAGCCGACTATCAATATTTCCCTTTGAATGGGTATTTGATGTGATTTGTTTGATTTTGAATGCCACACTTATTTTTGAATAAGCGCTCACTATTCGGGTTAACCGGGAAAGGACCATGGGGTCGTATAACCCATTCCGAATATGTGATACGTCGTTATGAATTGCATTTGAAGATCGGTGTTGAAGACCTGATATTTGCGAGAGCGATAGGATGACCTATCGATTGTCTCTGCACTGGGTAGCTCCTGGTATAGAGATTCCCTAAGTGATGGGAAATCCGATCAGGATTGTGGATATCCGGATTGTAAGGACTTCTTTGTAAGTGCCTTCGGTTTTGTTCGAGCCCGGAACAGACTTGTATGGATTGTATGTCTGACATTACAATTTGAGATATAAAGCCGATTTCTTTCAAATATATTTCTGTTGGTGGCGGAGAATTTATTCTCTTAGCTTAACACCCTTCTCTGAGACGTACGAGCTCAGAGGTTATGTAGTTGAAGTTATCAGCGATATATTCCCAATTTGGTAATGTGACATGCTGAGTGTTGCTGTGAAATGATCATTGTGTTGATTATTTGTGATAGGATCATTTGTTTGATCGTCTATCTTGGTGATCATTTCTATGATCATTTGTTGACCCAAAGCATGGCTTTTGTATAAAGTATGTTTTTGTGGACGTGACTTCGTCGAGCCTCACACCCCGGAAATGGTCGAAACAGGAATTGTGCGGCAAAGTTTTCAGGGATCGCTTCCCTAGGGTGTGACCATTCCTTCTGGAAAAGGGTAGTATCATGGTATAGAGCCCAGATACTTACTCATGTTGAAACACTTATTATTATGGTGTGATGTTGGTTAGAGAGCTCTCGTTTAAAGGTCCCAAAGGACCGGGGGTGGCATATCTGAGGGTTTGTAATATTCCTTCGGAAAAGGGATTCCCGGCTTTGTTTGGCAGAGAACAGTTTGGTTCTCGGGGCGTCCTTCCAGAGGCGTTTCCATGTGGCAATGGGAAGTTCCTTGGCCTGACCATTTGTTGGAAAAAAATCCATTCATCCAATACGAGACTTGTACCGTATTAGTTGTATAACCTGCCATGGAATGTGGCGGTAACCTGCTATTGAACATGGTAGCTATAGTAGGCATACGATAATGGTCGTATGTTGGCTAGGATTTATATCTTTATTTTCGAAATGATTTATTAACACTATGCACTAGTAATAATATCAAATGTTATTTTAAATGCGTATCAAGCATCTTTGACTATCATAAGGAGAAATCTCCTCCGATTCTGCGTTTGCATGTGTGTGTGTGCGGGAGGCCTTATGGTAGTCTCATTTTTAAAAGCATTGCGAATTGAATTTAAAAATATCTCTCTATTTTGATTTTAAAGTTAAATAAACTGTTTTGAGTTCTCACACCAGTCACATGACTGACTCGGAGTTTATTGTTTTCCTTCCTAAACTCTGGGTGCCCACCAATTTCCACACGGGCAGTCAAGAGTTAAGGTTTATCAGGATATTCTGGATATTCTGGAGTTGCTGGAGGCAAGCTGGATGGCATGGCGTATTACTAGTATATAGTATTTCTTTTCCGCTGTTTGATGTTGTATGATATTGTACACTCTGATGATGATGTAATGTAATGTAATAACTGATAGTTCTTTGTTTAAAGATTATTCATTTATCTATTATATGTTGTTCCGCTGCGATTGTGAGATTCTGTTGTTGTTCTGTTGTTTCCTTTCTGTCCGTTCTATTTTCTATTTTCTGTGTTCTTTTCTCTCTATTTTCTATCTTCTTATCTCTCCTTCTGTCTTTTTTTTTTAAAACCCTAACTATTCGGTTTTTCAGCAACGAAAAATCGATGACGTTACAAAACCGGTGGATTGTCTCGATCATTCGTAAAGTTTCAAAGATTTGATGGAGATGGTTGAAGATCAACAGGTTCAACAATTACTACATCAATCGGGATTCTGGTATTTCATGCACATTAAATATATTAAATTTGACAGGTCATTACTCACAGCTTTATGTGATAGATGGAGACATGAGACTTGCACTTTTCATTTTTCCATTGGAGAAATGACATTTAACTGCAAGACATTTCTATTTTGCTTGGCCTTCCTATCGAAGGTGCCGTGTTGAACTACGGTGGTAACGTTGACGCCGATGAGGTTTGTCAACGTTTGCTTGGTGAAATTCCACATCCAGAAATTGTGGTCAATAGAAGAGAGTTTAAGGTTAAATGGATAAATAACCTTATAATCGCCAAGGAGATTTCGGTCGATTCATCCGTTGAGGGGCAAGAATAGTTCACACGTGGTGTCATATTGCTTCTTATAGCATCTTGTCTATTTCCAAACCATTCAAAGGGTAGAGAATTAAATGGTTGTACTTTCTAGAGGATTTTGCTACCATTTCCAATTATTCATAGGGTAGCGTGGTTTTATGCGCATTGTATAAGGAGTTGGATAATGTGGCACTAAGAAAGACAAACGAGTTAGCAGGTTGCCTAACGCTTCTGCATGTATGTCGGTTTTGACTTATTGGTGTACCAATTTTATGAAATATTTTGAAAGACGTTTCTTAACATTGATAATATGCGAGTTGGGTCTTGGACGCATATTTCTGTTGTGTGGCCAAATGTTCGTACCAACGTCGCTACGGGATTACCGTACAGGGCAAGGTAAAAGCAACTTGAAATTCATACCGAAAACTTTATGATTTGTGCCAATATTCACATACTATTTTTTTATGACTGTAGATGGACCAGAGATAAACATTGGAGAGATAATCAAACCCGTCATCCCATATTTTATCATACCGAGCTTAATGTTATGAACGGGCATGTTGTTGACTGGACGCCATACACGGCTGAGATCGTACAGGATCTGCCGCCTATTTGCTTAGATGGGGACCAGACTTGGTATGCAAGGAACCCTATTATTTGCTTGTAAAGTGTAGTCATGCACTGCACCGATAGAGTGATGAGGCAATTTGGCCTTCATCAGCATATACCAGATCCAACCGAGCAGATTTTTCTACACTTGGAATAGAGACTTGTACAACATGTACGTCATAAGGTGGGATCACTGGTTGGATCATATTTAGATTGAACGTGTACCGAGAATATCAATCGAACAATACTATAGATGTAATGGCATATCACGCGGCGATTTGTTCTTAAAGAATAGACAACTAGGCTGCCCAGATATGCTCCTCGAGGATCGGTGAAACGTGATTTGGTACGTGTTATAAGTTTTAATCTTTTAACTTGCTCAACTAGCTTTACTTACTTGCATCATTGATTCTTTTGTTTTAGGTTCAAATGTTGTATATGATTTCTAATGAAGTTGACGATGTTCTGGAAGATCATACAGATGAGGACAGAGTAAAAAGAAAGTGCTTGAACATCAAGGAAATTATCGAGTCGCTTCTTGGTCGGAATAAGCTAGAAAGACCATCACCAGATGTGCCTCGTCCATCCTAGGCTTTTAGTCATAGCTAACAAAGAAGACGTTTTAGAGGCATGTGGGGTCCTTCACAAGGTAGCCAGCTAGGGTAGGAAATAGTTGAAGTTAGACCATCTCAACCGCCTCCAACGCAAACTCAAAGAACACTACGCGAACGTAGAAACGTAAGAAGATAGAGTTGTGTTGGTTTTTCGTTTGGTTGCTTTGTTTTGAATTTTTATTGGCTTGGAACTTGTTGGTTTGTAGGTGTTGCAATGTTGTAATATTGATTTTTAAAATGTTGTTGTAGTATGAAATATGATGTTTGGTATGAAATATTTCACCTATTGAATGAAATGTCATACTTATAAGTTGTTATTGTAAGAAAGTTGATGTTGTATTAAAGTTGCATCTGCTATTTGTTCTCTAGAAATCTGGAAAGTTACAACTTAATAGCTACTTCTACAGAAGACGTACCGATGGAATGGATTACGCATCTTCGCTCACGCTAAATTATGAAAAAATATTCAGCAGAAGCATGTAAGATGAGCATTAACAGGTTCAGCTTAACGGAATGGCAAGTAACAGACACAAACGCGTGCAACTACATGGTAAATATTGCCAATGACAATTGCAGTTGTTCATGCAATATTCCTATTCTATCCCATTTTCCATGCTCCCATGTTTTAGCTGCATGCGCACGATGTAGAGGAGCGAACAGAGCTTACCATGATATTATTTCGTCCTGGTTTACGACAGACAGTTATAGACATAGTTATTCTTCAGTTTTTCATCCAGTGCCCAATAGTAGATATTGAGATGTACATGAAGGACCTACTATACTCTTGCCACCAATGCGAAGGAATACAGGATGACCGAGGTCCATAAGAATATGGGGAGTCATGAACAAAATGGGAGACAGAAGACAGGGAAGATGTGGATAATGCGGTAACTTGGGCCATAAGAGAACGTATGGGAAGCAATAAATATTTTACTTCTTTCTACTACTTCTATCATTCGTGAACTGTATAACTTATATTTTTATTCTCTATGCAACTTTATTATCAAAGGTTATCTTATGTTAAACATTTACGTTGCTTGCTATGTTATGTTACTTTGATTTAATTTATACGTAGCTTTTGTATGAATTTTCCATAGTTTTACATCTACTGTCAAATAAACATAACAGACAAACAATAATACATCATCTATTGCATATCTATTACAACAACCAAGTAAAAAATACAACCAAGTAATACAACATCCATTAAAACTAAAGCATACATAACTCAATTAAACAAGTCTTACATTATAGTTGCACTACCAAATTTACTAGACCCTTTTCCAAATTGGATTTAAGGACTGGAAATAGTCTACTTGATGTCGAAGCAGATTTTTTTCCTTTTTCTAAAGTCCTACTTCCGCTTGCATCTCTAGTGCATACTCCACTCCCCTAGGGGTCAACGGACGGTTAGACATTTGAAGAAATTACAACACTCAACACCTTTCGGGTTAGTTGTATGATCAAGGTAACATGCACATCTGCAAAACCGACGTCCAACATTTGTTTGAGTCTTGCATACAACAACCTCACAAACATCTCCACAGTGGAAAAGTGGATGTGTATCTTGTCTCACTCGACCTTCGCCGCTAATTTGTTTCCCCAGATTTGGTTTGCCTAAGCAAACTTGATTGTCCAAAGCAGATTGAACAACAACACCATTAGCTAGAGGAACTATCTCAAATTGAGCTTTAGGAACCATTTCATACTGTGTTTCAGGAATAAATTCATTTCAGCTACCAACTGTTCAACATGTTTCACCAATACTTCATCTGGGATCTCTCAATTATCCATATAAATGAATAGTAATGTGAGTATGGGGTGAAGGGATTGTTGTAGCTTTGGTTTGATCGAAGAATGAAGAAGAAAGGAAAATTTGTGATATTTTGATGCAAATTGGCTAAAAATGGATTTGGGGATGTTGGGTTCGGCCATGAAGAAGATGAAGGAGGTTGGAAAATGTTTTGAAGGGATTGGAGCAAAATGTTGCCGTTGCCTCTGTTTTAGCAGCAGTAGGCTGTGCAAGCGCAACTCATAGTTGCGCCTACACCATGTTAAAGTAGGCGCAATTATGAGTTATGCCTACTTATTATATTGTTATGCGCAGCTGTTGATTGCGCAAAGTTATAAAACACTCATGCGCAACCAACAATTGTGCCTTTTACAATATTGTTTACATAGGAATTTGCGCAACTCATAGTTTCACAGTAGAAAAAATTAACCAACATTGATAGGTGCAACTAACAGTTGAGCTTTGGCTGCCAGTTAAACAAACGCTGACTGGATTACTGACTAGGCTGAAACTAGCCCTGTTTGGTAATAAGTTTGAAAACTAACACCGATCATGAAATTGTTTCGAAAACTAGCCTACTTTGAAAATTTGTCTTTAATAAATCATTTTGTAAGTCCATTAATGAGCCACCTTGTTCCTTAGATTAAGGCGGCCATAAATCCACTGGCCCGCCATCATTTTCTTTTTTCTATATTTTTCAATTTTCCCTCGAGTCTGTGCTATCTTGTGCTCATTACTTTAACATACATCAAATTAGAAAAGTGAGAAAATATGTTAGGCAATGGAGTGCTACAAATTACTCACAAAAGCTTAGACCATAACCAACAATGTGGCTTGTTCACTTCACTCTTTCTCTTATGCTTTTGGACTGACCGAACGAGCTACACAAGCAGGTAAGGTACAAACTAGCCACGGACCAGTAAAAAAATAAACTTTATTAATAACAGCGAAGTCTTCGCCGTTATAAATTTATAATGGCGAAGAATTTGCTGTTATAAATTAAATATAACGTTTTCCTTTATATAAATTTATAACGGTGAAGTCTTCGCCTTTATAAATTTATAACAACGAAGACTTTTCCTGTAACGACCCATCTTTCTCTCCCCAGAAAGACGCATCATCTTTAAGAAAAAAAGAGATAGAAAAGAGAAAGAAAGAAAAGATAGAAAGAAACAACATCAGAATCTCAACAGCAGAACGAATAAATTATATTAATAACATAAGTATTTACATAATATACAACATCAATCAGAGTTACACAGCTTATTCATCACATACTAGGCAGTTATAAACACCTTTCTAGTTATTACAACTCAAATACAACTAAGAGAAACCGACACAGAGGAAAACTATATATATATATATATATATATATATATATATATATACACAACGATGAAGCCTCCTGCTCCATTTGCTCCTCCAAAATTCGTCAAAGCTAACCAGAATCCCATCATCAAGTGAATATTTAAATTAATTAACTTAAATTAATTAAACACATGGTCGGCAGCACCGTGCATGTGTATGGTGCAACTTCTTATATCTGGTGAGTCTGGGTTGAAGGGAAGGAGGCACTCGAAGTTTTCTCGAGTAGATTGTGTGAATTGCTCGAAGATGGGGATGTTTGACTCGGGGGTTTTAAGTATAGGCACGAGTCAAAATTTTGTTACAGGTTTTAGAAACCTGTTAGTTTAAAATTTTAAAATGAAAATTTAAAATGAAAAGCAGGATTTAAACTAGTTTTAAAAACAGTTTAAGTATAGATTCAAATCTGGGTCTTGGAAGACAAGAACAGAGATATCCCAATTGTAACAGACATGCACACATTTACATCCACATATTCACAGATAATTCATATATATATGCAAAACTTACTTATCTATATCTACACAAATCATAATTATCACATAAATCAATCATGAAACCATGTTTACTTAAGTACTTTTTAAAAAAATGTTACTCACCTGTTTTTAAGAAGGACAGAGCACATTTTTGAAAACTTGAAGCCGGAATGCTTCTTTGCCTTTGAAAACTTGAGTTGCTTAAATAAAAAAATGCTTTGATCTTAAAAACTTGAAACTGGAATACTTTAATCCCAAGAAACTTTGCATGCTACTGGAATTTGTAGAAGATGACCCAGATTCAAAACAGAGATGAAAATGCTTGCAGGCTTTTGATTCATCTCAGTTTTGAAGAAGATGTTCAGTCTTTGATTTTCAAATTTGGTCTGAAGAGTGAATTAATTTCAGATTTTTCTTTGGAAAATCTTTGAGTTTTCAGATTTTGAAATAAAGATTAGAAAAGAAAGGAAGAGGAGGAAAACATGTTTTATAAGTAAAAAAGATTTATTTTAAAATAAAAAGAAAAATCAAAAACAAAATATGACACTTGTCATATACATTAGTTATTTAAATTACACATGTTTTATTAAGCTTTAATATGATAACATTTTTCCTTTAAGCTTTTATATTAATTTAAAAATATTAATAAAAGCTTTTAACTTACTTTATTAATTCTTATATAAATGTATATTTGATTTTCTTATTTATATATAAATTACTTTAAAGAAAATATAAATAAAAACAAATTATATATATAATTAAAAGTTTATACATATATTTTAAATCCAAATATTTTTAAATATCTATTCTTTTGAATTTCAAAACTTCAAATTCAAATTAAATTATAAAATCTAATTTATAATCAATAACATATTCAATTTAAACATTTCTATTTCTATAAAATCTATTTATGTTTATAAAAACTAAGTATTATAATTATTATTTGAAAATAACCAATTTAACAATTTTAAATAATTTATAAAAGAGATTATAAATTACTTCTATTACTCAATGAATTAAGATCATATGTAAATTGTATTTTAAACTCTTATATATAATTTCAAGCAATATTTAAAAATAAAATAAAGCTTCTATGTTAATCTTATTTAAATTCATATTTAAGCTAAATATAATTTTAAACAAATAACGTTTACCTTAAATATTTACAAACCATATAGTTTTTTATTAAATAGTTTTGAAAAGCTTAATATTAAATTTAAATCAAAATTCCCAATTTACCAAAAATAAATTGGAATTTAAAAACAAGATTTTATTTATTAAGTTTCAAACCAAAGATTATCTATAATATATACAAATATATATGCATTATAAATAGAAAACAATTTATTGGCTTTAAAAAGATAAAATTCACTAATTAAATATTTATCAAAAGAAGATTATTAAATCAATTCAAACTTTATTAACACAAATTATCAAATCAATTTAATTTTTATACAGATTATCAAATTGATATTGCCCAAAATTCCGGGTCATCACATCGCATTTATAATTTATAAGGGCAAAGTCTTTGCCATTATGCTTATCAACCTTTGTTCATCAACTAGCCACGAGACCAGCTTAAACTAGCCATAGAAAAGTGAACAGGCCACACCTGATTGCTCCATGGCTTGTTTAGCAACTGAACAAGCCATTATTGGTTGTGCCCTTATGCGCTGAAAATCTAAAACAAAATTTTATATAACAAAGGCTTTCAATATCACGCCTTTTCGATAATCCAGACGGCAGCAAACCTGAAAGCGGCCTAGAGCATGAGGACCAAACTCAGAATTTTCATGCACAGTCTCAATTTCTTCGGATCATGAACATTAGTCGGATTATGGAGAATGCCCTGCTTGCAAATGGAAAAACCACCAATAATGCAAAAGAAACCATCAAGGAATGCGTTTATGAGTTTATCTACTTCATCGGTGGTAAGGCAATTGATGATTCTCAGAGAGAGAAGTGGAAGACAATTTGGTGATGATTTGTTGTGAGCGATGACAACTTTAGGATTTGAAGAGTATACTAAACAAAATCCAAAACAAATACTTCACTTTTTAAACTAAAGCCAAGTCCATTTCTTAGTCTTCATGCCATGAAATGACAATGCAATTCCATCCAAATTAGTAATAAAATGACATTAAGCACTACTCAGATTAGTTGTTGAAACTGGATGTGGATAGCATCCATGGCACAATTCATGAGATGGGAAGTTTGAATTTGAAGGCATGGAAAACAGTAGGAAAAGAAAAGAATTAGAGTGGGGTCCGGGTTTGTTAGAAGTTTTTTTATGCTTTGAATAATGTTAATTAATACATGGATGTGATAAAATTTGATTACGTACTCTATTCTCGATCAGTCTTGTAAGATCATGTTGAATATTATTAATATATTTGTCTGTATTTCTATGATATGAATTATATTACAGGTTAGTAGTTAAAAAGTTCTCTTACACGTATGTGTTGGTTTATTGTGATGGTACACACAATAACTTTTATGTATATAATCATCTTTTAATTGGGAATAAATAAAGTAAAATAAATGACGTTATAAAAAATATACATAAATTGAGACTGTTTGAAAAACGTGTTCCAGCCTTTGAATCTCAGTTTCTAATAATATTTAAGACTGAAATTTCAGTCTTTAGCATTTAAGACCGAGTACTCAATTTCTAAATGTTCTTGGAACTATGAAAATATAGATAGAAATTTCAGACTTTAGTCGGTCTTTATGTTTATTCTTAAGGCTGAATTGTTTAATTGAGGAGTGAAATCATCGATCTCTATTTCCATTTTTTGTAGTGTAATGGATGATAATCAATAGTTTGTTAATACTAGTAGGATTACTATTTTTCAAGTAGCTTATGGTTATACCCTTTTGCTCGTATATTTTTGGTTTACATACCTTACTTTGCAGTACAATTAAATGACTAACCATGTTTAGACCTAAAAGCTTACGCATCAAGATGATATTCAAAAAGATGTAAACTGCTAAGTATTATAAGTTTTCATTTTCAGTTTTATTTTTCGATAAAATAGATAAATAGGGCCATAGAACTTAGAACCTTATATGAGATCGACATTTTGTAACGTGAGCCATGTCGATGACATATTAAGGAACTTGATGGATATCTAGTTCAAGAGTAGATAGGAATACATTACTTCTGAAGAAAAAAATATAACAAGGTAAAATATTACCTTTTATTAATGTAACATATCCTTTACCTTTCCCTTTATGTACAACAAGCTTTTATGTGGAATCAGAGAAGGGCATGGATCCTTTGACCTATTATAAGACTAATTATTGCAGCAAAGCAGTAAACACTAATAGTTGCTTGTTCAAACCATCGAAATATAGAAAATATGCTGAGATGGTCCATATATACCTCAGGTAATGTGAATGTTATATTTTTCTTGCTCTTTATTTTCTTATTGTCATGTAACTATACTTTCATTCGTAGTTCAATAAACCCTTTTACATGATATGCTTCAGTTTCTCATCAAAAATACTTGTTATACTTGACAAGAAGAATTGATGGATTGTTTTGCTTCTTGGTGAAGTTATATCTTTGCTAGTACATAAGGAGAAGATATTTTTATTTTTATTTTCATTTATTCCTTTTTCTCATATAACACCCTATATTTTTGATAACATTATTTAAGATATTTAATTAGCTAAATAAAATAGAATAATGTGTTGATTAGGAAATTGAGATTTGACTTTAATTAAGGGATTGCCGTGCATTGTAACAAATGAATTAAAAGAAGAGTTAAAATGAAATAAAGGAAGGATAAAATAGGAAAAATGCCATTTCTATATCTATAACCCTTGGTTGTGTATTCCCTTACACATTCATTTCATTTTAATTTGCTAAATTTTTAAAAAACTTGAGCCCGACCACCATTAACAAGAGAAAGAGGAAGAAGATTAAGAAAAGCTAAGGAAGACGCTAAATCAAATCAAATCCATCCAAATCTCAAACTCCTTAATCTCTAAAGCAAAGGTGAATAATAATTACATCGTTATTTCTTATGTTTTTGTTTTAAGGTAAAATCCAAATCTATTTGCAATGGTCTGCCATGTTTTTGAATGGTAGAATAATTATATATACTTGTTGATGATTTATGCATGTTCATATTGATTTAATGATATGTTTTAAGGTGAAAAACCCTATTAAATGACATCCAAATGCCTTAAGATCTTTTATGAAGATCAGGAATGAAATTTTAAAGATGGGTTTCAATTTTCATAATTTTCAGATTTTTTGGATTTTATATTAATTTTCTAGTGAAGAAAATGTTATTTTGGGTTAAAAATTAATTACGGGTAAATAATTAATGGATTTGGTCTGAAATTTATATATGTTAGAAAACATATTAAAAGTGGAATTTTTATAGAATTTTTCTAAGTGTTTTAATGGATATATAAAATTATTTAAGGTATGTGACTAAATGTTTCATATATTTGTAAAAGAGAAGGGGCTTTTTGTAAACAAATCAAATTTATTATTTTCGAAAATTATTAGCACTTCAGAAAAAGTAAAACTTGCAACCAATCACAATTTGACAAACAAGGCAAGTTAGGTACAAGAAATATTTAAAATGGACAAATATACAAGGTTTTTACTGTTTCGATGCTTTCGACACATGGATTTTGCCTCCTTACCTTCGCCTCCGACTCTGTCGACACTAATTCACATGGTATCAGGGAACTGGTATGTAGTGAACTTGATGTAGGCGTAAGGTATAGGGTGGAAACCATGGGTTCCGATGCGGTTGATGTACTACTTTGCTTTTAAATAAAAATTTGCATGCATGCTTTCGTCTTGGTTAGCTTTCGACCTGGTCAATTGGTTTTAAACGAAAATGTTTTGATTGGGTTGCGCTTTTGTTTTAAGTAACTGCTTTTGACTAAGTCAAAACCTTTAGTTGCCAATTTTTACCTTTCGATCCAGATGGTTTCAAAGAGGTTACTTTGTTTTCTATAATTTAGCCACCTCTCTGATGTTTTTGAAGTGATGGTTTCGACACCATCACTTTTTTACATAGGAATACTTTCGAAAAATTGACTTTCGACTTAAATGGTTTTAAATGGACCTTTTCTCTGATTGAAGTATAACCCAAATGGTTTTGAAAGAGATAGTTTTAATGGTTTTGAAAGGTGTTTCAACATGTTTTATATTGAACCCAAGTGCTTTCGAAAGGTTTGTGTTTACAAAGGTTTGATGCTTTCGAATGTTTTCAAAGAAAGGTTTCGAAGGGGTGGTTACCAAATGGTTTCGAAAGAGTCGAAAGGAATGGTTTTTTTTTATTATTTCAAAAGGGTTAAAAGAACAGGTTTTTCCAAGGGTTTCAAAATGCAAAGTTTAAAGGTTTTAAGAAGAAGATGTCTAAGGATTTTAAAGCTTTCGAAAGGAAGGTTTCGAGGGTTTCGAAAGGAAGGTTTTTAAAGAAAGTTTTAAGAATGGTTTCAAAAGGAAGGTTTTGGCCTTTCGGCCTAGATTAAAGAAAGTGTTTTACTTGGTTTAGAAAGAGGTATTTTCAATGGTTTCAAAAGTGATACTTTCATTGGATTCAAAAGGGTATTTTCAAAGATTTAAATGTTTTCATCAACTAAGGTTTAGTAAAGTATATATACATTGGCAAGGTGATATTGAGTAAAGTACGGAGTATATGTATTTTCCTTGTGAGTTTGATTTAAAGGTTTTAAATCATTTTGAAAAGGTTTTTAAGGAAAATTATGGAAAGAGATCCTAAGTAAAATGACTTAGATATTAGAACACCGGATGTGACTGTTATAGGGTCGCACCCTCTACATTAGCTATTAGCCATAGCTAATTTTATCCAAAACCCCACTATGTAGGTTTTTGTCACAGGTAAGACTGAAATTATGATTACACAGAGAAATAAATATATGTTTGTATATAGATGGGTTATTGGTGAGCTCGCAAAACCATTAGGATCAGGTGGCCCTAGAAGATGTTAAGTTAGGGACAGATAATCCAAAATAGAAGTATTTAACAAATAGTTAAGGACGGATCATCTAGAAGAGGAATGTCTAACATATACTAGATAAATTTTGTTATATTGCCTGGTAGGCCCAAGTGAGCCAAAGGTTAATAGTTAGACAAAAAAACTATAAAGTCTAACATATAGTTCATTTATTACCTGATATGTATTTACATAATGATCTTTGCGGTTTTTAACCATTTTTGGTTGTAGGAAAAGGTTTGCAAATGATATGTTTTAAAAGGATGTTAGTGAGGGGAAACAGGTTCCACAAAACGGTGTGGTCTCGCTTAGCATTAGATAACCGAGATGTATAGAATTATTCTCACCAGGCTTTATGTCTGACTTTAAGTTTCTGTTTCCCCTTAAACTCTTGAGTGCTCAAAATTGATTTGAGTAGGCCGAGGGTTGAGATTTTCAGGTCTTAGTAATTTTGGCGAATAAAGTTTCCATAGACGAGCAGGTGGCTAACGGATAGCTAATTACGAGCTACAATTTTATTCTGTTCATTTCCGTTGTGTATATTAAGTTAGATATGGCAATATTTACTCTAATCAGCCAAGGGTGCATTGTCATATTTCGCTTTTGGCGTGTAATTGTAATGATTATATTTGGTCTTTACTTAAGAGATGTTATGGGATTATGTAATTTGGATATGAAATTGATTTTGAAATGTAATCTGTAAAATGTTGTTTTTGGAAATCATGATTATTTTATATTCAAGTGCTTCAAATATTATGGATATCATTAGCATTACCATATTTTGTCACCAGAAGTTAATACTATAGATGACTGCAGCATTTGTAGCGCTAAGCTTTTGGCCTCCAGATATGGGATGTTACAACTTGGTATCAGAGCATAGGTTTATGAATTTTTTTAACTAAAATTGGTTTTGAAAAGATAATCCTAAGGAATTAGAGTAAGATCTGTACACCTATAAATCATGGTAACAGAAGTTTAGATAAGACCAATCATGGTCTGGAGTGAACATTAAATCCGTAATTTGGTAAGCAAAAAATTGGGGCTTTGTCGCAGAGAACGTCCAGCTTCTGCTGGATCCCTTATATCAGCACATCGTCTGCCACGTCTTCCATGTGCTCCATGGCGTACTCCCTAGGGAGAGTAGTCAAGTAGTCATAGTTTATAAGTCGCAGGGTTCGAAATGCAATGGGGAAAGTTAGGCCGAAGCCAAACAAAATAAAGGAAGTGATTTCTGCTTCTATCATTAAAAGCTCACCGCGTTCTCTCGCTCTGCTCGCGGCGCTCCTTGCTTATGGAGCAACATCCGAAAATTAAGTGTGATATGGGGACATGATTTGAACCTGTGACCTCAAGGTTATGAGCCCCATTCGTTATTATTTCTAATCAATTGTTCCATCCGGTGCAACCAATGGTGCTCGGGGTATGGGATAACGCTATAATAACGTACTTGTATTTTCTATATATAAGTATATGCTTTATCGCTAGTCTCCTATCCTTGTTAGGTTATTCTTCTGTATCTCATAAGGTTTGAATACAGATATGAATGGTAGAATAGGAAGAGTTAACCTAGGAGGGGAAGGCATCAATGGGAATGCCAGACCTAATACGAGGAGAACCCAAGGTTAGGAACAAGCAGAGAATGTGGGTGCTGGAGTCCCGTAAGTTGGAATGGAAGCTTTGTATCAGTTTTTCATGAATACAATGCAAGAAAGGGGTTGCTGCTGGAGTAAGGGAGAAGGGTTTTAGGAAGCTCCAGTTGTCAACGACTATGGTAAGTTGAGTGGAGATTATTCTAAGCATGGAGGGAAGCCATTTATTGAAATTGAGGATGCCATCGAAGTGGAAAACTGGTTGTTGCACTATGAATGGATATTTGCTGACTTGAGGCTCAATGATGAGAGGAGGTTGGCATCAAGACAGCTTCAGGAAGCAACTTTATTTTGGTGGAGTAGTGTGACTGTAGCAGTGAATGAGGAGACTATGACATGGGCAGAGTTAAGAGGAGGTGTCCAGAGAGGTTCATGTCAGTGATGGCGCTATCTGTTTTGTTCAGGAAGTTTGCTGAGCTAGAGTTGGGAGAGATGACTGTTTTAGAGTATGCTAGTAGTTCGAAGAGTTAGCCAGACATGGTCATGCTATTGTTGCTATATTGATGAAGAGTAAAGTGAAGTTTATCAGGGGATTGAAGCCTAAGTTGGCCAGACTACCTTAATGCATACCAAAGATCCCTATGATGTGGTTGTGGAGATGGCTTTGAGATACGAGGAGATGCTCGTTTGTCAGGAGAAGAACAAGGTGAAAGAGGCCCAGGTTGGGTAAGGTTAGAAGAGGAAGTTCTTTCACAAGAAGGGTGCTCAAAAGGATGGAGCAGCTAAGAGAGGAAAGTCTGAGGTGGTTTGTTTTAAGTGCGAAAAGAAGGGGCATTTGGCCAATGAGTGTCGTACTGGGAAGGCAAAAGAAGTGATCGGGAAGAAGAATATGAGGTGCTTCAACTGCGATCAGATAGGCCACTATAACAACCAGTGCTAGGAGGCCGCTAAGGATGGAAAGAAAAAGGTGTATGCACTAGAGCTTGCTGCTTCGAAGCCAACAACTCAAGAGAAAGGAAAGACAGTTTTGGGAGGTACCCTTCAGATCCCTGGTACGTCTGTTAGCGTTCTATTTGATACTGATGCATCGCATTCTTTTATATCTAGATGTTTGATAGATAAGCTTAACCTAGAATCCACATATTTAGTTACTTCCTTATGGCTGCGAATCCAATAGGAGGATATGCAACTCTAGGGTTGAGTGTGACTAATTAGAGTTTGACTTAATAGGTCACAATTTTGTTTGCAGTTTGCATGTGTTTGATTTTTTGGGGTTCAGAATTATTCTTATTATGGATTGGTTAAGTGAGTACGATGCTAGGATATTTTGCCAGGATAGGGAAATATCACTTAGATACTCTGATTGTAGCAACAGTATTGTTTATACCATAGAGGTTCTAGCGGTAAGGTGAATGCTTTGTTGGGTCTTGTGGAGTTAGAAGATGAGCTGAATCGAGTTTTCGTGGTTAGAGAATTCGTGGATGTTTTTGAGCCTATTGTTGGATTGCCATCGAAATAGCCATTGAGTTTTAGATAGATTTGGTTCCGGGAGCACAACTAGTGAGTAGGCCGCTAAGCAGAATGATACCTACAGAGATGTGAGAATTGAAGGTATAGTTGGTGGATTGGGAAGGCAAGAGTTTTATCAGGTCGAGTAGTTCGCCTTGAGAAGCAGTTGCAGTGTTTGTAAGAAGCCAGATGGATCAATTAGGCTCTGTATCTATTATCGTAAGTTGAATGAGAGGACGATAAAGAATCGATATCCATTGCAGAGAATTGATGATTTATTTGATCAATTGAGTGGAACCAAGGTATTTTCCCAGTTGGATTAGACAATAGGTTTCCATCAGCTCAGAGTATCAGAGGATAGTATACTATTTATGGCATCTAGGACCAGATATGGATCGTACGAATGGTTAGTTATGCCATTCGGATTGACTAATGCATCGACTTTCTTTGTGGATTTGATGAATCGGGTTTTCCAAGAGCAGTTGGATAGAATTGTATTGGTTTTTATAGATGATATTCTAATATAATCTAAGGATGAAAGAGAGCATGAAGTCTTAGAGTGGTGGTTGAGATGCTGAGGTAGCATCAGCTGAAGGTGAAGTTTTCAAAATGTCATTTCTGAAGAAGGAAGTGAAGTTCCTTGGTCATGTAGTCTCAGAGAAATGGTTATCAGTGGATCTTACTAAGATTGAAGCAGTGAATAGTTGGAAGAGACCCGATAGTGATTGAGATAAAGAGTTTACTTGGATTAATTGGTTATCATCAGAGATTCATTAAGGATTCTTTGTGGATAGCAACACCGATGACTAATCTAACGAGAAAGGATGTGAAGTTTGTATGGATTGATAAGCATGAGGAAGTGTTCCAGAGTTTGAAACACTTATTGACCAATGCACCAATGTTGGTTGTTTCAGAACAGAATCAGGATTTGGTGGTTTATACAGATGCGTGTAGAATAGAATTAGGAGCTGTGTTGATGTATAGAGGTAAAGTGATTGCCTATGCCTCTAGATAGCTTAGACCATATGAGGTTGGATGTTCAATGCATGATTTGGAATTAGTTGCAGTTATCTTTACATTGAAGGTGTGGAGACATTAGCTTTTGGGAGGTAGATTTGAGCTTTTACAGATCATAAGTCACTGAAGTATTTGTTCTCTCAGAAGTAGTTGAACATAAGACGACAGAGATGGTTAGAGTTTATAGCCATTTATGATTTTGGGATTGAGTACATAACGGGAAAATACAACAAGGTTGTAGATGCACTTATTAGGAAACATCAGAATGCTGTATTGGCGATGATTGCTGAGTGAAAGGATTTAGAAGCCTTATCAACTTGTAGATTTCAGTAGAGATCCGAGGCTGGGTCTAGTGGAGAGACTGTTTTACTATCTTGTTTGGAAGTTTGACCAATGATGATAAAAAAGATTGCTTCTAAGCAGAAGGAGGATCCAGTTTTAGCTGAACAGATCAGAAAGTTAAGAGATGGAACCGAGAGCAATGACCTAAAGAGTTTCTGTAACGACCCTGGATTTTGGCCCTGTTATTTTAATAAATATTTAATCTAATTAAATAAACTGTAAACTGATCATATTAAAATGAATATGATTTTTGAAAATATTTGCCATTTGTTTATAATGGATTTGTATTTTGAAAGGAAATGGATTTGAAAATTTAAAATAAATATCTTAAAAAAAATTTAAAATAAAATCTATCTGGTATAATTGAATTAAAATATTTTATCTTGTTAACATTTGGTGAAAATATAAAATAAAATAAATAGATGATAATGTTCAATATAAAATATTAATATTAATGTAACTCAAAAACATAAATATAAATAAATAAGTAAACTTATGAATCTAAGTTAGATATTGATAGCCAAAATATAAAGTACAAATATAATACAAACAAGAAATAAAGTGAAATATGAAATAATACAACCATATGCATATAACTGTTCAAGCTAGAAATAATGAAACAAATTATCTTCATAAGCAAGCCAAAAGTATAAAAATGAACCTGACACATATATGTGAAATATTCAATTGGAAGATAATAACAAAACAAATATCTATAAATAAATAGCTTCATATACAAGACCAAGTGTTGCCTGCAAAGTATAAATAAGCATAACGTATAAAAAGTTAAACCAGACAAATATTTATATCCAAATTAACTTCATATACTCATAAGACTAAAATTATACCTGCAATCAGTCAAGGTATAGGGCATAATACCTGACACAAATTGTTTTGATACGAAGTATCTTCAGTTACAAGCTTACCTGCAAAGTATATACCTTCATATAAATACCTACATATACAACAAATCTCGATTATGATATGCAAATATATTAGGCAAACAAAGCATTAATTTCTATCAACTCAGCCAAACATAATTATGATATGTAAACTAATTAAGAAACAAGACAATAATTGGCTTTCATCTCAGCCCAATATTTTGTCAGTTCAAAATATTACAAATCCTTGCTTTGTAGTAATAAAGATCTGATCAACATAACTAAAACAAAAGAATAGTATGTACATAGAGTATAAGCTGCCAGTAAGTAAGAATGTGTTTATATGTAACCTGTAAATCATTATGTAAGGCAAGTTAATAAAAATATCTATGTACTAATAAGATTAAGTTGTAGACATTAAGTACAATAGCATTAAATGTTTTATCATCTCAGCAAACATTTGGTCTAATTCAAAGATCATCTCAGCCCCATTTGAAAATCTTGCCTAATAAAACAAAAATGACTAGTGTACCAGCATTTGTAAACCCAGATAACACCTAACCTGGTTAAACTTCTTTCTCTTTATACATAACTTCTTATCTTCATTTGTTTATAACTTAGCAAAACCAGGAATTTATATCAAAACATGTTGTTCTTTCCAAAATTTCAATCTGGAATCAATAAAATTCCAAAGTCCTATAACATTCCAGATTCAAATATCAAAGCTTTCCAGTTTAAAGCAAATAAGTAGCATCTTGTCTTTGGAAACCAATTAAGTTCAACAACAAATCAATAGAAAAGCTTTCAGTGATTCATCTGCAGTTTCTCCATCAAACTTGCTTCCTGTTTCAACAAAATTTAAGATGAGTAAACAAGACATTTTAAGCTTTAAGTTATTTTAAAATAGTTCAAGATTATTTGATATCCTGGATATATATATATATATATATATATATATATATGTTTCAGTTTGGGTATATGTTGTGATACTCTGTTCACCTCTGCTGATTGATTCAGGTTGTGAATTTTCTTCCAAATTCAATTTACTCTCTTCAGATCATTATAAAGCTTTAAGCTTTTGATCTACACAAGATGTTTAAACTTAAATTTTGATTACTAAAAGCCGATTAGACTTTGTTGTAAAACATAATTACTGTAATTTTTTTTACAGGTATCAAATGATAACTTCATAAAATTGATTTTTGTAAAATATTAGTTCGAGATTATATCTTGAATTCTTATAACAAATTATGATTTTTAAAACAAAAATAAAGCTTTTTAGCTTTGAATTCTAAGAGCAGTTCGTTTGTGAACAAGAATTGCATTCTTTCCAATTTCAGAAAATCGAATTAGATTAAAATGTTGAAACTTGGTTTGAAGGTAGTAATAACTATTGTGATCCTGAGAAAAATGTCAATTAATTTTTCTATTGTGTAAAATTTGAGTACGAGATCGTATTAGGGTTTTAGTTGAAGTTCTGGTTCATCTCTGTAACGAGGCGCATGCGACTTCTTCACGTGATGGAGTATCTCGAGCGTTTGGGGAATGGAAGGGTGGCGTGTTGTCGAGGTGCGGCCTAAGGTTGAGGGCTTCCGGTGGTCTCGGTGGCGGTGGCGAGGTTGTTTTGTCATTTGGGTGAGCTACAGAATTTCGAACTGTATGCTAATTTCGTTTCGATATTTTGAAACGAGATTCGAGTTTGGTTTTCATTTGCACGTGGATTTCTTGACTTGTCGACGATGTGGGTGTTCGTCGGAGGGCTGTGGTGCTGCCGTGCACGTGCACGGCATGGAGGATGGAGATTGCGTCGTGTCAGTGGTATTTCTCGAGTCGTGCTCGAGTGATTAGGTAGGTTGCTTCGGGTTCTTATCGCGAGCGTAGGTTTAAACCTGATGCTATTTATACTTAGCAAAATTTAAACTACAGGAAAAAAAGAGGGGAAAGAGAAGAAGAAGTTTGTGTATAGGGAGGGAGACTCGGGAAATAGCGTGTTTTACTCGGAGTTATACTCGAGTTTTTGCGGGAATGGCTCGGGTTTTCTTCAAACTACAGTAATGCATTTTAATGTTGGAGTCAAGTAAATTTGATTTCCACAAATTTTTAAGCACTGTGAACATAATGAATGTTTAACAAGTTTTAATTAAGATTTTGATTCAAGTTATAATGATTTTTAGTTAATACTTAACGATGTTTTTAAAACGCTTAATTATTATTTAATCCAGCAATTATTTTAATTAAGTATAAAGTTAATTAACAATTAATTTGTAGTTAGTTAACATAATTGATTTCTAAAGTTAATGAAGGTTTTTATTGAAATGTTAATTAAGCTGAATAATTAATATTAATTGATGATTTCAGAAAGTAAATAAAAATAATTACTTTTTAATTTTAATTAGTGATGGATCATAAGTAATAAATAAATTAACTACTTGAGTAAATTAATGAATGATTAATAGTTAATTAATTAAGTAATTTAATTAAGAATTAATAAAAGGATAAATTAAGTAATTAGCAGTTAATAAATGGGTAATTAAGTTTTATTAATAATTAAGGTTATTAATTAATGATTAAAGAATTGTTAATTAAGTTAATTAAGGTAAAATAAATTGATTAGCAAGTAATAAATTAAATAACGTGAAATAAAATAATTAACTAATTAAGTGATTAAGAAATTAATTACTTATTGTAATTAATGAAGTTTAATATGAATTGTTTAAGTTAATTAATTAAGTTTAATTAATTTAAATAATTATTTGATGATGTGATAAGTATAGTTACCTGGGGAAGTAATTAATGAAAATTACTGGATGAAATTGACCGAGCATGATATAATAATGAAAGTAATTTGAGTATAATTACTTTGTGAAATTAATTATGGGATTAATTTAAAGGAAAATTAATTAAGGAGTAACTAATTTATTTGATGAATAACTAAAGGTGGTTAATTACTGAATAGTATTAATCAGGGGTGATTAAATAATGTGTTTTAATTAAAGATTTAATTTCTTAAGGTAATTAATTTACTACAGGATAATGAAATTAAAATGTAATTAGTAATCATTAATAAATATAATTAATAATAAGAGATTAAAGAGTAACTAATTAGTGTAATTAAGAAGAAATGTAATGTTAGTAATTTAAGGTAGTTGTTGAGATAATTTATTTGTGGAAATAATTAAAGGGATAATACTTGAATATAATTAAAGTAAATTATATAAGGATGACTAATTAAATTGAATAATTGGATGATGATAAATTAATTTATTGATAATTGATTAATAGTTATATAAGCAAGATTTATAATGGTGAAGTAATTTATTTAATTTACTTTAAATTAATTAGAGATGCAAGTAATTAATTTAATTCATTTTAAATTAATTATAGATGATATGATTGCTTATGTATGAATGGATGATATTGTTTACCTTGAATGGTTTAAGATCTCAAGTATGAGATAAATGATGCTGTATGAAATGTATGCTTGATTTAAGTATGATAATAATATGGATTATCTATTGCGATGATAATATTGATTATCTGTTTATGATGATAATGTTGATTATCTATTGTGATATTGTGAATTATCTATCTGTGTGTATATGGATAATAGAATAGAATCGTCTTAAACTTTATAACAACTTGAACCTAAAAGATACGTTTTGGATTTCGATGAGACCGGGATCGGGTTTCCATATTTGGACATACGAAAACCACATCGATCCAAATTAACGATAGGTCGTGAATCTGCAGTTAAGATGAAGATTCATAGTGCAAGGGTTGTCGTCGATAACTCTGAGGGTGATTCCAAAATGAGTGTAACGAGATAATGCCTTCGGTTTCGTTCGAACCCGGAATGAACTTGTATGGATTGAATGCGTTCAACACATCGTCAGCCGAACGATGAGCATTCTAAGGGGTATGTTCTGTAAAGATAATTGTAGCCTCAAGCCTCATCAACCGGGAGAGCTAAAACAGGGGAGGTGCAGCAAGGTTAGGTGGGTCATGCCCAAGCAGGACAAGATTTTCCCCTGTCTAGATGTCCCTTTTTATTCGGCTTAGTGAGCGGTTGGTCGCGCCAACTGCGGGGTTATCTTGTTCGGAACTGTTCAGTAAGGAATGGTTCCGGCCTTGTGTTGTAGGGGGTCGGGAGTGATCCTCGGTACGGTGATCTAGGCCCCGTACTGTGACGGGCGGTACCCCAGTAGCCCTGCCATTGTATGGAACCCATTTCCCAATAAGCGCCCTCGGATTTGATTGTATTACCCACTTTGTGGCTAGTAGCTGGAATTTAATCATGTAACAATTTCGGCTATTTTCTATTTACTTGAAAACCCTAAACACTATTATAATATCTCTGAATTTCCTATGAAATGTTTTGGTCAGCGTAAGGTAAAAACTTACCCGTATTTATGTGTGGGGAGTCTTACGTGATACCTTTCTTTTCCAATGTTTTCCAAAGTTAAACAACTTTAAACCGTTTACTCATACCAGACCCATGTCTGACCCGGAGTTTATATTTTGTGTTTTTCATAAACTATTGGGTACTCAAATTTTTACGAGTTTACAAGTGATAGGTTCTTGGATTGTTGAGTTCTGGAGGAGCTTGGAGCAGGAGCCCAGACGTATGTAGATATCTAACTAGTTTCGCTATGTTAGTTAGAGTATGCTGTATTTTGGGATGTATGTGGTGACAGATGTATATATGATTGTGATGTGTATGATATTGTATAACTCTGATATATGTAAACTATGTAATAGTTATGTGATATATTATATTTTGTTCTGTTTCCGCTGTGGGATTCTGATGTTGTTGTTCTTTCTTTCTTTTCTTTTCTATTTCTACCCCTTTCTTTCTTACGATGATACGTCTTTCTGGGAGTAGAAGGGCGGGTCATCGCCGGTGGTATCAGAGCTGAAAGGTTAAGTGAGAACCTTGGCTCTGGTGGGGATTACTCATTAGAGATAGAGTCAGTAGTACTCTAGAATGAGTTTGAGCGTATTAATTGATATGAGCGAGTATTTGTTTGTGAATATCAAATGGTTTTATATTATGTTGATTGATTTGTTGAGTGGTATATGAACCTTCGTCAGTGCAGTCTGCACAACTGTACCGAAGGGGTTTCTAAACACTTGAATAGAAGAATTCAACACGATATTGTTTTCAAAAGTGGCTGAATTAAATAGTTTCACCCAAAATATATTCTGATAAAAAAAAATTTATGCAAATTATTATATAATTAAAGTGTTTGGATGATAGTGTTACAGACAAATAAGATTATAAAGATTTACAATGGCCAAGGAAAGTATGAGATTGAATTTGGAATTAAAATTAAAAGTGAAGTTAAAAATGAGGATTTGTTTTGGATTAAGTTGAAAATTTAATTTTTTTGGAATTTAACTAATAATGGTATAAATAAATTGATGAAGTAAGTCAAATTTTGAGTGTAAATGAACTGGATTGGGAAATTTAATAGAAATAAAATTTTGGTTGAGATTAACTTAAGCTTAATAATTGGATTTAAATTTAAGATTGAAATGAAATGAATTAAGATATGGATGATATTAAATGAAATTAAGTTCTTATTTAATTTAAATTAAGTGAATTAGTAGATTAAAGAGAATAGTATGATGCTCAATTTTACGGAAGTTAAGTTAAACAAATTGAATTGAAATAAAATTCAGTTGAGTTATAGATGATGTTAAATAAATTAAATTCTTACTTAAATAAATAAAAGTAAGTTGAAATGAAATAGAATTGAAATAAATATATTCCGATAACTTATAAAGGAAATTGGCAACACATTGATTAAGAATATTTTTGGCTGTAGATGAGTGTTCAATCTCGAGTTAAAATGAAATTTGAATATATTCAAGCTTAAATTGGGTAAAAATGTGAAAAATATGAATGTGAGACTTATAAAAGAAAATATGGAGAAGTAAAATAGTAAGCCAAAATAAAATTGTTTTGTATTTGGAGAATGAAATAAAAACCCAATTTAAGTAAGGATAGAATAAATATGGCCTTGGATTTAATCTTAACAAAATAAATGGAATTTTATCTAGGTGAGTATCAAATAAATTGGAAATGAATTTAAGTTTGAAATTGAAACAAGTAAATTAACCTAAGATTAAACTTTATAGAAGCGTAGCTCCGAGGAAAGTGAGAGTTTATTTAGTAAAAGCTTTAATAATTTAAGTTGAATGGAATAAAATCTTTATTCGAATAGAAATAGTTGGATAAAAATTAAATTTGTATAAATAAACTCCGATGGCTTATCAAAAGAATTTAAATGCTTGAAATAAAAAGTATGCTTGCTTAATACAGGTAAGATCTGGAGTTTAAAGTGAAAATGAATGTGATTAAGATGTAAGTGTGGAGAATAAATAAGTTTGTGGCTCATAAAGTTTAATAAGTGGAATTATAAGCCAAAATAAATTATTTGTACTTAGGAAATGAAATAGACATCCAAACCGGAATTACAAACTAGAAATAAACTCAAGAACTATAATGAAGTGATTTTTGTGATGAAATTAAATATTGAATTGGAAGTGGAAATAAACTAATTTGAAACAAATTAGTAAATTAAGTACGTAAATGAAAATTGGAATTGGTCAAATAAAAGTTGAATGGTGAATTAATAGAATTTGATTATGAATTAAAGTGAATGGGAGGCGGAGACCTTGAGTTATAAATATAAAATTCAACTTGGATTGGTGTTGTATCTTACAGAATTGAATTGCCAGAACGGATGTATGGAATTCATAATGTATTCCATGCATCTCATCTAGGAAATCTGTTCAGGATCCATCATTAGTTGTAGAAACAGTGGTTCAGGGAGATTTGGAAGTCGAGCGGAGTCTGACTATGGTCAGGAATCCAGCTCGGGTTGTTGATCAAATCAGGAGGCAACTCAGGAGTAAAGTAGTGAAGCTTTTCAAAGTGCAGTGGGGCGAGGATCCCAGTGATTGCACCTGGGAAACTCTGGATATTTCTAGGAAAGTTTATCCGGATTTGTGTTCGGATAACTAGTGATGTTTGTTAGGATAGACTGTATGGTTGTTTGGTAATGTAGAATGATATATATGTTTGAATGGTTGGTATAATAGTTTTTAAATTATTTTTGTTTTAAATTTCGGGGACGAAATTCTTTTAAGGGGGGAATGTAACGACCCGGGATTTTGGCCCTGTTATTTTAATAAATATTTAATCTAATTAAATAAAGTGTAAACTGATCATATTAAAATGAATATGATTTTTGAAAATATTTGCCATTTGTTTATAATGGATTTGTATTTTGGAAGGAAATGGATTTGAAAATTTAAAATAAATCTCTTAAAAATATTTAAGGTAAAATCTATCTGGTATAATTGAATTAGAATACTTTATCTTGTTAACATTTGGTGAAAAGATAAAATAAAATAAATAGATGATAATGTTCAATATAAAATATAAATATTAATGTAAGTCAAAAACATAAATATAAATAAATAAGTAAACTTATGGATCTAAGTTAGATATTGATAGTCAAAATATAAAATACAAATATAATACAAACAAGAAATAAAGTGAAATATGAAATAACACAATCATATGTATATAAACTATTCAAGCTAGAAATAATGAAACAAATTATCTTCATAAGCAAGCCAAAAGTATAAAAATGAACCTGACACATATATGTGAAATATTCAATTGGAAGCTAATAACAAAACAAATATCTATAAATAAGTAGCTTCATATACAAGACCAAGTGTTGCCTGCAAAGTATAAATAAGCATAAGGTATAAAAAGCTAAACCAGACAAATATTTATATCCAAATTAAATTCATATACTCATAAGAATAAAATTATTTCTGGAATCAGTCAAGGTATAAGGCATAATACCTGACACAAATTGTTTTGATACAAAGTATCTTCAATTACAAGCTTACGTGCAAAGTATATACCTTCATATAAATACCTACATATACAACAAATCTCGATTATGATATGCAAACATATTAGGCACACAAAGCATTAATTTCTATCAACTCAGCCAAACATAATTATGATATGTAAACTAATTAAGAAACAAGACATTAATTGGCTTTCATCTCAGCCTAATATTTTGTCAGTTCAAAATATTACAAATCCTTGCTTTGTAGTAATAAAGATCTGATCAACATAACTAAAACAAAAGAATAGTATGTACATAGAGTATAAGCTGCCAGTAAGTAAGAATGTGTTTATATGTAACCTGTAAATCATTATATAAGGCAAGTTAATAAAAATATCTATGTACTACTAAGATTAAGTTGTAGACGTTAAGTACATTAGCATTAAATGTTTTATCATCTCAGCAAACATTTGGTCGAATTCAAAGATCAACTCAGCCCCATTTGAAAATCTTTCCTGATAAAACAAAAATGAATAGTGTACCAGCATTTTAAACCCAGATAGCACCTAACCTGGTTAAACTCCTTTCTATTTATACATAACTTCTTATCTTCATTTGTTTATAACTTAGCAAAACCAGGAATTTATATCAAAACCCGTTGTTCTTTCCAAAATTTCAATCTGGAATCAACAAAATTCCAAAGTCCTAAAACATTCCAGATTCAAATATCAAAGCTTTCCAGTTTAAAGCAAATAAGTAGCATCTTGTCTTTGGAAACCAATTAAGTTCAACAACAAATCAAAAGAAAAGCTTTTAATGATTCAGCTGCAGTTTCTCCATCAAACTTGCTTCCTGTTTCAACAAAATTTAAGGTGAGTAAACAAGAAATTTTAAGCTTTAAGTTATTTTAAAATAGTTCAAGATTATTTGATATCCTGGATATATATATATATATATATATATATATATATATATATATATATATGTTTCAGTTTGTATATATGTTGTGATGCTCTGTACACCTCTGTTGATTGATTCAGGTTGTGAATTTTCTTCCAAATTCAATTTACAGTCTTCAAATTATTATAAAGCTTAAAACTTTTCATCTAAACAAGATTTTTAAACTTAAATTTTGATTTCTAAAAGCCGATTAAACTTTGTTGTAAAACATAATTACTGTAATTTTGTTTACAGTTATCAAATGATAACTTGATAAAATTGATTTTTGTAAAATATTAATTCGAGATTATATCTTGAATTCTTATAACAAATTATGATTTTTAAAACAAAAATGAAACTTTTTAGCTTTGAATTCTAAGAGCAGTTCGTTTGTGAACAAGAATTGCATTCTTTCCTATTTCAGAAAATCGAATTAGATTAAAATGTTGAAACTTGGTTTGAAGGTAGTAATAACTACTGTGATCCTGAGAAAAATGTCAATTAATTTTTCTATTGTGTAAAATTTAAGTACGAGATCGTATTAGGGTTTTAGTTGAAGTTCTGGTTCATCTCTGTAGCGAGGCGTGTGCGACTTCTTCACGTGCTCGAGTGTCTCGAGCGTTTGTGGAATGGAAGGGTGGCGTGTTGTCGAGGTGCGGCCTAAGTTTGAGTGCTTCCGGTGGTCTCGGCGGCGGTGGCGAGGTTGTTTTGTCATTTGGGTGAGCTACAGAATTTTGAACTGTATGCTAATTTTCATTTCGATATTTTGAAACGAGATTCGAGTTTGGTTTTCGTTTGTACGTGGATTTCGTGACTTGTCGACGATGTGGATGTTCGTCGGAGGGCTGTGGTGCCGCCGTGCACGTGTACTGCGTCGTGTCAGTGGTATTTCTCGAGTCGTGCTCGAGTGATTAGGTAGGTTGCTTCGGGTTTTATCGCGAGCGTAGGTTTAAACCTGATGCTATTTATACTTAGCAAAATTTAAACTACAGGAAAAAAAAGAGGGGGAAGAGAAGAAGAAGTTTGTGTATAGGGAGGGAGACTCGGGAAATAGTGTGTTTTACTCGGAGTTATACTCGAGTTTTTGCGGGAATGGCTCGGGTTTTCTTCAAACTACAGTAATGCATTTTAATGTTGGAGTCAAGTAAATTTGATTTCCATAAATTTTTAAGCACTGTGAACATAATGAACGTTTAACAAGTTTTAATTAAGATTTTGATTCAAGTTATAATGATTTTTAGTTAATACTTAACGATGTTTTAAAAACGCTTAATTATTATTTAATCCAGTAATTATTTTAATTAAGTATAAAGTTAATTAACAATTAAGTTGTAGTTAGTTAACATAATTGATTTCCAAAGTTAATGAAGGTTTTTATTAAAATGTTAATTAGTTGAATAATTAATATTAATTGATGATTTCAGAAAGTAAATAAAAATAATTACTTTTTAATTTTAATTAGTGATGGATCATAAGTAATAAATAAATTAACTACTTAAGTAAATTAATGAATGATTAATAGTTAATTAATTAAGTAATTTAATTAAGAATTAATAAAAGGATAAATTAAGTAATTAGCAGTTAATAAATGGGTAATTAAGTTTTATTAATAATTAAGGTTATTAATTAATGATTAAAGAATGGTTAATTAAGTTAATTAAGGTAAAATAAATTGATTAGGAAGTAATAAATTAAATAGCGTGAAATAAAATAATTAAATAATTAAGTAATTAAGAAATTAATTACTTATTGTAATTAATGAATTTTAATATGAATTGTTTAAGTTAATTAATTAAGTTTAATTAATTTAAATAATTATTTGATGATGTGATAAGTATAGTTACTTGGGAAAGTAATTAATGATAATTACTGGATGGAATTGACTGAGGATGATTTGATAATGAAAGTAATTTGAGTATAATTACTTTGTGAAATTAATCAAGGGATTAATTTAAAGGAAAATTAATTAAGGAGCAATTAATTTATTTGATGAATAATTAAAGGTGGTTAATTACTGAATAGTATTAATTAGGGGTGATTATATAATGTGTTTTAATTAAAGATTTAATTACTTAAGGTAATTAATTTAATACAGGATAATGAAATCAAAATGTAATTAGTAATCATTAATAAATATAATTAATAATAAGAGATTAAAGAGTAATTAATTAGTGTAATTAAGAAGAAATGTAATGTTAGTAATTTAAGGTTAATTTCTATGTTTAGTTAAGATAGTTTATTTGTGGAAATAATTAAAGGGATAATACTTGAATATAATTAAAGTAAATTATACAAGGATTACTAATTAAATTGAATAATTGGATGATGATAAATTAATTGATTGATAATTGATTAATAGTTATATAAGCAAGATTTATAATGGTGAAGTAATTAATTTAATTTACTTTAAATTAATTAGACATGCAAGTAATTAATTTAATTCATTTTAAATTAATTATAGCTGATATGATTGCTTATGTATGAATGGATGATATTGTTTACCTTGAATGGTTTAAGATCTCAAGTATGAGATAAATGATGCTGTATGAAATGTATGCTTGATTTAAGTATGATAATAATATGGATTATCTGTTGCAATGATAATATTGATTATCTGTTTATGATGATAATGTTGATTATCTATTGTGATATTGTGAATAATCTATCTGTGTGTATATGGATAATAGAATTGAATCGTTTTAAACTTTAAAACAACTTGAACCTAAAAGATACGTTTTGGATTTCGATGAGACCGGGATCGGTTTCCATATTTGGACATCCGAAAACCACATCGATCCAAATTAACGATAGGTCGTGAATCTGCAGTAAAGATGAAGATTCATAGTGCAAGGGTTGTCGTCGTTAACTCTGAGGGTGATTCCAAAATGAGTGTAACGAGATAATGCCTTCGGTTTCGTTCGAACCCGGAACGAACTTGTATGGATTGAATGCTTTCAACACATCGTCAGGCGGACGATGAGCATTCAAAGGGGTAGTACTGTAAAGGTAATCATAACCTCAAGCCTCATCAACCGGGAATGACTAAAATATGGGAGATGCAACAAGGTTAGGTGGGTTATGCCCAAGCAGGACAAGATTTCCCCCTGTCTAGATGTCCCTTTTTATTCGGCTTAGTGAGCGGTTGGTCGCGTCAACTGCGGGGTTATCTTGTTCGGAACTGTTCAGTAAGGAATGGTTCCCGTCTTGTGTTGTAGGGGGTCGGGAGTGATCCTCGGTACGGTGATCTAGGCCACGTACTGTGACGGGCGGTACCCCAGTAGCCCTGCCATTGTATGGAACCCATTTTCCAATAAGCGCCCTCGGATTTGACTGTATTACCCACTTTGTGGCTAGTAGCTGGAATTTAATCATGTAACAATTTCGGCTATTTTCTATTTACTTGAAAACCCTAGACACTATTATAATATCACTGAATTTCGTATGAAATGTTTTGATTAGCGTAAGGTAAAAACTTACCCGTATTTATGTGTGGGGAGTCTTACGTGATACCTTTCTTTTCCAATGTTTTTCAAAGTTAAACAACTTTAAATCGTTTACTCATACCAGACCCATGTCTGACCTGGAGTTTATATTTTTTGTTTTTCATAAACTCTTGGGTACTCAAATTTTTACGAGCAGCCAAGTGATAGGTTCTTGGATTGTTGAGTTCTGGAGGAGCTTGGAGCAGGAGCCCAGACGTATGTAGATATCTAACTAGTTCCGCTATGTTAGTTAGAGTATGCTGTATTTTGGGATGTATGTAGTGACAGATGTATATATGGTTGTGATGTGTATGATATTGTATAACTCTGATATAATATGATATATTATATTTTGTTCCGTTTCCGCTGTGAGATTCTGATGTTATTGTTCTTTCTTTCTTTTCTTTTCTATTTCTGCCCCTTTCATTCTTACGATGATACTCTTTCTGGGAGTAGAAGGGCGGGTTATCACAATTTTAGTCTTGACCAGAATGGGTGGTTGAGAAAGAAAGGAAAATTATATATTTCGGGTGTCGGAAACATAAGGAAAGAAGTTTTTGAGGAATGCCATCATTTGAAGTTCTCTATTCATCCAGGAGGAACTAAGATGTATCAGGATATGAGGAGAGTTTCTTCTGGGAAGGTATGAAACGTGATATTGGCTTATGGGTAAAGCAGTGCATGAACTGCCAACAGGCAAAGGCTGAACACTAGAAGCCAAATGGATTGCTTCAGCCGTTAGAAATTCTGGAATGGAAAGGGGATTCTATTTCTATGGGTTTTTATTGACGGGTTGCCAAGATCGAACAAAGGAAATGAAAATATATTGGTCATAGTGGATAGATTGAACAAGAGTGCCCATTTGATTCTAGGTAAGTCAACTAGGACGACACCTGTTTTGGTGAAGTTGTTTATGAAGAATGTGGTTAGATTGCATGGATTTCCTAGTAGCATAGTTAGTGATAGACCATCTGCATTTAGTTATGTTTTCATATAAGAATAGTTATTAGACTAGCATTGGGTTAACACCGTTTGAAGCTTTGTATAGAAGGCCATGAAAATCTCAAGTTAGTTGGTAGGAGACCAGGGATAGGTTGGTTCTTAGTCTAGACTTAATTAGAGAAGCTGTAGAAAAGGTTGAGGTCATTTGGGTTAGAATGAAGGAGGCTCAATCTAGGAAGAAAAGTTAAGTAAATCGAAGATGGAAAGATTTAGAGTTTTCGGTGGGAGATCAGTTTTTCATCATGGTGTCAACAATGAAGGGTATGATCAGATTCGGAAAATTAGGGAAGTTGGCACCGAGATTTGTTAGACCTTATCCTATTGTTGAGAGAATCAGGAGGCTCACATATAGAGTTGAGCTACCGAGCAGTTTGGCAGGAGTCCACGGTGTTTTCCATGATTCTCATCTTAGAAAGTGTGTTAGAGACCTGTAGACTGCTATTGCACGGACTATGCTAAATGATTTAGTAGTAGAGCTGGACTTAACAATAGTGAGAAAGCCGATTCGTATTGTTGCGAGAGATGAGAAGAGGCTTCAAACCAAGACAGTCATATTATTGAAAGTACAGTGGAACAATGATGAGAGAGATTGTACTTGGAAGACTGAGAGCAGGATTAGAGATGCTTATCCTGATTTGTTTGACGATATGTTTACCTCTTTGATTGATTTGTTGTGTACCTTATCATAATTTTGAGGACGAAATTCTTTAAGGAGGGGAGTTTGTAACACCCCATATTTTGATAATATTATTTAGGATATTTAATTAGCTAAATCAAATATAATAGTGTATTGATTAGGGGATGGAGATTTGACTTTAATAAAGGGGTAGCCGTGACATTTAACTAATGAAGTAAAAGAAGAGTTAAAATGAAATAGAGGATGGGTAAAATAGGAAAGAGGCCATTCCTATATCTATAACCCTTGGTCGTGTATTCCCATACATGTTCATTTTCATTTGTCAATATTTTTAAAAAAATTGAGGCCAATCACATTAACAAGAGAAAGAGGAAAAAGATTACGAAAAGCTAAAGAAGAAGCTAAATCAAATCAAATCCATCCATATCTCAAACTCCTTAATATTTAAAGCTAAGGTGAATGATAACTACATCTCTGTTTCTTATGTTTTCGGTTTTAAGATAAAATCTGAATCTATTTGCAACGATTTACCATGGATTTGAATGATGGAATGATTATATATACTTGTTGCTGATTTATGCATGTTCATATTGATTTTATGATATGTTTTAAGGTGAAAACCTTATTATATGACATCCATATGCCTTATAAATTTTTATGAAGACCGAAAATGATATTTTAGAGATGGGTTTCAATTTTCATAATTTTTCAAATTTTTGTGGATTTATATGAATTTTCTAGTGAAGAAAATGTTATTTTAGGTTAAAAATTAATTACAGGTAAATCATTAATGGTTTGGGTCTGAAATTTATATATGTTAGAAAACATACTAAAATTGATTTTTTTGAATTTATTTAGAATTTTCCTAAGTGTTTTAATGGATGTGTAAAATTATTTAAAGTCCGAGGCTTAGATGTTTTATATATTTATAGAAGGAGAAGTGACTTCCAAAGACGAGCAGGTGGCTGATGGATAGTTATGTTAGGAATTCAGTTCATTTTGTTTTGTTTCCGCTGTGTGTTAAGTCAGTTATGACTATATTTCTTTGAACATCCAAGGGGGCATCGTCATATGTCGCTCTTGGCGTATTATTGTAAATTATAATTGATCATTGCCTGAGATATGTTTTGAGCATTTTTGTAACATGGATTTGAATTTGTGATTTTGAAATCTAGGTATACATTGTTTTGAAATCTATGGTTATTCATATTCATGTGCTCCTGATATTATGGACGCCGTTAGCATTACCATATTTCATCACCAGAAGTTAATGCTATGGATGACAACAACATCTGTAGCGCTTAGCTTTTGGCCTCTAGATACGGGATGTTACAACTTGGTATCAGAGCATAGGCTTATGAAAAATTTTATCTAAAAAATAGCTTTGAAAATAAAAATTCTATGTAAATAGAATAAGATTGGGGTTTGGGATAATGCTATAGTAACGTACTTGTATCTATAATTAGTATACGCTTTATCTCTAGTCTCCTACCTTTACTTAGGTTATCTTTCTGTATCTCATGAGGTTTGAATAAAGATATGGAAGGTAGAAGAGGAAGAATTAACTTAGGATGGGGAAGCACAAAAAGGAATGTCGGACCTAATGCCAAGAGAAACCAAGGTCGGGCACAGGCAGAAAATGTAGGTGCTGATGTCCTGCATGTCGGAATGGAAGCCATGCATTAGTTTTTCTGAAATATGGTGCATGCGAGAGTTGAAACTAGAGTATTAGGAGGAAATGCTGTAGGAGCAAAGGTTTCAGAAGTTCCGGTAGTTAAACATTTTGCTAAGATGAGTGGAGATTATGTCAATCTTAGAAGGAAATCGTTTATGGGAACGGAGGATGCCATCGAGGTGGAGAACTTGTTGTTGCACTATAAAAGGATTTTTGCAGATTTGGGGCTCAATAATGAGAAGAAGAGGATATTGGCATCTAGACAACTTCAGGGAGTTGCATTGTTCTAGTGGAATAGTGCGACTGTGACGATGGATGAAGAGACTATGACCAAGGATGATTTCAAGAGGTGTTCCTAGGAGAGGTTAATGTCTATTATGGCACTGTCAACTCTGATCAAAATGTTTGTTGAGTTATAGCGAGGAGTGTTGTCAGTTGTAGAGTATGCTAGAAAGTTTAAAGAGTTGGCTCGGTATGGATATGCTTCAATGGACACTTTGATGAAGAGGAATGAGAAGTTCGTCACGGGATTGAAGCCTGAGTTGGCCAAGGCTACATTGTCTCACATTAGGGATCCTTTGAGTATTGTTGTAGAGATGGCCATGAGGCAAGAGGAGGTTCCCGAGTCTCTAGAGAAGAGAAAAGCTAAGGAGGTTCAGGTTGTGCAAAGCTAGAAGAGGAAGTTCTTTCCCAAGAAAGGTTCTCTGAAGGGTGAAGCTGCTAAAAGCATAGTCTGAGATTGTCTGCTATAAGTGCGAAAAGAAATGGCACTTTGCTAATAAGTGTTGTGTTGGGAAGGCAAAGGATGCGGCTGAAAGAAAGAATGTCAGGTGCTTCAAATATGACCAGATAGGCCACTATATGAACCGGTGCTAGGAGCCCGTTAGATATGGTAAGGGCAAGGCGTATGCATTGGAGCCTGCTGCTTCAAAGCCAATAGCCCAAAGAAGGGAAAGGCAGTTCTACGAGGAACGCTTCAGATTTATGGTATGTTTGTTTGTGTTTTATTCCATACTGGTGCATCGCATTTTTTATTTAGATGTTTGATAGTTAAGCTTAACCTTGAACCCATATATTTAGTTACTTCCTTACGGGTTGTGAATCCAATAGAAGGGTATGTAACCCTAGGGTTAAGGTGTGACCAGTTTTAGTTGTTAGGTCATACTTATGTTTGTAGTCTGCATGTGTTTGATTTTTTTGGGTTCAGGATTATCCTTCGAATGGATTGGTTGAGTGAGTACGATGCTAGGATATTTTGCCAGGATAGGAAGTTATCTCTCAAACACCCTGATTGCAGCGAAAAGATTGTATTTACCGTAGAAGGTTCTTGTGGTGAAGTGTTTGCTTTGTTAGGTGTTATGGAATCCGATGATGAGTTGAGCCGAGTTTTCATGGTTAGAGAATTCATATATGTTTTTGAGCTTGTAGTTGGATTATGACGTGAATGAGCCATTAAGTTTCAGATAGATTTACTTCAGGGAGCAGAACGTGTAACAACCCCAATTTCGTGCCATTCAAATCAACAATAATCCACGCATGTCAGACTTGAATGATGCGAAACAACAGATTGTAAATAAATTTGGAGCACATAAAATCAAATATACAGAATCACAGACACAGAACAAACAGAATATCTCGCAGCGGAATATAAAAATACATAGTAGTTCATGAAGCTACTACAACAGAGTCTCAAACCAAATACATAATACAGTCTGAAAACAACATAATAGAAATCCCAAATACATAGAAGTTCACTAATACATGAGATAAACTAGAACAGATGAAACAGAAGTAGATAAATATGTAAATAAGCAGAAACTCCAGCAAAGACCAGCTCCAGAAAGAGAATCTAAAGCTGTAACCGCTCAGGCTGACCCAAGCGTAAAGCAAAACACAAACACTCGAGTCAGGAAAATATATACTTATATAATGTAAACCAACTCAAGTGAACTGAAATAAAGATACAAGTAACTTAAAGGACGCCTGGGACCGCCCATCCTCTAAGGATCCGTCAAACTATTTACTATATAGTAATATTTCGCTATTATAATAATGTCTACAGTAAAATAAACATACTTTTAAATAGCGTTCCGGGCTACCCATATCACCCTTCACACATAATAGTCCCAGTAGTCCATCCAGTATCGACATATCTTCTAGAGACTACCCTAAATACTCCACGGGATATGGGAGAAAAACGAACTCGTAGTAAAGGCTTGATATGGTAGGTGATACGGCACACAAGGCAATGCCAGGGTAGATATACCAATTACGCACACGGGCTGGCGGTAACGTAGTAGCCACTACGCCTACCCAGAACAACACTCCAAATCAAGGGGTGCACCCAATCAATCACAACAGTAATAGAATGGTATCGAAGAAGTGTGTCCAGTCCAGAGGTGCTACCTCCTTTGACTCGAGATCGCTCCTGTTTTAGCCACCTTAAGCTAACTCACGAGTGTTAGGTCCACGTAAAGTACCTTAGGAACGTCGCCACCATCCTACTTCATTCTGGAATCTCCACCGCGTACACAGTTGTTAAAGTGGTTTTCGGCATCGACAGAGAGTATGTCCATATTCGATCCCGGTCTCTTTAACAACCTATCGTTATTTTAACCCATAGTTATAATTTAAAAATGGTATTTATTTCTCAAAATCCAATATCATTTCAAATCCATTTCAAAATATCAAACTTACCATCAAATCCATTTCAAAATATCAAACTTGTCATTTCAATTGAAAAACATATTCATTTTTATTCAGTTTAAAAATACCATTTCAATTCACATTTCAAAATAGTTCAATTCCAAACAAATTACTTCATTTAAATCATTTAAAAAAATGAAGTTATTACATATAAAAATTAAATTGTTAAATTTCCTAAATTTTCAACTTTCGAAGTTCATTTATTCACTTAATTTTATCAAAACAGTGAAAATTCAACTTTCGCAGCATTTGGAAAATGCTACAGAAAGTTATATTCAAAACAGTTCAATTTAACAAAAGACTAAAATATGTAATAGAGTTACATCAGTTTCAAATAGAACTTAGTTTAATCCAACAATTATAGCATTTAAAAAATGCTATAATAGCCTTAAATTCAATTTAGCTATTTAGTTCACTTATCAACTACAGCATTTACAAATGCTGTATTATCATTTACATTATAAATAATAGCATTTCAAAAATGCAGTTAATTAACTTCAAATTTTCAATATAATTTCACAACAATTATATTTTTCTTTAAATCACTTTTAACTTATAAAATCACACATTTTTACTTTTTAAACACCATTTAATTTTCCTTAATTTCATGATATCATGAAGTTAAATTTCCATTAAAAATTAATATTTATTACTAATTCACTTATCAAATTGCAATATTCAATTTTAAATTCATTACATTAAATTTCAACTTAACACTTAAGTTCAAATTCTCAAATATAACTTAGTTTTATTTTTATTTACTTAACTAAAAATTCACTTTTAAGTCAATTTCATAAATTTCCAATTTTAGTTATGTTTCAAAATTTCAACTTAAATATTCATTCATTTCCCATTTCAACTTTATTAAAAATCATTAATATGATATAAAATCACTTTAAATTCATTTAAATTCAAATTATCATAAGTTTATCATAATTTCATATTCATTTTAATTTCCAATTATAATTAAATCAAATTTTCCATAATAACTTACATTCAAAATTTTCTAACTTTTTCATTAATTTATTTCACTTATAATTATTCAAAAAATCAATAATATTCTGCAAAAATCATTTTCAATTAGATTTAAATCAAAATATTTTAATATTTACATTTCTAAAATAATTTTAAATTTTTTTAGAAAAACATATATTAACTACGGGTATGTATATAATTTTGTACACTAGGCAAAGTGATACGGGTAATATATCATTTCAACCCGTAATTTACAAAGAAAATCTAGGTTTTATCATTTCAAACCCGCAGTCCCAAGTAAATGAAATAAATTTAAAATCATTCAGGCCTATCATTTCAGCCCATAGCAATTTTCCCTTATTCTAAAGTCCGTCCGGGTATGTATCATTTCAACCCATAGTGATTCTAATCTAAAGGGAACTTGCAGTGTGATAAACTGATAAAAATAACAGAATAGCATATTATAACAGTAACAAATGTTATAACAGGTGTTTAAGCATGTCTGAACATCAAGTAATCATAATATAGCAGATATAACATGATAATGCATTTTACAGATTCATAGGGGTCAATTCACTAGTTATATATGTATATATTGTCTGGTGAGAATAACTCACCTGTTCAAAGTTGGAGATTGACACCAAACACACAATACTGACAAAATGAAGGCACGACAACACAATAGCGATTCGTGAGTGGAGAGCCAAAGCTATACACCTTGAATTTATTTTCATAAAACAATTACAAACAACATAAGATTTCAACCCAAAATTCAATAAACAATGCTAGAAACAATTGTATAAAACCAATCCAAAATCATTGCACTTGCTTTCAACCTCCTATACTTCAGTTATTGGTCTGAAATGTACTGTTAAGGGTTGAAATTGGATCTGGTCTTGAGTCCATATGGTCAGCCTAACATGGTTTAAAATATGGTGCAAGATGTATGTGTTTGGATCTACGACTACAAGGCAATATCAAGGCAAATACATCATTTCTTTGCTAAAGCTTGGTTCGGACAGAGGCTATGGGGCATGGCCAGAGGCTCCAGGTGATAGTGAGTGATGTGGCAGAGGGTGGTGATCAGATCTGGGCTGGTGGTGGTGATGGTGGTGGTGGCAAAAGGAAGGTGGAGGTGGTTGGAGCAAACTAGGCTAGATTTGAGCACAAAGGTGATGGTTTGTGACCTTTGGTGGTGGATCTCATGTCAAGGGGTGCTCGGCCTGCCATGGTGGTGATATAGGGTAGTTGATGGTCGGTCTAAGAGGTGGTAGGGTCGGTCTAAGAGGAGGTGGGGCCGGTCACATCTAGTTGAAAGCAAGTGCAAAAATCAATAGAAAACAATGTAAACAATATAAAAGAAGAACATTTACCAAAATTTTTTTTTGATCAAAGGAGAAGGCATGGCCGAAATTTTCAGTTTAAGGAATGAATTTTTTTTTGTACGTGAATGAGAATAAGGTTGGTCGGCTGAAAGAAGTTAAAAATAAAAGCTAATTGATGACAAAAGTAAGTTACGGATGTGAAAGGTTGGAAAATAAAGGGCTCTTTGAAAACCAAAAGTCAAAACCCTTTCACATTTCTTTTAATTTATTTATATAAGATTAAATTACTGAAACTAAAAATCATTTCAGTTAAAATTTCGAAAATTTAAAAAATTATAAATATATATATATATATATATATAAATATTTATCAGTTATATAAGGTAAAATAAGAAAATAGCTTAAAAAGGCAAACTAGTCTAGAAAAATTTGAAAATAACAGAATAAATTTTAGAAAAATTATATGAACTTGGAAAAATAATTATAACAAATATAATAACATAAAAATAAAAATCCATTCACAAAATAAATAAATAAAATTTAGTTAAATAAAATTTATATGAAGAAAATAGCGTAAAATTAGAAAACAGCCTTTAAAAATAGGAAATAAATACAGTAAATTTTGGAAAAATTCTGTTATCATTTTAAAAATCTTTAGAGATGAAATTTCACAAATAAAACAAATCTAAAACAATTTTGAAATGAAATAAAGTCAAATTCAAATTTATAGTCAAAATCTAGGGTTGTTACAGAACCGGTGAGTAGGCTGCTGTGCATGATGACCCTTACAGAGACGAGAGAGTAGAAAGAGCAGTTGGTGGAATTGGAAGGCAGGAGTTTCATCAGGCTGAGCTGTTCTCCTTCGGTGCAGCAGTAGTGTTTACTAAGAAGCCGAACAGATCGTTGAGGCTATGTATCGAATATCATAAGTTGAATGAGTTGTTAGACTAGTTGAGTGGAGCAAAGTTATTTTCCCAATTGGATTTGGCATGGGGTTTCCACCATCATAGAGTGGCAGAGGATAGTATACCTTTGGCGGTGTTCAGGACCAGATATGAGTCGTACGAATGGTTAGTTATGCCATTCGGACTGACGAATTCACCAACTATCTTTGTAGATTTGATGAATTGGATTTTTCAAGAGTACTTGGATAGGTTCGTATTGGTTTACATATATGATATCCTAATATACTCTAAGGATGAAAGAGAGTATGAAGTTCATCTTAGAGTGTTGCTTGAGACGCTGAGGCAACATTCATTGAAAGCGAAGTTTTCGAAGTGTCACTTCTAGAAGAAAGAGGTGAAGTTTCTTGTTCATATAGTCTCAGAGAGAGGGTTGTTAGTGGATCCGAATAAGATCCAGGCAGTGAATACTTGTAATAGATCCGAGACGGTAACCGAGATAAATAGTTTCCTTGGGTTGGATGGTATTATCAGAGATTCAATAAGGATTTCTCGCAGATAGTAGCACTGATGACCAAGCCAACAAGAGAGGATGTGAAGTTTGTGTAGACCGATAAGTGTGAGGAAGCATTTCGAAGTTTGAAACACTTATTGACATATGCACCTGTGTTGATTGTTCCAAAGGGGAATCAGGGTTTGGTGGTTTACAATGATGCATGTGGAACAGGATTAGACACTGTTGTAATGTAGAGAGGTAAAGTTATTGCCTATGCTTCTAACAGCTTAGACCGCATGAGGTTAGATATCCGACACATGATTTGAAATTGGCTGTAGTGATTTTTGCTTCGAAGGTGTGGAGACATTACCTTTTAGGAGAAAGATTTGAGTGTATTTGTTCTCTCATAAGGAGCTGAACATGATACAGTAGAGATGGTTAGAGTTTATAGCCACTTATGATTTTGGGATGAGTACACACCAGGGAATGGCAACTAGGTTGTAGATGCACTTAGCAAGAAGCATCAGAATGTAGTGTTAGCGATGATTGCTAAGGGGAAAGATTTGGAAGCACCAGTAGATTGCAGAGTGCAGTAGAGATCCGAGGCTGGGTCTCGTGGGAATACAGTTGTTTTATCTTATTTGGATGTTCGACTAGTATTGATCAAACGGATTGCATCTAAAAAGATGGAGGATCCAGTGTTAGTTGAACGGATCAGGAAGCTAAAGGATGGAACCGAGAGCGATAACTTGAAAGATTGTAGTCTTGACCAGAATGGTGGTTTAGAAAGAAAGGAAGATTATGTGTTTCAAGTGTAGGAAACATAGGGAAAGAAGTTTGGAGGAATGCCATCATTCGAAGTTCACCATTCATCCAGGAGGTACTAAGATGTATCAGGATATGGAGATGAGTTTCTTCTTGGTGGGTATGAAGCACGATATTGGCTTGTGTGTGAAGCAGTGCTTGAATTGCTAGCAAGCAATGGCCAAACACTAGAAGCCAAGTGGTTTGCTTCAGCTGTTAGATATTCCAGTGTGGAAGTGGGATTCTATTTCCATGGACTTCATCAATGGGTTGCCAATGTTGAATAGAGGAAATGAAAGTATATGGGTCATAGTGGATAGATTGACCAAGAGTGCCCATTTCATTCTAGTTAGGTCAACCAGGACGACACCTGTTTTAGCGAAGTTGCTTAAGGAGAATGTTGTCAGACTTTATGGAATTCCGAGTAGCATAGCTAATGATAGAGATTCTTTGTTCACTAGCGAGTTTTGAAAGAGTATGCAGAAAGTTTTGGGAACCAAGCTTAAGATGAGTACCGCTTACCCTCCGTATGTAGTTGGGTAAATGGAAAGAGTTAATAAGATCTTGGAGGATTTGTTAAGAGCTTGTGTTCATGATTTCTAGGGATCATGGGAAGACCATCTGCATCTAGTCAAGTTTTTGTATAACAACATTTATCAAACTAGTATTGAGATGGCACTGTTTGAAGCTTTGTTTGGAAGGCCATGCATATCTCCCGTATGTTGGTTGGAAACCGGGATAGGTTGATTCTTGGTCTAGAAATGGTTAGAGAGGCCGCAGAAAAGATTGAGGTCATTCGAGCTAGAATGAAGGAGCCTCATTCTAGACAGAAAAGTTATGTAAATAAGAGTGGAAAGATTTAGGGTTCAGTTGGGGACCAGGTTTTCGTCAATGTGTCACCGATAAAGGGTGTGATTAGATTTGAGAAATTGGGGAAGCTATCACCGAGATTCATCGGACCTTTTCCTATTATTAAGAGGAAGTTGAGTTACCGAGCAATTTGGCAGGTGTCCACGATCATATTGCCCATTTTTGAAAGTGTGTTAGAGACCTGGAGACTGCTATTGCACCGACAGTGTTAGATGATTTAGTGGTAGAACCGGACTTGACCATAGTGGGAAAGCCAGTTCGCATTATTGCGAGGGATGAGAAAAGGCTTAGAACCAAGATGGTCAAATTAGTCAAAGCTCAGTGGATTCACGATGACAGGGATTGTATTTAGGAGGCTGAGAGTAGGATTAGAGATATTTATCCTTACTTGTTTGATGGTATGTTTTACCTTCTTGTTTGACTTATTATGTGCCTTATCATAATTTCAAGGATGAAATTCTTTAAGTAGGGGAGTCTGTAACACCCTAGATTTTTGGTAACATTATTTAGGATATCTAATCAGTCAAATAAAATAAAATAATGTGTTTATTAGGGGATTGAGATTTGATTTTAAATAAGGGTAGCCGTGCCATTTAAAACAAATGAATTAAAGAAGGGTTTAAATTTAAATAAGGAAAGGGTAAAATAAGAAAGAGGCCATTCATATATCTTCCAAACCATAGCTGTGTATAATATTGCACATACATTTCATTTGAAAATTTTATAAAATAAGGCCGGCCACCATTAACAAGGAAAGGGGAAGAAGATTTAAGAAAAGCTAAAGGTAAAGCTAATTCAATTGAAATTCATCCAAATTTCAAGCTCCTTAATCTCTAAAGCTAAGGTGAATAAAGTTTACTTCTCAAATCTTTTATTGGTTTCAGTTTTAAGAGCAAATCCAAATATTTTGCGTAGATTTTCCATGTTTTTGAGTGATGGTATGATTATATATACATTTGTTGTGAATTATGTATGTTAATATAGACATTATGACAAGTGTTACCTAGTAATTTGTCTAGGGTACGAGGTACCGGTTATTAACCATGGGTGCCATCGATCGGCGTCTCTCGTTCGACCACCAGCACTCGGCTAGGGTCGCTCGGCACTCGATCGCTTGGCATAGGCTTGTCGCTTGGCCCAAGTGTCGTTCGGCCAGATCATGTCGTTCGGCATAAGAGCCTCGTTCGGCATCTCCCCTCGTTCGGCACGAAGCCTCATTCGACACAAGCCTCGTTCGGCACGAAGCCTTGTTCGGCACAAGCCTCATTCGACATGATTTCCTTGCTCGACATATGAATTCCGTTCGACCTGGATATATGGCTCGACATAAGAGTGTTGTTCGTCATGGAAGGCTAGCTCGGCTTCCTTGGTTCGATCAACCTCGCTCGGTAATTGCCGTTCGGCATCCCTGGCTCGGTGTGTAGAAGCTACTTACCATAGGCTGAGATACCTCGTTTCTAGGCCCGTGAGGGAAGTCAAACCCATCTCCGTCCATTAATAGAAGGGCAGAGGCACAGTGACATTGACCTTTTTCAAAAACACTGGGGAGACTCTGCTGCTTTCAAGACTCATACTTTTCAATTAATACTTGTATTCAAGTCATTATTGTACAGATTGTATCTGTATTCAATCATTTGTGAAAGCAATAAAGATCAGAACTTAGAGTGGATGTAGGCAGTTACGCTGAACCACTATAAATCCGGTGTTCTTGTTTTTGCAGTTAATTTAGCATATAGTCCTTTGTTTTAATTCAATTTCTTCATTAATCTCTCTACGTAATCTTTCTCAAGGGTGTTAGTGACCAATTTTGATGCTAACATTTTGGTGCTTTAACTGAGAACACATTCTCAAGCCACTAATATCTGCTTTGTAGCTACTGGATTGAATAAATCGCCTGAAGGAGATCCCAGTCATTCACAGGACGTCCATTGATTCTACTCAGAGTTCCTATCAATAACTCTACTATGGGAAGATCACGTACCAGATCAGCCTCTCATAACGTGGACGTCAACGAGACTACTAGCGTACAACAAATAGGACCTAGCAATCAACAAGCAAATCAAGGTGCAGGAACCACCATCCAAAATCAAATGGAAGTTATCACCAGAATTGAGTTCAACGAGTTAATGAGAGAACTCATGGAAAGCAGAAGACAACTTAATAAGTAGATTCAAGCTAATGCTAACCTCATGACTCAGCTTACTCAGCAACAACATCAAAATGTTGGAGGTAGCCCCGTTCCTTATTCTTCATCTGATAGCTCGACGTCATCCGATGAACCTCCCAGGCGTAGACGCCGCAAAACTGAAACTACACAAGCAGGTGCTGCTGATCGATCAATTAGGGATTACTTACACCTTGTAGACCACACCCAAGCCGAAACAGGAAACTTAGGATTTGAAGCATGTATGGAAACTGGATGCCCGGCTCATCAAGACCCTAATGAAGCTGGTCCCTAAGATACACGTTTGGTAGATCGCCAACAGAGGATACATCAACCTGAACGCTCCCGTAGAACAGATTCCAACCTTACATTTTCCATACAAACCCCGAACCTATCGGCTATGGTCAGACAGTTGATGAGAGAAAATCAAGGCTTGACCAATAAAGATTGGGGGATATCCAAGAGTCATACTCCGTTCGCAGACACTATTCTACAGGCCGAGTACCCCAGGAAGTTTAACATGCCAACTATCCCGGCCTATGAAGGGAAGACTAATCCTCGACAGCTTGTGATGAGATATGAATGGATGATGGATTCAGCTAGAGAAAATGATACAACCAAGAGTAGATGCTTTCCAATAACTTTATCCGGATTTGCGACCATGTGGTTCACTCGACTTCCTCTGCGATCTATATCTCGCTTTTACGAATTGGCGATAAAATTTGTAGAATAGTTCAGGATACATGCCACTCGTCCAAAGGACGTGATGTCCCTATCTAGTGTAATCCAGACTCCAGGGGAGTCGCTAAAGGAGTACTTACAGAGATTTCACTTTGCGGCTACTGAAGTTAGCAACCCCAATGACCATGCAATTCTGATGGCTGTAATGCGAGCAATGGATCTAGATTCAGAGTTTGGAGATTGGTTGGCAGGAAAACCTCCGACTACGCTGGAGCGTTTTTATTAAAAGGCTCATCAGTTCATAAGAAGGGAGGAAGCCAGGTGGACAAGGCGAGATAAGGTACCAGGGCCTGGTCAAGAGACTGTGAAGAGCAATATTGCTGTAAAACAATCCGGTGACAATTCGAGGAAGGTTCAGGTCAATGTCCAGAACAATCCTGGGTAATTTAAAGTGTTCGGAGGAGGAAATCCCGAAAAGAAAAGAGAATCAGGAAATGGAAGCCAAGGATTCCAACCTACAACGAATACACCCTACTGAATGCATCTTTGGAAAATATTTACCTATCAACCATAATACTTTCCAATAAAGAAAGCCACACCCAAAGGAGTCGACAGTGGAACAAAAGCGGACTGAGAAATATTCCGCTTCCATGAAATTTACGGGCACTATACAGAAGAGTGTAGACACCTCCACGATGCTATAGAAAAGCTGATTAGACAGAAAAAGTTGCAGGAGTTTGTCAAGAATCCGTAGGAAGGTAGGCAAGGAACATCAGACCCCGGACGCAGGCCGACCCCATGCCATCCAGAGGAACCTTCTCGAACTGTGGGTAGACTAGTCATAAACACGATAGTCGGTGGACCTCAACATGCAGATAAGAATTGGCAGGAAATGGAGCAGTATGCTAACTCCTTAAGGCATGCAGATTTTGAGTGTTGTTCAAATAAAAAGGACGGGTCCACAACTAAGCAGCAGAGGACAATGATGGATGATATAATATTCACAAGCCGAGATGTTGACCAGGTGGAGGCTCCAACCGTTGACCCGATGGTCATATCCACGACAATCAGGCCAACATTTGTGAAGAGAATTTTGATTGATTGTGGAAGTTCTGTTAACATCATCTTCAAAAAGGCATATGATCAAATAAAGACGGAGACGAAGGATTTAAAGCCATCTAAAACTCGTATCCATGGCTTTAATGGTGCAGCAACCAATGTAGTGGGTTATGTTGAATTGCTAGTTGAACATGGGCAAGGTGTACGTAGGAGGGTGCAAATCCTACCTTTCATTGTTTTGGATGTTGATTCTCTGTACAATGTTTTTCTAGGTCGACTGGGCCTGGCAGAGTTTAGGGCAGCTTTGGCCCCTAGGTGTTTAACTTTGAAGTTTTCGACAGATAAGAGAGTGATGTGGTTCATGGGGATCAGGTGGATGGTCGTGCATGTTATGTGGCTGAGCTGAGAGAGGCCCAGCGGAGAGAGAAAGGAATGGTTGTGGACAGCTCCATCCACATCCGAGTCACTGAAAATTGACAAGCAGCGCCCGAGCCCTGGCTCGGGAAAAACGATCGGATATATATAGATATAGATATAGATATAGATATAGATCCGAGAGATGATAATGAAGAACCAAGGGAAGCAAAAGCAGCACCGACTGAACCGACGATTAACATTTCTGTCAACCAAGATGCTCCATCGTGAGTACTTAAGATTGGATCGCAACTCGACCCCTCGATAGCCGAGGACCTCACTGATTTCCTCCAAGCGAATTTGGATGTTTTCACTTGGACACATTCTGATATATGCGGGATTTCACCCGCTATTACGAGTCATATGTTGAACATAGACCCGAGGTACGTACCAGTAAAGAAGAAAAGGAGAGGCATGGACCTGGAGAGGTCCGCTGCTCTCAGAGAGGAGGTGGACGAACTCAAAGCCAATGGGTTCATCCGTGACGCCCTCTACCCTGAATGGGTGTGTAACCCTGTGCTAGCGAGGAAAGCAAATGGGAAATGAAGAACCTACGTAGATTACTCTGATCTTAACAACATGCCCCGAGGATAGTTTTTCTTTACCCAGGATTGACCAGCTGGTTGACTCAACAACGGGACACGAGTTACTATCATTTATGGATGCGTACTCGGGATATAATCAAATCCCGATGCACATTCCAGACCAAGAACACACCAGTTTTATCACGGATGTCGGGCTATATTGCTAAGTAGTGATGCCTTTCGGATTGAAAAATGCAGAAGCGACCTATCAGCATCTGGTGAATCGAATTTTCAAAGATCAGATAGGTAAAACAATGGAAGTCTATGTGGATGACATGCTCGTGAAGTCACGACAGCCAAACGACCACATTGGAGACTTAGCGGAGATGTTTGATATACTCAGATATTATGGGATGAAAATCAATCCTTTGAAGTGTTCCTTTGGCGTTGTGCCAGGGAAGTTTTTGGGTTTCGTTGTTAATGCGTGGGGAATTGAAGCTAACCCGAAAAAGATTCAAGCTATTCGGGACATACAAGTGCCCAAAACAATAAAGCCAGTAGATTTTCTAGCAGCTCTTGAACCTATGCAAGGCATGGGGCAAGTCTCTGTCCCTTTGCTTGATAGTCCCCCTACACCTGGTATACCACCATTTGTGAGTCACAAAAGATTTCACCGATTTTACCCCCAGTTCTTTGATAATCAAGCCACCAATCAATGCTTCGTACTCGACATTTTTATTTGTCGTTGGGAATTCGAGTTTTAAAGCATAACAAACTGATCGGTTTTCAGGAGTCTAAAGAACTATGACAACCCCGAGCAACGGTCGTTAGTTGCCCCATCGGTGTACATCTTCCATCGAATGGGAGGTATGACATTGTGCCTATTTGATTCGTCTAACACGGTTAATTCAGCAATGAAGTCTTCTAGCGCTTGCCCGTGTATGGCCCTTCATGGAAGGTAGCTAATATCGAAATGACTCAACCTGATTTTCCATTTTAACATCCTTCCAGAGGTTTTCGGTAGTTGGAGTACCTACCGCAAGGGTTGATCGGTATAAACACTGATTGAATGCGCCTGAAAGTATGGCTGAAGCTTGCGTGATGCAATCACGAAGCAATAGGCTAATTTCTCAATCTTAAGATAATTTCTTTCTACCTCCGTTAAACGTTTACTGACATAGTACACCGGCTTCTAAACTCGGTCCTCCTCACGAACCAAAGACATACTGGTAGCATGCTGGGATACAGCCAAGCACACATACACCATCTCATAGTTTACCGGTTTCGATAGCACCGGGGGACTTTCTAAATGCCTTACCAGAGCTCGGAACGCTTCCTTACAGTCGGATATCCACTCGAAATTTATCTTTCCTTTCTTTATTAAATCGAAGAAACTTGTCTGTGGCTCTGGATATGAATCGACTTAGTGCAGCCACCTTCCCATTCAAGCTTTGTAATTGTTTTATAGTTTTAGGCACTTGTATGTCTCAAATAGCTTGAATCTTCTCCGAATTAGCTTCGACTCCCCACACATTCACAATGAAACCCAAAACTTTCCTAAGGCAACGCCAACGGAATACTTCAAAGGATTGATCTTCATCCCATAATGTCTGAGTATATCAAACATCTCTGCTAAGTCCCGAATGTGGTTTTTAACTGTCGTGACTTCACGAGCATGTCATCTACATAGACTTCCATCGTCCTACCAATTTGGTCTTTAAACATTCAATTCACCAGACGCCGATAAGTTGCTCCAACGTTTTTCAATCCGAAAGGTATTACCACATAGCAATATATCCCAATGTCTGTGACAAAACTGGTGTGTTCTTGATCTGGAATGTGCTCCGGGATTTGATTGTTTCCCGAGTACGCATCCATAAATGACAACAACTCGTGTCCGGCCGTTGAGTCGACCAGCGGGTCGATTCTAGGTAAAGGAAGCTATCCTTCGGGCTGGCTTTGTTTTAATCAGAGTAATCTGTGCAAGTTATCCACTTTCCATTCACTTTGCTTACAAGCACAGGGTCAGACTCCCAATCAGGGTAGAGGGTGTCGCGGATGAACCCATTGGCTTTGAGTTTGTCCACCTCCTCTCTGAGAGCAGCGGACCTCTCCAGTTCCATGCCTCTCCTTTTCTGTTTTACAGGAATGTGCTGCAGGTCTATGTTCAACATATGACTCGCAATGGAAGGAGAAACCCGCACATGTCAAAATGTGTCCAAGCAAAAACATCCAGATTCGCTCGGAGGAAATTAGTGATATCCTCGGCCACTGCGGGGTCGAGTCGTGATCCGATCTTAAGAACTCGTGACGGGTCATCCTGGTTGACTGGAATATCGACCGACGGCTCAACTGATGCTGCATTCGCTTCCCTGGGCTCCCCATAATCATCTTTTGGATCTATGTCTTGATAGATCTGAGAATGTCGCCCGAGCCTGGGCTCGGGCACTACTTGTCAGTCGTCAATATTCCGGATGTGGACGGAGTTTTCCGCGACCTTTCCTTTCTCTCTCCGTTGGGCCTCTCTCATCTCAGCCACATACCATGTGCGACCGGTCGCCTGATCGCCATGCACCACACCAATTCCTTTATCTGTCGGAAACTTCAAAGTCAAACATCTTGAGGCCAAAGCTGCTCTATACTCCGTCAGGGCCGGCCGACCCAGAAACACATTATATGGAGAATCAATATCCAACACTATAAATGGTAGGATTCGCACCCTCCTACGTTCACCTTGTCCTAGTACAACTGGCAACTCAACATATCTTACTACATCAGTCGCTACACCATTAAAGCCATGGATTTGGGCTTTAGATGGTTTCAAATCCTTTGTCTCCGTCTTCATTTGGTTATATGACTTTTTGAAGATGATGTTAATGGAACTTCCACAATCAATCAAAATTCACTTCACATATGTTGGCTTGATCATCGCAGGTATGACCATCGGGTCGACGGTAGGAGCCTCCACCTTGTCCGCATCTTGGCTTCTAAATACTATATCATTTGTCATCAGACATTGCTGCTTTGCGGGGGTCCCATCCTCCACATTCGAACAACACTCAAAATCCACATGCCTTAAGGAGTTAGCATATCGCACCATCTCATGCTAATTCTTGTCTGTAGGATGAGGTCCACCAACTATCATGTTTATGACCAATCTACCCACGATTCGGTCAGGTTCCTTTGGTTGGCGTGGAGCCGGCCCGCGTCCGGGGTCTGATGTTCCTTGCCTACCCTCCTATGGGTTCTTAACAAACTCCTGCAATTTTTTTCTATCTAATCAGTTTCTCTTTGGCATCATGAAGGTTTATACACTCTTCCGTATTATGCCCATAAGTCTTACGGAAGCGACAATATTTCCTAGTCCACTTCTGTTCCTCTGTTGACTCCTTTAGGCCCGGTCTTCTATACCGGAAAGTATTACAAGTTGACAGGTAAATATTCTTGAGAGATGCATTCAGTGGGGTGTATTCATTGTAGGTCTGAATCCTTGGCTTCCATTTCTCTGCTTCTCTTTTCTTTCCGGGATTTCCTCCTACGGACCTTTTAGATTGCTCGAGCTTATTCTGTACATTGACTTGAACTTTTCCTGAGTTGTCGGTGGATTTTTTTACGGTGATGTTGCTTTTCAAAGTCTCCTGAACAGGCCCTGGCGCCTTATCTCACCTTGTCCATTTGGCCTCTTCTCTTCTTATGAATTGATGAGCCTTTGAATATAATTGCTCCAGTGTTGTTGGAGGCTTTTCTGCCAACCAGTCTCCAAACTCTGAATCTGGATCCACTTGTCGCATTATTGCCATCAGAATTGCGTGGTTGTTAGGGTTGCTAACTGTAAAGACCCGTAAGTCCGTACTCCTCGAATAGACACTAATCTCCTTTGTTTAATTCAAGATGAACGAAAATACGAACCCTTAGGGGTTTTAAAAAGATTTTAAGAAAAGAAAAAGTAGAAAAGAAGGTAGAAAGAAGATGGAGGGAAAAGGAAATAGAAAGAAATAGAAGAAAAAGAGAAAAACAGAAGAAAGAAAATAGAGGAAAAAGAAGAACAGAAGAAAATAGGACGGAACAGAAAACAAGAACAGAACAACATCAGAATCTCACAATTCGCAGCGGAACAACATATAATAATAAATGAATAATCTTTAAACAAAGAACTATATCAGTTATTGCATTACATCACATTACATTACATCATATCATATCATATCATATCATATCATCAGAGTGTACAACAACAATATACAACATCAAATAGTGCAGCGGAAAAAGAAATAATATATAGTAGTAATACGCCATGCCATCCATCTTGCCTCCAGCAACTCCAGAATATCCAGAATATCCCGATAAACCTTACTCTTGACTGCCCGTGTGGAAATTGGTGGGCACCCAGAGTTTAGGAAGGAAAACAATAAACTCCAAGTCAGTCATGTGACTGGTGTGAGAACTCAAAACAATTTATTTATCTTTAAAATCAAAATAGAGGAATATTTTTAAATTCAATTCGCAATGCTTTTAAAAATGAGACTACCATAAGGCCTCCCGCACACACACACATGCAAACGCAGAATCGGAGGAGATTTCTCCTTATGATAGTCAAAGATGCTTGATACGCATTTAAAAGAACATTTCATATTATTACTAGTGCATAGTGTAGGAAAAATTCATTTCGAAAGTAGAATATAAATCTTAGCCAACATACGACCATTATCGTATGCCTACTATAGCTAACTATGTTCAATAGCAGGTTACCGCCACATTCCATAGCAGGTTATACAACTAAAACCGTACAAGTTTCGTATTGTTTCTTTGGATTTCCAACAAATGGTCAGGCCAAGGAACTTCCCATTGCCACATGAGAATGCCTCTGGAAAGACATCCCCGAGAACCAAACCGGAACTCTGCCAACACAAGGCCGGGTTACCCCTAACTGGGTAACTACTGACACGAGCACGCCATTCCCCGATCGTAAACGACCTTTCTCACGGGATCCCGAAAACCAACAACCACAAAGTAATAAATTCGTAGTAACCACATAGGTTAAATATCTGGGCTCCATACCATGATACCACCTCTATCCAGAAGGAAATGTACATACCCTAAAGGGTGCTACCCCTCATAACCTTGCTGCATCTTTCCTGTTTTGACCATTTCCGGGGTGTGAGGTTCGACGAAGTCACGTCCACAAAAACATACTTTATACAAAAGCCATGCTTTGGGTCAACAAATGATCAACACAATGATCATCAAGATAGACGATCAAATAAACGATCCTATCACAATAATCAACACAATGATCATTTCAGCATCACTCAGCATATCACATTACCAAATTGGGAATATATCGCTGATAACTTCAACTATATAACCTCTGAGCTCGTACGTCTCAGAGAAGGGTGTTAAGCTAAAAGAATAAATTCTCCGCCACCAACAGAAATATATTTGAAAGAAATCGACTTTACATCTCAACTTGTAATGTCAGACATACAATCCATACAAGTCTGTTCCGGGCTTGAACAAAACCGAAGGCACTTACAAAGAAGTCCTTGCAATCCGGATATTCACAATCCTGATCGGATTCACCATCACATATGGAGAACTCTATACCGTAGCTACTCGGTGCAGAGTAAATCGACATGTCATCCTATCGCTCTCGCAAATACCGGGTCTTCAACACCGATCTTCAATGCTATTCACAACGACGTATCACATATTCGGAATGGGTTATACGACCCCATGGTCCTTTCCCGGTTAACCCGAATAGTGAGCGCTTATTCAAAAATAAGTGCAGCATTCACATTCAAACAAATCACATCAAATACCCATTCAAAGGGAAATATTGATAGTCGGTTATTGAACTATCACTGGATATGCACACATCACCAGTTTCCAAATTATTTATTTTCCAAAATATCTTCACTAGATATATAATTTCAATACTTCAAAAATAAATCAATATTTATTTTTAAACCAATTTCACTTCCTTTATAAATTCCTTAATGAATTTATATTTCAAAATATCCATGCATATCATTTCAATTATCCATTTCAATTTATCTTCAAAAAGATAAATTTTAATTATTCACTTCATATTGGAAAACATTTCCATACTTATTAAATAAGTAATTCACAAATCTTTTTATTTTCTACACTTGGAAAATATTCAATATACTTAAATCGAATTAAGTATATATTTCATTCTATTAAGGAAATCATTCTATTAAACATATTTATTTGGGCCAAAACGAATGTTACGTAAAACATCGTTACGACAACCCAAAATCACTAGTATAGGGATTCGAAATTAAATAGATATATAAATCCCAATACTATACAAAACATTTCCTTTCGGAAATCATTTACTATAACAACAGTGTTATAGTCCATCATCTCCTTCTATTTCTCGAAAACGTCTATTTCAACAATAAATGTTGAAATCTATGGTTTCGAATCTCAACACATTTTAAAACATCGTTAGATCGTTTTAATTCTATTTAAAATATCACATTCAAAACAATTTCTTTAATGTGTTATTCACTATTCAAAAACGTGAATATACCACGTTAACAACTTTCATCACTTCTATTCATTTTATTTCAAAGGATTATTCACAGTCTAAAACGTGAATATAACTCCATTTATAAGTTATAACAATTAACTTATCAAAATAAGTTATTTGCGAATTTATAAAACAACGTTTATAAATTCCATTTCTATTTATTTATAAAAACTTCCTTTTTATAAATTCTTTATTAACTTATTCGATTTATAATTTTAATTATAAACAAAAAGTCCAAATTATAAGTCAAACACTTATAATTTATTTATTTGCAAAAAATCGTTCCTTTGAACTTTACAAATTTTATAAACCTACTGTTTATAAAATTTCCATTTATAACTTCACCGTTATATAATTCTATAAATTCCATTAAATTATGAAATTCATTTTCACTTCATTCAAACACTTATAAAACTCATTTTATAATGTCCATATTTCGATTTATAAATATCCATTTATAAATCTTTTAATATAAATCAATTTATATTATTCTTTTAAAACGACTTTTAATCTCCTTTATTATTTCACCATTTTGATTCATAAAATAATTAAATTTTATAAATCTTATATTTAAACTTTTCACAATAAATTCTAAAATATCTCGATTAAACTCTTTTATAAAATCAATAGCATCATATTCTCAAAAATCAGCTTTTAACTGTATTTCACAAAAACCATAATTTTTATAACATTAAAAATTATAGCGTTTATTTATTTAAAATGAATCAATTCCAAAAATATTTTATAAACGTATACTTTCAAAAATCACTTTAAAAATCATTTTAAAATTCCAAATTCGGTCCAATGATGCTACACACCAAATAGTCAATCACGACTACAACGATATCATATATCAATACGAAAATCCATCAAATATCAATATATCTGAAATCAAATAAAAACTGTTGAGGAATCCAGTTGGATCCCTCCAACCTGTTTTCCTGCATCCAAAAACATTAGCACAATACCAATTTCGCTCCAGTACGAAATTTTCGCGGTATATGTTCTTATTAAATATTATCCGCTTAATAACGGCGCAATAGGGTCTCATCCGCTAAACAAAAAATGCGGGAAATCAATCAACTCCAATATATACATATGCCAATATATATATATTGATATTATATATAATACCAATTTCACTGTTTATGAAATATTCGCGGTATATGTTTTTAATAAATAACATCCGCTTAATAACGGCGTATAATGTCTATTTTAACAATCAATAGATATCAATCAACATTCAAACATGCATTCAAATATTTTAAATCTAACTATTTCAAATAAAATCGAAACTGATTCGATTGAGTGAGAAGTTCTCACCTTGATTTTAATTTCCGTTTCAGCTTTTATTTCGAATAAAATTAAACGCGCGTTTAATTTTACCCGAAATTCTCACTAGCTCCTAACGACTCCAAACCAACTCCATCGCGTAGTGCTCGTCCATACGATTCCAACGCAACTGGGTTTGTATTTTTTCGACCTCGTATGAAAAAGTTATGAATTATTGAAGTTTACACGTATTTAAATCAACTAATTTACAACCTTTTATTTATATTTTTATACCACAAACATTCTGGACCGTAGGATCTTGCAACACTGCATCAGGGCCGCCCCTCTTTTCTTCCATCCCTCACGCAAAAATCCCCAGGCAAGACACGACGCAAGCATGAACCCATTATAGAAAACTAGGGTTACAAATTGATCCTCCTACACTCGACTTGACGACGATCAGGAAGCTCCATTGCGTAGCTCATCTCCTCCACCATGTTCGGCCCCAAGGAGAGCAAGCTCGGCCCCCCCTCTCCCCTAGGAATGCATGCGCAGTCCATGACTGTCGGCCCCCCATAGCTCACTCCACACGACACCAAACACGATCTCCACCGTTGATCTCCAAGCTCTCGTCGTGCTCTACCACTTTGTAGTTGAACATTCTTGCTAATTCTTGATGGATTTGGAGTAATCGAGGGAGGAAGGAGAAGCATTCTCAGCCTTTGGTTCTGTATATGGCGGCTAGGGTTTTGTAATTAGGGTTTTGTAAATTTATGAAGAGGGGATGGGCTTTTATAGAAAAATACGCGACACTATTCATCCCGGATTTTCCAAACTCCAAACGAAGCGTGCCGGTTGGCGTTTCTAAGGTTTACCCCGCGTTCCAAATGCAATGGAACAGGTTTCGAAAGCTAATTCGGAAGTATGTGCGAGTTATGGCTGTAAACGCTCAATTTGAATTAAACCGATTTAAGCGATTTTCTAGGCGTTTTAATTTGTAACGGACAAACGGTAAATCCAATTGACTTGAAATTTGAAACCTTACAATAATATCACATTACGGATCCGATGAAACAGGTTTCTTTGAAATCCGAGAATTTTTGAAAAATGGCTATTTTAGCTCGCCAAATTTAAATTAAAAATAAATCGATGCGTTTCGAGCTGCCACGCTCAAACGATAGCTCCGATTGACACGAAATTTGAAATCCGGTAATAACTAAATATTACGGATCCAATGGAACTGGTTTCGTTCAATTCTGTGACTGTTCAAAAATTGACTATTTTCACTAGTCGATTTAAATATTAAAATATTCAATTTTCACAAATTAACTTTTAATTCGATTTTAAAAGTTCTAAAATATTGTTCTAACTTCCATATGATAAAATAAAATTTTACAAATCATTTTCAATCATATTTAACTATATTTTCAATTATTTCCATAATTTGACGTATTAAATTATCGATTTAATAATCCAATTAAATTCAATAATTCAAATAAAAATTTATTTGACTTATAAATTCACTTATAAATATTTAAAATTAATTAAATATTCATATTTTAATTTCTAAAAATTCTGGGTCGTTACAATCTTCCCCACTTAAAAGAATTTCGTCCCCGAAATTAACAAGTAAGAAAAGCTATAGAATTTATTAATTTTCAAAATTCATAATTAAATTCTTACAAATCTTTACTAATTTTTCAAATCATACTTAGTTATCTTTTCAAAAACAACTACTATTGTTTAACTTTCAATTCCAAAATCAAAGTTAAAGTTTTCAAAATTTTCCCAATTTTTCTCAAATTTTTTCTAACGCCTTAAATTTTCGGAAAAATTCGCCATAGTCTCCTTTGCGCGGCTCGATCCGAAAAAAAATGACAGTATATATATCACAAATATACATCTCATCAAGTAATGAGGCATCCCGCAGGGAAAAAATGTAAAAGTACGATATGTAATCCGAGATATGTACCTTATTATTTTATTAGCGAGCATATACGGCTAATATAGCGCAAAAGCGAGCTCCAAATGCGAAGCAAACGCGATCCGAACCTACTAATCACTCAACAAACAACATGAGAACATGCATATATGAAAATAATCCCAATAGACAACATATAACTCCATAACAACTATATATGTCACATAGCAAATGCAACATATTCAAACATCAACCAACTAGCGTTCAACAAATTCATTCATATTCTCATTAATATTCAATGAAATAGGTTTTCAATTTAAATCACATTTGATTTATTAATAGTTGATGTTTTTATTAACATTTATTCTCAATTAGTTTATATTCACTAATTCATATTCAAGTTGGTTCACTTCTAATTCAAATTCGATTCTATTCAAGATTCACTTAACTTCCAATCAAATTCAATTCTATTCAACTTCCAATAACATTACATTTTAATGAATTTCACTTACATTCATTATTTCATATCAACTTAATTCACATTTAATTGATTAATATTTAATCCATTAATTCAATTTAATTACAAAAGTTGAATTTCATTTAAATAACTTAAGTTCATATTTATCACTTAACTTTATTAATTTACTTTGATACTAATATCAACTTCATTCAATATCACTTAAGTTATATTCCATTTATAAACATCACTTGTTTTTACATAACTTAAATTCCCATTTATAAATAAATTCATATAGTTTCACTTTTTTACATATATAAGTTTATTTCACAATTGTAATTCACTTTAATTATAATTCAATTCTTATAATTCTTTTGTTTATACAATTATTCTTCAATTTAGATTATTCAAACAACTAAACAATCAACTTATATACACTTTAATAATTCTGAAAATTATTTCTTTTATATATAAAAATATACTCAAGGTAAAATTATTTCGTTTACCCAATTTAAAACAATATTGTGTCGAATTGTTCTATTCAAGTGTTTATAGATCCCTATCAACAACGTTAATTACTCGTATTAACCAGAATCTATATACCACTCAACAAACCAATCATCACAATATAAAACAATTTTATATCCACTAACAAATACGCTCTCATAGCTATTATTACACTCAAATTCATTCTAGAGTACTGCTGACTCTATCTCTAATGAGTAATACCCAACAGAACCATGGTTGTCGCTTAACCATAAGCTCCGATACCAACTGTAAAGACCCGTAAGTCCGTACTCCTCGAATAGACACTAATCTCCTTTGTTTAATTCAAGATGAACGAAAATACGAACCCTTAGGGGTTTTAAAAAGATTTTAAGAAAAGAAAAAGTAGAAAAGAAGGTAGAAAGAAGATGGAGGGAAAAGGAAATAGAAAGAAATAGAAGAAAAAGAGAAAAACAGAAGAAAGAAAATAGAGGAAAAAGAAAAACAGAAGAAAATAGGACGGAACAGAAAACAAGAACAGAACAACATCAGAATCTCACAATTCGCAGCGGAACAACATATAATAATAAATGAATAATCTTTAAACAAAGAACTATATCAGTTATTGCATTACGTCACATTACATTACATCATATCATATCATATCATATCATCAGAGTGTACAACAACAATATACAACATCAAATAGTGCAGCGGAAAAAGAAATAATATATACTAGTAATACGCCATGCCATCCATCTTGCCTCCAGCAACTCCAGAATATCCAGAATATCCCGATAAACCTTACTCTTGACTGCCCGTGTGGAAATTGGTGGGCACCCAGAGTTTAGGAAGGAAAACAATAAACTCCAAGTCAGTCATGTGACTGGTGTGAGAACTCAAAACAATTTATTTATCTTTAAAATCAAAATAGAGGAATATTTTTAAATTCAATTCGCAATGCTTTTAAAAATGAGACTACCATAAGGCCTCCCGCACACACACACATGCAAACGCAGAATCGGAGGAGATTTCTCCTTATGATAGTCAAAGATGCTTGATACGCATTTAAAAGAACATTTCATATTATTACTAGTGCATAGTGTAGGAAAAATTCATTTCGAAAGTAGAATATAAATCTTAGCCAACATACGACCATTATCGTATGCCTACTATAGCTAACTATGTTCAATAGCAGGTTACCGCCACATTCCATAGCAGGTTATACAACTAAAACCGTACAAGTTTCGTATTGTTTCTTTGGATTTCCAACAAATGGTCAAGCCAAGGAACTTCCTATTGCCACATGAGAATGCCTCTGGAAAGACATCCCCGAGAACCAAACCGGAACTCTGCCAACACAAGGCCGGGTTACCCCTAACTGGGTAACTACTGACACGAGCACGCCATTCCCCGATCGTAAACGACCTTTCTCACGGGATCCCGAAAACCAACAACCACAAAGTAATAAATTCGTAGTAACCACATAGGTTAAATATCTGGGCTCCATACCATGATACCACCTCTATCCAGAAGGAAATGTACATACCCTAAAGGGTGCTACCCCTCATAACCTTGCTGCATCTTTGCTGTTTTGACCATTTCCGGGGTGTGAGGTTCGACGAAGTCACGTCCACAAAAACATACTTTATACAAAAGCCATGCTTTGGGTCAACAAATGATCAACACAATGATCATCAAGATAGACGATCAAATAAACGATCCTATCACAATAATCAACACAATGATCATTTCAGCATCACTCAGCATATCACATTACCAAATTGGGAATATATCGCTGATAACTTCAACTATATAACCTCTGAGCTCGTACGTCTCAGAGAAGGGTGTTAAGCTAAAAGAATAAATTCTCCGCCACCAACAGAAATATATTTGAAAGAAATCGACTTTACATCTCAACTTGTAATGTCAGACATACAATCCATACAAGTCTGTTCCGGGCTCGAACAAAACCGAAGGCACTTACAAAGAAGTCCTTGCAATCCGGATATTCACAATCCTGATCGGATTCACCATCACATATGGAGAACTCTATACCGTAGCTACTCGGTGCAGAGTAAATCGACAGGTCATCCTATCGCTCTCGCAAATACCGGGTCTTCAACACCGATCTTCAATGCTATTCACAACGACGTATCACATATTCGGAATGGGTTATACGACCCCATGGTCCTTTCCCGGTTAACCCGAATAGTGAGCGCTTATTCAAAAATAAGTGCAGCATTCACATTCAAACAAATCACATCAAATACCCATTCAAAGGGAAATATTGATAGTCGGTTATTGAACTATCACTGGATATGCACACATCACCAGTTTCCAAATTATTTATTTTCCAAAATATCTTCACTAGATATATAATTTCAATACTTCAAAAATAAATCAATATTTATTTTTAAACCAATTTCACTTCCTTTATAAATTCCTTAATGAATTTATATTTCAAAATATCCATGCATATCATTTCAATTATCCATTTCAATTTATCTTCAAAAAGATAAATTTTAATTATTCACTTCATATTGGAAAACATTTCCATACTTATTAAATAAGTAATTCACAAATCTTTTTATTTTCTACACTTGGAAAATATTCAATATACTTAAATCGAATTAAGTATATATTTCATTCTATTAAGGAAATCATTCTATTAAACATATTTATTTGGGCCAAAACGAATGTTACGTAAAACATCGTTACGACAACCCAAAATCACTAGTATAGGGATTCGAAATTAAATAGATATATAAATCCCAATACTATACAAAACATTTCCTTTCGGAAATCATTTACTATAACAACAGTGTTATAGTCCATCATCTCCTTCTATTTCTCGAAAACGTCTATTTCAACAATAAATGTTGAAATCTATGGTTTCGAATCTCAACACATTTTAAAACATCGTTAGATCGTTTTAATTCTATTTAAAATATCACATTCAAAACAATTTCTTTAATGTGTTATTCACTATTCAAAAACGTGAATATACCACGTTAACAACTTTCATCACTTCTATTCATTTTATTTCAAAGGATTATTCACAGTCTAAAACGTGAATATAACTCCATTTATAAGTTATAACAATTAACTTATCAAAATAAGTTATTTGCGAATTTATAAAACAACGTTTATAAATTCCATTTCTATTTATTTATAAAAACTTCCTTTTTATAAATTCTTTATTAACTTATTCGATTTATAATTTTAATTATAAACAAAAAGTCCAAATTATAAGTCAAACACTTATAATTTATTTATTTGCAAAAAATCGTTCCTTTGAACTTTACAAATTTTATAAACCTACTGTTTATAAAATTTCCATTTATAACTTCACCGTTATATAATTCTATAAATTCCATTAAATTATGAAATTCATTTTCACTTCATTCAAACACTTATAAAACTCATTTTATAATGTCCATATTTCGATTTATAAATATCCATTTATAAATCTTTTAATATAAATCAATTTATATTATTCTTTTAAAACGACTTTTAATCTCCTTTATTATTTCACCATTTTGATTCATAAAATAATTAAATTTTATAAATCTTATATTTAAACTTTTCACAATAAATTCTAAAATATCTCGATTAAACTCTTTTATAAAATCAATAGCATCATATTCTCAAAAATCAGCTTTTAACTGTATTTCACAAAAACCATAATTTTTATAACATTAAAAATTATAGCGTTTATTTATTTAAAATGAATCAATTCCGAAAATATTTTATAAACGTATACTTTCAAAAATCACTTTAAAAATCATTTTAAAATTCCAAATTCGGTCCAATGATGCTACACACCAAATAGTCAATCACGACTACAACGATATCATATATCAATACGAAAATCCATCAAATATCAATATATCTGAAATCAAATAAAAACTGTTGAGGAATCCAGTTGGATCCCTCCAACCTGTTTTCCTGCATCCAAAAACATTAGCACAATACCAATTTCGCTCCAGTACGAAATTTTCGCGGTATATGTTCTTATTAAATATTATCCGCTTAATAACGGCGCAATAGGGTCTCATCCGCTAAACAAAAAATGCGGGAAATCAATCAACTCCAATATATACATATGCCAATATATATATATTGATATTATATATAATACCAATTTCACTGTTTATGAAATATTCGCGGTATATGTTTTTAATAAATAACATCCGCTTAATAACGGCGTATAATGTCTATTTTAACAATGAATAGATATCAATCAACATTCAAACATGCATTCAAATATTTTAAATCTAACTATTTCAAATAAAATCGAAACTGATTCGATTGAGTGAGAAGTTCTCACCTTGATTTTAATTTCCGTTTCAGCTTTTATTTCGAATAAAATTAAACGCGCGTTTAATTTTACCCGAAATTCTCACTAGCTCCAAACGACTCCAAACAAACTCCATCGCGTAGTGCTCGTCCATACGATTCCAACGCAACTGGGTTTGTATTTTTTCGACCTCGTATGAAAAAGTTATGAATTATTGAAGTTTACACGTATTTAAATCAACTAATTTACAACCTTTTATTTATATTTTTATACCACAAACATTCTGGACCGTAGGATCTTGCAACACTGCATCAGGGCCGCCCCTCTTTTCTTCCATCCCTCACGCAAAAATCCCCAGGCAAGACACGACGCAAGCATGAACCCATTATAGAAAACTAGGGTTACAAATTGATCCTCCTACACTCGACTTGACGACGATCAGGAAGCTCCATTGCGTAGCTCATCTCCTCCACCATGTTCGGCCCCAAGGAGAGCAAGCTCGGCCCCCCTCTCCCCTAGGAATGCGTGCGCAGTCCATGACTGTCGGCCCCCCATAGCTCACTCCACACGACACCAAACACGATCTCCACCGTTGATCTCCAAGCTCTCGTCGTGCTCTACCACTTTGTAGTTGAACATTCTTGCTAATTCTTGATGGATTTGGAGTAATCGAGGGAGGAAGGAGAAGCATTCTCAGCCTTTGGTTCTGTATATGGCGGCTAGGGTTTTGTAATTAGGGTTTTGTAAATTTATGAAGAGGGGAGGGGCTTTTATAGAAAAATACGCGACACTATTCATCCCGGATTTTCCAAACTCCAAACGAAGCGTGCCGGTTGGCGTTTCTAAGGTTTACCCCGCGTTCCGAACGCAATGGAATAGGTTTCGGAAGCTAATTCGGAAGTATGTGCGAGTTATGGCTGTAAACGCTCAATTTGAATTAAACCGATTTAAGCGATTTTCTAGGCGTTTTAATTTGTAACGGACAAACGGTAAATCCAATTGACTTGAAATTTGAAACCTTACAATAATATCACATTACGGATCCGATGAAACTGGTTTCGTCGAAATCCGAGACTTTCTGAAAAATGGCTATTTTAGCTCGCCAAATTTAAATTAAAAATAAATCGATGCGTTTCGAGCTGCCACGCTCAAACGATAGCTTCGATTGACACGAAATTTGAAATCCGGTAATAACTAACTATTACGGATCCAATGGAACTGGTTTCGTTCAATTCTGAGACTGTTCAAAAATTGACTATTTTCACTAGTCGATTTAAATATTAAAATATTCAATTTTCACAAATTAACTTTTAATTCGATTTTAAAAGTTCTAAAATATTGTTCTAACTTCCATATGATAAAATAAAATTTTACAAATCATTTTCAATCATATTTAACTATATTTTCAATTATTTCCATAATTTGACGTATTAAATTATCGATTTAATAATCCAATTAAATTCAATAATTCAAATAAAAATTTATTTGACTTATAAATTCACTTATAAATATTTAAAATTAATTAAATATTCATATTGTAATTTCTAAAAATTCTGGGTCGTTACACTAACTTCAGCAGCCGCAACATGAAATCTCTGCAAGTACTCCTTCATTGACTCCCTCGGAGCCTGGATTACACTTGATAAGGACATCACATCCTTAGGACGAGTGGCATGTATCCTGAACTGTTCCACAAATTTCATCGCCAATTCATCGAAGCTGGATATAGATCATGGGGGAAGTCGAGTGAACCACATGGTGGCAATTCCAGATAATGTAATTGGAAAGCATCTACAATTGGTCATGTCATTTTCTCTAGCCAAATCCATCATGCATTCATACCTCATCACATGTTGCCTGGGAATGGTCTTTCCTTCGTAGGCCGGGATAGTTGGCATGCTAAACTTCTTGGGATACTCGGCCTGTAGAATGGCATCGGTGAATGGAGTATGACTCCAGGATATCCCCTAATCTTCGTTTGTTAAGCCTTGATTTTCCCTCATTAACTGCCTAACCATAACTGATAATTTCGGAGTTTGTATGGAGGATGGATGGTTGGGCTATGTTCTATGGGACCGCTCAGGTTGATGTCCCTCTGTTGGCGATCTGTCAAACATGTACCTTGAAGACCAGCTTCATTAGGGTCTTGTTGAGCCGGGCGTCCGGTCTCCACACGTGCTCCAGCTCCTAAGTTTCCTGTTCCGACTTGGGTGTGGTCTCCAAGATGTGAGTGATCCCTAGTTGATCGATCAATAGCACATGCTTGTGCAGTTTCAGTTTTACGGCATCTACACGTGGAAGGTTCATCGGATGAAGTCGAGCTATCAGATGTAGAATAAGGAGCAGGGTTACCTTTAGCACTCTGATGCTGTTGTTGAGTAACATGAGTCATGAGGATAGCGTTAGCTTGAATCTGCTCAGCAAGTTGTCTTCTACTTTCCACGAGTTCTCTCATCAAGTCGTTAAACTCTGTCCTGGTGATGACTTCCGTTTGATTTTGGTTGGTAGTCCCTACACCTAGATTTGCTTGTTGATTGCTAGGTCCTACTTGTTGTACGCTAGCAATCTCGTTAACGTCCATGTTATGAGAGGCTGATCTAGTACGTGGTCTTCCCATAGTAGAATTATTGATAGAAACTCTGAGTAGAATCAACGGACGTCCTGTTAATGGTTTGGATCTCCTTTAGTGGATTTATTCAATCTAGTAGCTACAAAGCAGATCCTAACGGCATGAGAATTCGATTCTCAGTGAAAGCACCCAAAATGTTAGCACTGGAATTAGTCACTAACACATTTGAGAAAGATTGTGTAGAGAGATTAATGAAGGAAGTAAATTGAAATAGAGAATCGCACGCTAAATTAAATGTAAAGACAAGAATACTAGATTTATAGTGGTTCAGCATAACTACCTATGTCCACTTTGAAGTTGATCTTTATTGCTTTACTCAATGATTGATTATAGATAAAATCCATACACCAACTATTTGAGTACAATTGCTAAGTAAAAAGAATGAGTCTTGAATGCGGCAGAGTCTCCTCAGTGTTCTCGAAAAAAGGTCCATTTCACTGTTCCCCTGCCCTTTTATTTATAGACGAAGATGGGTTGGACTATCCTAATGGGTCTAGAAGCAAGATACCTTGGCCCGTGGTGAGTAACTTCTGTGCACCGAACCGCAAATGCCGAATGGCAAATGTCTAGCCATATGTCCAAGCTGAATGATGCCTCTATGCCGAACGAGGCAGTGTGTTGAATGAAGTGTGTAGGATGAACGAGACCCGATGCCGGTCGAGGGGAGATGCCGAACGACATACTTATGCCGAGCGCCATATGCCGAGCGACGCTTCTCGTCGAACGAGGTTTGAATGCCGAACAAGGCTGGAATGCCCAACGAGTCCGAAATGCCAAGCGAGGCTGGAATGCCGAACGGAGCATGAATGCCGAGCGAGGCAGGAATGCCCAACGAAGCATAAATGCCGAACGAGGCCGGAATGCCGGTTGATGCTTCATGCCGGTCGAGGCTTCTGTCGAACGAGGTTCATGCCGAATGATACTCACGCCGAACAAGGCTTCATGCCGATCGAGGCTTCAATGCTGAACGAGGTAAGATGCCTCGTGGCCTTTCCATACCGAACGATGCTTAGACGAGCCTCTTGTTACATGGTCAACATCTAGGTAACACCACAAATGTGGAAATGGCTGACCGAATGCTAGAAGAACCAATCAAGGTTAGGCTGAGACTGAGAATGTTGGTGTTAGGTTTCTCCAAGTGAACATAGGAGCCATGTATCATGGTTTTCTAAACACGATGCAAGATGGAATCGTAGCAGGAGTTCTGGAGGAAATCCTTCTAGAAGGAGTTCAGGAAGCTCTTATAGTCAACCGTTATGCTAACTTGAGTAAAGACTCTAATAGGCTTAGAGGAATGCCGTTTATTGGAATGGTGGATGCTATCGAGGTGGAAAATTGGCTGTGATACTATCAGAGGATTTTTGCTGATTCAAGGCTTAATGATGAGAAGAAATGGAGACTAGCTTCAAGGCAGCTTCAAGGACCCGCTTTGTTTTAGTGGAATATAGTGACGATTGGTGTAGACGAGGAGATTATGACATGGGTGGAGTTTAAAAGGAGGTATCAGGAAAGGTTCATGTCAGTTATGGCGTAGTCTATGTTTGTTAGAAAGTTTGCTGAGCTGGAACAAGGGGAGATGTTTATTCTGGAGTACATTGGTAGGTTTGAAGAGTTTACTCGATATGGATATGCCACCGTTGACACTAGATGAAAAGAAAAGAGAAGTTTATTAGAGGAATGAAGCCAGAGCCAGCGAGAGCTACTTTACCGCACATCAGAGATCCATATGATGCGTTAGTGGAAATGGCGTTGAGACATGAAGAGATGTTAGCTTGTTTGGAGAAGAAGATGGAAAAGGAGGTTCAGGTTGGATAGGGCTAATGAGAAAGCATTTCCATAAGAAGAATGCGAAGAAAAGGGAAGCAGTGATGAAAAGAAAGTCCGAGATGGTTTACTATAAGTGCAACAAAAGAGGACACAATGCTCATAAATATCATACTGGAAAAGGAAAAGGAAAGGAAATGATTAGAAAGAAGAATATCAGATGCTTTAATTGTGATCAGATCAACCACTAAAAGAATCAGTGCGAGGAGCCTGCAATGGACAGAAAAGGCCAAGTGTATGCATTGGAGCCTTTTGCTTTGAGGCCAGCAGTGTAGGAGAAGGGAAAGGCTATTCTGGGAGGCACGCTACAGATTCGTGGTATGTTTGTTAGCTTTTTTTTATACTGGTGCATCATATTCATTTATTTCTCAATGCTTAGTAGATAAGCTTAACTTAGAACCCTCATGTTTGCACAAAAAATGGACAAACACCTCCAAGTCGTATTATTTTAGTTGAGTATGTGTGATTTTCAATGATTTTAGATGAGTATGTAAATATGAGAAAAGTAAGGGCTGAAATGTAAAAGACACGCAGATTTATAGTGGTTCGGCCAGAATGTGCCTACGTCCACTTTATATGTTATTATCTTTCTTCTTCCAGATTACAAGTACAATGCGTTGTATACGAGTGTATGAAAGTAGTTTGAAAGTTCCTTCCTTGCTTGAGCTCTCAAACTTGTCTGCCATTGTTGTACCCCTGCCCCTCTATTTATAGAGTGAGGTAGAGGGCAGGGGTCTTGGATGTATATAGCTGCTGGTGGGCCCGGGCTGAAGCAATCTGGCCTGGTAGCGTTCTGGTTCGGCGAAGCCTTGGTTCGGCCGTGTTGAGGTCTCTGAGATGGTTGATTCGGTAGTGAGCTTGGAGGTTGGTTCGGTTGTACGTGGTCCGGTCATGGTGGTCCGGTGATGAAGAGGTTGGTTCGGCATTGATGTGGAGATTGGTCCGGTTTGGTTGTGTGGTATTGGACCGGTGGTGATTGGTTCGGTACCAACCTCGTTCGGTAGTGGGATTGTGAGGGGGAGTCTGGTTGCCGGACTAGGTTGGGAATGCCGAATGAACCCATGCCGAATGAACCACCATGCTTGAATTGCCGAATGGATTTTATGCTAGCATTGAGCCTTGTGTCTGCCGAATGGATTGGAGGTTACGAACCCGGGTGTAACTGACGCTTCTCGGTCTCGAGATCTTCTGGGTGAAAATTCGCCCAACATTTGCCCCCCAAAGTGGGGCACGTGCTTGCATGTGTCGCGCTTTGTTTCCCTGTGGTAGAAAGGCTTGTTTCGTAACGCCATGGGCTGGATATTCGTATCCTGCTGCTGTCCTGCAAAGGAATTTAATTTATAGTTTTAGTGTGGTTTTAGATAACGATCGTTCGGGATCGAGATATTTGAAATGAAGCTAATCGTGTCGTTCGAGGCGAGCAAGTGTGCCCCGAGGGGGCTTAGCATTCTTGGATCGCTTGTCAAGACGGTTTATCGCAAGCTCAGAGCATGCCTAGGGATCGTTCGCGACCCCATACATGTGTAAGTAGCTTAGCCATTTCATAATTATCAAATATCCGTTTTACCTATGAGTTTAAAAAGGCGTGTCAAAGTGCAAATTCTCATGACGATAGGGTTAATAGCCATTCAGAGCGTGCCTATGGACCGTTCGTGGTCGCGTGCACGTGTAAATGATTAATCCATGTTAGTGAGAGATTCACGACTTATCCATTGTTATCATATTTTTTATTTTATTAGTAAGCTCTTAGAGTTCGGCACTTATCTGAGTGAAGCGCCCTGCGTGCCCCCTGTTTCTGGTTTCTGCTGGTAGAGACAGTTTTATTCGGTTGTTGGTTGGACCGGTACGCTGGTCCGGTATGTTGGTCCGGTAGGCCGAACCAGCTGGTTCGGCAATCCTGAGTTTGCCTATATATAGAGGCTACCCCCCTTAGTTTTCCCTTACCGAACCAAAGAGAGCCGAATCAATTTTTAGCCGAACCAAACTTCTGCCGAACCAAGCTTATACCGAATTAGGTATATATTCTTTTGCCGAATGGTTTTTTATCACCGAATGAATATGATTGCCGAATGCACACGAAGGGTTTTGTTTTACCGAATGATATGTATACCGGATGTGTTTTTTAGTGCCGAACGGACTTATGACCCCATTGCCGAATGAACTTAAGTCCCTAGTGCCGAATGAGCATAAGACCCTAGTGCCGAATGAACTTTGTATTCGGTCTTTGGGTGGAACTCTGGACTTATGTATGCTTGCTTGTATTCTTGTTCTAACATCATGTTTTTCACTTTTGTGTATGCAGATAAATGTCTCGCAAGGCGGAAACACGATCAGACAGACGGAAATCCAAGGATGGAGGAGAGTCTTCTTCTGTGCCCCCAGCCCAACCAGGATCCGGGCAACATCGACCTGTTCCGAGGTCGTTGGTGGACGGACATGGTCCACAGGAACTTCTGGTCTCCCCTCCCGACTGCTTTCCTAGCTCCCTAAAGGAGGAGCAACTTGACGTTATATCCCGTTCCTTTGGGATAGACAGGGCTCTTATGCTGTTACCGGGGGAGGGGGTCATGCCATATGATCCCCCTGAGGGGTACTTCGCTTACAGCCGTTACCATTGTATGTGCGGGGCTATTCCTCCAGTCAACGCCTGGATATTAAGCTTCGTCACTTATCTGAAGGTGGCTCCATTCCAGCTCCAGCCCAACTCTTATGCCATTCTGGTTTGCTTGTATGCTATCTTCCAGAAGAGATACGGGCGTGCCCCCTCCAACCGGGAAATACGATATCTGTACAATCTGAGGGGGTACAGGAAGGGGTCCCCATATATTAGCTTGGAGTCAGCCGTTTCCTTCAAGCCGGTTTTGGATTTATACTCGAAGTATAGCATGTTCAAGAAGGAATGGTTCTTTGTTAGGGACGACTCCGTCTCTATTCGCCGATTTACCTCCGGATGTAAGTCAAAACTCTACTCATAATTCCTGTCTTGGCTGTAATTCTCTCTCTTATGCGCTTTTATTTCTTGCTAGCGACAGGTGGTTTTGCGGTTGTGGAAGATGATCGCTTGGTTCAGATGGCAGCTGAAATTGAAGCTATTTCCGGGAGAGACAGATCGGCTGCTTATTTGATTAGGAATGCCAGGCTCTTGATGTATAATTTGATCCTCCCACATCAGTCCGTAGTCAAACAGAGGGACACGGCAGAAGAGAAGGCTGCCCAGCCTAAAGGTGGGGTGACAGCGAAGGGTGGCAAGAGGAAGCCCTTTGCACAACGTCCAGTCGTAGGAGGCAAGAAGCTCAAGGAGTCCGATGGCCCTTCTCCAAGTACTTGCCCGGATGTCCCGGAGGAGGAAGGCGTAGAAGAGGAGGAAGGAGGTGAAGTTGGAGAAGGGTCGGAGGGTGGAGGAGACGACGATGGTCAGGGTGGTAGCGGTGTTGCTGCTCTAACCTCTGAGCAGGACCTCGAACTGGATGAGGCTCTCCGTCGGGCCTTCGGGGAGTCAGAGGGGGAGTCGGAAACAGAGAAGGAAACGGAGAAAGCAGGGGAAACCGGCAAAGCTGTGGTTAGCACTGACCCATCCTCTAAGGGTTCCTCAGCTAGGGTGACCCCGGCGATGCAAGGTGAACTTTTGTCTTCTGCCGATTCCATTTTCGATAGGGACTTAGAAACTTTTTACGGTTCACTTCCGTCCTGGAATGAGATCCAGGACTTATTGCAGTATCCCACTCCTCCGCCGGGTTTGTATAACAGATGTGTCTCCTCACTTTTCTTTCTTTTTAACTTAGCACATTTTTTGAATTGCGGATTATTGTATGTTCGTAACACTTGTTCTTTATTTCAGGGGCAGGCCAGGCGGGTAAAACGTCGGATGTTCGACACCGCCTTGAACAATTTAAGTCGAGGAGAGCTTCCGCGAAACCTTCTACTGATCGCACTGGGGACGTAGTCAAGTACCGCCCTCTTCTTGGGGTCATCGAAGAGGGCATTCAGAAAAGGAAGCGGAGCCGTTCCTTATTTGAGTCTTCTTCTGCTTCGCAGCTTCCTACTCTGTCTCCCCCTACTCAGCCTCCTCGTGATACTACGGAGGAGAGCACGGAGCCCTGCCCCCCTCCTCCTCCTTCCAAGAGTTCTACTGTCATTCATATAAGGCGTCCCGATGTGCCTCGCCCCGTGCCTCGTGACCCTTTTGCCGGCCATCCTGATTTAGACCCAAGTTTTCGGGACATTTCATTCGATGAGACCACGGGCGAGCACCTACTTCCCCGCAACCCCATGGTAAGAGTGCTGGACGAGGCCAAATCTTTAGATCTTGATTTGCTTACTACCCGAGTAGTTACTATGGGGGACGAGGCCAAGGCTAATATTGATCGGGTGGCCGAAGAGACTAAGAAGTTAATGGAGCATCATGCTCGATTGGTCAAGGCCGGGGAGGAGATTGGGAGTGCTAACATTCGGTTAAGGCTAAAGGTTGCCGATCAGGCCAAGCAGCTTGCCGACCAAGCCATCCAGATCTCCCAGCATGAGGAAGCTTCCCAGCGTCTGAAAGAGACCATGGAGAAGGCAAGTAGGGCGGAGTTACGGAAAATGGAGGTCACCTGCAGGGAGCGGATTAACATGGCTATTACAACGGTGGATGAGGTTCGAAGTGCGGATCTCGAGCGGGTAGAGGAGTTGTCCGGGAGGCTCGAGGCTGCGGAGATGGCCCAGGCCGAGTTGAAGGAGGAGATGGAGGAGATGAGGAGGTCCCTCAAGTTGAAGGAGGAGGAAATGAGGAGGAAGTTCCAGGCTGACTGCTTAAGGTACCAATCAGAGAGGGATGCCGCCGTTGCCAAGCTGCAAGCTTCCGAGGCCCGGGTGAGGGAGTTTGAGGAAAACGAGGGGATGATGGATGAGATGTTGCAGGATATGTACTTCCACACTTGGAAGGAGGGCGGCTTGTCTTGGATGGACGATTACCCTCGGGTCATGGCCAAGGTGTATCTCCAGGCTTTAGAGGAGGCCAGGGTGAATGCGGGTAAGGAAGGCGGAGAGGCTTTCAACTTGAGTGCGGTTACTGCTCAGTTCTCAAAGGAGGAGCAAGCGGCGGTGAAGGAGGGGATGCGGCTACTCGCCGCAGAGGAAGCGGGCGTGCAGTTGGATGATGAGGATCAAGCGGCGGATGCTGGTGAGTTATTCTTTTCCCTTTCTTTTCTTTTCGTGTTTTCATAACTTGATCGTTCGTTTAATGAATTCCTCTTCTGATCTGGACAGGTGGGACTTCAGATCCACATGCTGGGGGCTCCGATCCTGCGGCTAAGTAGGCTGGGGGAGTTGGTGATGGAGTGTGGATGCATCTGCCATCTTTTTGTTTCTTTTTTATCACTGTTCATGTTAGTCTTTGATATGCAACTGTAATAAAATTATTTGCAAAGAATAACTTCGTGTGATCTTATAATATAAGCTGATTTTGTCATGTTCAAATGTTGTTGCTATCTTTATGTGCTGTGTGAGAAGTATAATTATGTATATGCCTGTGATTCCACTTGTGTTTGATGTTAAGTTTTTGCTTGAAATATAATTTCACGTTTTGCAATGTCAGTGTATGAATAAGTTATAGTTACGCATTTATGTACAAGAGAAGAGAGTACCGCCCTTTATGTTTTATTCGCAGGCGGTAGCTTTGAGTGTCTTGTGTAACTGTTCACGGGTATAGCAGAGCGCCCTGCTACCCAGCATGCAGGCTTAGAGCCTCATGAGTGAATGCTTCCTATTTGGTTTCCTGTACTTTAGAGTTTGTTATACAGGATAGGAGAAAAATATTTAAATGAAATGGAAATATAGTAAAAGTAAAACTTCCAGTCACGGAAGGCCGTCGATGTGCTTAAGTTCGTGGCAAACGGGTTTTGTAGTCACTTTCCCTAGCTGTGGGTCTTGGAGACATTTGTCACCCATCTTACGCCTCCGCGGGGAGTTTTCTTTTTTACCACAGCCGCACTTAAGACACATCGGAGCCGAGATCGCGCACGGTAACTACCCGAACCATTATGGTCCGTAATCGTGGGTATTATTCGATTTACCGTGGCCGGCTAGCGTGGGTGCCGTTGGCCGTGAACTACCCCTGGCTGGCCACACCTTATGTTGGGGCTTAAAGTAGGTTCACAGTTACCGGCGAGCCGAACGCCGTAATGAGCTGCCATCGGCTATAGTCGGCCTTTATGATGACTTATAATCGGCTCATTACAGTTGGCTTTGAGGGCAGGCGCACAATGAGTTAACCCGCAGCAGAGGGATGCTGGAGCAAAAGTGTCTCATTGGCGAGTGCATAGAATCGTAGCGTACCTGTTAGGCCTAGTCCAGATGAGGCCGTGGTGCACCTTGAGTGGAGATGCCATAGGATTTTGTTCAACAGAAAGGGATAAAGCTTAACAAGCAGCCAAGATATGAAGGCACAAGGTAACAAGAGATAAGATTTTTAAAGTGGTTCGGCACGATAATGCCTACGTCCACCGTGTTAATACGCTTCATATGGGCGGTACGTGTTAAGCAAAGTATCGACGGAGGTGTCGGATGTTCCAAGCCCTCTGGAACACCACTCCGTCCACTGTTGACAAAATATAAGCTCCGTTGTTGTGAAGATCTTGATGAATTTCATATGGTCCGTCTACTGGTGCTTTCATGGTTAGGTAGCATGACAGGCTCAGCTATATCCGACCCCTGCCTGGCACCTCCCCCGTTGGGTTTGGTTCCAAGTGTTTCCTCAGGTCGGAATTCGGGCTGAGTCCGGGCTCGGCTCCTACCATGACCATTTCTTTATTAACCTCTTCGAAGAAGAAAGGTCATTGTTGTCTCACAGATCCTCCAGATTGGGACTCGGTCCATGATTCGGTGTTGCGGGAGGATCCGCATGAGGATAAGATCTCCCTCTTGTAAGCTGCGATGCTTGATTTTGGAGTTGCATTGTGCTGCCACTTTTTGCTTGTGGGCTTCTGCTTTTAAGTGTTGCATCGTTTCTCCTCTCCTCAATCAGATCCAAAGACATGAGGAGGAGTTCTTCGTTTTCTTCGGGGTTGCAGTGGGTCCCATGGTGAGATGGCGCTACAGTTTCAACTGGGGGCATGGCCTCCAATCTGTATGCCAAAGAGAAAGGAGTATGCCCCGTTGATGTTCTATGAGAGGTGCGGCAGGCCCAGGGTGCCGTAGGAAGTTCGTCCACCCAAGCGCCTTTTGACTTTTCAAGCTTCTTCTTGGTTAGGGTTTTGAGAATTCTGTTGACAGCTTTGACTTGTCCGTTTGCCTGAGGATAAGCTACAGATGAGAAGCTTTTGTGAATTATGTGCTCTTGGCATCGGTTGGTAAACTCTTTGTTGTCAAACTGGAGTCCGTTGTTTGATATGATCTTGAGTGGGACTCCGTACCTGCATAGAATATTTTTTGATCAAGAAGTTGATAATTTATGTAAGAAGTTGATAATTTATGCCAAAGATATTTTATTTTAAAGGGTCCGCTTCCACCCATTTGGTGAAATGATTAAAAACATCCTTCTAGCCATCCAGGACAAAGTTTAAAGCAAGGGAGGGGGGCAAGAGTCAAATCTCTGTCCTGGTTGATATAAACGCTTTCCTCCCTTCTTGCCCCCAGCGTTATCTCTAGAGTCATTTCTTCAAACGTCCTTTGTTGCAGCGGGAGTGTCGCCATGGGTAGTCTTAGCCTGTTGTCCTGACTGTCTTTTAGCGGTAGCGTTTTCAAGCCTCATATACTTCCCAGCTTCATGGAAGAAGTCAGGTAACGTAGCTGGTTTATCTTTTGTTAACCTCCTAGCAAACTTGGTATCCGGATGCACGCCACTACAAAGGGCCGTTAGGATAAGTTTCTCATTGGCATCTTGAACTGTTGCTGCTGTGGCGTTGAACCGTGTTAGATATTGTTGCAGCGTCTCTCCGGATTTCTGTTTGATATTGGATAGAGAATAAGCATCCTTGGGTTGTTCCACATGGATGAGGAACTGGCTAATAAACCTTTCTTTCAACATCTCCCATGAGCTGATGGATCCTCGGGGTAGATGGCAGAACCAGGAGGTAGCTAGATCTGCTAGGAATAGCGGAAAGCATTTACATAATACTCCTTCTGTTGCTCCACTCATGAGCATATGCTGGGTGTATCTCTGTAAGTGTACGATGGGGTCGGAAGTTCCTTTGTAAGGTTCCATGGTTGGCATTTTCCATTCCCGGGGGGCGATGGTAGTTTCGATATTTCGGGTAAAGGGGCTGGTGACCCTAGCGCCTATCCCCCGGTCCCTTTGCTCTCGTTGGACACACTCTCTGAATAATCGTGCCATTCGTTCGTCAGAACTTGGAGCGGACAAAAATGAGCTTAGTTCTTCCCTGCGGGATCTATCTCGTCCAGATGACCTGTAGGGATGGTACAATCTATCACTTCTTGCATTATCCAGTGGTTGTCTCTGGCTGCTCGGATGCATGCTAGGACCAGCTACAGTTGCCCCCTGCCTTGATCTTACCCGGTGGGGTTCTGCTTCGAGCATTTCCATGGGGCCAACTTCGGGCTGGGTTCCAGCTTGGCTCCGTTCAGCGGGGTTTCTACGATTCCTGTCGATAGTTTCTTCGAAGAAGGAATACCTTTGCTGTCTCCGAGATCCTCCAGATTGAGACTCATCCCATGATTCAGTGTTGCGGTTGGATTCTTCAGCATCCCTTAAGCGTGACATAAGTTGGTCCACTAAAGCTTCTTGTTGGGATGTGAAGCGGTTGGTTACTTCAGCCACAACTCTGTCTAGATCTGCCCTAGTTATTGGTTGTTCGGTGGCAGGAGCTATCAGATTTGCCTGGTATCCATCTGGTGCTGCTGTTGAAATTGGATGATCCTCTTGATCTGGGGCCACTGGATCCGGAAGACTGCTAGTTGCGATGTTCTTTCCTTTGTCAACATCCTTCCGTTGCTTGGAAGGCATGATTTCTAAGCGACGAACGTCGTTATGAGGAAGAAGGTTGAGTGGGAGAAGCTGAAGCTTCGAGTTCAACTCTCAATGAAAGCACCAAAAATGTTTGCACAAAAAATGGACAAACACCTCCAAGTCGTATTATTTTAGTTGAGTATGTGTGATTTTCAATGATTTTAGATGAGTATGTAAATATGAGAAAAGTAAGGGCTGAAATGTAAAAGACACGCAGATTTATAGTGGTTCGGCCAGAATGTGCCTACGTCCACTTTATATGTTATTATCTTTCTTCTTCCAGATTACAAGTACAATGCGTTGTATACGAGTGTATGAAAGTAGTTTGAAAGTTCCTTCCTTGCTTGAGCTCTCAAACTTGTCTGCCATTGTTGTACCCCTGCCCCTCTATTTATAGAGTGAGGTAGAGGGCAGGGGTCTTGGATGTATATAGCTGCTGGTGGGCCCGGGCTGAAGCAATCTGGCCTGGTAGCGTTCTGGTTCGGCGAAGCCTTGGTTCGGCCGTGTTGAGGTCTCTGAGATGGTTGATTCGGTAGTGAGCTTGGAGGTTGGTTCGGTTGTACGTGGTCCGGTCATGGTGGTCCGGTGATGAAGAGGTTGGTTCGGCATTGATGTGGAGATTGGTCCGGTTTGGTTGTGTGGTATTGGACCGGTGGTGATTGGTTCGGTACCAACCTCGTTCGGTAGTGGGATTGTGAGGGGGAGTCTGGTTGCCGGACTAGGTTGGGAATGCCGAATGAACCCGTGCCGAATGAACCACCATGCTTGAATTGCCGAATGGATTTTATGCTAGCATTGAGCCTTGTGTCTGCCGAATGGATTGGAGGTTACGAACCCGGGTGTAACTGACGCTTCTCGGTCTCGAGATCTTCTGGGTGAAAATTCGCCCAACACCTCATATTTAGTTATTTCCTTAAGGGTTGAAAATATGATAGGAGGGTATGTGACACTTGGTATGAAGTGTAACCATTTAGAGTTTGATTTTCTAAGTCATACTTTTGTTTGCTTCTGCAAGTGTTTGACTTTATAGGGTTTGGAATTATACCGGGCATGGGTTTGTTAAGTAAGTATGATGCTGGGATATTTTCCCATGATAAGAAAATATCTTTTAGGCATCCTGAGTGTAGTGATGGATAGTTTATACCATGGAAAATCCTAGTTAGGAGGTGAATGCATTGTTGGGTGTTGTAGAGTTGGAAGATGAGTTGCATCGAGTTTTCGTGGTTAGAGAATTCGCTGAGGTCTTCGAGCCTGTAGTTGGATTACTACTAAAACGAGCTATTGAGTTTTGGATTGATTTGGTGCATGGATCAGAAACGGTATGCAGGTCGCCAAGCATGATGACATCTACAAAGGTAAGAGAGTTGGAGGTGCATTTGGTGGATTTGGAAAGTAAGAGTTTATCAGTTTGAGTAGTTCACCTTAGGGAGTAGCCGCAGTATTTGCTAAGAAGCCGGATTGATTGTTGAGGCTATGTATCAATTATCGCAATTTGAATGAGAAGACGATAAAGAATTGATATCCATTTCTGAAAATTGGCGATTTGTTCGATCAATTAAGTGGATCAAAGATATTATCTTAGTTGGATTTGGCGATGGGATTTTATCAGCATAGAGTAGCAGAGGATAATATTCCATTAACGTTATTTAGGACTTGATGTGGATCGTATGATTGGTTAGTTATGCCGTTTGGACTAACTAATTCGATGGCATTCTTTGTAGATTTGATGAACCGAATTTTCCAATAGCACTTGGATAGGTTCGTGTTGGTTTTCATAGACGATACCCTGATATAATCTAAGTATGAGAAGGAGAATGAAGTTCACCTTAGAATGATGCTTGAGACGCTGAGGCAACAACATTTGAAGGCAAAGTTATTGAAATGCCATTTTTTGAAAAAGTAAGTAAAGTTTCTTGTCATATAATCTCAAAAAAAGGGTTGTCAGTAGATCCGACTAAGATTGAGATGGAAAACAATTGGAGGAGACCCGAGACAGTGACTAAGATAAAGAGTTTTCTTAGATTGGCCGGATATTATCGAAGATTTATAAAGGAGTTTTCACGGATAGCTACATTGATGACTAAGCTTACGTAAAAGGATGTGAAGTTTGTGTGGACCAATAAGTGTGAGGAAGCATTTCAGAGCTTGAAACAATTATTGACCCATGCCCTTATATTGGTTGTTCTGAAGGGAATCCAAGACTTGGTTGTTTATACTGATGCATGTGGAACTGGTTTAGGAGCTGTATTGATGCAGAGGGTAAAGTGATTGCTTATGCTTCTAGAAAGCTTAGGTCGCATGAGGTCAGATATTCGACGCATGACTTGGAGTTAACTGCAGTAACATTTGCTTTGAAGGTATGAGGGCATTACCTTTTGGGAGAGCGATTTGAGCTACATACGGATCATATGTCGTTGAAGTATTCATTGTCTCATAAGGAGATGAACATGAGATAGCAAAAATGGTTAGAATTTATTATTGCTTATGATTTTGGAATTGAGTACACACTTAGAAGAGGAAAAAAGGTAGCAGACGCACTTAGTAGGAAGCATCAGAATGCAGTGTTGGCCATGATAGTTGAGTGGAAAGACTTGGAAGCATTGGCAGATTGCAGAGTACAATATAGATTTGGGGCTGGGTCTAGATGAGAAAGTGTTATGTTGCCTTGTTTAGAAGTCCGACCAGTAATGACTGAGAAGATTGCTTCTAAATAAGCGGAGGATCTAGTTTTGGTAGAATGGATCAAGAATTTAAAGGAAGGAGCGAAGAGCGATGACTTGAAGGATTTTAGTCTTGACCGGAATGGGTGGTTGAGAAACAAAGGGTGGTTATGTTTTCCGAATGTATGAGACGTAAGGAAAGAAGTTTTGAAGGAATGCCGTCGTTCAAAGTTCGCTATCCATCCAGGAGGAACCAAGGTGTATCAGGATATGAAAAGGAGTTTCTTATGGAAAAGAATGAAGATGGATATTGGCTTATGGGTAAAGAAATGCCTGAATTGCCAACTGGTAAAAACTAAACATCAAAAGCCAAGTGGGTTGCTTCAGCCATTAAAATTTCCAATTTGGAAACAGGATTCTTTTTCTTTGGACTTTATTGATGGGTTGCCGAGATCTAGAAGAGGAAATGAGAGTATATGGGTACTAGTGGATAGATTGACCAAGAGTGCCTATTTTATTCCTCTAAAGTCAGCTAGGAATGCACTTGTTTTGGCGAAGTTGTTTATGAAGAATGTGGTTAGACTATATGGAATTTTTTGTAGTATGTTAGTAATAGAGATTCCTTATTCAATAGTGAGTTTTGGAAGAATCTACAGGATATTTCAAGAACCAAGCTCAAGATCAGTACCGCTTACCATCCATAGACTAATGGGTAAACTGAAAGGGTTAAGAAGATCTTGGAGGACTTGTTAAGATCTTGTATATTGGATTTTGGGGGATCATGGGAAGGCCATCTACATTTAATCAAGCTTTCGTATAACAACAGTGAACATACTAGTGTTGGGATGGCACCATTTGAAGCTTTTTATGGAAGACCATGCAAATCTCCCATATGTTGGTTGGAGAACAGGGATAGATTGGTTCTTTGTCTGGATTTAGTAAGAGAAGCCGCAGAAAAGATTAATTTGATTCGAGCTAGGGTGAAGGAGGCTCAATCTAGGTAGAAAAGTTATGTAGACAGAAGAAGAAAAGTCTTGGAGTTATCTGTTGGAGATTATGTGTTTATTAATGTTTCATCGATGAAAGGTGTGATTTGATTTGGAACATGAGGTAAGTTAGCACCGAGATTTGTTAGACCTTCTCATATTATAGAGCTTGCATATAGAGTAGAGTTACCAAGTAGTTTGGAAGGAGTCCGCGATGTTTTCCACGTTTCTCATCTTAGAAAGTATCTTAGAGACCCGGAGACTACTATAGCAACCGACTATGTTAATGGACTTTGTAGTAGAACAGGACTTAACCACAGTTAGAAAGCCAATTTAGATTATGGCCAGGGTTGAGAAGAGGCTAAGGAACAAGACAGTTGGATTAGTGAAAGTCCAATGGAGTGGCGATGAGAGAGACTGTACTTGGGAGACTAAGAGCAGGATTAGAGATGCTTATCCTTGTTTGTTTGGTGGTATGTTTTGCCTATTTGATTGATTATTTACCTTATCTTAATTTCGAGGATGAAATTCCTTAAGGAGTGGAGTCTGTAACACCCCATATTTTTATAACATTATTTAGGATATTTAATTAGCTAAATTAAGTTAAATATAAGGATGATTATGGGATTGAAATTTGTGATTAATAAGGGTAGCCATGCCTATATGTACAATGAACTAAAGAACTAATATGGAAATAAGTGTTAAGAAATAAGGGAGGGAAAATAGAAATATAATTAACTTTTACCCTAAGCCCTTAGGTAAATAAACACATGTTCATTTCATATTCTCTCAAGCCAAAACATTCTATGGCCGATGACCATTAGTACTCAAAAGAAAAGATAAAGCTAGGATTTTTAAGAGGAAGAAGTAAATCAACTTAATCTAAATCAAATCTAAAATCCGTAATCATAAAGCTAAGGTAAATAATTATTACATCTCACTTTTCTTATGATTTTTGGTTTTAATGATAATCCGAAGTATTTTTGCATGATAAAACATGTTTCTAGATGGTTAAAAGCTTAAAATGCTTGTTGATGATTTATCTATGTTTATAATGATTTTTATGATATAAAAACCCTATTAAATAACATCCAAATACCTTTCGAATTTAAATGTAGATCAGAAATTATATTTTAGAGATGGGTTTCAATTTTCATAATTTTATGAATTAATGTGGATTTTATATTAATTTTCTAGAAAAGAAAATGATTATTTGGGTTTTAAATTATTTATGGAAAAATAAAAAATAATCTGGGTCCGAAATTTATATATGTTAAAAACATATTAAAATATATCTTTTGGAATTTTGATAGAATTTTCCTAGGTGTTTTGATGAATATATAAAATTATTTAAGGCATGGGGCATAAATGTTTTATATATTTAATTAAGGAGAAGGGTTATTTTGTAAAATGAAATCGTTGTTTATTTCTGAAAACATTGGCAGCGCCTTTGAAAAAGTATTTAGTAACTAATGAAATTTTGAAAAATAATAGCAGGTTAGTGGAAAAGTTTTCTCTTTTAAGTTAAAACAAAAATAACAAGTTTTAGCATGTTTTGCTAGTTTTGTCACCAGGGGGTTCTGACTAGGACATTTTGCTACCATCAATTTCAAAACCTATGCGCATAATATCAAGTTACTTGGTACGTAGCACATTGGATAAAGGCAAAGGTACATAGTCGAAACATAGGGTTTCGAAGGGCTGAAGTATGCCTTGTTTTAAAATTAAAGGTAGTGCCTACTTTGCTCTCGAAAGGTTGGATTTCGACTAATTTAGCTTTTGACTGGGTCAAATATTTGAAAAGTAAGATTTCGAATAGGTTGCATACTTTTATTTTAAGTAATGCTTTCGAAGGGGTCAAAATCCTTAGCTGCTGCCTTTCTCCCTTTCGAAGTCAATGGCTTTGGAAGGTATACTTAGCTTTTAAAATTAACCACTTCTCTAACGCTTTAGAATGAATGGTTTCGACACCATCACTTCTTTATTTAGGAAAAGGTTTCGAAAGGAAGGCATTCGACTTAGATGTTTTTAAATGACCCTTTTGTTTTTATTGAAGTATAACCCAATGGTTTCTAAAGAGATGAGTTAAATGATTTCGAAAGGTGTTTTTCCACATGATTTAAATTGAACCCAAGTGCTTTTGAAAGGTTTGAGTTTCTAAAGGTTTAATGCAATCTAAAGGTATTTAAAATCGTTTTGAAGAGGTGGTTCCCCAAGGGTTTTCGAAGGAGTCGAAAGGTAGTGTTTTTCTGATGGTTTTGAAAGGGTTGAAATGGAATTTTTTTCCAATATTTTCTAAAGCCAATGTTTTGAAGTATTTTAAGATACGATGTCTAAGGTTTTATAGCTTTCGATAGGAAGGTTTCCAAAGGTTTTGAAAGCGTTTTTAAGAATGGTTTCGAAAGGAAGATTCTAGCCTTTTGGCCTAGATAAACGAAGGGTTTTACTTGGTTTCGAAAGAGGCGCTTTCGGTGGTTTAGAAAGGGTACTTTCAATGGCATCGAAAGTGGTACTTTCAAATGTTAATTTTTTTTCAACGGTTAAGATTTTAGAAAAGTGCGTGTATATATGTAACATGGCAAGGTGATTTGGGTAAAGCATATAGTTTATCCATTTTCTTTGTGTAAGTTTGATTTGAAGGTTTTAAATAATTTTTGACAAGGTATTCAATGAAAACTATGGGAAGGGATCCCTATGTGAAAATGACTCGGATATTGGAATACTAGATGGGACTAGTATACGGTCATGCCTTATATATTAGCTATTGGCCCCAGCTAATTGTTGTCCAAAATTCCAATGTGTAGGGCATTGTCATAGGTAAGACTAAACTTATGATTACACAAAGAATGGAATATATATTTGTATAGAGATAGGTTATTGGTGATCCCGTAAAACCATTAGGATTAGGTGAACCTGAGAGATGATTAAGTTAGGGACATACCATTTAGAAGAGAAATACTTAACAGATAGCAAGGGATAGACCATCCAGAAGATGAGTGTTTAACAAACGTTAGATAAATTTTGTTTATATTTCTTTGCATTCCCAAGTCATCCAAAGGTTAATAATTAGCCCAAAAAAACTATAGTGTTTGAACATATAGTTCTTTTATTACTTGATATGTATGTTTACCTAATGACGCTTTACAATATTTAACCAGTTTTGGTTGTAGGAAAAGGTTTGCAGAAGATATGTTTTAATAGGATGTTAGCGAGGGGAAACCTATTTCACTATGAGGCGTGGTCTTACTTAACATATTTAACTGACATGTATAGTATTAATCGCACCAGACTTTATGCCTAACTTGAATTTTATGTTTTCCCCCTCAAACTCTCGGGTGCTCAAAATTGTTTTAAGTAGGCTGAGGGTTGAGGTTCTTTAAGATTCTTAGTAAGATGACGAATAATGCTACCAGAGTTGAGTAGGAGGTAACTAATAGATATTTAGGAGTTGCAGTTCTTGTTTATTTGTTTTATTCCGCTGTGTGTATTGTGTCTGTTATGAAAATATTACTCTGATTATCCAAGGGGGATCTTCATATGTAGTTGTTGACGTATTTTGTAATATGTATATTTTACCATTGCCTGTGAAATGTTTTGGGATTCTGTAATCTAAATATGGAACACATGTTTTGAAATGTAATGGAAAATGTTGTCTTGGAATCTGCGATTTGTTTCATATTCATGTGCTTCTAGATACCATTAACATAGCAATATTTAATCGTCAAAAGTTAATACTATAGATGACTTCAGCATCTGTAGCGCTTAGCTTTGGGCCTCTAGACACGGGATGTTACATGTATCCTCATTCTAATCGATTAATAGTTATAATTTAATCCGTTAAACAGTGGTGGTAGTGCGGTAGACCTACCTTCAGTAAAACTTAATGCAGTATTATTATCCATATTACTTAAATATCAAAAATCGCATTACGGTTATATGATAGCCTTGTCTGATACCAAAGAAAGTCTTTGCGATTCGAGTAATATGATTATATGAACTAAATAATAACTTACATCAAATTTAGCAGTGTAACCTGAAGAAACTAACTATGCCCTCACATAACCTGAAGAAATGGGTTTACAATCCTCCTAAGCTGCTAAATAGGACTTCGTGCCTATAACAACTTCGTAGGACTTCGAAAACAGATGATAGTAAATTTCTTGACTGATTGTGTTCTAAGACAACATAGATAAGTCTTTTTGAGTACACCCTTACCATAATCTTCTTAAGATGATGATTTGAACATGCAATTGAAGGATGTAAATAGTTGAGAATATTTGTAAATAACAATTAAGTATATATCATAAAGATAGAAAGAATTAGTGAATTAAAAAAGTGAAATCTCAACTCAATTTATAGATTTGAAAAGTTCTAAATCAATTGTTGCAACCACTTGAATAATTACAACTCCTGAGAGAAGATGACTCTTCAAAATTTAAATTTATGCGAAAAGTTGTTTTTGTTCATCAGGTCTAGAAGTCTGAGCAAAAGTTTCCAGATGTCTAGACGAATATGAAAAAAAGCCCAAAAAGTATAGGAACAGAAAACAAATCATCCAAATGTCTAGAATTTTTGTACTAGACATCTAAATTGCAATATAGATGTCAATTATGAAAATTCCAAATGTCTAGATTTGAATTAAATATTCTTTTTTCTTTGAATGTCCATAGACATCTGTGATAAAAATAGACATACATCTGATTGTGAACTGAAAAGTTCTTTTGCTTTGAAATTTTCTTATTTTCCTTAAAACATGATATTTTAACCTATTTCTTTGAAAAATTGTTTATTATAGAATGGTTATATTGCGAAGATAATGTGTGTGCAATCATCAAATTAAAGATAGGTCTACAACGACAAAAATTATAATATAAAACCTATTTTTTTCTTCAATTTCAGCCTGGATTTGATGTCGATCTTCATTTCTCTTTGTATATATTCTTGCACATACAATGACTGCATATATACATATCTATACTATAATATGAATACCCAGTTCAATTTCGAGAGCAGAAAAGCCCTCCTGAATTTTGGCAACTCAACAATCTCTAAATCTAAACTTCCTTTCTTTTATTCTTCCTAAGCGTCACATTCTTCCTCTCACCTCCGTAACTGTAGGAAAAACAAAACAGCAAAATTTCTTTTTCCTGCTAATGACCTCTCTTCTCTCATCTCCACTTCTATCGATCAAATCAAATAAAATTGAACGTCTATACCCTAGGCTTTAGTTGACATCCTCAATTCCTTCCCTCTATATCAATATCCACCCTCCACTCCTTTCCTTACTCTCTAACTCCTTGGTTGATTTCCTACGATCCAATTACTATTCGACATTTGATTTCATGTGTACTAATCTCCTTAATCCACTCAATCGAGAGCATCTAACAATGACTTCGTGAATGTAGTATTTTACTGTTTCTATTTTTGATTTTTCTAGCTCTTAATCGAATTATTTGATAAAATTTTCTATATTATTTTTTTAGGTCGTTTTGTACTTTTGATTTTGAGAATTTCATATATAATGATTTTGCGGATTTGCTGGATCCACAGTCAATCAAGAACATACTTAACGAATATGTGATCTAGGTATTTTATTACTGTTTTCGAATTTTCCAATTATGAGTTATCTGATAAAAATTTGCTCATTATGTTTCCAGATTGTCAAAGGATGTGGATACGTGAAACTGAGCAATTTAAAACCGATGGTTGGATTTATGATTATCGTTATTACATTATTTGATCAGTTTTATTTAGGAAGTTTTCAGGGTATCCAAAAGCAGCAAGATAGATCTGGTATAGAGTATAATTTTATGAAACGTGTTACCTCTTAACATACTTAAAGTAAGAAATCTCATATTCAATGTTGGCAAACATTTTTACAAATGTCAATCATCTCTGCATTTAAGATTTAAACAATAGGTTGGTTTTGTTCTAATAACCATTGTTTATCTATTTAGCTTGGTTCTCTCTGTAATTACTAATAACTTATATAATCACTTTTTCATTTATCATAAATGCTACCTCTACAGGTTTTGCGACACAAAGCTTTGTTAAGACCGTTGGCGTTTGCTTTACTACTAATGTAGCAATGGAAGTTTCCATTCATGGTTTTCTTTTAATCGAGCTATACTGCAACATTTTCAGAGGTCATTTGGTAAATTACTTATGCTTTGTATCAATCTACTTATCATGCTGTTTAAGGCAGGTATCTAAGATTAGTCTTGGCTTTACACATCTTTTATGAACATCTCATTATGAATATCGTGTACCTATCAAAGTTCAGTCAACATCCATTAAATAATGACACAAACCGAGTGCATAACAAGAGTTCTCTCATTAAGTTTTAGTAAAATATTTGTTATTCCCAAGTATATAAGGTTCATACTTAGTTTTCCTAATAATTTTCATTTCTGATCTAATAAGACACCATAAATATTTTGAAATTTCAACAAGTTAGTTATTGCATTTCATAGTATTCATGATCATTTAAACTTAGGGTGCACGATTATGTTTATCTCATAAAACCGATTAGATTTATACAATTTCAATTACTTTGGAGACCATGGATAATGGGGAAATAAATAATATTTCTTTGAATTAACCACAGTGGAATGAAACTTTTGGTGATTAACCCAATATTCTTTCCCATCCTATCTGCAAATGCACAATAATGACAATATATATCATGCTCCACAATTTTACTTTCCATGGGTGTTTAGTTGATTTGGGGTTACCACATAGCCCTGTTATGACTCACTAATGCCAACATAAACAATTGGATACTAAGTTTTAAAGCAATTCAATTAGACTCCAATAATTAGAAGCACTTTAACATTCTGGAAGGAAAAAAGATAACACATGCGAGTGGGTGGGTATTATAAACATAGGTTAAATGTTCACTATAAATGTTTAACTAGGAAAAAAATATGAATGTGTTTTTGATACAATAGTAAATCACACAACATTTGAATAAATGCATGTGATAGTCTACATACAAATTTCTTCACCAATATCCATTTTATTACCTCATCCACTATGTTTATTGATGTTTCATACTTTTATTCATGTAAACACTTTTGTTTCATCTCCCTCTTATGTCTTCATCTTAAATTAAAAATAACTATTTTGTATCTTTTTTGTTTGATGCATTTGCAGCAACACTGATTTACCATTTTTTTTCCTAACAATCAATTCTTTGTTGCTTGCAATTATATAGAAAAAATAGTTTGGATTATCCAGTGCTTAAAAAAGAGGCATGATTTTCAGGTCAATTTTAATCCAATTTCTATTTTTATTTATTTATAGTATTTGGGTTTTATTTTCTATATTTTAGAATGAAAGTTTTTTATAAAAACAAATTTGATGAAAGCTATCATTTCTACTAAATTATTTTCTAACCGATTAATGATTCCATTTTGTAATTTTCTTTTCGCCCGTTCCTCACTTTTTTAATGCACTAAATTGATTTGAAAGCTATGAATTTGCTAAACTAAAGACGTTATGGTTTTGCAAGTGTTTTAAAATTTGATTCCACGATAAATTTTTCTTACACAATTCTTCTCTCAGTTTATTTGTTGAATATAACATTTCCTTACAGGTTACTGTTATGGCTAATTTCAAATGTGCATCAACTATGGTATGTAGGTCTACCTTCATCTTTGTTTACCAGTTATGATATTGTAGTACAAGCTGTTTCTTTGCTATGTCTATTTTGGATACTTAAACTTTGTTCTTTAGTCAAAGTGTGTTTATGGATATTTATTTTCTGCAGTAAATAAACTTTTCTAAAGCCAAAATCTTTTCATTACATTACAGAGTTAAGCGTAGCTACATCCACATAGTCGCTAATTATGTTTGAAATGCTCTTAATTTATAGGTTTGAATGACCAAATTTGCAGTAATTTGTGATGGTTGGTTAACAACAGGGATTTAAGAAATAATTGGTTTTTACTCCATATACAAGGTACTTCTACTGGACTAAACCAACTTTGGCATCATGTGTAAATTTTGTACTACTCGCTGATACCATATCTGTAGCAATACTATGTAGAAAAAATCTTTTATATTTTAAGATGTATCAAATATTTCTTTTCTATTATACTGCAGAGTATACTTTTCCTTTCCATTATAGACATTATTTCATACTTTAACTTTGGGTTTTTATATTGATCATAAGCTGAGTTGAAAGTTAATGTTACCAATTTTAGATTATACCCTTTGGTTTAACTAGTATATAAATTGATTTATATTTTTATAAAACAATTGTTTCCTCACGTGTTTGGTCTTCTTATCGGTTTTCATTGTTTGGATGTACTTTGACTTACTCAAGCCAGTTTTGAAGCTCTACATAAAGGTTAAAATGTATGGTAAATATTGGTTAATTTACATATTACATGAACCAAATATAGAATATATTTCTTGCCTTTTTATTATATTTTTTGTAGTGTTAAGTGCAATCCTCTTTTTTATCTTTTCTACTTTCATCGAAGCATTAAGCATATACTACGTTACCATGTATGTGTGTGTATATGTACGTATGCATATGTGTGCGTATGTGTGTCTGCATTATATTTACGTGTGTGTATAAGACCAAGAAGTTTATATAGATTTATATTAATAATTTTGTTGTTATTAAAACGTATTGCTTCAATAAACGTATACAGAAGTTTGATATATTTAATCAAATATTCTAACCTATAAATATATGTTTTTAATAGAAGTGTGTGTATTTATAAGCTTTGATTATAAATTTCAGCTCTGAGCTTTAATATCTTTTATAATAATTCAACTTATTATTTTCTCCAGTTATAGGCTCTTTCTCTATTTTCTACCAGCAATCGCGAATTTGTTCTTTTGTGACTAATGTGTTTTTCTTTCAACATGTTGGATAAATAATAAATATTCTTATTGTCTGCAGAATTTATTTGGTGATCGTCTATTTTCAAAGATGAGTTGCTCCATAGTTCAAGTCCATTGTTCTTAAAATTTCATATATGTTGTATGATATGAATGTCATATCTAATTTGAATAATTCAGGTCATGTCCTTAAGCTTTAGGGTATTTGCTTTGGCATGTTCATCCAGTGGTTTGTCTTTGTTTAGCGGTTGTCACTATGCATGTCATATAACTTTTCTTCACATATTTATAATAAGGTCAGTAATTCAATATTGGTTATCAGGTCAGTGTACATGTGTCTTTTTCGTCGATGTCCACTCTTTCACTTTTTTTGAATGTTTGTAATATTTATACCATATAAAACATTTTACTTCATCTAACTTGATTCTCTTTGGTTTTTACTCAGGTCTAAAGCTTCGTACAAAGGAATAGACATTTCTTTAATTATTTGTGGGTTTAAAATCTATAGCAAATCAACATATAGAAATAGTTTGACTGGACTATCATTGTATAGTAATACTTTTCTATAAACATATAGAATTTGCATTGACAATAAAACTAGGAATCGTAAGTGGTAGTAAGCGACAGACATTACAGTTTCAATATTAATGTTTGATGGACATGTGGTTTACCAGAACTTATCAACTTTCTTAATTTTGTTGCAAAAATCATGTATGGTTAAGATACCAACTATTTAATCATAGTGATTCTGTATTTGTCAATGGAAGGCATATCTCAACCCAGGGATAACTTGTCATTTTTTTTAATTTTAATGAACGAAAATAAATGAGATTTCAAAACATACCATTTTTCTTGCAAAATCATTAATACAGGTTTGTGAATAAACTTAATCCATCGTTCCCCTACCATTTCAATATCATTGGGTGCTCATTTCCCATTGTAACATAATAAAAAGGGCAATTGCCTTTGAAAACATGTATGTTCACAAGACAACCATGGTTAATAATTAAACCAGTATGGTGGAAGCTTTATTTTACAATCACGTCTTTAGCCATATTTTATAGAACCGTGCTTTTTATTGCTTCCAAATTTCACTATATTACGTCTGCTGCTTTTTTTACTAATGACAAATCCACTTTACCCTTTTAACTCTTTTTCCATGATATATGTTTAAGAGCGTTCAACCCTATTACTACATTGACTCAATAAGGATTCTATACTAATTTTAATACTTATATTTCATATTATTGTAATGTTTTATAATTCCTTCCTGTAAATAGTAAATTTTGATTATTTATCAAAATAATTAAATTTTCTAACTGCAAAAAATATTTTTTTGTTATATCCATGTGCGGAGCACGGGTTCACACAAGTGGAAATGTATAGTTGTGTCACTGAAACTAAAAAAGCAGGATCTAGCAAACTCCATCTTCCCAATAATGAAGTCTTTATGCGCATGAGACTTATATGCATACATACGTACGTATATACATACATACATAGACATATATATATATATATGTGTGTGTGTGTGTGTGTACAAGATCTATATATGTATAGGCCAAGCACACATATATACATATTACACGTACGAAATGAAGTATTTATGGTTTTGACGGATATAGGGAGAAACATGTTTGGAGAAAAGAGGGTCCCGAGTTTGATTATGTAGCATAGAGTTCGTTACATTAGTTACCATTATCCCGTCGTATTTATCACTAATGCCCATTAAATTTACATTATTTTTTCTTCTTAGCCAACGCTATTTAAATTTGTGAATTAACTTATGTTGGTTTCATTTTGGCATGTTAGGTTAAAAAAATTTGCAGGTGTAATGAGTTTAAGCATATAGGCAAAAATAATAGTAATCCATTTATTAGTTTATTGATCAACTGGGTTCTCCTGATTATAGTTCAAAAAAAGTAGGGTTATTTGTTATAGGTTATTCTGCTTGTGATCGATAAGTGATGTTTTCTCCTAGTGTCCTTCAATGATTGTTTTTTCATGTAAAATATACTGATATTTAAAGGCATTATATAGCATAATAATAACCAACTTTACCAGCTTTGATTAACATTATTTTTATTCAGAAAACTTTCATATGCTAAAATAGATAATTAAATACTATCTTCACTAGTGCAGCCACTTGGACCCCCATAGAAAATGACATCTCCAGAGATTACTGTGTAACAGTCGTCTCCTTGAACATAAGGATCATCATATGTAGGTGCAATAGATTGACCATTTTTTTCTATAACGTTTACATTCCATATAGAAGCTGCTTCTTCTTTACCATCCAAAGGAAAATGCCCACTACCCATTGCTGGAGCTTTATCATTTCTCAAAAATTTCACCTTTCCACCCCATTGTACAAAAGAAGCATAATCTTTTAACCATGTGAATAATGATTTTGGCCAATATCCAACAATACCTTGTTCGTAATACAACACCCAATCTCCGGTTAATTGGCTCTGCAAATATTAATAGTCGATAATAAATATAGTGAGATTTTTCTACATGTATCCAATGGTTTTTTTTAAAACTGGGTACGTATATTTACAAAGTAGGCGGCACAGAAGTCTGCAACAATCATGGATACTGTTTAATATGCCAGAGGCAGGGATCAAACTGCCAACCATGTCGTCAACAGCCTGGCGTTTTTACCACTGCACCAAGGCCTTAGAAAATATTCAAAAACACTTCCATGCTTTCTTAGTAGTGAGCAATATTGTATTGCTCTTTTAAAATCATGATTTGCATGCCAATTTAAATATAAGAGTAACATTTTTAGAATATTGATTATTAAACTAGAACAGGTTTAAAAGATATTACCGTGAATAGGAAGGAATATTACCTTTGATATTTCTAAGGTGATATTTTTTCCTTTTCCAGGTGATTGTTGAATTGTAGTTCCAGGCACGATTTTTGATGATTCATCTAGTACAAATCCTTTACACTCAAAGTTGAAACATCGTTTTTGGTCGAGGCCCTAATTTGTAATAATAATTTTTTCAATTTAGTAATCCAAGAAGTTAAAGAAAAATATATTTTATATTAACCCTTACTTCCCAAGCAATGAAAAAGTGAGTGTATTGGTCACCGTAACGTTCTGGGTCAACCTGATCATTTGAATGTCAAATATCAAAGTTCAAAATAATTGTAAAATGCTCAAAATACAAATAGTTAAACAATAATTTCATGATCATATTTATGCATGAGAAATATATTAAATGAAATCATAACTTAATAATACAGGGACTTACATGCCATCCTGCTATTATTTCATTACCCTCAGAAGTATAATGTTTAAAGCTCCATAAATTGATCATGCCATAGGTACTTTGGTTTTTACCAATAGGAAAATTATAAACATCCATTGTTGCTTTTGTGCCGTAATACTCTCCTTCCACTTGTGATGCTAATGCCTTCAATAACCTAGAACATAAAGGTAGAAGTATTAACAAGTAATTAATGGTTGTTACAGTTTATGAAATATTGATTATTTTATAGAATTTTACATAATATTCGTCAACCATTAGTTTTTTGTGACCAAAATCATAATTTTTTATTGTAATCGTCATAGGGTGTGCCATAGCGTAAATATCGGAATTCAAAATACACTTACATAATTTTCAGAATCATCATCGGTGTCATCAATAATGTAGTTTGGATTTCGATCGAGAATTTTCCCACTTTGGTTTTTCCTTTTTTCAATCTTATAATTTTCTGACATTGCTTCTGATGTTTCATCTTCACATTCCTGACTAAATTGCATCTAAATAAAAATGGTAGTAGTTTAGTTAAAGAATTAATATATTAGGAAATTAATTAATGTAATGTTTAAGCATTATATCATCTATCTATGAGAAATATCTTTCACTTAAAGCCTATATTGTTTGCCTTAGATATCTAACACATACATCAATAGTTTGAATTGATTTCTATTATTATTACCTTAATGCTTTTGGCAGCTGAAATTTCCAACCTACTTACAAAACACTCTACAAGAACTACAAGACAAAGTAATGAGGTTAACCAATAACTTAGAAATGAAGCCATAGATTAATTTGTCAGACGTTTGTTCCAATAACCATGTATTTATACCTGTAGCATCAGCCACGCAAGGATGATAAATTGATTACCTTTTAACCCTTAAAATAAATAGATATGATTTCACATCATACACATTAATTAGTGTACTTTTGTACTTCACTAATAGTACCAAGAAATATATGATTGAATAGGATTTCAAATAAAAAGATAAGATTTCAAATCATACACACAAATATTATACTTTTCACCTAAGTAATTTGACAAAACTCCATATTAATATTTACATAGATATAAATATACATAATAGTATAGCTTATGTACCGCATACATAATGTTGTCCAAAGTAGTGTCTATTTTTTAAGCATATTGTTAAAATATGAATTTTAATGAATTGAAATTAAATTAGAAAAAAAATTATTATTAAAAATTAAATTTTTTATATTCTTAGGTCTTCAATTTTTCCTTTGTCTATTATAATTTCAATATTAAATAAATAGATTGTGTCCTTTTTATTCATATTGATAAGTTTTACGCTAACTCTTTTCATTTTGTAGAATTTTATATTGGTTAAAAAAGTAATAAATATTTGTTTTTGAATTAATTTGGTTGATTAAAATCTAAGGTTTTATAACTTTTTTCAAGCATATATATATGTATATATCTAGTATTATAATTTGATTCAACAACATTATAGCATGTCCATTCAGTGCATTAAGTTAACAAATAGTAGTTCATTATATCAGTTCCAAATATATGAATACTCACTAGTTGAAAATTTAAAAAATTACACTTTAACGCAAGCTATAAATTTAACAAGACAATATATTTTAGCTTTAAAACAGCTATCTAATATTTTTATAATTTTTTAATGCGATACTACTAGATAAAAATTAATAAAGTATTTATCACAATATCATGTGTAATTGTCTTATTTTATTTATACAATTTTTTTAATTTTTTAAAAACTAAAAATGTGAAGGTAAAAAATGAAGATAAATATATTATAACAACTCGCACCTCTGAACACAGTGATCCAAAGCACAAACCTATGTTTGAAATCGCATTCTGCAAAATAGTACACATCTTTAGGGTTTTTATTGTGTACATAATATATAGAAAATTATAGTTTAAGTACATCCTATAGTTTCATATATTAAAGTGAAAGGATACCATATAAGTACTAAAAATAATCCCAAAAAAATATAATCATAAAATAATCATGATCCTTACCACAACTGTCTAGATAATGCTCCAAATGATAATACAATAAAACCCTTAAAGACATATACTATATAAGGTACATAGGATAATGATTATCAAGATGGGATATTCTTGAGATTTTGAGGAGGCATGAACTAAAGGCTAATTTTTCAAAATATTACTCCTTGCGAAGTGAAGCGAGATTCTTAGGTCATATCTTATCGGGGCAGGTTATTTTAGTGGAGCTTGCAAAGGTGGGAGCGGTTCAGGGCTGGAGCAACCAAAGAATGCTACCAATATAAGGACTTTCCTTTAGGTTGTTGGGATATTATAGATGTTTTATCAAGGACTTCTCCAAAGTAGCAACACCATTAACCAATTTGACAAAAAAGAAATAGACCTTTATTTAGGATGCGAGGTGCGAGCACACATTTATGAGTTTGAAAGAGAGATTGATGACCATACAAATACTGACCATTCTGATTGGGATTAAGGAGATGGTGGTATACATAGATGCTTGTGATACTGGATTCTTAGCGGTACCGATGCAAGTTGGAAAAGAAGTAGCATTCGCTAATTGGCAGCTGAAGTCGCATGAGAAGAAGTGCTTAACCTAGCTTCCCGGAGCGACCACCAATTTTAACCATTATGATTGGCAGCTAATGCCTGTGATATTAGCTTGCCTCCTGCATGTCTCTAGAAGATTATTTGTCTACCCTGGAAGCCCTACTCCCAAAGTACTCAAATGAGTACTTGAGAGTTTAAAGGGAAAAAAACTTTGGGTCAGACAAAAAGTCTGGGGTGATTAATAATATACAATCTCAAAACAAAAATTGATAACTAGTAAGACCATGTCATATAACAGAATGGATTTTCCCTTCACTGGTATTTTATCAAATATGTCAATCAACATGAATCATGCACCTGCAACAATAATAGTTAAAAAAACATGATATTATAATATGCATGCATGCTACATGGGCAAGTCTGACTAGTCTGTCATTATAGCTTTATGCATTTCAAAATTTAAACCATCCCTTAAAATGGACTATCTACCTCAAATCATATATTTTCTAGGGTGTAACGACCCATAGATTTAATGGTTTAATTAAGGTAATTAATTGAATTTTGTGAAATATTAAATAATAAATTTTTAATTTAAAATTTGATATTTGGAATACGTCTACTTAAATATAGCAAATGGTAAACTTTCATCTGATAATATGGAAGTTTATTTTTTATGTAATATTATTTTAATTTAAATCAGTTAATATTTTATGATAATAATTTTTTTTCCAAACTTGAATATTTTATATAATAAATTTGTAAATCATCTTCCGAGTGAGACATCATATTTCGTTTCGTCAAATTTGGACTGCTATTTCTCCGTTTTTCTTATTTCTGGCGTTTTAGCAGCATTTTCGGTACCGAATATCGAGGTTTGATAGGATGGCTGTATCAGCGCTGATACCTGTATACCGTTTTGATCGTGTCATCATGCTGATCTCCGTAGTGTATCCAACTTTCAATTTCGAAGCACGAGAGACAGAGAAATCTACGAATCGATTTCGTGTCGGTTCCGCATTCGACCTTTTTGCTTCCCTTTCCTTTCATATTCCACCGTCCATTAAGCCAATAGCCATTTGAATTTTATAGTCTCAAAAATAATAGCTTCCTTTCACTATTCCTATAGCTTTAAAATGTATTTATTTTGGTTCGTTTTCTCCTCACCTTCTTCTTTTCCCCATTGTTCTGTTCTCTTCTAAAAAACAAAAAAGTAGAATAGAACATAATATATATAGTGACGTTTCTGTTTGTTCTGAATCTTGCCATCTCTCACCTTGCTCTTTGATCTCAACCCTTCGCCACCCCTTCCCACTCCACCGTCGAAACCACCCATCTCGCAAACTCTCCCGCGAAGCCTCCGCCATTTCACTTTCTTCTTCGCCTCTCGCCTCTCCACCTATCCCCACCAGGAGCTGCTCCACCCACATCCCAGCAACCACTCCTCACCACCTTCTATCTCTCACAACTCACACGCATACCAGCTATACTAACCCCGCCACACCACCTCACCCCCTTCTATCTCCCCTCCTCTCATGACTTCCCTGGTCTCCTTGCTCAATCCTTCCTGTCACCCAAGCCTGTATATAAGTGTATATATATGTGTGAAAATACTTACGTTGATAGTTTGAAATAGAATATATATATATATATATATATATCTTGTTTTGTTAGTATTTTTCCAGTATGTATATTTATATATATTGCTTTGTAATATGCCTTGATATGTATATTGATATAATTTGTCATATTTACACTAATCTCAATATTCTAGAGTGTATACATTTGATCTGTTCTTAGGTATTACATATATTTCTGTTATGTTAGTATATATGCTTGCTGTATATTATACTAGAAAGGAAAATACAAATATAGTTAGTTGTCTTGATTCTTAAACACACACACACACACACACACACACACATATATATATATACACCTGGTCTGCATATTATGCTGGAGCATGCATATATTGAAGGTAGTCTGCATATTTTCTATATACTTACATTTTATTTTCGTATATAAGTATGTCTTCGCATGAATGTTTTCTAAATTATATTACATAGCGGCTGTTTCTATACATATATGTGTTTATGGAAATATTTATTTTATGGAAATATTTATTTTATATATGATTTCAAAGTTATGTTTTCAAAATGTTATGATTTTCAAAGTATTATGATTTCAAAGTATTATGATTTCCAAAGTATTATGATTTCAAAATGTTATGATTTCCAAAGTTTTATAATTTCTACGAAAGTATTACAACTTTAGAAGTGCTATGATTTTGGAAATGGATATATTTGAAGTGAATAATGATATCGTATTGATATGGTTTTGAAATGGATATGATATTTTGTTTTGAAATATGAATTATTTGAAATGAAATGACCACGGTGTTATAAGAACATTTGGTTGTTAAAGAGACCAGGATCGAATTGTCATACTCTCTGCCAATTTCGAAAACCACTTTAAAAACTGTATACGTGGTGGAGATTCCAGAATGAAGTAGGATGGTTGGCGACGATTCTATATGAGGTATATACGTGGACCTGACTCCCGTGAGTTAGCTTAAGGTGGCTAAAACAAGAGCAATTGATGAGACAAGTGCGGTAGCTCCTCCGATCGGACACACTTCTTTAATACCATTCTATTACTTTGTGATTGATTGGGAGCACCCTTGGATTTTATGGGAGTGTTGGGTGAGTTGGGCGGTAACTGCAGCTATGAGTTACCAACAGCCCGGAGGTGTAATTGGTATATCTAACCTGGCATTTCCAAGTTATGCCGTGTCACAACCATATCGAGCCTACTGCGATTTTGTTTTTGAACCATACCTATTGAGTGCCCTTTGATAGCCTCCAGTTTACGGAGGGAGATTACGGTATTGTATAGATTATGGGAATATATAAAATGTGTTAAGGGGATATGGGTAACGCTTTAACACTATTTTGATACTTTTACTTTACTATAGACATATTATAATAGTGTATTGTTCTATATAGTAGATAGTTCCACGTATCCTTAGAGGACGGTATCCCAAACATCCTTTGAGTTACTTGTATTTCAGTTGATATTTCACTTAAGTTGGATTTATTGATATAAGAATGTTAATCCTAACTCGAGTGTTTTTGTTTTGCTTTATGCTCGGGTTAGACCGAGTGTCACAGCATTTGGGACTCGCCTTTGTAGTTGGAGCTTTGCTTGGAGATCCATTTATATCTATTCAGCTTTTAGTCATTCGGTTGACTCCAGTGACATATTTAGATTTTGTTATTTGACTATTCTATTTTGACTTCTATGTATCTGAGACTTCTGTTGTATCTTGTTTGAACTCTATTATATATATAGTAGCTTCATGAACTACTATGCATTTGTTTCCACTACTTATTGTTATATTACTCTGTGTTTGTGATTCTGTGATTGATTTATTTACTGTATATGCTAAGTTTTTCCAAATATAAGTTAACAATCTGATATTTTGTGTAATTCAATTCCAAGATGTGTGGATGCGAATGGCACAAAATATCGGGATGTTACATAGGGTTACTATTAACCTTATGGTTTTGCAGGCCAACCATTTACCTATCAGGCTGACTCGGATTGAAACTTAACAAGATGTCCACAAATCACCAAATGCAGTTAGGAAGTCTCCAGATATAGTTAGGAGAAATAACTTAAATAAAACTGCCGAGCATATACAACTATGAGTTCCTTTCCACGTGTACACATGTTCTAGTCCCACTGCTGACAAAGCCATAGGCACTGGAATCGTGGTCTTTTTCCAACCCAACGCTAACGGCAGAAGCATAAGGCGTGATCCTACACCATTTGTAATAAAACCCTAGATTTTTTTTCATATAATTTAAATTTGGGTTCATTTTATTTTGAAATTATTTTAAACTTGTCTTATTTCAAACATTTCATTTTTAAATGTAATTTTTTATTATTATATGAATTATAATTTCAAACTGGTATAAATTGAATATTTTCCTGAAAAATGGATTTGTGGTCAAAACTGGTCAAACTTTGACTTTTAAATTTTAAATTTAAATATTTGAATTCTTGATTTTTATCCTTTATTATGAAAATATATTTAATATCATGAATACTTCTTTTCATTTTGTTGAAATTGGATTTAAATTGTGAAAGTTATACCCTTTGCAATAGTGTGTGTATATAGGGTTATTTAGCGATATTCTTGTTTTAATTTATATAAATGATATTTGTACTTGATATATCTTATTCTAATTTTTATATTTATGTTATATTATGTATATTTTGACTTTTAAATATTTTTAAAGTGATGTTTGAATTTTTCCAAAGCTTATTGAATTTATTTTCTATTTTAAAGCCTAGTTTCTATTTTCTTTGCTATTTTCCTCATTTAAATTTTATTTAATTAAAATTTATTTATTTATTTTGTGAAGGCATGTTTATTTTGTGTTTTTACCTTTATTTTTAAATATTTTCCAAGTCTATATAATTTTACCAAAATTTATTCTATTTATTTTCAAATTTGCTTGACTAGTTTGCATTTTCTAAGCTATTTTCTTATTTTTACCTTATATAATTAATAATTATTTATTTATATTTTATATTTTTTTGCATTTTCGAAATCTTTACTGAAATTATGATTTTTCTCAGCAATTTAAACTTATATAAATAAATAAAAGTAATGTGAAAAGGTTTTGACTTTTGGTTTCCAATGGCTCTTTATCTCCCACCTTTTCACATTTCAACCTTACTTTTCATTCAATTGGCCACATCTTCTCATTTCTTCAGCCGCCTATTTTTTTTCTCATTCACGTTAAACATTTCTCCTCCCATATGAAAATTTTTTTGGCCTCCATCATCTCCATGAGTTTGGTAATTTTTTTTTCTTTTTCCATTGTTTTTCTTCTTGTTTTTCTACTTCTTTATGTTGATTGTACTTGCCTTCTCTTTTACTTCAGGTTCGGCCCCACCACTCCAGCCACCATGGCTGCCTCTTCCACCACGTGAACTACCCACCACCTCCTCTCCAGCCCCAAGCCACTGGTCGTGCCCAATAGTTGATTAAACTCCATCTAAATCTACACAAACTTCACCTATATGCACCATACCAACACCTATGCCTTCATCACCTTCAACCACCCCTTGGCCGCCACCTACTCCACCTCCACTACCCATGGATGACCTGAAACCCACTGCCACACCATCCTCCATCCCACTACAGACCTGGCCATGGCTGTCCTTCCTTAGGCCGTGACCTTAGTTGCATGGAATTCATGTTATTTTGCCTTGTAGTTGTAATCCATGCACATATATCCTTGCATCAACTTTGCACCATCTTTTCCTATGCTAGGCCGACCTCTTAGGAACCCAAACCAGATCCAAACTATGCTTTAGCCGTGCCATTTCAGATCTGGAGCTGAAGCATAGATGGTGGAAAGAAAGTGCAATAGTTTTGGTTTTGTTTTATTCAATCCATTTCTAACATTGTTTAAGTATATCTTGTTTTGAAACTTATGTTTTATATATTTGTTTATCTCATGTATCCAAGGAGATTTATCTTTGGCTCTCCCACTCAAATCATACTCATGTTGTCGTGCCTTCAAAGATTCTTTGTTGTGTGTTTTGGTTGTCATCTCCAGCTTAAACAAGTGAGTTATTCTCACCTGACAATATGTACATATATAACTAGTAAATTGACCACTTTTGAATCTGTAAAAATGCATCACCTTGTTATATTTGCCATGTTATGATTATATGATGTTCACCCATGCGTAAATACCTGTATACCATATGTTACTATTATATTATGCTGTTCCATTATTTTTATCAGTTTATCGCACTGCAAGTTCCCTTTAGATTAGAATCACTATGGGTTGAAATGATACATACCCGAACGGACTTTAGAATAGGGGAAAATCGTTATAGGCTGAAATGATAGGCCTGAGCGATTTTCAATTTATTTCATTTACTTGGGACTATGGGTTGAAATAATAAAACCCAGATTTTCTTTGTAAATTACGGGTTGAAATGTTATATTACCCGTATCACTTTACCTAGCGTAGAAAATTATATACAGACCCGTAGTTAAATATGTTTTTCTAAAAATTTTAAACTATTTTAGAAATGTAAATATTACTATATTTTGATTTAAAATTAGTTAAAAATAATTTTTGTAAAGTATTATTGATTTTCTGGAAATTTATAAGTTAAATAAATTATGGAAAAGTTAGAAAATCTAAATGTAAGTTATTTTGGAAATTTTGATTTAATTATAACTGGAAATTAAATTAAATATGACATTATGATAAATTTATGATAATTTGAATTTAAAATGAATTTAAAATGATTTTATAATATATTAATGATTTTTGAGTAAAGTTAAAAAGTGAAAGGAATGATTAATTAAGTTGAAATTTTGAAATATAACCAAAATGGGAATTTGTGAATTTGGCTTAAAAGTGAATTTTAAGTTAAGTGAATAAAATTGAAATTAAGTTATATTTTGAAATTTTAAACTTAAGTGTTAAGTTGAAATTTAATTCAATGAATTTAAAATTGAATGTTGAAATTTAATAAGTGAATTATTATTAAATCTTGATTTTTGAATGGAAACTTAACTTTGTAAAATCATGAACTTAAGGAAAATTAAATGATGTTTATATAGGTGAAAATGTATGATTTTATAAGTTAAAAATGTTTTAAATAAAAATATAATTGGTTGTGAAATATATTTAATATTTGAAGTTAATTAACTGCATTTTGAAATGCTATTAATTGCAATGTAAATGATATTACAACATTTGTAAATGTTGTAGTTGATGATAATGAACTAAAAAGCGAAATTGAATTAATGGATATTATAGCGTTTTTTTGTAAGTGCTATAATTGTTGAATTTAGCTAAGTTTATTTGAAATTTAAGTAAACCCTATTACAGCATTTTTAAAATGCCGTCTTTTGTTAAATTGAACTATTTTGAATGTAACTTTCCGTAGCATTTTCTAAATGCTGCGAAAAGTGATTTTTCACTGTTTTGATAAACTTAAGTGAATAAATGAACTTTGAAAGTTGAAAATTTTGGAAATTTAATAATTTAATTATCAAATATAATAACTTCATTTTACTGATTAAAAATGATTTTTGAAATATAAACTTTTTTGAAATGTGAATTGAAATGGTATTTTAAATTGAATGAAATGAATAATGATTTGAAATGAAGTTTTGTAAAGATATGATATTTTGATATATTGAAATGATTTGAAAGGAAGTTTGTAAAGGTATGATATTTTAATATATTAAAATGATTGGAAAGGAAGTTTTGTAAAGATATGGTATTTTAATATATTGAAATGATTTGAAATGAAGTTTTGTAAAGATATGATATTTTGATATATTAAAATGATTGGAAATGAAGTTTTGTAAAGATATCATATTTTAATATATTGAAATGATGTGACATGAAGTTTTGGAAAGATATGATGTTTTTGAAATGGTTTGGAATTAATTTAATCTTTATTTTGATAAATATTTGGATTTGAAACGATATTCTATTTTGAAGTATAAATACCATTTTAAATTACAATTACAGGTTATAACAACGATGGGTTGGCAAAGAGACCGGGATCAGATATCTGGCATACTCTCTGTCGATATTGAAAACCACTTTGACAACCGTGTACGTGGTGGAGATTCCAGAATGAAGTAGGATGGTGGCGACGTTCTTGAGGTATATTTACGCGTACCCGACTCCCGTGAGTTGGCATAAGGTGGCTAAAATAGGAGCGATCTCTGGCCAAGTGAGGTCATTCCTCCGATCGGACACATTCCTTCGATACTATACTCTTACTTGTGATTGATTAGATGGCCATCCTTCGATTTTGATATGGGAGTGTGTTTCGAGGTGGGCGTATGTGGCTGCTGCGTTACCACCAGCCTGTGTGCGTAATTGGTATATCTACCCTGGCATTGCCTTGTGTGCCGTGTCATCTACCATACCGAGCCTTTACTACGAGTTTGTTTTTCTCCCGTAGCCCGTGTGGTATCCTTTAACAGTCACCCGGTGTGGAGATGTCATGATATTGGATGGGCTGCTGGGACTATTATGTGTGAAGGGTGATATGGGTAGCCCGGATCGCTATTTAAAAGTAAGTTTATTTTACTGTAGACATTATTATAATAGCGCAATATTACTACATAGTAAATAGTTTAATGGATCCTTGGAGGATGGGCGGTCCCAGGCATCCTTTAAGTTACTTGTACCTTATTACAGTTCACTTGAGTTGGTTTACATTATATAAGTATATATTGTCCTGACTCGAGTGTTTGTATTTTTATTTACGCTCGGGTCAACCTGAGTTATTCACAGATTTGGATTCCACTTTCTGGAGATTGGAATCGCTGGAGATTATCTGCTTATCTAGTTTTATCTATTCCAGTTCTATTGTTCTATTCAGCTTGTACTTGGTTATCATCTTGAGACTTCTGTTGTACTATATTTCTTCTGTTGTATTTTATTTAACACTGATATATTTATATAGTAGCTTCATGAACTACTTTCTCTTTTACTTCCGCTGCAATTCTTACTCTGTGTCTGTGTTCTGTGATTATTATTTACTGTATGTTCTGAGATTTGCCAAATTTTATTTACAACGCGGTATTTTGAGCAATTCAAGTCCGGCATGTGCGGATGCGAATGGTTGAAAATACCGGGTTGTTACACCATCCCTAACTAAATTGTATTCACCCGTAGTTTTATCACTTTTAGACGAAACATTTAATTAACTTTAAATATTCAAATATAAAATTTTCAAACTTAAATAATCATGTTTTATGTGATTAATAATAATGGTGATCTTATTTTTATAATTGGTTTACAAATGTAACAACCTGACTTTAGGCCCTCGAAAATCAACATCAATACCTTCACCATATAACTTGTCGAGCAATTGACTACAGAAAGTTAATTAGAAAATAGGTGAAATGCTTACATCTCGCGTTTCAGCAATATTTGGTATACAATCAAAACCGTATAGGCTTGTAGTGGATATTGGATTCCTACAATGATCGGGCAACTAGAGTATCGCTTGTTATAGTACATCTCTAGAAAAATGTACCGAGATCGTACCTAATGATCCCTGCCAACACAGCACCAGCCTACAACTAACCTGGATAGCACCGAGTGTGCTATCACCTCGGTTGTTCCAATCCTTATCAAGCACTCTCTTTTTCATGCAAAACCATGTCCATAATTTATAATATAATGTATCCAAGGTTATCTAGAAGGTAATAACATACCCTAATTGGTGTGACCCACTTGGCGCTGCTCCATCTCCCCTGTTTTAGTCATTCCTGGTTGATGATACTTGAGGCTACGTTTTACCTTTAGGAGCATTAATACTTGGTATGCTAGTATTTCCATTTCCGTTGACTACTAATTGTTTTCCACAAAAATACAACACTTGAGCTCGTACATCTCAAGGAAGGGTTTTAAGCTAAGAGTAGTTGCCTTCTCCACCACCAAACATATGTACATTTGTAAAAACCAATGTATGTAGTCATTAGAAATGCACTGTCGAACATTCGTCCATACAAGTTGTCATGGGTCTGGACAAGCCAATCTTTTCAAATTTCACCATCTTCATAAGCTTTATGATATCACAATTCGTAACACACAAATCAGTTCGAAGTAGTTTTCGAATGATTAAATCCAAGTGCGGTCTCTTCGAAACGATCAATGAACTTGGCCAAATTTGATAGTCTATTATTTAACTATCAAATAACAATCATTCAAACATAGATTACATTTCCCATGGAACCCACTGTGTTTCACCATTATTGATTTCAAATCACTTTTCACAATATGTGGTAATCCTTTCCATATACTTATCTCACAAAACAAATATATTCACAAAACAAAATATTTTGAACACATAGAAAATAAAACCAAGTTCTAGTCTTATTAATATAATTACATTTCCAAATCATTCCTTTCAAAACTTGAAGAAATTTTCTCATATACTTACAAAACTATATAGTTATCTTAACCAGTTATCTAAAATGATTTACTTATCTCAAGATCATACTAAAATGGTTAAACAAGGGGTATCATTTATAACGAAAATATAAACCTTTCGAAATAACCTTTCTCTCTTTAACCATTCCCTTTTCATTTAGAATATCTACTTATAAACATCCTCATTTATTCACAAAAATACTCTTTCCAAATCTCTAAAACCATTTATAAAATTCCTTTCTAAACCGTTAACCTCTCCTCCAATCATTCAAAATATATTCCCTTTCAAAAACCCTACCTTTTTCACTTATAGCTTCTTAAAATACTCTTTCCGATAAAAGGAATCTCTTTATGATATTTCCATTTAATATAAATATTTTGAAAAACAACTCCTTATGCATTTAAAATGAATGATTCAATTTCACAAAAATATCACTTTAAACCCTTTTGTAATAATAATATATAATCTAAACCCTGATAGCGAGTTAATAGATAATATGTTACAATAATTTCAAAACAACCCTTAAAAATTCACCTAAGTAATTAATTTGAAACAATATTGTTTAAATAAAGTAATTGATGTTTTATGATCCATTTATTAAATTATTATGCTACTATAAATAAATAATGCCGCTTACAATCTTGGACAGTTCTTTCATAATGAAATCAAAACAACCAATATTTCTTATAAACCACTTTTTAAATCATTTGTAAATAATACATAACAAAATACTTGTATATATTCACCAAATAAATATTTTACTTCTGATTCTAAAATCCAAAGTTAAACACAATCGAAAACTTTTCAAATTCCAAAACAAGCTCAATAGCTCCAATAGTACTTAAACAGGAAATCATTATATTTAACTTAACTATCCAGGTAAATCATCAACATTCACATCATATGTTTACCAATATATACCTCTAATTCCATGACTGATAGTCAATCTGTTAATTGGCATTTATTCTACATTGATTGACCATCAATTAAATATTTGCCCACATCATATATCATATCATATCAGAAATTTATTTTTCTTCTAACTTATCACTCAAACCACATTTTCATTTAATACTATATGGTGTTTATTTTTCCAAATAGACAACACCAATATATTTCAATTCAATTTACATTATATCAAATAACGTAATTCAAAAACAATCCATTCATGAAAATTTACATATATATGATTCCATATTGGAAATAAACTTTAAAGTAAACATAAACATTTAATAGCAATTCGAGTTGCTATATCGTCACCCTAGATTCGGTTCAACCAATCTAATAGAATTTCAAAATGCTATATCATCATCCTAAATTAATTTCAACAATCACCAATTTCAACGATTACCAATTTCAACAATCCAAACATTATAAATAAATTTAATTCACTATAAAACATAACTGATTACCAAATGAGTGAGTTTAACTTACCTTGAGTTTTAAGATTTTAAATCATATCGAACAGCGTTCAATTTAAGCTAAAATTTTAGTTAGCTCTAAACGACTCCAAATCAGTTCCAAAACATATTACTCATCTTCACGATTTTGATGCCACCTTTTCATTTAATTCAGAAAGAGTATGAAAAAGATATTGCATTTTAAAGATTACACGATTTAATATTTAAATAATTTACAATTCTTTTTTTATTTATTTAAACCGTCTAATTAAACTGGGCCATTGGATCCATCGGAACAAGATCATGGCCGCACGCTAAATTCCTTCTTCTTCGTATTCCAGTAATCACGAACTTGAGAAGCCCAATATGCCGCCTCCATTCATCGTGCATTCAACCCCACAATCATCTAGGAGTTGATCCAACACCACCACGCGAAAGCTCGTCGCGAGCCTCACCTTCACCATGAAACTGGTTGAACTCGTCTATGCTAAGCCTTGAAAACCACATGCGAAGTACAACTTCTCGAGCCAAATACGACCAAGAGTGATCACGAAAATCGATCACAACCATATATATATGAAGCTCTCAAAAATCTAAACAACTTCTTAGTTAGGCATTTTCGCTAAAAGTCGATGGATTTCAAAAATTTAGGGGAAACGTCTAGCTTATTTTCGACCATTGAAATTATTTGGCGATGGCTGATATTGGTTTAGGGTTTGTGGCGTTAATCACTATTTAAAACTACCATTCACACTTGATTTTTTCGATCTCCAAACGAAGCGTGCTACCTGCCGTTTATAAGTTTGCACTCCTATTTCGAATGTAAGGGAACATATTTCGAATGCCAATTCCCAAGTATATGGGAGTTATGGCATTAAATGACTAGTTTAAAATTAAACTCCTTAAATTAATTTCTACGCGTTTTCAGCTTCCACGAGAAAACGAAAAATTCGATTGCTAGGAAATTTGAAATCATACAATAATACATTTATACGGATCCAATGAAACTTTTTTCGTAGAAATCCAAGACTGTGCCCCGAAAGGCAATTTTAACGTATCGATTAAATCAAGCGCTTTCCAAAATCGAAAGTACTTGAAATTCGAATTTTAAAAAACTTACCAACCTAATTATAATTCAAATAGAATTTATATCCATATTAGAAATCATTTCGATTCATATTAACTCACAGATTCAATTTTTTACCCTATTCCCAATATTAAATTTCATTATTAAATTAATATATAAACTTCAAATTTGAGTTTATCAACTTTTAATTTGATTCAAAAGTCCACTATCATTACTCTAATTCAAATAGAGTTTAAATCAACTTTAAAAATCATCTCACACATTTAACTCTAAATTATCATGTTTACCCAATTTCAAACATTTTATTTACTATTTACCAAATCTATTTAATCGCTATATTTGAAATTTTAAACCATTTCACTGATCCAACCAAAATCTCCATAGTCAAAATAAATTAATAATTCAAATTCAACATATAAAAATAAATTGAATGTTGAAAACCAAACGACTGAAATTCCGGGTCGTTACAACAAAAATAAGAGATTTTGGTGTTTCATCGCAAAATTGACAAAACTCGGCTTTCGATATAATTGGATATACGTTCAATAACTGTTTTAGCCGATAAATAACTCTTTTTAAATTGTTACAAAATGATAATAAATTGATTGATAAATGTTTTATAAATATATACACATTTGTTTTATAAAGAAAGAAAAATTTCATCACATTTTGACCAATCGACATCGTATTATTACAATTGGATTTTACAATTATTTAATATAGTTTTTAACTCAATTTATCTAGCATTAATAATTTAAAGATGGTAACAAATCAATTTTCAAGTTTTGTTTACACAAATAAATAGTTAGATTAAAAACTGAAATTGTGACCGGAAAATGTTTTGTAAAAAATCAATGTTTTGTTCAACGTAAGTTGAGAAAACATTTTGCAACTTGAATAATTATTATATAAACATGCAAATAAAGAAATAAACACCTCACTTATATTAACTAAGGGTTAATTAAGCTAAGTGCTCAATTAAGTAAAAAAAGTACTTAAAGAAGATATTTTCACCCAAACACCACCTCTTCCTCTTTAAAACCTATGGCCCACCCCATAATCATCCAAGGTCTTGAGCTCCACATCTCGTAAGCCAAGGCCATGAGCATTTTAGTGTTAGGGTAGTCTGAACGTGAGTACAAAGCGAAGAGGAGTGGCTTAGGAATTATTTAAGTAATGTTAACAATAGTTTAGTGAAGTGTTTTGGATAAGAATGTTGGTAGGAAGAATAAGTTAGAGAAAAAGGTGAGTACTCATATTTTACTAATTAATTGTTAAAATATTCATGTATAATTATTTAAAAGTGTAAATATATTGGATGGTTAAATGTTTGATATTAGATGAAACTTGGTTGATAGTATGACTGGTTATATGGATTTTAACATAAATAATTACTTGGTTTGATAAATGATAAGAGAAGTGGTTAGTAATTAATCATAGATAATTAAATGGAAATTTAATCAATAAATAATATGTGTAGGGAGTTGTCTAGCTTGTTATTGGTTTTAATTATCTCAAAAGTGTAAAATAAATATTATTAATATAATATCATAAAACAAAGAAGAAATGAGTTTGGAATATGAAAAGTATTTGTTTAAATGAGTTTAAAATTATTTGGAAATGTTTTGTAGGAATATTTAAAAATATTTTCATGAAGTTGAAAAGAAATTGAAAATTAGGGATGCCGCATAGTGGTAATTCGTGATTTCCCGTGGTAGAATTCAAACTAGTGAAGAAAATGGAACATAGCTCAGAATTATTTAAGATGAGAATTTTCTAGGCTATTATATCCATAGTTCTTAAACGAAGAAATAAAATCAAGATTTGATCTAACAAATTTTTAAATAAGTCCAAAACAAGTTTTTGGAAAAATCATGGTTTTTGTAATTTAAAACCCCAATTTGAAACTAATTTAGAATATTTTTTTAATATTTAAAAATATGAAATAAATTTTATATATCTATTAAAGTGATTTAAAATAGAAATTGAGTTATAAATATGGATTTCCAAAATGATAAAAAAGTTGTTTTTATCGAATAAGCTTTTAAAACTCAATCTGCTGCACATTTTCGTAGCACTTTTTAATAGCTATTGTAAACAATGGTTTGCACTTAATTATTCTTTCCTAAATCTTTTGTGAAAAATTTCAAATAAATAATAAAGTAACTAAGGATGATTAAAAGGTTTGAAAATGAGTATGTGGAAAAGACTAGTATATTTGTTTCATTAGTAAGTGCGTAGAAAATCCGGTAGAGGAATGGAGCAAATCGAAGGGAAAGCTTGGATGCTCTAAAATAACTAAAAGAAAATTAAGTATGTTAAAAGATTTAGATTCGATCAAATAACTTAACCATCTTACGGGTGGCAGAGAGATTGTCCCAAGTCTTAGGTTTGAGAAACCAAACGCATACCCTCTCTAACTACACAAACCGGCTTGAAGGAGTGGATAATAAATTTGATTTACTATGATCAAAAATTTTCAAAGTATAAAAGGTATAATTTTCCTAAATTCAAACAATGTGGATTGCATATATAATCTTTTTATAGTTGATACTAAATTCCAAGGAGGGAATCCGTATTATACGCGTGAACATAAAAGGTGATTTCACCGTTATTCGATGGATTGCAAAGTTTTAATTCGAAATTGCTATTGAGTAGAATTAGTATAATTTCCTTGATCCTTTTTTCTCAATAATGTTTTCGATGTGATATTTAAATAAATGAAGTGGAAATGTTTTTCTTAAGTAAAAAGTGAAATGATTTAGAATTATTCCAAATTTTAAAATGCATTTAAATTAACTAAAGGATTCGATAAACTAGGCTTAATGAATCTATATACTCCGAAAATGATAAAGAAATGATTTAATGAATATAAGTTTAAGGGAAATTTGATTTAAATGAAAGGGTTAATTAATTGAATGTTGTGTGATAATCACTTATATACCTAAATGTCTTTTGATCAATGGTTGGTTCTGTAACAACCCTGTATCTTGTGATTGTTTTAATTGTATATTTTAATTACTTTGTTGAATTCCTGAATTAAAAACTTAATTTTATTTATTTAAAACGAATAAAATTTGTTATCTTAAATATAAATTTTAATTTTTATGTGAATTATAATTTCAAACATGAATAAATAGAATATTTTCCAAAAATGTGGATTTTGGTCAATATGCTCAAACTTTGACTTTTAAATTTAAAATTTAATGTATCGACCCGGTATTTTCAACCATTCGCATCCGCACATGTTGGACTTGAATTTTTCAAAATACCTCGTTGTAAATAAAATTTGGCAAATCTCACAATATATAGTAAATAAATAATCACAGAATCACAGACACAGAATCAGAATACTCGCAGCGGAATTAGAATAACTTAGTGGTTCATGAAGCCACTCAAAATAAGTTCGAATTACATAGCCTTAAAACAAATACAGTTTGAAATAACCATAGAAAATCCCAAATTCATTTGCCTCAAACTACATAGGCGAAGATAAAACTGAATAGAAAATAGACAATAGCTCGATAAAGATGACCTTCAGCAGTCCTAGCTCCTGGGAAATAAAGTCCGAGCTGATATTCAGGCTGACCGGAGCGTAAGAAACAAACACAAATACTCGAGTCGGGACATACATACTTATACAGTGTAAGCTAATTCAAGTGAACTGTAATATAAAGGCAAGTAACTTAAAGGATGCTTGGGACCACCCATCCTCTAAGGATCCGTTAAACTATTTACTATGTAGTAACACTTCGCTATTATAATAGTGTCTATATTAAAGTAAACTTACTTTTAAATAGCGTTAAGGGGTTACCCATATAGCCCTTAACACGTAATAGTCGCAGTAGTCCATCCAATATCATAGTCCCTCCTGATCGAGAAGCCACCAGAGGATACCACACGGGCTATGGGCTCGTACAAGTCGCGCTAGGGTAGGTGACACGGCACAACTAGGCAATTCCAGGGTAGATATACCAATTATGCTTCCGGACCGGTGGTAACGCATAGCTGCTACTACCACCCACCTCGAACAACATTCCCAAATCAAAGGTGCGCACCAAACAATCACAAAGTAATAGAATGGCATACGAAGAAGTGCGACCGATCAAAGGTGCTACCTTTTGTCCATCGATCACTCCTGTTTTAGCCACCTTATGCCAACTCATGGGAGTCGGGTCCACGTATTTACCTCAAAGGAAACATCACCACCATCGTACTTCATTCTGGAATCTCCACCGCGTACGCGGTTATCAAAGTGGTTTTCGATATCGACAGAGAGTATGCCCATATCCAATCCCGGTCTCTTTAACAACCAACGTTATTACTACCCATGGTTATAAAAAATCCAAAATAGTTTTATATTCCAATCAAAATATTACCCTTTAAAACTATTTAAAACTGAAGTTATTATTCTTATAAAACCCAATATTAAATCCCATAGGTTTAGCCTTAGTTCATTTGTATCAATTACAATACTTGCAAAGTGCGGAAATAACCTTTTCAACAGATTTGAGCAAATTAAATTTTAGACTTCAATATAATTTCAGCAAAAATTTAAACCTTTATTTAAACAAATTTGACTTATAAAATCATAATTTCCACCTTTAAATAGTCATTTAAATTTCTCAATAATTTATGATTTTTTTATAAAGTAAAATTTGCAAATATATATCTAACTTCTTTATACTTTACTTACTAAAATCAAGTGCAAAATTTTTTATGACTTCTACTTAACAATTAAGTTAAATTACCATTTTAAAAATAAACTAAATTTCCAATAAATTTCTTAACTTACCTTTCTTTTAAAACCAACCTCCTCTCTCTAAATCAAGTTATATTTCAACTTCCCTATTTCCACTAATTTACCTATTTAATTCATAGAAAGCTTAACCTTTTATTATTTCGCTTTATATTCAAGTTATACCAAATTTTCATGTTTTATTTCTTAACTTAAATTCCATTTATTTCACAATTCATTTACAAGATAACTTTATACTTTAAATTTTGAACATTTATTTATTTACATATTTAACTTGTATAATATCACTATACAAAAAAATCATTTTAGTCCAATTTTAAATAAAGTATTATAACATTCTAATTTGAAAATGTTTAATATTTCCAATATATATATATATATATATATATATATATATATATATACATATATAACCACGGGTCTGTATAATATTTTCTAACCTAGGTCATGTGATACGGATAATATATCATTTCAAACCGTAATTACAAAGTAAATCCGGGTACTATCATTTCAAACCCGCAATCCTAAGGTAAATAAATAACTAAAAATAAACAAATAAATATCGTTAAGGCCTATCATTTAAGCCGTAACGATTTTATTCTACAGGGAACTTGCAGTGTGATAAACAGTAAATAAATAAATAAATAACATCATAAATATAACAGTAGATAACATAACTGATGATGCGTAAATGTAATAATAGGGTTTTAACATCATACATTTATATCACAGGCAAGTAAAAATAAAAAATACAACTATTTTACAATTACACTTATTATTAATTTACCGATCCATAAGTATGTTTGTCGGTGAGAAAACTCACTTTTACGAAGCTGAAGATTTTGATTCAAAACTACGGTAACAACACCAGAACAACGTACAGAAGGCATGATCAATTATTGGAAGATAAGCCAATCCGATTCAGATCTTGACACAAAACAAAACGAATAACTAATTATGTGAATTTAAAACGATCCAAGCAAATTTTAAATAATTAAAACTGGAGCGAGATTAAATAAGAGGGAGATTGGCACAATACGCTCGACCACTTCCCCACCCGACTTGACCTATATATACGAGTCTTGGTCTATTTATACACACGCATTCATGCAAACCAGGGAAAATTGAAGATATAGGCTGCGTTCAAAAATACAAAGGTGGTGGCTATAACTCTAAGTGGCGCAGGCATATATATATATATATATATATATATATATATATATATATATATATATATATATATATTTGAAAGAAAAGTGGTGAAAACTTTGGTTCAAAAGTTTTGACAAACTCATCACTCGGCTGTGCACGGGCATGTAAGGGAAAAGTTGGGTGCATGCATACATTTTTTTCCTTTTTTTCAAAAGGTATACGTGCTGTGATAAATCTCAAAGTGGTGCAACACATTTTCTTTCTTAATGCACGAGCTCATGCAACTCGACCAATTGTTGCATCAAGGGAAGGGTTGCACTGATGGTGTAGGAGAGGTGGATGTAGGCGGGCGTGCAACGGTGGCGAGTGGCTGAGCATTTGTGTAGAAGTGAAGAAACAACGCATGGAGGAAAAAAATATAAAAAAGAAAATAGATATAGCGGCCATACCTGATGTGGATGCTTACGCACGAAAAGATGAAGGCCAAATGTTGAGATTGCAAAAGAAAGTTATTTAGTGCGAGGCTTTATACTGAGGTTATGTTGATAAATAAAAAGAAACGGCAACTTTAGAAACGGTAAGGAAAGACAGCGCGTGGGTTTGTATTAATTTGTTAAACGCAGGTTGCAAAAAATGGGAAAACACATATTAAGGCGTGCCTAATTTAGGGAAAGCAATGATTCGAAATTTAGAACCTTAAAGGAAATAAATGATTTTTTTCATTATCAAAGGGCTGCGTGGGTTTATATTAAAACAAAAGAAATTTGCGTTGATTAAAGGAAGAAACGGCAAGCAATCTTTTTCTTTGAAACGGGAGTGGAAACTTGGAAAAAATTTATGCGAACGAGTAATAATAAAATAAAAAAACAATGCGTTAAATTGAGATGAAAGAAATAGGCAAGAAATAAATTTATATCAATTATACAAGGGAGGCAAGGAAAATTTGGAAATAAGTAATTAAAGTGAGTACTGATTTTTATTACCAGTGTAGATTGCGTAAATTAAGAGAATGAAACGGCAAGTAATATTTTTGCGTCGATACGTGATGTTTGAATGTTATCATGGAGGATGCGTTGATATGCATGGGTTACATAACCCAGTGATTAAGTGGCAAGAAAAATCTTGGCAAACATTTTGTGCACATCTAAAATTTATTAGGAAGTAAATGCGTTGATTAAAACGCAAGAAATATTTATAAAATGGGAAGGTGATGAAAATTATTTGCGTACAAGGTTGAGTATTTGAATGAAAAGTAGTATTGATTGCATGGAGAAACGATAGGAAATAAATGAAAAAATTGGTAAGTAATAATAAAGGAGGCAAGCAGATATTTTCTATGATACGTGATGGATTTTATGCGTAGGTGATTAGCATATAAAGAGAAAACCTTGCGTTGATTAAGGGGAAAGAATAGGCAAGAAATTATTTTGAACCGGTCAAGAAATATGCATGATGTTTGAATTTATGTAATTGCATTTGATAAATGCAAGGAATAAATTTTGAAATGGATATAGAGTTCATTTCTTTCCCTCTTGGAAATGGATGATTACGGACTAATTTATTTATTTATCCGCGGTATGAATTTAAAGAATGCGTAGTACAGAAGTAATAATTCACGCCCAAAATATAATGAAAATAACGTATTTAAATTTATACGTTTTCTTATTTATTTGTTACTTATATTAGTAAAATATACGTTTAAAGAGTATTCATTAAATACATACTATTTATACCACTAAATTAATCAAAATGGGTGCGAATGTACAAATTAAAACGTTCTTTTTATAAAGCTTATCTATATACTATTAATTTTAAAATTTACTACTTAATTAAAATATGATTTTCTTACATTATTTTGATTCATTTACCATTTTCTAAAACTGATGTCTGTAAGTAAAAATATTAATTACTTAATTTTAAAAGGTATATAATCCATTTTTAAAACAAAAAAAGTGAAATAAAATGTTGTTACAAATAATTCAGCTAAATTAAAAGAATGGGAAATTAGAGTTTAAAAGGTTTAAAATCCCAATAAATGTTAAACTCTAACCAAAATAAGAATTATACAATTTGCTTAATTTATTGGAACTAGCTTAAGAAAATTGCAAACACAATCCACTTAACTTTGGGAAATTACAACTCTTCTTAAAAATTGTTTAAAATAAATTTTTGAGAAACAAAATAAAGTGAGAATGGGAATAAAATAAGTTCTTAAGAAAAATATAAAAATAAAGAAAGAATTTCTTAAATTAATTGAAGTTGGAAATTAGAAATTGTAAACAAAATACAACTGACACTGGAAAATGTCTATTACACTTTTAAATATGTTTTAAAACCAAAATATATACTAAAACAATACATGACCAAATAAAATATTATTTATATAATTTAAAGTAAACAATTTTGTTATACAGCAAATTATATACAATAGTTAAAAAGGCATAACTTTCACATTATAATTCAGATTACAACGAAACGAAAAACAATATTCTTAAAATTTTATTCTCTTTCAAAATAAAAGATAAAATTCAAATTTTCAAACTTTTAAATTTTTAAATTTAGAAGTCAAAGTTGGACCATATTGACAAAATTTACATTTTTGAAAAATATTCTGTTAATTCATGTGTGGAATTCTAATCCACGGCAAAATTTATATTTTAAATAAAAAATTGTCTAAATTAAATAAATTAAACATTTATTAAATTTTTTGAGTAAGATGGTTTGGATGGCAAGCAAAGTGAGAGTAAATGCTAAGAAACAGAAAAGGCATAAGGAGAAAGAAACGTATATATGTTTTATTCTTAAATGCAAATGAAAATGAGGAGTTTTGAAATGAGAAATATATCTTCTTGTACATGATTTGCAAATGAGAAATACATGGCTAGGAAAAAGTTTCTATGGCTAAGCAAGAAATAAAGAGGCCGTGTAGAAAAAGGCAAGAAATCAAGCAATGACCTGATGGATTTAATTAATTTATTTCCTTTGTATTAACAGTTGTTCTTAATTATATTGAATTTGTTAATTGTGTTCATTTATTATGATTGAATCCTCAAATAAATTCATTCAGTTAAGTTTCATTCTTTTATATTACCTTACGAATAAATTATGCACTTCCACTTTAACATTCCTTCCTTATTTTATTAAAAAGTTTATTTTTATTCATATTAAATTACTAAAATTTTAACAATTTAACAATTTTAATTATTAAAAATTTATGGGTTATTACACTGTGACGACCCAACTTCCATATCTCCAGGAAGTTGCATCGCTAATAAGAAAGAAAGGGATAGAAAAGAGAAAGAAAGAGAAGAAGAAGAAACAACACATCAGAATCTAAACAAGGAATGAATAAATTATATTAGTAACATAAAATATTACAAGTTTACAACCACTATCAGAGTACACAGATAATACAACACATACTAGACAGTTATAAACACCTATCTAGTATTTACAACATAATACATTCTCAGAGACAATCACAGAACACACAGCGGAATATATATATCTAATGCAGAAGCCTCCTGCTCCATTGCTCCTCCAATATTCGTCATGCTAACCTGAATCCCTTGGCTACTCGTAAAAATTTGAGTACCCAAGAGTTTATGGAAAACAAAAACAAACCCCGGGTTAGACATGGGCTGGTTTGAGTAACAGGTTAAAGTTTCTTAACTTTCAAAAACCTTTTGAAAAGAAAGGTATCACCTAAGACTTCCCACACATAAACATGGAAAAGTTTTTACCTTACGCTAACCAAAACATTTGATAGGAAATCCAGTGATATTATAATAGGTCTAGTGTTTTCAAGTAAATATGAAATAGTCGAAATTATTACATGATTAAATTCCAGCTACTAGCCACAAAAGTGGGTAATACAATCAAAACCGTTGGCACTTATTGGATTTTGAATTCCATGCAATGGCGGGGCTACTGGGGTACCACCCGTCATAGTACGTGGCCTAGATCAACGTATCGAGGAGTACGCCCGCTCCCCTACAACACAAGGCCGGACCCATTCCTTACTGAATAATTCCGAACAAGACAACCCCGCAATTGGTGCGCAATTCCAACCGCCCACTAAGCCGAATAAAAAGTGACCTCTAGACAGGGATCAATCTTGCTCTCCAGTGGGAGCTACCCACGAAGCCTTGCTGCACCTCCACTGTTTTATCCATTCCCGGTTGATGAGGCTTGAGGCTACGATTACCTTTAGAGAACACATCCCTTAGAATGCTCATCGTCCACCTGACGATGTTCTGAAAGCATTCAATCCATACCGTTCCGGGTTCGAACGAAACCGAAGGCATTATCTCGTTACACTCGTTTTGGAATCACCCTCAGAGTTAACGACGATAAACCTTGCACTCTGAATCTCCATCTCGAATTTATAAGTACTATTCCGTCTAGCTCATTACGGAATCACCCACAGAGTTGTACTAACGTATAGCCCTTACACCTCGAGTCTTCACTCTTCACATAAGATTCACGACCTATCGTTAATTTGGATCGATGTGGTTTTCGGATATCCAAATATGGAAACCAGATCCCGGTCTCATCGAAATCCAAAGCGTGTCTTTTAGGTCTAAGTTGTTTTAGAGTTTAAAACAATTCAATTACATTATCTATATACGCACAGATAGATAATTCACAGATTCACAACAGAAAATTATCACCATCATAACAACAGATAATCCATACTATCATTATCAAAAGATAATCCATATCATTATCACAATGCAACCAATGCACCCATATCACTCAACATTATTAATCTCATAGCTGAGATTCAAAACCATTCAAAGCAACCAATAACAACCATTCATAGGAAATGATCTATAATCATACTATCTATAATTAATTTAAATTGAATTAAATTAATTACATCATCTTTAATTAATTTAAAATGAATTAAATTAATTATTTACACAATATAAATCCTGATTCCATCATCATTAATTAATTAATTGATTAACCTCTAATTTGTCATCTTAATTAATCAATCCTGATTAATTATACTTTAATTAATTTCACAAAATTAATTACTCTAAACCAAATACAGTAATTAACCTTTAATTATTTCATAAATTAATTAACTATAATTAATTACATTTAACCTTAATTAATTACAATTAATTAATTATCCTTAATTATTTATTATTGATTAATTAATATTAATTAATCAATCTTAATTACATCATTAATTATATTAATTAATGACTCTTAATTATATTTAATTAATTACTCAATTAAATTAATTACTTTCAATAATTAATCTCACTTAATCCATAATTATTAATCATCTTTGATTAATCTCAATCTGTAATTAACTACCCATAATTACTTATCAAATTAATCACTCCTTAATTATTTCTTTAATTAATCTCTTGATTAATTATACAAAATAATTTAATCCAAATTACATTCACAATTCTAACATTATCTACTAATTACATCCTGTAATTACCTCTAATTACTTTACTGAGTAATTTCACTTCATTAATTACATCAGGTAATTATTATCAAATCCAATGTTTAAAATTAATTAAACTTAATTAATAAATTTAAAGCAACCTTAATAAACTACATTAATTACATTAAATAATTAATGTCTTAATTTCTTTTATTTAAGTAATTAAACTTAAATAAATTTTCACAATTTAATATCATTAATTAATTAATCTAATTAATTATTAAAAATTTATCATATTAATTAATTACTAAATAAACTTTAGTTAATGACCATCATTAACTATTATTAATTCTTTAATTACTTTTCTTTAATTACTGCTTAATTAATCTCTAATTAATTCAAATTATTAATTATAAATAAAATAAATAAGTCACTCCTTAATTATCTTATTTATTTAATTTACTTTAATATCTTAATAACTTCTAAGATAACCCATTCCTTATTTATAATTACATAAATATTAAAATGTACTTAGAACGTTTCATTTAAAAAATTAAATTCAAATTTCATTTTGAATCTAAAATTCAAAATTATATTAAGAATTAACCAATTTAAATTTCATTTATTATTCTTTCCAAAATAAATGTAAATAACATTTATTATTTATTATTAAACTTATATAAGATGAGTCTTAACTTTATTTAATTAAAACTAAGTTTTGAATACCTTATAATTTAGATTATAAATTCAAGTTAACAATCATTTAACTTCCTTTATAAACCATTTATAATGATTTCATTCAAAAAGAAAAATCAAATTAAATATTTGTTTGAAAACATTTACTTCAAATAAACAATTTAAATTTAACTTGTTTGAAAAACATTCAAATTTTAAAACTTATTCAAATATCCAGATTTTTAAATTCAAAACATTTGAACCCTTCCTTATTTAAATTGTTTGAATTTAAACTTGAATGGAACTCTTGCTTTACACCTTGGTTTTTAAACTCCTTATTTAAAAATACAAATTCATTTTAAAAACTAGAAGATTTAAAGATTCTTAAGAAAACTGGACTTTACTTTTGAATTCAAACTGCTATTCTAAAATTAGCTTTCAGATTTACAATGAAATCTAAATTTCAAGAAAACTGTCAGGTTCTTTTATTATTATTTAAAATTGAAAACCATTTTCAAATTTGAATACTTATAAGATTTCAAAATCTTTTAAAGCTATAATTCTAACTGCAGATTTAAACTTTGTTTAAATCTTATCATAATAACTTATTCATTTAAATTTTGATTTAAATTAAAACCTGCAAATAGTTTTTTTCTTCAGAAAACTGTACTATTGCAATTTACCCAAGCATATCTCAATATGCTTCGAGTCAGTGTCTAAAGTACTTCGAGCAAACTCACCAAAAACACGAGTCCTTCTCTACTACCATCCAGAAAACATCAGGATCCAAAAGTGCACGGTGCACGTGCACCGTGCCTCTGGCCCACTTCATCCACCGCCGGTGGCCTTCCCACATCGACGTCCAACTACTCGTTCCAACGCAACCATCAGTCCACTCTTCTACAGTCCAAAATCGAATTCTAGTTTCAACTCCAACCTGGAAACAACCGAACGCACCATATCTAAACCTGTCATCGGCTCATCCACGGCCCTTTGATCACCAGTATCTCAGCAACTCCGTCCACAGCCTCATCATCCACCATGCCATCGTTTCCAAAATTCTTGTTGAACTCAATCGCCTCTATAGGTCGAGCCAACCAAATCAATTTACCCAGCTAAAACTAGGGTTACAGGAGATAAATCGCTCCTGCAGCCTCCTCGGCGAAGTTCAACACCACTCACCATTTTTCCACACATCACCAATCACTCCTCTATCAACACCCAAGATCCTGACCCCTCCAAACACATAGATCAACAGATTTTCCCAAAAACCCAAAAATAGTGCAAATCAGAATTGCACCTTCAATCCTAATTTAAAAATTGGGATTTTATTGTTATAAATCATGGTTTGGATTATGTATTCACTTTATAATACTGAATTCATAGATTTTGCAGTTTGAAATTTTCATATTATTCAACATTCTCTGAGTTTCTTGGTTTAACAGAGATACCGGAATCTATTTTAATAATATTAAGTTTTTAAAGCTTAATCTACACTAATTCAAACATACTTGGTTTGTAAATTGAGTCTTAACAAACTAGATCAGGTGGTTTTTTTTGAAAAAAAACTAAAAACTTGAGCCTGGAAAAGAATATAAAGACAGAGCACAAAATCTCAATGCTCGCTATACATCCATATGAACATTCAAAAATATACTTATAAATGCATCCATAAACATATTTTTTATCAGTGATAAACATGAAACCATACTTATATTTTAAATCACTTAAATTATAATGTTACTTACCTGATTCAATAAGAAGAACAGAGCACCCAAAATTGAACAGCCTTTATACTTGTTTTTGCTGAAATGCTTTTGTTGTTGATTTATAAACCTTACATGCATGCTTCATTTTTGAAACTTGAGTTACTGATGTTTCAACCTGCATTTGTTCCCATGTTATATGCTTTAAAAACTTGCTTTAATTCCAGGTTTGTATGCAGAAAACTCCATATTGAAATGATGCGGGCTCAAACCAAAATTTGAAATTGCAGGTTGATAATTTGAAACAAGTTCTGGGGTGTGGAAAAGTTGATCACTGATTGTTTTAGGAGTAACTTGCAGGCTTTTTTGTTTTGATTTGAAAATATTTGGTTTGCATGCTTTTGGTTTGAGGAGTGGAATGAATATGTTTCATATTTTGGGTTTTTCCATTGTTTCTTAGCTTTAGAATTTTAAACTGAAATAAGATGGAAGAGGGTTTTGTATATAAAAACTGAAATCATAAAAAATAAAATCAAAAGAAAATGCTAATTAAAATTTTGACACTTGTCCCTACATATTACATTTTTCAAGTAAGTATGTAAATTAATTAACACATGCTCATTTAATTTGTAAGATGTTTACATTTGTCACAAATGTTAATTAGTTAAAATTAAATGTTAACTAGTTATTTATTTAGATGTTAATAAGCTATAAATTTAGTTAACTTATATTTTAAATTAGATGTTTAATATAAGATATGTTTAGTTAATGAGTTAACATGCATTTATTTACATGTATATAGATTTTAAAATGAATAAATCAAGCTATATTTATAAAATTAAAATTATACAAATATTTCAAAATCAAAACAAATTAAAAACATTACACTTTAGAATTTAAAAACTTTGAATTCAAGTTCAAATTAATTTTTGAAATCCAGTTTATTTACAAATATAACTACACAATTTAAATTTTTGAAAAACAATTATTTTTACTAAAACTTTATTTGTTGAAATAATGTATTACTATATTTCTAGAAATAACAATATTTAATAACCATAAATAACTAATAAAAGAAATTATCTTCTTTATTAATAAATTATTTATTTTATTCAATTATATCAAAATGACTCTTATTGTAATTTTATTAAAATTTAAACTTAAGCTAAACATATTTTAAAGTAGTTTAATATTTATCTTATGTATTTAAAACCATATTTATTTATTTAAATAACCCTTTCTAAAAGTTCAGCTTTGGAATAAAATCATAATTCCCAATTTACTAAAGATATATATTTTATAGAAAACAAGATTTATTTATTTATTAAATTTAAAACAATACTTATTTACAATATATACAATATTCTATATATATTGTAAATAGAAAACAATTTATTAGATTTAAAAAGATAAAATCTATCAAATAACTATTTATTTTATTGAATTATTAAATTAATTCAAATCTTATTGCAAAGATTATCAAATCAATTTAATTTTTACTTCAGATTATTAAATTGATATTACTTTCAAATTCCGGGTCACCACATCCCTCCCCCCTTAAAAGAATTTCGTCCCCGAAATTTAAAATAAAGGTAATTTAATAATCTATTTAAAGATTTAATTTTAAAACACAAGCATATACCCATGATATGCAAACAACCATAGCAATCAATTCACCCAATCAAACAAATCTAATTATCCAGAAAAATTCTGGATCAAACTTTCACGAGTTTCCCCGGTATAAATATCGGGATACTCGCTCTATAGATTCCAAACAATCAATATTATTAAACCACAGAGCTCCTATTCATCTAGATCAACAGAACTAGACAGCATATCAGACTACAGACGAGTCTGACTCAACAACTAAACTCCATAACTGCTGGTTCCAAAACCAGAGACAGACCATACACGTACTCCCTCAGAGTTACGTGAAACTCATCGAATTCTAGTTATCCAAACTGACAATTCAATCCTGAAAAACCAAACACTGATCCAACCAAAACACAGATGAGATCTGAAACATCTCGGAGCTAGCTTCTCCAGATTTACCAAAACTTATAGCTCCTGAATCAGAGAAAGCTCCAACGACAACGAAGTCTCCAACTTCGAATTCCAAATTTCTCCGTCCCTTATCCACAAAAGTCTTTGGACGATCCTGGGTTTCCAACATCCAAACTGATCAGCTTAACCCTTGCTGATTCCTCTAGAACAAACAGGCCCAGAAACAACCCAACACAATGATCTCCTCAAGATCAATCCAAAACCAAAATACAATTCTACTCCATCAACATCAGAAGACAACAAACAAACTTCCCCTAATCCAGAAAAGACAATCAAAAACACTTTCAAACTGCTTTCGCTGCACAACTCTGATCCCAAGTAGATAGAAAAATACTGATGAAGAACACAAACACCAACTGGACATCACCTCCAGAAATATGGTTCTACAGATCCATAAAGAAAACTCAGAAATTCCATCAAAACTGAGTTGTTTTATCAAACTCCATCTCTAGGAATCATTCTCCAACTAAACAGAACCACCAGTTCCACTCCTGGAATTCTAGTCGATAAGAAAACTCAATTTCCAGATGTTGACAAATCTTTGTCTTCCTAGAAGTCATCAAGAAAATCCCAAACAATCCAAGAGAACACACAAACAATCGCAAGTCACTTTTGCGATCAACCCAGATAAATTTCCAAAAAAAAATTGTTCTCTCTTTACCAAACAGAACAGCTTACACTGGCCTAGTCAATCCATTAAAGAAACGGATTCACTCTGCAGCTTCTGAATCCACCTCCAGAAAACTACTGAGGTAAGATCTCCCTGTCGGCACACAGAACACTCCGAGCTGCATTGCTGACATCAATGCCAAACTTCCTAATCCAAAGCCCTTCGAGAAACTCGAACTTCAAAGCTAACCACAACATCCTGCTGACTTCAGCGACAATATCGAAGTAGACACACTTTCTAAAACTTGTTCCATAGAAAATATCTTCGGAAACAATCCATAGTCACTGCATCTCATCACGCAGCTACATCTTCCTGAGGTATCAAAATACCATCACTTGCTCCAGTTCAACCGACTGATCCAAACTCTACTCACCAAACTCTGCACTTCAAAGATGTCTCCGAACCATAACGGGTTCCCTTCAGAGATCGATGAAATACTTCAACACAACAAAACTTATTCGAGACGGTATTAGGTCTACAGTCTCGTCAGATACACTTCCAACCTCAAACATCAGACTCCATCCAATGGTAGTAATCGTGTTACAAACACTACTACCTTATCTACCGTTATAGCCTATATTGGAAAAACCCGAACAGGTAACCCAACAGATAGGTAGAAATAGATAAATATATATAAATATATATATAATTACAAATACGCTCTCTCAAGATAGACACCACTCCAGAGCCTAGGTATTCACTCAACCTAATGCTCTGATACCACTTATGACGACCCAACTTCCATATCTCCAGGAAGTTGCATCGCTAATAAGAAAGAAAGGGATAGAAAAGAGAAAGAAAGAGAAGAAGAAGAAAGAACACATCAGAATCTAAACAGCGGAACGAATAAATTATATTAGTAACATAAAATATTACATAGTTTACAACCACTATCAAAGTACACAGATAATACAACACATATTAGACAGTTATAAACACCTGTCTAGTATTTACAACATAATACAATCTCAGAGACAATCACAGAATACACAACAGAATACTATATATCTAACGCAGAAGCCTCCTGCTCCATTGCTCCTCCAATATTCGTCAAGCTAACCTGAATCCCTTGGCTACTCGTAAAAATTTGAGTACCCAAAAGTTTATGGAAAACAAAAATAAACTCCGGGTCAGACATGGGTCTGGTGTGAGTAACAGGTTAAAGTTGCTTAACTTTCAAAAACCTTTTGAAAAGAAAGGTATCACGTAAGACTTCCCACACATAAACATGGAAAAGTTTTTACCTTACGCTAACCAAAACATTTGATAGGAAATCTAATGATATTATAATAGGTCTAGGGTTTTCAAGTAAATATGAAATAGCCGAAATTGTTACATGATTAAATTCCAGCTACTAGCCACAAAAATGGGTAATACAATCAAAACCATTGGCACTTATTGGATTTTGGATTCCATACAATGGTAGGGCTACTGGGGTACCGCCCGTCACAGTACGTGGCCTAGATAAACGTACCGAGGAGTACGCTCGCTCCCCTACAACACAAGGCCGGACCCATTCCTTACTGAATAGTTCCGAACAAGAAACCCCGCAGTTGGTGTGCAATTCCAACCGCCCACTAAGCCGAATAAAAAGGGACTTCTAGACAGGGATCAATCTTGCTCTCCAGTGGGAGCTACCCACGAAGCCTTGCTGCACCTCCCCTGTTTTATCCATTCCCGTTGATGAGGCTTGAGGCTATGATTACCTTTAGAGAACACATCTCTTTGAATGCTCATCGTCCACCCGACGATGTTCTGAAAGCATTCAATCCATACAAGTTCGTTCCGGGTTCGAACGAAACCGAAGGCATTGTCTCGTTACACTCATTTTGGAATCACCCTCAGAGTTAACGACGATAACCCTTGCACTCTGAATCTCCATCTCGAATCTATAAGTACAATTCTGTCAAACTCATTACAGAATCACCCACAGTGTTATACTGACGTATAGCCCTTACACCTCGAGTCTTCACTCTTCACATAAGATTCACGACCTATCGTTAATTTGGATCGATGTGGATTTCGGATATCCAAATATGGAAACCCGATCCCGGTCTCATCGAAATCCAAAGTGTGTCTTTTAGGTCTAAGTTGTTTTAGAGTTTAAAACAATTCAATTACATTATCTATATACGCACAGATAGATAATTCACAGATTCACAACATAAAATTATCACTATCATAACAACAGATAATCCATACTATCATTATCAAAAGATAATCCATATCATTATCACAATGCAACCAATGCACCCATATCACTCAACATTATTAATCTCATAGCTGAGATTCAAAACCATTCAAAGCAACCAATAACAACCATTCATAAGAAATGATCTATAATCATACTATCTATAATTAATTTAAATTTAATTAAATTAATTACATCATCTTTAATTAACTTAAAATGAATTAAATTAATTATTTACACAATATAAATCGTGCTTCCATCATCATTAATTAATTAATTGATTAACCTCTAATTTATCGTTGTAACGACCCAGAATTTGAACAATTTAAATTGAAAATATTTAATTAATTTTAAATATTTGAATAATAGTTTGGATTGAATTTTCAATATAGCTTTGAATTTGACGATTAAATTATAAAATTTAATCTATTGAAAGTTGAATGAAAATTTGAATCTTCAATTTTAAGCTGATTAAAAATATTTCAAAGGCTTGTAAAATTCATATTGATAATATTGAAGATAATAGAAGCTTCAGATTTGAAATCAATAGTGAATTGTTCAGTTTTGAATTTATATCGTTTAAATCGATATTTAAAAATAGTCATCTTTCATACAGTCTCGGAATTCGACGAAACTAGTTCCATTGGGTCCGTAATATTATATTATTACCAGATTTCAAGTTTCGTATTTTTCGGAGCTGTTATGTGAGCACACGACGTGTAAATGCAATGGGATTTGAATCAAATTCAATTTGAATTTAAACATATAAATTGTCAACATCAGCCACCCTACTCCTGCAGCCGCTGCTTTACCAATAGTTAAATCACGTACTTCAAAAATCATGTCGTTCTATTTTATAATGCCTATACTTGCCCATCATTTTAAATTATCACGCAGCTTCAATTCATATTTCCTCAGTTCAAAATCGAAAAACAATGGCCGCTCCCCTAATTCTTTCGTTCGAAAAAAAAACAAAGGGGCGTTGCGAGGTCAGAAGGGGTGATGGGCGTGCGGCGACTTTGGGAAAACGCGAGGTGGAATCGCGTGGGAGACGGCTAGAGGTATTCGTGGCTCGTGAGTCGCCACTGCTGTTGGAGGCTAAATCGAGCAAAGGCGGAGAACAGAGGGGAGGGGAAACTCACGATGATGCACGCTCGTGCTCGCATTGAAGGCAGAATAGCTAGGGTTCGCGTTGTCGAAAAGGGGGCCAGATCTGGGGAAGCTCGCGAGTGGGCAGCAGTTTCATTCGAGGGTTGAACTCGCGATTTTGGAGTTCCTGTATATTTCAGGTAATCCAAAACATTGATATGATTAAAAATTTATTTTAAGGTGGTTTAAATTTTTAATTTAAGATATCAGTTATTTTTTTTACAGTAAGGAGTAAGTATAATTAAATTGAATATATACAGAAAAAAATAGTTACAGTAAAGAATTTTTTTTTGTAAAAGAAGATTTGTTAGAAATTTAATTGGATGAAAAGGATTTTTTTTAAATCAAATTGTTAAAAGGAAATTGTTAGTCAAAATAAAATCACGGGTTAATTAAATTATCAAGTGAAAATTAATAGTTCGATTTTATCCGAATATTAACGAATTATATAAAATTGTTTATACAAGGTATAAATCAAGAAAAATCAAGTCAAGATGGATTGGATGGAAAAATAAAAGCAAAGGTGAGAACTTCTCACTCAAAAAGGGTATTTAAATTTTAAATAGTTATATTTAAAATTTGTTGATTGATTGATTGTTTGCTTGATTGTGATATTGGATATAGTAGGATATATCTATATATAGCAATATATATATATTGGCATATGTATATATTGCAGTTGATTGATTTCCCGCCTTGTATAGCGGATGAGACCCTATTGCGACGCCTATTAAGCGGATAATATTTTATAAATCCCATATACCACGATATTCCACCTTGAAGTGGAATTGGTATTGTGCTAACATTTGTGGATGCGGGGAAACAGGTTGGAGGGATCCAACTGGATTCCTCACAAATATTTATTTGATTATAGATATTGTGATGATTGTGATTATCATATCGATATATGATATTTGTGCAGTGATTGACCATTTGATGCTGTGGCATCATCGGATCCATTTTTAAAGTTTAAAGTAGCAATTTTTATTTTAAAAGGATTTTAAAGTGATTTCTCAAAGTATATGTTTTATTAAATTTTCGAATCTGACTCACTTTAAATAAATTAAGATTTTAATTTTAAAGTTATAGAATTTAAGATTTTTGTGAAATATAACCAAAGGTAGTTTTTAAAAATAAATAGATTTATATAATAATTTAAAATTGGATTTCTGAATTATTATAAAGGATGAATATAAAAGATTTTATAAATTGATATTTATAAATAAAAATATTGGAAGTATAAACGAGTTTATTATGTGTTAAAATGAAGAATAAAATGGATCATTGAAAATTATAGATTTGTAAATTGTGAAAGTTATAAAATGAATAGATATTGAAAATAAAAGATTCATGAGTCATTAACTTATAAAATGGATTTTGGGCATTTAAATGAGATATTTATAGAAATTGTAAATAAAGGAATTTTTTTATACGTTGAAATTGTCATGGAATATAAAAGAATCTTATAAGCAATAAGATTTGGAATTTGTGAAGCTTAAAAAGAACGATTTGGTAAATGAATGAATTATAAGTACTTAACTTATAATATGGACTGTTGGTAAAAAATTGAGTTATATAACTTGAATTGGATTGATAAAGGAAATTTATAAATCGAAGTTTATAAATAGGAATAGAATTTATAAACGTTGTTTATAAATTCGAAATCAATTGAATTTGATCAATTGAATGTAAAAGTTTATTAAAGGAGTTATATTCACGTTTTTGAACAGTGAATATATCGTTAAATAAAATGGATATCTTTTGGGAAAAAGATGTTTTAAATAGAATTTAAAACGATTTAAAGATGTTTTAAAATGAATTAAGTATCGAAAACATAGACTTCAACATTTATTGTTGAAATAGACGTTTTTCGAGAAATAGAGGGAAATGAATACGTAGATTTCAACATTCATTGTTGAAATAGACGTTTTCGAGAAAATAAGGAAATAATGGACTATAACACTGTTGTTATAGTAAATGATTTCCGAAAGGAAATATTTTTGTATAGTATTAGGATTTATATATCTATTTTAAATTTTGAATCCCTATACTAGTGATTTTGGGTCGTCGTAACGATGTTTTACGAAACATTCGTTTTGACCCAAGTAAATGTGAATAAAAGAACGTTTTTCCCTAAACAAATGAAAAAAATGTACTTAACTATGGTTTAAGTATACCGAATATTTCCAAATTGTGAAAATAAATAATATTTGTGAATCACTTACTTTTAAATAAGTATGGAATTGTTTTTCCAATATGAAATGGAACGTTTTTTAAGAATTTATCTTTTTTTAAATAAGTATGGAATTGTTTTTCCAATATGAAATGGAACGTTTTTTAAGAATTTATCTTTTTGAAGATAAATTGGAATTAAATATTTGAAATCTATTGAAAAATGTGGATCAGTAGATATTTTGAAATATAAATTCACTATGGAATTTATAAGTGGAAAGGGAAAATTGGTTTTCAAAATAAACGTTGTTTATTTTTGAAGTGTGGAAATTTTATATCTTGTAAAGATATTTTTGGGAAAATAAATAATCTGGAAAATTATTTGGAATCTGATGATGTTGCTCATCTTTATTGATAGTTAAATAACCGACTATCAATATTTACCCTTAAATGAGTATTTGTTGTGATTGCTTGAATTGGATGCCACACTTATTTTTAAAATAAGCGCTCACTATTCGGATTAACCGGGAAAGGACCATGGGGTCGTATAACCCACTCCGAATATGTGATACGTCGTTATAAATTGCATTTGAAGACCGGTGTTGAAGACCGGATAATTGTGAAAACGGAAGGATTACCGTCGAGTTACTCTGCATCGGCTGATCTCCGGTACAGAGGTTTTATCACCCTTAGTGACGGGAAGTCCGGACGTGATTAATGAATATCCGGATTGCAAGGGCTTCTTTGGAAGTGCCTTCGGTTCTGTTCGATCTCGGAACAGACTTGTATGGATTGTATGTCTGACATTACAAGTTGAGATATAAAGCTGATTTCTTTCAAATATATTTCTGTTGGTGGCGGAGAATTTATTCTCTTAGCTTAACACCCTTCTCTGAGACGTACGAGCTCAGAGGTTATATAGTTGAAGGTCATTAGTGATATACTCCCAATTTGGTAGTGTGATATACTAAGTGTTGCTGTGAAATGATCGTTGAATGATCATTTGTGATAGGATCATTTGTTTGATCGTTTATCTTGATGATCATTGCTTTGATCATCTGTTGACCCAAAGCACTGCTTTTGTAAAGCGTGGCTTTGTGGACGAGACTTCGTCGGACCTCACACCCCGGAAATGGTCAAAACAGGAAAGATGCAGCAAGGTTATTAGGGGGTAGCGCCCCTTTAGTGTATGCCATTCCTTCTGGATAGAGGTGGTGTCATGGTATGGAGCCCAGATACTTAACCTATGTGGTTACTGCAAATTTATTACTTTGTGGTTGTTGGAAATCAGGGATCCTCGGATATAGATCGGTTACGATCGGGGAATGACATATTCGTGTCAGTAGTTACCCAGTTAGGGGTAACCCGGCCTTGTGTTGGCAGAGATCCGGTTAGGTTCTCGGAACGTCATTCCAGAGGCGTTTCCATGTGGCAATGGGAAGTTCCTTGGCCTGACCATTTGTTGGAAATCCAAAGAAACAATACGAGCCTTTACGGTTTTAGTTGTAGAACCTATCATTCACTTATGGTGGCGCCCCACTGTTTGGATGGTATCTATAGTAGGCATAAGTGCGAAATGCCTATGCTGGCTAAGATTTATATTCTACTTTCGAAATTGTTTTCTACACTATGCACTAATAATAATATCAAAGATGATTTGATTTTGCGTAGTAAGCATCTTTGACTATCATAAGGAGAAACCTCCTCCAAGTCTGCATTTGCATTGTGTGTGTGGCGGTAGACCTTATGGTAGTCTCATTTTCTAAAAAGCATTGCGAATTTATTTAAAAAAATTATCATATTCTTTGTTTTAAAGATAAATAACTGTTTTTAGTTCTCACACCAGTCACATGACTGACCTGGAGTTTATTGTTTCCCTTCCTAAACTCTGGGTGCACACCAATTTCCACACGGGCAGTCAAGAGTTAGGTTATCAGGTCATTCTGGATTCAGGTGTTGCTACAGATATCTGGGGGCGAGCTGGATGGCGTAGCATATTATCTATTGTATATAGTAGTTCTTTTCCGCTGTTTGATGTTGTAAACTCTGATAATGAAGGTAATGTGATGTAATGTATAAAATATTCAGTTCTTTTGTTTTAATGAATATTCATTTATCTATTATATGTTGTCCCACCGCGATTGTGAGATTCTGATATTGTTCTGTTGTTGTTTTCTGTTCTGTTTTCTTACATCTCTCTTCTTCTCTCTCCTTCTACCTCTTTCTTCTTCTTAAAAACCATAAAGGTTCGGTTTTTTGGCAACAAAAAATCGCGATCTTTACAAGTGGTATCAGAGCATATGGTTAAGCGACAACCATGGCTCTGTTGGGTGTTACTCATTAGAGATGGAGTCAGTAGTACTCTAGAATGAGTTTGAGTGTAATAATAGATATGAGAGCGTATTTGTTAGTGAATATGAAATTGTTTTGTATTGCGTTGACTTATCGGTTGATTGTTTATAGATTCTGGTCGGTGCAGTCTAGCTAACTGTGTCGATAGGGGTTTCTAAACTCTTAAATAAGATAAACCGACACAGTATTGTTTTAAAAATCGGGTAAATGAAATAAGTTTTCCCAAAACTATTTTTGTATATAAAAGGAATAATTTTCTGTAAATTATTATAGTGTATGGATGCATTGTTGTTAGATAGTAATAATGTTTAAACTATTACCATTGAAATTGGAATAGAATTGAAATCATTGTTATATGAAAATTGAGAAAAAATAATAATAATAAGGAAATGAAATCCATATACAAATGAAATTTGAGAATGTAAATTATAAATGTGATTTATAATTATAAATAGAATTCCAGAGAAGTTTTGGAAATGTTTTTGAATGAAATTGGAAATTTTAGGAATTAAATTCCTTTTTGATTTGAAAATGATTTTCAAAGGTTTTTGGAAAATTATTTTGAAGGAATGAAAAGCTCTAAACTCTTTTGGTCGCTGGAAAATAATTCCGATGGTGATCGCGACACTATCGGTGTTCATTTTCGGGTTTCCAAAAAGAGGAATTGCTGCCAAATTGTTTTAAATGGAAGTTGTTTGGAAAATTAGGGGTTTGGTTTTGAAATTCAAAGAATAATTTGAATTGTTTTCAACAATGGTTTTGAAAGGTTGAAAAGACTCTGGAATGTTATATAAAAATATTTATGGAATATTATTAAGTTGAAAATAAATTTGGAGTAATTAAAATGAATTGGAATTGAAATTGATTTAAGCAAAGCGAAGTATTGAAATGAAAATTAATAAGTTAAACTAATTGAAGGAATGAAAGTAAATATGATTTGTAAATGAATTGAATTAAATGAAAATGGAAATGAAATTGAAGATTGTTTACAAGGAAATGAACTTGAGTTTGAAGTGAAATAGCTTAAGTAAGTTCAAGATGAATATGAATATGGAATGTAAACAAAATTGAATGAATATGAATTCGTTTGGCTTAGAAACAAATAGAATTGAGATTATAAATTGAATTCAAATAAAAATTGAAATTGTAAATTGAATTCAAATGAAATTAAAATGCAAAATTGAATGAAAATGAATGTATAACTCCAATAGTAAAGTAAAGATGATATAAGAAGTATATATCGAAATTCTGTAAAGGAAATGTGCAAAATGGTTTGAATATTGTAATTGGATACTACTACTAGCAGGTTATACAGGTGTTATAAAGGAATTGGGATTTTGATTTCAAAAGATAAAAAATTTAATTGCTCGACAAAAAGGTACGTATTTCAATTTTAGTATGAGATTTGATGATTTCCTTCTCCAGCCACTTGGCTTTCTCTTTTCTTTTTGATTCTGAGGGGCCGTGGTGCCATTTTGTAGTCGTACCGAGCTAGCCGCGCAAAGGAGACGCTGGCGAAATTTTTTGAAAATTTCGGGTGTTAGAAAAATTTTGAGAAATTTTGAAAGTTTAAAATTTGAATTTGAATTTAAATTTGAATTTTGAAGTAAACAATGTTGTTTGAAACTTATAATTGAAGTTTGAAAGCCAGTTGAAATGATAATGAATCTCTAATAAAAAGACTTAGGTTAGTAAGTTGATAAAACTATTTGAATTGTGGAAAATAGTAAACCAGTTAAGGACCATTTCTTCCTAACTTGCAATTTCGGGATGAAATTCTTTTAAGGGGGGAAGGCTGTAACGGCCCAGAATTTTGAACAATTTAAATTGAAAATATTTAATTAATTTTAAATATTTGAATAATAGTTTGGATTGAATTTTCAATATAGCTTTGAATTTGACGATTAAAATATAAAATTTAATCTATTGAAAGTTGAATGAAAATTTGAATCTTCAATTTTAAGCTGATTAAAAATATTTCAAAGGCTTGTAAAATTCATATTGATAATATTGAAGATAATAGAAGCTTCAGATTTGAAATTAATAGTGAATTGTTCAGTTTTGAATTTATATCGTTTAAATCGATATTTAAAAATAGTCATTTTTCATGCAGTCTCGGAATTCGACGAAACCAGTTCCATTGGGTCCGTAACATTGTATTATTACCAGATTTCAAGTTTCGTATTTTTCGGAGCTGTTATGTGAGCACACGACGTGTAAATGCAATGGGATTTGAATCAAATTCAATTTGAATTTAAACATATAAATTGTCAACATCAGCCACCCTACTCCTGCAGCCGCTGCCCTACCAATAGTTAAATCACGTACTTCAAAAATCATGTCGTTCTATTTTATAATGCCGATACTTGCCCATCATTTTAAATTATCACGCAGCTTCAATTCATATTTCCTCAGTTCAAAATTGAAAAACAATGGCCGCTCCCCTAATTCTTTCGTTCGAAAAAAAACAAAGGGGCGTTGCGAGGTCAAAAGGGGTGATGGGCGTGCGGCGACTTTGGGCAAACGCGAGGTGTAATCGCGTGGGAGACGGCTAGTGGTATTCATGGCTCGTGAGTCGCCACTGTTGTTGGAGGCTAAATCGAGCAAAGGCGGAGAGCAAGGGGAGGGGAAACTCAGGATGATGCGCGCTCGTGCTCGCGTTGAAGGCAGAATAGCTAGGGTTCACGTTGTCGAAAAGGGGGCCAGATCTGGGGAAGCTCGCGAGTGGGCAGCAGTTTCGTTCGAGGGTTGAACTCGCGATTTTGGAGTTCCTGTATATTTCAGGTAATCCAAAACATTGATATGTTTAAAAATTTATTTTAAGGTGGTTTAAAATTTTAAGATATCAGTTATTTTTTTTACAGTAAGGAGTAAGTATAATTAAATTGAATATATACAGAAAAAAATAGTTACAGTAAAGAAAAATATTTTTTGTAAAAGAAGATTTGTTAGAAATTTAATTGGATGAAAAGGAATTTAAATTTTTTTAAAATCAAATTGGTAAAAGGAAATTGTTAGTCAAAATAAAATCACGGGTTAATTAAATTATCAAGTGAAAATTAATAGTTCGATTTTATCCGAATATTAACGAATTATATAAAATTGTTTATACAAGGTATAAATCAAGAAAAATCAAGTCAAGATGGATTGGATGGAAAAATAATAGCAAAGGTGAGAACTTCTCACTCAAAAAGGGTATTTAAATTTTAAATAGTTATATTTAAAATTTGTTGATTGATTGATTGTTTGCTTGATTGTGATATTAGATATAGTAGGATATATCTATATATAGCAATATATATATTGGCATATGTATATATTGTAGTTGATTGATTTCCCACCTTGTATAGCGGACGAGATCCTATTGCGACGCCTATTAAGCGGATAATATTTTATAAATCCCATATACCGCGATATTCCACCTTGAAGTGGAATTGGCATTGTGCCAACATTTGTGGATGCAGGGAAACAGGTTGGAGGGATCCAACTGGATTCCTCACAAATATTTATTTGATTATAGATATTGTGATGATTGTGATTATCATATCAATATATGATATTTGTGCAGTGATCGACCATTTGATGCTGTGGCATCATCGGATCCATTTTTAAAGTTTAAAGTAGCAATTTTTATTTTAAAAGGATTTTAAAGTGATTTCTCAAAGTATATGTTTTATTAAATTTTCGAATCTGACTCACTTTAAATAAATTAAGATTTTAATTTTAAAGTTATAGAATTTAAGATTTTTATGAAATATAACCAAAGGTAGTTTTTAAAAATAAATAGATTTATATAATAATTTAAAATTGGATTTCTGAATTATTATAAAGGATCAATATAAAAGATTTTATAAATTGATATTTATAAATAAAAATATTGGAAGTATAAACGAGTTTATTATGTGTTAAAATGAAGAATAAAATGGATCATTGAAAATTATAGATTTGTAAATTGTGAAAGTTATAAAATGAATAGATATTGAAAATAAAAGATTCATGAGTCATTAACTTATAAAATAGATTTTGGGCATTTAAATGAGATATTTATAGAAATTGTAAATAAAGGAATTTTTTTATACGTTGAAATTGTCATGGAATATAAAAGAATCTTATAAGCAATAAGATTTGGAATTTGTGAAGCTTAAAAAGAATGATTTGGTAAATGAATGAATTATAAGTACTTAACTTATAATATGGACTGTTGGTAAAAAATTGAGTTATATAACTTGAATTGGATTGATAAAGGAAATTTATAAATCGAAGTTTATAAATAGGAATAGAATTTATAAACGTTGTTTATAAATTCGAAACCAATTGAATTTGATCAATTGAATATAAAAGTTTATTAAAGGAGTTATATTCACGTTTTTGAACAGTGAATATATCGTTAAATAAAATAGATATCTTTTGGGAAAAGGATGTTTTAAATAGAATTTAAAACGATTTAAAGATGTTTTAAAATGCATTAAGTATCGAAAACATAGACTTCAACATTTATTGTTGAAATAGACGTTTTTCGAGAAATAGAGGGAAATGAATACGTTGATTTCAACATTCATTGTTGAAATAGATGTTTTCGAGAAAATAAGGAAATAATGGACTATAACACTGTTGTTATAGTAAATGATTTCCGAAAGGAAATATTTTTGTATAGTATTGGGATTTATATATCTATTTTAAATTTTGAATCCCTATACTAGTGATTTTGGGTTGTCGTAACGATGTTTTACGCAACATTCGTTTTGACCCAAGTAAATGTGAATAAAAGAACGTTTTTCCTTAAACAAATGAAAAAAATATACTTAACTATGGTTTAAGTATACGGAATATTTCCAAATTGTGAAAATAAATAATATTTGTGAATCACTTACTTTTAAATAAGTATGGAATTGTTTTTCCAATATGAAATGGAACGTTTTTTAAGAATTTATCTTTTTTTAAATAAGTATGGAATTGTTTTTCCAATATGAAATGGAACGGTTTTTAAGAATTTATCTTTTTGAAGATAAATTGGAATTGAATATTTGAAATCTATTGAAAACTGTAGATCAGTAGATATTTTGAAATATAAATTCACTATGGAATTTATAAGTGGAAAGGGAAAATTGGTTTTCAAAATAAACATTGTTTATTTTTAAAGTGTGGAAATTTTATATCTTGTAAAGATATTTTTGGGAAAGTAAATAATTTGGAAAATTATTTGGAATCTGATGATGTTGCTCATCTTTATTGATAGTTAAATAACCGACTATCAATATTTACCCTTAAATGAGTATTTGTTGTGATTGCTTGAATTGGATGCCACACTTATTTTTAAAATAAGCGCTCACTATTCGGATTAACAGGAAAGGACCATGGGGTCGTATAACCCACTCCGAATATGTGATACGTCGTTATAAATTGCATTTGAAGACCGGTGTTGAAGACCGGATAATTGTGAAAACGGAAGGATTACCGTCGAGTTACTCTGCATCGGCTGATCTCCGGTACAGAGGTTTTATCACCCTTAGTGACGGGAAGTCCGGACGTGATTAATGAATATCCGGATTGCAAGGGCTTCTTTGGAAGTGCCTTCGGTTCTGTTCGATCCCGGAACAGACTTGTATGGATTGTATGTCTGACATTACAAGTTGAGATATAAAGCTGATTTCTATCAAATATATTTCTGTTGGTGGCGGAGAATTTATTCTCTTAGCTTAACACCCTTCTCTGAGACGTACGAGCTCAGAGGTTATATAGTTGAAGGTCATTAGTGATATACTCCCAATTTGGTAGTGTGATATACTAAGTGTTGCTGTGAAATGATCGTTGAATGATCATTTGTGATAGGATCATTTGTTTGATCGTTTATCTTGATGATCATTGCTTTGATCATTTGTTGACCCAAAGCACTGCTTTTGTAAAGCGTGGCTTTGTGGACGAGACTTCGTCGGACCTCACACCCCGGAAATGGTCAAAACAGGAAAGATGCAGTAAGGTTATTAGGGGGTAGCGCCCCTTCAGTGTATGTCATTCCTTCTGGATAGAGGTGGTGTCATGGTATGGAGCCCAGATACTTAACCTATGTGGTTACTGCAAATTTATTACTTTGTGGTTGTTGGAAATCGGGGATCCTCGGATATAGATCGGTTACGATCGAGGAATGACATATTCGTGTCAGTAGTTACCCAGTTAGGGGTAACCCGGCCTTGTGTTGGCAAAGATCCGGTTAGGTTCTCGGGACGTCATTCCATAGGCGTTTCCATGTGGCAATGGGAAGTTCCTTGGCCTGACCATTTGTTGGAAATCCAAAGAAACAATACGAGCCTTTACGGTTTTAGTTGTAGAACCTATCATTCACTTATGGTGGCGCCCCACGGTTTGGATGGTAGCTATAGTAGGCATAAGTGCGAAATGCCTATGCTGGCTAAGATTTATATTCTACTTTCGAAATTTTTTTCTACACTATGCACTAATAATAATATCAAAGATGATTTGATTTTGCGTAGTAAACATCTTTGACTATCATAAGGAGAAACCTCCTCCAAGTCTGCGTTTGCATTGTGTGTGTGGAGGGAGACCTTATGGTAGTCTCATTTTCTAAAAAGCATTGCGAATTTATTTAAAAAAATTATCCTATTCTTTGTTTTAAAGATAAATAACTGTTTTTAGTTCTCACACCAGTCACATGACTGACCTGGAGTTTATTGTTTCCCTTCCTAAACTCTGGGTGCCCACCAATTTCCACACGGGCAGTCAAGAGTTAGGTTATCAGGTCATTCTGGATTCAGGTGTTGCTACAGATATCTGGAGGCGAGCTGGATGGCGTAGCATGTTATCTATTGTATATAGTAGTTCTTTTCCGCTGTTTGATGTTGTAAACTCTGATAATGAAGGTAATGTGATGTAATGTATAAAATATTCAGTTCTTTTTTTAATGAATATTCATTTATCTATTATATGTTGTCCCGCTGCGATTGTGAGATTCTGATATTGTTCTGTTGTTGTTTTCTGTTCTGTTTTCTTACTTCTCTCTTCTTCTCTCTCCTTCTACCTCTTTCTTCTTCTTAAAAACCATAAAGGTTCGGTTTTTCGGCAACGAAAAATCGCGATCTTTACAATCATCTTAATTAATCAATCCTGATTAATTATACTTTAATTAATTTCAAAAAATTAATTACTCTAAACCTAATACAGTAATTAATCTTTAATTACTTCATAAATTAATTAACTATAGTTAATTACATTTAACCTTAATTAATTACAATTAATTAGTTATCCTTAATTACTTATTATTGATTAATTAATATTAGTTAATCAATCTTAATTACATCATTAATTAAATTAATTAATGACTCTTAATTATATTTAATTAATTACTCAATTAAATTAATTACTTTCAGTAATTAATCTGTAACGACCCAGAATTTTAATTAATTAAAATTTGTATATTTAATTAATTTTAAAATATTAATAAGTGAAATTTTTAAGTCGAATAAATTTTATTTCGAATAATTGGATTTAATTGAATAATTAAATCGATAATTTAATATGTTAAATTATGGAAATAAGTGAAAATTGGGTTAAATATGATTGCAAATGATTTGTAAAATTTTATTTTATCATATTGAAGTTAGAAAGAAGTTTTAGAACTTTTAAAATCGAATTAAAAGTTAATTTGTGAAAATTGAATATTTTAATATTTAATCGACTAGTGAAATTAGCCAATTTTTGAACAGTCTCAGAATTGGACGAAACTAGTTCCATTGGATCTGTAATAGTTAGTTATAATCGTATTTCAATTTTAGTAGCAATCTGAGTTATCGTTTGATCGTGGCAGCTCGAAACGCTTAGAAAATCGTTTAATCGGTTTAATTTCAAATTGAACATTTATTGCCATAACTCGCACAGATGACCGAATTATCTCTCGAAACACGTTCCATTGTGTTCAGAACGCGGGGTAAACCTTAGAAACGCCAACAGGCACGCTTCGTTTGGAGTTCGGAAAATTTCGATGAATAATAAATTGGGCGATTTTCTATATAAGGGCTTATAATTTTCATTTTGCAAAGTAAAAACACAAACTAGGGTTTGCAAAACTGCAGGCCGCCTCCATATCAATGGATGGACGAAAATCACAGCTCTTCCCCCTCTCTTTTCTTTCAATCCGTGCAATATTGCAACAAACTTCCAACTAGAAACTTGTAGAGGACGACGAGGCGAACCTATCCAACGGTCAAGATCGTCAACGAAGCATTGTGGTCGCCAGAAACTGGCTGTGAAGTACACACGGTCGGCCTCAAGATACGTGCAAATGAGATGACCGAGTTTCGAGCCATGGCAGCCGAGCATGGAGTTTGAGACGCTCTTCAACATGGTGCTTGCTGATCGAGTTCATGTCGCTTGTAGTGGTAGTATAATTAAACCCTAATTATGCATGATGGGTTCTTTGTTCGGCCTGGGAACGTGAAAGAGGGAGAAGGGGGGTGCGCACGGTCTTGATGAGGGAGGCAGTGGATCCAATGGCTCTGGATAGCTTAGGTTTAAAATTATAAAGAATTATGTTGTAATTTATATATATAAAATCGTGAAACTTGTAAAAATCATATCGTTTTCATACGAGGTCGAAAACGCGCGAAACCAGTTGCGTTGGAATCGTAAGGACGAGCACTACGCTGTGGAATTAGATTGGAGTCGTTTGGAGTTAGTGAAAATTTTGGGTAAAATTAAACGTCCGTTTAATTTTATTCGAAATAAATCGCTAAAACGAAATTGAAATCAAGGTGAGAACTTCTCACTCAATCGAACAGTTTCGATTTTAATTTTAAATAGTTAGATTTAAAATTCTAGAATGCATGTTTGAATGATGATTGATATCTATTGATTGTTAAAATAGACATTACGCGCCGTTAGTAAGCGGATGTTATTTATTAAAAACATATACCGCGAATATTTCATAAACAGTGAAATTGGTATTATATATAATAGCAATATATATATATTGGCATATGTATATATTGCAGTTATTGATTTCCCGCATTGTATAGCGGATGAGACCCTATTGCGCCGTCTATTAAGCGGATAATATTTTAAATCCCATATACCGCGATGATTCCGTACTGGAGCGGAATTGGTATTGTGCTAATGTTTGTGGATGCAGGAAAACAGGTTGGAGGGATCCAACTGGATTCCTCGACAGTATTTATTTGATTCAGATATTTTGATATTTGATGGATTATCATATCGATATATGATATCGTTGTTGTCGTGATTGACTATTTGGTGTGTAGCATCATTGGGCCAAATTTTGGAATTTTAAAAGGATTTTTAAAGTGATTTTTGAAGAGTATACGTTTATAAAATATTTTTGGAATTGATTCATTTTAAATAAATAAACGTTTTAATTTTAATGTTATAAAAATTACGGTTTTTGAGAAAAATAGTTAAAAGTTTATTTTTGAAAATATGAGGGTAATTGTTAGCTCCTCTTCGTTAGCGACCTAAAACCTAAAGGTATGGAGCGACCTAACTACAGGAATGGCCTAGCGACCTATAGAAAATCGCAACCTAATGGCTCAATTGGTAGGCGACCTATCAAACTCAATGGTCTAGTTCACGACCTAACCAGATAAGCAAGCAAGCGACCTAACGAGACAAAGGATTTAACGACCTAAAGTCTTTATGCGACCTAGTACCTTCAGTCCTCAGCGACTTAAGAGATGGAGCGGCCTAGCGACTTAACTTATCAAGTGACCTAAAAGTAGCTGCGACCTAAGGGAAGCGGCGACCTACAAAACTCTGCGACCTAAGGGAAGCTACGACCTATGGAATTCTGCGACCTATAGAACTCACACGACCTAACAGAGTGCTTCGACCTAAGGAAGGCCGCGACCTAAGGGATTCAGCGACCTAAGATCTCGAGCTATGATAACAGGAAGATACTCACGACCTAAGATAGGTCGCTCACGACCTAAGGACATTGCATTAGAAGGCCGCCTTTTCTATGCCGCTACTGGTAAGGTCGCTTACGACCTAGAACTTGTTGAAACGAGCTTGCGTGTTCTTATGGAAGGGGGGCCAGTGCTTCTTAGGTCGGCTACGACCTACGACCTTACTTAGGTCGGTCACGACCTACGACCTTACTCCGAAAAAGCCTATAAATACACCCCGAGTTCCAACTAGAGAAGGACTTTTCGAGCTCATTCATTTGAAGCGTCGTTACTCTGCTGCATTCCGAACTACTTCAACACTTAAAGCTTTTGAGATACAAAGAACGCTTCAAGGAACTTCACGAAGAAATCATACATGTTCAACATGAATCCAAAGATTTTGATCGACATTGAAGTTGAGGCTACTTGTTCTGAATGACTTCAAACTCAAAGTGTGTTGTAATCGATGAATCTTGTAAAGGGTTGTAATAATATCAGCAATAAAGGAGTTTAAAGTGGACGTAGGCTCTCTCTTAAGCCGAACCACTATAAATATCGTGTCTTTTAATACTTTTCTGTGATTCTTACTTTTTTCTGGTTCCCGTACCAACGGGTGGTGCTTTCACAACTACACTCTACACACCGGGGTGTTAGCGTTCAATTTTTAGCGTTAACATTTTTGGTGCTTTCACTGAGAACCGAACTCAGGCAAATCGTCATCATTGCTCCACGAAAGTTTGTTGAAGTAACCTCTCTGAAGACTAGAAGTTTATCCGAAATCATGGCTCCGGGTAGAAAGAGTAGATCTGTAAGATCTGGAAATGCTCAAGAGGGAACCTCCGCTTCCCCTGTATCGAATCAAGCAACTCCGGCTGTCGGAGTTACAAAGGCAGAGCTGGATGCTGCAATCTTAGGGCTGAACCAGCAGATAAGTGCCCAAAATGCACAATTCGAGGCTCAGAATGCCCAAAATGCCCTAATTCTGAATAGGTTGAACGATTTTCTTGGGGCAAACCGTCAACCGGCAGGTAATGAAAGGAACTTTGCTGGCGACATTCATGATGCTGAAGAAAGGAATGCTCCTGAAAGGGCTGCTAGCCCCTTTGAACAAACACTTCCTGAGGTTGGTGGATCTAGAACTCGACATGATGAGGAGTATCTTTCTGGGATGGTCCGACAAATCATGAAAGAGAGTATGCAGAGGGTTGAAGACGAGAAAGAATGGGGTTTTGCCCCAAGTAAAACTCCATTTACTGAGAAAATCTTAAAGGCTGAATTCCCAAGGAAGTTTGTCCCTCCAACCATTCTAGCTTACAAAGGAACAAGTGACCCGAACGAATTCTTGTATAAGTATGATTGGCACATGACAGGTGCCAGGGCTTCTGATGAAATAAAGTGCCGATATTTCCCTGTATACCAGGAAGGTGTAGCTCTGCTTTGGTTCACCAAGCTGCCAGTCCGATCTATCGATCAGTTTTCTGACTTAACCCGGAATTTCAAGGAGCAGTTCAGACTATACGCTTCAAAAGCCAAGGATATTATGTCGTTGTCAAGTTTAGAACAGAATCCGGGTGAAACTATCAGATCTTTCTTGAATCGCTTTAATATAGCGCTGGCCGAGGTAGACAATGCAGAACCACGGATGATCTTGACCTATCTGATGAGGGCCATCGACAAGTCGAGCGAATTTGGAAAATGTCTTAACATGAAGGAACCAAATTCCCTTGAAAAATTCTACAAGAAAGCAGATGAGTTCATATGCCTGGAAAGCCGTCTTGTACTGGTAAAGGCAGTGTTAGAAAAAGCTGAAGATAACATTGCTGCTCCACGCAAGAGTGGATCTGCTGGACAGAAAAGGGAAAATAACGATGGAAAGAAACAGAAAAATCTGAAGAGGCCTCGTTCCTTCAAACCATCGGAATATACTCCTTTATCAGATACACCAGAGCATATATACCTTGCCACTAAAGATTCTGTTGAATATCCTAAACCTCCTGTTCTGAGAACCGGGAGGAAAGCTGTGCAAAGTGGGAAATTCTGTCGCTTTCATAATCAACCTGGTCATGATACCGACGAATGCCGCCAATTGAAAAATCTGATTGAAGAGTTGCTAAGGGAAAACAAGCTGCAGCAATTTGTGAAAAAGAATAGCAACAATCCTGCTTCGTCTAGTCAGGGGCAGCAAGCTCCTGCTCATCAGCCTAGGATAGGTGAGAAGGCAGCAGGGCATGAATCTGGAAGGCCCATTATCAATGTCATTACAGGAGGACCTCACCCAGCAGGCAGAAGCTGGGGTGAGATGGAAAGGTATACCCGAGCTTTGAAATACGTACCGACCGAAGAAGATGTATCCATTTTGGAAGGTGCTATGCCCCTGAAGCAGCAAAGAACCTTCAATGATGATATTGTGTTCAGAGCCAGGGATTCCGCAGGTATTGAAGCTCCTACCTTGGATCCCTTAGTCATCTCGGCTGGTATCGGGCCAGCTATTGTCAGAAGAGTTCTCATTGATTGTGGCGCATCCTGCAATATCCTCTTCAAGAAAACATTCGACAAGATGAGGATCCCTATGGCTGATGTGCAAGCCTCATCGCAGAAAATCGCTGGCTTCACTGGGGAGCCAAAACAGCCGATAGGAACCGTTGATCTGTTTGTGAAACTTGGAGAAGGAGAGAGAAAAGTGGTCCGCAAGCAAACTTTTGTTATTGTCGACGAATTTTCTGCTTACAATGCTTTCCTTGGCCGTCCAACTCTCGCAGCATTCAAAGTTGTTCTGGCCCCATGGTGCCTCACCATTAAATTTCCCACAGATAATGGAGTGGGAGTTATAAAAGGGGACCAAAATGCGGGGCGGGAATGTTATCTAACAGAGCTACGAGAAACCAGAAAAAGAGAAATGGGAAAGGATGCGGCAGCCCCAGTCCGCATCAAAGAACCAGCCTTGTAGCAATTACAGGGCGGACCCTGCACTGGCGAGCACAGCGGAGCAAGGAAAGAAATGGATCATAGAAAAGTCAGTGCAGGGGAGAATAGAGTGGTACCAGTGGAAACGACAATACCAGTACCTGTTGACCCAAAGGACTCAAACAAGGTGTTGAATGTGGGTTCACAACTTAATGTGTCAATTCAGAATATCTTAATATCTTTTTTAAAGGCAAATTTGGATGTTTTTGCTTGGACTCATGCCGATATGTGCGGAATATCCCCAGAAGTTGCAGTACACGCTCTAAATATTGATCCAAAATTCACACCTGTGAAGCAGAAAAGAAGAACTCAAGGTCCAGAAAGGTCAGCAGCATTAAAAGAAGAAGTTGATCGGCTCATGGAGAATAATTTTATTAAAGAATCTACCTATCCGAATTGGGTTTCGAATCCAGTGCTGGTTAAGAAAGCCAACGGAAAATGAAGAGTATGCATCGATTTTTCAGATCTAAACAAGGCCTGCCCCAAAGACTGCTTCCCATTACCCAGAATCGATCAACTGGTAGACGGAACAGCGGGACACGAATTGTTATCTTTCATGGATGCTTACTCCGGATACAACCAGATCATGATGCATGAGCCAGATCAGGAGGACACAAGCTTTATCACTGACATTGGTCTTTACTGCTACAGAGTTATGCCCTTCGGGTTGAAGAATGCAGGGGAAACATACCAAAGACTTGTTAATGCTATGTTCAAACCGCAGTTAGGCAAGACTATGGAAGTCTACGTCGATGACATGTTAGTAAAGTCTAAGAAAGCAGTGGATCACATAGAACACTTAGCGGACATGTTCGCAGTCCTCCGAAAATACAAAATGAAGCTCAATCCTTTGAAATGTTCATTTGGAGTGGAATCCGGCAAGTTTTTAGGTTTCATCGTGAGCGCAAGGGGCATCGAGGCTAGTCCAGCTCAAATTACCGCCTTAAAGGAAATCAAAGCTCCTAGAACAAAGAAGGAATTGCAAAGTCTCAATGGAAAAGTCGTCGCCTTGAGTCGGTTCATTTCCAAAGCCACAGATAAATGCATCCCATTCTTTGACGCCCTAAAGAAAGGAAAGAAAAACTTCGATTGGACTCCCGAATGCCAAAAAGCCTTTGATGAATTGATTCGCCATATGGAAACGCCTCCAATACTTTCTAGGCCTGGCGATGGCGAGGATCTTCTTATATACTTAGCAGTATCATCTCATGCTTTAAGTGCAGCGCTGATACGGGAAGACAAGAGGATTCAACATCCAGTTTACTATATCAGCAAAAGACTCACTGGGGCAGAGATGAATTACTCTAAGTTGGAAAAACTCGCCTATTGCCTACTAATTGCATCTAGAAAGTTGAGGCAATATTTCCAAGCTCATCCTATCAGAGTCCTCACTGATAAACCTTTAAAGCAAGTCCTGTTTCGCCCTGAGGCTTCGGGTCGTCTTCTAAAGTGGAATATTGAACTCAGTCAATATGACATCACTTATCATCCCCGAAAAGCAATCAATGGACAAGCTTTAGCGGATTTCATCGCAGAATTCATAGATAAGGGTAACAGTGAGGAGGAAACAATCGACGATTCCCCGATCCAATGGAAGTTATATGTCGATGGCGCGAGAAATGACTACTGTTCTGGAGCCGGAGTTGTACTCGAGACCCCTGAAGGTCGATCATTATGCTATGCACTAAGATTGGAATTTCCTTCAACAAACAATGAAGCAGAATACGAAGCCCTTATCGCTGGCCTAAGGATTGCTAAAGAACTAAACATCCGAGCATTACAGATCTTAAGTGATTCTCAACTTATTGTATGCCAAGTCAAGAAGGAATTCCAAGCGTAAGGAGGAAATCTGCCCGCCTACTTGTCAAAGGCTTGGGAACTTCTGTGTGACTTCGATCACCACACGATAAACCATATTCCTCGAGAACAAAACACGAAAGCAGATTCTCTCGCAAAGTACTCTAGCACCGGCGAAGCTCAATTTCTGGGGTTAGTCCCAGTAGAAGTTCTGTCGGCACCGAGCATTAATGAGATGGACATTGATTGGATCATGAGTATGTCTCAAGAGCAAGAATCATGGATGACTCCAATAACAGAATATCTGCTCAATGGCTCTCTACCAGGGAACTCAAAAGAACGACAAAAGCTACTGAGAAAAGCCTCTCGATATATAATCCAGGATGGCCGATTATACAGACGGGGATTCTCAATGCCATTACTTCGATGTGTATCCAGGGAAGAGTCCAAAACAATCCTAGCGGAGGTACATGGAGGAGAATGTGGTGATCATTCAGGTGGCCGAACATTAGCAAAGAAAATTCTCCGATACGGATATTTTTGGCCAGAAATTAATCGAGATGCTGCAAGCTATTCCCGAAAGTGTGACAGATGCCAAAGATTTGCTAAAATTCCTAGAGCACCTTCTACTGAACTCACACAGATGGTCAGTCCATGGCCATTTGCAATTTGGGGAATGGATCTCAATGGGCCGCTACCAATTGGCAAATCCGGAATCAAATATGCCATTGTTGCTGTAGATTATTTCACTAAATGGGCTGAAGCCGAACCACTGGCTACTATCACCTCAAAAAAGATGATAAACTTTGTGACTAAAAATATCATTTGCAGATATGGTGTGCCTCAAAAAATAATTACAGATAATGGTACTCAATTTGAAAGTGAAGAATTCCAAGATTTTTGCAAGCGATTCAAAATCCGGAAAAGCTTCTCAGCAGTGGCTCATCCGCAGGTAAACGGGCAAGTGGAAGCCGTGAACAAAATTATTAAGCCGAACCACTATAAATATCATGTCTTTTAATACTTTTCTGTGATTCTTACTTTTTTCTGGTTCCCGTACCAACGGGTGGTGCTTTCACAACTACACTCTACACACCGGGGTGTTAGCGTTCAATTTTTAGTGTTAACAGTAATGATTTTATAAAATAGTTTAAATTGGGATTTTTGAATCTATTATAAAAAGTTGAAATATAGGATTTATAAAATTTGATTATTTTATAAATCAAAAACGGTGAAATTATAAAGGAGTTTAAAGATGTTTTAGAATAATAGTATAAATTGATTTATATAAGAAATTTATAAATTGATATTTATAAATCAAAGTATTGGAATTATAAAACGAGTTTTTATAAGTGTTAGAATGAATTGTGAATGAATTTCATAAATGAATGAAATTTATAGAATTATAAACGGTGAAGTTATAAATGGAATTTTATAAGAAGTAGGTTTATAAAATTTATAAAGTTATTAAAAGAATGGTTTTGGATAAATAAATGAATCTTATAAGTTATAAGATTTATAATTTGGGAAGTTAAAGGAACGATCTTGTAAGCAAATAAATTATAAGTGATTAACTTATAATATGAATTTCTAGTATATCATTGAGATATGAATTGAGATAGGTTAATAAAGGAATTTATAAAAGGAAGTTGTTATAAAATAAATAGAAATGGAATTTATAAACATTGTTTTATAAATCCGCAACGACTTATTTTGGATAATTAAATTGTTGTAACTTATTTATGGAGTTATATTCACGTTTTAGACAGTGAATAATCCTTTAAAATAAAATGTATAGAAGTGATGAAATTGGTTAACGTAGTATATTCACGTTTTTGAATAGTGAATAATATGTTAAAGAAAATGTTTTGGATGTGATATTTTAAAAAGAATTAAAACAATCTAACGATGTTTTAAATGTGGTAAGATTCGAAACCATAGATTTCAACATTCATTGTTGAAATAGACGTTTTCGAGAAATAGAAGGGAATGGTGGACTATAACACTGTTGTTATAGTAAATGATTTCCGAAAGGAAATGTTTGTATAGTATTGGGATTTATATATCTATTTTAATTTCGAATCCCTATACTAGTGATTTTGGGTTGTCGTAACAATGTTTTACGCAACATTCGTTTTGGCCCAAACAAATATGGTTAAGAGAATGATTTCCTTAAAGAATGAAATATATACTTAATTTCGATTTAAGTATATTGAATATTTTCCAAGTATAGAAAATAAAAAGACTTGTGAATTACTTATAAATAAATAAGCATGGAAATGTTTTTCCAATGTGAAATGAAAAGTCTAGAGAATTTATCTTTTTGAAGATAAATTGAAATGAATAATTGAAATCGTTTATTCATAAATATTTTGAAATATAAATTCATTATGGAATTTATAAATGAAAAGGAGAATTTGTTTAAAAATAAATATTGATTTATTTTTGAGGTATTGAGACATATATCTTGTAAAGATATTTTTGGGAAATAAATAATTTGGAAAATTATTTGGAATCTGGTGATGTTGTGCATATCCATTAATAGTTCAATAACCGACTATCAATATTCACCTTTGAAAGGTATTTTTTGTGATTTGCTTGAATTTGAATGCACACTTATTTTTAAATTATTGCGCTCGTTATTCGGATTACCCATTCCGAATGGTGATACGACGTAATGGATAACATTGAAGATCGGTGTTGAAGACCGGGTATTTGCGAGAGCGATAGGATGACCTGTCGATTGACTCTGCACCGAGTTGCTCCGGTATAGAGTTCTCCATATGTGATGGGGAATCCGATCAGGATTGTGGATATCCGGATTGCAAGGACTTCTTTGTAAGTGCCTTCGGTTATGTTCGAGCCCGGAACAGACTTGTATGGATAGTATGTCTGACATTACAAATTGATATAAAGCTGATTTCTTTCAAATATATTTCTGTTGGTGGCGAAGAATTTATTCTTTTAGCTTAACACCCTTCTCTGAGACGTACGAGCTCAGAGGTTATGTAGTTGAAGGTTTTTAGCAATATATTCCCAATTTGGTAATGTGACATGCTGAGTGTTGCTGTGAAATGATCATTGTGTTGATTATTTGTGATAAAATCATCTGTTTGATCGTTTATCTTTGTGATCATTTGTTGACCCAAAGCATGGCTTTTGTATAAAGTATGTCTTTGTGGACGTGACTTCGTCGAGCCTCACACCCCGCAATGGTCAAAACAGGAAAGATGCGGCATGGTTATGAGGGGTAGCTCCCTTTAGGGTATGTGCATTTCCTTCTGGAAAAGGGTGGTATCATGGTATGGAGCCCAGATACTTAGTCATGTTGAAACACTTTATTTATGATTGTGTGATGTTGATTACGAGCACTCGGTTGAAAGGTCCCAAAGGACCGGGGGATGGCATACTCGTGTCAGTAGTTACCCAGTTAGGGGTAACCCGGCCTTGTGTTGGCAGAGATCTGGTTTGGTTCGCGGGGACGTCCTTTCAGAGGCGTTCTCATGTGGCAATGGGAAGTTCCTTGGCCTGAACATTCGTTGGAAATCCAAAGAAACAATACGAAACCCTGTACGGTTTTAGTTGTAGAACCTGCCATTTACTTATGGTGGTCACCACTGTTTAGATGGTAGCTATAGTAGGCATAGTTTGAAATGTCTATGTTGGCTAATATTTATATTCTACTTTCGAAATAAATTTTTCCTACACTACACTAGTAATAATATCAAATGTCTTTTAATGCGTATCAAGCATCTTTGACTATCATAAGGAGAAATCTCCTCCGATTCTGCGTTTGCATTGTGTGTGTGTGAGGGAGGCCTTATGGTAGTCTCATTTTTAAAAGCATTGCGAATTGACTTTAAAAATATTCCTCTATTTTGATTTTAAAGATAAATAAACTGTTTTGAGTTCTCACACCGGTCACATGACTAACTCGGAGTTTATTGTTTTCCTTCCTAAACTCTGGGTGCCCACCAATTTCCACACGGGCAGTCAAGAGTTTAAGGTTTATCAGGATATTATGGAATTCAGGAGTTGCTGGAGGCAAGCTGGATGGCATGGCGTATTATTAGTATATAGTATTTCTTTTTCTGCTGTTTGTTGTAGTTTGTTGTTGCACACTCTGATGTAATGTACTGTAATGTGATGTAATGTAATAACTGATATAGTTCTTTGTTTAAAGATTATTCATTTATGTATTATATGTTGTTCCGCTGCGATTGTGAGATTTTGATATTGTTCTGCTGTTTCCTTTCCGTTCTATTTTCTATCTTTTTCTCTCTTCTTCTACCTTTTTCTTCTTTTTAAAACCCTAACTATTCGGTTTTTCGGCAACGAAAAATCTGCGTACGTTACATGTGGTATCAGAGCATATGGTTAAGCGACAGCCATGGTTCTGTTGGGTATTACTCATTAGAGATAGAGTCAGTAGTACTCTAGAATGAGTTTGAGTGTAATAATAGCTATGAGAGCGTATTTGTTAGTGAATATAAAATTGTTTTGTATTGTGTTGATTTATTGGTTGATTGTTTATAGATTCCAATCGATGTAGTCTAGCTAACTATCGTAGATAGGAGTTTCTAAACTCTTAAACAAGATAAACCGACACGATATTGTTTTAAATTGGGTAAATGAAATAATTTTACCTTGAGTATATTTTTATATAAAGGAATAATTTTTCAGAATTATTAAAGTATATAAGTTGTTGAATAAGATGTTTGAATAATCTAATAAAAGAACAATTGTATAAGCAAATGAATTATAAGAATTGAATTATAATTAAAGTGATTTACAATTATGAAATAAACTTATATATATAAGAAGTGAAACTATATGAATATATTTATGAATATGAACTGTAAATAAAAAATGAATTTAAAGTTAAATGGAAATTTACTTTAGAATTGGAATCTGAATTTATTTATAAGTTGAAATTTAAGTTATGTAAAACCAAGTGATGTTTATAAAAAAAGTATAACTTAAGAAATGTTGAATTAAGTTGATATTGGTATCAAAGTAAAATAATAAAGTTAAGTGAAACTTAAATAGAATTGAGTTTGATTGGAAGTGAACCAACTTGAATATGGATTAGTGAATATAAACTAATTGAGAATGAATGTTAGTAAAAACATCCACTGTATATGAATCAAAAGTGATTAAATTGAAAACCCATTTCATTGAATATTAATGAGAATATGAATGAATATTTATTGGTTATGGATGTTAGTTGGATGATAGTTGGTTGATGGTTGAATATAATGCTTTTACTGCATTTGCTATGTTGGCATATATAGTTATTATGTTGCTATATGTTGTATATCGATACCATTGTATATATACATGTTTCTCATTTGTTTGTTGAGTGTTTAGTAGGTGCGGATCGCGTTTGCTTCGCATTTGGAGCTCGCTTTCGTGCTATATTAGCCGTATATGCTCGCTAATAAAATATAAGGTACATATCACGGATTAAATATCGTACTTTTACACTTTTGCCCTGTGGGATGCCTCATTACTTGATGAGATGTATATTTGTGATATATATACTGTCATTTTTTTTTCGGATCGAGCCGCGCAAAGGAGACTATGGTGAATTTTTCCGAAAATTTAAGGCATTAGAAAAATTTGAGAAAAATTGGAAAGTTTTGAAAACTATAACTTTGATTCGGAATTGAAAGTTAAATGATAGTAGTTGTTGTTGAAAAGATAACTAAGTATGATTTGAAAGCTTAGTAAAGTTATTGTAAGAAGTTTAACTATGGATTTTGGGAAAGTTAATAGATTCTATAACTTTTCTTACTTAGTAATTTCGAGGACGAAATTCTTTCAAGGGGGGAAGTATGTAACGACCCAGAATTTTAATTAATTAAAATTTGTATATTTAATTAATTTTAAAATATTAATAAGTGAAATTTTTAAGTCGAATAAATTTTATTTCGAATAATTGGATTTAATTGAATAATTAAATCGATAATTTAATATGTTAAATTATGGAAATAAGTGAAAATTGGGTTAAATATGATTGCAAATGATTTGTAAAATTTTATTTTATCATATTGAAGTTAGAAAGATGTTTTTGAACTTTTAAAATCGAATTAAAAGTTATTTGTGAAAGTTGAATATTTTAATATTTAATCGACTAGTGAAATTAGCCAATTTTTGAACAGTCTCAGAATTGGACGAAACTAGTTCCATTGGATCTGTAATAGTTAGTTATAATCGTATTTCAATTTTAGTAGCAATCTGAGTTATCGTTTGATCGTGGCAGCTCGAAACGCATCGAAATTGTTTTTAATATTAATTTGGCGAGTTAAAATAGTCATTTTTCAAAAAGTCTCGGATTTTGACGAAACCAGTTTCATCGGATCTGTAATGTGATATTATTGTATGGTTTCAAATTTCGTGTCAATCGGATTTACCGTTTGTCCGGTGCAAGCTAAAACGCTTAGAAAATCGTTTAATCGGTTTAATTTCAAATTGAACGTTTATTGCCATAACTCGCACAGATGACCGAATTAGCTCCCGAAACGCGTTCCATTGTGTTCGGAACGCGGGGTAAACCTTAGAAACACCAACCGGCACGCTTCGTTTGGAGTTCGGAAAATTTCGATGAATAGTAAATTGGGCGATTTTCTATATAAGGGCTTATAATTTTCATTTTGCAAAGTAAAAACACAAACTAGGGTTTGCAAAACTGCAGGCCGCCTCCATATCAATGGATGGCCGAAAATCACAGCTCTTCCCCCTCTCTTTTCTTTCAATCCGTGCAATATTGCAACAAACTTCCAACTAGAAACTTGTAGAGGACGACGAGGCGAACCTATCCAACGGTCAAGATCGTCATCAGAGCATTGTGGTCGCCAGAAACTGGCTGTGAAGTACACACGGTCGGCCTCGAGATACGTGCAAATGAGATGACCGAGTTTCGAGCCATGGCAGCCGAGCATGGAGTTCGAGACACTCTTCAACATGGTGCTTGCTGATCGAGTTCATGTCGCTTGTAGTGGTAGTATAATTAAACCCTAATTATGTATGATGGGTTCTTTGTTCGGCCTGGGAACGTGAAAGAGGGAGAAGGGGGGTGCGCGCAGTCTTGATGAGGGAGGCAGTGGATCCAATGGCTCTGGATAGCTTAGGTTTAAAATTATAAAGAATTATGTTGTAATTTATATATATAAAATCGTGAAACTTGTAAAAATCATATCTTTTTCATACGAGGTCGAAAACGCGCGAAACCAATTGCGTTGGAATCGTATGGACGAGCACTACGCTATGGAGTTAGATTGGAGTCGTTTGGAGTTAGTGAAAATTTTAGGTAAAATTAAACGTCCGTTTAATTTTATTCGAAATAGATCGCTAAAACGAAATTGAAATCAAGGTGAGAACTTCTCACTCAATCGAACAGTTTCAATTTTAATTTCAAATAGTTAGATTTACAATTCTAGAATGCATGTTTGAATGATGATTGATATCTATTGATTGTTAAAATAGACATTATGCGCCGTTAGTAAGCGGATGTTATTTATTAAAAACATATACCGCGAATATTTCATAAACAGTGAAATTGGTATTATATATAATAGCAATATATATATATATTGGCATATGTATATATTGCAGTTATTGATTTCCCGCATTGTATAGCGGATGAGACCCTATTGCGCCGTCTATTAAGCGGATAATATTTTAAATCCCATATACCGCGATGATTCCGTACTGGAGCGGAATTGGTATTGTGCTAATGTTTGTGGATGCAGGAAAACAGGTTGGAGGGATCCAACTGGATTCCTCGACAGTATTTATTTGATTTCAGATATTTTGATATTTGATGGATTATCATATCGATATATGATATCGTTGTTGTCGTGATTGACTATTTGGTGTGTAGCATCATTGGGCCAAATTTTGGAATTTTAAAAGGATTTTTAAAGTGATTTTTGAAGAGTATACGTTTATAAAATATTTTTTGAACTGATTCATTTTAAATAAATAAACGTTTTAATTTTAATGTTATAAAAATTATGGTTTTTGAGAAAAATAGTTAATAGTTGATTTTTGAAAATATGAGGGTAATGATTTTATAAAATAGTTTAAATTGGGATTTTTGAATCTATTATAAAAAGTTGAAATATAGGATTTATAAAATTTGATTATTTTATAAATCAAAAACGGTGAAATTATAAAGGAGTTTAAAGATGTTTTAGAATAATAGTATAAATTGATTTATATAAGAAATTTATAAATTGATATTTATAAATCAAAGTATTGGAATTATAAAACGAGTTTTTATAAGTGTTAGAATGAATTGTGAATGAATTTCATAAATGAATGAAATTTATAGAATTATAAACGGTGAAGTTATAAATGGAATTTTATAAGCAGTAGGTTTATAAAATTTATGAAGTTATTAAAAGAATGGTTTTGGATAAATAAATGAATCTTATAAGTTATAAGATTTATAATTTGGGAAGTTAAAGGAACGATCTTGTAAGCAAATAAATTATAAGTGATTAACTTATAATATGAATTTCTAGTATATAATTGAGATATGAATTGAGATAGGTTAATAAAGGAATTTACAAAAGGAAGTTGTTATAAAATAAATAGAAATGGAATTTATAAACATTGTTTTATAAATCCGCAACGACTTATTTTGGATAATTAAATTGTTGTAACTTATTTATGGAGTTATATTCACGTTTTAGACAGTGAATAATCCTTTAAAATAAAATGTATAGAAGTGATGAAATTGGTTAACGTAGTATATTCACGTTTTTGAATAGTGAATAATATGTTAAAGAAAATGTTTTGGATGTGATATTTTAAAAAGAATTAAAACGATCTAACGATGTTTTAAATGTGATAAGATTCGAAACCATAGATTTCAACATTCATTGTTGAAATAGACGTTTTCGAGAAATAGAAGGAAATGGTGGACTATAACACTGTTGTTATAGTAAATGATTTCCGAAAGGAAATGTTTGTATAGTATTGGGATTTATATATCTATTTTAATTTCAAATCCCTATACTAGTGATTTTGGGTTGTCGTAACAATGTTTTACGCAACATTCGTTTTGGCCCAAACAAATATGGTTAAGAGAATGATTTCCTTAAAGAATGAAATATATACTTAATTTCGATTTAAGTATATTGAATATTTTCCAAGTATAGAAAATAAAAAGATTTGTGAATTACTTATAAATAAATAAGCATGGAAATGTTTTTCCAATGTGAAATGAAAAGTCTAGAGAATTTATCTTTTTGAAGATAAATTGAAATGAATAATTGAAATCGTTTATTCATAAATATTTTGAAATATAAATTCATTATGGAATTTATAAATGAAAAGGAGAATTTGTTTAAAAATAAATATTGATTTATTTTTGAGGTATTGAGACATATATCTTGTAAAGATATTTTTGGGAAATAAATAATTTGGAAAATTATTTGGAATCTGGTGATGTTGTGCATATCCATTGATAGTTCAATAACCGACTATCAATATTCACCTTTGAAAGGTATTTTTTGTGATTTTCTTGAATTTGAATGCACACTTATTTTTAAATTATTGCGCTCGTTATTCGGATTACCCATTCCGAATGGTGATACGACGTAATGGATAACATTGAAGATCGGTGTTGAAGACCGGGTATTTGCGAGAGCGATAGGATGACCTGTCGATTGACTCTGCACCGAGTTGCTCCGGTATAGAGTTCTCCATATGTGATGGGGAATCCGATCAGGATTGTGGATATCCGGATTGCAAGGACTTCTTTGTAAGTGCCTTCGGTTATGTTCGAGCCCGGAACAGACTTGTATGGATAGTATGTCTGACATTACAAATTGATATAAAGCTGATTTCTTTCAAATATATTTCTGTTGGTGGCGGAGAATTTATTCTTTTAGCTTAACACCCTTCTCTGAGACGTACGAGCTCAGAGGTTATGTAGTTGAAGGTTTTTAGCAATATATTCCCAATTTGGTAATGTGACATGCTGAGTGTTGCTGTGAAATGATCGTTGTGTTGATTATTTGTGATAAGATCATCTGTTTGATCGTTTATCTTTGTGATCATTTGTTGACCCAAAGCATGGCTTTTGTATAAAGTATGTCTTTGTGGACGTGACTTCGTCGAGCCTCACACCCCGCAATGGTCAAAACAGGAAAGATGCGGCAAGGTTATGAGGGGTAGCTCCCTTTAGGGTATGTGCATTTCCTTCTGGAAAAGGGTGGTATCATGGTATGGAGCCCAGATACTTAGTCATGTTGAAACACTTTATTTATGATTGTGTGATGTTGATTACGAGCACTCGGTTGAAAGGTCCCAAAGGACCGGGGGATGGCATACTCGTGTCAGTAGTTACCCAGTTAGGGGTAACCCGGCCTTGTGTTGGCAGAGATCCGGTTTGGTTCGCGGGGACGTCCTTCCAGAGGCGTTCTCATGTGGCAATGGGAAGTTCCTTGGCCTGAACATTCGTTGGAAATCCAAAGAAACAATACGAAACCCTGTACGGTTTTAGTTGTAGAACCTGCCATTTACTTATGGTGGTCACCACTGTTTAGATGGTAGCTATTGTAGGCATATTTCGAAATGTCTATGTTGGCTAAGATTTATATTCTACTTTCGAAATAATTTTTTCCTACACTATGCACTAGTAATAATATCAAATGTCTTTTAATGCGTATCAAGCATCTTTGACTATCATAAGGAGAAATCTCCTCCGATTCTGCGTTTGCATTGTGTGTGTGCGCGGGAGGCCTTATGGTAGTCTCATTTTTAAAAGCATTGTGAATTGACTTTAAAAATATTCCTCTATTTTGATTTTAAAGATAAATAAACTGTTTTGAGTTCTCACACCAGTCACATGACTGACTCGGAGTTTATTGTTTCCTTCCTAAACTCTGGGTGCCCACCAATTTCCACACGGGCAGTCAAGAGTTTAAGGTTTATTAGGATATTATGGAATTCAGGAGTTGCTGGATGGCATGGCGTATTATTAGTATATAGTATTTCTTTTTCCGCTGTTTATTGTTGTTTGTTGTTGTACACTCTGATGTAATGTACTGTAATGTGATGTAATGTAATAACTGATATAGTTCTTTGTTTGAAGATTATTCATTTATGTATTATATGTTGTTCCGCTGCGATTGTGAGATTCTGATATTGTTCTGCTGTTTCCTTTCCGTTCTATTTTCTATCTTTTTCTCTCTTCTTCTACCTTTTTCTTCTTTTTAAAACCCTAACTATTCGGTTTTTCGGCAACGAAAAATCTACGTACGTTACTTAATCTCACTTAATCCATAATTATTAATCATCTTTGATTAATCTCAATCTGTAATTAACTACCCTTAATTACTTATCAAATTAATCACTCCTTAATTCTTTCTTTAATTAGTCTCTTGATTAATTATACAAAATAATTTAATCCAAATTACATTCACAATTCTAACATTATCTACTAATTACATCCTGTAATTATCTCTAATTACTTTACTGAGTAATTTCACTTCATTAATTACATCAGGTAATTATTATCAAATCCAATGTTTAAAATTAATTAAACTTAATTAATTAATTTCAACCAACCTTAATAAACTTCATTAATTACATTAAATAATTAATGTCTTAATTACTTTCATTTAAGTAATTAAACTTAAATAAATTTTCACAATTTATTATCATTAATTAATTAATCTAATCAATTATTAAATTTTTTTCATATTAATTAGTTACTAAATAAACTTTAGTTAATGACCATCATTAACTATTATTAATTCTTTAATTACTTTTCTTTAATTACTACTTAATTAATCTCTAATTAATCCAAATTATTAATTATAAATAAAATAAATAATTCACTCCTTAATTATCTTATTTATTTAATTTACTTTAATATCTTAATAACTTCTAAGATAACCCATTCCTTATTTATAATTACATAAATATTAAAATGTACTTAGAACATTTCATTTAAAAATTTAAATTCAAATTTCATTTTGAATCTAAAATTCAAAGTTATATTAAGAATTAACCAATTTAAATTTCATTTATTATTCTTTCCAAAATAAATGTAAATAACATTTATTATTTATTATTAAACTTATATAAGATAAGTCTTAATTTACTTTATTTAATTAAAACTAAGTTTTAAATACCTTATAATTTAGATTATAAATTCAAGTTAACAATCATTTAACTTCCTTTATAAACCATTTATAATGATTTCATTCAAAAAGAAAAATCAAATTAAATATTTTTTTGAAAACAAATTTACTTCAAATAAACAATTTATATTTAACTTGTTTGAAAAACATTCAAATTTTAAAACTTATTCAAATATCCAGATTTTTAAATTCAAAACATTTGAACCCTTCCTTATTTAAATTGTTTGAATTCAAACTTGAATGGAACTCTTGCTTTACACCTTGGTTTTTAAACTCCTTATTTAAAAATACAATTCATTTTAAAAACTAGAAGATTTAAAGATTCTTAAGAAAACTGGACTTAACTTTTGAATTCAAACTGCTAATCTAAAATTAGCTTTCAGATTTACAATGAAATCTAAATTTCAAGAAAACTGTCAGGTTCTTTTTTTATTATTTAAAACGGAAAACCATTTTCAAATTTGAATACTTATAAGATTTCAAAATCTTTTAAAGCTATAATTCTAACTGTAGATTTAAACTTTGTTTAAATCTTATCACAATAACTTATTCATTTAAATTTTGATTTAAATTTAAACCTGCAGACATTTTTTTTCCAAAAAACTGTACTATTGCAATTTACCCGAGCCAATCTCAATATGCTTCGAGTCAGTGTCTAAAGTACTTCGAGCAAACTCACCAAAAACACGAGTCCTTCTCTACTACCTTCCAGAAAACATCAGGATCCAAAAGTGCACGGTGCACGTGCACCGTGCCTCTGGCCCACTTCATCCACCGCCGGTGGCCTTCCCACATCGACGTCCAACTACTCGTTCCAACGCAACCATCAATCCACTCTTCTACAGTCCAAAATCGAATTCGAGTTTCAACTCCAACCTGGAAACAACCGAACACACCATATCTAAACCTGTCATCGGCTCATCCACGGCCCTCTGATCACCAGTATCTCAGCAACTCCGTCCACAGTCTCATCATCCACCATGCCATCGTTTCCCAAATTCTTGTTGAACTCGATCGCCTCTATAGGTCGAGCCAACCAAATCAATTTACCCAGCTAAAACTAGGGTTACAGGAGATAAATCGCTCCCGCAGCCTCCTCAGCGAAGTTCAACACCACTCACCATTTTTCCACACATCACCGATCACTCCTATATCAACACCCAAGATCCCGACCCCTCCAAACACATAGATCAACAGATTTTCCCAAAAACCCAAAAATAGTGCAAATCAGAATTGCACCTTCAATCCTAATTTAAAAATTGGGATTTTAGTGTTATAAATCATGGTTTGGATTATGTATTCACTTTATAATACTGAATTCATAGATTTTGCAGTTTGAAATTTTCATATTATTCAACATTCTCTGAGTTTCTTGGTTTAACAGAGATACCAGAATCTATTTTAATAATATTAAGTTTTTAAAACTTAAACTACACTAATTCAAACATACTTGGTTTGTAAATTGAGTCTTAACAAACTAGATCAGGTGGTTTTTAAAAAAAAAACTAAAAACTTAAGCCTGGAAAAGAATATAAAGACAGAGCACAAAATCTCAATGCTCACTATACGTCCATATGAACATTCAAAAATATACTTATAAATGCATCCATAAACATATTTGTTATCAGTGATAAACATGCAACCATACTTATATTTTAAATCACTTAAATTATAATGTTACTCACCCGATTCAATAAGAAGAACAGAGCACCCAAAATTGAACAGCCTTTATACTTGTTTTTGCTGAAATGCTTTTGTTGTTGATTTATAAAACTTACATGCATGCTCCATTTTTGAAACTTTAGTTACTGATGTTTCAACTTGCATTTGTTACCAGGTTATATGCTTTAAAAACTTGCTTTAATTCCAGGTTTGTATGTAGAAAACTCCATATTGAAATAATGCGGGCTCAAACAAAAATTTGAAATTGCAGGTTGATAATTTGAAACAAGTTCTGGGGTGAGGAAAAGTTGATCACTGATTGTTTGAGGAGTAATTTGCAGGCTGTTTTGTTTTGATTTGAAAATATTTGGTTTGCATGCTTTTGGTTTGAGGAGTGGATTGAATATGTTTCAGATTTTGGGTTTTTCCATTGTTTATTAGCTTTAGAATTTTGGACAGAAATAAGATGGAAGAGGGTTTTGTTTATAAAAACTGAAATCATTAAAAATAAAGTCAAAAGAAAATGCTAATTAAAATTTTGACACTTGTCCCTACATATTACATTTTTCAAGTAAGTATGTAAATTAATTAACACATGCTCATTTAATTTGTAAGATGTTTACATTTGTCACAAATGTTAATAAGTTAAAATTAAATGTTAATTAGTTATTTATTTAGATGTTAATAAGCTATAAATTTAGTTAACTTATATTTTAAATTAGATGTTTAATATAAGATATGTTTAGTTAATGAGTTAACATGCATTTATTTACATGCATATAGATTTTAAAATGAATAAATCAAACTATATTTATAAAATTAAACTTATACAAATATTTCAAAATCAAAACAAATTAAAAAAATTACACTTTAGAATTTAAAAACTTTGAATTCAAGTTCAAATTAATTTTTGAAATCCAGTTTATTTACAAATATAACTACACAATTTAAATTTTTGAAAAACAATTATTTTTATTAAAATTTATTTGTTGAAACAATGTATTATTATATTTCTAGAAATAACAATATTTAATAACCATAAATAACTTATAAAAGAAATTATCTTCTTTATTAATAAATTATTTATTTTATTCAATTATATCAAAATGACTCTTATTGTAATTTTATTAAAATTTAAACTTAAGCTAAACATATTTTAAATTACTTTAATATTTATCTTATGTATTTAAAACCATATTTATTTATTTAAATAACCCTTTTTAAAAGTTCAACTTTTAAATAAAATCATAATTCCCAATTTACTAAAGATATATATTTTATAGAAAACAAGATTTATTTATTTATTAAATTTAAAACAATACTTATTTACAATATATACAATATTCTATATATATTATAAATAGAATTTTTTTTATTAGATTTAAAAAGATAAAATCAATCAAATAACTATTTATTTTATTGAATTATTAAATTAATTCAAATCTTACTGCAAAGATTATCAAATCAATTTAATTTTTACTTCAGATTATTAAATTGATATTGCTTTCAAATTCCGGGTCATCACATACACTCTCCCCCACTCAAAACTTTTCGTCCTCGAAAAGGAAGAAGGTAGGGGAATAGAAACAACCTGAAATAAAACTAAATTGATACTCAAACTAGAATCATTATTCTAAACCATACAAATTCAATTTTAGATTAAATATTCATCTATTTAATTTCACCAAAGTTAAATTTAACTACTTCAAATTTCATTACTTCATCTTCCAATTATCTTAAAATAAAAATTTCTAAAATCATAAGTTTGAAAATCATTTGTTATACTAAAAAACGTGTTCAATAAATTAATTTCTTCTTTATTCCTAATTATAATTAAATTTATTTCTCTTAATATCTGTTTATCATCTATGTTAAATATGTTTACACTTATTACAACTACTTAAATTTATTCGTAGTTCCTTTAACATCATTTTATATTGTAAATTATTCCATTACCCTTTTATTCTATTTACCTCTGTAAATCTTTTTAAAACTAGAATTTAAGTGTATAACATTTATTATAACCACTCAAATTTTATTTATAAAATCTTTTTATATTGTATATTATCCAATTACATTTTTAACTTCTGAAAATCAAGGTAAGTTTATTGAAATGCAATTGTGTATTATACAAATAAAACTTTCAAATTCAATATCTCAAGTTTGAATCATTTATTAAAAAATTTGATTTTCTTTTTATAATTGAAATTATTCTTCAAGATAAAATTTAAGAATTAAATTTCTGATTCCCATCAAACCATTTAGAGATAAATAAATATATGTACATAATATGTCAAATCAAATTTAAATTATATATCTATTATTATAAATCAAGTCATATTTTAGAGATTCAAATCAGTTGAATTCTCAAGGTAACACTGTAGCTAGACTACAGAATGGTCTCTTCACTTCTAAACTCGAAAATGAATGTCGATGATGCTACAGTCATCACCGAAATTATTTCCTAGCACCAAAGAGAAGAGCACTGATTTTTAAACCTTTAAAATTATTTGGAAACAAATTTCTATTCGAAAATAATTTAAATAATATATCCTTTTAAAACTTTAAACACAAGGTTTGAAACCATCGAAAATTGAATTCTCAAGTTCTTGTTTTAATTTCATTTCTGTTTCCAAATTAATTTATAACCTTTGTTTATAGTTCACTTATTTATATGAGACAAAACCCAAGACCATAAATAAAATCAAAGACTATTATCTCTTGACAACTAGTTAATTAGTTATAAAAATTCTGAAAGTTATACTTATATACACAATATTAGATTTTTTTTTTCCAAATATAGGAACAAATTTTTCAAAACAAGGATAGAGATTCAAATTTGATGGACTCAAATCAAAGAGAATTTTGATTTAAAGATAAGTTGGAATCAGAAGATTCGATGATTAAATACAAAATAAGGAACTGGATAAGTTTATACAAATCGCGGCCAAGCTTAACCGGGTCAACCGTGACTTAAAGAATAAGATCGATGTGGATTTTCTAGGGTAAGTCTACATTTGATCTGAAGAGATGGAGTTCAAAATAACCAAAGATACTAGCATCTAAACCGAGGATAAATATAAATCTCTGGTGAATCAATGCTAATTGTAAAGGAGTTTCACCCCTTTATTAGAATATTGGCGAGACCGCCAATTCACTATAAAGATCATCCGAAGTTGAGATAGGGGATACTCCAGAATCGAAAGAAGCTGAATAGAGAGGGACACGAATGGAATTTGGAACCGCAGGGAACGTTCCCAAAATTCAAAGGAAATCGAATCAAAAGGAAGAGATTGAATGAAAGTGATTCTGTAAATCAAATTTACCATACATTCTAAGTTTTGCCTAGAGCCAAAGCTCTGATACCAAATGTAACGAACCGGTATTTTCAACCATTCGCATCCGCACATGTCGGACTTGAATTGTTCAAAATACCGCGTTGTAAATAAAATTTGGCAAATCTCAGAATATAGAGTAAACAAATAATCACAGAATCACAGACATAAAATCAGAATACTCGCAGCGGAATTAAAATAACTTAGTGGTTCATGAAGCCACTAAAAATAAGTTCGAATTACATGGCCTTAAAACCAATATAGTTTGAAATAACCATATAAAATCCCAAATTCATTTGCCTCAAACTACATAGGCGAAGATAAAACTGAATAGAAAATAGACAGCAGCTCGATAAAGATGATCTTCAGCAGTCCTAGCTTCGGGGAAATGAAGTCCTAACTGATACTCGGGCTGACCCGAGCGTAAGAAACAAACACAAACACTCGAGTCAGGACATACATACTTATACAGTGTAAGCTAATTCAAGTGAACTGTAATATAAAGGCAAGTAACTTAAAGGATGCTTGGGACTGTCCATCCTCTAAGGATCCGTTAGACTATTTACTATGTAGTAATACTTTACTATTATAAAAGTGTCTATATTAAAGTAAACTTACTTTTAAATAGCGTTAAGGGGTTACCTATAAAGCCTTATCACGTAATAGTCCTAGTAGTCCATCCAATTTCATAGTCCCTCATGATCGGGAAGCCACCAGAGGATACCACACGGGCTACGGGAGAAAACCAAACTTGTACAAGTCGCGCTAGGGTAGGTGACATGGCACAACTAGGCAATGCCAAGGTAGATATAACAATTACGCTTCCGAATCGGTGGTAACGCGTAGCTGCTACTACTGTCCACCTCGAACAACACTCCCAAACCGAAGGTGCGCACCAAGCAATCACAAAGTAATAGAATGGCATACGAAGAAGTGCATCCGATCAAAGATGCTACCTCATTAGTCCGTCGATCGCTCCTGTTTTAGCCACCTTATGCCAACTCACGGGAGTCGGGTCCACGTATTTACCTCAAAGGAAGCGTCACCGCCATCCTACTTCATTCTGGAATCTCCACTGCGTACATAGTTGTCAAAGTGGTTTTCGATATCGACAGAGAGTATGCCCATATCCGATCCCAATCTCTTTAACAACCAACGTTATTACTACCCCTAGTTATAAAAAAATCCAAAATAGTTTTATATTCGAATCAAAATATTACTCTTTAAAACTATTTAAATGTGAAGTTATTATTCTTACAAAACCCAATATAAAATCCCATAGGTTTAGATTTAGTTCATTTGTATCAATTACAGTACTTGCAAAGTGCGAAAATAACTTTTTCAACAGATTTGAGCAAATTAAATTTTAGACTTCAATATAATTTCAGAAAAAATTTAAACCTTTATTTAAACAAATTTGACTTATAAAATCATAATTTCCACCTTTAAATAGTCATTTAAATTTCTCAATAATTTATGATTTTTTTATAAAGTAAAATTTGCAAAAATATATCTAACTTCTTTATACTTTACTTACTAAAATCGAGTGCAAAATTTTCTATGACTTCTACTTAATAATTAAGTTAAATTACCGTTTCAAAAATAAACTAAATTTCCAATAAATTTCTTAACTTACCTTTCTTTTAAAACCAACCTCCCCTCCCTAAATCAAGTTATATTTCAACTTCCATATTTCCACTAGTTTACCTATTTAATTCATAGAAAACTTAACCTTCTATTAATTCGCTTTGTATTCAAGCTATACTAAATTTTCATATTTTATTTCTTAACTTAAATTCCATTTATTTTACAAATCAAAATTTACAAGATAACTTTATACTTTAAATTTTTAACATTTATTTATTTACATATTTAACTTGTACAATATCACTATACAAAAAATCATTTTAATCCAATTTTAAATAAAGTATTATAACATTCTAATTTAAAAATATTTAATATTTCCAAAAAATATATATATAACCACGGGTCTGTATAATATTTTCTAACCTAGGTCAAGTGATATGGATAATATATCATTTCAATCCGTAATTTACAAGGTAAATCCGGGTACTATCATTTAAACCCGCAACCCTAAGTTAAATAAATAACTAAAAATAAACAAATAAATATCGTTCAGGCCAATCATTTCGGCCCGTAATGATTCTATTCTATAGGGAACTTGCAGTGTGATAAACAGTAAATAAATAAATAAATAAATAGCAGCATAAATATAACAGTAGATAACATAACTGATGATGTGTAAATGTAATAATAGGGTTTTAACATCATAAATTTATATCACAGGCAAGTAAAAATAAAAAATATAACTATTTTACAATTACACTTGTTATTAATTAACCGATCTTTAAGTATGTTTGTCGTTGAGAAAACTAACTTTTACGAAGCTAAAAATTTTGATTCAAAACTACGGTAACCACACAAGAACAACGTACAGAAGGCACAATCAATTATTGGAAGATGAGCCAATCCGATTCAGATCTTGATACAAAACAAAACGAATAAATAATTATGTGAATTTAAAACGATCCAAGCAAATTTTAAATAATAAAAAACTGGAGCGAGATTAAATAAGTGGGAGATTAGCACAATACGCTCGACCACTTCACCACCCAACTTGACCCAGATATATGAGCCTTGGTCTATTTATATGCACGCATTCATGCAAACCAGGGAAAATTGAAGATATAGGTTGCGTTCAAAAATACAAAGGCGGTGGGCTATAACTCTAAGTGGCGCAGCATTAAACTTTTTATATATATATATATATTTTAGAAAGAAAAGTGGTGAAAACTTTGGTTCAATAGTTTAGAGAAACTCATCACTCGGCTGTGCATGGGCACGTAAAGGGAAAGTTGGGTGCATGCATATATATTGTTTTTCCTTTTTTTTTCAAAAGGTATATGTGCTGTGATAAATCTCAAAGTGGTGCAACACATTTTTTTTTCTTAAAGCACGAGCTCATGCAACTCGGCCAATTGGTGCATCAAGGAGAGGGTTGCACTGATGGTGGAGGAGAGGTGGATGTAGGCGGGCGTGCAACAGTGGTGAGTGGTTGAGCAATTGTGTAGAAGTGAAGAAACAATGCATGGAGGAAAAATATATATAAAAGAAAATAGATATAGCGGCCATAGCTGATGTGGATGCTTACGCACGAAGAAATGAAGGCCAAATGTTGAGATTGCAAAAGAATATTATTTAGCGCGAGGCTTTATACCGAGGTTACGTTGATAAATAAAAGAAAACGACAACTTTTGAAACGGTAAGGAAAGATTGCGAGTGGGTTTGTATTAATTTGTGAAACGCAGGTTGCAAAAAATGGGAAAACACAAATTAATGCGTGCGTGATTTAAGGCAAGCAAGAATTCGAAATTTAGAACCTTAAAGGAAATAAATGATTTCTTTCATTATCAAAGGGGTGCGTTGATTTATATTAAAACAAAAGAAATTTGCATTGATTAAAGGAAGAAACGACAAGCAGTCTTTTGCTTTGAAACGGGAATGGAAATTTGGAATTTTTTTAATGCGAACGAGTAATAATAAAATAAAAAACTATGCATTAAATTGAGGTGAAAGAAATAGGCAAGAAATAAATTTATATCAATTATACATGGGAGGCAAGGAAAATTTGGAAACAAATAATTACAGTGAGAATTGATTTTTATTACCAGTGTAGATTGCGTGAATTAAGAGAATGAAACGACAAGCAATATTTTTGCATTGATACGTGATGTTTGAATGTTATCATGAAGGATGCGTTGATATGCGTGGTTACGTAACCAAGTGATAAAGTGACAAGAGAAATCTTGGCAAACATTTTGTATACGTTTAAAATTTATTAGGAAGTAAATGCGTTGATTAAAACGCAAGAAATATTTATAAAATGGGAAGGTGATGAAAATTATTTGCATACAAGGTTGAGTATTTAAATGAAAATTAGTATTGATTGCTTGGAGAAACGGTAGGAAATAAATGAAAAAATGGGTAGGTGAAAATATAGGAGGCAAGCAGATATTTACTCTGATACGTGATGCATTTTATGCGAAGGTGATTAGCATATAAAGAGAACACCTTGCGTTGATTGAGGTGAAAGAATATGCAAGAAATTACTTTGAACCGGTCAGGAAATTTGCGTGATGTTTGAATTTATGTAATCTCATTTGATAAATGCAAGGAATAAATTTTTGAAACGGCTATAGAGTTCATTTCCTTCCCTCTTGGAAATGCATGATTACGGACTAATTTATTTATTTATCGCGGTATGAATTTAAAAAATTCATACTACAGACGTAATAATTCATGCCCAAAATATAACGAAAATAACGCATTTAAATTTATACGTTTTCTTATTTATTTGTTACTTATATTAGTGAAATATACGTTTAAAGAGTATTCATTAAATACATACTATTTATACTACTAAATTAATCAAAATGGGTGCGAACGTACAAATTAAAACGTTCTTTTCATAAAGCTTATCTATAAACTATTAATTTTAAAATTTACTACTTAATTAAAATATGATTTGCTTACATTCTTTTGATTCATTTACCATTTTCTAAAACTGATGTCTGCAAGTAAAATATTAATTACTAAATTTTAAAAGGTATATAATCCATTTTTAAAAGAAACAAAAGTGAAATAAAATGTTGTTACAAATAATTCAGCTAAAATAAAAGAATTCGAAATTAGAGTTTAAAAGGTTTAATAAATGTTAAACTCTAACCAAAATAAGAATTATAAATAAAACGTTTATTGAAAATTTTGAGTTGATGCATAGATGGTTTGGATGGCAAGCAAAATGAGAGTAAATGCTAAGAAACAGAAAAGGCATAAGTTGAGGAGAAAGAAACTTATATATGTTTTATTCTTAAATGCAAATGAAAATGAGGAGTTTTGGAAACGATAGATAAATCTTCTTGTACATGATTTGCAAATGAGAAATACACGGCTAGGAAAATGTTTGTATGGCTAATGAAAGAAATAAAGAGGCCATGTAGAAAAAGGCAAGAAATCAAGTAATGACCTGATGGATTTAATTAATTTCTTCCCTTTGTATTAATAGTTGTTCTTAATTATATTGAATTTGTTAAATGTGTTCATTTATTATGATTGAATCCTCAAATGAATTCATTCAGATAAGTTTCATTCTTTTATATTACCTTATGAATAAAATATGCATTTCAACTTTAACAATCCTTCCTTATTTTATTACAAAGGTTATTTTTCTTCATATTAAATTCCTTATTTTATTACAAAGTTTATTTTTCTTCATATTAAATTACCAAAATTTTATCAATTTAACAATTTTAATTATTAAAAATTTATGGTTTATTACATTTAAATATTTAATTTTTGAATTTTATCTTTTATTATGAAAGTAAATAAAATTTTAAGAATACCGCTTTTCGTTTCATTGAAATCTGATTTGTATGGTGAAAGTTATGCGTTTTCAATATTTTGTGTAAATTGATTTATTGTTCTAATTTGTGTATATATATGTGATATGTCATGTTATGCATATATTTTACTTTTAAAACATTTTTAAAGTGTTGTTACAAATTTCTAATGTTTATTTTACTTTGTGTACAATTTTTAAAGTCTTGTTTCAATTATAAAGCTATTTTCCTATTTATTTTCTATTTTTCCTTAAATTGTTTGTAAAGGCCCGCAAATCTGTACCCCTTTAAGCTGGAAAAATTCCACAACAATTCAGCCAAAGAGGAACAAACTTACGAGTCTTTAGTGTTAAAGAATGAAGAGGTAGAAGAAAAAGAGAAAACAATAAACAGAATCTCACATTTCGCAGCGGAACAAATATAACAGATAAATATCTTTAAACAGAATCACTATATCAGTTATTACATTACATCACATTACATCATCAGAGTGTACAACAACGAACAACGTAAAGAAATATTACACATATAAGTGATACGCCTCGCCATCCAGCTCCAATTCCTGATTTCCACAACAACTTCTTGACTTTGCTCCCGAATAATGATAACTTGACTCTAGGCTGCCCGTGTGGAAAATTGTGGGCACCCAGAGTTCAGAAAGGGAACAATAAACTCCAAGTCAGTCGTAGGACTCGTGTGAGATCTTAAAAACCGTTATTTCCACAAAGAAAATAAAAAGAAATCCGCCATGCTTTTGGAAAATGAAACTACCATAAGGCCTCCCGCCACACACACAATGCAAACGAAGAATTGGAAGAGATTTCTCCTTATGATAGTTAAGCATGCTTATACACAAAATTCTTTCGATATTATTATTAGTGCATAGTGCAGAAAATATTTCGAAAGTATAATATTAATCTTAGCCAGCATAGACATTACGAACTATGCCAACTATAGCTAACATCTAAACAGTGATGACCACCATAAGTAGATGGCAGGTTATACAACTAAAACCGTAAAAGGCGCGTATTGTAGTTTTGATTTCCAGCAAATGGTCAGGCTAAGGAACTTCCTGCTGCCACATGGGCACGTCTCCGGAGGGACGTCCCGAGAACCTACCCAGATCTCTGCCAACACAAGGCCGGGTTACCTCTGTGACTAGGTAACAACTACTCGAGTATGCCATCCCCTGGTCCTTTGGGACCTTTATCCGAGGATCCTCTACACCAACAACCACAAAGCAAAGTACTTGCAGTAACCACAAAGGTTAAATATCAGGCTCCATACCTGACACCACCCTTTTCCAGAAGGAAATGACATACCCTAAAGGGCGCGACCCTCATAACCTTACCGCATCTTTCCTGTTTCGACCATTTCCTGGGTGTGTGATCCGATGAGGTCTCGTCCACAAAGCTACACTTTTTCACAAAGTCATGCTTAGATCAACAAATGATAAGCAACATTTCGTATTCCCCATTACCAGTTTGGGAATATATCGCTAGTAACCATCAACTACATAACCTCTGAGCTCGTACGTCTCAGAGAAGGGTGTTAAGCTAAAAGAATAAATTCTCCACCACCAACAGAAATGTATTTGATAAAAACAATCTTTACATCTCAAAGTGTAATGTCAGACACACATCTATAAAAGTCCGCTCCGGGATCGAACGGAACCAAAAGCACTTCATAGAAGCCCTTGCAAATCCGGATATTCACTAATCACGTCGGGAATCCCATCACAAAGGATGATAAAAATCTCTGTACCGGAGCAACCCGGTGCAGAGACAATCGACAGGTAATCCTTTCGCTTTCGAAATACCCGGTCTTCAACACCATTTTCAAATGTAATCCCATTTCGTCGTATCGTTATTCGTAATGGGTTTTATGACACAAGGTCCTCTCCCGGCTAATCCAAATAATGAGCGTTTATTTTAAAAATAAGTGTTACATTCAGATTTCAACAAATCACAACAATTTCCACTTTGATCTTTTAAATAAAAGATCCATCACAATCACAAGGGTTCGATATGGTTTTCGGATATCCACATGGATTCCGACCTCCGGTCGCATCAAAATTCTAATGTCATTTAAAGGCCAGTATTGATAGTCAGTTATTTAACTATCAATAAATATTCACAACAATCACCGAGCTTTCAATAATTTTCCAATTATTATTTTCAAAATATCTTCGCAAGACATACATACATACATACATACATACATACATACATACATACATATATATATATATATATTTCGCACTTCAACCATTTGAAAACAAATTTCACATCACTTATCCTAATGCGGAACACATTTCCAAATATTTATTTCCACTGAAAATCTGCCGAGATCAAATGCTTTAAAATAATTTAAATTACTTATCCAAGCATGTGTACTTAGAAATAAAACTATTTTAAATCACTTACTTAAATATTAGTTATGAAAATATATACTAATATCTTATATAATTTCAAGTCCAAACGAATTTTAAAATAAATTAGTAGATAGGATATCACCTACTTAAACATCCATTTTCTAAATCAAAAATCAATTTTAATCTTTAAAATAATCCCTTCTATAATTAATTTAATAAATCTTTACTTTATAGATTTCAAATAATTTCCCAAAATAATTTCTCCAACAATAATTTTTTTTTCAAACAATTTCTAGAAGTTTTAATTTATACTTCAAAAGCTACTTAAACAATATACTCGGCTTTCCAGGGAAGAATTCTCTTTCCATTTATATCAATTAGTAAATCTTCTCGATTTATTTTAAATTACACTCCAAATCTGTAAATTCCTTTCACACTTTTAAAAATAACCAACGTTAATTTTTAAATCAAAATTCCCTATCCTTTATAAAATTCTCATTCTGAATTTAAATTCCCAAATATCCACTGATATATGATTTTTAAATCGACTTCAAAAATCATATATAAACACCAAATCAAGTTCTAATTTGATTTCTAAATTAATTTACTATAAATTTTTTACTAAATTTCCAAAATCAAAATTTTATTTATTCTTGGTATCCTACGATACCAAAAATATATTTTGCTAAATTATAGCCTTCAATAATTTCAATCATACAAAGTCACACACAGATTATAAATAATCAACATACGATATTGAAACAAATTCAATTATTTGAGGAATCCAGTTGGATCCCTCTGACCTGTTTCCCTGCATCCACAGACGTTAGCACAACAATTAAATACCAATTCCACTTTGAGGTGGAATATCGCGGTATATGGAATTTTATAAAATATCATCCGCTATTATGCGGCGCAATAGGGTTTCATCCGCTGTATAATGCGGGAAATCAACAACTCCAATATATACTATATACTACTATATATATAATATCATCCAGTGAATAATTATTATAAATCAATCATCCAAGCACACAGTCAATCAATTTTAAATCTAACTATTTAAAATTAACTGGAGACTTTAATTAAGTGAGAAGATCTCACCTTTTGTTTATGCATGCAATCCATTTTCATTCCAGATTGTTTTCCTTCATTGAATTATACCTTGCATAAAAAATTATACAATTTTATTTATATTCGAATAAATCGAACAATCAATTATTGTTTAATTTATTTACTTAACCAAAATTTTTATTTTAACTAATTTGCCTTTTATAATTAATTTTGTAACTAAATAATTGAAATAAATTCATTAACCACATAAGCTACCTTAATACATTATCTCCAAAACAAACTTACCGTTAATGTTTGGTAGCTAAATAAATAAACAATTTATTTAAATTAAATTAAAGTTCACTTAATCTCATATTTAAAATACTGAAATTTAAAAGCAAAGAAACTAATACCTTAAATTTTTAAACAAATTCTTTTTAATAAATTTATTCAACTAAAAAATTTATATTGAAAACTAAATTCCCTTTGTATAAATTTACTTTAGTAATTTAAATAGCTTTAGATTAATCAATTAAACAATACATTTATACTTTATTTTCTGTAAATAAACAAACAGTAGACATTTTCTTTTCTTTTTACTGCCTTGCATGCATATAAAAATATGAAAACTGCATAAACACTTCTCTGATGAAACATGTTAATTTCATTTAAATTCAAATAAACAGAAATTTATACTTACTGTAACTATTTATTTTCTATATTATTTTCTCGAAAATATTGATGAATAAAATTCGTAAAAATACTTACAGTCGAGTTCGAATTGTTTGAACGAAACCTAGCTTCGTTGCCGTCACTTTCTCGCATGCCCTGCCTCATGCTCCCACTAGCTGTGACGACGCGCACACTGCCCTCTTGAATAAACGAAGTCACCACAGCCCTAGTTCGGCCATCGCAACCTCCAAATTCCCAAGCCACCATTCCTTTGACGCACCGCTTCTGCAATTACAAAGTCACTGCCTCCCATAGCCGAGCTCCCCCAGACTCAGCCCATCGAAATTGTGGTGGGCACCGAGTAACCCAAAGCTGCAAAACCCTAAAACAACGAACGTGCCTCCACCAGCGTGCTCACGCGCGCTTGCCACCAGGCCTCACCCTCGCGATTATCACGCTTGATACTGCTAGCTTCGACTCTGCCCCTATTTTTTCTGAGAATATAGGATTTCGATTTTAACCGGATTTGGTTTTGAGGAGGAATGAACTTTGAACGATTTTCATTTTTGAACTAAATCGTGGCCAGGGATTAAAAGAGAGAAGAGACGCACTCTTCCTTTCTGCTCGATTTTTCTTTTGATTTTCTTATTGTAATTGGAAAAAAAGACGACGTGCTCTGCTTTTAAAAAAGAAGGGATGGGATATTGGCGTGTTGAAGAAGGTAGGGTTTGATTTTCTAATTGATTTTTAAAATTTTATATTCAAAATATCTCTTATAACCTAACCCGAAATCCCGAACTCCTATCGAGGCGTGCCGCCAAGCGTTTATAACGTTTTATCTGCATTTCGAATACAATGGAACGTGTTCTGGAGGCTAATTCAATCATATGTGCAAATTACGGAAGTAAACGATCAATTTTAAATTGAACTAATTAAAATAGTTTCTATGCGTTTTGAGCTGCCAGGGTTAAACGACAACTCCTATTGCTACGAAAATTGAAATTCGATAATAATACAACATTACAGTCCAATGAGACTGGTTTTGTCGAATTCCGAGATTATGCCTCGGAAGGCTATTTTTAAATATTGATTTAAACGATAAAATTTCCAAAACTGAACAAATCATTTTCAAATCCAATTCTAAAGCTTTCATTACCATCAGTATTATAAATATGAATTTTCTAAGCCTTTAAATTATATTTAATCAGCTTAAACCGAAGATTCAAATTTTTACCCAAGCTTCAATAAAAAAGATTCAATAATTAAATTGCCAAACCCATAATAAAATTTTAAATTCAAGTTAAACTAACTTTCAAATATTTAAAATCAATTAAATATTTCGATTTCAAAAGTTAAAAATTTCCGGGCCGTCGCATTATTTATTTATTTTCTTTTTCACTTTATTTTGTTTAGCTTTTTATTTTTATTTACTAAAAATTAAATGGAAATTTGAAGTAACAAAAGTTTTAAAACTTATGACTTTTCATTGCATAGTCTCTTCATTTGCTTGCCCATTCACTTTCCATCTTTAGCCGTCCATTTCCTCTAGTATAGCCATGAGTTTTATTTTCATATCCACATGAAAACTACTCGTTTCCATTAAATTTTTGGCCATTTAGATCTGAGAACAAATTGGCAATGGCTTCTTCATTCTTTCTACTTTTTCTTTCCATTTTTCTATTGATTTTTCCATGGTTTTGCTTGTTTCTTCTTATGCTTTGCTCGGCCTACACCCCTCACCACGTCCACCGATCACCAAATCATTTCCTCCCCATCACCATACACGGCCTAACCATCCTCTCCTCTGACCAATACTGGCCATGACCATCCCATGGAGCAAACACCACAAAAAGTTGCAAAAAAAAACCCCTTGAAACTTGCATCGACGAGCTAGTTTCCACTATCTCCTCCATATCTTGCCTTGGCCACCACCATAGCCACCACCACCTGATGTACATCACATCTGACCATCAGACTCTCCACTGACCAGACCTGTACTAGCCTGGGCTGAGCCCAATTGACCCATAGGCTGAGCCAAAATGTTGCATCCAAGCTTGCCTTTTATGTTGTCCCTTTATATTCTACATGTTGCAACTCCTACCATCATCACTTCCTTGTAGCTGTACCTATATGACCCAAACCCAAGCTTATATCATCATTATGGCCGAGCAAAAGAACCCCTAGGTCAAGCATTTGGATGGCTAAAGCAAGGTCAAATCATTTTGTCCTTTGTTAATTTCAATTTCTAATTGTTTCAATATAAATTCTGTGTTGAATATTTATGTTAGAATGTCTTGTTTTGGGTTGTTGTTCACAAGATCATATCTTGGCTCTCTCTCCACTCACTTGAATCAAATGTCATGCTGTGTCGTGATATCATGCTTTCTGGAATTCATTTGTGTAGTTTTGATTGCTAACTCCAGCGTAAAAAGGTGACTATTCACTCATGATATTTATACTTATATAAACGGTCAATTGATAACAAGTGAATATGTAGAAATGTTATATCATGTTATATCTGCCTGTGATATGAACCATATGATGTTAACCCTATTTATAAACCTGTCATATATCTGTTACTGCTATATGATGCTATATTGTTTATTTTATTTTGTTCTCACACTGCAAGTTCCCTGTAGAATAGAATCACTATGGGTTGAAATGATACATACCCGAACTGACTTTAGAATAGGGAAAAATCGATATGGGCTGAATTGATAGGCCTGAACGATTTTTATTTATTTTATTTTACTTGGGATTGCGGGGTTGAAATGATAGATCCTGGATTTTTCTTTGTAAATTACGGATTGAAATGATATATTATTTGTATCACTTGACATAGGTAAGAAATTTTTATACAGACCCATGGTTATTTTATAAATTTTTTTGGAAATTTAAAGTATTTTTAAAATGTAAATATATGATAATTTGATTTAAATTGAACTAAATGATTTTTATAAAGTGTTAATGATTTTTCTACGGGTTAAAATGTGAAATAAGTGGATGGTTAAGTAGAAATTTGAAATATAACTAAATTTTGAAATTTGTGATTTTGTTTAAAGATGGAGTTAAGTTAAGTAAATAAAATATGATAATTTGTTTTAACTTTGAATTTAAATGATTTAATAAAGAGTATTTGATTTTTCTATTAATTAAAATGGTTAAATAAATAAATGAATGTTTAAAGGTGTAATTTGATATATAACTTAACTTGGAAATGTGAATTTTGTTTTAAAATATAAAAGTTAAGCTAAGAAAATAAAATGGAAATTTAATTTAATTTATGAAATGGTAAATTAAATTAAAGTGTAAAGTAAATGCAATAATTTGGAAAAATTATACATTGATTTTTTTGAATAAATCATTGAGAAATTGGATATTTATTTGTGAAATTTACTTTGCAAAAATCATATGTTAAAGGCTATTTAGATCACCATTTTAAAGTGAGAAATATGAAATATTGTAAGTTAAAATGGTTTAAATTGAAGTTTAATTGTTGCTGAAATTCTATTGTAAATTTGGAAATTCTTTTAATAACACTTCAGAAATGCTATCGTTTCTAAAATGAATTAAAATCTGAAATAAATAAATCTGCAGCACTTTGTAAGTGCTATAGTTGCAGAAATAAACTAAAGAACTAAATTAACTAAGGGATATTGCAGCACTTAGTAAGTGCTTTAGTTGCATAAACTAAAATCTAAAACTAACAAAAGGGCTACAGTAGCACTTGTTAAGTGCTGCAGTTGGCTGAAATGAGATTTTTGAATATAATTGAACCCTGAACTATTACAGTAGTTCTGTAAATGCTGTCTTTGCTGAATTGAACTATTTTTCAACTAAAACTGAACTATTAAAGCAATTTTAAATGTTGTCTTTGCTGAATTGAATTTTTTTCAAATGTAACTTGCCGTAGCATTTTTTAAGTGTCGCGAAAGCTGAAATTTTACTGTTTTAATGTATTTAAGTGAATAAATGAACTCTGAAATGGCTAAAATTTTGGGAATTTAATATTTGATTTGAAGGTATAATGATTTGAAGGTATAATGACTCCGCCTTTTATGGTTTAAATGAATGATTTTAATTCGAAATTATAAACCTTTTTGGAATTTTAACCACGGGTACACTCCTCAGGATTTCCTAGTGATAACTTTGATGCACACCTTCAATTTGATAGTGTGACTAAAGGTGAGCGATTACTGCAGCTCTGCCCTATCCTAGTCACATTTACACTATTAGTTGCATGGTTTACTTTAATATGGACATTTCTATGATAGCGTTTATTTCTTTTTGATTGATGGTTTAATGGATCCTTCAAGGATGGGCGATCCCAAGCATCCTTTAAGTTATTATGCATTGCTATTACAGTTCACTTGAGTTGGTTTACATTGTATAAGTATGTATGTCCTGACTCGAGTGTTTTGTGTTTTACTTTATGCTCGGGTCAACCTGAGTATTCATAGCTTTGGATTTCTCTTTCTGGTGCTAAGAATCGTTGGAGATTCTGCTTATCTAATTATCTATCCATTTTAGTTTAAGTTGTTCTATTTCAGCTCTTGTATTAGTGAACTTGTATGTATTTGGGATCTCTATTGTGTTTGTTTTCAGACTGATGTTATTTATTTTGTTTTGAGACTTTGTTATAGTAGCTTCATGAACTACTAGGGTATTTTTATTTCCGCTGCGAGTTATTATGATATTTCTGTGTCTATGATTGGTTTTATCTGTTCCAAATTATATTAAAATTTGTTATTTTGAATTATTCAAGTCCAACATGTGAGGATTATTGTCGATTTGAATAGTCCAAAATAGTGGGTCGTTATAGTTGGTATCAGAGCTTTGGTTTTAGGCAAACCTTAGCCCGCGGAGTAAAAACTCATTAGAGATAGGGTAGAAATACCCTGAATGAGTGAAATCAATCTCGGAATCATTTCTTTGTGAGTGAATGCATTTTTGAAGTATAAAATGATTTCCAAATGATTTTAAAGGATTTTCAAAGATTATATTGGTACAAACTTTTCCTTATTTTGAAGTCAAGATTTTCTAAACTTCATCCCTCCTGTATCCACTTTGTTAGTAATCTTTTGATTAGGAATCTTATCAATAGGATTCCTTGAATTTTGAAACTCTCCCACTTGTTCTAAAATCCATTCCTACCTCTCCTATTTGTATTCCTTTTATTTTTGAGCATTCCATAACTCCACTTTGAAGGACCTCTATAAAAATCGGTGATTCTGCAAATCTTTGAATGATTTGTAAAGGGGTGAAACTCCTGTACTATTGGCATTGATTTACCAAAGATTTCTATATCCTCGGTTTACGATGCTACCTACCTTCTGCTATATCTGGATTCTATCTCTGGTGATCGAATGTCGATTTGCCATAGATTTCCGCATTGATTATATTCCTGAAGTCACGTTTGACCGGTTAAGGTCGTCCGCGATTTATATAGGCTTATCCGTCTTCTATTTGGTAATTAAATTATCTCATCTTCGTTCGAGCTATCTTCAAACCAGGACTTTATTTGATTAGAGTTCCTCTAAATTTGAATCTCTGTTTGTTTGAAGTCAATCCCTGAATCATTCTATCTTTGGCGATCGAATGTCGATTTGCCTTAGATTTCCGCATTGATTATATTCCTGAAGTCACGAGATTTCTATATCCTTGGTTTATGATGCTACCTACCTTCTGCTATATCTGGATTCTATCTCTGTCGATCGAATGTCGATTTGCCTTAGATTTCTGCATTGATTATATTCCTGAAGTCACGTATGACCGGTTAAGGTCGTCCGTGATTTATATAGGCTTATCCGTCTTCTATTTGGTAATTAAATTATCTAATCTTCGTTCGAGCTTATCTTCAAACCAGGATTTTATTTGATTAGAGTTCCTCTAAATTTGAATCTCTGTTTGTTTGAAGTCAATCCCTGAATCATTCCTTGGAAATTTATGTTTAGTTGTATTTTGAAATTGTGCATACATCGAAATTATTATTTTGGTAAGGATGGCCACATTTTTTTATATAAAAGTGAAATGTTTTCCATAAGGACTATATACCTTGTAAAAATGAAATTTTGAAATTTTGAAAGGATTTGAAAATTTGAAAATTTATAAGAATTTGATTTATATAAAAATGATTTATAACTGAAGGGTTTTCAATTTGAATTTCGAGGGACTGAAGTCCGGTGTTTTTGAAATCGGTTTTAAGATTTTGGAAAATATATAATAATAATAATACAATTTAAAGATATTTTTCGAATAAGGAATGTTTCCAATGATTTCAATAAGTTCCAATGATTTCAAAGAGATTTCAAAGAAGTTTTAAGAAAATAGAAGTTCAGAACAAACTTGTGTCGCTGAAGAATAATTTCAGTGATGAGTGCACGCATCATCGACATTGATTTTCGAGTTTCAGAGTGGAGGAGAGACCACTTTAGTAGATTTGCTATGCGAGTGATTTTCTGAAAGAAATTTTGATTCTGAATTCCGAAGTATGATTTGATTTTTCAAAAGATATATGTGTATATATATTTGAAATAATTTAAAGTAAGACGGTGTTCAATCCTCGAGTTTCAGATTTGTTTTGGTATAACCTTATTTACTGGAATTGATTTACTGATTTGCTGCTGATTTCCAACTCTTGGATTTGAAATTTGATTTCACTAACTATTTTGAAGGTTCGAACACTTCCAAATCGAGGTTTAATTTTCAAAGCTAAGAAATTCTAAAGAGTATAAAATATTTGATAAAATATATAAGTTTTGTTTTGTATGTTTAAAGTATGAAGAGTATGACTTAAATAAATTTGAAACTTTTGGTAAGCAAATAATTTGCAAAAGGAAAATTGGATATTTCAAAAAAAAAGACTAGTTTAAAGGTTTAAAAGGGATGGTAATCATTTTTGGGTATAACTGATTTTGAGAAAATATTTGGTTTCGAAAATAGATTGGAATTTAAAAACCAGTATTTATATGATGATTTTTGGAAATGAATTCGTTTGATAGAAATTATGTTGATATGAAAATTTTGATTATTTTCTAAACCTGTTATTTTTGGAAACTTTGAAATGGAAGATATTTAATTTGGAAGAAATGATTTGGTGAAATCATATATGACTTTGAAACTGAACTGATATTGAAATAAATTGAAATTGAGAACCTTATTTTTCTAAATACTTGATTTGGGAGTGGTCGAACTTATATAAAATGGACTTGTATAAGTATGAAGTTGATTTGAAAATTATTGATTTGAAAGATACTCAATTTGGGAAGAGAAATCTTATATAATTGAAGTCTATATAAGTGTGATTTGATATGCTATTGATTTAGAAAGTATTCGATTTGAAAGTGGAATCTTATAGATAATGGACTTTATATAAGTATGATATTTGAAAGTGATTTGAAAAAGGTACTATATGATACATATTTTCGAAGTAAAGATATGGAAAGTACCTTTTGCTTGATTCCGCTCTGTAGCCACATCGTGGATTCATTCTGTAACGATCCCGATTTTTGAGTAAAAGTTAAATTTGGTAATTGATATAAATTAGTGAATTTAAACTGTAAATTAAATTAATTTTTCCAAGATTAACTAGGATATTTGTTTATTTGGACATTGATGTTAAAATTTAATTGGGGCTTTGAAATTCTATATTTAATATCTTATAAATAAAAAGTAACATCTCAAAATTTATCAATTTAAATTAGTAATATATTTAAACTTTGGAATTTAATTTGAAAATAAATTGAAAAGACTCAAACAAATAAAATAAGTGATAATCATATATGAATAAATTCCAATTTCTTTTGATTTTAATTTTTTTGAAATAATGAATGTTTTAAAAAATCATTTGAGTTTAAAATCATATATATATATATATATATATATATATATATAATGCACGTATGACTAGTTTGGAATGTAAACATTGAATTTGAATTTAAATTGCATAAGTATGGATATGAGTATATAAATAGACACAAATGGATTTTTGTTTCAAGTTTGAATTGAAATTTGAATCTAAATTTAAAATATATTTTTAAAAGAAGAAATATTTGGCTTTTAAAATCATTAAGGTGTAATTTCTATGATGTGAATATTGGTTAAAGCAATTCTTCTTTTAACATTGTATATATGTATATGCTAATGAATAAGGGGTATGTTTATTAATAAAATAAATGTGATATAAAATTTATTTAAAAAATTCTCTTGTCTTTGTAAAATTATTAATGTTAAACATACATAAGGGAGGTGGAGTAAAATTTACAATTATTTAGATCTCATGATTACTTTTTACAAATGGCATTCAATATAATTGATTGAATAAAATGATAAGATTTAAAAATTACAAAAAAATTTTCAGCTTCCATTTTCAAATTATCTAGCCTCCTGAATCTCTGAAAATACTATAACAAAATATTGAGCATTTCAAACTCCAACACCTAAAGAAAAAAATAGAAAAAAATCAGAAAGCTGAAATATTTCTTGGATTCAAAGTTGAAAAAAAATCCAAAAATCTTCTTGAACATCAAGCTGTATTTTTTACATTCCATCTCTCAGGTAAATTTTTTACTTTATCGTTTAATGAATTTGTAATTTTAAAATCAAGATTTAATTCCAATTCAAACTGCAGATTAGTTAAACAAGGCAGCTGCAGTTTTGGCCAAAGATAGTACAAGGATTCTCTGGAATAAAACTAAGGCAAGTAAATTTCTTTTAAAAATTTGAATTTGAAGTTGTTAATCAGTAATCAAGAAAAGATTTAAACAATTATATTCAACAGTTGCAGGAGGAAATTAAGTTCAAAGATTAAACCTATTTCTGGATTTCAAGTAGCAGGAAGAAAAAAAAGGCTTCTCTCTTGTATAAAAAAAATTCAAACTGTAAGTAATTTAAGACTGTTTGTATTTGATGAATTAAGTGAATAAATACAAAGAAGAGTAATCTGAGATCTGTACTTGCAAGTTGCATATCTAAGCTTCAAAAATTACCCAGGCTTTCATCTTCAAGTTTTAAAAAATAGTCAGAAGTCTGTTCTCTGTCTCTGCTTTTCTGCTTCTCTGTTTGCAAATATACAGGTGAGAAAACTATCACTTTTAAAACCCTTAACATGGTTTGGTGATCTGATGCTTGTGAGTATCCTTGAAGTCTGATTAGAAATTTGCTGACATGTTTGTATGTGTAAGGAATTAAGGGTGCATGTCTGAGTTTCCTATATATTCATACCTCTGTTAGTAACAGTTATTAAATTTTAAAAAATAATCCATATCTCCTTGTTTAAATCGATTTAAGCCATGAATCATGAAAGGAAAATGTTGATAATATCATAGAGTTGTTTTTAAAGATAATTCCAAATAAAAATATGAAATAAATATTGTGAAAATGGGAATTTACAGTGAAGTCATTATATACCAGGAAAATCGAATATTTTAATTTAAAGATCTGATCACCCAATCATGTTCGTATAACAAAATAATGAATTTTAGTATTGGAATCGCTACTTTTAAGTTTGGGAGTGGTGGGATTTTTTGAGATGAACATTATTCTAACTTTGGTCGAGTTGCGATGAACGGAGAATAATGGCTTGTCGTAATCATCGGTGGAGAGGGCTGGAGCATCAGAGAACCTAGGAAAAATACTAGGTGATTTTTTGAAACGCCGTGGTGGTCACGCGAATTCAATTTAGGGTTTTGACCCATGTTTTTGTTAAGGTCGAACATCTAGTTGTTGTAGCTTCTTCGATAGATTGGAGCTAATCGCGACTGGGGGAAATTGAAGCGGGGTGTCGTGTCGATGTTCTGGTCGATCGGAAAAGTCTCTAGCGATGATACGAGGCGGCGCGAGATGATTTTGGTCGATGGGTTGGGTTCGAGGAGATGACGACTTGCTCGATTTTGGGTTGCAACGATAATTTTGGTTTTGGGTGGTCAGAAGTTTCGTGTAGATCACCGGCGACTTGCCAGTGTGGGCGACGATAATCGAAAGTGATCGAGGCAGTAGTGCACGTGCACGAGTGTTGGATTGTGCCTGGATGAAGTTGTTTGGGGGAAGAAGCTTTTAACTCGGGTCATTGCTCGAGTTGATTCGTGGGTGTCTCGAAGTAGCGAATGACGTAGGGGAACCCGTAGTAAGGCTCGGGAAAACTAAAGATTGGCTCGGGTATTTTCTGTTTTGGCTTGGTTTAATATTTTTATAACCTTTTTTTAAATGCTATAAAGATTTGTACAGTTTTTAAAAAAAAAATTAAAACAGAATATAGATTTCAAAATTAAGTAAAAACATGTTTTTATTTGTGAAGTATTATAGTTTCCAGATTTTATTACAAAGCTTGAAGAAGTTTCAAAGTAAATTTTTGATAAGTTTTCTAAAACAAGTTTCAAACTTGAATTTAAATTCAAATATGATTTGAAAATAATTTGACGTGGTTTTGAAAAAGATTTTATGTTATATTTCTGATCGTTTTTCAAATGTAATTAATTATGTGATCAAATGGATAATCAAGTAATGACTTAGTAATTAAAGATTGTTTGATTACTTAATAATAAAAGGTTATTTGATTGATTAATTATAATTAATTATTAAAGATAAATTACTTAATTAAAAGTAATAAATTGATAACTAAAAATCGATTAATTAAGTGATTAAGATTAATTTGAGATTTATTAGTATAAGTGATTAAGGATAATCACTTATGGTAATTAATCAAGGATAGTCATTAATTAAAGGTTAATTAATTCATTAATAAGTGATTAAAGAATAATTAATCAAAATGGTTTGTAATTAATTAATATTAATTATCCAGGATTAATAATTGAATTCAAAAGTAGTTAATCTGATTTAAAGAAATCAGATAATTAAGTTGATCTTACTTATGGATGTTTGGACTCTATTGGATGATTGAATTCTTTGATATCTATGATATATGATGCTCTGTTTTGATTTGAGCCGTGTTTAATGTAATTTATTATCTGTGATATATATCTGTGATCTGTGAATGAAAGATAAGCGTTATAGTTTATACCGCTTATCAAATATATTGCCATATTTGAATCTGTGCTGATTGATGATGTTGCACTTTATTGTGTAAAACCCATGGACCACACTTTTACACACACAAATATGGATTGCACGTGGAAATGGGTTAGGTCACCAATTTTTGAAATAGTTTTAAAATTGAATTTTTGAATCCAAATGGTTTTGGAAATGGATTGGGTTTAAAGTAAAAAGTTTTTGAAAAGGAATTTCAAAGATAAAATTTATTTTTGAATAACTTGATTAAGTTTTGAAGTTTAAATAATTTGATTTAAATTTAGATTCAAAATTTGAAATTGCATTCCATTTATGATTTAAAAAGTTATACAAGTTTATTCGGGTTTTAAATCATTTTTAAAGTGATGTTTTGAGAATCTGAATTTAACGCAAAGATTTTAACTCGTATAAATGAAATCGGATTTTTTTTGAAATGAAAACTATTTGTTTTCAAATAATAAAAGCTTTCATATAAGAAAAGAAATTTCCAATTTGTATTAAAGGGATTTCAAGTCTAAAATGAAAATGGTTTTCCAAGTTATGAATAAATCTTTGGAAACGAGTTTGAAAGCTATAAGTTGTATCTTTGATTTAAAGATTTAATGAGATAATCAAATTGAAATGGAAATCTTGTGAAACTAGGTGAACTTGAAATAAATCTTTTTGTTTAAAGATTGAAATGGTAATTTGTTTAAATCATTTGAAGAAAGATTTTGGGTTTCTAAAAGTTATGACTTAACTGAAATTCCATATCCATATGTTTTTAAATATTGCGCTCATTATTCGGTTTAGCCGGGAGAGGACCTTGTGTCATATAACCCATTCCGAATAGTGATACGACGATAGCATTTGAAGACCGGTGGTGAATATCGGGTATTTGCGAGAACGTTAGGATAACGTATCGATTGTCTCTGCATCGAGTAGATACGGTACAAAGATTCCCTAAGTGATGGGAAGTCCGATCGGGATTGTGGATACCCGGATTGCAAGGGCTTCTTCCTTTATTGGACGAAGTGCCTTCGGTTCTGTTCGAACCCAGAAAGACTTGTATGGTTGTATGTCTGACATTACACTTTGAGACATAAAACTGATCTCTATCAAATACATTTCTATTTGGTGGCAGAGTATTTATTCTCTTAGCTTAACACCCTTCTCTGAGACGTATGAGCTCAGAGGTTATGTAGTTGATAGTTATTAGTGATATACTCCCAATTTGGTAGTGTGGCATGCTGAGTGCTACTGTGTATCATTTTTTGATCAAAGCATGGCTTTTGTATAAAGTGTAGCTTTGTGGACGAGACTCATCCGGACCTCACACCCCGGAAATGGTCGAAACAGGAAAGATGTGGCGAGGTTATGAGGGTCGCTCCCTTTAGGGTGTGTCATTCCCTTTTGGAAAAGGGTGGTATCATGGTATGGAGCCCAGATACTTAAATCTTGTGGTCACTGCAAACCTATCACTTTGTGATTGCTTTGTGGTTGAGAGGCGCCACAGATATAGGTCCCAAAGGACCAGGGGATGGCATGCTCGTGTAGTAGCTACCTAGTTACAGAGGTAACCCTGCCTTGTGTTGGCAGAGAGCTGGTTAAACTCTCGAGACGTCCCTCCAGAGGCGTACCCATGTAGTAGTAGGAAGTTCCTTAGCCTGACCATTTGTTGGAAATCCAATCTTCAGTATGCGTCATGTACGGTTTTAGTTGTGGAACCTGCCATTTACTTATGGTTGTCACCACTGTTTAGATGGTGGCTGTAGTATGCATAGTTCGGAATGTCCATGCTGGCTAGGATTAATATTATACTTTCGAAATGGTTTTTCTACACTATGCACTAGTAATAATATCAAAGAAATTTTCTCGTATCAAGCATATTTGACTATCATAAGGAGAAATCTCCTCCAATTCTGTGTTTGCATTATGTGTGTGGCGTGAGGCCTTATGGTAGTTTCATTTTCTAAAAAGCATTGCGGATTTAAATTTTAAATTCTTTCGTTGTTTGTTTTAAAAGATAAATTGTTTTGTTTGCTCACACCATTCCCATGACTGACCTGGAGTTTATTGTTCCTTTCCTAAACTCTAGGTGCCCATAATTATCCATACACGGGAAGTCTGTAGTGGGGTTTTTCCGATAGTCAGGTTTAGTAGATTATCTGGAGCTAGTTCAGTCTTTGGATTTGGACTGCACTTGCTTATCTATGTGAAACATCGTTATTGGGAGGTCGAGTTATTTCTGGATTTGTGCCTTAGAGATGGAGATTATCGATACTAGAGTTCTCTCTTGAAGACCAAATTGGAGATATTGTTCAGCTGATGGTGTTATCCTTTCTTTCCGCTGCTATTGTCTTGTATCACATCTCTGATGTATATTGATATCTATCCTATCATGATTGTATCTGAATATTGTATCAAATATTGTATATCGGATGTATTATTCATTTCTTCCGCCATGTTGTACTTAACGTGTTATAAGCTCCGGTGAACCAGATTCGACGTTTGGATCTGCGGCATTTGAATACGAGTGTCATATTCGGTGCTGATTTTCGAAGGCTGAGTTAGGGTCATTTCATTTAGTATCGGAACTGAAGGTTGAAAATTTAGCTCAGGAGTATAACACATTAAGTAACTCATTAGAGATAGAGTGAAGTATACCCTAGAATGAGTATATCCCTAAGATATCCGTTCGAATACCTCAAAAATTCTCTTACTATCCACTGATAGTGAGTATGAGTGCGAGAAGAGGACGAGATAGGGGACAGGGGAGTACCACTACAAATGGTCAGTACCCTGCGATAGTGGAAACAACTTTCTTCTCAATCTCCTTTGATTCGATTCCAAATTCTTTTGATTGCTACATGACAGCTCCAGAAAGAAGTTTCGCTGTGATGGTGGCCCTACGAATCGTTGTTGAAAATCCTTACTTCGTATCTTCATCGGTTTCTTATCAGTTTTTCCATTTAAACTTTAATGAATTTGAAATTGAAAATTTTAAATAAACTGGAAATTTTAAATTAAGTTAAATTGGTTAACAAATATAAGGCTAAATTTGATATGTATCAATAAAACGATATCGGTTAAAAACCAAATTTGAAATTATATTGTAAGTTCTTGTGTAGATTGAGGTCCGAAGAGGGACAGGTTAGTACATACTTTGGGGTGTTCCGACCTAAGTTTGAATCCATACCTGGTGTTTGAGAAATTGTAGAACATTGAATCTATCTATCTATTCTCTGGGGTCCGATATATTCTATGAATGGTTAGTTTCCCATCGAACTAACCAGTGCCCCTGCATATTCGTAGATTAGGTGACCCGAGCATCTTGTTAAATATTGAATGAGTTTGTTCTCATATTATTGATATTCTGATTTGGTAAGCCAAATGCAGAATAGATTTTCGGTTTGATCTGAAAAGATAATTCTCTATCTTTCATCTTTTCTTTGTTGTCTCCCTTGCAAATTCCGAGGACAAAATTTTCTTAAGGGGGGAATCTGTAATGATCTTGATTTTTGAGTAAAAATTAAATTTGGTAATTGATATAAATTTGTGAATTTAAATTGTAAGTTAAACTAATTTTTCCAAGTTAACTAGGATATTTGTTTATTTGGACATTGATGTTAAAATTTAATTGGGGCTTTGAAATTCTATATTTAATATCTTATAAATAAAAGGTAACATCCAAAAATTTGTCAATTTAAATTAGTAATATATTTAAACTTTTGGAATTTAATTTGAAAATAAATTGAAAAGTCACAAACAAATAAAATAAGTGATAATCATATATGAATAAATTCCAATTTCTTTTGAGTTTAATTTTTTTTAAAATAATGAATGTTTTAAAAATTCATTTGAGTTTAAATTATATATATATATATATATATATATATATAATGCACATATGAGTAGTTTCGAATGTAAACATTGAATTTGAATTTAAATTGCATAAGTTATGGATATGAGTATATAAATAGACATAAATGGATTTTTGTTTCAAGTTTGAATTGAAATTCGAATATAAATTTAATTTTTTTTTTAAAAATTGTCTTTTAAAATCATTAAGGTGTAATTTCTATGATGTAAATATTGGTTAAAGCAATTCTTCTTTTAACATTGTATATATGTATATGCTAATGAATAAGGGGTATGTTTACTTATAAAGTAAATATGATATAAAATTTATTTAAAAAATTATCTTGTCTCTGTAAAATTACACATGTTACACATACATAAGGGGGAAGGAGTAAATTTACAAGTGTTTAGATCTCAAGATTACTTTTTACAAACGGCATTCAATATAATTGATTGAATAAAATAATAAGTTTTAAAAATTATAAACAACTTTTCAGCTTCCATTTTCAAATTGTTTAGCCTCCCAAATCTCTGAAAATACAGTAACAAAAGATTGAGCATTTCAAACTCCAACACCCAAAGAAAAAAAATAGAAAAAAAATCAGAAAAGCTGAAACATTTCTTGGATTCAAAGTTGAAAAAAAAATCTGAAAATCTTCTTGAACATCAAGCTGTAGTTTTTACATTCCATCTCTCAGGTAAATTTTATACTTTATAGTTTAATGAATTTGTAATTTTAAAATCAAGATTTAACACAATTCAAACTACAGATTACTTAAATAAGGCAGCTACAGTTTTGGCTAAAGACAGTACAAGGATTCTCTGGAATTAAATTAAGGCAAGTAAATTTCTTTTAAAAATTTGAATTTAAAGTTGTTAATAAGTAATAAAGAAAAGATTTAAACAATTATATTCAACAGTTGCAGGAGGAAATTAAGATCAAAGATTAAACCTATTTCTAGACTCAAGTACCAGGAAGAAAAAAGGCTTCTCTGCTGTATAAAAAAATTCAAACTTTAAGTAATTTAAGATTGTTTGTATTTGATGAATTAAGTGAATAAATAACAAAGAGTAATCAAAGATCTGTACTTGCAAGTTGTAGATCGAAGCTTCAAAAATTATCGAGGCTTTCATCTTCAAGTTTTAAAAAATAGTCAGAAGCTTTTGTTCTCTGTCCCTGCTTTTCTGCTTCTCTATTTGCAAATATGCATGTGAGCAAACTATCTCTTTTAAAACCCTTAACATGGTTTGGTGATCTGATGCTTGTGAGTATCCTTGAAGTCTGATTAGAAATTTGCTGATATGTTTGTATGTGTAAGGAATTAGGGGTTCATGTCTGAATTTCATATATATTCATACCTCTATTAGCAACATTTTATTAAATTTAAAAAAAAAATTCATATCTCCTGGTTTAAATCGATTTAAGCCATGAATCCTGAAAGTAAAATGTTGATAATATCATAGAGTTATTTTTAAAGATAATTCCAATTAAAAATATGAAATAAATATTGTGAAAATGGGAATTTATAGTGAAGTCGTTATATACCAGGAAAATCGAATATTTTAAATTTAAGATCTGATCACCCAATCATTTTCATATAACAAAATAATGAATTTCAGTATTGAAATCACTATTTTCAAGTTTGAGAATGGTGAGATTTTTTGAGATGAACAATATTCAAACTTTGGCCGAGTTGTGATGAACGGATAATAATGGGTTGTTGTAATCATCGGTGAAAAGGGCTGGAGCATCAGAGAACCTAGGAAAAATACTAGGTGATTTTTTAAAACGCCGTGGTGGTCACGCGAATTCAAATTAGGGTTTAGACCCATGTTTTTGTCAAGGTCGAACATCTAGTTGTTGCAGCTTCTTCGATGGATTGGAGCTAATCGCGACCGGGGGAAATTGAAGCGGGATGTCATGTCGATGTTCTGTTCGATCGAAAAAGTCTCTAGCGACGATACGAGGCGTTGCGAGGTGATTTTGGTCGATGGGTTGGGTTCGAGGAGATGACGACTTGCTTGATTTTTGGTTGTAACGAGATTTTTGGTTCTGGGTGGTCAGAAGGTTCGTGTAGATCACTAGCGACTTGCCAGTGAGGACAATGATGATCGAAAGTGATCGAGCCAGTGGTGCACGTGCACGAGTGTTGGATTGTGTCTGGATGAAGTTGTTTGGGGGAAGAAGCTTTTGTCTCGGGTCATTGCTCGAGTTGATTCGTGAGTGTCTCGAAGTAGCGAGGGACGTAGGGGAACCCGTAGTAAGGCTCGAGAGAACTAAAGATTGGCTTGGGTATTTTCTGTTTTGGCTCGGGTTAATATTTTTATAACCTGTTTTAAAATGTTATAAAGATTTGTATAGTTTTCTTTTTAAAAAAAAATTAAAACATCATATAGATTTCAAAATTAAGTAAAAACATGTTTTTTTTGTGAAGTATTGTAGTTTTTGGATTTTAATACAAAGCTTGAAGAAGTTTGAAAGTAAATCTTTAATAAGTTTTCTAAAACAAGTTTCAAACTTGAATTTAAATTCAATATGATTTGAAAATAATTTGGTGTAGTTTTGAAATAGATTTTATGTTAGATTTCTGATAGTTTTTCAAACGTAATTAATTAATGTGATTAAATGGATAATTAAGTAATGACTTTGTAATTAAAGATTGTTTGATTACTTAATAATAAAAGGTATTTGATTGATTAATTGTAATTAATTATTAAAATTAAATTATTTCATTAAAAGTAATAAATCAATAACTTAAAGTTGATTAATCAAGTGACTAAGATTAATTTGAGATTTATTAGTATAAGTGATTAAGGATAATCACTTATAGTAATTAATTAAGGATAATTAATCAAAGAATTAGTCATTAATTTAAGGTTAATTAATTTATTAATAAATGATTAAAGAATAATTAATCAAAATGGTTTGTAATTAATTAATATTAATTAACCTGGATTAGTAATTGAATTCAAAAGTAGTTAATCTGATTTAAATAATCAGATAATTAAGTTGATCTTACTTATGGATGTTTGGACTCTATTGGATGATCGAATTGTTTGATATCCCTGATATGTGATGCCCTGTTTTGATTTGAGCTGTGTTTAATGTAATTTATTATCTGTGATATATGTCTGTGATCTATGAATGAATGATAAGCGTTATAGTTTATGCCGCTTATCAAATATATTGCCATATTTGAATCTATGCTGATTGATGATGTTGCACTTTATTTGTGTAAAACCCCTGGACCACACTTATACACACACAAATATGGATTGCACGTGGAAATGGGTGAAGTCACAAATTTTTGAAATAGTTTTAAAATTGAATTTTTGAAACCAAATGGTTTTGGAAATGGATTGGGTTTAAAGTAAAAAGTTTTTGAAAAGTAATTTCAAAGATAAAATTTATATTTGAATAGCTTGATTAAGTTTCTAAGTTAAAATTTATATTTACAAAGGTAACCCTGCCTTGTATTGGCAGAGAGCTGGTTAAGCTCTCGAGACGTCCCACCAGAGGCGTACCCATGTGGCAGTAGGAAGTTCCTTAGACTGACCATTTGTTGGAAATCCAATCTTCAATACGCGCCTTGTACGGTTTTAGTTATAGAACCTTCCATTTACTTATGGTGGCCACCACTGTTTAGATGGTGGCTATAGTAGGCATAGTTCGGAATGTCTATGCTGGCTAGGATTAATATTATACTTTCGAAATGGTTTTTCTACACTATGCACTAGTAATAATATCAAAGAAATTTTCTCATATCAAGCATATTTGACTATCATAAGGTGAAATCTCCTCTAATTCTGCGTTTGCATTGTGTGTGTGGTGGGAGGCCTTATGGTAGTTTCATTTTCTAAAAAGCATTGCAGATTTAAATTTTAAATTCTTTCGTTGCTTGTTTTAAAAGATAAACTGTTTTGTTTGCTCACACCAGTCTCATGACTGACCTGGAGTTTATTGTTCCTTTCCTAAACTCTGGGTGCCCACGATTTTCCCACACGGGCAGTCTTGGGTTGGGTTTTTCAGATAGTCAGGTTTTGTAGATTATCTGGAGCTAGTTCAATCTTTGGATTTGGACTGCAGTTGCTTATCTTTGTGAAACATCATTATTGGGAGTTCGAGCTATTTCTGGATTGGTGCCTTAGAGATGGAGATTACCGATACTGGAGTTCTCTCTTGAAGACCCTATTGGAGATATTGTTCCGCTAGTTGTGTTATCTTTTCTTTCCACTACTATTGTCTTGTATCACATCTCTGATGTATATTGATATCTATTGTATCATCAGTGTATCTGAATATTGTATCAAATGTTGTATATCAAATGTATTATTCATTTCTTCCGCTGTATTGTACTTAATGTGTTATAAGCTCCGGCGAACCAGATTCGACGTTTGGATCTGCGGCATTTGAATACAAGTTTCGTATTCGATGCTGATTTTCGAAGGTCGAGTCAAGGTCATTTCACATTCTATCGATGTTATTTTCTCTGGCTTTGGTTTTTCGGATGTGATACTCGAGTGTCCTACCATGGCGTAACCCATGGTCTTTTGGGCGCGACTGCATAGCGTAATTCACAAGGGCTGCGAGAGCCTACGGGTACGGATGTTTCCTGGGGGATCCATGCGTAATCATTATGTATCTGCGATCTATTGGGTTTCTTGGTAGCGTAATCAGCCGGGACTGCGAGAGCCTGCAGGTACAGATGTTTCCTGGGGGATCCAGGCATAACCATTGTGCATCTACGGTACTACCAGTCTTTTGGGCGTAATCGCAGGGCTGCCATGGCCTACGAGTACAGATGTTTCCATGGGCATTCAGGCGTAACCATTGTGTGTCCATAATCCATGATCGACATGATTTGGTTGTTTTGTTTGGATTGTACTTTCGAAATCCGTTTTTAAAAGTTTTTCAAGTATTTTCACTCGGTGTTGAAACAAGTCTACTAAGTACCTGGAGAATTCTAGCGTTGCGCCCGATCAACGCATAGCCAGAGCCTGTAGGAACGAGGATAAACTTGTTATGACATGGAGTTATAAAAGTATTTTGATAAAGTATTATATAAAGGATATTTTGATCATTTATTTTACCTTCCTAAATAATTTAAAATCTATATAGTTTTAAAATAATGGTTCATCCTTGTCTTTCAACCTATTTTTCCATCTAGCTATTCCTATTCTCCACCTTGTTAAACTTACTATAACAACGGTTATCAGGTATAATTTTAATCTTCTTGTCATCTTGTCTTAATCCTATTTCAGTCTATCTTTTGCTGTGTTTTCCGTACTACATTCCTTTTAAAGGACGAAAAAATTTGAGTGGGGAGAGTGTAACAACCCCGTATTTTGGGATTATTTTAATTGTGTATTTTAATTACTTTATTGAATTCCTGATTTAAAATTTTATTTTATTTATTTAAAATGAATAAATTTTTTATTTTAATATAAATATTAATTTTTATGTGAATTATAATTTCAAACATCAATAAATAGAATATTTTCCAAAAATGTGGATTTTGGTCAATATGGTCAATACGGTCAAACTTTGACTTTTAAATTTAAAATTTAAATATTTTAATTTTTTCAATATTATCTTTTATTATGATAGTAAATAAAATTTTAAGAATACTGCTTTTCGTTTTGTTGAAATCTGATTTATATGGTGAAGTTGTGCTTTTTTAAATATTTTGTCTAAATTGATTTATTTAACAAAATTGTTTATTTTAATTTACATAAATAATACTTTTTTTGTTCCAATTTGTGTATCTATGTGTGATATGTCATGTTATGCATATATTTTATTTTTAAAACATTTTTGAAGTGTTGTTATAATTTTGTAATGTTTATTGTACTTTGTTTACAATTTTTAAGGTCTTGTTTCAATTATTAAGCTATTTTCCTATTTATTTTCTATTTTTCATTAAATTATTGATTTATTTTATTTCTCACTTTATTTTGTTCAGATTTTTATTTTTATTTACTGAAAATTTTATTTGTTTTATTTAAATGGAAATTTGAAGTAACAAAAGCTTAAAAATTTTTGATTTTTCATTGCCTAGTCTCTTAATTTGCTTGCCCTTTCACTTTCCAGCTTTAGCCGCCCATTTCCGCTAGTATATTCGTGATTTTTATTTTCATTTCCATGTGAAAACTTCTCATTTCCATCAAATTTTCTGCCGTTTAGATCTGAGAACAAATTGGTAACGACTTCATCAATTTTTCTACTTTTTCTTTCCATTTTTCTATCGATTTTTCCATTAATTTTTCCATGGTTTTGCTTGTTTCTTCTTATGCTTTGCTCAGCCTATACCCCTCACCAACTCCACCGATGACCACATCACTTCCTCCCCATCACTATACACGGCCTAACCATCCTCTCCCTTGACCAATACAGGCCATGACCATCCCATGGAGCAAACACCACAAAAAGTTGCAAAAAAAACCCCTTGAAACTTGCATACCCGAGCCTAGTTTCCACTATCTCCTCCTTATCTTGCCTTGGCCACCACCATAGCCACCACCACTTGATGTACATCACCTCTAACCATCAGCCTCTCCACTGACCTGACTTGTACTAACATGGGATGAGCCCAATTAACCCATAGGCCGAGCCAAAATGTTGCATCCAAGCTTGCCTTTTACCTTGTCCCTTTATATTCTACATGTTGCAACTCTTACCCTCATCACTTCCTTGTAGCCGCACCTATATGACCCAAACCCAAGATTATATCATCATTATGGACGAGCAAAAGAACTCCTAGGTCGAGCATTTGGATGGCTAAAGCAAGGTCAAATCAATTTGTTCTTTGTTAATTTCGATTTCCTATTGTTTCAATATAAATTCTGTGTTGAATGTTTATGTTACAATGTCTTGTTTTGGGTTATTGTTCACAAGATCATATCTGGGCTCTCTCTCCGCTCACTTGAATCAAATGTCGTGCTGTGTCGTGCTATCATGCTTTCTAGAATTCATTTATGTAGTGTTGATTGCTAACTCCAGCGTAAAAAGGTGAGTATTCACTCATGACATTTATACTTATATAAATGCTGAATTGACAACAAGTGAATGTGTAGAAATATTATATCATGTTATACCTGCCTGTGATATGAACCATATGATGTTAACCCTGTTTATAAACCTGTCATATCATCCGTTACTGCTATATGATGCTATATTGTTTATTTTATTCTGTTCTCACACTACAAGTTCCCTGTAGAATACAATCACTATGGGTTGAAATGATACATACCCGAACTGACTTTAGAATAGGAAAAAATCGTTATGGGCTGAAATGATAGGCCTAAACAATTTTTATTTATTTTTAACTTACTTGGGATCGCGGGGTTGAAATGATAGAACCCGAATTTTTCTTTGTAAATTACAGATTAAAATGATATATTATCCGTATCACTTGACTTAGGTAGAAAATTTTATACAGTCCCATGGTTATTTTATAAAGTTTTTCTAGAAATTTTAAAGTATTTTTAAAATGTAAATATATGATAATTTGATTTAAAAATAATTTTTATAAAGTGTTATTTATGTTTCTATAGGTTAAAATGTGAAATAAATGGTTGGTTAAGTAGAAATTTGAATTATAAATAAATTTTGAAATTTGTGATTTCGTTTAAAGATGGAGTTAAGTTAAGTAAATAAAATATGATAATTTGATTTAAATTTTCATTTAAATGATTTAATAAAGTGTATTTGATTTTTCTATGAATTAAAATGGTTAAATAAATAAATGAATGTTTAAAGGTGTAATTTGAAATATAATTTAATTTGGAACTGTGAATTTTTTTTTAAAATATGAAAGTTAAGATAAGAAAATAAAATGGAAATTTAATTTAATTTATGAAATGTTAAGTTAAATTAAAGTGTAAAGTAAATGCAATAATTTGGAAAAATTGCACATTGATTTTTTTAAATAAAACATTGAGAAATTTGATATTTATTTGTGAAGTTTACTTTGTAAAAATCATATGTTGAACGGTATTTAAATGACCATTTTAAAGTGGAAAGTATGAAATTTTATAAGTTAAAATGGTTTAAATTGAAATTTAATTGTTGCTGAAATTCCATTGTAAATCTAGAAATTCTTTTAGTAGCACTTCAAAAATGCTATCGTTTCTAAAATGAACTAAAATCTGTAATAAATGAATCTGCAGCACTTTGTAAGTGTTGTAGTTGCAGAAGTGAATAAAGGGCTAAAATTAACTAAGAATATTGCAGCACTTGGTAAGTGCTGTAGTTGCAGAAAATAAAACTAAAATCTAAAACTAACAAAAGGGCTACAATCGCATTTGTTAAGTGCTGCAGTTGGCTGAAATGAGATTTTTGAATATAATTGAACCCTGAACTATTACAGCAGTTCTGTAAATGCTGCCTTTGCTGAATTGAACTATTTTTCAACTAAAACTGAATTATTGCAGCAGTTTTTAAATGCTGTCTTTGCTGAATTGAATTGTTTTCAAATGTAACTTACCGTATCATTTTCTAAGTGCTGCAAAAGCTGAAATTTCACTGTTTTAATGTATTTAAGGAATAGATGAACTCTTGAAAGGCTAAAATTTTGGGAATTTAATATTTGAAGGTATATGACTCCACCTTTTATGGTTTAATTGAATGATTTTAATTCGAAATTATAAACCTTTTTGCAATTTTAACCACAAGTACACTCCTCCAGATTTCCTAGTGATTCTTTTGATGCACACCTTCAATTTGATAGCATGACTGGAGGTGAGCGATTACTGCAGCTCTACGCCGCCCTAGTCACATTTACACTGTTAGTTGCATGGTTTACTTTAATATGGACATTTCTACGATAACGTTTATTTCTGTTTAATTGATGGTTTAATGGATCCTTAAAAGATGGGCGATCCCATGCATCCTTTAAGTTATTATGCATTACTATTACAATTCACTTGAGTTGGTTTACATTGTATAAGTATGTATGTCCTGACTCGAGCGATTTGTGTCGTACTTTACACTCGGGTCAGCCTGAGCATTCACAGCTTTGGATTTCTCTTTCTGGAGCAAGGAATCGTTGGAGATTCTGCTTATTAAGTTATCTATCCATTTCAGTTTCAGTTGTTCTATTTCAGCTCTTGTATTAGTGAACTTCTATGTATTAGAGATCTCCATTGTGTTTGTTTTGAGACTGATAATATGTATTTTGTTTTGAGACTTTATTATAGTAGCTTCATGAACTACTATTGGTATTTTTACTTGCGCTGTGAGTTATTCAGATATTTCTGTGTCTGTAATTCAGTGATTGGTTTTATTTGCTCCAAATTATATAAGAATCTATTATTTTGAATTATTCAAGTCCGACATGTAAGGATTATTGTCGATTTGAATAGTCCAAAATAGTGGGTCGTTACAGGTTTGGAGAAACTGGGATCGTATTTGGGTAACTCCTATCTGAAAAACACATCAAAGACATGAATATGTTCGAAAGTGAAAACTTCTTGAAGATGATGTGTTAACGCAAAAAATATACGCTAACGCCCCGGTGTGAATTATGATATAGTGAAAGCACCACCTATTGGTACGAGAACTAAAAGTAAGCAGAGAATAGCAGAAAATAGTAAAGAGACGACAATTTTTATAGTGGTTCGGCTCAAAGTCAAGCCTACGTCTACTTTATATCTTTTATTATGATCTTTAAGTACACTTTGTTACCGCTAGACTTCAAGTACGACAAACTTCAAAGAATTGAGCTTCCAAAGTAGAATCGAGTTGGTGAAGAAGTTTGATCCATTCTCGAATTGATCTCTGAAGTTGTTTTGATGTTGTAGGACTTGGATAATGAGTTGTTTGAATTTCAAAGTGGCAGAGTGTCGGCTTTTTTAGGAAAACTCCCCCCTTAAGTGTGGAGCAGGTGAGGTATTTATAGGAGAGGTTGGGCTTAGGTCAGGCTGGTCATAGGTCGTGAGCGACCTAAGGAGTTGCGACATAAGGAGTTGCGACATAAGAGTTATCCTGAGGCAGTAACGACTTAGTAGAGTCATCCTTGATGAGATATATGCTTTGAACGACTTAATATGTGTAATGCAGGAGTTATCTCGGCTAGCTTAGGTCGCAAGTGACCTAATGGAAGAGGCCGTGTGCATGCGGCTTTACCTTGGGGCTCGCTAGGTCGTTATGTCGCTTCCCTTCTAACTCGTTAGATCGGTAGGTCGCTTCCCTTCTAACTCGTTAGATCGTTAGGTCGCTTCCCTTCTAACTCATTAGGTCGTTAGGTCCGTTGAGCCGCACTTTGCTTTAAGTCGTTAGGTCGTGCCCTATTGTAGGTCGTTAAGTTGCCTATGCCTTTAGGTCATTGAGTACTTTAGGTCATTGAGTCCTTTAGGTCGTTGAGTCACTAAGTCAAAAAAATGTGGTGTTAACACTTGCCCCTCGAAGTACACGCCTAGGGGCTAGGTCGTGTGCTTCGATCTAACCCTGCTAAGTCATGGGCGACTCAAGGACCTTACTAACTCGCGTGCCTATTCATCTTCCCCTTTTTCTTCTACATAAGCCGCTAAGCCGTGTAACCCTCTTCACTTTACTGTTATCATCTTGCCACCATCGTTGATTTCAAGCTCAAGAACTTAAAGCGAAATTCCCTTCCTCGTTATATTCGATCATCATTTCCAACATCCAACCTAGGTCAATCCGATCATTTGTTCATCGTACTCACCATCGATTTTCCCATAACCTATTTCACTCAATTTTCTTCACCATGTTGAAAGATCATGTCCTGACCTATCTTTCGATCACCGTTGAAATGTGGCAATTGAGTTATTCTCGAGAATCGTATCGGCTTAGGGTTTGATGAAGCTATTAGGCGAATGTAGCATTTTTGGAGGAGACGAGGAGGTTCAGGTTAAGGGATTTCAGGTTACGCTGTGGCATTTCTGGTGAGGTAAAGGGTATGAACACGTGGCAACGTGTGAGTAGAGAGCAGGACCTAGGTTGAACGGCCTAAGGGTTTTGATGACTTAAGAGGCCTGAGCGACTTAGGGAGCTTACGACTAAACTTGGGTCGTTGGAGCTCAGCGGAATAACTTCAAAAATCAAGCGACTCAGGACTTAGTGGTTTGGACATGAGGGACTGCAACTCATATGACCAGCGACTTATATGACATGCGACATAACTGTTTCGTGACTTAACTTGCCAGAATAGCACATGAATTTCAAATAAAACGACTTAGGGAAGCCCGACCTATGTTAAGTCGTTTGGGGATGATCTGGATGACTTGAAGAGTCCCGAGCTAACTTAAATTGTTCCTGCGACTTAAGGAATGAATAGGACTTGAACACATGTAGAATTTGACAGAACTTGATTGAACTTCCAAATTGAACTGCCAGAATGAACTTCTTGAACTTGTTGCACTTTATAGATTATATTAACTTTTAAGCCAACAACATGTTAAATACAACATTTACAGAAAACTAGGGCGAATATACTACCATTGACCGCCCACGTCGAATGACAGATTAGTCGATAAAGAATAATCAACTTAAAGGAATTATGTGAACAAAATGCCATGAATTAACCAGTTAAAGTGAAGTATTAAAGAAAAGCTAAATTAATCAACTAAAGCTGATCTGTTTGCATCAACACTGTACTTGGACTTAAAATATCAAGCCCTGAAACTTTATAATCGACAAGTGACGACTAGTTTAATTCCAGTTAAATTTGCTTGTCATTTTATTAGTTTTGCACAACACTTCACACATTTAAGAAACGTGCACCTTCATATTTGAATATCCAGTTCCTTGTGTAGAATGACTTCTCAACAAATGCAAGAAGAGACAATAGAGAGAGACGATGAAGTTTTCCCAATATCCGACCCTCTAGAAAATCCTCCAGAAAGAGTTTCAACTTCATTGAGTCAACGGGCTTTCAGCCAATTATACATTCAATTTGGCATTGCTAAAACGGATGCTCTGCTTCCCGGGGTAAACGACACTGCCAATAGACCGCCTCCTGGCTTCGTTGCAGTCAATCGTCAAATGTGTTTAAATGGAGCTATTCCTACATTCAGTGATTTTCTCAGAACATTTATCCTTCGACTTACTATATCTCCATTCCAGTTGCACCCTAATGGCTATGCCATCTTGATGGGGTTGTGCGTACTATTCAGGAGGACGCTTAACCGCCTCCCAAGCTTCGAGGAGATATGCTTTTGTGCTCATTTGGGAAGAACAAAGATCACCCTTCGATTACTCTTGTGAGGAGTGCAAGAAACCGTAAGTTGATTATGGATAGCCACCTCGATCGCTCACGGGTTTTTAAACTAGTTCTTTTTTGTCCGTTTCCCTCCGGGATTCTACGGCATCTGGAGAGTAGAAAGTAAGGCTACCTATCTCTGTTCACTTCATTTTTGAGCTTTTCGAAATTCGAGTCGTCGACTACTAACTTCATTCCTTACTTTTAAAGCACTTCCTCCTCCCTCTAAAGATTCTAGCCACAAACCAACTTTCGAAAGATTGAGTGTCGTAGCTGTTGATGAGAGAAGTATTAAGTTCTTGCTGAAGGACGAGTTTTTGCACCAATTCGTACTTTTGCATTCTTCTCGATCCACTCAATCCCGTGATGCCCCCAGTTCTCAAGCAGAAATGTCAGATGCCCCAACCTCCGTAAAGGAATTCACACCAGAGGAACCTACTGTAGAGGCTTCATTAGTGAAGTGCCCCAGTTCCGTTGGTGGTGAGGGATTATCTGGCTAATCTAAGCTTCCCCCAGTTGTTGAAGAAGAAGAATTTCCTCAACATTCCAGGAAGGCTGCTGGAGAAGCTGATGAGGGAGCTGGGAAAGAAAGTTTTGTTGTGAAGAGTGTAAAGCATGCTGAAGAGAGCACTGCTGATGTGGTCCACCCCGTTGGGCACGATGGTGATGATGTTTTTGGGGGACTGAGCGACCTTATGGTGACTTCCCAAGAGCTTTCTAAAGATGACACCATCACCTCTAAGCTTGAAGCGACATTTGTTTTGCGATCAACTCCATCAACCCAGGAGTTGACTCCTGTTGCAAAAGCCGACATCACTCCCAAGCCGAAGAGAGGTTTGTAGCGTGACGCGCGTAGTTCACACTTCACACTTCACACACACTTAGGATTTTTGGCAATTATGCGCACGTAGCGTCTTTATTTTGAAGATTTATAAATTTTGTCTCTTCTTCAATTTCAGGTACTCCCATGGGACGTAGCGGCTCATTTTATGATGACTTTCAGCGCCATGCGAGGCATGACTCTTGCGACCCCAGGCGCTATCTTCCTGCCTCTAGGGAAACTGATAAAGAAAGAGCAGCTAGGAAAGCTCGCGAGAGGCAGGCTCATGAGGGGCACTATGGAAGGAGAGACAACCGTCATGACGATGACTCCCATAAGAGAAAATCTCATGATGACAAAGGGAAGAGTCATATAGCCGAAGATCCAAGTAAGAGAGCCAAGCTAAGCGAAAAGCCTTCATCTGAAGTTTCCAAAGTGCCCGCTGCACCTACCTCTATAGATATCCCCTCTAGCTCCTCTGCCCTTCAAAGATCTGACATTCAATCAATCATTAATAGGCCTCCTTATCAAGTTGAGAGACCTCCGCCTGCACTCCAAAGTAGATTTCCACATTGGTGTTTGAAAGGAGTACGCTTTGATTTGGACTTGGTTCCTAATGACAAACAGGCCATGCAAGAAATCTTGCCACCATCAAGCTTGATATCGAAAGAATGTCTGGCTGGCAAAAAATTAGTTGATGAGCTTCAGAGTGTAAATCGCTTAAATCTTGAGGCCATGCTGACCATGGAAAGTGAAAAATCTGAGTGGCAACAAGTTCTTGATCAGCATGTCACAGAGATGAAAAACATCACTGCCTACAACGAGAAGCTTGAGGCTGAAGTCAAGAAGCTTAAAGAAGATCTTGCCACCTCTTCCACTTCTTATACTCAAAAGGAAGAGGTGCTTCAAAAGCAAGTAAGAGACGCCCATGCTGCTCAACGGGATGCTGAGGCTAAACTTGTGGCGCAGAAGAAAATTATGGAAAGTTACCGCAATGATGTTGCTCAGTTGCGGGAGAAGACTAACTCCCAAGATTTGGAGATTGAAATGCTAAAGACCCAGCTTTCCAAGGCTGAAAAGGAGCGTGATGAGGCCATCGCTGGAAAAGTAGCAGTTGAACAATCGCATGAAGCGGCTAAGGCTAACATTAGCTCCACTCTATTCGAGTTTTATCTTCATAGCGTCTTGGGACGTGGCAGTCTTTCATTCTTGGGCCCGAAGTATGAGATAACCCTAGTTGAAGTGTGGGCGGCAGTAGTTGATATGCTTAAGGGCGCTGGCTACGCCGAGGAGGATCTTGAGGCTTATTATCTGAATGATGAGAGTCGTGCCGCCCTTGCCAAGGAAAAGAGCAACTTTCCAAGGAGCGAGCCGAAGCGGCGAAAGAAGAGAATTTGGGGAAGGCAACTTTGACCGACCCAACTTATCCTTCGGCTTCGATTAACATCGACATTATTGGCTCCAGTTCTCACTCCCCGGCTCCTGCCAAATCCGAATCTGAAATTACAACTGCCCATACCAAAGAGAATGCCCAAGAAGACACTGAAGCTCAAGACTTTGAAATTGACGTGATAACGCCAACCTCTCCAGGTAACTTCAATACTGATCCAGCTCAAGTGGACTACTCGTTTGCTTCACATGAGCTCGATGAACTTCTTGCTTATTACTTAAACCCCGACGTGCCACTATCTCCTGTCTTTGCGAGAAATACTGATGTTTACTTTTCTTCTTCTGTAGTGAAAACAACAAGTATTGCACAAGCTTCGTCTCCTCCATCTGTTGCCCATCCATCTCTTCAAGTTACTCCATCTCTTGCTTCTCAACCGGGGTCGCAAGAAGAATAAATAGAAGCACTTCAAGGCTTGGATGACCCGGCTGCTTAACAAGAGCAGAAAGTTGAAGAACTTGAGGAGGGTGAGAGGACCCTGGAGGAATTCACTGCCGATGACACAAAGCTGACTGATCTTATCACTCTGGGTAGCTAATCTTCTTCAAAGAAGAGGGGAAAGCGTGGAATTTCAAAGAAAAGGAAAGGCACTTCTGCTGGCGAAGAGAAAGCGGAAGAGGACCCAATTACACCTCTTTCTCCTTCTTCCTCGACTCGTTCAGGCCAACTCAAGAAGCTAACCATTAGGCCAGGCGAGTACTCCAAAGGCGGCGTGAAGAACAAGTAATGGACCTGGATTTATCCTCCTTGTTTTGCTTTTTTCTTCTATTTGAAGACTTGTATTGACCGGAGATTGTGCGGGTACCGGCCCCCGCTTTTTGAAACCTGCACATGTATACAGATTTTTTATCGTATGGAATAAAATGATTCTTTTTACTTGTATAATCTTTTGACTATATTTGTGAATGCATTTATTCCTTATTTTAACACAAGTTTCTTTGTTTTCTTTGTGTGATATTGCAGTGAACTCGTGGTTATTGCTTGAGCGTTGCTTTTATTAATGCAGCTATATTATATTACCCCCTTACCACGGCTTGTTGCAATCTTCTCCATTTTGAGAAAACTTGTACTCTTACTTTGGAGAACAATTCTTCCACTTTGAGAAGACTTGTACTCTTACTTTGGAGAATACTTCTTCCATTTTGTGGAAATATTATTCTACTCTAGTAGAGTGTGCTTTGTATTGGAGAAGTTTTCTCTCTCTTTTCTTTTTTTTGAAAAAGATTTTACACTTCAACTTTCGAAGATAGTCACTTTTATTTTTGAGAAGTGGATTCCCCTACGCGGTGAAGCGGGCCCCCATAGAGGGCTTTGTTTGTGTCACTTCCCCCTTGAGAGGAGAAGTGGGCCTCCGAAGAGGGCGTTTTGGCACTTCCCCCTTGAAAGGAGAAGTGGGCCTCCGAAGAGGGCTTTTTGGCACTTCCCCCCTTGAGAGGAGAAGTGGGCTTCCGAAGAGGGCTTTTTGGCTCTTCCCCCCTTGAGAGGAGACGAGTGCCTCCGAAGAGGGCTTTTGGCTCTTCCCCCCTTGAGAGGAGAAGAGTGCCTCCGAAGAGGGCTTTTGCACTTAAATTTGATGAAGTGTGCCTCCGAAGAGGGCTTTGGCACTTCAACTTGGTGAAGTGTGCCTCCGAAGAGGGATGTGCGTCCACAGAGGGCTTTGGCACTTCAACTTGGTGAAGTGTGCCTCCGAAGAGGGCTTTGGCACTTCAACTTGGTGAAGTGTACCTCCGAAGAGGGCTTTTGCCTCCGAAGAGGGCTTTGGCACTTCAACTTGGTGAAGTGTGCCTCCGAGGAGGGCTTTGTTGTTTGCCTAGAAGGTTGCATCTCATAGTTAAGTGGATCCACGGAGCAGACGCAAGCTACCTAACAGGATGTTTGTTTGCACAAACGATCGCAATTAACTAGCAAGGGCCTGGAACCTTCACTTTGAGAAGGTGCCCCTTCGGTGGTTCCACCAACCTTTTTGGTTGAGACACAAGATTCCATTTTGGCCGTTCTTTGTCTGCTTGCCCATGTCTTTCCACCATCCGCCTCTCAGCGATTCCTCGTAATCGTTTCCAAGCACATGTTTCCTTCCTTTTCAAGTTGTTTGCTTTTTTCCAAAGAAGTGAATTTCATTGTTAAGTGAAATCCATGGGGCAGCCTGGAGCCTTCACGTTGGGAAGGTGCCCCTTTGGTGGAATCACCAACTGTTTGTGAGAAGCACTTCTTATGTAGGAATCGAATTTGGAATTTTTATGGCTTGACATTTGCTTATTGAGTGATTTGTAGGAATCGCTTAGCCTTGTGATGTGTTGAATAGGTAAGCTTCGCTTTGATAGCCTGCATTATTAAATTGACATTTTAGCAATATATTTAAGATACATGCACATCGAAATGAGACATGCATTTTATGGTAATAAAGAACACAAGATTTATAGTGGTTCGGCCAAGAATAGGGCCTACATTCACTTTATAGTTCTTATTATTGATTTACACTGATTTTACAATGGTTTATAATATAAGAAGGATACATCCATAATCATTCTACAAATTTAAGCATAGCTTCTAAGTAAAATATGGACGCAAGTGATTGCCGTTCCAGGCTCTCGGAATTGGATCTCCTTCGACAGTTGTGAGCTTGAAAGTGCCATCGAGAAGTTTTTGCCTATGACATATGGCCCTTCCCAATTTGGCCCAAACACTCCTGTTGTTGTCATGACCCTTTTCAAGACTAGATCCCCAATTCCAAAGCTGCGTTGGCGAACTTTAGAATTGAAGTGCTTGGTTATTCTTTGCTGATGGGCTACAATTCTGAGCTCAGCTTCTTTCCTTCTTTCATCAAGCAAGTCAAGTGCTTCAAGTTGCAGCTTTTCATTTTCATCTTGGTTGAACTGAATTCTCCTGTGTGAGGGGACCTCTATTTCCACTGGAATCATGGCTTTTGATCCATAAATGAGAATTGATTGTGCCTAGTCGCAGTCTTGTGGGTAGTTCTGTATGCCCATAGTGCTAGTGGCAGCTTATCGACCCAACCACCATTTTCTTTTTCCAGCTGTTTTTTGATGGTTAATTTGATAATTTTGTTCACTGCTTCCACTTGCCCATTTGCCTGCGGATGAGCCACTGTTGAGAAGCTTTTTTGGATCTTGAATCGCTTGCAAAAGTCCTGGAATTCTTCGCTTTCGAATTGGGTGCCATTGTCTGTGATTATCTTCTGAGGCACACCATACCTACAAATGATATTCTTGGTCACAAAGTTTATCATCTTTTTATAGGTAATAGTAGCCAATGGTTCAGATTCAGCCCATTTTGTGAAATAATCAACAGCAACAATAGCATATTTGATTTCGGCCTTGGCAACCGGCAAAGGCCCAATGAGATCTATATCTCAAATGGCGAATGGCCATGGACTAACCATATGTGTTATTTCGGTGGAAGGTGCTCTCGGGATTTTTGCAAATCTCTGGCATCTGTCACACTTCCGGGAGTAGCTAGCAGCATCTAGATTAATATCTGGCCAAAAATACCCATAGCGGAGAATTTTCTTTGCTAGAGTTTGACCACCTGAATGATCCCCACACTCTCCTCCGTGCACCTCAGCCAAAATTGTCTTAGCCTCTTCCTTGGTTACACATCGGAGTAATGGCATCGAGAATCCTCGTCTGTACAACCGGCCGTCTTGAATTACATATCTCGAGGCTTTTCTTAATAATTTCTGGCACTAGTTTGAGTTTTCTGGAAGGGAGCCGTTGATTAGATATTCCTTGATCGAGGTCATCCACGACTCCTACTCTTGAGATATAGCCTTAATCCAGTCAATATCCATCTCATCAGTACTTGGGGCCGACAGGACTTTTACAGGGACCAATCCAATAATTGAGCTTCGCCAGAGCTTGAATATTTTGCGAGAGAATCTGCCTTCATGTTCTCTTCTCGGGGATATAGCTTATTGTATAATGGTCAAAATCATCGAGAAGCTCCCAGGTCTTTGACAAGTAAGCAGGCAGATTTCCTCCTTTACTTTGGAACTCTTTCTTGACTTGGCATACAATAAGCTGGGAATCACTAAGGATCTGCAATACTCTGATGTTCAGTTCTTTAGCAATCTTCAGGCCGGTAATAAGAGCTTCATATTCTGCTTCATTATTTGTCGAAGGAAATTCTAATCTCAAAGCATAGCACAGTGACCGCCATTCGGGGATTTCAAGAACAATCCCAGCTCCGGAACAAGAGTCATTTCTTACACCATCAACATATAATTTCCACCGGATCGGGATGTCGTTAGTCACCTCTTCCTCACTGCCACCTTCATCTATGTATTTTGTAATGAAGTATGCTATAGCTTGTCCATTGATTGCTCTTCAGGGATGGCAGGTGATATCATATTAGCTGAGTTCAATATTCCACTTCAGAAGACGACCCGAAGTTTCAGGGCGAAATAGGACTTGCTTTAGAGGTTGATCAGTGAGGACTTTAATAGGATGAGCTTGGAAATATGGCCTCAACTTTCTGGATGCAATCAACAAACAATAGGTGAGCTTTTCCAGCTTTGAATAATTCATCTCTGCCCCAGTGAATCTTTTGCGGACGTAATAAAACGGGCGCTGAACTTTTGCGTCTTCCCGTACCAACGCTGCACTGAGAGCATGAGATGAAACCGCTAAATATATGAAAAGATCTTCACCATTGTTGGTATTAGAAAGTATTGGAGGCATTTCCATGTGACAAATCAGTTCATCAAAAGCTTTCTGACATTCAGGAGTCCATTCAAAGAAGGGAATGCATTTGTCAGTGGCCATGGAAATAAACCGACTCAAAGCAGCAACTTTTCCGTTGAAGCTTTGCAATTCCTTCTTTGTCCTAGGGGCTTTGACTTCTCTTAAAGCAGTAATCTGAGCATGATTGGCTTCAATTCCCCTAGCACTCATAGTGAAACCCAAGAATTTTCTGGACTCTACCCCAAATGAACATTTCAGAGGATTTAGCTTCATCCCATACTTTCAGAGAACCACGAACATTTCTGCCAAATGATCCAGTGGTCTACTGCTTTCTTCGATTTCACCAACATACCATCAATATACACTTCCATGGTCTTGCCAATCTGGGGCTTGAATATGGCATTGACAAGTCTTTGATAAGTTGCCTCTGCGTTCTTCAGTCCGAAGGGCATGACTTTATAGCAGTAAAGACCAACATCAGTGATGAAGCTCGTGTCCTCCTGATCTGGCTCATGCATCATGATTGGGTTATATCCCGAGTAAGCATCCATAAAAGACAATAATTCATGCCTGGCTGTTCCATCCACCAACTGATCGATCCTGGGTAATGTGAAACAGTCCTTGGGGCATGCCTTGTTCAAGTCTGAAAAGTCGATGCATACTCTCCACTTTCCATTTGTTTTTTTAACCAACACCGAATTAGAAACCCAATTTGGATAAGTGGATTCTCTGATGAAGCCATTTTCCATGAGCCGATCTACTTCTTCTTTTAATGCTACAGACCTTTCAGGACCCTGGGTTCTCCTTTTTTGCTTTACGGATGTGAATTTTGGATCAATATTCAAAGCATGCACTGCGATTTCTTGAGATATTCCACATATGTCGGCATGACTTCAAGCGAATACATCCAAGTTTGCTTTCAAGACTGATATTAACGTATTCTGAACCGAGCACCGGGTTGTGAACCCACATTCAACACCTTGTTCGGATCATTCGGGTCAACAGGTATTGGCACTGTCATTTCCACAGGTACCAATCTACTCTCCCTACACTAGTTTTTCTGGGATCAATCTCTTTTCGTGCACCACTATGCTCCCCGGTGCAGGGTCCACTCTGTAATTGCTACAAGGTGGGCTCTTTGATGCGGGGCGGAACTACCGCACCCTTACCCATTTCTCTCTTCTCGGCCTCTCGTAATTCTATGAGATAGCATTCTCGTCCAGCATTTTGGTCCCCCTTTCCAACATACGATACCATTATCAGTTGGGAACTTCATAGTCAGGCACCATGGGGCGAGGATGGACATAAATACAGCAAGAGTCGGCCGACCCAAGAAGGCATTGTAGGCAGAAAATTCATCAACAATAACAAAAGTTTGTTTTCCGGACCACCTTCTTTTCCCCTTCTTCAAGCTCTACAAATAAGTCAATCGTCCCAATAGGCTGTTTGGGTTCTCCGGTGAACCCAACAATTTTCTGTGAGGAAGCTTGAACATCAGCCATGGGAATTTTCATTTGATCAAATGTCTTTTTGAAGAGGACATTGCAAGAGGCGCCGCAGTCAACAAGCACCCTTCTTATAATGGCTGGTCTGATGCCTGCTGATATCACCAAGGGATCCATGGTGGGAGGCTCAACACCAACAGAGTCTCTGGCTCAGAATATGATATCATCGTTAAAAGTTCTCTGTTGTTTTAAAGGTGCAACATCTTCCAAGACAAAAGCACTTTCTTTTGCCGGGGAATATCTCAAAGCATGAGCATATCTCTCTATCTCACCCCAACTTCTGCCTGCTGGGTGAGGACCCCCTGTGATAACATTAATGACAGGCCTTTCAGATTCTTGCGCTATAGCCCTCTGACCTGAGCCGGAATGATGAGCAAGAACTTGTTGCCCCTGAGTAGATGAGGTCGGGTCACTTCTGTTCCTCTTCACATATTGTTGCAATTTATTCTGTCTTAGCATCTCTTCAATCAAATTCTTTAAATGGAGACATTCATTAGTGTCATGGCCAGGTTGATTGTGGAACTGACAGAATCTCCCATTATGCACAACATTTTTCCCAAGCTTCATCTTAGGTGGTTTGGGGTATTCAACAACATCCTTGGTTGCAAAGAAGATATTCTCTAGAGTATTAGTTAAGGGAGTGAAATTTTAAGGTCTAAAGTGGCGAGTTTTCTTCGCGTCTTTCTGCCATTTTCCACCATCATTCTACCTCTTTTGGCCACCAGATTCCTTTTTGATAGAAGCAACGTTATTATTCTCAATCTCAGTCACGACTGCTTTTGCTGGCACAGGAAGGCTTTCTAAGCGCATGAATTCATTGGCCTTCTTGTAGAATTTCTCAAGTGAATTTGGCACTTTCATCTTTAGCCACTTTCCGAATCCACTTGATTTGTCAATAACTCGCATCAAGTAAGTAAAAATCATCCGTGGCTCTGCATTATCAACTTTAGCCAAGGCTATATTAACACGATTCAAGAAAGATCTGATAGATTCTCAGGGGCTTTGTTCAAGACTAGGAAGCGACATTACATCCTTGGCCTTTGAAGCATATAACCCGAACTGATCTTGGAATTTCCGAGTCAGGTCGGAGAACTGATCTACTGATCGAACTGGCAGCTTTGTGAACCAAAGCAGGGCCACCCCCTCCAAGTATGCAGGAAAGTATCTGCACTTGATCTCATCTGTTGCCCCGGCACCTGTCATATGCCAGTCATACTTGTATAAGAACTGGTTAGGATCGCTTGTCCCCCGATAAGCTGGAATGGTAGGGGGAACAAACTTCTTTGGAAATTCAGCCTTCAGAATTCTTTCAGTCTTACTTGGAGCAAACCACCAGTCATTTTCATCTTCCTCTCTTTGCATGCTTTGCTTCATAATTGTCGAATCATTCGAGAGGTACTCCTCATCGTTTAGAGGCCCCGCGGGACAGACGTCAGCCACTTTTTCGGAAGTTTGCCTGTACAAACGTTCACGAAAAGTTGGCTGCGGCCTTGAACCTCCAGCTTGGGGAGGTGCCCCTTCGGCGGTGCCAGCTGCCCTCTGAGGAATTCTTTTCCCTTGGGAATCATGAACATCTTCAGTAAAGGCTTCCTCATTATTTCCCGGTTGTTGGTTAACTCCAAGCAGAGCATTCAACCTGTCCAACATCAAAGTATTCTGGGCTTCCATTTGTTGATATAACCCAGTCACTACATCATCCAATTCGGCCCTTGTGATTCCAACACTAGGAGCCGCTTGATTTGACGCGGGAGAAATGGAGGTATTCTCATAAGAACTTCCAGATCTAGTAGATCTACATTTTCTTCCAGGAGTCATAATCTCGGATAGACTTCTGGTTCTTAGAGAGAGTCTTTCAACAAATAATTGTGGAGCAATGATGAGAGCACCCTGAGTTCAATTCTCAGCGAAAGCACTAAAAATGTTAATGAAAAAAATATACGCTAACACCCCGGTGTGAGTTATGATATAGTGAAAGCACCAACCGTTGGTACGGGAACTAAAAGTAAGCAGAGAACAACAGAAAATAGTAAAGAGACGACAATTTTTTATAGTGGTTTGGCTCAAAGTCAAGCCTACGTCCACTTTATATCTTTTATTATGATCTTTAAGTACACTTTGTTAGAACTAGACTTCAAGTACAACAAACTTCAAAGACTTGAGCTTCCAAAGTAGAATCGAGTCGGTGAAGAAGTTTGATCCATTCTCGAATTGATCTCTGAAGTTGTTATGATGTTGTAGGACTTGGAGAATGAGTTGCTTGAATTTCAAAGTGGCAGAGTGTCAGCTTTTTCAAGAAAAATCCCCCCTTAAGTGTGGAGCAGGTGAGGTATTTATTGGAGGGGTTGGGCTTAGGTCGGGCTGGTCATAGGTCGTGAGCGTCCTAAGGAGTTGCGACATAAGGAGTTCGACATAAGAGTTATCCTGAGGCAGCATTAGTCGTTAATGACTTAGTGGAGTCATCCTTGATGAGATATACGCTTTGAACGACTTAGTATGTGTAATGCAGGAGTTCTCTCGGCAAGCTTAGGTCGCAAGTGACCTAATGGTAGAGGCAGTGTGCATGCGGCTTTACCCTGGAGCTCGCTAGGTCGTTAGGTCGCTTTCCTTTTATCTTGTTAGGTCGTTAGGTTGCTTCCCTTCTAACTTGTTAGATTGTTAGTTCGCTTCCATTCTAACTCGTTAGGTCAGTTGAGCTGCACTTTGCTTTAAGTCGTTAGGTCGTGCCCTGGTGTAGGTCGTTAAGTTGCCTATGCCTTTAAGTCATTGAGTCCTTTAGGTCGTTGAGTCGCTAAGTCATAAAAAAGTGGTGTTAACATGATGTTTATTGAAGACATGAGATCTTTAGAATGTTGGGATTATTATCATGAGTCATAGGGATTTACATTATATTATATTTATGTAGCAGTCGTGTCTGCATTCTCAAATCTTTATTGTATTGAGGACCGAAGATCTTCATAGTGGATGGCATAAGATCTTCTTAGCGGTAGGATTTCTTGCTGATATTCTCTAGGTCACATCCAATATAGAGATATTCATTATAGCAGTGGTCCTATCGTGTTTTGAAACCTTCAATTAGAAGGAATAATTGCTACTGATCCAAGGGATAACTCCCAAAAGGTTATAATAGGAGGAGTGCCTTTGGTTTCATTCAGTCCCAGAATGAACTTATACGGATGAATGTCCGACATTGCATTTCTAAGATCGAAAAATTTGAATTTTACAAACATACATTAGTTTGTTACCTAAGAAGGCAACTTCTCTTAGATTAATACCCCTCTCTAAGACGTAAGAGCTTAGAGTTTGTATGTTTGTGAAAGTCAACAGTAATCGAAGGTATGTCAATGTAGCATTCAAAGTGGAACCCGTTATAATAAAAGCATGGCTTTGTGAAACAACATTGCTTTATGGAACGTAACCTTGTGAGCCTCACACCCCAGGAATGATACATGATACTATGTGGTTTGTAAGATATATTTCGGGCTACCAGTTATGAGAAATGAAAGGATTTTGTTGCCAAAAGGAAACTACTGCCTTAAGATGATGATGGAAAGGCATGGAGGCTGACAAAGATCGTGTAAAGCCACTAAGCAATATTGCCCCATATCAGTGGAGCAGGTGCATTTGCAGGTGACAAGCTTAAGGCAAGTGATATGATCATCACAGAAACTATGGTTCTTATGCATGGATCGAAGGAAAAGGCCACTACTTCCTTATCATATTGAAAATTTGATTCCAAATACGAGCATTACAGTTTGGATTGTACTACAAAAATAGCTGTAATGCTTTTCGAACATCTCAGCTACCACGTTTGGTATCATATATTCCTTTCAGTATATTTTGTTGACCTAGTCCGGATATATTGCGTTAGTCCATTTATTGATACTCTCTTTGTATATATATTTATTTACAACTATTTTCAAATTGATGTCATTAGTTAAACTACCAAAGTGATTTCCCATACAAAGTTTTTTATTCATCGTAGACTAAAAACCCATCCGTATTTATGTGTGGAGTGATCTTACGAGATGTAATTCTTTTCAAAGGTTTTAATTGATATCAACTGATCCATACATTTAAAATTTCGAGTATCTAAAGCTGGTTTATCAAGCTTGATCTGGATATTTTAATACTCGGGTCAGTTCCTTGTAGTTTCAGCTTTAAATGAAGAAGCTTGGAGCTTCCAAAGGAGAGCTAGAGATCCTCATTAATGTAAGGATGTATTCTATTATCGGTCGCATATATTGCTTTTATGTTATGCACTTGTAAGGACAGAGGGTTTACAACTTTCCAGGCTGAATCTAGGTTTGACTCTGAATTGTATGAAAATTTTTCCAATCTAAAGATTATTATGGAGATAATATATGTTATTCTATTTGTGTGAGATTCTGTTTCGTCTTTATTTTCATTTTCCACTAACAATCAAGTTTTTCAGCACTTTGATTTAAGGCATGTGAATAATGATGATACATTAATGTCGATTTTCGAGGGTTGAAAATTGTCGGTCAGTACTTTTGGTATTAGAGCTTAGGCTGAGCGAACATCTAGGATTTGGTGGGGTAAAACTCAATATAGATATGGTTAGCAATATCCTATAATGAGTAAATCATTAGAGATAGGGTTAGTAACACCTTAGGATGAGTTTGAGAATATTATATATATGGTGTGTGTTTGTTATTTACATAAATTGTTTGTTGATTTATCGGTTGAGTGATTTATGGATTCTGGTTGATGAGCCTGATCCCCATTATCGATGGGGATTTCGGAACACTTAAACAAGGCAAAGTGGCACATTTTTTTAAAAGGAATGTATTTTAAGCATAAATGAATACCTTTCGAAAGATATAGATATTTATATATGTCAATTTATGGTTAAGGATGATAATATTTAGTTATTACAATTTGTTGAATGAAAGAACATTTTATGAATTAAGTTTCATGGTTTGACTATAAGATGTTTAATAATAATACGAGGTTAAGCTTACTGAATTTATATAAGATAATAAAATAATCATATATATAAAAATGTATTTTACAGAAATAAAATAATTTTGAAAAGATCGAATTGAAAGATATGTCATCTAAAATTTGAGAAACTGAATTTTGGGTATTTTGGAAAAGAATTGTGAAATTATAAAAGGAAGTAAGTTAGTATAAGATGATTTTATGAAAGGGTTTAAAAAATGTGTTTTATAAACAAAATAATCTCCAATGAATTTTAAAAAGAATTTCAAATAAGGGATTTGAAAATTAAGAAAGTCTTAGATGATAACTAGTATGAATTGCTCGAATATAACTAAAAATAGCAAGAGTTATGTTTCATTGGTAAACACTTTTCTTAAGTATTACCCTTTAAGGGGATATAAGATACTATTGGTAGTACCCAGTTTCTTTGTATTATTTTAGGGTTACTCGATCTATATAATTTTCCTAAAGTTAGAAGAATAATTTTGAATGATTATGTGATAGGTTAATATCAAGGTTGGCCAAAAAGGAATATATTATAATGAGAGAGGTTGATTGTAATTTTAGAAAATAAAAGGTAAATTATATTTTAAAATTGAAATGATTCCTTAGGGGTGAAACGTTTCCCTTTGTGAAAAATATTTAGAAATAAATATTTAGAGTGATTATATAAATAGAAGAATTTTTAAAAGATAAAACATTTCATTAAGATTTTTAATTGTTAATAAGTACATACGAGTTACGTAGATCATTTCGTCACATGATTTTGTTCTAAGATTCAAGTACGGAACTTTAAGGCGTTCTCACCAATCCGAAAGAGCATTCATCACTCGATTCTTGAAACTGAACATTGATGAGGGTTTATGGTTGGATGCTTAAGTTGGGCTATGTAAGGGAAACGAAGGTTTCTGATCAAAGAGCTCGATCAATGTCTGCACTAGAGGACTAGGAGATCAATACTAGTATAGAATAAAGTTGTGGATTCAAATTATAGATCGAGTCAGATATCGCATGTGGATGATCTGTGTATATCATACATAACTGATTATAAATATGTTTTCGGTAAGTATTACCGGGTTTTATGCTTTGGTTTAATTTCAATAGCAGAATTCTTTTATGGGGGAAGTATGCAACGACCTGTAATTTTGCCAAATGGAATATTTAATTAACTTTAAATGTTAAATATAGAATTTTCAAATAAAAATGACCATGTTTTATATGATAAATAAGAATGGTGAACTTATTTTTAGAATTGATTTAGAAAAATAAAAGATTATTGGTTTCACCGTAAAATCGATAAAAGCATATTTTCGATAAAATTGGATATATGTTCAATAATTGTTTTAAATGTCGAATAACTCCTTTTAAGTTGTTGTAATATGATAATAAAGTGATTGATAAAATTATTATAAATATATATATAATTGTTTTATAAAGATAGGCAAACTTCGTCGTACTTTGAACAATGGACATCGTATTTTTACACTTGGATTTTAATATTTTATAACATGGTTCTGTAACTCAATTTATCATGCTTTAACTATTTATTGATGATCATAAATCAATTTTTAAGTTTTTTTGACATAAATAAATAGTTTGATTAAAAACAAAAAATGTGACCAAAAAATGTTTTTTTAAAATCAACGTTTTGTTCAACATAAGTTATGTAAATGTTTTACAACTTCAAAAATTATTACATACACACAGTAATAAAGAAGTAAACACCTCACTTATATTAACCAAGGATTAATTAAGCTAAATGTTTAATCAAATAAAGAAAAGTACATAAAGAAGATATTTTCACCCATTCCAACACAAGTCAAGTCAAATCACATCAGAACAAAAGAAAATCAAACCAAATCTCCACCTTAGTCCCCTTTTCCAACTAGGTTCATCCCTTAAGTATTAAGTAAGGATAACAAATATTAATGATGTGATGTGAAGATGGTATGTGTTGAAAAAGTATGTTTCGCTTAAAGGTTAAGAAAATGTATTTGTGTCATTTGACAATGCTTAATGGTTAAGGATTCTATGGCTATAAATATGGTCCCTTATACTTTCATTTCTTCACAGTTCAATTCATTCTTTTCTTAGCTTTCTTATGCTCCTTCCCCTCCATTTTAATAGCTTACTCCTTAAAGAAATTTTTGTGATAGGGAGGTTTGGCCGCGAGTACAAAGCAAAGAGGAGTGGCTTAGGAATTATTTAAGTAATGTTAACAATAGTTTAGTGAAATGTTTTTAGACAAGATTGTTGGTAGGACAAAGGCGAGTACTCACATGTTACAAATTTGTATTCAAATTATTTCAAGTATAATGATTTAAAAGTTTAAATATATTGGATGATTAAATGGTTCATATTGGATGATAACTTACTTGATATTATGACTAGTTATACCGATGTTAATATGGATGTTCACTTGGTTTGATAAATGATAAGAGCAATGATTAGAAATCTGCCAAAGTTAATGGAATGGAAGTTTAATCCATAAATAATATGTGCATGGAGTTGTTTAGCCTCTTATTGGTCTTCAATATCTATAAAGAGTTAAAATGAATATTATTATAATATAATATTATAGTATGAAATGGAAAATGAGTTTGAAATATGAAAATTATCACTTTAAATGATTTTAAACTGATTTATAAATGCTTTATAAAAATATTTAAAAGTATTTCCATGAAGTTAAAAAAATTGAAAATTAAGTCAAAATTAGGCGCGTCGCGTAATGATAGTTCGGGATTTCGCACAGTAAATTCAAAAAAGTGAAAAATATGGAATATATCTCGAAATTCATCAAGATAAGAATTCTGGAATATTGTATTTATAGTTTTTGAATGAATAAAGGAAATAAATATTTCATCTTATAAATTTTAAATAAATCCAAAATAAGTGTTTAGAAAAATCGTGGTTGTGCATTTTAAAGCCCGAATTTGAAATTAGTTTAAAGTGAATATTTTTAAATGTATAAAAATATGAATATATGTTATAAATCTACTAAAGTGATTTAAAAGAGAATTGGAGTTATCAATATGGATTTCAAAAAATATAGGAAGGCTGTTTTACCAAACAAGCTTTTAAAAAACAATTTGCTGCACTTTTTCGCAACGCTTTTTAATAATTTTTGCAAATAATGGTTTCAACTTAATTATTCTTTCCACAAATTTTGTGGCATTTTCAAATAAACATTTAAGTAATTTATAAATGGTTAATAGGTTTAGAAATGAGTATTTAGAAATGACCAGTACATTTGTTCCATTTGTAAGTATCACAGAAAATCTGACCGAGAATGGAACAGATTGAGGAGAAGGCTCGGATGCTTTAAACTAATTAGAAGTAAATTAAGTATGTTAAAATTTAGAGTCGATCAAACTACTTGATCACCTTATGTGTGACAGAGAGGTAGTCACTAGGCTTAGGTTTGGGAAACCAAATGTCTGCCCTCCTTAGCTACCCGGACTGTCCCATCAAAAGGGATAGGAAATTTGATTTACATGGATTAAAATTTTCCATAGTATAGAAGATTTAATTTTACTGATTCAAACAACTTGGATTTCATAAAAATTATCTTCTTATACTTGGTATTAAATTTTGAGCAGGGGATCTGTAGTATCCATATGAACTTAAAAGGTGATTTCACCGTTATTCGACAGATAATAAAGGTTGAATACATAACTTGATATTGAGTTGAATTATTTTTTCATGATCCTTTTTACTAAATAATGTTTTTCAATATGAGATTTAAATAAATTAGTTGGAAATTTTATTCCTAGGTAAAAATGAAATGATTTAGAACTATCCTGAGATTGAAAAAGCGTTTTAATTAACCAGTGGTATTGATAAATAAGGCTTAATGATTGTACATACGCTGAAAAAGATAAAGAAATAATTTAATGAATATTTCTCTAATCTGATTTAAATAAAATATTAACTAATTGAATGTTGTGTGATAATCACCTATATACCTAAATGCCTTTTTATCGATTGTTGGTTTGTAAAAACCGAGTTCGGACTTGGGTAACTCCTACCCAAAAACCACTTCGAACTAATGTATACGTTAGTGAAGATGTGTCGAAGACGATGATTACTGAAGACCAGACTGCCATGAGTCAATTATATTTATATGGCAGTGGTGTCTGCATTCTGAAATCTTCATTGTACCGAAGGCCAAAGATCTTCATAGCGGTAGGACTGCCAGTTGGCATTCTTTGGGTTGCTCCCAATATAGAGATATTCATTATAGCAGTGGTCCTATCATTTTTTGAAATTTTCGATTACAAAGACTAATCGCTACCGATCCTAGAGAAAATTCCCAACAGGATGTAGCAAGAAGTGTGCCTTCGGTTTCATTCAGTCTAAGAATGAACTTGTGTGGGTGAATGTTTGACATTGCATTTTTGAGATCATAAACGTTGAATTTTACAAACATATATTTCTTTGATGGTGGAGAAGACTTCTCTTAGCTTAACACCCTTCTTTGAGACATACGAGCTTAAAGGTTGTATGTTCGTGAAAGTCGATAGTAACCGAAGGCATGGCAATGTGGCATTCAAAGTGGAGCCTGTTATGATCAAAGTGTGGCTTTCTGGAAAAGCATGGCTTTGTGGAATGTAGCCTCACAGGCCTTACATCCCAAGAATGATATAGGATACTATGTGGCCTAGAGGAAATATTTCTGGCTATAAATTATGAAAAATGAAATGCATATATTGCCTTAAAATGATGAATGGAAGGTATGGAGGCTAATGGAGATCATGTAAGGCCACGACGAAATACTCTGTTCCATAGTAGTGTAGTATGTGCGGTTTCATGTGGCTAGCTTGAGACAAGTGATAAGGTCACCGTGGAACTATGGTTGTTATGTGTGGATCGAAGCGATAGGGCACTATTTTTATGTCATGCTGGAAATCCAATTCCAAATACGAGCTTTACGGTTTTAATTGTAGCCCTAAAATAGCTGTAATGCTTTGCAAATATTTCAGCTACCCCTTTTGATATCATATATTCCGTTATTATATACTGTCGACCTAGTCCACATATATTACCATAGTCCGTTTATTGATACTTTCTTTATATATATATATATTTATTTGAAAGTGTTTTCAAACTGATGTCATTAATAATAATAACAAAGTGGTTTTCCATAGGAAGTATTTGGTTATCGTAAGGTAAAAATCCATCCGTATTTATGATCAGCGCGATCTTACGAGATACTATTTTTTTCAAAGGTTTTGTTGCATGATCTATACATTAAAAAATTTGGGTATCTCACACTGGTTATCAAGTCTGGTCTGGCTATTTTTAATACTGGGATGAGATCCGAGTAGTTTCGAGTTTAGTTGAAGATGCTTGGAGTTTCCAGAGGAAAGCTGGAGATCTTCATCTACATATGGATGTATACTATTATCCACTTAATTTATTTCTTTTATTATTTGATATTTGTAAGGACAAAGGATTTATACCTATCCAGGCTGAATCCAGGTTAGACTCTAATATTGTATTCAAATTTTTTCGATTTAAAGATTATTGTTGAAATAATATATGTTATTCCATTCGTGTATGGTTCTGTTTTATTTTTTTCCCCAACATTTGGGCTTTTCGGCACTTGAATTTGCAACACATGAATACCGGGTTGTATTATTGTTCATTTTCAATGTTTGACAATACAGTCCCGTTACATAAATCTTATTTGGTTTTGAACCATGAGTTATGTCTTTTTGATCAGTTCAAGGCATCCTAACACAATTGATCTATCCGAACTATCGGTTGCAATTCTACTCACTAGTAGTTTAGTATGACAATACTCACTACTGAAACAACGTAACTGGTAATCATGTCCATAAATCCCAAAGTGGAGTTATAATTAATGCAGATATGAGTATGAAAATGGTGCTATATGCAAATTTAAATGATCAAATGATAAAAAGAACGTATAACATCATTCATCAATATGCTTAATTAATAGTCACATCCATAGCAAAATTACTTGAGTTTAAGTAATATCTTCCTTTGGAAAATTCATATAAAAATTGGGCTAAAACACCATTTCATTCATTTGAAAAAATTTACCTTTAGAAATGAACATGGAATATTATTTATATCAAGGAAAACATAGCCAAACACTTAGTCAAAATCTTGTGCCAAAGCATTGTCTTCTTTACATAATACTTAAAACATTTGCTATCAAAAAACAGATGTCAAACCTTTAGTAAACATAGGCTTTTAAGCCTTTAAGCATTGCTTTTAAGTTTACAAAACATAAGGATATCATCCCTTTAGAAAACATGGATATCGAGCTTATAAATATAGCTAATTAATTTGTAAAACATAAGGTTGACGAACTTATAAATATAACTACTTTATTCATAAAAATTAGGCTGTTGAGCCACTAAAACATAGATGTCGAGTTGATAAAAATAAGGCTATCAAACCTACAAAACCAAAGTTTTTAATTTGTTAGACATAAGGTTGTCAAGTCTTTAAAACATTGTTATAAAGTTTGTAAAAAAATGACTGTTAGGCCGCTAAAATATGGTATCAATTATCCGTATTACAGATATTAGGTTTCTACGATAGATAGTGTGTCCAGAGTTTCTCAAAAACATGAGGTGTCAGACCCCTAATACACTTTGGTATATCAGTTGCTTTAGCTGAGGGTGCCGAGCCTATAAATCATTGAAGATATCGAATTTCTAAAACACATAAGAAAATAATACGTTTCGAGCTTCTAAAACACTAAGGAAAATATGAGGTATCGAATCCACTAAAATACGTGGTCATGAATTCGTTACATAGCTATTGTGTAGTTATCCCATGCATTTGCCATTATAGTTATCATATATATATATATATATATATTTGGGGTGTCGAGCCTATATATATTTGGGGTATCGAGCCTCTAGGCTACTGAGCCAATGGCATTTCTGTAATTACTTTAAAATTGATTTATTCCTTTTTAAGATAAAGCTTTTTAATAATTCTTTTCCTATGTCAAATTACTATTGGGTAAAAAATTACATCACATTTTTCTTTTCAGAAATTATTGGTAGATTTTATTCTACCTGCTCAAAATAAGTTTCAAATCATTATAATTAATATATTTATTGTATTAGTTAAACACTTTTATAGAAAAATAAATATATAGAAAATCATAATGTTAACCTCTTTTTGCAAGGAAGTGCAAAAGCAGATTTAACTCAACAAACTTTATGATCAAGACAGAAAGCCGGAGAGATGGTTAGCAGGATTGAAGATCGATTATGTTTGAAACTATTGACTATAGTTGAATGGATTTGGATGGTCAACAATCAAAAAATGGCTAAGTTTAGAGGTAGCACTCCCTCTAGGAGAGGGATCGAATTGGAATATTCACTCCACAATAAGGGATCGGAATAGAGGTAAGAGTGAGGGGAACCGATTGCACGGGATGCACACAACACAATTCAATGATGATCGCTCCATAACTCAACAACCACAAGGCGGATTGAAGTTAAGCTTCGAGAATAAGAAGAAGGGACCCTAAGGAGTCTACCTTAAGGATCATGCATCAAATAGAGCAAGTCGAAGGGATCTTCCCTCTTTCCTCTATAGGATTGGCTATAATCAAATTTCGCCACATATTGCAACAAAGATCGACTAAAACTCAACATCTACAAATCCAATTGATACGAAAGTTGGAGGAAACATATACTATGGCATGAGGGACTCACCATAAGGATCAACATCGTAAATCAACAAAAATTATGTATCGGTCCCAATCCCTTTTTGGAGAGTGATCGGTCCAAGTTTCTTTGGATTGGGTCATCTGGGCCTGCAAGTTCTTCTGGTGAAATTTCATTCCGGTCTATACATATCTTCTCCTATAAATACAGTGAACATGGAATCGACAAAGGTATCTTCTTCTTTTTCCCTTCATTCTATCTTCTACCTAGGCTACATTCTACCATTTTTATTCTACGGTTTCACGGATTTGTAATTGTAACAGCATCATAAACGAATAAAAAGTAAATTTTTGGAGTAGACGTAGGCCGGAGTTAGCCAAACCATTATAAAACTGTTTCTACTTTTACTTTCTTTCTATTTTAATTTTATTATTCTTCAATTTTTATTCTATATATTATATTATTTGACATCTATTACTGTATATTGGTGCTTTCACATCACTGGATATTGGTGGCCATTTTTGATGCCAATTTTTTTTGCTTTCATTGAGGGGGAAGCCCTCGTGGATTTGGAATTCGAATTTAGAGTTTGGAAAAGATGTAGAGCTTAGATTTGGGGAAAGGTTGAGACAATCAACCAATAGAGTGCAACTGGAAAGGAGCCACCATGGAGGGAGTTAGGAAGCTTCCTTAGGAGCTACAGCTAATCAAGCATCTATCTATATAACCAAGGATGAATTGGAAGTGATAACGGATGTTGTGTAGGAAAGGGTGTAGAAGAGATAGTAGGAGTTGGTGCAGAATCTACTCCAACAAATTGGACAAGCTGGAGCACAGAACCAAGGGAACAAATTAGTAGAAGCAATTGGAAACTTGGATTAAGGAGTTGACACGGTTGGACTCATTGGAAATTAGAACCGAGACCATATGGACGTAGCTATTGGACAAAGGAATGGAATAGAATAGTCATTGGCAGTCCTAGGCTATATCAGAGGGATTGGCCCTGATCCTTAAAGACTTAGGGGCATGCCTCCGGGTCTGGTCTTTCACAATGCTGAAAGACTTGTGGTTGATGCTATAGAGTTTGGTGCAAATCGAAATTGGATGCTCATCTAGAGGAAAAACTTTAGAAATTCCCTCGTGGACTTGGGGAGAATGGGAAATGATGATAAAAGACTACCTCTGGATGACAATGATAGGTTTGTAGAGATGATAGGGCGACCTATTCACGGAGGATTGGCGAATAGGGATTTGAAGGATATAAATGGAAGTCCATTCACTCATGATATCAACAATGTTAGGAATCCACCAGAGTTTAAACTAACAATGCTAGAAGCATATGACTGAAAGTCGGACCCAACTATGCATCACACAGAAGTACTGGGACATCAGAGCAAGTCATGGCTCGAAACTTTCCCATGTATCTAACAGATATGACCACAGTGTGGTTTAGGCAGTTTGGGAGCGGTTCTATTGGAATATGGACAGAATTGGTTAAAAGATTTATGAGGCAAGTTAGGGTTCACTTTCCGAGATCCAAAAATGTAATGAGTCTGGCAACACTGAAATAGAAATTCGAAGAGTCTCTAAGGAGGTTTCTAACATGATTTAACGCCACAATGGCTTCGATGGATCGGCCAAATCCATCTATGATTTTGATGACAGCTATTTCAGGAATGGCTAATATCATAGGTTTCAAGGATTCATTGTCGTGAGATGCGCCTATGGAACTTCGTGAGTTTTCTCATGAAGCAAAAAGATTCTTGCGACAGGAAGACATACGAGCCGATAAACTAGAGGTGAACACTATGCAAAGCAAAGGATCATCAGAAGATGCAAAGAAGATTGATAAAGGCAAACATAAACCAAATAATGGATATGATGGGATGGAAAAGTAATGGAAATAGCAGGAGTCGAAGATCTGCTCCTGGTCAGAATTGATGGAAAGCCTGGACCCAATTTATCCAAACACTATGGGGCAACTCCCCTATCGAAAACTGATAAGCAGGGATCCTATGGAGCGAAAGTGTACGTCTGGAAAGAACTGCCTGTTCCATGAATTCAATGGACATAACACGGATGAATGCAGAGATTTAAAGGATATGATTGAGGAGCACGTCTGGAATGGAAAACTACCATTGAACGTGAGGAATTGGACAACGACGGTGAAACAAGAGCAGCCACCATCCGTATCAAATGGAAATAGGAATGGCCCTATATCGGGTCACAGATCATCATCAATTGATCGTGATGGTAAGGTCCAAATTCAAGACTTGGAATTTGTCCATAATAATAATAATGACAATAATAAATTATATAATAAGGTGGCTAAGTCACTTACACATGTATGGGTTTGAGGATTGTCCTCAGGCATGCTCTGAGATGTTAATGTACTATCGTGCCAGGAGAGGCACCCTATGGCTTTTTTATTTTTTTGGATTTTTGGATGCACGAAGTCTTATTTATTAGGTTATTTATGATCTGCATTACTGCATTGAATAGAGCAGGATGCAATTTTTGTCTCGACCGGAGTGACGAGGCGATAACCGCAAGGTGCGAGTCACTTTGTCGGAGAGTGATATAATGAACTTATACACGGCTTAACTACTCGGCCAGAGAGTTGACGCCTGGGAATAAAATCCAACAAGACGTTAGTATGGATTATGTTGGGCAAGGAGTAGGTCGCTCCACTGAATAGCGACAGTATCGACTTACTCAGATCATTGATATGGATTATGCTCAATAAGGGTCTGGAGAGACCACTATCGGCCCAACACTTAGTCCAAGACACCACTTATTATTTAGGGACACTGAAGCGGAGTATAGGAAATAATTCCACTTCACCCGAGAGTGATATGATTGGCTTAGTCCGACGTGAATATGGATTGTGCTTGGCAAGGACCAGGAGAGTTCATGGGTTTGGATATCAGCTTCAAACAGTTATGGATTTGGACGTGGACCCAGAGTAGTCATGGATTTGTATATGGATCCGGAGTGTTAGGACTTGGCTAATGAGCCGGGGAGATCGAGGATTTGAATAAAATGATTCGGAGAGGTCATGGATTTTCGATGGATACGGAATTAGATATCTACTGTAAATGGTCATGGATTTCACAAACAATCCGAAGAGATCTTGGATTTGGATTGGTAATAGGTTGGATTCGGATTGGATAATATGGCTGTCATTGGATTATGGGCTTCAGATTTTGGAATTATGCCAATTTAAAACACACATATTATCGCAAGACATGTTTAGGGGGCCAAAGTGTTAAACCGCCTTTTGGCAAGGCAGTACGCATGTGGATTTAACCCAATGGGTAGAAATCTCGGAGAGATAGTTATCGTGATTGGAGACTGATTATATTTAATAATATGGAATATGGACTATATTTGAATGGATTTAGATGAACAACACTTAAAAACTTCTATATATGGAACTAGGACTCCCATTAGGAGAGGAATTGTATCGGAATATTCACTTATAAAAAGGGGCCAGAATAAAGGTATTTGAGTATAGGGATTGGATTGAATAGGATGCACACGCCACAGCACAATGATGATCGCTCCGTAACTCAATAACCAGAAGGAAAATTGAAGTAAAACTTTGAGAACAAGAAGAAGGGACCATGGGGAGCCACCCTTGGGGTCGCACATCAAATGGAGCAAGTTGGAGGGATGACCCTCTTCCCTTCATAGGGATCAGCTAGAATTAGCTTTTAAAACATGTTGCAACAAAGATCAATCAATAAATCAACATCTAAAGATCCAATTGACATGAAACTTGGAGGGAAATTATATTATAGCATGGGGGACCCACCATAGGTGTCGTGCCCCATAAATCAACAAAAATAACGATCAGCCCTGATCTATATTTTGGAGAGAGATTAGTCTAAGTTTCTTTGGGCAGGGTCATCTTGCCCTGGAGGTTCTTTTGGCAAAATTTTAGTCCGATACATGCACGTCTTCTCCTATAAATACGCGGACATGGCACCGGCAAAGAGAACTTCTTTTTTCTGCATTATTCTATCTTATACCTAGGCTATATTCTGCAATTTTTATTCTAGGATTTTACGGGTTTGTAAATATAGCATAAATGAATAAATGGAAAATTTTGGGGTGGACGTAGGCCAGAGTTAGCCAAACCACTATAAATTCGTATTTCTCTTTACTTGCTTTATGTTTTAATTTTATTATTCTTCAATTTAAATTCTCTACATTATATTATCTTGGGTCTATTGTAGGATATTGGTGCTTTTACATAATTGAGTGTTGGTGGCCATTTTTGGCGCCAACACATAACCGTTTGGGAAAATTCACCAAAAACCTAAGTTTCCGTCTTCTTTCTTATGTAAATATTTTAAGGAAAATATTTTACTTTAATTATTTTATGCAATTTAAACCTGAAATATCCATCCTTATCCTTTTAGGAAATTCATAAAATAATCGTATGAATTTGGAAAATTATGAAATTGAAACCCTCTCTCCAAAATAATGATTACATAACATATTCAGATTTCAACTCAATTGGTGATCAATTATGTTTTGCCATTATAACACATTATGACTATTACATAAAAAATACATAAATCATCATTCAACCAAATAATGATATAATCAATCCAACACAAAATATTGTCGTTCCAAATAGGAAAGCATTTACAGATTTGAAAAGAAGCATAAATAAATGAGATGTATACTATTATTCACCTTAGAGTGGATAAGGGAGATTGAGATTTGATGTAGATTTGTTTCCCCTAAGCTTTTTCCTTTAAATTTCTTAGATTCCCCCCTTTTTCTTATTGTTAGTGGTCGGCCTTGTTTATGCTTGTTTGATTTGGAAAAATGGGAGTGAGAATAAATGAGAGTGGAAGAGTTTAGGGAATGAAGTAAGAGATTATTCACATTATGCCCCTCTTGTTTGTCCTTTCTATTCTATCTTTTAAACCTATCTTGTTAATTGATTGATTAAGGTCCGACCTTATTTAGTTGGTAAATTTTATTCCCTTATTACATCACATTAGATGTTACAGGCTCCCCTCCTTAAAGAATTTCGTCCTCGAAATTACGACAAGAAAATCAACATGCATACTAATCATGCAAAGATGTATGACAAACACATAACAACAGTACTAGCTTATCATATTAACTAAAAGTATATAACGACATATATAGAACATACAGTTAAAACAATTAAGCGTAAGTGTCTCTAATCATGTCTTCTGTCGTCCAGTGCAGTCTTTGTCATTGCTAATCTATTGGACATTTACTAACTTGACTAGCTTATTTCTTAACTTCTTCTCATCTCTTTCTACAACATGACAAGTTGTCTAACAAAATTCATATCCGATTCGACTACTGAACCTTCTAATATAATCACTGAAATAGTAGCCTATGGATCATGCACATACTTTCTAAGATGAGAAACATGAAAACAATATGGACTCCTAATAAACTAATCGGTAACTCTGTTCGATAAATGATTATCCCGATCCTCTCTACAATATGATACAGATCAAAATTTCTCGGTGCCAATTTTCCTCACCTAACAAGCCATACCACATCCTTCATCAATGATACTTTAACGAAAACTCGGTCTCCAATTGAGAACTATTGCCCCTCTTATCTGTGTGACTTTTCTACTTAGAATAAGATTCCTTCATTTTTGCTCTAATCAACTCAATCTTTTCTGTGGCTTTTCTTACCATATCTGGACTAAGAATTTATTTATCCACGATCTAAAAGAAATGCTGATGATTTGCAAGGCTTCCATAAAGAGCTTTGAAAGGTGTCATTCCTATACTTGTCTAATGACTGTTATTATAGGAAAACTAAACTAAGTGCAAATGGTCTTCCTGTAACCCTTCAAATTTTAGTACACAAGACATTAACAAATCTTCAAGAGCTTTGTTAACACTTTTTGTTTTTCGATCCGTTTGTGGATGGTAAGCGATACCCACTTCCAGCTTGGAATCTAGTATTTGTGTACACTTTTCTAGAATTCATTAATGAATAAAGTATCTCTGTCACTGACTATACTACTAGGAATCTCGTGTAGTCTTACAATATTCTTCCTTAATGACTTTCCCAAAGTAGGCACCGTCGTTTTGGACTTCAAGGGAATAAAGTGTGCACTCTTGGTCAGTCTATCTATCATGAACCACTGCTTTCATCTCCCCTGTTCCACCAGTGCAACCCATCAATAAAATCCATGGAAATAGAATCTCATTTCCAAAGAGGTATTTTAAGGTTAATGCAATCCACTTTGTTTCTGATGCTCTACTTTTACTTATTGGTAATCCAATCATCGATTCATCCATAGGCCTACATCTCTTTTCATTTTTTACTAGAAGAAATCCCTCTTCATATTCTAGTACATTTTAGTTCCTTCGGGATGAATATTAAACTTCGACCAATGACATTCCTTATGAACTTCTCCTCATAGGTTATCAACATCTGGAATGGATAATGGTCCCTTCTTCCTCAACTATCTGTTTTGGTTAAGATTAAAATCTTTTAAATCATCAACCTTAGTTCCCTCTTCAAGTCTACTAATTAGTTCAGCTAGTAATGGATCATCTCCCTGTTTAGAAGCATTCTTTTGATCATAAATGGTCAGATTTCCAACAGGATAACATTGCGGTATTCCGACAAAAACTAGCCACTGACCATAACTGCACGTCACGAGTAGTCAATGTCTCTAAATCTTCTCATTCTAATAACATAGCAAACACCATGCTCTGATGTCTTCTACTAAGTACACCTGTGACTTTGCTTCCTTTCCCAGACATGTACTCGATATCAAAATCATAAGTGACCAAATACTCTAGCCATCTCTGATGTCTCATATTCAATTCCTTTTAGTTGAATAAACACTTCAAAGAATTACAATCCATAGATAACTTGAATCATTCTTACAAAAGATGTTATCTCCATATTTTCAACACAAGTATCACGGCCGCCAACTCTAAATCATGAGTCGGATACCTAACTTCATATGGTTTAAGCTATCGAGAAGCGAAGGTAATCACTTTACATTTTTGCATTAACACAGCTCCTAACCCTGTCCCACATGCATCAGTATATACTACTAAATTTTGGACTCTATTTGAACAACTAACACGGGCGCATTGATTAATAAATTTTTCATCTTTAATAATGCTTCTTCACATTTATCAGTCCAAACATACTTTACATCCTTCCTTATCAGTTTAGTCATAGGTGCTGCCATGTGAGAGGAATCCTTGATGAATCTTTGGTAATAGCCAACTAACCCTAATTTTTTTTACCTTGATCATAGTCTCGAGTATTCTCTAATTATTAGCTGCTTCAACCTTAGCTAAATCTATAAATAACCTTTTCTCTAAGACTACATGGCCAATAAACTTCACTTCTTTCTTCCATAAAGAGCATTTTGAGGACATCACTTTTACTTAATGCTGCCTCAATGTCTCTAACACTATTTTGAGATAAACTTCAGATCTCGTTAATTCTTCAAATATATCATAATATCATCTATAGATACTAACATAAATATGTCCAAATGCTCTTGGTAGATCCGGTTCAGTAAATCCACCAAGTAAGTAGGTGCGTTGGTCTACCCAAAAGGGCACGACTGACCATTCATACGAATAATATCTTATTTGAAATGCTGTTGATAGAGTGCTGTTTTAGCCACTCTCAATTGATGGAACCCTATTGCTAACCAATTGGGAAAATACCTTAGCTTGAATCAACTAATCAAGCAAATCATGTACTCTCGGCAAAGGAATTGATTCTTTATCATAGTCTCATTCAACTTATGATAATCAATACACATCCTCAGCAAAGCATCTAGTTTCTTCACAAACACCGGGCCGCTCCGCATGGAAAATTGCATGGCCTAATAAAATTCTTCCTCTTTATGTCAACTAGCTGCGCCTTTAACTCTTTCACTTTAGTGAGTGTCATTTTACTAGGTGGTCTACTAACGACTTCAACTCTATGTACAAGATATATTCAAAACTCAATAGCTCGTTTCAGTGGTGGTCTTGTAACAGGTTTAAAACATCTACATAATCACTTATAATGAAAATTTGGTTCACCTCATCTTTTAATTTCAATGCTCCTAATCAATCACATACATCTAAACTCAAAATTTCTACCGATTATATAATTTGATCATGCCTATAAGGGTGTCTTAAGGATATCTTCCTATCTTGGCAAAATATTCTAGCATCATATCTGCTTAACCAATCCATTATCAAAATAATCCTGAAACCCAAAAATCAAACACATGCAAATTGCAAGAAAATGCACGACCTAGTAGCTTAGCTTCGAAATTGTCACATCCCATCTGATTCTAAATTTAAAGTATCCAACAAACATTATAAGATAAAAGAATGTGATGAGCTAGTATGAATTTATACTTTAACATGTATGCCATGAATCAAAAGTGTATCTCCATCATAGACTTTCCTTTCGATTCTACAATCAGTCCAGAAGCTAATGGTTCCAATGCAAAACATATGCTTTATCAGTCTTGGCCGGTTCTGGACATTTAATCTTAAAGTGCCTATTTGGTTGCAGTTGCAAAATTTCACGCCCTCCTTTTCCACAACCTTCTTTCTATCAGTAGGTTGGCATTCATTAGTATAGAGTCATTTCCTATCACATTTATAGCAAAAAACATTAGCCTTCCCTTTCTTACTAGTTCAACCCTCCTGAACTCTCTTCTTATTAAAGAAAATTCTCTTCTTTTCTTGAAATCCTTTAGTCTCCATAGGTTTGCCAATTCCAAATGTCGAAAGCATTTCCTCATTCCTTAATGTCATCTCTACCAACACATCACATAGATCTCTAAGATGTGGAGTTGTTGCCTTGGAAATCATAAGCTTCAATCTAGAAATTAACTTCTCATTTTTTTAATCAATGTATCAATTGCAGCATATCCCTATCTGGACAAATCATCAAACTTAGTTGCATATCTATTACAGACATCTTTCCTAGCTCCAATTCCATGAACTTCTTAGGCAAAGTTGACTTAGATGTCCTGGACAAAAACTAATTCTTAAACCTCCTTCAAAATTCTTCGTAAGTTAAATTGTCCTCAGGTACTCCTACAGTCACATCGTTCGCCAATGCAAAGCAGTTCCTTGCAACCATCTAGATGCCAACTATCTCTTTTATGGATCATTCAAGCCTAAGTCAGCAAATCCTTTCATAGTGTAACAACCAATTCTCTAATTTAATAGTGCTTATCATTCCACGCAAAGACTTTCCAACAAGAATGGTATAATCACGTCTCAACTTTGCATAATTATTGCAAGTAGTTACCTCAGGATTAACAACTCTTGTAGTACCAGCATTTCCTCCAAGAATGAAATCTCTGCAAGCACTCCTTCAGTGACTCCCTCGGAGCCTGGATTACACTTGATAAGGACATCACATCCTTAGGACGAGTGGCATGTATCCTGAACCGTTCCACAAATTTCGTCGCCAATTCGTCGAAGCTGGATATAGATCATGTGGGAAGTCGAGTGAAGCACATGGTGGCAATTCCAGATAATGTAATTGGAAAGCATCTACAATTGGTCATGTCATTTTCTCTAGCCAAATCCATCATCCATTCATACCTCATCACATGTTGCCTGGGAATGGTCTTTCCTTCGTAGGCCGGGATAGTTGGCATGCTAAACTTCTTGGGATACTCGGCCTGTAGAATGGTATCAGTGAATGGAGTATGACTCCAAGATATCCCCTAATCTTCGTTGGTTAAGCCTTGATTTTCCCTCATTAACTGCCTGACCATAACTGATAATTCTGGAGTTTGTATGGAGGATGGATGGTTGGGCTATGTTCTATGGGACCGCTCAGGTTGATGTCCCTCTGTTGGCGATCTACCAAACATGTACCTTGAAGACCAGCTTCATTAGGGTCTTATTGAGCCAGGCGTCCGGTCTCCACACGTGCTCCAGCTCCTAAGTTTCCTGTTCCGACTTGGGTGTGGTCTCCAAGATGTGAGTGATCCCTAGTTGACCGATCAATTGCACATGCTTGTGCAGTTTCAGTTTTACGACATCTACACGTGGAAGGTTCATCGGATGAAGTCGAGCTATCAGATGTAGAATAAGGAGCAGGTTTACCTTTAGCACTTTGATGCTGTAGTTGAGTAACATGAGTCATGAGGATAGGGTTAGCTTGAATCTGCTCAGCAAGTTGTCTTCTACTTTCCACGAGTTCTCTCATCAAGTCGTTAAAGTCTGTCCTGGTGATGACTTCCGTTTGATTTTGGTTGGTAGTCCCTGGACCTAGATTTGCTTGTTGATTGCTAGGTCCTACTTGTTGTACGCTAGCAGTCTCGTTAACGTCCACGTTATGGGATGCTGATCTAGTACGTGGTCTTCCCATAGTAGAATTATTGATAGAAACTCTGAGTAGAATCAACGGACGTCCTGTTAATGGTTTGGATCTCCTTTAGGGGATTTATTCAATCTAGTAGCTCCAAAGCAGATGCTAACGACATGAGAATTCGATTCTCAACGAAAGCACCCAAAATGTTAGCACTGGAATTAGTCACTAACAACTTTGAGAAAGATTGTGTAGAGAGATTAATGAAGGAAGTAAATTGAAATAGAGAATCGTACGCTAAATTAAATGCAAAGATAAGAATACTAGATTTATAGCGGTTCAGCATAACTACCTATGTCCACTTTGAAGTTGATCTTTATTGCTTTACTCAACGATTGATTACAGATGAAATCCATACACCAACTATTTGAGTACAATTGCTAAGTAAAAAGAATGAGTCTTGAATGCGGCAGAGTCTCCCCAGTGTTCTCGAAAAAAGGTCCATTTCACTGTGCCCCTGCCCTTTTATTTATAGACGAAGATGGGTTGGACTATCCTAATGGGTCTAGAAGCAAGATACCTTGGCCCGTGGTGAGTAACTTCTATGCGTCGAACCACAAATGTCGAATGGCAAATGTCTAGCCATATGTCCAAGTTGAATGATGCCTCTATGCCGAACGTGGAAGTTTGTTGAACGAAGTGTGTAGGATGAACGATACACGATGTCGGTCGAGGGGAGATGTTGAATGACATACTTATGCCGAGCGCCATATGCCGAGCGATGCTTCATGCCGAACGAGGTTTGAATGCCGAACAAGGCTGGAATGCCCAACGAGTCCGGAATGCCAAGCGAGGCTGGAATGCCGAACGGAGCATGAATGCCGAGCGAGGCAGGAATGCCGAACGAAGCATGAATGCCGAACGAGGATGGAATGCCGAATGATGCTTCATGCCGGTCGAGGCTTCTGTCGAACGAGGTTCATGACGAATGATACTCACGTCGAACAAGGCTTCATGACGATCGAGGCTTCAATGCCGAACGAGGTAAGATGCCTCGCGGCCTTTCCATACCGAACAATTCTTAGACAAGCCTCTTGTTACATGGTCAATATCTAGGTAACGCCACAAATGTGGAAATGGATGACCGAATGCTAGAAGAACCAATCACGGTCAGGCTCAGACTGAGAATGTTGGTGTTGGGTTTCTCCAAGTGAACATAGGAGCCATGTATCATGTTTTTCTGAACATGATGCAAGATGGAATCATAGCAGGAATTCTGGAGGAAATCCTGCTAGAAGGAGTTCAGGAAGCTCTTATAGTCAACCGTTATGCTAACTTGAGTAAAGACTCTAATAGGCTTAGAGGAATGTCATTTATTGGAACGGTGGATGCTATCGAGGTGGAAAATTGGCTGCGATACTATCAAAGGATTTTTGCTGATTCAAGGCTTAATGATGAGAAGAAATGGAGACTAGCTTCAAGGCAGCTTCAAGGACCCGCTTTGTTTTAATGGAATATAGCGACGATTGGTGTAGACGAGGAGATTATGACATGGGTGGAGTTTAAAAGGAGGTATCAGGAAAGGTTCATGTCAGTGATGGCGCAGTCTATGTTTGTTAGAAAGTTTGCTGAGATGGAACAAGCGGAGATGTTTATTCTGGAGTACACTGGTAGGTTTGAAGAGTTTGCTCGATATGGATATGCCACCGTTGACATTAGATGAAAAGAAAAGAGAAGTTTATTAGAGGATTGAAGCCAGAGCCAGCGAGAGCTACCTTACCGCACATCAGAGATCCATATGATGCGTTAGTGGAAATGGCGTTGAGACATGAAGAGATGTTGGCTTGTTTGGAGAAGAAAATGGAAAAGGAGGTTCAGGTTGGATAGGGCTAATGAGAAAGAATTTCCATAAGAAGAATGCGAAGAAAGGGGAAACAGTGATGAAAGGAAAGTTCGAGATGGTTTACTATAAGCGCAACAAAAGAGGACACAATGCTCATAAATGTCATACTGGAAAAGGAAAAGGAAAGGAAATGATTAGAAAGAAGAATATCAGATGCTTTAATTGTGATCAGATCAGCCACTAAAAGAATCAGTGCGAGGAGTCTGCAATGGATAGAAAGGCCAAGTGTATGCATTGGAGCTTTTTGCTTTGAGGCCAGCGGTGCAGGAGAAGGGAAAGGCTATTCTAGGAGGCACGCTACAGATTCGTGGTATGTTTGTTAGCTTTTTTTTTTATACTGGTGCATCATATTCATTTATTTCTCAATGCTTAGTAGATAAGCTTAACTTAGAACCCTCATATTTAGTTATTTCCTTAAGGGTTGAAAATATGATAGGAGGGTATGTGACACTTGGTATGAAGTGTAACCATTTAGAGTTTGATTTTCTAAGTCATACTTTTGTTTTCTTTTTGCAAGTGTTTGACTTTTTAGGGTTTGGAATTATACCGGGCATAGGTTTGTTAAGTAAGTATGATGCTGGGATATTTTTCCATGATAAGAAAATATCTTTTAGGCATCATGAGTGCAGTGATCGGATAGTTTATACCATGGAAAACCCTAGTTAGGAGGTGAATGCATTTTTGGGTGTTGTAGAGTTGGAAGATGAGTTGCATCGAGTTTTCATGGTTAGAGAATTCGCTGAGGTCTTCGAGCCTGTAGTTGGATTACTACTAAAACGAGCTATTGAGTTTTGGATTGATTTGGTTCCTGGATCAGAAACGTTATGCAGGCCGCCAAGCATGATGACATCTACAAAGGTAAGAGAGTTGGAGGTGCATTTGGTGGATTTGGAAAGTAAGAGTTTATCAGTTTGAGTAGTTCACCTTAGGGAGTAGCCGCAGTATTTGCTAAGAAGCCGGATTGATTGTTGAGGCTATGTATCAATTATTGCAATTTGAATGAGAAGACGATAAAGAATTGATATCCATTTCTGAAAATTGGCGATTTGTTCGATCAATTAAGTGGATCAAAGATATTCTCTTAGTTGGATTTGGCGATGGCATTTCATCAGCATAGAGTAGCAGAGGATAATATTCCATTGACGTTATTTAGGACTTGATGTGGATCGTATGATTGGTTAGTTATGCCGTTTGGACTAACTAATTCGATGGCATTCTTTGTAGATTTGATGAACCGAATTTTCCGATAGCACTTGGATAGGTTCGTGTTGGTTTTCATAGATGATTACTCTAAGTATGAGAAGGAGAATGAAGTTCACCTTAGAGTAATGCTTGAGACGCTGAGGCAACAACAATTGAAGGCAAAGTTTTTGAAGTGCCATTTTTAGAAAAAGGAAGTAAAGTTTCTTGTGATATAATCTCAAAAAAAGGGTTGTCAGTAGATCCAACTAAGATTGAGACGGAAAACAATTGGAGGAGACCTGAGACAGTGACTAAGATAAAGAGTTTTCTTAGATTGGCCGGATATTATCGAAGATTTATAAAGGAGTTTTCACGGATAGCTACATTGATGACTAAGCTTACGTAAAAGGATGTGAAGTTTGTGTGGACCAATAAGTGTGAGGGAGCATTTCAGAGCTTGAAATAATTATTGACCCATGCCCTTATATTGGTTGTTCTGAAGGGAATCCAAGACTTGGTTGTTTATACTGATACATGTGGAACTGGTTTAGGAGCTGTATTGATGCAGAGGGTAAAGTGATTGCTTATGCTTCTAGAAAGCTTAGATCGCATGAGGTCAGATATTCGACGCATGACTTGGAGTTGACTGCAGTAACATTTGCTTTGAAGGTATGAGGGCATTACCTTTTGGGAGAGTGATTTGAGCTACATACGGATCATATGTCGTTGAAGTATTCATTGTCTCATAAGGAGCTGAACATGAGATAGCAAAAATGGTTAGAATTTATTATTGCTTATGATTTTGGAATTGAGTACACACTTAGAAGAGGAAAAAAGGTAGCAGATGCACTTAGTAGGAAGCATCAGAATGCAGTGTTGGCCATGATAGTTGAGTGGAAAGACTTGGAAGCATTGGCAGATTGCAGAGTACAATATAGATTTGAGGCTGGGTCTAGATGAGAAAGTGTTATGTTGCCTTTTTTAGAAGTCCGACCAGTAATAACTGAGAAGATTGCTTCTAAATAAGCGGAGGATCTATCTTTGGTAGAATGGATCAAGAATTTAAAGGGAGGAGCGAAGAACGATGACTTGAAGGATTTTAGTCTTGACCGCAATGGGTGGTTGAGAAATAAAGGGAGGTTATGTTTTCCAAATGTATGAGATGTGAGGAAAGAAGTCTTGAAGGAATGCCGTCGTTCAAATTTCACTATCCATCAAGGAGGAACCAAGGTGTATCAGGATATGAAAAGGAGTTTCTTCTGGAAAATAATGAAGACGGATATTGGCTTATGGGTAAAGCAATGCCTGAATTGCCAACTGATAAAAACTAAACATCAAAAGCCAAGTAGGTTGCTTCATCCATTAAAATTTCCAATTTGGAAACAGGATTCTATTTCTTTGGACTTTATTGATGGGCTGCCGAGATCTAGAAGAGGAAATGAGAGTATATGGGTCCTAGTGGATAGATTGGCCAAGAGTGCCTATTTTATTCCTCTAAAGTCAGCTAGGAAGGCACTTGTTTTGGCGAAGTTGTTTATAAAGAATGTGGTTAGACTATATGGAATTTTTTTAGTATGTTAGTAATAGAGATTCCTTATTCAATAGTGAGTTTTGGAAGAATCTACAGGATATTTCAAGAACCAAGCTCAAGATCAGTACCGCTTACCATCCACAGATTAATGGGTAAACCGAAAGGGTTAAGAAGATCTTGGAGGACTTGTTAAGATCTTGTATATTGGATTTTGGGGGATCATGGGAAGACCATCTACATTTAATCAAGCTTTCGTATAACAACAGTGAACATACTAGTGTTGGGATGGCACCATTTGAAGCTTTTTATGGAAGACCATGCAAATCTCCCACATGTTGGTTGGAGAACAGGGATAGATTGGTTCTTTGTCTGGATTTAGTAAGAGAAGCCGCAGAAAAGATCAATTTGATTCGAGCTAGGGTGAAGGAGACTCAGTCTAGGTAGAAAAGTTATGTAGACAGAAGAAGAAAAGTCTTGGAGTTATCTGTTGGAGATTATGTGTTTATTAATGTTTCATCGATGAAAGGTGTGATTTGATTTGGAACATGAGGTAAGTTAGCACCGAGATTCGTTAGACCTTTTCATATTATAGAGCTTGCATATAGGTTAGAGTTTTCGAGTAGTTTGGAAGGAGTCCGCGATGTTTTCCACGTTTCTCATCTTAGAAAGTATCTTAGAGACCCGGAGACTACTATAGCAACTGACTATGTTAATGGACTTTGTAGTAGAACAGGACTTGACCATAGTTAGAAAGCCAATTTAGATTATGGCCAGGGTTGAGAAGAGGCTAAGGAACAAGACAGTTGGATTGGTGAAAGTCCAGTGGAGTGGCGATGAGGGAGACTGTACTTGGGAGACTAAGAGCAGGATTAGAGATGCTTATCCTGGTTTGTTTGGTGGTATGTTTTGCCTATTTGATTTATTGTGTACCTTATCTTAATTTCGAGGATGAAATTCTTTAAGGAGTGGAGTCTGTAACACCCCATATTTTTATAACATTATTTAGGATATTTAATTAGCTAAATTAAATTAAATATGAGGATGATTATGGGATTGAAAATTGTGATTAATAAGGGTAGGCATGCCTATATGTACAATGAACTAAAGAACTAATATGGAAATAAGTGTTAAGAAATAAGGGAGGGAAAATAGAAATATAATTAACTTTTACCCTAAGCCCTTAGGTAAGTAAACACATGTTCATTTCATATTCTCTCAAGCCAAAACATTCTATGGCTGATGACCATTAGTACTCAAAAGAAAAGATAAAGCTAGGATTTTTAAGAGGAAGAAGTAAATCAACTTAATCTAAATCAAATCTAAAATCCGTAATCATAAAGCTAAGGTGAATAATTATTACATCTCACTTTTCTTATGATTTTTGGTTTTAATGATAATCCGAAGTATTTTTGCATGATAAAACATGTTTCTAGATGGTTAAAAGTTTAAAATGCTTGTTGATGATTTATCTATGTTTATAATGATTTTTATGATATGAAAACCCAATTAAATAACATCCAAATACCTTGCGAATTTAAATGCAGATCAGAAATTATATTTTAGAGATGGGTTTCAATTTTCATAATTTTCCGAATTAATGTGGATTTATATTAATTTTCTAGAAAAGAAAATGATTATTTGGGTTTTAAATTATTTATGGCAAAATAAAAAATAATATGGGTCCGAAATTTATATATGTTAAAAACATATTAAAATATATCTTTTGGAATTTTGATAGAATTTTCCTAGGTGTTTTGATGAATATATAAAATTATTTAAGGCATGGGGCATAAATGTTTTATATATTTAATTAAGGAGAAGGGTTATTTTGTAAAATGAAATCATTGTTTATTTCTGAAAACATTGGCAGCGCCTTTGAAAAAAGTATTTAGTAACTAATGAAATTTTGAAAAATAATAGCAGGTTAGTGGAAAAGTTTTCTCTTTTAAGTTAAAACAAAAATAAAAAGTTTTAGCATGTTTTGCTAGTTTTGTCACCGGGGGTTCTGACTAGGACGTTTTGCTACCATCAATTTCGAAACTTATGCGCATAATATTAAGTTACTTGGTACGTAGCACATTGGATAAAGGAAAAGGTACATAGTCGAAACATAGGGTTTCGAAGGGGCTGAATTATGCCTTGTTTTAAAATTAAAGGTAGTGCCTGCTTTGCTCTCGAAGGGATGGCTTTCGACTAATTTAGCTTTTGACTGGGTCAAATATTTGAAAAGTAAGATTTCAAATAGGTTGCATACTTTTATTTTAAGTAATGCTTTCGAAGGGGTCGAAATCCTTAGCTGCTGCCTTTCTCCCTTTTGAAGTCAATGGTTTTGGAAGGTATACTTAGCTTTTAAAATTAATCACCTCTCTAACGCTTTCGAATGAATGGTTTCGACACCATCACTTCTTTATTTAGGAAAAGGTTTCGAAAGGAAGGCATTCGACTTAGATTTTTTTAATTGACCCTTTTGTTTTTATTGAAGTATAACCCAATGGTTTCGAAAGAGATGAGTTAAATGATTTCGAAAGGTGTTTTTCCACATGATTTAAATTGAACCCAAGTGCTTTTGAAAGGTTTGAGTTTCTAAAGGTTCAATGCAATCTAAAGGTATTTAAAATCGTTTTGAAGAGGTGGTTCCCCAAGGGTTTTCGAAGGAGTCGAAAGGTAGGGTTTTTCTGATGGTTTTGAAAGGGTTGAAATGGAATTTTTTTTCCAATATTTTCTAAAGCCAATGTTTTGAAGTATTTTAAGATATGATGTCTAAGGTTTTATAGCTTTCGATAGGAAGGTTTCCAAAGGTTTTGAAAGCGTTTTTAAGAATGGTTTCGAAAGGAAGATTCTAGCCTTTTGGCCTAGATAAACGAAGGGTTTTACTTGGTTTCAAAGAGGCGCTTTCGGTGGTTTAGAAAGGGTACTTTCAATGGCATCGAAAGTGGTACTTTCAAATGTTAATTTTTTTCAACGGTTAAGATTTCAGAAAAGTGCATGCATATATGTAACATGGCAAGGTAATTTAGGTAAAACATATAGATTATCCATTTTCTTTGTGTAAGTTCGATTTGAAGGTTTTAAATAATTTTTGACAAGGTATTCAACGAAAACTATGGGAAGGGATCCCTACATGAAAATGACTAGGATATTAGAATACTAGATGGGACTAGTATACGGTCATGCCTCATATATTAGCTATTGGCCCCAGCAAATTGTTGTCCAAAATTCCAATGTGTAGGGCATTGTCATAGGTAAGACTAAACTTATGATTACACAAAGAAGGGAATATATATTTGTATAGAGATAGGTTATTGGTGATCCCGTAAAACCATTAGGATTAGGTGAACCTGAGAGATGATTAAGTTAGGGACATACCATTTAGAAGAGAAATACTTAACAGATAGCAAGGGATAGACCATCCAGAAGATGAGTGTGTAACAAACGTTAGATAAATTTTGTTTATATTTCATTGTATTCCCAAGTCATCCAAAGGTTAATAATTAGCCCAAAAAAACTATAGTGTTTGAACATATAGTTCTTTTATTACTTGATATGTATGTTTACCTAATGATGCTTTACAATATTTAACCAGTTTTGGTTGTAGGAAAAGGTTTGCAGAAGATATGTTTTAATAGGATGTTAGCGAGGGGAAACCTATTTCACTATGAGGCGTGGTCTTAATTAACATATTTAACTGACATGTATAGTATTAATCGCACCAGACTTTATGCCTAACTCGAATTTTATGTTTTCCCCCTCAAACTCTTGGGTGCTCAAAATTGTTTTAAGTAGGCTGAGGGTTGAGGTTCTTTAAGATTCTTATAAGATGACGAATAATGCTACCAGAGTTGAGTAGGAGGTAACTAATAGATATTTAGGAGTTGCAGTTCTTGTTTATTTGTTTTATTTCGCTGTGTGTATTGTGTCTGTTATGAAAATATTACTCTGATTATCCAAGGGGGATCTTCATATGTAGTTGTTGACGTATTTTGTAATATGTATATTTTACCATTGCCTGTGAAATGTTTTGGGATTCTGTAATCTAAATATGGAACACATGTTTTGAAATGAAATGGAAAATGTTGTCTTGGAATCTGTGATTTGTTTCATATTCATGTGCTTCTAGATACCATTAACATAGCAATATTTAATCGTCAAAAGTTAATACTATAGATGACTGCAGCATCTATAGTGCTTAGCTTTGGGCCTCTAGACACGGGATGTTACATGTATCCTCATTCTAATCGATTAATAGTTATAATTTAATCCGTTAAACAGTGGTGGTAGTGCGGTAGACCTACCTTCAGTAAAACTTAATGCAGTATTATTATCCATATTACTTAAATATCAAAAATCGCATTACGGTTATATGATAGCCTTGTCTGATACCAAAGAAAGTCTTTGCGATTCGAGTAATATGATTATATGAACTAAATAATAACTTACATCAAATTTAGCAGTGTAACCTGAAGAAACTAACTATGCCCTCACATAACCTGAAGAAATGGGTTTATAATCCTCCTAAACTGCTAAATAGGACTTCGTGCCTATAACAACTTCGTAGGACTTCGAAAACAGATGATAGTAAATTTCTTGACTGATTGTGTTCTAAGACAACATAGATAAGTCTTTTTGAGTACACCCTTACCATAATCTTCTTGAGATAATGATTTGAACATGCAATTGAAGGATGTAAATAGTTGAGAATATTTGTAAATAACAATTAAGTATATATCATAAAGATAGAAAGAATTAGTGAATTAAAAAAGTGAAATCTCAACTCAATTTATAGATTTGAAAAGTTCTAAATCAATAGTTGCAACCACTTGAATAATTACAACTCCTGAGAGAAGATGACTCTTCAAAACTTAAATTTATGCGACGAGTTGTTTTTGTTCATCAGGTCTAGAAGTTTGAGCAAAAGTTTCCAGATGTCTAGAAGAATATGAAGAAAAGGCCAAAAAGTATAGGAATAAAAAACAAATCATCCAAATGTCTAGAATTTTTGTACTAGACATCTAAATTGCAATATAGATGTCAATTATGAAAAATCCAAATGTCTAGATTTGAATTAAATATTCTTTTTTCTTTTAATGTCCATAGACATCTGTGATAAAAATAGACATACATCTGATTGTGAACTGAAAAGTTCTTTTGATTTCAAATTTTCTTATTTTCCTTAAAACATGATATTTTAACCTATTTCTTTGAAAAATTGTTTATTATAGAATAGTTATATTGCGAAGATAATTTGTGTGCAATCATCAAATTAAAGATTGGTCTACAACGACAAAAATTATAATATAAAACCTATTTTTTCTTCAATTTCAGCCTGGATTTGATGTCGATCTTCATTTCTCTTTGTATATATTCTTGCACATATAATGACTGCATATATACATATCTGTACTATAATATGAATATCCAGTTCAATTTCGAGAGCAGAAAAGCCCTCTTGAATTTTGGCAACTCAACAATCTCTAAATCTAAATTTCCTTTCGTTTATTCTTCCTAAGCGTCACATTCTTCCTCTCATCTCCGTAACTATAGGAAAAACAAAACAGCAAATTTCTTTTTCCTGCTAATGACCTCTCTTCTCTCATCTCCACTTCTATCCGATCAAATCAAATAAAATTGAACGTCTAAACCCTAGGCTTTAGTTGATATCCTCAATTCCTTCCCTCTATATCAATATCCACCCTCCACTCCTTTCCTTACTTTCTAACTCCTTGGTTGATTTCCTACGATCCAACTACTATTCGACGTTTGATTTCACGTGTACTAATCTCCTATATCCACTCAATCGAGAGCATCTAACAATGACTTCGTGAATGTAGTATTTTACTGTTTCTATTTTTGATTTTTCTAGCTCTTAATCAAATTATTTGATAAAATTTTCTATATTATTTTTTAGGTCGTTTTGTACTTTTGATTTTGAGAATTTCATATATAATGATTTTGCGGATTTGCTGGATCCACAGTCAATCAAGAACATACTTAACGAATATTTGATCTAGGTATTTTATTACTGTTTTCGAATTTTCCAATTATGAGTTATCTGATAAAAATTTGCTCATTATGTTTCCAGATTGTCAAAGGATGTGGATACGTGAAACTGAGCAATTTAAAACCGACGGTTGGATTTATGATTATCGTTATTACATTATTTGATCAGTTTTATTTAGGAAGTTTTTAGGGTATCCAAAAGCAGCAAGATAGATCTGGTATAGAGTATAATTTTATGAAATGTGTTACCTCTTAACATACTTAAACTAAGAAATCTCATATTTAATGTTGGCAAACATTTTAAAAAATGTCAATCATCTCTGCATTTAAGATTTAAACAATAGGTTGGTTTTGTTCTAATAACCATTGTTTATCTATTTAGCTTGGTTCTCTCTGTAATTACTAATAACTTATATAATCACTTTTTCATTTATCATAAATGCTACCTCTACAGGTTTTGCGACACAAAGCTTTGTTAAGACCGTTGGCGTTTGCTTTACTACGGATGTAGCAATGGAAGTTGCCATTCATGGTTTTCTTTTAATCGAGCTATACTGCAACATTTTCAGAGGTCATTTGGTAAATTACTTATGCTTTGTATCAATCTACTTATCATGCTGTTTAAGGCAGGTATCTAAGATTAGTCTTGGCTTTACACATCTTTTATGAACATCTCATTATGAATATGTACCTATCAAAGTTCAGTCAACATCTATTAAATAATGACACAAACCGAGTGCATAACAAGAGTTCTCTCATTAAATTTTAGTATATTATTTGTTATTCCCAAGTATATAAGGTTCGTACTTAGTTTTCCTAATAATTTTCATTTCTGATCTAATAAGACACCATAAATATTTTGAAATTTCAACAGGTTAGTTATTGCATTTCTTAGTATTCATGATCATTTAAACATAGGGTGCACGATTATGTTTATCTCATAAAACCGATTAGATTTATACAATTTCAATTACTTTGGAGACCACGAATAATGGGGAAACAAAAAATATTTCTTTGAATTAACCACAGTGGAATGACACTTTTGGTGATTAACCCAATATTCTTTCCCATCCTATCTACAAATGCACAATAATGACAATATATATCATGCTCCACAATTTTACTTTCCATGGGTGTTTAGTTGATTTGGGGTTACCACGTAGCCCTGTTATGTTTCACTAATGCCAACATAAACAATTGGATACTAAGTTATAAAGCAATTCAATTAGACTCCAATAATTAGAAGCACTTTAACATTCTGGAAAGAAAAAAGATAACGCATGCGAGTGGGTGGGTATTAGAAACATAGGTTAAATGTTCATTATAAATGTTTAACTAGGAAAAAAATATGAATGTGTTTTTGATACAATAGTAAATCACACAACATTTGAATAAATGCATGTGATAGTCTACATACAAATTTCTTCACCAATATCCATTTTATTACCTCATCCACTATGTTTATTGATGTTTCGTAATTTTATTCATGTAAACACTTTTGTTTCATCTCCCTCTTATGTCTTCATCTTAAATTAAAAATAACTATTTTGTATCTTTTTTGTTTGATGCTTTTGCAGCAACACTAATTTACCATTTTTTCCTAACAATCAATTCTTTGTTGCTTGCAATTATATAGAAAAAATAGTTTGGATTATCCGGTGCTTAAAAAAGAGGCATGATTTTTAGGTCAATTTTAATCCAATTTCTATTTTTATTTATTTATAGTATTTTGGTTTTATTTTCTATATTTTAGAATGAAAGTTTTTTATAAAAACAAATTTGATGAAAGCTATCATTTCTGCTAAATTATTTTCTAACCGATTAATGATTCCATTTTGTAATTTTCTTTTCACCCGTTCCTCACTTTTTTAATGCACTAAATTGATTTGGAAGCTATGAATTTGCTAAACTAAAGACGTTATGGTTTTGCAAGTGTTTTAAAATTTGATACCACGATCAATTTTTCTTACACAATTCTTCTCTCAATTTATTTGTTGAATATAACATTTCCTTACAGGTTACTGTTATGGCTAATTTAAAATGTGCATCAACTATGGTATGTAGGTCTACCTTCATCTTTGTTTACCAGTTATGATATTGTAGTACAAGCTGTTTCTTTGCTATGTCTATTTTGGATACTTAAACTTTGTTCTTTAGTCAAAGTATGTTTATGGATATTTATTTTCTGCAGTAAATAAACTTTTCTAAAGCCAAAATCTTTTCATTACATTACAGAGTTAAGCGTAGCTACATCACACATAGCCACAAATTATGTTTGAAATGCTCTTAATTTATAGGTTTGAATGACCAAATTTGCAGTAATTTGTGATGGTTGCTTAACAATAGGGATTTAAGAAATAATTGGTTTTTACTCCATATACAAGGTACTTCTACTGGACTAAACCAACTTTGGCATCATGTGTAAATTTTGTACTACTCGCTGATACCATATCTACAGTAATACTATGTTGAAAAAATCTTTTATATTTTAAGATGTATCAAATATTTCTTTTCTATTATACTGCAGAGTACACTTTTCCTTTCCATTATAGACATTATTTCATACTTTAACTTTGGGTTTTTATATTGATCATAAGCTGAGTTGAAAGTTAATGTCACCAATTTTAGAATATACCCTTTGGTTTAACTAGTATATAAATTGATTTATATTTTTATAAAACAATTATTTCCTCACGTGTTTGATCTTTTTATCGGTTTTCATTGTTTAGATGTACTTTGACTTACTCAAGCCAGTTTTGAAGCTCTACATGAAGGTTAAAATATATGGTAAATATTGGTTAATTTACATATTACATGAACCAAATATAGAATATATTTCTTGCCTTTTTATTATAACTTTTGTAGTGTTAAGTGCAATCCTCTTTTTTATCTTTTCTACTTTCATCGAAGCATTAAGCATATACTACGTTACCATGTATGTGTGTGTATATGTACGTATGCATATGTGTGCGTATGTGTATCTGCATTATATTTACGTGTGTTTATAAGACTAAGAAGTTTATATAGATTTATATTAATAATTTTGTTGTTATTAAAAGGTATTGCTTCAATAAATGTATACAGAAGTTTGATATATCTTAATCAAATATTCTAACCTATAAATATATGTTTTTAATAGAAGTGTGTGTATTTATAAGCTTTGATTATAAATTTCAACTCTGAGCTTTAATATCTTTTATAATAATTCAACTTATTATTTTCTCCAATTATAGGCTCTTTCTCTATTTTCTACTAGTAATCGCGAATTTGTTCTTTCGTGACTAATGTGTTTTTCTTTCAACATGTTGGATAAATAATAAATATTCTTATTGTCTGCAGAATTTATTTGGTGATCGTCTATTTTCAAAGATGAGTTGCTCCATAGTTCAAGTCCATTGTTCTTAAAATTTCATATATGTTATCTGATATGAATGTCATATCTAATTTGAATAATTCAGGTCATGTCCTTAAGCTTTAGGGTCTTTGCTTTGGCATGTTCATCCAGTGGTTTGTCTTTGTTTAGCGGTTGTCACTATGCATGTCATATAACTTTTCTTCACATATTTATAATAAGGTTAGTAATTCAATATTGGTTATCAGGTCAGTGTACATGTGTCTTTTTCGTCGATGTCCACTCTTCCACTTTTTTTGAATGTTTGTAATATTTATACCATATAAAACATTTTACTTCATCTAATTTGATTCTCTTTGGTTTTTACTCAGGTCTAAAGCTTCGTACAAAGGAATAGACATTTCTTTAATTATTTGTGGGTTCAAAATCTATAACAAATCGACATATAGAAATAGTTTGACTGGACTATCATTGTATAGTAATACTTTTCTATAAACATATAGAATTTGCATTGACAATAAAACTAGGAATCGTAAGTGGTAGTAAGGGACAGACATTACATTTTCAATATTATTGTTTGATGGACATGTGGTTTACCAGAACTTATCAACTTTCTTAATTTTGTTGCAAAAATCATGTATGGTTCAGATACCAACTATTTAATCATAATGATTCTATATTTGCCAATGGAAGGCATATCTCACCCCAGGGATAACTTGTCATTTTTTTTATTTTAATGAACGAAAATAAATGAGATTTCAAAACATATCAGTTTTCTTGCAAAATCATTAATACAGGTTTGTGAATAAACTTAATCCATCGTTCCCCTAGCATTCCAATATCATTGGGTGCTCATTTCCCATTGTAACATAATAAAAAGGGCAATTGCCTTTGAAAACATGTATGTTCACAAGACAACCATGGTTAATAATTAAACCAGTATGGTGGAAGCTTTATTTTATAATCACGTCTTTAGCCATATTTTATAGAACCGTGCTTTTTATTGCTTCCAAATTTCACTATATTACATTTGCTGCTTTTTTTACTAATGGCAAATCCACTTTACCCTTTTAACTCTTTTTCCATGATATATGTTTAAGAGCGTTCAACCCTATTACTACATTGGCTCAATAAGGATTCTATATTAATTTTAATACTTATATTTCATATTATTGTAATGTTTTATAATTCCTTCCTGTAAATAGTATATTTTGATTATTTATCAAAATAATTAAATTTTCTAACTATAAAAAATATTTTTTTGTTATATCCGTGTGCGAAGCACGGGTTCACACAAGTGGAAATGTATAGTTGTGTCACTGAAACTAAAAAAGCAGGATCTAACAAACTCCATCTTCCCAATAATGAAGTCTTTATGCACATGTGACTTATATGCATACATACTTACGTATATACATACATACATAGACATATATATATATGTGTGTGTGTGTGTACAAGATCTATATATGTATAAGCCAAGCACACATATATACATATTACACATACGAAATGAAGTATTTATGGTTTTTATGGATATAGGGAGAAACATGGTTGGAGAAAAGAGGATCCCGAGTTTGATTATGTAGCATAGTGTTCGTTACATTAGTTACCATTATCCCGTCGTATTTATCACTAAGGCCCATTAAATTTACATTATTTTTTCTTCTTAGCCAACGTTATTTAAATTTGTGAATTAACTTATGTTGGTTTCATTTTGGCATGTTAGGTTAAAAAAATTTGTTGGTGTAATGAGTTTAAGCATATAGGCAAAAAAAATCCATTTAGTAGTTTACTTATCAACTGGGTTCTCCTGATTATAGTTCAAAAAAAGGTAGGGTTATTTCTTGTAGGTTATTCTGCTTGTGATCGATAAGTGATGTTTTCTCCTAGTGTCCTTCAATGATTGTTTTTTCATGTAAAATATACTGATATTTAAAGGCATTATATAGCATAATAATAACCAACTTTACCAGCTTTGATTAACATTATTTTTATTCAGAAAACTTTCATATGCTAAAGTAGATAATTAAATACTATCTTCACTAGTGCAGCCACTTGGACCCCCATAGAAAATGATATCTCCAGAGATTACTGTGTAACAGTCGTCTCCTTGAACATAAGGATCATCATATGTAGGTGCAATAGATTGACCATTTTTTTCTATAACGTTTACATTCCATATAGAAGCTGCTTCTTCTTTACCATCCAAAGGAAAATGCCCACTACCCATTGGTGGAGCTTTATCATTTCTCAAAAATTTTACCTTTCCACCCCATTGTACAAAAGAAGCATAATCTTTTAACCATGTGAATAATGATTTTGGCCAATATCCAACAATACCTTGTTCGTAATACAACACCCAATCTCCGGTTAACTGGCTCTGCAAATATTAATAGTCGATAATAAATATAGTGAGATTTTTCTACATTTGTTGTAGAGATCCAATGGTTTTTTTAAACTGGGTACGTATATTTACAAAGTAGGCGACACAGAAGTCTGCAACAATCATGGATACTGTCTAATATGCCAGAGGCAGGGATCAAACTGCCGACCATGTCGTCAACAGCCTGGCTTTTTACCACTGCACCAAGGCCTTAGAAAATATTCAAAAACACTTCCATGCTTTCTTAGTAGTGAGAAATATTGTATTGCTCTTTTAAAATCATGATTTGCATGCCAATTTAAATATAAGAGTAACATTTTTATAATATTGATTGTTAAACTACAACAGGTTAAAAAGATATTACCATGAATAGGAAGGAATATTACCTTTGATATTTCTAAGGTGATATTTTTTCCTTTTCCAGGTGATTGTTGAATTGTAGTTCCAGGCACGATTTTTGATGATTCATCTAGTACAAATCCTTTACACTCAAAGTTGAAACATCGTTTTTGGTCGAGGCCCTAATTTGTAATAATAATTTTTTCAATTTAGTAATCCAAGAAGTTAAAGAAAAAATATTTTATATTAACCCTTACTTCCCAAGCAATGAAAAAGTGAGTGTATTGGTCACCGTAACGTTCTGGGTCAACCTGATCATTTGAATGTCAAATATCAAAGTTCAAAATAATTGTAAAATGCTCAAAATACAAATAGCTAAACAGTAATTTCATGATCATATTTATGCATGAGAAATATATTAAATGAAATCATAACTTAATAATACAGGGACTTACATGCCATCCTGCTATTATTTCATTACCCTCAGAAGTATAATGTTTAAAGCTCCATAAATTGATCATGCCATAGGTACTTTGGTTTTTACCAATAGGAAAATTATAAACATCCATTGTTGCTTTTGTGCCGTAATACTCTCCTTCCACTTGTGATGCTAATGCCTTCAAAATAACCTAGAACATAAAGGTAGAAGTATTAACAAGTAATTAATGGTTGTTACAGTTTATGAAATATTGATTATTTCATAGAATTTTACATAATGTTCGTTAACCATTAGTTTTTTGTGACCAAAATCATAATTTTTTATTGTAATCGTCATGGGGTGAGCCATAGCGTAAATATCGGAATTCAAAATACACTTACATAATTTTCAGAATCATCATCGGTGTCATCAATAATGTAGTTTGGATTTCGATCAAGAATTTTCCCACTTTGGTCTTTCCTTTTTTCAATCTTATAATTTTCTGACATTGCTTCTGATGTTTCATCTTCACATTCCTGACTAAATTGCATCTAAATAAAAATGGTAGTAGTTTAGTTAAAGAATTAATATATTAGGAAATTAATTAATGTAATGTTTAAGCATTATATCATCTATCTATGAGAAATATCTTTCACTTAAAGCCTATATTGTTTGCCTTAGATATCTACCACATACATCAATAGTTTGAATTGATTTCTATTAATATTACCTTAATGCTTTTGGCAGTTGAAATTTCCAACCTACTTACAAAACACTCTACAAGAACTGCAAGAAAAAGTAATGAGGTTAACCAATAACTTAGAAATGAAGCCATAGATTAATTTGTTAGATGTTTGTTCCAATAACCATGTATTTATACTTGTAGCATCAGCCACGCAAGGATGATAAATTGATTGCCTTTTAACCCTTAAAATAAATAGATATGATTTCACATCATACATATTAATTAGTGTACTTTTGTACTTCACTAATAGTACTAAGCAATATATAATTGAGTAGGATTTCAAATAAAAAGATAAGATTTCAAATCATACACACAAATATTATAATTTTCACCTAAATAATTTGACAAAACTCCATACTAATATTTACATAGATATAAATATACATAATAGTATAGCTTATGTACCGCATACATAATGTTGTCCAAAGTAGTGTCTATTTTTTAAGCATATTGTTAGAATATGAATTTTAATGAATTGAAATTAAATTAGCAAAAAAATTATTATTAAAAATTAAATTTTTTATATTCTTAGGTCTTTAATTTTTCCTTTGTCTATTATAATTTAAATATTAAATAAATAGACCGTATCCTTTTTATTCATATTGATAAGTTTTACGCTAACTCTTTTCATTTCGTAGAATTTTATATTGGTTAAAAAAGTAATAAATATTTGTTTTTGAATTAATTTGGTTGATTAAAATCTAAGGTTTTATAAAATTTTTCAAACATATATATATATATATATATATATATGTATGTATGTATATATCTAGTATTATAATTTGATTCAACAACATTATAGCATGTCTATTCAGTGCATTAAGTTAACAAATAGTAGTTCATTATATCAATTCCAAATATATGAATACTCACTAGTTGAAAATTTAAAAAATTACACTTTAACGCAAGCTATAAATTTAACAAGACAATATATTTTAGCTTTAAAACAACTATCTAATATTTTTATAATTTTTCAATGCGATACTACTAGATAAAAATTAATCAAGTATTTATCACAATATCATGTGTAATTGTCTTATTTTATTTATACAATTTTTTTAATTTTTTTAAAATTAAAAATGTGAAGGTAAAAAATGAAGATAAATATATTATAACAACTCGCACCTATGAACACAGTGATCCAAAGCACAAACCTATGTTTGAAATCGCATTCTGCAAAAAAGTACACATCTTTAGGTTTTTATTGTCTACACAATATATAGATAATTATAGTTTAAGTACATCCTATAGTTTCATATATTAAAGTGAAAGGATACCATATAAGTACTAAAAATAATCCCAAAAAAATATAATCATAAAATAATCATGATCCTTACCACAGCTGTCTAGATAATGCTCCAAATGATAATACAATAAAACCCTTAAAGACATATACTATATAAGGTACACAGGATAACGATTATCAAGATGGGATATTCTTGAGATTTTGAGGAGGCATGAACTAAAGGCTAATTTTTCAAAATATTACTCCTTGCGAAGTGAAGCGAGATTCTTAGGTCATATCTTATCGGGGCAGGTTATTTTAGTGGAGCTTGTGAAGGTGGGAGCGGTTCAGGGCTGGAGGAACTAAAGAATGCTACCAATATAAGGACTTTCCTTTAGGTTGTTAGGATATTATAGATGTTTTATCAAGGACTTCTCCAAAGTAGCGACACCATTAACCAATTTGACAAAAAAGAAATAGACCTTTATTTAGGATGCGAGGTGCGAGCACACATTTATGAGTTTGAAAGAGAGATTGACGACCATACAAATATTGACCATTCTGATTGGGATTAAGGAGATGGTGGTATACATAGATGCTTGTGATACTGGATTCTTGGCGGTACCAATGCAAGGTGTAAAAGAAGTAGCATTCGCTAATTGGCAGCTGAAGTCGCATGAGAAGAAGTGCTCAACCTAGCTTCCCGGAACGACCACCAATTTTAACCATTATGATTGGCAGCTAATGCCTGTGATATTAGCTTGCCTCCTGCATGTCTCTAGAAGATTATTTGTCTACCCTAGAAGCCCTACTCCCAAAGTACTCAAATGAGTACCTGAGAGTTTAAAGCGAAAAAAAATTTTAGGTCAGACAAAAAGTCTGGGGTGAATAATAATATACGATCTCAAAACAAAAATTGATAACTAGTAAGACCATGTCATATAATAGAATGGATTTTCCCTTCACTGGTATTTTATCAAATATGTCAATCAACATGAATCATGCACCTGCAACCATAATAGTTAAAAAACATGATATTATCATATGCATGCATGCTACATGGGTAAGTCTGACTAGTCTGTCACTATAGCTTTATGCATTTCAAAATTTAAACCATCCCTTAAAATGGACTATCTACCACAAATCATATATTTTCTAGGGTGTAAGGACCCATAGATTTAATGGTTTAATTAAGGTAATTAATTGAATTTTGTGAAATATTAAATAATAATTTTTTAATTTAAAATTTGATATTTGGAATACGTCTACTTAAATATAGCAAATGGTAAACTTTCATCTGATAATATGGAAGTTTATATTTTTATGTAATATTATTTTAATTTAAATCAGTTAATATTTTATGATAATAAAATGTTTCCCAAACCTGAATATTTTTATATAATAAATTTGTAAACCATCTTCCAAGTGAGACATCATTTTTCGTTTCGTCAAATTTGGACTGCTATTTCTCCGTTTTTCTTATTTATGGCGTTTTAGCAGCATTTTCGGTACCGAATATCGAGGTTTGATAGGATGGCTGTATCAGCGCTGATACCTGTATACCGTTTTGATCATGTCATCATGCTGATCTCCGTAGTGTATCCAACTTTCAATTTCGAAGTACGAGAGACAGAGAAATCTACGAATCGATTTTGTGTCGGTTCCGCATTCGACCTTTTTGCTTCCCTTTCCTTTCGTATTCCACCGTCCATTAAGCCAATAGCCATTTGAATTTTATATTCTCAAAAATAATAGCTTCCTTTCACTATTCCTATAGCTTTAAAATGTATTTATTTTGGTTCGTTTTCTCCTCTCCTTCTTCTTTTCCCCATTGTTCTGTTCTCTTCTAAAAAACAAAAAAGTAGAATAGAACATAATATATATATAGTGACGTTTCTGTTTGTTCTGAATCATGCCATCTCTCACCTTGCTCTTTGATCTCAACCCTTCGCCACCCCTTCCCACTCCACCGTCGAAACCACCCATCTCGCAAACTCTCCCGCGAAGCCTCCGCCATCTCCCTTTCTTCTTTGCCTCTCGCCTCTCCACCTATCCCCACCAGGAGCTGGTCCACCCACATCCCAGCAACCACACCTCACCACCTTCTATCTCTCACAACTCGCACGCATACCAGCTATACTAACCCCGCCACACCACCTCACCCCCTTCTATCTCCCCTCCTCTCATGACTTCCCTCGTCTCCTTGCTCAATCCTTCCTGTCACCAAAGCCTGTATGTAAGTGTATATATATGTGTGAAAATACTTACGTTAATAGTTTGAAATAGAATATATATATATATATATATATATATATATCTTGTTTTGTTAGTATTTTTCCAGTATGTATATTTATATATATTGCTTTGTAATATGCCTTGATATGTATATTGATATAATTTGTCATATTTACACTAATGTCAATATTCTGGAGTGTATACATTTGATCTGTTCTTAGGTATTATATATATTTCTGTTATGTTAGTGTATATGCTTGCTGTATATTATACTAGAAAGGAAAATACATATATAGTTAGTTTTCTTGATTCTTAAATATATATATACCTGGTCTGCATATTATGCTGGAGCATGCATATATTGAAGGTAGTCTGCATATTTTCTATATACTTACATTTTATTTTCGTATATAAGTATGTCTTCGCATGAATGTTTTCTAAATTATATTACATAGCGGCTGTTTGTATACATATATATGTTTATGGAAATATTTATTTTATGGAAATATTTATTTTATATATGATTTCAAAGTTATGTTTTCAAAATGTTATGATTTTCAAAGTATTATGATTTCAAAGTATTATGATTTCCAAAGTATTATGATTTCAAAATGTTATAATTTCCAAAGTTTTATAATTTCTAAGTTTTATAATTTTGAAAGTATTATAACTTTAGAAGTGCTATGATTTTGGAAATGGATATATTTGAAGTGAATAATGATATCGTATTGATATGGTTTTGAAATGGATATGATATTTTGTTTTGAAATATGAATTATTTGAAATGAAATGACCACGGTGTTATAATAACATTTGGTTGTTAAAGAGACCAGGATCGGATTGTCATACTTTCCGCCAGTTTCGAAAACCACTTTAAAAACTGTATACGTGGTGGAGATTCCAGAATGAAGTAGGATGGTTGGCGACGATTCTATATGAGGTATATACGTGGACTTGACTCCCGTGAGTTAGCTTAAGGTGGCTAAAACAGGAGCAATTAATGGGACAAGTGCGGTAGCTCCTCCGATCGGACATACTTCTTTGATACCATTTTATTACTTTGTGATTGATTGGGAGCACCCTTGGATTTTACGGGAGTGTTGGGTGAGTTGAGCGGTAACTACAGCTATGAGTTACCAACAGCTCGGAAGTGTAATTGGTATATCTAACCTGGCATTTCTTAGTTATGCCGTGTCACAACCATATCGAGCCTACTGCGATTTTGTTTTTGAACCATACCTATGGAGTGCCCTTTGACAGCCTCCAGTTTACGGAGGGAGATTACGGTACTGTATAGATTATGGGAATATATAAAATATGTTAAGGGGATATGGGTAACGCCTTAAAACTATTTTAATACTTTTACTTTACTATAGACATATTATAATAGCCTATTGTTCTATATAGTAGATAGTTCCACGTATCCTTAGAGGACGGTATCCCAAACATCCTTTGAGTTACTTGTTTTTCAGTTGATATTTCACTTAAGTTGGATTTATTGATATAAGAATGTTAATCCTAACTCGAGCGTTTTTGTTTTGCTTTATGCTCGAGTGTCACAGCATTTGGGACTCGCCTTTGTAGTTGGAGCTTTGCTTGGAGATCCATTTATATCTATTCAGCTTTTAGTCATTCAGTTGACTCCATTGATATATTTAGATTTTGTTATTTGACTATTCTATTTTGACTTCTATGTATCTGAGACTTCTATTGTATCTTGTTTGAACTCTGTTATATATATAGTAGCTTCATGAACTACTATGCATTTGTTTCCACTGCTTATTGTTATATTACTCTGTGTCTGTGATTCTGTGATTGATTTATTTACTGTATATGCTGAGTTTTTCCAAATATAAATTAACAATATGATATTTTGTGTAATTCAATTCCGAGTTGTGTGGATGTGAATGGCACAAAATATCGGGATGTTACATAGGGTCACTATTAACATTATGGTTTTGCAAGCCAACCATTTACCTATCAGGCTGACTCGGATTGAAACTTAACAAGATGTCTATAAATCACCAAATGCAGTAAGGAAGTCTCCAGATATAGTTAGGAGAAATAACTTAAATAAAACTGCTGAGCATATACAACTATGAGTTCCTTTCCACGCGTACACATGTTCTAGTCCCACTGCTGACAAAGCCATAGGCACTGGAATCGTGGTCTTTTTCCAACCCAGGGCTAACGGCTGAAGCATAAGGCGTGATCCTACACCATCTGTAATAAAACCCTAGATTTTTTTTCATATAATTTGAATTTGAGTTTATTTTATTTTGAAATTATTTTAAACTTGTTTTATTTAAAACATTTCATTTTTAAATATAATTTTTTATTATTATATGAATTATAATTTCAAACTGGTATAAATTGAATATTTTCCTGAAAAATGGATTTGTGGTCAAAACTGGTTAAACTTTGACTTTTAAATTTTAAATTCAAATATTTGAATTCTTTAATTTTATCCTTTATTATGAAAATATATTTGATATCATGAATATTTCTTTTCATTTCGTTGAAATTGGATTTAAATTGTGAAAGTTATACCCTTTGCAATAGTGTGTGTGTGTATAGGGTTATTTAGCGATATTCTTTGTTTTAATTTATATAAATGATATTTGTACTTGATATATCTTATTCTAATTTGTATATTATAGTTATATTATGTATATTTTGACTTTTAAATATTTTTAAAGTGATGTTTGAATTTTTCCAAAGCCTATTGAATTTATTTTTTATTTTAAAGCCTAGTTTCTATTTTCTTTGCTATTTTCCTCATTTAAATTTTATTTAATTAAAATTTATTTATTTATTTTGTGAAGGCATGTTTATTTTGTGTTTTTACCTTTATTTTTAAATATTTTCCAAGTCTATATAATTTTACCAAAATTTATTCTATTTATTTTCAAATTTGCTTGACTAGTTTGCATTTTCTAAGCTATTTTCTTATTTTTACCTTATATAACTAATAATTATTTTTTATATTTTATATTTTGTTGCATTTTCGAAATCTTTACTGAAATTATGATTTTTCTCAGCAATTTAAACTTATATAAATAAATAAAGGTAATGTGAAAAGGTTTTGACTTTTGGTTTCCAATGGCTCTTTATCTCCCACATTTTCACATTTCAACCTTACTTTTCATTCAATTGGCCACATCTTCTCATTTCTTCAGGCGTCTATTTTTTTTCTCATTCACGTAAAACATTTATCTTCCCATCTGAAAAGATTTTCGGCCTCCATCATCCCCATGAGTTTGGTAAAGAAAAATTTCTTTTTCCATTGTTTTTCTTCTTGTTTTTCTACCTGTTTATGTTGATTGTACTTGCCTTCTCTTCTACTTCAGGTTCGGCCCCACCACTCCAGCCACCATGGCTGCCTCATCCACCACCTAAACCACCCACCACCTCCTCTCCAGCCCCAAGCCACTGGTCGTGCCCAATAGTTGATATCAAACTCCACCTAAATCTACACAAACTTCACCTATATGCACCATGCCAACACCTATGCCTTCATCACCTTCAACCACCCATTGGTTGCCACCTACTCCATCTCCACCACCCATGGATGACCTGAAACCCACTTCCACACCATCCTCCATCCCACTACAGACCTGGCCATGGCTGTCCTTCCTTCGGCCGTGACCTTAGTTGCATGGAATTCATGTTATTTTGCCTTGTAGTTGTAATCCATGCACATATATCCTTGCATCAACTTTGCACCATCTTTTCCTATGCTAGGCCGACCTCTTAGGAACCCAAACCAAATCCAAACTATGCTTTAGCCGTGCCATTTCAGATCTGGAGCTGAAGCATAGATGGTGGAAAGAAAGTGCAATAGTTTTGGTTTTGTTTTATTCAATCCATTTCTAACATTGTTTAAGTATATCTTGTTTTGAAACTTATGTTTTATATATTTTTTTGCCTCATGTATCCAAGGAGATTTATCTTTGGCTCTCCCACTCAAATCATACTCGTGTTGTCGTGCCTTCAAAGATTCTGTGTCGTGTGTTTTGGTTGTCATCTCCAACTTAAACAAGTGAGTTATTCTCACCTGACAATATGTACATATATAACTAGTAAATTGACCACTTTTGAATCTGTAAAAATGCATCACCTTGTTATATTTGCTATGTTATGATTATATGATGTTCACCCATGCGTAAATACCTGTTATATCATATGTTACTATTATATTATGTTGTTCCATTATTTTTATCAGTTTATCGCACTGCGAGTTCCCTTTAGATTAGAATCACTATGGGTTGAAATGATACATACCCGAATGGACTTTAGAATAGGGAAAAATCGTTATAGGCTGAAATGACAGGCCTGAGCGATTTTCAATTTATTTCATTTACTTGGGACTATGGGTTGAAATGATAAAACCCAGATTTTCTTTGAAAATTACGGGTTGAAATGATATATTACCCGTATCACTTTACCTAGCGTAGAAAATTATATACAGACCCGTAGTTAAAATATGTTTTTCTAAAAATTTTAATTATTTTAGAAATGTAATGATTACTATATTTCGATTTAAAATTAGTTAAAAATAATTTTTGTAAAGTATTATTGATTTTCTAGAAATTTATAAGTTAAATAAATTATGGAAAAGTTAGAAAATCTAAATGTAAGTTATTTTGAAATTTTGATTTAATTATAACTGGAAATTAAATTAAATATGAAATTATGATACATTTATGATAATTTGAATTCAAGATGAATTTAAAATGATTTTATAATATATTAATGATTTTTGAGTAAAGTTAAGAAGTGAAAGGAATGATTAATTAAGTTGAAATTTTGAAAGATAACCAAAATGAGAATTTGTGAATTTGGCTTAAAAGTGAATTTTAAGTTAAGTGAATAAAATTGAAATTAAGTTATATTTTGAAATTTTAAACTTAAGTGTTAAGTTGAAATTTAATTCAATGAATTTAAAATTGAATGTTGAAATTTAATAAGTGAATTATTATTAAATCTTGATTTTTGAATGGAAACTTAACTTTGTAAAATCATGAACTTAAGGAAAATTAAATGATGTTTATACAGGTGAAAATGTATGATTTTATAAGTTAAAAATGTTTTGAATAAAAATATAATTGGTTGTGAAATATATTTAATATTTGAAGTTAATTAACTGCATTTTGAAATGCTATTAATTGCAATGTAAATGATATTACAGCATTTATAAATGCTGTAGTTGATGATAATGAACTAAAAAGCTAAATTGAATTAAAGGATATTATAGCCTTTTTTTGTAAGTGCTATAATTATTGAATTTAACTAAGTTTATTTGAAATTTAAGTAAACCCTATTACAGCATTTTTAAAATGCCGTCTTTTGTTAAATTGAACTGTTTTGAATGTAACTTTCCGTAGCATTTTCTAAATGATGCGAAAAGTGATTTTTCACTGTTTTGATAAACTTAAGCGAATAAATGAACTTTGAAAGTTGAAAATTTTGGAAATTTAATAATTTAATTATTAAATATAATAACTTCATTTTAATGATTTAAAATGATTTTTGAAATATAAACTTTTTTGAAATGTGAATTGAAATGGTATTTTAAACTAAATGAAATGTATAATGATTTGAAATGAAGTTTTGTAAAGATATGATATTTTGATATATTGCAATGATTTGAAAGGAAGTTTGTAAAGATATGATATTTTAATATATTAAAATGATTGGAAAGGAAGTTTTGTAAAGATATGATATTTTAATGTATTGAAATGATTTGAAATAAAGTTTTGTAAAGATATGATATTTTGATATATTAAAATGATTGGAAATGAAGTTTTGTAAAGATGTCATATTTTAATATATTGAAATGATTTGACATGAAGTTTTGGAAAGATATGATGTTTTTGAAATGGTTTGGAATTAATTTAATCTTTATTTTGATAAATATTCGGATTTGAAATGATATTCTATTTTGAAGTATAAATACCATTTTAAATTACAATTACGGGTTATAATAACGATGGGTTGGCAAAGAGACCGGGATCGGATATCTGGCATACTCTCTGTCGATATTGAAAACCACTTTGACAACCGTGTACGCGGTGGAGATTCCAGAATGAAGTAGGATATGGGCGACGTTCTTGAGGTATATTTACTTGTACCTGACTCCCGTGAGTTGGCATAAGGTGGCTAAAACAGGAGCGATCTCAGGCCAAGTGAGGTCATTCCTCCGATCGGACACATTCCTTCGATACTATACTCTTACTTATGATTGATTTGATGGCCATCCTCCAATTTTGATATGGGAGCGTGTTCCGAGGTGGGCGTATGTGGCTGCTGCGTTACCACCAGCCTGTGTGCGTAATTGGTATATCTACCCTGGCATTGCCTTGTGTGCCGTGTCACCTACCATACCGAGCCTTTACTACGAGTTTGTTTTTCTCCCGTAGCCCGTGTGGTATCCTCTGACAGTCACCCGGTGTGGAGATGTCCTGATATTGGATGGGCTGCTGGCACTATTATGTGTGAAGGGTGATATGGGTAGCCCGGAACGCTATTTAAAAGTAAGTTTGTTTTACTGTAGACATTGTTATAATAGCGCAATATTACCACATAGTAAATAGTTTAACGGATCCTTGGAGGATGGGCGGTCCTAGGCATCCTTTATGTTACTTGTACCTTATTACAGTTCACTTGAGTTGGTTTACATTATATAAGTATATATTGTGCTGACTCGAGTGTTTGTATTTTTATTTACGCTCGGGTCAGCCTGAGTTATTCACAAATTTGGATTCCACTTTCTGGAGATTGGAATCACTGGATATTATCTGCTTATCTAGTTTTATCTATTCCAGTTCTATTGTTCTATTCAGCTTGTACTTGGTTATCATCTTGAGACTTCTGTTGTACTGTATTTCTTCTGTTGTATTTTATTTAACTCTGATATATTTATATAGTAGCTTCATGAACTACTTTCTCTTTTACTTCCGCTGCATTTCTTACTCTGTGTCTGTGTTTTGTGATTATTATTTACTGTATGTTCTGAGATTTGCCAAATTTTATTTACAACGCGGTATTTTGAGCAATTCAAGTCCGACATGTGCGGATGCGAATGGTTGAAAATACCGGGTTGTTACACCATCCCTAACTAAATTGTAATCACCCATAGTTTTATCACTTTTAGATGAAACATTTAATTAACTTTAAATATTCAAATATAGAATTTTCAAACTTAAATAATCATGTTTTATGTGATTAATCATAACGATGATCTTATTTTTAGAATTGGTTTACAAATGTAACAACCTGACTTTAGACCCTCGAAAATCAACATCAATACATTCACCATATAGCTTGTCGAGCAATTGACTACAGAAAGTTAATTAGAAAATAGGTGAAATGCTTACATCTCACGTTTCAGCAATATTTGGTATACAATCAAAACCGTATAGGCTTGTAGTGGATATTGGATTCCTACAATGATCGGGCAACTAGAGTGTCGCTTGTTATAGTATATCTCTAGAAAAATGTACCGAGATCGTACCTAATGATCCCTGCCAACACAGCACCAGCCTACAACTAAGCTGGATGGTACCGAGTGTGCTATCACCTCGGTTGTTCCAATCCTTATCAAGCACTCTCTTTTTCATGCACAACCATGTCCATAATTTATAATATAATGTATCCAAGGGTATCTAGAAGGTAATAACATACCCTAATTGGTGTGACCCACTTGGCGCTGCTCCATCTCCCCTGTTTTAGTCATTCCTGGTTGATGATACTTGAGGCTATGTTTTACCTTTAGGAGCATTAATACTTGGTATGCTAGTATTTCCATTTCCGTTGACTACTAATTATTTTCCACAAAAATACAACACTTGAGCTCGTACATCTCAAGGAAGGGTATTAAGCTAAGAGAAGTTGCCTTCTCCACCACCAAACATATGTACATTTGTAAAAACCAATATATGTAGTCATTAGAAATGCACTGTAGAACATTCGTCCATACAAGTTGTCATCGGTCTGGACAAGCCAATCTTTTCAAAATTCACCATCTTCATAAGCTTTATGATATCACAATTCATAACACACAAATCGGTTCGAAGTAGTTTTCGAATGATTAAATCCAAGTACGGTCTCTTCGAAACGATCAATGAACTTGGCCAAATTTGATAGTCTACTATTTAACTATCAAATAACAATCATTCAAACATAGATTACATTTCCCATGGAACCCACTGCGTTTCACCTTTATTAATTTCAAATCACTTTTCACAATATGTGGTAATCCTTTCCATATACTTATCTCACAAAACAAATATATTCACAAAACAAAATATTTTGAACACATAGAAAATAAAACCAAGTTCTAGTCTTATTAATATAATTACGTTTCCAAATCATTCCTTTCGAAACTTGAAGAAATTTTCTCATATACTTACAAAACTATATAGGTATCTTAACCAGTTACCTAGAATGATTTACTTATCTCAAGATCATACTAAAATGGTTAAACAAGGGGTATCATTTATAACGAAAATATAAACCTTTCGAAATAACCTTTCTCTCTTTAACCATTCCCTTTTCATTTAGAATATCTACTTATAAACATCCTCATTTATTCACAAAAATACTCTTTCCAAATCTCCAAAACCATTTATAAAATTCCTTTCTAAACCGTTAACCTCTCCTCCAATCATTCAAAATTTACTCCCTTTCAAAAACCCCACCTTTTTCACTTATAGCTTCTTAAAATACTCTTTCCGATAAAAGGAATCTCTTTATGATATTTCCATTTAATATAAATATTTTGAAAAACAACACCTTATGCATTTAAAATAAATGACTCAATTTCACGAAAATATCACTTTAAACCATTTTGTAATAATAATATATAATCTGAACCCTGATAACGAGTTAATAGATAATATGTTACAATAATTTCAAAACAACCGTTAAAAATTCACCTAAGTAATTAATTTGAAACAGTATTGTTTAAATAAAGTAATTGATGTTTTATGATCCATTTATTAAATTATTATGTTACTATAAATAAATAATACCCCTTACAATCTTGGACAGTTCTTTCACAATGAAATCAAAAAACCAATATTTCTTATAAACCACTTTCTAAATCATTTGTAAATAATACTTAACAAAATACTTGTATATATTCACCAAATAAATATTTTACTTATGATTATAAAATCCGAAGTTAAACACAATCGAAAACTTTTCAAATTCCAAAATAGGCTCAATAGCTCCAATAGTACTTAAACAGTCAATCGTTATATTTAACTTAACTATCCAGGTTAAATCATCAACAATCACATGATATGTTTATCAATATATACCTCTAATTCCATGACTGATAGTCAATCTGTTAAATGGCACTTATTCTATATTGATTGACCATCAATTAAATATTTGCCCACATCATATATCATATCATATCAGAAATTTATTTTGCTTCTAACTTATCACTCAAACCACATTTTCATTTAATATTATATGGTGTTTATTTTGCCAAATAGACAACACCAATATATTTCAATTCAATTTACATTATATCAAATTACGTAATTCAAAAACAATCCATTCATGAAAATTTACATATATATGATTCCATGTTGGAAATAAACTTTAAAATAAACATAAACATTTAATAGCGATTCGAGTTTCTATATCGTCACCCTAGATCTGGTTCAACCAATCTAATAGAATTTCAAAATGCTATATCATCATCCTAAATTAATTTCAACAATCACCAATTTCAACGATTACCAATTTCAACAATCCAAACATTATAAATAAATTTAGTTCACTATAAAACATAACTGATTACCAAACGAGTGAGTTTAACTTACCTTGAGTTTTAAAATTTTAAATCAAATCGAACAGCGTTCAATTTAACCTAAAATTTTAGTTAGCTCTAAACGACTCCAAATCAGTTCCAAAACATATTACTCACCTTCACGATTTTGACGCCACCTTTTCATTTAATTCAGAAAGAGTATGAAAAAGTTATTGCATTTTAAAGATTACACGATTTAATATTTAAATAATTTACAATTCTTTTTTATTTATTTAAACCGTCTAGTTAAATTGGGCCATTGGATCCATCGGAACAAGATCATGGCCGCACGCTAAATTCCTTCTTCGTATTCCAATAATCACGAACTTGAGAAGCCCAATATGCCGCCTCCATTCATCGTGCATTCAACCCCACAATCATCTAGGAGTTGATCCAACACCACCACGCGAAAGCTTGTCGTGAGCCTCACCTTCACCACGAAACTGATTGAACTCGTCTATGCTAAGCCTTGAAAACCACATGCAAAGTACAACTTCTCGAGCCAAATACGACCAAGAGTGATCACGAAAATCGATCATAACCGTATATATATGAAGCTCTCAAAAATCTCAAAAACTTCTTAGTTAGGCATTTTCGTTGAAAGTCGATGGATTTCAAGAATTTAGGGGAAAAGTCTAGCTTATTTTCGACCATTGAAATTATTTGGCGATGCCTGAATTGGTTTAGGGTTTGTGGTGTTAATCACTATTTAAAAACACCATTCACACTTGATTTTTTTGATCTCCAAACGAAGCGTGCTGCCCACCGTTTATAAGTTTGTACTCCTATTCCGAATGCATGGGAATATATTTCGAATGCCAATTCCCAAGTATATGGGAGTTACGGCATTAAATCACTAATTTAAAATTAAACTCCTTAAATTAATTTCTACGCATTTTCAGCTTTCACGAGAAAACGAAAAATTCAATTGCTAGGAAATTTGAAATCATACAATAATACATATATACGGATCCAATGAAACTTTTTTCGTAGAAATCCAAGACTGTGCCCCGAAAGGCTATTTTAACGTATCGATTAATTCGAGCGATTTCCAAAATCGAAATTACTTGAAATTCGAATTTTAAAAAACTTACCAACTTAATTATAATTCAAATAGAATTTATATGCATATTAGAAATCATTTCGATTCATATTAACTCACAAATTCAATTTTTTACCCTATTCCCAATATTAAATTTCATTATTAAATTAATATATAAACTTCAAATTTGAGTTTATCAACTTTTAATTTGATTCAAAAGTCCACTATGATTACTCTAATTCAAATAGAGTTTAAATCAACTTTAAAATTAATCTCACACATTTAACTCTAGATTATCATGTTTACCCAATTTCAAACATTTTATTTACTATTTACTAAATCTATTTAATCGCTATATCTGAAATTTTAAACCATTTCAATGATCCAACCAAAATATCCATAGTCAAAATAAATTGATACAAAATGATAATAAATTGATTGATAAATGTTTTATAAATATATGCACACTTGTTTTATAAAGACAGAAAAACTTCATCACATTTTGACCAATCGACGTCGTATTATTACAATTGGATTTTACAATTATTTAATACAGTTTTTAACTCGATTTATCTTGCATTAATAATTTATAGATGGTAACAAATCAATTTTCAAGTTTTGTTTACACAAATAAATAGTTAGATTAAAAACTGAAATTATGACCGGAAAATGTTTTGTAAAAAATCAATGTTTTGTTCAATGTAAGTTGAGAAAACTTTTTGCAACTTGAATAATTATTATATAAACATGCAAATAAAGAAATAAACACCTCACTTATATTAACTAAGGGTTAGTTAAGCTAAGTGCTCAATTAAGTAAAGAAAAGTACTTAAAGAAGATATTTTCACCCAAACACCACCTCTTCTTCTTTAAAACCTATGGCCCACCCCATAATCATCCAAGGCTAGAGCTCCACCTCTCGTAAGCCAAGGCCATGAGCATTTTAGTGTTAGGGTAGTCTGAACGTGAGTACAAAGCGAAGAGGAGTGGCTTAGGAATTATTTAAGTAATGTTAACAATAGTTTAGTGAAGTGTTTTGGATAAGAATGTTGGTAGGAAGAATATGTTAGAGAAAAAGGTGAGTACTCATATTTTACTAATTAATTGTTAAAATATTCATGTATAATTATTTAAAAGTGTAAATATATTCGATGGTTGAATGTTTGATATTAGATGAAACTCGGTTGATAATATGACTGGTTATATGGATTTTAACATAAATAATTACATGGTTTGATAAATGATAAAAGAAGTGGTTAGTAATTAATCATAGATAATTAAATGGAAATTTAATCAATAAATAATATGTGTAGGGAGTCGTCTAGCTTGTTATTGGTTTTAATTATCTCGAAAGTGTAAAATAAATATTATTAATATAATATCATAAAACAAAGAAGGAATGAGTTTGGAATATGAAAAGTATTTGTTTAAATGAGTTTAAAATTATTTGGAAATGTTTTATAGGAATATTTAAAAATATTTTCATGAAGTTGAAAAGAAATTGAAAATTAGGGACGCCGCATAGTGGCAATTCGTGATTTCCCGTGGTAGAATTCAAACTAGTGAAGAAAATGGAACATAGCTCAGAATTATTTAGGATGAGAATTTTCTAGGCTATTATATCCATAGTTCTTAAACGAAGAAATAAAATCAAGATTTGATCTAACAAATTTTTAAATAAGTCCAAAACAAGTTTTTGGAAAAATCATGGTTTTTGCAATTTAAAACCCCAATTTGAAACTAATTTAGAATATTTTTTTAATATTTAAAAATATGAAATAAATTTTATATATCTATTAAAGTGCTTTAAAATAGAAATTGAGTTATAAATATGGATTTCCAAAATGAAAAAAAAGTTGTTTTTACCAAATAAGCTTTTAAAACTCAATTTGCTGCACATTTTCGTAGCACTTTTTAATAGCTATTGTAAACAATGGTTTGCACTTAATTATTCTTTCCTAAATCTTCTGTGAAAAATTTCAAATAAATAATAAAGTAACTAAGGATGATTAAAAGGTTTGAAAATGAGTATGTGGAAACGACTAGTATATTTGTTTCATTAGTAAGTGCGTAGAAAATCCGTAGAGGAATGGAGAAAATCGAAGGGAAAGCTTGGATGCTCTAAAATAACTAAAAGAAAATTAAGTATGTTAAAAGATTTAGATTCGATCAAATAACTTAACCATCTTACGGGTGGCAGAGAGATTGTCCGAAGGCTTAGGTTTGGGAAACCAAACGCGTACCCTCTCTAACTACACAAACCGGCTTGAAGGAGTGGATAATAAATTTGATTTACTATGATCAAAATTTTCCAAAGTATAAAAGGTATAATTTTCCTAAATTCAAACATGTGGATTGCATATATAATCTTTTTATACTTGATACTAAATTCCAAGGAGGGAATCCGTATTATACGCGTGAACATAAAAGGTGATTTCACCATTATTCGATGGATTGAAAAGTTTTAATTCAAAATTGCTATTGAGTAGAATTAGTATAATTTCCTTGATCCTTTTTTCTCAATAATGTTTTCGATGTGATATTTAAATAAATGAAGTGGAAATGTTTTTCTTAAGTAAAAAGTGAAATGATTTAGAACTATTCAAAATTTTATAAAGCGTTTAAATTAACTAAAGGATTCGATAAACTAGGCTTAATGAATCTATATACTCCGAAAATGATAAAGAAATGATTTAATGAATATAAGTTTAAGGGAAATTTGATTTAAATGAAAAGGTTAATTAATTGAATGTTGTGTGATAATCACCTATATACCTAAATGTCTTTTGATCGATGGTTGGTTCTGTAACAACCCTGTATTTTGTGATTGTTTTAATTGTATATTTTAATTACTTTATTGAATTCCTGAATTAAGAACTTTATTTTATTTATTTAAAACGAATAATTTTTTATCTTAAATATAAATTTTAATTTTTATGTGAATTACAATTTCAAACATGAATAAATAGAATATTTTCCAAAAATGTGGATTTTGGTCAATATGGTCAAACTTTGACTTTTAAATTTAAAATTTAATGTATCGACCCGGTATTTTCAACCATTCGCATCTGCACATGTTGGACTTGAATTGTTCAAAATACCTCGTTGTAAATAAAATTTGGCAAATCTCACAATATATAGTAAATAAATAATCACAGAATCACAGACACAGAATCAGAATACTCGCAGCGGAATTAAAATAAATTAGTGGTTCATGAAGCCACTCAAAATAAGTTCGAATTACATAGCCTTAAAACAAATACAGTTTGAAATAACCATAGAAAATCACAAATTCATTTGCCTCAAACTACATAGGCGAAGATAAAACTGAATAGAAAATAGACAATAGCTCGATAAAGATGATCTTCAGCAGTCCTAGCTCCAGGGAATTGAAGTCCGAGCTGATACTCAGGCTGACCGGAGCGTAAGAAACAAACACAAATACTCGAGTCGGGACATACATACTTATACAGTGTAAGATAATTCAAGTGAACTGCAATATAAAGGCAAGTAACTTAAAGGATGCTTGGGACCACCCATCCTCTAAGGGTCCGTTAAACTATTTACTATGTAGTAATATTTGCTATTATAATAGTGTCTATATTAAAGTAAACTTAGGTTTAAATAGAGTTAAGGGGTTACCCATATAGCCCTTAACACGTAATAGTCGCAGTAGTCCATCCAATATCATAGTCCCTCCTGATCGAGAAGCCACCAGAGGAAACCACACGGGCTATGGGCTCGTACAAGTCGCGCTAGGGTAGGTGACACGGTACAACTAGGCAATTCCACGGTAGATATACCAATTATGCTTCCGGACCGGTGGTAACGCATAGCTGCTACTACCACCCACCTCGAGCAACACTCCCAAATCAAAGGTGCGCACCAAACAATCACAAGGTAATAGAATGGCATACGAAGAAGTGCGACCGATCAAAGGTGCTACCTTTAGTCCATCGATCACTCCTGTTTTAGCCACCTTATGCCAACACACGGGAGTCAGGTCTACGTATTTACCTCAAAGGAAACATCACCACCATCCTACTTCATTCTGGAATCTCCATCGCGTACGCGGTTATCAAAGTGGTTTTCGATATCGACAGAGAGTATGCCTATATCCGATCCCGGTCTCTTTAACAACCAACGTTATTACTACCCATGGTTATAAAAAATCCAAATAGTTTTATATTCCAATCAAAATATTACCCTTTAAAACTATTTAAAAGTGAAGTTATTATTCTTACAAAACCCAATATTAAATCCCATAGGTTTAGCCATAGTTCATTTGTATCAATTACAGTACTTGCAAAGTGCGGAAATATCTTTTTCAACATATTTGAGTAAATTAAACTTTAGACTTCAATATAATTTCAGCAAAAATTTAAACCTTACATTTAAAAAAATTTGACTTATAAAATCATACTTTCCACCTTTAAATAGTCATTTAAATTTCTCAATAATTTATGATTTTTTTATAAAGTAAAATTTGCAAATATATATCTAACTTCTTTATACTTTACTTACTAAAATTAAGTGCAAAATTTTCTATGACTTCTACTTAACAATTAAGTTAAATTACCATTTCAAAAATAAACTAAATTTCCAATAAATTTCTTAACTTACCTTTCTTTTAAAACCAACCTCCTCTCTCTAAATCAAGTTATATTTCAACTTCCCTATTTCCACTAATTTACCTATTTAATTCATAGAAAGCTTAACCTTCTATTAATTCGCTTTATATTCAAGTTATACCAAATTTTCATATTTTATTTCTTAACTTAAATTCCATTTATTTCACAATTCATTTACAAGATAACTTTATACTTTAAAATTTTAACATTTATTTATTTACATATTTAACTTGTATAATATCACTATACAAAAAAATCATTTTAATCCAATTTTAAATAAAGTATTATAACATTTTAATTTGAAAATGTTTAATATTTCCAGAATATATATATATATATATATATATATATATATAAAATCATGGGTCTGTATAATATTTTCTAACCTATGTCATGTGATACAGATAATATATCATTTCGACCCGTAATTACATAGTAAATCCGGGTACTATCATTTCAAACCCGCAATCCCAAGTTAAATAAATAACTAAAAATAAACAAATAAACATCGTTAAGGCCTACATTTAAGCCGTAACGATTCTATTCTACAGGGAACTTGCAGTGTGATAAACAGTAAACAAATAAATAAATAACATCATAAATATAACAGTAGATAACATAACTGATGATGCGTAAATATAATAATAGGGTTTTAACATCATAAATTTATATCACAGGCAAGTAAAAATAAAAATATAACTATTTTACAATTACACTTATTATTAATTTACCGATCCATAAGTATGTTTGTCGGTGAGAAAACTCACTTTTACGAAGCTGAAGATGTTGATTCAAAACTACGGTAACAACACCAGAACAGCATACAGAAGGCACGATCAATTATTGGAAGATGAGCCAATCCGATTCAGATCTTGACACAAAACAAAACGAATAACTAATTACGCGAATTTAAAATGATCCAAGCAAATTTTAAATAATTAAAAACTGGAGCGAGATTAAATAAGAGGGAGATTGGCACAATACGCTCGACCACTTCCCCAACCGACTTGAACCATATATACGAGTCTTGGTCTATTTATGCACACGTATTCATACAAACCAGGGAAAATTGAAGATATAGGCTGCGTTCAAAAATACAAAGGTGGTAGCTATAACTCTAAGTGGCGCAGGCATTAAACTATATATATATATATATATATATATATATATATATATTTGAAAGAAAAGTGGTGAAAACTATGGTTCAAAAGTTTTGACAAACTCATCACTCGGCTGTGCATGGGCATGTAAGGGAAAAGTTGGGTGCATGCATCCTTTTTTTCAAAAGGTATATGTGCTGTGATAAATCTCAAAGTGGTGCAACACATTTTTTTCTTAAAGCACGAGCTCATGCAACTCGACCAATTGTTGCATCAAGGGGAGGGTTGCACTGATGGTGGAGGAGAGGTGGATGTAGGCGGGCGTGCAACGGTGGTGAGTGGCTGAGCATTTGTGTAGAAGTGAAGAAACAACGCATGGAGGAAAAAATATATATAAAAGAAAATAGATATAGCGGCCATACTTGATGTGGATGCTTACGCACGAAGAAGATGAAGGCCAAATGTTGAGATTGCAAAAGAAAGTTATTTAGTGCGAGGCTTTATACTGAGGTGACGTTGATAAATAAAAGGAAACGACAACTTTAGAAACGGTAAGGAAAGACTGCGCGTGGGTTTGTATTAATTTGTTAAACGCAGGTTGCAAAAAATGGGAAAACAAAAATTAAGGCGTGCGTAATTTAAGGCAAGCAATGATTCAAAATTTAGAACCTTAAAGGGAAATAAATGATTTCTTTCATTATCAAAGGGATGCGTGGGTTTATATTAAAACAAAAGAAATTTGCATTGATTAAAGGAAGAAACGGCAAGCAATCTTTTGCTTTGAAACGGGAGTGGAAATTTGGAAAAAATTTATGCGAACGAGTAATAATAAAATAAAAAAACTATGCCTTAAATTGAGGTGAAAGAAATAGGCAAGAAATAAATTTATATCAATTATACACGGGGGGCAAGGAAAATTTGGAAATAAGTAATTACAGTGAGTATTGATTTTTATTACCAGTGTAGATTGAATAAATTAAGAGAATGAAACGGCAAGTAATATTTTTGCGTTGATACGTGATGTTTGAATGTTATCATGGAGGATGCGTTGATATGCATGGGTTACGTAACCCAGTGATAAAGTGGCAAGAAAAATCTTGGCAAACATTTTGTACACGTCTAAAATTTATTAGGAAGTAAATGCGTTGATTAAAACGCAAGAAATATTTATAAAATGGGAAGGTGATGAAAATTATTTGCGTACAAGGTTGAGTATTTGAATGAAAAGTAGTATTGATTGCTTGGAGAAACGGCAGGAAATAAATGAAAAAATTGGTAAGTAACAATAAAGGCGGCAAGCAGATATTTTCTCTGACATGTGATGGATTTTATGCGTAGGTGATTAGCATATAAAGAGAAAACCTTGCGTTGATTAAGGTGAAAGAATAGGCAAGAAATTATTTTGAACCGGTCAGGAAATATGCATGATGTTTGAATTTATGTAATTGCATTTGATAAATGCAAGGAATAAATTTGGAAACGGCTATAGAGTTCATTTCTTTCCCTCTTGGAAATGCATGATTACGGACTAATTTATTCATTTATCCGCGGTATGAATTTAAAGAATGCGTACTACAGACATAATAATTCACGCCCAAAATATAATGAAAATAACGTATTTAAATTTATACGTTTTCTTATTTATTTTTTACTTATATTAGTAAAATATATGTTTAAAGAGTATTCATTAAATACATACTATTTATACCACTAAATTAATCAAAATGGGTGCGAATGTACAAATTAAAACGTTCTTTTTATAAAGCTTATCTATATACTATTAATTTTAAAATTTACTACTTAATTAAAATATGATTTTCTTACATTCTTTTGATTCATTTACCATTTTCTAAAACTGATGTCTGTAAGTAAAAATATTAATTACTTAATTTTAAAAGGTATATAATCCATTTTTAAAAGAAACAAAAGTGAAATAAAATGTTGTTACAAATAATTCAGCTAAATTAAAAGAATTGGAAATTAGAGTTTAAAAGGTTTAAAATCCTAATAAATGTTAAACTCCAACCAAAATAAGAATTATACAATTTGCTTAATTTATTGAAACTAGTTTAATAAAATTGCAAACACAATCCACTTAACTTTGGGAAATTACAACTCTTCTTAAAAATTGTTTAAAATAAATCTTTGAGAAACAAAATAAAGTGAGAATGAGAATAAAATAAGTTCTTAAGAAAAATATAAAAATAATTAAAGAATTTCTTAAATTAATTGAAGTTGGAAATTAGAAATTGTAAACAAAATACAATTGACACTGGAAAATTTCAATTACACTTTTAAATATGTTTTAAAACCAAAATATATACTAAAACAATACATGACCAAATAAAATATTATTTATATAATTTAAAGTAAACAATTTTATTATACAGCAAATTATATACAATAGTTAAAAATGCATAACTTTCACATTATAATTCAGATTACAACGAAACGAAAAAAAATATTCTTAAAATTTTATTCTCTTTCAAAATAAAAGATAAAATTCAAATTTTCAAACTTTTAAATTTTTAAATTTAGAAGTCAAAGTTGGACCATATTAACAAAATTTACATTTCTGGAAAATATTCTATTAATTCATGTGTGGAATTCTAATCCACAGCAAAGTTTATATTTTGAATAAAAAATTGTCTAAATTAAACAAATTAAACATTTATTAAAAATTTTGAGTTGATACATAGATGGTTTGGATGGCAAGCAAAGTGAGATTAAATGCTAAGAAACAGAAAAGGCATAAGTTAAGGAGAAAGAAACGTATATATGTTTTATTCGTAAATGCAAATGAAAATGAGGAGTTTTGAAATGAGAAATAAATCTTCTTGTACATGATTTGCAAATGAGAAATACATGGCTAGGAAAAAGTTTGTATGGCTAAGCAAGAAATAAAGAGGCCATGTAGAAAAAGGCAAGAAATCAAGCAATGACCTGATGGATTTAATTAATTTCTTTCCTTTGTATTAACAGTTGTTCTTAATTATATTGAATTTGTTAATTGTGTTTATTTATTATGATTGAATCCTCAAATAAATTAATTCAGGCAAGTTTCATTCTTTTATATTACCTTATGAATAAAATATGCACTTCCACTTTAACATTCCTTCCTTATTTTATTACAAAGTTTATTTTTATTCATATTAAATTACCAAAATTTTATCAATTTAACAAATTTTAATTATAAAAAATTTATGGGTTATTACACTGTGACGACCCAACTTCCATACCTCCAGGAAGTTGCATCGCTAATAAGAAAGAAAGGGATAGAAAAGAGAAAGAGAGAGAAGAAGAAGAAACAACACATCAGAATCTAAACAGCGGAACGAATAAATTATATTAGTAACATAAAATATTACATAGTTTACAACCACTATCAGAGTACACAGCTAATACAACACATACTAGACAGTTATAAACACCTGTCTAGTATTTACAACATAATACAATCTCAGAGACAATCACAAAACACACAGCGGAATACTATATATCTAACGCAGAAGCCTCCTGCTCCATTGCCCCTCCAATATTCGTCAAGCTAACCTGAATCCCTTGGCTACTCGTAAAAATTTGAGTACCCAAGAGTTATGGAAAACAAAAATAAACTCCGAGTCAGACATGGTTCTGGTGTGAGTAACAGGTTAAAGTTGCTTAACTTTCAAAAACCTTTTGAAAAGAAAGGTATCACGTAAGACTTCCCACACATAAACATGGAAAAGTTTTTACCTTACGCTAACCAAAATATTTGATAGGAAATCCAGTGATATTGTAATAGGTCTAGGGTTTTCAAGTAAATATGAAATAACCGAAATTGTTACATGATTAAATTCCAGCTACTAGCCACAAAAGTGGGTAATACAATCAAAACCGTTGGCACTTATTGGATTTTGAATTCCGTACAACGGCAGGGCTACTGGGGTACAGCCCGTCACAGTACGTGGCCTAGATCAACGTACCGAGGAGTACGCCCGCTCCCCTACAACACAAGGCCAGACCCATTCCTTACTGAATAGTTCCGAACAAGACAACCCCGCAGTTGGTGCGCAATTCCAACCGCCCACTAAGCCGAATAAAAAGGGACCTCTAGACAGGGATCAATCTTGCTCTCCAGTAGGAGCTACCAACGAAGCCTTGCTGCACCTTCCATGTTTTAGCCATTCCCGGTTGATGAGGCTTAAGGCTACGATTACCTTTGGAGAACACATCTCTTAGAATGCTCATCGTCCACCTGACGATGTTCTGAAAGCATTCAATCCATACAAGTTCGTTCCGGGTTCGAACGAAACCGAAGGCATTATCACGTTACACTCGTTTTGGAATCACCCTCAGAGTTAACGACGATAACCCTTGCACTCTGAATCTCCATCTCGAATCTATAAGTACTATACCGTCAAACTCATTACGGAATCACCCACAGAGTTATACTGACGTATAGCCCTTACACCTCGAGTCTTCACTCTTCATATAAGATTCACGACCTATCGTTAACTTGGATCGATGTGGTTTTCGGATATCCAAATATGGAAACCCGATCCCGGTCTCATCGAAATCCAAAGCGTGTCTTTTAGGTCTAAGTTGTCTTAGAGTTTAAAACAATTCAATTACATTATCTATATATGCACAGATAGATAATTCACAGATTCACAACAGAAAATTATCACTATCATAACAACAGATAATCCATACTATCATTATCAAAAGATAATCCATATCATTATCACAATGCAACCAATGCACCCATGTCACTCAACATTATTAATCTCATAGCTGAGATTCAAAACCATTCAAAGCAACCAATAACAACCATTCATAAGAAATGATCTATAATCATACTATCTATAATTAATTTAAATTGAATTAAATTAATTACATCATCTTTAATTAATTTAAAATGAATGAAATTAATTATTTACACAATATAAATCCTGCTTCCATCATCATTAATTAATTAATTAATTTACCTCTAATTTATCATCTTAATTAATCAATCCTGATTAATTATACTTTAATTAATTTCACAAAATTAATTACTCTAAACCAAATACAATAATTAACCTTTAATTATTTCATAAATTAATTAACTATAATTAATTACATTTAACCTTAATTAATTACAATTAATTAATTATCCTTAATTACTTATTATTGATTAATTAATATTAATTAATCAATCTTAATTACATCATTAATTATATTAATTAATGACTCTTAAGTATATTTAATTAATTACTCAATTAAATTAATTACTTTCAGTAATTAATCTCACTTAATCCATAATTATTAATCATCTTTGATTAATCTCAATCTGTAATTAACTACCCTTAATTACTTATCAAATTAATCACTCCATAATTATTTCTTTAATTAATCTCTTGATTAATTATACAAAATAATTTAATCCAAATTACATTCATAATTCTAACATTATCTACTAATTACATCCTGTAATTATCTCTAATTACTTACTGAGTAATTTCACTTCATTAATTACATCAAGTAATTATTATCAAATCCAATGTTTAAAATTAATTAAACTTAATTAATTAATTTAAACCAACCTTAATAAACTTCATTAATTACATTAAATAATTAATGTCTTAATTACTTCTATTTAAGTAATTAAACTTAAATAAATTTTCATAATTTATTATCATTAATTAATTAATCTAATTAATTATTAAAAATTTATCATATTAATTAATTACTAAATAAACTTTAGTTAATGACCATCATTAACTATTATTAATTCTTTAATTACTTTTCTTTAATTACTGCTTAATTAATCTCTAATTAATCCAAATTATTATTTATAAATAAAATAAATAAGTCACTACTTAATTATCTTATTTATTTAATTTACTTTAGTATCTTAATAACTTCTAAGATAACCCATTCCTTATTTATAATTACATAAATATTAAAATGTACTTAGAACATTTCATTTAAAAATTTAAATTCAAATTTCATTTTGAATCTAAAATTCAAAATTATATTAAGAATTAACCAATTTAAATTTCATTTATTATTCTTTCCAAAATAAATTTAAATAACATTTATTATTTATTATTAAACTTATATAAGATAGTCTCAATTTACTTTATTTAATTAAAACTAAGTTTAAAATACCTTATAATTTAGATTATAAATTTAAGTTAACAATCATTTAACTTCCTTTATAAACCATTTATAATGATTTCATTCAAAAAGAAAAATCAAATTAAATATTTGTTTGAAAACAAATTTACTTCAAATAAACAATTTAAATTTAACTTGTTTGAAAAACATTCAAATTTTAAAACTTATTCAAATATCCAGATTTTTAAATTCAAAACATTTGAACCCTTCCTTATTTAAATTGTTTGAATTCAAACTTAAATGGAACTCTTGCTTTACACCTTGGTTTTTAAACTCCTTATTTAAAAATACAAATTCATTTTAAAAACTAGAAGATTTAAAGATTCTTAAGAAAACTGGACTTAACTTTTGAATTTAAACTGCTAATCTAAAATTAGCTTTCAGATTTACAATGAAATCTAAATTTCAAGAAAATTGTCAGGTTCTTTTTTTATTATTTAAAACTGAAAACCATTTTCAAATTTGAATACTTATAAGATTTCAAAATCTTTTAAAGCTATAAGTCTAACTGCATATTTAAACTTTGTTTAAATCTTATCATAATAACTTGTTCATTTAAATTTTGATTTAAATTTAAACCTGCAGACAGTTTTTTTCCAGAAAACTGTACTATTGCAATTTACCCGAGCTAATCTCAATATGCTTCGAGTCACTGTCTAAAGTACTTCGAGCAAACTCAACAAAATCACGTGTCCTTCTCTACTACCATCCAGAAAACATCAGGATCCAAAAGTGCACGGTGCACGTGCACCGTGCCTCCGACCCACTTCATCCACCGCCGGTGGCCTCCCCACATCGACGTCCAACTACTCGTTCCAACGCAACCATCAATCCACTCTTCTACAGTCCAAAATCAAATTCGAGTTTCAACTCCAACCTGGAAACAACCGAACGCACCATATCTAAACCTGTCATCGGCTCATCCACGGCCCTCTGATCACCAGTATCTCAGCAACTCCGTCCACAGCCTCATCATCCACTATGCCATCGTTTCCCAAAGTCTTGTTGAACTCGATCGCCTCTATAGGTAGAGCTAACCAAATCAATTTACCCAGCTAAAACTAGGGTTACAGAAGATAAATCGCTCCCGCGGCCTCCTCGGCGAAGTTCAACACCACTCACCATTTTTCCACACATCACCTATCACTCCTCTATCAACACCCAAGATCCCGACCCCTCCAAACACATAGATCAACAGATTTTCCCAAAAACCCAAAAATAGTGCAAATCAGAATTGCACCTTCAATCCTAATTTAAAAATTAGGATTTTAGTGCTATAAATCATGGTTTGGATTATGTATTCACTTTATAATACTGAATTCAATGATTTTGCAGTTTGAAATTTTCATATTATTCAACATTCTCTGAGTTTCTTGGTTTAACAGAGATACCAGAATCTATTTTAATAATATTAAGTTTTTAAAACTTAATCTACAATAATTCAAACATACTTGGTTTGTAAATTCAGTCTTAACAAACTAGATCAGGTGTTTTTTAAAAAAAAAAACTAAAAACTTAAGCCTGGAAAAGAATATAAAGACAGAGCACAAAATCTCAACGCTCACTATACATCCATATGAACATTCAAAAATATACTTATAAATGCATCCATAAACATATTTGTTATCAGTGATAAACATGCAACCATACTTATATTTTAAATCACTTAAATTGTAATGTTCCTCACTTGATTCAATAAGAAGAACAGAGCACCCAAAATTGAACAGCCTTTATACTTGTTTTTGCTGAAATGCTTTTGTTGTTGATTTATAAAACTTACATGCATGCTTCATTTTTGAAACTTGAGTTACTGATGTTTCAACTTGCATTTGTTCCCAGGTTATATGCTTTAAAAACTTGCTTTAATTCCAGGTTTGTATGCAGAAAACTCCATATTGAAATGATGCGGGCTCAAACAAAAATTTGAAATTGCAGGTTGATAATTTGAAACAAGTTCTGGGGTGAGGAGAAGTTGATCACTGATTGTTTTAGGAGTAATTTGCAGGCTGTTTTGTTTTGATTTGAAAATATTTGGTTTGCATGCTTTTGGTTTGAGGAGTGGATTGAATATGTTTCAGATTTTGGGTTTTTCCATTTTTTCTTAGCTTTAGAATTTTAAACAGAAATAAGATGGAAGAGGTTTTTTTTATAAAAACTGAAATCATTAAAAATAAAATCAAAAGAAAATGCTAATTAAATTTTTGACACTTGTCCCTACATATTACATTTGTCAAGTAAGTATGTAAATTAATTAACACATGCTCATTTAATTTGTAAGATGTTTACATTTGTCACAAATGTTAATTAGTTAAAATTAAATGTTAATTAGTTATTTATTTAGATGTTAAGAAGCTATAAGTTTAGTTAACTTATATTTTAAATTAGATGTTTAATATAAAATATGTTTAGTTAATGAGTTAACATGCATTTATTTACATGTATATAGATTTTAAAATGAATAAATCAAACTATATTTATAAAATTAAACTTATACAAATATTTCAAAATCAAAACAAATTAAAAACATTACACTTTAGAATTTAAAAACTTTGAATTCAAGTTCAAATTAATTTTTGAAATCCAGTTTATTTACAAATATAACTACATAATATACATTTTTGAAAAACAATTATTTTTATTGAAAATTTATTTGTTGAAAAACGTATTATTATATTTCTATAAATAACAATATTTAATAACCATAAATAACTTATAAAAGAAATTATCTTCTTTATTAATAAATTATTTATTTTATTCAATTATATCAAAATGATTCTTATTGTAATTTTATTAAAATTTAAACTTAAGCTAAACATATTTTAAATTAGTTTAATATTTATCTTATGTATTTAAAACCATATTTATTTATTTAAATAACCCTTTTTAAAAGTTAAACTTTTAAATAAAATCATAATTCCCAATTTACTAAAGATATATATTTTATAGAAAACAAGATTTATTTATTTATTAAATTTAAAACAATACTTATTTACAATACATACAATATTCTATATATACTATGAATAGAAAATAATTTATTAGATTTAAAAAGATAAAATCTATCAAATAACTATTTATTTTATTGAATCATTAAATTAATTCAAATCTTATTGCAAAGATTATCAAATCAATTTAATTTTTACTTCAGATTATTAAATTGATATTGCTTTCAAATTTCGGGTCATCACATCCCTCCCCCCTTAAAAGAGTTTCGTCCCCGAAATTTAGAATAAAGGTAATTTAATAATCTATTTAAAGATTTAATTTTAAAACACAAGCATATACCCATGATATGCAAACAACCATAGCAATCAATTCACCCAATCAAACAAATCTAATTATCCAGAAAAATTCTGGATAAAATTTTCACGAGTTTCCTCGGTATAAATATCGGGATACTCGCTCTATAGATTCCAAACAATCAATATTATTAAACCACAGAGCTCTTATTCATCTAGATCTACAGAACTAGACAGCATATCAGACTACAAACGAGTCTGACTCAACAACCAAACTCCATAACTGCTGGTTCAAAAACCAGAGACAAACCATACACGTACTCCCTCAGAGATACGTGAAACTCATCGAATTCCAGTTATCCAAACTGACAATTCAATCCTGAAAACCAAACACTGATCCAACCAAAACACAGATGAGATCTGAAACATCTCGGAGCTAGCTTCTCCAGATTTACCAAAACTTATAGCTCCTGAATCAGAGAAAGCTCCAACAACAACGAAGTCTCCAACTTCGAATTCCAAATTTCTCCGTCCCATATCCATAAAAGTCTTCGGACGATCCTGGGTTTCCAACATCCAAACTGATCAGCTTAACCCTTGCCGATTCCTCTAGAACAAACAGGACCAGAAACAACCCAACACAATGATCTCCTCAAGATCAATCCAAAACCAAAACACAATTCTACTCCACCAACAACAGAAGACAACAAACTTCCCCTGATCTGGAAAAGACAATCAAAAACACTTTCAAACTGCTTTCGCTGCACAACTCTGATCCCAAGTAGATAAGAAAATACTGACAAAGAACACAAACACCAACTGGACATCACCTCCAGAAATATGGTTCTACCGATCCATAAAGAAAACTCAGAAATTCCATCAAAACTGAGTTGTTTTATCAAACTCCATCTCTAGGAATCGTTCTCCAACTAAACAGAACCACCAGTTCCACTCCTGGAATTCTAGTCGATAAGAAAACTCAATTTTCACATGTTGACAAATCTTTGTCTTCCCAGAAGACATCAAGAAAATCCCAAACAATCCAAGAGAACACACAAATAATCGCAAGTCACTTTTGCGATCAACCAAGATAAATTTCCGAAGAAAAACTGTTCTCTTTTTACCAAACAGAATAGCTTACACTGGTCTAGTCAATCCATTAAAGAAACAGATTCACTCTGCAGCTTCTGAATCCACCTCCAGAAAACTGCTCAGCTAAGATCTCCCTGTCGGCACACATAACACTCCGAGCTGCATTGCTGACATCAATGCCAAACTTCCTAATCCAAAGCCCTTTGAGAAACTCGAACTTCAAAGCTAACCACAACATCCTGCTGACTTCAGTGACAATGTCGAAGTAGACACAATTTCTAAAACTTGTTCCATAGAAAATATCTTCGGAAACAATCCATAGTCGCTGCATCTCATCACACAGCTACATCTTTCTGAGGTATCAAGATAACATCACTTGCTCCAGTTCAACCGACTGATCCAAACTCTACTCACCAAACTCTGCACTTCAAAGATGTCTCCGAACCTTAACGGGTTCCCTTTAGAGATCGATGAAATACTTCAACACAACAAAACTTATTCGAGACGGTATTAGGTCTATAGTCTCGTCAGATACACTTTCAACCTCAAACATCAGACTCCATCCAATGGTAGTAATCGTGTTACAAACACTACTACCTTACCTACCTTTATAGCCTATATTGGAAAAACCCGAACAAGTAACCCAACAGATAGGTAGAAATAGATAAATATATATAAATATTCATAAAATTACAAATACGCTCTCTCAAGATAGACACCACTCCAGAGCCTAGGTATTCACTCAACCTAATGCTCTGATACCACTTGTGACGACCCAACTTCCATATCTCCAGGAAGTTGCATCGCTAATAAGAAAGAAAGGGATAGAAAAGAGAAAGAAAGAGAAGAAGAAGAAACAACACATCAGAATCTAAACAGCGGAACAAATAAATTATATTAGTAACATAAAATATTACATAATTTACAACCACTATCAGAGTACACAGATAATACAACACATACTAGACAGTTACAAACACCTGTCTAGTATTTACAACATAATACAATCTCAAAGACAATCACTGAACACACAGCAGAATACTATATATCTAACGCAGAAGCCTCCTGCTCCATTGCTCCTCCAATATTCGTCAAGATAACCTGAACCCCTTGGCTACTCGTAAAAATTTGAGTACCCAAGAGTTTATGGAAAACAAAAATAAACTCCGGGTCAGACATGGGTCTGGTGTGAGTAAGGGGTTAAAGTTGCTTAACTTTCAAAAACCTTTTGAAAATAAAGGTATCACGTAAGACTTCCCACACATAAACATGGAAAAGTTTTTACCTTACGCTAACTAAAACATTTGATAGGAAATCCAGTGATATTATAATAAGTCTAGGGTTTTCAAGTAAATATGAAATAGCTGAAATTGTTACATGATTAAATTCCAGCTCCTAGCCACAAAAGTGGGTAATACAATCAAAACCGTTGGCACTTACTGGATTTTGGATTCCATACAATGGTAGGGCTACTGGGGTACCGCCCGTCACAGTACGTGGCCTATATCAACGTACCGAGGAGTACGCCCGCTCCCCTACAACACAAGGCCGGACCCATTCCTTACTGAATAATTCTGAACAAGACAACTCCGCAGTTGGTGCGCAATTCCAACCGCCCAGTAAGCCGAATAAAAAGGGACCTCTAGACAGGGATCAATCTTGCTCTCCAGTGGGAGCTACCCACGAAGCCTTGCTGCACCTCCCCTGTTTTAGCCATTCCCGGTTGATGAGGCTTGAGGCTACGATTACCTTTAGAGAACACATCTCTTAGAATGCTCATCGTCCACCTGACGATGTTCTGAAAGCATTCAATCCATACAAGTTCGTTCCGGGTTCGAACGAAACTGAAGGCATTATCTCGTTACACTCGTCTTGGAATCACCCTCAGAGTTAACGACGATAACCCTTGCACTCTGAATCTCCATGTCGAATCTATAAGTACTATTCCATCAAACTCATTACGGAATCACCCACAGAGTTATACTGACGTATAGCCCTTACACCTCGAGTCTTCACTCTTCACATAAGATTCACGACCTATCGTTAATTTGGATCGATGTGGTTTTCGGATATCCAAATATGGAAACCCGATCCCGGTCTCATCGAAATCCAAAGCGTGTCTTTTAGGTCTAAGTTGTTTTAGAGTTTAAAACAATTCAATTACATTATCTATATACGCACAGATAGATAATTCACAGATTCACAACAGAAAATTATCACTATCATAACAATAGATAATCCATACTATCATTATCAAAAGATAATCCATATCATTATCACAATGCAACCAATGCACCCATATCACACAACATTATTAATCTCATAGCTGAGATTCAAAACCATTCAAAGCAACCAATAACAACCATTCATAAGAAATGATCTATAATCATACTATCTATAATTAATTTAAATTGAATTAAATTAATTACATCATCTTTAATTAATTTAAAATGAATTAAATTAATTATTTACACAATATAAATCCTGCTTCCATCATCATTAATTAATTAATTGATTAACCTCTAATTTATCATCTTAATTAATCAATTCTGATTAATTATACTTCAATTAATTTCAAAAAATTAATTACTCTAAACCAAATACAGTAATTAACCTTTAATTACTTCATAAATTAATTAACTATAATTAATTTCATTTAACCTTAATTAATTACAATTACTTAATTATCCTTTATTACTTATTATTGATTAATTAATATTAATTAATCAATCTTAATTACATCATTAATTATGTTAATTAATGACTCTTAATTATATTTAATTAATTACTCAATTAAATTAATTATTTTCAGTAATTAATCTCACTTAATCTATAATTATTAATCATCTTTGATTAATCTCAATCTATAATTAACTACCCTTAATTACTTATCAAATTAATCGTTCCTTAATTATTTCTTTAATTAATCTCTTGATTAATTATACAAAGTAATTTAATCCAAATTACATTCACAATTCTAACATTATCTACTAATTAAATCCTGTAATTATCTCTAATTACTTTACTGAGTAATTTCACTTCATTAATTACATCAGGTAATTATTATCAAATCCAATGTTTAAAATTAATTAAACTTAATTAATTAATTTAAACCAACCATAATAAACTTCATTAATTACATTAAATAATTAATGTCTTAATTACTTTTATTTAAGTAATAAACTTAAATAAATTTTCATAATTTATTATCATTAATTAATTAATCTAATTAATTATTAAAAATTTATCATATTAATTAATTACTAAATAAACTTTAGTTAATGACCATCATTAACTATTATTAATTCTTTAATTACTTTTCTTTAATTACTGCTTAATTAATCTCTAATTAATCTAAATTATTGATTATAAATAAAATAAATAAGTCACTCCTTAATTATCTTATTTATTTAATTTACTTTAATATCTTAATAACTTTTAAGATAAGCCATTCCTTATTTATAATTACATAAATATTAAAAAGTACTTAGAACATTTCATTTAAAAATTTAAATTCAAATTTCATTTTGAATCTAAAATTCAAAATTATATTAAGAATTAACCAATTTAAATTTCATTTATTATTCTTTCCAAAATAAATGTAAATCAAATTTATTATTAAACTTATATAAGATAATTCTTAATTTACTTTATTTAATTAAAACTAAGTTTTAAATACCTTATAATTTAGATTATAAATTCAAGTTAACAATCATTTAACTTCCTTTATAAACCATTTATAACGATTTCATTCAAAAAGAAAAATCAAATTAAATATTTGTTTGAAAACAAATTTACTTCAAATAAACAATTTAAATTTAACTTGTTTGAAAAACATTCAAATTTTAAAACTTATTCAAATATCCAGATTTTTAAATTCAAAACATTAGAACCCTTCCTTATTTGAATTGTTTGAATTTAAACTTGAATGGAACTCTCGCTTTACACCTTGGTTTTTAAACTCCTTATTTAAAAGTACAAATTCATTTTAAAAACTAGAAGATTTAAAGATTCTTAAGAAAACTGGACTTAACTTTTGAATTCAAACTCCTAATCTAAAATTAGCTTTCAGATTTACAATGAAATCTAAATTTCAAGAAAATTGTCAGGTTCTTTTTTTATTATTTAAAACTGAAAACCATTTTCAAATTTGAATACTTATAAGATTTCAAAATCTTTTAAAGCTATAATTCTAACTGCAGATTTAAACTTTGTTTAAATCTTATCATAATAACTTATTCATTTAAATTTTGATTTAAATTTAAACCCGCAGACTGCTTTTTTTCAGAAAACTGTACTATTGCAATTTACCCGAGCCAATCTCAATATGCTTCGAGTCAGTGTCTAAAGTACTTCGAGCAAACTCACCAAAAACACGAGTCCTTCTCTACTACCATCTAGAAAACATCAGGATCCAAAAGTGCACGGTGCACGTGCATCGTGCCTCCGGCCCACTTCATCCACCGCCGGTGGCCTCCCCACATCGACATCCAACTACTCGTTCCAACGCAACCATCAATCCACTCTTCCACAGTCCAAAATCGAATTCGAGTTTCAACTCCAACCTGGAAACAACCGAACACACCATATCTAAACCTGTCATCGGCTCATCCACCGCCCTCTAATCACCAGTATCTCAGCAACTCCGTCCACAGCCTCATCATCCACCATGCCATCGTTTCCCAAATTCTTGTTGAACTCGATCGCCTCTATAGGTCGAGCCAACCAAATCAATTTACGCAGCTAAAACTAGGGTTACAGGAGATAAATCGCTCCCGCAGCCTCCTCGGCGAAGTTCAACACCACTCACCATTTTTCCACACATCACCGATCACTCCTCTATCAACACCCAAGGTCCCGACCCCTCCAAACACATAGATCAACAGATTTCCCAAAAACCCAAAAATAGTGCAAATCAGAATTGCACCTTCCATACTAATTTAAAAATTGGGATTTTAGTGTTATAAATCATGGTTTGTATTATGTATTCACTTTATAATATTGAATTCATAGATTTTGCAGCTTGAAATTTTCATATTATTCAACATTCTCTGAATTTCTTGGTTTAACAGAGATACCAGAATCTATTTTAATATTAAGTTTTTAAAACTTAATCTACACTAATTCAAACAAAATTGGTTTGTAAATTGAGTCTTAACAAACTAGATCAGGTGGTTTTTTTTTTTTTAAAAACTAAAAACTTGAGCCTGGAAAAGAATATAAAGACAGAGCACAAAATCTCAATGCTCACTATACATCCATATGAACATTCAAAAATATACTTATAAATGCATCCATAAACATATTTGTTATCAGTGATAAACATGCAACCGTACTTATATTTTAAATCACTTAAATTATAATGTTACTCACCTGATTCAATAAGAAGAACAGAGCACCCAAAATTGAACAGCCTTTGTACTTGTTTTTGCTGAAATGCTTTTGTTGTTGATTTATAAACCTTACATGCATGCTTCATTTTTGAAACTTGAGTTACTGATGTTTCAACTTGCATTTGTTCCCAGGTTATATGCTTTAAAAACTTTCTTTAATTCCAGGTTTGTATGTAGAAAACTCCATATTGGAATGATGCGGGCTCAAACAAAAATTTGAAATTGCAGGATGATAATTTGAAACAAGTTCTGGGGTGAGGAAAAGTTGATCACTGATTGTTTTAGGAGTAATTTGCAGGCTGTTTTGTTTTGATTTGAAAACATTTGGTTTGCATGCTTTTGGTTTGAGGAGTGGATTGAATATGTTTCAGATTTTGGGTTTTTCCATTGTTTCTTAGCTTTAGAATTTTAAACAGAAATAAGATGGAAGAGGGTTTTGTTTATAAAAACTGAAATCATTAAAAATAAAATCAAAAGAAAATGCTAATTAAATTTTTGACACTTGTCCATACATATTACATTTGTCAAGTAAGTATGTAAATTAATTAACACATGCTCATTTAATTTGTAAGATGTTTACATTTCTCACGAATGTTAATTAGTTAAAATTAAATGTTAATTAGTTATTTATTTAGATGTTAATAAGCTATAAATTTAGTTAACTTATATTTTAAATTAGATGTTTAATATAAGATATTTTTAGTTAATGAGTTAACATGCATTTATTTACATGTATATAGATTTTAAAATGAATAAATCAAACTATATTTATAAAATTAAACATATACAGATATTTCAAAATCAAAACAAATTAAAAACATTACACTTTAGAATTTAAAAACTTTGAATTCAAGTTCAAATTAATTTTTGAAATCCAGTTTATTTAAAAATATAACTACACAATTTAAATTTTTGAAAAACAATTATTTTTATTAAAAATTTATTTGTTGAAACGATGTATTATTATATTTCTAGAAATAACAATATTTAATAACCATAAATAACTTATAAAAGAAATTATCTTCTTTATTAATAAATTATTTATTTTATTCAATTATATTAAATTACTTTTATTGTAATTTTATTAAAATTTAAACTTGAGCTAAACATATTTTAAATTAGTTTAATATTTATCTTATGTATTTAAAACCATTTTTTTTTTAAATAACCCTTTTTAAAAGTTCAACTTTTAAATGAAATCATAATTCCCAATTTACTAAAGATATATATTTTATAGAAAATAAGATTTATTTATTTATTAAATTTAAAACAATACTTATTTACAATATATACAATATTTTATATATATTATAAATAGAAAAAAATTTATTAGATTTAAAAAGATAAAATCTATCAAATAACTATTTATTTTATTGAATTATTAAATTAATTCAAATCTTATTGCAAAGATTATCAAATAAATTTAATTTTTTACTTCAGATTATTAAATTGATATTGCTTTCAAATTCCGGGTCATCACATACACTCTCCCTCGCTCAAAACTTTTCGTCCTCGAAAAGGAAGAAGGTAGGGGAATAGAAACAACATGAAATAAAACTAAATTGATACTCAAAATAGAATCATTATTCTAAACCATACATATTCAATTTTAGATTAAATATTCATCTATTTAATTTCACCAAAGTTAAATTTAACTATTTCAAATTTCATTACTTCATCTTCCAATTATCTTAAAATAAAATTTTCTAAAATCATAAGTTTGAAAATCATTTGTTATACTAAAAAATGTGTTCAATAAATTAATTTCTTCTTTATTCCTAATAATAATTAAATTTATTTCTCTTAATATTTGTTTATCATCTATGTTAAATATGTTTACACTTATTACAACTACTTAATTTTATTCGTAGTTCCTTTAACATCATTTTATATTGTAAATTATTCCATTACCTTTTTATTCTATTTACCTCTGTAAATCTTTTTAAAACTAGAATTTAAGTGTATAACATTTATTATAACCACTCAAATTTTATTTATAAAATCTTTTTATATTGTATATTATCCAGTTACATTTTTAACTTCTGAAAATCAAGGTAAGTTTATTGAAATGCAATTGAGTATTATACAAATAAAACTTTCAAATTCAATATCTCAAGTTTGAATCATTTATTTAAAAATTTGATTTTCCTTTTATAATTGAAATTATTCTTCAAGATAAAATTTAAGAATTAAATTTCTGATTCCCATCAAACCATTTAGAGATAAATAAATATATGTACATAATAGGTCAAATCAAATTTAAATTATATATCTATATATTATAAATCAAGTCATATTTTAGAGATTCAAATCAATTGAATTCTCAAGGTAGCACTGCAGCTAGACTACAGAATGGTCTCTTCACTTCGAAACTCGAAAATGAATGTCGATGATGCTAGAGTCATCACCGAAATTATTTCCCAGCGACAAAGAGAAGAGCACTGATTTTTAAACCTTTAAAATTATTTGGAAACAAATTTCTATACGAAAATAATTTAAATAATATATCCTTTTAAAACTTTAAACACAAGGTTTGAAACCATCGGAAATTGAATTCTCAAGTTCTTGTTTTAATTTCATTTCTGTTTCCAAATTAATTTATAACCATTGTTTATAGTTCACTTATTTATATGAGACAAAACCCAAGACCATAAATAAAATCAAAGACTATTATCTCTTGACAACTAGTTAATTAGTTATAAAAATTCTGAAAGACTTATATACATAATATTAGATTTTTTTTTTCCAAATATAGGAACAAAATTTTCAAAACAAGGATAGAGATTCAAATTTGATGGACTCAAATCAAAGAGAATTTTGATTTAAAGATAAGTTGGAATCAGAAGATTCGATGATTAAATACAAAATAAGGAACTGGATAAGTTTATACAAATCGCGGGCAACCTTAACCGGGTCAACCGTGACTTAAAGAATAAGATCGATGTGGATTTTCTAGGGTAAGTCTACATTTGATCTGAAGAGATAGAGTTCAAAATAACCAAAGATACTAGCATCTAAACTGAGGATAAATATAAATCTCTGGTGAATCAATGCTAATTGTAAAGGAGTTTCACCCCTTTATTAGAATATTGGCGAGACCGCCAATTCACTATAAAGGTCATCCGAAGTTGAGTTAGGGGATACTCCAGAATCGAAAGAAGCTGAATAGTGAGGGACACGAATGATCTTTGGAACCGCAGGGAACGTTCCCAAAATTCAAAGGAAATCGAATCAAAAGGAAGAGATTGAATGAAAGTGATTCTGTAAATCAAATTTACCATACATTCTATGTTTTGCCTAGACCCAAAGCTCTGATACAAATGTAACGAACCGGTATTTTCAACCATTCGCATTTGCACATGTCGGACTTGAATTGTTCAAAATACCGCGTTGTAAATAAAATTTGGCAAATCTCAGAATATAGAGTAAATAAATAATCACAGAATCACAGACATAAAATCAGAATACTCGCTGCGGAATTAAAATAACTTAGTGGTTCATGAAGCCACTAAAAATAAGTTCGAATTACATGGCCTTAAAACCAATATAGTTTGAAATAACCATATAAAATCCCAAATTTATTTGCCTCAAACTACATAGGCGAAGATAAAACTGAATAGAAAATAGACAGCAGCTCGATAAAGATGATCTTCAGCAGTCCTAGCTTCGGGGAAATGAAGTCCTAACTGATACTCGGGCTGACCCGAGCGTAAGAAACAAACACAAACACTCGAGTCAGGACATACATACTTATACAGTATAAGCTAATTCAAGTGAACTGTAATATAAAGGCAAGTAACTTAAAGGATGCTTGGGACCGTCCATCCTCTAAGGATCCGTTAGACTATTTACTATGTAGTAATACTTTGCTATTATAAAAGTGTCTACATTAAAGTAAACTTACTTTTAAATAGCGTTAAGGGGTTACCCATAAAGCCTTAACACGTAATAGTCCTATTAGTCCATCCAATATCATAGTCCCTCCTGATCGGGAAGCCACCAGAGGATACCACACGGGCTACGGGAGAAAACCAAACTCGTACAAGTCGCGCTAGGGTAGGTGACATGGCACAACTAGGCAATGCCAGGGTAGATATAACAATTACGCTTCCGAACCGGTGGTAACGCGTAGCTGCTACTACCGCCCACCTCGAACAACACTCCCAAACCAGAGGTGCGCACCAAACAGTCACAAAGTAATAGAATGGCATACGAAGAAGTGCATCCAATCAAAGGTGCTACCTCATTAGTCCGTTGATCGCTCCTGTTTTAGCCACCTTATGCCAACTCACGGGAGTCGAGTCCACGTATTTACCTCAAAGGAAGCGTCACCGCCATCCTACTTCATTCAGGAATCTCCACTGCGTACATAGTTGTCAAAGTGGTTTTCGGTATCGACGGAGAGTATGCCCATATCCGATCCCAGTCTCTTTAACAACCAACGTTATTACTACCCGTAGTTATAAAAAATCCACAATAGTTTTATATTCCAATCAAAATATTACCCTTTAAAACTATTTAAATGTGAAGTTATTATTTTTACAAAACCCAATATAAAATCCCACAGGTTTAGCTTTAGTTCATTTGTATCAATTATAGTACTTGCAAAGTGCGGAAATAACTTTTTCAACAGATTTGAGCAAATTAAATTTTAGACTTCAATATAATTTCAGCAAAAATTTAAACCTTTATTTAAACAAATTTAACTTATAAAATCATAATTTCCACCTTTAAATAGTCATTTAAATTTCTCAATAATTTATGATTTTTTTTATAAAGTAAAATTTGCAAATATATATCTAACTTCTTTATACTTTACTTACTAAAATCATGTGCAAAATTTTCTATGACTTCGACTTAACAATTAAGTTAAATTACCGTTTCAAAAATAAACTAAATTTCCAATAAATTTCTTAACTTACCTTTCTTTTAAAACCAACCTCCCCTCTCTAAATCAAGTTATATTTCAACTTCCATACTTCCACTAGTTTACCTATTTAATTCATAGAAAACTTAACCTTCTATTAATTAGCTTTATATTCAAGTTATACTAAATTTTCATATTTTATTTCCTAACTTAAATTCCATTTAATTTACAAATCAAAATTTACAAGATAACTTTATACTTTAAATTTTTAACATTTATTTATTTACATATTTAACTTGTATAATATCACTATACAAAAAATCATTTTAATCCAATTTTAAATAAAGTATTATAACATTCTAATTTAAAAATATTTAATATTTCCAGAAAATATATATATAACCACGGGTCTGTATAATATTTTCTAACCTAGGTCAAGTGATATGGATAATATATCATTTCAATCCGTAATTTACACAGTAAATCCGGGTACTATCATTTCAAACCTGCAACCCCCAGCTAAATAAATAACTAAAATAAACAAATAAATATCGTTCAGGCCAATCATTTCAGCCCGTAATGATTCTATTCTACAGGGAACTTGCAGTGTGATAAACAGTAAATAAATAAATAAATAAATAACAGCATAAATATAACAGTAGATAACATAACTGATGATGCATAAATGTAATAATAGGGTTTTAACATCATAAATTTAGATCACAGACAAGTAAAAATAAAAAATATAACCATTTTACAGTTACACTTGTTATTAATTAACCAATCTATAAGTATGTTTGTCGTTGAGAAAACTAACTTTTACGAAGCTAAAATTTTTGATTCAAAACTACGGTAACCACACCAGAACAGCGTACAGAAGGCACAATCAATTATTGGAAGATGAGCCAATCCGATTCAGATCTAGATACAAAACAAAATGAATAACTAATTATGCGAATTTAAAACGATCCAAGCAAATTTTAAATAATAAAAAACTGGAGCGAGATTAAATAAGTGGGAGATTAGCACAATACGCTCGACCACTTCACCACCCGACTTGACCCAGATATACGAGTCTTGGTCTATTTATATGCATGCATTCGTGCAAACCAGGGAAAATTGAAGATATGGGTTGCGTTCAAAAAACAAAAGGTGGTGGGCTATAACTCTAAGTGGCGCAGCATTAAACTTTATATTTATATATATATATATATATATATATATATATTAGAAAGAAAAGTGGTGAAAACTTTGGTTCAATAGTTTAGACAAACTCATCACTCGGCTGTGCATGGGCATGTAAGGGGAAAGTTGGGTGCATGCATATATATTGTTTTTCCTTTTTTTTTCAAAAGGTATATGTGCTGTGATAAATCTCAAAGTGGTGCAACACATTTTTTTTTCTTAAAGCACGAGCTCATGTAACTCGGCCAATTGGTGCTTCAAGGAGAGGGTTGCACTGATGGTGGATGTAGGCTGGCGTGCAACGGTGGTGAGTGGCTGAGCAATTGTGTAGAAGGGAAGAAACAACACATGGAGGAAAAAAATATATAAAAGAAAATAGATATAGCGGCCATAGCTGATGTGGATGCTTACGCACGAAGAAGATGAAGGCCAAATGTTGAGATTGCAAAAGAATATTATTTAATGCGAGGCTTTATACTGGGTTACGTTGATAAATAAAAGGAAATGACAACTTTTGAAACGGTAAGGAAAGATTGCTAGTGGGTTTGTATTAATTTGTGAAACGCAGGTTGCAAAAAATGGGAAAACACAAATTAAGGCGTGCGTGATTTAAGGCAAGCAAGGATTCGAAATTTAGAACCTTAAAGGAAATAAATGATTTCTTTCATTATCAAAGGGGTGCGTGGATTTATATTAAAACAAAAGAAATTTGCGTTGATTAAAGGAAGAAACGACAAGCAGTCTTTTGCTTTGAAACGGGAATGGAAATTTGGAAAAAAAATTATGCGAACGAGTAATAATAAAATAAAAAACTATGCATTAAATTGAGGTGAAAGAAATATGCAAGAAATAAATTTATATCAATTATACACGGGAGGCAAGAAAAATTTGGAAACAAATAATTACAGTGAGAATTGATTTTTATTACCAGTGTAGATTGCATGAATTAAGACAATGAAACGATAAGCAATATTTTTGCAATGATACGTGATGTTTGAATGTTATCATGGAGGATGCGTTGATATGCGTGGTTACGTAACCAAGTGATAAAGTGGCAAGAGAAATCTTGGCAAACATTTTGTATACGTTTAAAATTTATTAGGAAGTAAATGCGTTGATTAAAACGCAAGAAATATTTATAAAATGGGAAGGTGATGAAAATTATTTGCGTACAAGGTTGAGTATTTAAATGAAAATTAGTATTGATTGCTTGGAGAAACGGCAGGAAATTAATGAAAAAATGGGTAGGTGAAAATAAAGGAGGCAAGCAGATATTTTCTTTGATACGTGATGCATTTTATGCGAAGGTGATTAGCACATAAAGAGAACACCTTGCGCTGATTGAGGTGAAAGAATATGCAAGAAATTACTTTGAACCGGTCAGGAAATTTGCGTGATGTTTGAATTTATGTAATCTCATTTGATAAATGCAAGGAATAAATTTTGAAACGGCTATAGATTTCATTTCTTTCCCTCTTGGAAATGCATGATTACAGACTAATTTATTTATTTATCGCGGTATGAATTTAAAAAATGCGTACTACAGACGTAATAATTCATGCCCAAAATATAACGAAAATAACGTATTTAAATTTATACGTTTTCTTATTTATTTGTTACTTATATTAGTGAAATATACGTTTAAAGAGTATTCATTAAATACATACTATTTATACTACTAAATTAATCAAAACGGGCGCGAATGTACAAATTAAAACGTTCTTTTTATAAAGCTTATCTATAAACTATTAATTTTAAAATTTACTACTTAATTAAAATATGATTTGCTTACATTCTTTTGATTCATTTACCATTTTCTAAAACTGATGTCTGCAAGTAAAATATTAATTACTTAATTTTAAAAGGTATGTAATCCATTTTTAAAAGAAACAAAAGTGAAATAAAATGTTGTTACAAATAATTCAGCTAAAATAAAAGAATTGGAAATTAGAGTTTAAAAGGTTTAATAAATGTTAAACTCTAACCAAAATAAGAATTATAAATAAAACATTTACTAAAAATTTTGAGTTGATACATAGATGGTTTAGATGGCAAGCAAAGTGAGAGTAAATGCTAAGAAACAGAAAAGGCATAAGTTAAGGAGAAAGAAACGTATATATGTTTTATTCTTAAATGCAAATGAAAATGAGGAGTTTTGGAAATGAGAGATAAATCTTCTTGTACATGATTTGCAAATGAGAAATACACGGCTAGGAAAATGTTTGTATGGCTAATGAAAGAAATAAAGAGGCCATGTAGAAAAAGGCAAGAAATCAAGCAATGACCTGATAGATTTAATTAATTTCTTCCCTTTGTATTAATAGTTTTTCTTAATTATATTGAATTTGTTAAATGTGTTCATTTATTATGATTGAATCCTCAAATGAATTCATTCAAATAAGTTTCATTCTTTTATATTACCTTATGAATAAAATATGCATTTTAACTTTAACATTCCTTCCTTATTTTATTACAAAGTTCATTTTTCTTCATATTAAATTCCTTATTTTATTACAAAGTTTATTTTTCTTCATATTAAATTACCAAAATTTTATCAATTTAACAATTTTAATTATTAAAAATTTATGGGTTATTACATTTAAATATTTAATTTTTGAATTTTTTCTTTTATTATGAAATTAAATAAAATTTTAAGAATACTGTTTTCGTTTCATTGAAATCTGATTTTTATGGTGAAAGTTATGCGTTTTTCAATATTTTGTGTAAATTGATTTATTGTTCTAATTTGTATATATATATGTGATATGTTATGTTATGCATATATTTTACTTTTAAAACATTTTTGAAGTGTTGTTACAAATTTTTAATGTTTATTTTACTTTGTGTACAATTTTTAAAGTCTTGTTTCAATTATAAAGCTATTTTCCTATTTATTTTCTATTTTTCCTTAAATTATTTGTAAAGGCCCGCAAATCTGTACCCCTTTAAGCTGGAAAAATTCCACAACAATTCAGCCAAAGAGGAACAAACTTACGAGTCTTTAGTGTTAAAGAATGAAGAGGTAGAAGAAAAAGAGAAAACAATAAACAGAATCTCACATTTCGCAGCGGAACAAATATAACAGATAAATATCTTTAAACATAATCACTATATCAGTTATTACATTACATCATCATAGTGTACAACAACGAACAGTGGAAAGAAATATTTCACATATAAGTGATACGCCTCGCCATCCAGCTCCAACTCCCGATTTCCACAACAACTGCTTGACTTTGCTCCCGAATAATGATAACCTGACTCTAGGCTGCCCGTGTGGAAAATTGTGGGCACCCAGAGTTCAGAAAGGGAACAATAAACTCCAGGTCAGTTGTGGGACTCGTGTGAGATCTTAAAAACCATTATTTCCACAAAGAAAATAAAAAGAAATCCGCTATGCTTTTGGAAAATGAAACTACCATAAGGCATCCCGCCACACACACAATGCAAACGAAGAATTGGAGGAGATTTCTCCTTATGATAGTCAAGCATGCTTATACACAAAATTCTTTCGATATTATTATTAGTGCATAGTGCAGAAAACATTTCGAAAGTATAATATTAATCTTAGCCAGCATAGACATTACGAACTATGCCAACTATAACTAACATCTAAACAGCGATGACCACCATAAGTAAATGGCAGGTTATACAACTAAAACTGTACAAGGCGCGTATTGGAGTTTGGATTTCCAACAAATGGTCAGGCTAAGGAACTTCCTGCTACCACATGGGTACGTCTCTGGAGGGACGTCCCGAGAACCTACCTAGATCTCTGCCAACACAAGGCCGGGTTACCTCTGTGACTAGGTAACAACTACTCGAGTATGCCATCCCCCGGTCCTTTGGGACCTTTATCCGAGGATCCTCTACACCAACAAACACAAAGAAAAGTACTTGCAGTAACCACAAAGGTTAAATATCAGGCTCCATACCTGACACCACCCTTTTCAAGAAGGAAATGACATACCCTAAAGGGCGCGACCCTCATAACCTTGCCGCATCTTTCATGTTTCGACCATTTCCTGGGTGTGTGATCCGATGAGGTCTCATCCACAAAGCTACACTTTTTCACAAAGTCATGCTTAGATCAACAAATGATAAGCAACACTTCATATGCCACATTACCAGTTTGTGAATATATCACTAGTAACCATCAACTACATAACCTCTGAGCTCGTACGTCTCAGAGAAGGGTGTTAAGCTAAGAGAATAAATTCTCCACCACCAACAGAAATGTATTTGATAAAAACCAGCTTTACATCTCAAAGTGTAATGTCAGACACACATCCATAAAAGTCCGCTCCGGGATCGAACGGAACCGAAAGCACTTCAAAGAAGCCCTTGCAAATTCGGATATTCACTAATCACGTCGGGAATCCCATCACAAAGGATGATAAAAATCTCTGTACCGGAGCAACCCGGTGCAGAGACAATCGACAGGTAATCCTTTTGCTTTCGAAAATACCCGGTCTTCAACACCATTTTCAAATGTAATCCCATTTCATCGTATCGTTATTCGTAATGGGTTTTATGACACAAGGTCCTCTCCCGGCTAATCCGAATAATGAGCGTTTATTTTAAAAATAAGTGTTACATTCAGATTTCAACAAATCACAACAATTTTCACTTTGATCTTTTAAATAAAAGATCCATCACAATCACAAGGGTTCGATGTGGTTTTCGGATATCCACATGGAATCCGACCCCCGGTCGAATCAAAATTCTAATGTCATTTAAAAGCCAGTATTGATAGTCGGTTGTTTAACTATCAAAAAATATTCACAACAATCACCGAGATTTCAACAATTTTCCAATCATTATTTTCAAAATATCTTCGCAAGATATACATACATACATACATACATACATACATATATATATATATATATATATATGTATAACACTTCAACCATTTGAAAACAAATTTCAAATCACTTATCCTTATGCGGAACACATTTCCAAATATTTATTTCCACTGAAAATCTGCCGAGATCAAATGCTTTAAAATAATTTAAATTACTTATCCAAGCATGTATACTTAGAAATAAAACTATTTTAAATCACTTACTTAAATATTAGTTATGAAAATATATACTAATATCTTATATAATTTGAAGTCCAAACGAATTTTAAAATAAATTAGTAGATAGGATATCACCTACTTAAACATCCATTTTCTAAATCAAAAATCAATTTTAATCTTTAAAATAATCCCTTCTATAATTAATTAAATAAATATTTACTTTATAGATTTAAAATAATTTCCAATAATAATTTCTCCAACAATAATTTTTTTTCAAACAATTTCTAGAAGTTTTAATTTATACTTCAAAAGCTACTTTAACAATATACTCGGTTTTCCAGGGAAGAATTCTCTTTCCATTTATATCAATTAGTGAATCTTCTCGATTTATTTTAACTTACACTCCAAATCTGTAAATTCCTTTCACACTTTTAAAAATAACCAACATTAATTTTTAAATCAAAATTCCATTTCCTTTATAAAATTCTCATTCTGAATTTAAATTCCCAAATATCCACTGATATATGATTTTTAAATCGATTTCAAAAATCGTATACAAACACCAAATCAAGTTCTAATTTGATTTCTAAATTAGTTTACTATAAATTTTTTGCTAAACATCAAAAATAATTTTTTTATTTATTCTTGGTATTTTACGATACCAAAAATATATTTTGCTAAATTATAGTCTTCAATAATTTCAATCATAAATAGTCACACACAGATTATAAATAATCAACATACGATATTGAAACAAATTCAATTATTTAAGGAATCCTGTTGGATCCCTCTGACCTGTTTCCCTGCATCCATAGACGTTAGCACAACAATTAAATACCAATTCCACTTCGAGGTGGAATATTGCGGTATATGGAATTTTATAAAATATCATCCGCTATTACGCGACGCAATAGGGTTTCATCCGCTGTATAATGCGGGAAATCAACAACTACAATATATACTATATACTACTATATATATAATATCATCTAGTGAATAATTATTATAAATCAATCATCTAAGCACACAGTCAATCAATTTTAAATCTAACTATTTAAAATTAACTGGAGATTCTAATTAAGTGAGAAGATCTCACCTTTTGTTTACGCATGCAATCCATTTTCATTCGAGATTGTTTTCCTTCATTGAATTAGACCTTGCATAAAAAATTATACAATTTTATTAATGTTCGAATAAATCAAACAATCAATTATCATTTAATTTATTTACTTAACCAAAAATATTATTTTAACTAATTTTCCTTTTATAATTAATTTTGTAACTAAATAATTGAAATAAATTCATTAACCACATAAGCTACCTTAATACATTATCTCCAAAATAAACTTACTGTTAATGTTTGATAGCTAGATAAATAAACAATTTATTTAAATTAAATTAAAGTTCACTTAATCTTATATTTAAAATACTGAAATTTAAAAGCAAAGAAACTAATACCTTAAATTTTTAAACAAACTCTCTTTAATAAATTTATTTAACTAAAAAAATTATATTGAAAACTAAATTCCCTTTGTATAAATTTACTTTAGTAATTTAAATTGCTTTAGATTAATAAATTAAACAATACATTTATACTTTATTTTCTATAAATAAACAAACAGTAAACATTTTCTTTTCTTTTTGCTACCTTGCATGCATATAAAAATATGAAAACTGCATAAACACTTCTCTGATGAAACATGTTAATTTCATTTAAATTCAAATAAACAGAAATTTATACTTACTGTAACTATTTATTTTCTATATTATTTTCTCGAAAATATTGATGAATAAAATTCGTAAAAATACTCACAGTCGAGTTCGAATTGTTTGAACGAAACCTTGCTTCGTTGCCGTCACTTTCTCGCATGCCCTACCTCATGCTCCAACTATTCGTGACGACGCGCACACTGCCCTCTTGAATAAACGAAGTCACCACAGCCCTAGTTCGGCCATCGCAACCTCCAAATTCGCAAGCCACCATTCCTTTGACGCACCGCTTCTGCAATTACCAAGTCACTACCTCCCATAGCCGAGCTCCCCCAGACTCAGCCCATCGAAATCGAGGTCGACACCGAGTACCCCAAAGCTGCAAAACCCTAAAACAACGAACATGCCTCCACCAGCGTGCTCACGCGCGCTTGCCTCCAGGCCTCACCCTCGCGATTATCACGCTCGATACTGCTAGCTTTGAATCTGCCCCTATTTTTTCTGAGAATATAGGATTTTGATTTTTACCGGGTTTGGTTTTGAGGAGGAATGAATTTTGAACGATTTTCATTTTTGAACTAAATCGTGGCCAGGGATTAAAAGATAGAAGAGACGCACTCTTCCTTTCTGCTTAATTTTTCTTTTGATTTTTTGATTGTAATTGGAAAAAAAGACGACGTGCTTTGCTTTTAAAAAAGAAGGGATGGGATGTTGGCGTGTTGAAGAAGGTAGGGTGCGATTTTCTAATTGATTTTTAAAATTTTATATTCAAAATATCTCTTATAACCTAACCCGAAATCCCGAACTCCTATCGAGGCGTGCCGCCAAACGTTTATAAGGTTTTATCTGCATTTCGAATACAATGGAACATGTTCCGGAGGCTAATTCAATCATATGCGCTAGTTACGGAAGTAAACGATCAATTTTAAATTGAACTAATTAAAATAGTTTCTATGCGTTTTGAGCTGCCAGGGTTAAACGACAACTCCTATTGCTACAAAAATTGAAATCCGATAATAATACAACATTACAGATCCAATAAGACTGGTTTCGTCGAATTCCGAGACTATGCCTCGGAAGGCTATTTTTAAATATCGATTTAAACGATAAAATTTCCAAATCTGAACAAATCATTTTCAAATCCAATTCTGAAGCATTCATTACCATCAGTGTTATAAATATGAATTTTCTAAGCCTTTAAATTATATTTAATCAGCTTAAACTGAAGATTCAAATTTTTACCCAAGCTTCAATAAATAAGATTCAATAATTAAATTGCCAAACCTATAATAAATTTTTAAATTCAAGTTAACTAACTTCCAAATATTTAAAATCAATTAAATATTTCGATTTCAAAAGTTAAAAATTTCCGGGTTGTCGCATTATTTATTTATTTTCTTTTTCACTTTATTTTGTTTAGCTTTTTATTTTTATTTACTAAAAATTAAATGGAAATTTGAAGTAACAAAAGTTTTAAAACTTATGACTTTTCATTGTATAGTCTCTTCATTTGCTTGCCCATTCACTTTCCAGCTTTAGCCGTCCATTTCCTCTAGTATAGCCATGAGTTTTATTTTCATTTCCACGTGAAAACTATCGTTTCCATAAAATTTTCGGCCATTTAGATCTGAGAACAAATTGGTAATGGCTTCTTCAATTTTCCTACTTTTTCTTTCCATTTTTCTATTGATTTTTCCATGGTTTTGCTTGTTTCTTCTTATGCTTTGCTCGGCCTATACCCCTCACCACGTCCACCGATTACCACCTCATTTCCTCCCCATCACCATACACGGCCTAACCATCGTCTCCTCAGACCAATACTGGCCATGACCATCCCATGGAGTAAACACCACAAAAAGTTGCAAAAAAAAACCCCTTGAAACTTGCATCGCTGAGCCTAGTTTCCACTATCTCCTCCATATCTTGCCTTGGCCACCACCATAGCCACCACCACCTGATGTACATCACATCTGACCATCAAACTCTTTCACTGACCAGACCTGTACTAGCCTGGGCTGAGCCCAATTGACCCATAGGCTGAGCCAAAATGTTGCATCCAAGCTTGCCTTTTATGTTGTCCCTTTATATTCTACATGTTGCAACTCCTACCATCATCACTTCCTTGTAGCCGCACATATATGAACCAAACCCAAGCTTATATCATCATTATGGCCGAGCAAAAGAACCCCTAGGTCAAGCATTTAGATGGCTAAAGCAAGGACAAATCATTTTGTCCTTTGTTAATTTCAATTTCTAATTGTTTCAATATAAATTCTGTGTTGAATATTTATGTTACAATGTCTTGTTTTGGGTTGTTGTTCACAAGATCATATCTTGGCTCTCTCTCCACTCACTTGAATCAAATGTCATGCTGTGTCGTGATATCATGCTTCCTGGAATTCATTTGTGTAGTTTTGATTGCTAACTCCAGAGTAAAAAGGTGACTATTCACTCATGATATTTATACTTATATAAATGGTCAATTGATAACAAGTGAATATGTAGAAATGTTATATCATGTTATATCTGCCTGTGATATGAACCATATGATGTTAACCCTACTTATAAACCTGTCATATATCTGTTACTACTATATGATGCTATATTGTTTATTTTATTTTGTTCTCACACTGCAAGTTCCCTGTAGAATAGAATCACTATGGGTTGAAATGATACATACCCGAACAGACTTTAGAATAGGGAAAAATCGATATGGGCTGAAATGATAGGCCTGGACGATTTTTATTTATTTTATTTTACTTGGGATTGCGGGGTTGAAATGATAGAACCTGGATTTTTTTTTGTAAATTACGGATTGAAATGATATATTATTCGTATCACTTGACATAGGTAAGAAATTTTTATACAAACCCATGGTTATTTTATAAAGTTTTTTTAGAAATTTTAAAGTATTTTAAAATGTAAATATATGATAATTTGATTTAAATTGAACTAAATGATTTTTATAAAGTGTTAATGATTTTTCTACGGGTTAAAATGTGAAATAAATGGATAGTTAACTAGGAATTTGAAATATAACTAAATTTTGAAATTTGTGATTTTGTTTAAAGATGGAGTTAAGTTAAGTAAATAAAATATGATAATTTGTTTTAACTTTGAATTTAAATGATTTAATAAAGTGTATTTGATTTTTCTATTAATTAAAATGGTTAAATAAATAAATGAATATTTAAAGGTGTAATTTGAAACATAACTTAACTTGGAAATGTGAAATTTGTTTTAAAATATAAAAGTTAAGCCAAGAAAAGAAAATGGAAATTTAATTTAATTTATGAAATGGTAAATTAAATTAAATTGTAAGGTAAATGCAATAATTTGGAAAAATTATACATTGATTTTTTTTTGAATCAATCATTGAGAAATTGGATATTTATTTGTAAAATTTACTTTGCAAAAATCATATGTTAAAGTTGTATTTAGATGACCATTTTAAAGTGAGAAATATGAAATTTTATAAGTTAAAATGGTTTAAATTGAAGTTTAATTGTTGCTGAAATTCTATTGTAAATTTGGAAATTCTTTTAATAGCACTTCAGAAATGCTATCGTTTCTAAAATGAACTAAAATCTGAAATAAATGAATCTACAGCACTTTGTAAGTGCTGTAGTTGCAGAAATAAACTAAAGAACTAAAATTAACTAAGGGTATTGCAGCACTTGGTAAGTGCTTTAGTTGCATAAACTAGAACTAAAATCTAAAACTAACAAAAGGGCTACAGTAGCACTTGTTAAGTGTTGCAGTTGGCTGAAATGAGATTTTTGAATATAATTGAACCCTGAACTATTACAGAAGTTCTGTAAATGCTGTCTTTACTGAATTGAACTATTTTTCAACTAAAACTGATCTATTAAAGCAATTTTAAATGTTGTCTTTGCTGAATTGAATTTTTTTCAAATGTAACTTACCGTAGCATTTTTTAAGTGCCGCGAAATCTGAAATTTTACCGTTTTATTGTATTTAATTGAATAAATGAACTCTGAAATGGCTAAAATTTTGGGAATTTAATATTTGATTTGAAGCTATAATGACTCCGCTTTTTATGGTTTAAATGAATGATTTTAATTCGAAATTATAAACCTTTTTGGAATTTAAACCACGGGTACACTCCTCTGGATTTCCTAGTGATAACTTTGATGCACACCTTTAATTTGATAGTGTGACTAAAGGTGAGCGATAACAGCAGCTCTGCCCTACCCTAGTCACATTTACACTATTAGTTGCATGGTTTACTTTAATATGGACATTTTTGTGTAGCGTTTATTTCTGTTTAATTGATGGTTTAAGGATCCTTCCAGGATGGGCGATCCCAAGCATCCTTTAAGTTATTATGCATTGCTATTACAGTTAACTTGAGTTGGTTTACATTGTATAAGTATGCATGTCCTGACTCGAGTGTTTTATGTTTTATTTTACGCTCGGGTCAACCTGAGTATTCATAGCTTTGGATTTCTCTTTCTGGTGCTAAGAATCGTTGGAGATTCTGCTTATCTAATTATCTATCCATTTCAGCTTTAGTAGTTCTATTTCAGCTCTTGTATTAGTGAACTTCTATGTATTTGGGATCTCTATTGTGTTTGTTTTCAGACTGATATTATTTATTTTGTTTTGAGACTTTGTTATAGTAGCTTCATGAACTACTAGGGTATTTTTATTTCCGCTGCGAGTTATTATGATATTTCTGTGTCTATGATTGGTTTTATTTGCTCCAAATTATATTAAAATTTGTTATTTTGAATTATTCAAGTCCAACATGTGAGGATTATTGTCGATTTGAATAGTCCAAAATAGTGGGTTGTTATAGTTGGTATCAGAGCTTTGGTTTTAGGAAAACCTTAGCCCGCGGAGTAAAAACTCATTAGAGATAGGGTAGAAATACCCTGAATGAGTGAAATCAATCTCGGAATCATTTCATTGCGAGTGAACGCATTTTTGAAGTATAAAATGATTTCCAAATGATTTTCCAAGATTATATTGGTACAAACTTTTCCTTATTTTGAAATCAAGATTTTCTAAACTTCATCCCTCCTGTATCCACTTTATTAGTAATCTTTTGGTTAGGATTCTTATCAATTAGGATTCCTTGAATTTTGAAACTCTCCCACATGTTCTAAAATCCATTCCTACCTCCCCTATTTGTCCTTTGATTTTTGAGCATTCCATAACTCCACTTTGAAGGACCTCTATAAAAATTGGTGATTCTGCAAATCTTTGAATGATTTGTAAAGGGGTGAAACTCCCGTACTATTGGCTTTGATTTACCAAAGATTTCTATATCCTCAGTTTACAATGCTACCTACCTTCTGCTATATCTGGATTCTATCTCTGGTGATCGAATGTCGATTTGCCTTAGATTTCCGCATTGATTATATTCCTGAAGTCACGTTTGACCGGTTAAGGTCGTCCGCGATTTATATAGGCATATCCGTCTTCTATTTGGTAATTAAATTATCTCATCTTCGTTCGAGCTTATCTTCAAACCAGGATTTTATTTGATTAGAGTTCCTCTAAATTTGAATCTCTGTTTGTTTGAAGTCAATCCCTGAATCATTCTATCTCTGGCGATCGAATGTCGATTTGCCTTAGATTTTCGCATTGATTATATTCCTGAAGTCACGAGATTTCTATGTCCTTGGTTTATGATGCTACCTACCTTCTGCTATATCTGGATTCTATCTCTGGCGATCGAATGTCGATTTGCCTTAGATTTATGCATTGATTATATTCCTGAAGTCATGTATGACCGGTTAAGGTCGTCCGTGATTTATATAGGCTTATCCGTCTTTTAATTGGTAATTAAATTATCTAATCTTCGTTCGAGCTTATCTTCAAACCAGGATTTTATTTGATTAGAGTTCCTCTAAATTTGAATCTCTGTTTGTTTGAAGTCAATCCTTGAATCATTCCTTGGAAATTTATGTTTGGTTGTATTTTGAAATTGTGCATACATCGAAATTATTATTTTGATAAGGATGACCACATTTTTTTCTATAAAAGTGAAATGTTTTCCATAAGGACTATATACCTTGTAAAAATGAAATTTTGAAAGGATTTGAAAATTTGAAAATTTATAAGAATTTCATTTATATAAAAATGATTTATAACTGAAGGGTTTTCAATTTGAATTTTGAGGGATCGAAGTCCGGTGTTTTTGAAATCGGTTTTATGATTTTGGAAAATATATAATAATAATAATACAATTTAAATATATTTTTCGAATAAGGATTGTTTCCAATGATTTCAATAAGTTCCAATGATTTCGAAGAGATTTCAAAGAAGTTTTAAGAAAATAGAAGTCCAGAACTCACTTGTGTCGCTGGAGAATAATTTCAATGATGAGTGCACGCATCACCGACATTGATTTTCGAGTTTCAGAGTGGGGGAGAGGCCACTTTAGTAGATTTGCTATGCGAGTGATTTTCTGAAAGAAATTTTGATTCTAAATTCCAAAGTATGATTTAATTTTTCAAAAGATATATGTTTGTATATATTTGAAATAATTTAAAGTAAGCCGGTGTTCAGTCCTCGAGTTTCAGATTTGTTTTGGTATAACCTTATTTATTGGAATTGATTTACTGATTTGTTGCTGATTTCCAACTCTTGGATTTGAAATTTGATTTCGCTAACTATTTTGAAGGTTCGAACACTTCCAAATCGAGGTTTAATTTTCAAAGCTAAGAAATTCTGAAGAGTATAAAATATTTGATAAAGTATATAAGTTTTGTTTTGTATGTTTAAACTATGAATAGTATGACTTAAATAAATTTGAAACTTTTGGTAAGTAAATAATTTGCAAAAGGAAAATTAGATCTTTCAAAAAAAAAGACTAGTTTAAAGGTTTAAAAGGGATGGTAATCATTTTTGGGTATAACTGATTTTGAGAAAATATTTGGTTTCCAAAATAGATTGGAATTTTAAAACCAGTATTTATATGATGATTTTTGGAAATGAATTTGTTTGATAAAAATTATGTTGATATGAAAATTTTGATTATTTTCTAAACCTATTATTTTTGGAAACTTTGAAATGGAAGATATTTAATTTGGAAGAAATGATTTGGTGAAATCATATATGACTTTGAAACTGAACTGATATTGAAATAAATTGAAATTGAGAACCTTATTTTTCTAAATATTTGATTTGGGAGTGGTCGAACTTAAATAAAATGGATTTGTATAAGTATGAAGTTGATTTGAAAACTATTGATTTGAAAGATACTCAGTTTAGGAAGAGAAATCTTATATGATTGAAGTCTATATAAGTGTGATTTGATATGCGATTGATTTAGACAGTATTCGATTTGAAAGTGGTCACCAATTTTTGAAATAGTTTTAAAATTGAATTTTTGAATCCAAATGGTTTTGGAAATGGATTGGGTTTAAAGTAAAAGGTTTTTAAAAAGGAATTTCAAAGATAAAATTTATTTTTGAATAACTTGATTAAGTTTTGAAGTTTAAATAATCTGATTTAAATTTAGATTCAAAATTTGAAATTGCATTCCATTTATGATTTAAAAAGTTATACAAGTTTATATGGGTTTTAAATCATTTTTAAAGTTTTGTTTTGAGAATTTGAATTTAACGCAAAGATTTTAACTCGTATAAATGAAATCGGATTTTTTTTGAAATGAAAACTATTTGTTTTCAAATAATAAAAGCTTTCATACAAGAAAAGAAATTTCCAATTTGTATTAAAGGGATTTCAAGTCTAAAATGAAAATGGTTTTCCAAGTTATGAATAAATCTTTGGAAACGAGTTTGAAAGCTATAAGTTATATCTTTGATTTAAAGATTTAATGAGATAATCAAATTGAAATGGAAATCTTTGTGAAACTAGGAGAACTTGAAATAAATCTTTTTGTTTAAAGATTGAAATGGTAATTTTTTTAAATCATTCGAAGAAAGATTTTGGGTTTTTAAAAGTTGTGAATTAACGGAAATTCCATATCCATATGTTTTTAAATATTGCGCTCATTATTTGGTTTAGCCGGGAGAGGACCTTGTGTCATATAACCCATTCCGAATAGTGATACGACGATAGCATTTGAAGACCGGTGGTGAATATCGGGCATTTGCGAGAACGTTAGGATAATGTATCGATTGTCTCTGCACCGAGTAGATACGGTACAGAGATTCCCTAAGTAATGGGAAGTCCGATCGGGATTGTGGATACCCGGATTGCAAGGGCTTCTTCCTTTATTGGACGAAGTGCCTTCGGTTCTGTTCGAACCCGGAACAGACTTGTATGGTTGTATGTATGACATTACACTTTGAGACATAAAAATGATCTCTATCAAATACATTTCTATTTGGTGGTAGAGTATTTATTCTTTTAGCTTAACACCCTTCTCTGAGACGTCTGAGCTCAGAGGTTATGTAGTTGATAGTTATTAGTGATATACTCCCAATTTGGTAGTGTGGCATGCTGAGTGCTATTGTGTATCATTTTTTGATCAAAGCATGGCTTTTGTATAAAGCGTAGCTTTGTGGACAAGACTGCATCCGGACCTCACATCCTGGAAATGGTCGAAACAGGAAAGATGCGGCGAGGTTATGAGGGTCGCTCCATTTAGGGTGTGTCATTCCCTTTTGGAAAAGGGTGGTATCATGGTATGGAGCCCAGATACTTACCTCATATGGTCACTGCAAACCTATTACTTTGTGATTGCTTTGTGGTTGAGAGGCGCCGTTGATAAAGGTCCCAAAGGACTGGGGGATGGCATGCTCGTGTAGTAGTTACCTAGTTACAGAGGTAACCCTTCCTTGTGTTGGCAGAGAGCTGGTTAAGCTCTCGGGACGTCCCTCCAAAGGCGTACCCATGTCGTAGTAGGAAGTTCCTTAGCCTGACCATTTGTTGGAAATCCAATCTTCAATATGCGCCATGTACGGTTTTAGTTGTGGAACCTTCCATTTAATTATGGTGGTCACCACTGTTTAGATGGTGGCTGTAGTAGGCATAGTTCGGAATGTCTATGCTGGCTAGGATTAATATTATACTTTCGAAATGGTTTTTCTACACTATGCACTAGTAATAATATCAAAGAAATTTTCCCGTATCAAGCATATTTGACTATCATAAGGAGAAATCTCCTCCAATTCTGTGTTTGCATTATGTGTGTGGCGGGAGGCCTTATGGTAGTTTCATTTTCTAAAAAGCATTGCGGATTTAAATTTTAAATTCTTTCGTTGTTTGTTTTAAAAGACAAACTGTTTTATTTGCTCACACCAGTCCCATGACTGACCTGGAGTTTATTGTTCCTTTTCTAAACTCTGGGTGCCCACAATTTTCCCACATGGGAAGTCTGTAGTGGGGTTTTTCAGATAGTCAGGTTTAGTAGATTATCTGGAGCTAGTTCAGTCTTTGGATTTGGACTGCACTTGCTTATCTTTATGAAACATCGTTATTGGGAGTCCGAGCTATTTCTGGATTTGTGCCTTAGAGATGGAGATTACCGATACTGGAGTTCTCTCTTGAAGACCATATTGGAGATATTGTTCCACTGATGGTGTTATCTTTTCTTTCCGCTGCTGTTGTCTTGTATCACATCTCCGATGTATATTGATATCTATTGTATCATGATTGTATCTGAATTTTGTATCAAATGTTGTATATCAGATGTATTATTCATTTCTTCCGCCATGTTGTACTTAATGTGTTATAAGCTCCGATGAACCAGATTCGACGTTTGGATCTGCGGCATTTGAATACGAGTGTCATATTCGGTGCTGATTTTCGAAGGCCGAGTCAGTGTCATTTCATTTAGTATCAGAGCTGAAGGTTGAAAATTTAGCTCAGGAGTATAACACATTAAGTAACTCATTAGAGATAGAGTGAAGTATAACCTTGAATGAGTATATCCCTAAGATATCCGTTCGAATACCTCAATAAATTCTCTTACTATCCACTGATAGTGAGTATGAGTGCGAGAAGAGGACGAGATAGGGGACATGGGAGCACCACTACAAATGGTCAATACCCTGCGATAGTGGAAACAACTTTCTTCTCAATCTCCTTTGATTCGATTCCAAATTCTTTTGATTGCTACATGACAGCTACAGAAAGAAGTTTCGCTGTGATGGTGGCCCTACGAATCGTTGTTGAAAATCCTTACTTCGTATCTTCATCGGTTTCTTATCAGTTTTTCCATTTAAACTTTAATGAATTTGAAATTTGAAATTGAAAATTTTAAATAAACTGGAAATTTTAAATTAAGTTAAATTGGTTAACAAATATAAGGCTAAATTTGAATTGTATCAATAAAAATATCGGTTAAAAACCAAATTTGAAATTCTATTGTAAGTTCTTGTGTAGATCGAGGTCCGAAGAGGGACAGGTTAATACATACTTTGGGGTGTTCCGACCTAAGTTGGAATCCATACCTGGTGTTTGAGAAATTGTAGAACATTGAATCTATCTATCTATTCTCTGGGGTCCGATATATTCTATGAATGGTTAGTTTCCCATCGAACTAACCAGTGCCCCTGCATATTCGTAGATCAGGCGACCCGGGCATCTTGTTAAATATTGAATGAGTTTGTTCTCATATTATTGATATTGTGATTTGGTAAGCCAAATGTTGAATAGATTTTCGGTTTGATCTGAAAAGATAATTCTCTATCTTTCATCTTTTCTTTGTTGTCTCCCTTGCAAATTTCGAGGACGGAATTTTCTGAAGGGGGGAATCTGTAATGATCTTGATTTTTGAGTAAAAATTAAATTTGGTAATTGATATAAATTTTTTAATTTAAATTGTAAGTTAAACTAATTTTTCCAAGTTAACTAGGATATTTGTTTATTTGGACATTGATGTTAAAATTTAATTGGGGCTTTGAAATTCTATATTTAATATCTTATAAATAAAAGGTAACATCCTAAAATTTGTCAATTTAAATTAGTAATATATTTAAACTTTTGGAATTTAATTTGAAAATAAATTGAAAAGTCTCAAACAAATAAAATAAGTGATAATCATATATGAATAAATTCCAATTTCTTTTGAGTTTAAATTTTTTGAAATAATGAATGTTTTAAAATTCACTTGAGTTTAAATTATATATATATATATATATATATATGTATGTATGTATGTATGTATATAATGCACATAGGAGTAGTTTTGAATGTAGACATTGAATTTGAATTTAAATTGCATAAGTATGGGTATGAGTATATAAATAGACGTAAATGGATTTTTGTCTCAAGTTTGAATTAAAATTTGAATACAAATTTAAAATAATTTTTTTAAAAAAAATTGTCTTTTAAAGTCATTAAGGTGTAATTTCTATGATGTAAATATTGGTTAAAGCAATTCTTCTTTTAACAGTGTATATATGTATATGCTAATGAATAAGGGGTATGTTTATTTATAAAGTAAATATGATATAAAATTTATTTAAAAAATTCTCTTGTCTTTGTAAAATTACACATGTTACACATACATAAGGGGGAAGGAGTAAAATTTACAAGTGTTTAGATCTCAAGATTACTTTTTACAAACGACATTCAATATAATTGATTGAATAAAATAATAAGATTTAAAAATTATAAAAAACTTTTCAGCTTCCATTTTCAAATTGTTTAGCCTCCCAAATCTCTGAATATACAGTAACAAAATACTGAGCATTTCAAACTCCAACACCCAAAGAAAAAAAATAGAAAAAAAATCAGAAAAGCTGAAACATTTCTTGGATTCAAAGTTGAAAAAAAATCTGAAAATCTTCTTGAACATCTAGCTGTAGTTTTTACATTCCATCTCTCAGGTAAATTTTATACTTTACAGTTTAATGAATTTGTAATTTTAAAATCAAGATTTAACACAATTCAAACTGCAGATTAGTTAAACAAGGCAGCTACAGTTTTGGCTAAAGACAGTACAAGGATTCTCTGGAATAAAATTAAGGCAAGTAAATTTCTTTTAAAAATTTGAATTTAAAGTTGTTAATAAGTAATAAAGAAAAGATTTATCAATTATATTCAACAGTTTCAGGAGGAAATTAAGATCAAAGATTAAACCTATTTCTAGACTCAAGTAGCAGGAAGAAAAAAAGGCTTCTCTGTTGTATAAAAAAATTCAAACTATAAGTAATTTAAGATTGTTTGTATTTGATGAATTAAGTGAATAAATAACAAAGAGTAATCAAAGATCTGTACTTGCAAGTTGTAGATCGAAGCTTCAAAAATTATCGAGGCTTTCATCTTCAAGTTTTAAGAAATAGTCAGAAGCTTTTGTTCTCTGTCCCTGCTTTTCTGCTTCTCTATTTGCAAATATGCATGTGAGAAAACTATCACTTTTAAAACCCCTAACATGGTTTGGTGATCTGATGCTTGTGAGTATCCTTGATGTCTGATTAGAAATTTGCTGATATGTTTGTAAGTGTAAGGAATTATTGGTTCATGTCTGAATTTCATATATATTCATACCTCTGTTAGCAACATTTTATTAAATTTTTAAAAAAAATTCAGATCTCCTGGTTTAAATCGATTTAAGCCATGAATCGTGAAAGGAAAATGTTGATAATATCATAGAGTTATTTTTAAAGACAATTCCAAATAAAAATATGAAATAAATATTGTGAAAATGGGAATTTACAGTGAAGTCGTTATATACCAGGAAAATCGAATATTTTAATTTTAAGATCTGATCACCCAATCATTTTCATATAACAAAATAATGAATTTTAGTATTGAAATCACTATTTTTAAGTTTGAGAGTGGTGAGATTTTTTGAGATGAACAATATTCAAACTTTGGCCGAGTTATGATGAACGGAGAATAATGGGTTGTCGTAATCATCGGTGAAGAGGGCTGAAGCATCAGAGAACCTAGTAAAAATACTATGTGATATTTTAAAACGCCGTGGTGGTCACGCGAATTCAAATTAGGGTTTAGACCCATGTTTTTGTCAAGGTCGAACATCTAGTTGTTGTAGCTTCTTCGATGGATTGGAGCTAATCGCGACCGGGGGAAATTGAAGCGGGGTGTCATGTCGATGTTCTGGTCGATCGAAAAAGTCTGTAGCGACGATACGAGGCGGTGCGAGGTGATTTTAGTCGATGGGTTGGGTTCGAGGAGATGACGACTTGCTTGATTTTGGGTTGCAACGAGATTTTTGGTTCTGGGTGGTCAGAAGGTTCGTGTAGATCACTAGCGACTTGCCAGTGAGGGCAATGATGATCGAAAGTGATCGAGCCAGTGGTGCACGTGCACGAGTGTTGGATTGTGTCTTGATGAAGTTGTTTGGGGGAAGAAGCTTTTGTCTCGGGTCATTGCTCGAGTTGATTCGTAGGTGTCTCGAAGTAGCGAGTGACGTAGGGGAACCCATAGTAAGGCTCGAGAGAACTAAAGATTGGCTTGGGTATTTTCTGTTTTGGCTCGGGCTAATATTTTTATAACTTGTTTTAAAATGTTATAAAGACTTGTATAGTTTTCTTTTTAAAAAATAAAATTGAAACAGAATATAGATTTCAAAATTAAGTAAAAACATGTTTTTTTGTGAAGTATTGTAGTTTCTGGATTTTAATACAAAGCTTGAAGAAGTTTGAAAGTAAATTTTTAATAAGTTTTCTAAAACAAGTTTCAAACTTGAATTTAAATTCAATATGATTTGAAAATAATTTGGTGTAGTTTTGAAATAGATTTTATGTTAGATTTCTGATAGTTTTTCAAACGTAATTAATTAATGTGATTAAATGGATAATTAAGTAATGACTTTGTAATTAAAGATTGTTTGATTACTTAATAATAAAAGGTATTTGATTGATTAATTGTAATTAATTATTAAAATTAAATTATTTCATTAAAAGTAATAAATCAATAACTTAAAGTTGATTAATCAAGTGACTAAGATTAATTTGAGATTTATTAGTATAAGTGATTAAGGATAATCACTTATGGTAATTAATTAAGGATAATTAATCAAAGAATTAGTCATTAATTTAAGGTTAATTAATTTATTAATAAATGATTAAAGAATAATTAATCAAAATGGTTTGTAATTAATTAATATTAATTAACCAGGATTAGTAATTGAATTCAAAAGTAGTTAATCCGATTTAAATAATCAGATAATTAAGTTGATCTTACTTATGGATGTTTGGACTCTATTGGATGATCCAATTGTTTGATATCCCTGATATGTGATGCCCTGTTTTGATTTGAGCTGTGTTTAATGTAATTTATTATCTGTGATATATGTCTGTGATCTATGAATGAATGATAAGCGTTATAGCTTATGCCGCTTATCAAATATATTGCCATATTTGAATCTATGCTGATTGATGATGTTGCACTTTATTTGTGTAAAACCCCTGGACCACACTTATACACACACAAATATGGATTGCACGTGGAAATGGGTGAAGTCACAAATTTTTGAAATAGTTTTAAAATTGAATTTTTGAAACCAAATGGTTTTGGAAATGGATTGGGTTTAAAGTAAAAAGTTTTTGAAAAGTAATTTCAAAGACAAAATTTATATTTGAATAGCTTGATTAAGTTTCTAAGTTAAAGTAATTTGATTTAAATTTAGATTCAAAATTTAAAATTGAATTCCATTTATGATTTAAAAAGTTATACAAGTTTATATGGGTTTTAAATCATTTAAAGTGTTGTTTTGAGAATTTGAATTTAACCCAAAGATTTTAACTCGTATAAATGAAATTAGATTTTTTTTGAAATGAAAACTATTTGTTTTCAAATAATAAAAGCTTTCATATAAGAAAAGAAATTTCCAATTTGTATTAAAGGGATTTCAAGTCTAAAATGAAAATGGTTTTCCAAGTTATGAATAAATCTTTGGAAACGAGTTTGAAAGCTATAAGGTGAATCTTTCATTTAAAGATTTAATGAGTTGATCAGATAGAAATGGAAAACTATGAATAAATCTTTGTGAAACTAGGTGAACTTTGTGAAATAAATCTTTTTATTTAAAGATTGAAATGGTAATTTCTTTAAATCATTTGAAGAAAGATTTTAGGTTTTCAAAAGTTGTGACTTAACTGAAATTCCATATCCATATGTTTTTAAATATTGCTCTCACTATTCGGTTTAGCCGGGAGAGGAACTTGTGTCATATAACCCATTCCGAATAGTGATACGACGGTAGCATTTGAAGACCGGTGGTGAAGATCGGGTACTTGCGAGAACGTTAAGATAACCTATTGATTGTCTCTGCACCGAGTAGATACGGTATAGAGATTGCCTAAGTGATGGGAAGTCCGATCGGGATTGTGGATACCCGGATTACATTGGCTTCTTCCTTTATTGGACGAAGTGCCTTCGATTCTATTCGAACCAAGAACAGACTTATATGGTTGTATGTTTGACATTACACTTTGAGATATAAAACCGATCTCTATCAAATACATTTATATTTAGTGGCAGAGAATTTATTCTCTTAGCTTAACACCCTTCTCTGAGAAGTACGAGCTCAGAGGTTATGTAGTTGATAGTTATCGGTGATATACTCCCAATTTGGTAGTGTGGCATGCTGAGTGCTACTATGTATCATTTTTTGATCAAAGCATGGCTTTTGTATAAAGCGTAGCTTTGTGGACAAGACTGCATCAGGACCTCACACCCCGGAAATGGTCGAAACAGGAAAGATGCGGCAAGGTTATGAGGGTCGCTCCCTTTAGGGTGTGTCATTCCCTTCTAGAAAGGGGTGGTATCATGGTATGGAGCCCAGATACTTAACTCATGTGGTCACTGCAAATCTACTACTTTGTGATTGCTTTATGGTTGAGAGGCGCCTCGGATAAAGGTCTCAAAGGACTGGGGGATGGCATGCTCGTGTAGTAGTGACCTATTTACAGAGGTAACCCTGCCTTGTATTGGCAGAGAGCTGGTTAAGCTCTCGGGACATCCCACCAGAGGCGTACCCATGTGGTAGTAGAAAGTTCCTTAGCCTGACCATTTGTTGGAAATCCAATCTTCAATACGCGCCTTGTACGGTTTTAGTTATAGAACCTTCCATTTACTTATGGTGGCCACCATTGTTTAGATGGTGGCTATAGTAAGCATAGTTCGGAATGTCTATGCTGGCTAGGATTAATATTATACTTTCGAAATGGTTTTTCTACACTATGCACTAGTAGTAATATCAAAGAAATTTTCTCGTATCAAGCATATTTGACTATCATAAGGTGAAATCTCCTCTAATTCTGCGTTTGCATTGTGTGTGTGGTGGGAGGCCTTATGGTAGATTCATTTTCTAAAAAGCATTGCGGATTTAAATTTTAAATTCTTTCGTTGCTTGTTTTAAAAGATAAACTGTTTTGTTTGCTCACACCAGTCCCACGACTGACCTGGAGTATATTGTTCCTTTCCTAAAACCTGGGTGCCCACGATTTTCCCACACGGGCAGTCTTGGGTTGGGTTTTTCAGATAGTCAGGTTTAATAGATTATCTGGAGCTAGTTCAATCTTTGAATTTGGACTGCAGTTGCTTATCTTTGTGAAATATCATTATTGGGAGTTCGAGCTATTTCTGGATTGGTGCCTTAGAGATGGAGATTACCGATACTGGAGTTCTCTCTTGAAGACCATATTGGAGATATTGTTCCGCTAGTTGTGTTATCTTTTCTTTCCACTGCTATTGTCTTGTATCACATCTCTGATGTATATTGATATCTATTGTATCATCAGTGTATCTGAATATTGTATCAAATGTTGTATATCAAATGTATTATTCATTTCTTCCGCTGTATTGTACTTAATGTGTTATAAGCTCCGGCGAAGCAGATTCGACGTTTGGATCTGCGGCATTTGAATACAAGTGTCGTATTCGATGCTGATTTTCGAAGGTCGAGTCAGGGTCATTTCACATTCTATCGATGTTATTCTCTCTGGCTTTGGATTTCGGATGCGATACTCGAGTGTCCTACCATGGCATAATCCATGGTCTTTTGGGCGTGACTGCATAGCGTAATTCACAAGGGCTGCGAGAGCCTACGGGTACGGATGTTTCCTGGGGGATCCATGCGTAACCATTGTGTATCTGCGATCTACTGGGTTGCTTGGTAGCGTAATCATCAGGGACTGCGAGAGCCTGCAGGTATGGATGTTTCCTGGGGGATCCAGGCATAACCATTGTGTATCTACGGTACTACCAGTCTTTATGGCGTAATCGCAGGGCTGTCGTGGCCTATGAGTACAGATGTTTCCAGGGGGATTCAGGCGTAACCATTGTGTATCCACGATCCATGATCGACATGAGTTGGTTGTTTTGTTTGGACTGTACTTTCCAAATCCGTTTTTAAAAGTTTTTCAAGTATTTTCACTCGGTGTTGAAACAAGTCTACTAAGTACCTGAGAATTCTAGCGTTGCGCCCGATCAATGCATAGCCAGAGCCTGTAGGAACGAGGATAAACTTGTTATGACATGGAGTTATAAAAGTATTTTGATAAAGTATTGTATAAAGGATATTTTGATCATTTACTTTACCTTCCTAAATAATTTAAAATATATATAGTTTTAAAATAATGGTTCATCCTTGTCTTTCAACCTATTTTTCCTTCTAGCTATTCCTATTCTCCACCTTGTTAAACTTACTATAACAATAGTTATCAGGTATAATTTCAATCTTCTTGTCATCTTGTCTTAATCCTATTTCAGTCTATCTTTTGCTGTGTTTTCCGTACCACATTCCTTTTAAAGGACGAAAAAATTTGAGTGGGGAGAGTGTAACAACCACGTATTTTGGGATTATTTTAATTGTGTATTTTAATTATTTTATTGAATTCCTGATTTAAAATTTTATTTTATTTATTTAAAATGAATAAATTTTGTTGTCTTAAATATAAATATTAATTTTTATGTGAATTATAATTTCGAACATGAATAGATAGAATATTTTCCAAAAATGTGGATTTTGGTCAATATGGTCAATATGGTCAAACTTTGAATTTAAAATTTAAAATTTAAATATTTTAATTTTTTTAATATTATCTTTTATTATGAAAGTAAATAAAATTTTAAGAATACTGCTTTTCGTTTCGTTGAAATCTGATTTATATGGTGAAAGTTATGCTTTTTTCAATAGTTTGTCTAAATTAATTTATTTAACAAAATTGTTTATTTTAATTTACATAAATAATACTTTGTCTTTTCCAATTTGTGTATCTATGTGTGATATGTCATGTTATACATATATTTTATTTTTAAAACATTTTTGAAGTGTTGTTATAATTTTGTAATGTTTATTGTACTTTGTTTACAATTTTTAAGGTGTTGTTTCAATTATTAAGCTATTTTCCTATTTATTTTCTATTTTTCATTAAATTATTGAATTATTTTCTTTTTCACTTTATTTTTTTCAGATTTTTATTTTTATTTACTGAAAATTTTATTATTTTATTTAATGGAAATTTGAAGTAACAAAAGCTTTAAAACTTATGACTTTTCATTACCTAGTCTCTTAATTTGCTTGCCCTTTCACTTTCCAGCATTAGCCGCCCATTTCCGCTAGTATATTCGTGACTTTTATTTTCATTTCCATGTGGAAACTTATCATGTCCATCAAATTTTCTGCCGTTTAGATCTGAGAACAAATTGGTAACGACTTCTTCAATTTTTCTACTTTTTCTTTCCATTTTTCTATCGATTTTTCCATTGATTTTTCCATGGTTTTGCTTGTTTCTTCTTATGCTTTGCTCGGCCTATACCCCTCACCAACTCCACCGATGACCACATCACTTCCTCCCCATCACTATACATGGCCAAACCATCCTCTCCCTTGACCAATACAGGCCATGACCATCCCATGGAGCAAACACCACAAAAAGTTGCAAAAAAAACCCCTTGAAACTTGCATACCCGAGCCTAGTTTCCACTATCTCCTCCATATCTTGCCTTGGCCACCACCATAGCCACCACCACCTGATGTACATCACCTCTAACCATCAGCCTCTCCACTGACCTGACTTGTACTAGCCTGGGATGAGCCCAATTAACCCATAGGCCGAGCCAAAATGTTGCATCCAAGCTTGCCTTTTACCTTGTCCCTTTATATTCTACATGTTGCAACTCCTACCCTCATCACTTCCTTGTAGCCGCACCTATATGACCCAAACCCAAGATTATATCATCATTATGGCCGAGCAAAAGAACTCCTAGGTCAAGCATTTGGATGGCTAAAGCAAGGTCAAATCAATTTGTTCTTTGTTAATTTCGATTTCCAATTGTTTCAATATAAATTCTGTGTTGAATGTTTATGTTACAATGTCTTGTTTTGGGTTTTTTTTCACAAGATCATATCTGGGCTCTCTCTCCGCTCACTTGAATCAAATGTCGTGCTATGTCGTGCTATCATGCTTTCTGGAATTCATTTATGTAGTTTTGATTGCTAACTCCAGCGTAAAAAGGTGAGTATTCACTCATGACATTTATACTTATATAAATGCTGAATTGACAACAAGTGAACGTGTAGAAATACTATATCATGTTATACCTGCCTATGATATGAACCATATGATGTTAACCCTATTTATAAACCTGTCATATCATCCGTTACTGCTATATGATGCTATATTGTTTATTTTATTCTGTTCTCACAATGCAAGTTCCCTGTAGAATACAATCACTATGGGTTGAAATGATACATACCCGAACTGACTTTAGAATAGGGAAAAATCGTTATGGGCTGAAATGATAGGCCTGAACGATTTTTATTTATTTTTAACTTACTTGGGATCGCGGGGTTGAAATGATTGAACCCGGATTTTTCTTTGTAAATTACCGATTGAAATGATATATTATCCGTATCACTTGACTTAGGTAAGAAAATTTTATACAGACCCATGGTTATTTCATAAAGTTTTTCTAGAAATTTTAAAGTATTTTTAAAATGTAAATATATGATAATTTGATTTAAATTGAATTAAAAATAATTTTTATAAAGTGTTAATTATGTTTCTATAGGTTGAAATGTGAAATAAATGGATGGTTAAGTAGAAATTTGAATTATAACTAAATTTTGAAATTTGTGATTTTGTTTAAAGATGGAGTTAAGTTAAGTAAATAAAATATGATAATTTGATTTAAATTTGGATTTAAATGATTTAATAAAGTGTATTTGATTTTTCTATGAATTTAAATGGTTAAATAAATAAATGAATATTTAAAGGTGTAATTTGAAATATAATTTAACTTGGAACTGTGAATTTTTTTTTTAAATATAAAAGTTAAGGTAAGAAAATAAAATGGAAATTTAATTTAATTTATGAAATGGTAAATTAAACTAAAGTGTAAAGTAAGTGCATTAATTTGGAAAAATTGCATATTGATTTTTTTTAAATAAAACATTGAGAAATTTGATATTTATTTGTGAAATTTACTTTGTAAAAATCATATGTTGAACGGTATTTAAATGACCATTTTAAAGTGAAAAGTATGAAATTTTATAAGTTAAAATGGTTTAAATTGAAGTTTAATTGTTGCTGAAATTCTATTGTAAATCTGGAAATTCTTTTAGTAGCACTTCAAAAATGCTATCGTTTCTAAAATGAACTAAAATCTGTAATAAATGAATCTGCAGCACTTTGTAAGTGTTGTAGTTGCAGAAGTGAATAAAGGGCTAAAATTAACTAAGAGATATTGCAGCACTTGGTAAGTGCTGTAGTTGCAGAAAATAAAATTAAAATCCGAAACTAACAGAAGGGCTACAATCGCATTTGTTAAGTGCTGCAGTTGGCTGAAATGAGATTTTTGAATATAATTGAACCCTGAACTATTACAACAGTTATGTAAATGCTGCCTTTGCTGAATTGAACTATTTTTCAACTAAAACTGAATTATTGTAGCAGTTTTTAAATGCCGTTTTTGCTGAATTGAATTGTTTTCAAATGTAACTCACCGTATCATTTTCTAAGTGCTGCAAAAGCTAAAATTTCACTGTTTTAATGTATTTAAGGAATAGATGAACTCTGGAAATGCTAAAATTTTGGGAATTTAATATTTGAAGGTATATGACTCCACCTTTTATGGTTTAAATGAATGATTTTAATTCGAAATTATAAACCTTTTTGGAATTTTAACCACGGGTACACTCCTCTAGATTTCCTAGTGATTCTTTTGATGCACACCTTCAATTTGATAGCGCGACTAAAGGTGAGCGATTACTGCAGCTCTACGCCGCCGTAGTCACATTTACACTGTTACTTGCATGGTTTACTTTAATATGGACATTTCTATGATAGCGTTTATTTCTGTTTAATTGATTGTTTAATGGATCCTTAAAAGATAGGCGATCCCATGCATCCTTTAAGTTATTATGCATTACTATTACAATTCACTTGAGTTGGTTTACATTGTATAAGTATGTATGTCCTGACTCGAGCGGTTTGTGTTTTACTTTACACTCGGTTTAGCCTGAGCATTTGCTTTGGATTTCTCTTTCTGGAGCAAGGAATCGCTGGAGATTCTGCTTATTAAGTTATCTATCCATTTCAGTTTCAGTGTTCTATTTCAGCTCTTGTATTAGTGAACTTCTATGTATTTGAGATCTCCATTGTGTTTGTTTTCAGACTGATATTATGCATTTTGTTTTGAGACTTTATTATAGTAGCTTCATGAACTACTATGGGTATTTTTACTTGCGCTGCGAGTTATTCTGATATTTCTGTGTTTGTAATTCAGTGATTGGTTTTATTTTCTCCAAATTATATAAGAATCTATTATTTTGAATTATTCAAGTCTGACATGTAAGGATTATTGTCGATTTGAATAGTCCAAAATAGTGGGTCGTTACAGGTTTGGAGAAACTGGGATCGTATTTGGGTAACTCCTATCTGAAAACCACATCAAAGACATGAATATGTTCGAAAGTGAAAACTTCTTGAAGATGATGTTAACGCAAAAAATATACGATAACGCCCCGGTGTGGATTATGATATAGTGAAAGCACCACCTATTGGTACGGGAACTAAAAGTAAGCAGAGAATAACAGAAAATAGTAAAGAGACGACAATTTTTATAGTGGTTCGGCTCAAAGTCAAGCTTACATCTACATTATATCTTTTCTTATGATCTTTAAGTACACTTTGTTACCACTAGACTTCAAGTACAACAAACTTCAAAGACTTGAGCTTCCAAAGTAGAATCGAGTTGGTGAAGAAGTTTGATCCATTCCCGAATTGATCTCTGAAGTTGTTTTGATGTTGTAGGACTTGGGTAATGAGTTGCTTGAATTTCAAAGTGCAGAGTGTCGGCTTTTTCAGGAAAAATCCCCCCTTAAGTGTGGAGCAGGTGAGGTATTTATAGGAGAGGTTGGGCTTAGGTCAGGCTGGTCATAGGTCGTGAGCGACCTAAGGAGTTGCGACATAAGGAGTTGCGACATAAGAGTTATCCTGAGGTAGTAACGACTTAGTAGAGTCATCCTTGACGAGATATACGCTTTGAACGACTTAATATGTGTAATGCAGGAGTTATCTCGGTTAGCTTAGGTCGCAAGTGACCTAATGGAAGAGGCAGTGTGCATGCGGCTTTACCTTGGGGCTCGCTAGGTCGTTAGGTTGCTTCCCTTCTAACTCGTTAGATCGGTAGGTCGCTTCCCTTCTAACTCGTTAGATCGTTAGGTCGCTTCCTTTCTAACTCATTAGATCATTAGGTCGCTTCCCTTCTAACTCGTTAGGTCGTTAGGTCCGTTGAGCCGCACTTTGCTTTAAGTCGTTAGGTCGTGCCTTATTGTAGGTCGTTAAGTTGCCTATGCCTTTAGGTCGTTGAGTCCTTTAGGTCGTTGAGTCCTTTAAGTCGTTGAGTCGCTAAATCAAAAAAATATGGTGTTAACACTTGCCCCTCGAAGTACACGCCTAGGGGCTAGGTCGTGTGCTTCGATCTAACCCTGCTAAGTCGTGGGCGACTCAAGGACCTTACTAACTCGCGTGCCTATTCATCTTTCCCTTTTTCTTCTACATAAGCCGCTAAGCCGTGTAACCCTCTTCACTTTACTGTTATCATCTTGCCGCCATCGTTGATTTCAAGCTCAAGAACTAAAGCGAAATTCCCTTCCTCGTTATCTTCGATCATCATTTCCAACATCCAACCTAGGTAAATCCAATTATTTGTTCATCGTACTCACCATCGATTTTCCCATAACCTATTTCACGCAATTTTCGTCACTATTTTGAAAGATAATGTCCTGACCTATCTTTCGATCACCGTTGAAATGTGGTAATTGAGTTATTCTCGAGAATCGTATCGGCTTAGGGTTTGATGAAGCTATTAGGCGAATGTGGCATTTTTAGAGGAGACGAGGAGGTTTCAGGTTAGGGGATTTCAGGTTACGCTGTGACATTTCTGGTGAGGTAAGGGGGATGAACACGTGGCAACGTGTGAGTAGAGAGCATGACCTAGGTTGAACGGCCTAATGGTTTTGATGACTTAAGAGGCCTGAGCGACTTAGGGAGCTTGCGACTAAACTTGGGTCGTTGGAGCTCAGCGGAATAACTTCAAAAATCAAGCGACTCAGAACTTAGTGGTTTGGACATGAGGGACTGCAACTCATATGACCAGCGAATTATATGACTTACGACATAACTGTTTCATGACTTAACTTGCCAGAATAGCACATGAATTTCAAATAAAACGACTTAGGGAAGCCCGACCTATGTTAAGTCGTTTGGGCATGATCTGGATGACTTGAAGAGTCCCGAGCTAACTTAAATTGTTCCTGCGACTTAAGGAATGAATAGGACTTGAACACATGTAGAATTTGACAGAACTTGATTGAACTTCCAACTTGAACTGCCAGAATGAACTTCTTGAACTTGTTACACTTTTTTATAGATTATATTAACTTTTAAGCTAACAACATGTTAAATACAACATTTACAGAAAACTAGGGCGAATATACTACCATTGACCGCCCACATCGAATGACAGATTAGTCGATAAAGAATAATCAACTTAAAGGAATTATGAACAAAATGCCATGAATTAACCAGTTAAAGTGAAGTATTAAAGCAAAGCTAAATTAATCAACTAAAGCTGATCTGTTTGCATCAAAACTGTACTTGGACTTAAAATATCAAGCCTTGAAACTTTATAATCGACAAGTGACGACTAGTTTAATTCCATTTAAATTTGCTTGTCATTTTATTAGTTTTGCACAACACTTCACACATTTAGGAAACATGCACCTTCATATTTAAATATCCAGTTCCTTGTGTAGAATGACTTCTCAACAAATGCAAGAAGAGACAGTAGAGCGAGCCGATGAAGTTTCCCCAATAGCCGACCCTCTCGAAAATCCTCCAGAGAGAGTTTCAACTTCATTGAGTCAACCGGCTTTCAGCCAATTATGCATTCAATTCGGCATTGCTGAAACGGATGCTCTGCTTCCCAGGGTAAACAACACTGCTGATAGACTGCCTCCTGGCTTCGTTGCAGTCAATCGTCAGATGTGTTTAAATGGAGATTCCTCCTTTCAATGATTTTCTCAGAACACTTCTCCTTCGACTTACTATATCTCCATTCTAGTTGCACCCTAATGGCTATGCCATCTTGTTGGGGTTGTGCGTACTATTCAGGAGGACGCTTGACCGCCTCCCAAGCTTCGAGGAGATATGCTTTTGTGCTCATTCGGGAAGAACAAAGATCACCCTTTGATTACTCTTGTGAGGAGTGCAAGAAACCGTAAGTTGATTACGGATAGCCACCTCGATCTCTCACGGGTTTTTAAACTAGTTCTTTTTTGTCCGTTTCTTTCCAGGATTCTATGGCATCTGGAGAGTAGAAAGTAAGGCTACCTATCTCTGTTCACTTCATTTTTGAGCTTTTCGAAATTCGAGTCGTCAACTACTAACTTCATTCCTTACTTTTGCAGCACTTCCTCCTCCCTCTAAAGATTCTAGCCACAAACCAACTTTCGAAAGATTGAGTGTCGTAGCTGTTGATGAGAGAAGTATTAAGTTCTTGCTGAAGGACGAGTTTTTGCACCAATTCGTACTTTTGCATTCTTCTCGATCCACTCAATCCCGTGATGCCCCCAGTTCTCAAGCAGAAATGTCAGATGCCCCAACCTCCGTAAAGGAATTCACACTGGAGGAACCTACTGTAGAGGCTTCATTAGTGAAGTGCTCCAGTTCCGTTGGTGGTGAGGGATTACCTGGAAAATCTAAGCTTCCCCCAGTTGTTGAAGAAGAAGAATTTCCTCAACATTCCAGGAAGGCTGCTGGAGAAGCTGATGAGGGAGCTGGGAAAGAAAGTTTTGTTGTGAAGAGTGTAAAGCATGCTGAAGAGAGCACTGCTGATGTGGTCCATCCCGTTGGGCACGATGGTGATGATGTCTTTGGGGGACAAAGCGACCTCATGGTGACTTCCCAAGAGCTTTTTAAAGATGACACCATCACCTCTAAGCTTGAAGCAACATCTGTTTTACGATCAACTCCATCAACCCAGGAGTTGACTCCTGTTGCAAAAGCCGACATCACTCCCAAGACGAAGAGTGGTTTGTAGCGTGACGCGCGTAGTTCACACGTCACACACACTTAGGATTTTTGGCAATTATGCGCACGTAGTGTCTTTATTTTGAAGATTTCTAAATTTTGTCTCTTCTTCAATTTCAGGTACTCCCATGGGACGAAGCGGCTCATTTTATGAAGACTTTCAGCGCTATGCGAGGCATGACTCTTACAACCCCAGGCGCTATCTTCCTGCCTCCAGGGAAACTGATAAAGAAAGAGTAGGTAGCAAAGCTCGAGAGAGGCAGGCTCATGAGGCAGGCTCGATGGACTTCTTGCTTATTACTTAAACCCCGACGTGCCACTATCTCCTCTTTTTGCGAGAAATACTGATGTTTACTTTTCTTCTTCTGTAGTGAAAACAACATGTATTGCACAAGCTTCGCCTCCTCCATCTGTTGCCCATCCATCTCTTTAAGTTACTCCTTCTCTTGATTCTCAACCGGGGTCGCAAGAAGAACAAATAGAAGCACTTTAAGGCTTGGATGACCCGGTTGCTTCATAAGAGCAGAAAGCTGAAGAACTTGAGGAGGGTGAGAGGACCCTGGAGGAATTCATTGCCGATGACACAAAGCTGACTGATCTTATCACTCTGGGCAGCGAATCTTCTTCAAAGAAGAGGGGAAAGCGTGGAATTTCAAAGAAAAAGAAAGGCACTTCTGCTGGCAAAGAGAAAGCGGAAGAGGACCTAATTACACCTCTTTCTCCTTCTTCCCCGACTCGTTCAGGCCAACTCAAGATGCTAACCATTACGCCAGGCGAGTACTCCAAAGGCGGCGTGAAGAACAAGTAATGGGCCTGGATTTATCCTCCTTGTTTTGCTTTTTTTATTTTATTTGAAGACTTGTATTGACCGGAGATTGTGCGGGTACCGGACCCCGCTTTTTGAAACCTGCACATGTATACAGATTTTTTATGGTATGGAATAAAATGATTCTTTTTACTTGTACAATCTTTTGACTGTATTTGTGAATGCATTTATTCCTTATTTTAACACAAGTTTCTTTATTTTCTTTGTGTGATATTGCAGTGAGCTCGTGGTATGTTGCTTGAGCGTTGCTTTTATTAATGCAGCTATATTATATTGCCCCCTTACCACGGCTTGTTGCAATCTTCTCCATTTTGAGAAAACTTGTACTCTTACTTTGGAGAACAATTCTTCCACCTTGAGAAGACTTGTACTCTTACTTTGGAGAATACTTCTTCCATTTTGTGGAAATATTATTCTACTCTAGTAGAGTGTGCTTTGTATTGGATAAGTTTTCTCTCTCTTTTCTTTTTTTTTGAAAAAGATTTTACACTTCAACTTTCGAAGATAGTCACTTTTATTTTTGAGAAGTGGATTACCCTACGCGGTAAAGTGGGCCCCCGTAGAGGGCTTTGTTTATGGCACTTCCCTCTTGAGAGGAGAAGTGGGCCTCCGAAGAGGGCATTTTGGCACTTCCCCCTTGAAAGGAGAAGTGGGCCTCCGAAGAGGGCTTTTTGGCACTTCCCCCCTTGAGAGGAGAAGTGGGCTTCCGAAGAGGGCTTTTTTGCTCTTCCCCCCTTGACAGGAGACGAGTGCCTCTGAAGAGGGCTTTTGGCTCTTCCCCCCTTGAGAGGAGAAGAGTGCCTCCGAAGAGGGCTTTTGCACTTCAATTTGATGAAGTGTGCCCCGAAGAGGGCTTTGGCACTTCAACTTGGTGAAGTGTGCCTCCGAAGAGGGCTTTGGCACTTCAACTTAGTGAAGTGTGCCTCCAAAGGGGGCTTTGGCACTTCAACTTGGTGAAGTGTGCCTCCGAAGAGGGCTTTGGCACTTCAACTTGGTGAAGTGTACCTCCGAAGAGGGCTTTTGCCTCCGAAGAGGTCTTTGGCACTTCAACTAGGTGAAGTGTGCCTCCGAAGAGGGCTTTGTTGTTTGCCTGGAAGGTTACATGTCACAGTTAAGTGGATCCATGGAGCAGACGCAAGCTACCTAACTGGATGTTTGTTTGCACAAACGATCGCAATTAACAAGCAAGGGCCTGGAACCTTCACTTTGGGAAGGTGCCCCTTCGGTGGTTCCACCAACCTTTTTGGTTGAGACACAAGATTCCATTTTGGCTGTTCTTTGTCTGCTTGCCCATGTCTTTCCACCATCTGCCTCTCAGCGATTCCTCGTTATCGTTTCCAAGCACATGTTCCCTTCCTTTGCAAGTTGTTTGCTTTTTTCCAGAGAAGTGCATTTCATTGTTAAGTGAAATCCATGGGGCAGCCTGGAGCCTTCACGTTGGGAAGGTGCCCCTTCGGTGGAATCACCAACTGTTTGTGAGAAGCACTTCTTATGTAGGAATTGAATTTGGAATTTTTATGGCTTGACATTTGCTTATTGAGTGATTTGTAGGAATCACTTAGCCTTGTGATGTGTTGAATAGGTAAGCTTCGCTTTGATAGCCTGCATTATTAAATTGACATTTTAGCAATATATTTAAGATACATGCACATCGAAATGAGACATGCATTTTATGGTAATAAAGAACACAAGATTTATAGTGGTTCGGCCAAGTATAGGTCCTACATTCACTTTATAGTTCTTATTATTGATTTACACTGATTTTACAATGGTTTATAATATAAGAAGGATACATCCATAATCATTTTACAAATTTAAGCATAGCTTCTAAGTAAAATATGGACGCAAGTGATTGCTGTTCCAGGCTCTCGGAATTGGATCTCCTTCGATAGTTGTAAGCTTGAAAGTGCCATCGAGAAGTTTTTGCCTATGACATATGGCCCTTCCCAGTTTGGCCCAAACACTCCTGTTGTTGTCATGACCCTTTTCAAGACTAGATCCCCAATTCCAAAGCTGCGTTGGCGAACTTTAGAATTGAAGTGCTTGGTTATTCTTTGCTGATGGGCTACAATTCTGAGCTCAGCTTCTTTCCTTCTTTCATCAAGTTGCAGCTTTTCATTTTCATCTTGGTTGAACTGAATTCTCCTGTGTGAGGGGACCTCTATTTCCACTGGAATCATGGCTTCTGATTCATATGCTAATGAGAATTTATTGTGCCTAGTCGCAATCTTGTGGGTAGTTCAGTATGCCCATAGTGCTAGTGGCAGCTTATTGACTCAACCACCATTTTCTTTTTCCAGCTGTTTTTGATGGTTGATTTGATAATTTTGTTCACTGCTTCCACTTGCCGGTTTGCCTGCGGATGAGCCACTACTGAGAAGCTTTTTTGGATCTTGAATCGCTTGCAAAAGTCCTGGAATTCTTCGCTTTCGAATTGGGTGTCATTCTCTGTGATTATCTTCTGTGGCACACCATACCTGCAAATGTCATTCTTGGACACAAAGTTTATCATCTTTTTATAGGTAATAGTAGCCAATGGTTCAGATTCATCCCATTTTGTGAAATAATCAACAGCAACAATAGCATATTTGATTTCAAGCTTGGCAACCGGCAAAGGCCCAATGTGATCTATACCCTAAATGGCGAATGGCCATAGACTAACCATCTGTGTTATTTCGGTGGAAGGTGCTCTCGCGATTTTTGCAAATCTCTGGTATCTGTCACACTTTCGGGAGTAGCTAGCAGCATCTAGATTAATATCTGGCCAAAAATACCCATACCGGAGAATTTTCTTTGCCAGAGTTTGACCACCTGAATGATCCCCACACTCTCCTCCGTGCACCTCAGCCAAAATTGTCTTAGCCTCTTTCTTGGTTACACATCAGAGTAATGGCATCGACAATCCTCGTCTGTACAACCGGCCGTCTTGAATTACATATCTCGAGGCTTTTCTTAACGGTTTCTGGCGCTATTTTGAGTTTTCTGAAAGGGAGCCGTTGATCCTTGATCGGGGTCATCCATGACTCCTGCTCTTGAGATAT